>JAFJYJ010000041.1:4151254-5535006 GCA_019022615.1 Acacia melanoxylon | reverse complement strand
GCGCCCGTAGAAAACACGGGATTTGAGGCTCGCAAGAGATGCTAACTGTGCTTATCGATGGTTGTCTTGGTCTTGAGAAGTGGCGCGGCGCGCTGCGGAAGGATTGTCTCCCGAGGTGCGTAGTTGGCGATAGAGGAGACGGGTAGCAAGGTGGAGGAGAAAGATGAAGAAGCGCATGAAATTAGAGATGAAGTGGCGGCTATGGTATGTTCTTGCCAAGCTCACGCCATATGCATTTTTGTATGTATTCAAACTCATTTTTATTTCCTCAACAGGCGGCCAAAACTAGTTGCTTATAAAGTAACGGTTTATGTTTCTTTTAGCTTTTAAAGAGTTTTTTTTAGATTTCAAGGTCCAAATGATAGTATATTGTGTTTGGTCTTTCTACCAAATAAATTATTGGAAAATTAACAACCCTATTATATACTACGGTCATGAAGCGTCATATTTGTTACATTTTTCGAGATTACCCCTATTTAAATTCAATATATCGGGTGGGGGGGGGGAACACTTATATTTTAGGAGAAGAATGAGTGATTATTATGAATTGTGAGAGAAAAAGAGAGACGTGGAAGAGTCACACGGGTGAGTTGATGAGTGAGCCAATCCAAATCAAAAACCGAGTTACGACAACATGTAATTATCAATCAATAATAATTCTTTAATTGCCAAGTTGCGGGGCAACTTACCAACCTAATGTCTGTGAGTGGTTTCACCCGATTTTGACTCCAAAAAGCCCCCTTTTACGTTCAACCACCACCTAATCTCTTTCTTTCTTTCTTTTTTCTACCATTTTTTTCAATTTCGGGTTAATATTATTTTTATATATTTATGAAATAGAAATCATCATTTTAACATATTTTTTAAAAAAGTTAATTGCTTACTTTTTTTCAAGTAAATTTTGAAAAAACGTCAGCTATCTTTATTTTTAATACTCAATTAGAAATTTATGAAATAGAATAGTATGATGTACCTTAATTTGATACTATTCGATAAAATCAGACAAGAAAATTAAACATTAAATTAATAATTTTACTTTCCAAATGACTAGCTTGATGTTAAAAATACTACAAGGTGCCGTTTGATATACGGAATTAATTGGGAAGGAAAAGAATATTAGCAAATTCTTTCTTTTGGATACATTTTTACAAAATCTTTTTGGAATCCAAGTTAAGCCCACAATCTTTCCTCATATACGGGAAAATCAGATCCCACCAAAATTGGTGGGATCTCAAATTTCGCACGGGCCATCACATATTTTTTCGATAAATTTACCCATCAAATGTGAACTTGGCGGAAAATTCAAATTTGGCGGAAATTTTTTTACACAAGTTGTTTGACGGAGCATATTTTTTCAAAATATATTTTTAGCAAAAAAATTATTTTTTTATTTTGAATTAATTACTTTTGAGGGTAAAACATACATTTCTTGATTCTTTACCAACTATTACCCCATCATTTTCTTTCCTACCCCAAACAACTCATCTTCCCTCATTTTTCAAAATATTTCATTCTAAAATTCATTTCCCTCTTTAAATTTTTCCCCGCACTAAACGGGACCCAAGTTCTCATAAGCATGCTTACAGTGATTGTTTTGAGGGAAAAAGGGAAACCCACATGTTTTATATATGGGTGAATGCCACGTGCACCGTGGCTGAAGCGTGTCTAGTTGGATACGGCATAACGTCATAGTAAAAGTTCGCATTAGGTGTTTTTTCTCTAATTAAAGTGATTTCGACATTTTTTAATTTTTTATATATTCTATTTAATTAGATTAGATTATTATCTACATCCTGAAAATTTTTTCACCCGATCTCAAATTAATTAATTTCTATGATATTGGTGGTGTTACAAACAAATATTTCTAAATATATACTTTAGAAACTAATTAATTTTAGATACTAGGTGCAAAAAAAATTTAAGATGCAAAAGATATAATCTAATCTAATTAAATGTATATATAAAAATAAAAAATAAAAAAAAAAAGCCTAATCCCTCTAATTAAGAGCAAAGCACCTAACGTGAACCCACCATCATAGGGTTAAGGTACATACAAATATATATGACTTACATTTTCTAATAAAATTGGTAACGGGGTTAATTTGCATCTAACCATTTGTGCCGCAAGTTCCTCGTCTCCCTTGCCTAAAGTGATGCATGGCGCCCGCATGTCTGCATTGCAAGCCCAAGCTCGATAAAAATCGCCAACCCTACTTAAAAAAGTGGCCCAAAAAAATTGTGAACAACGATGGCTTGGGCTAATAACCGAAATAGTGGCGCATCGGGCGAAGGTCCCCCCGCCCATTTGGCCCAAAATCGGTTTTTTTTTTCATTTACTTAAATATATAATTTCATATTAAATAAATATGGTCTCATGTCTATAATAAATTATGGATATTGTTAAATTATTAAAGTATGGATATTTTATTAAGATATATGATAGTGTTTTAAGTTTCAAGACTCAAGTTGAATCTGATTTTTCTTATGGCATCATTTATGTTTTGGTGATAGCATTAAGTGTTCTGGGTTTTACTTATTCGGTTGATGGATTAGACTTCAAAATACATTTCATGGATAAATTGGAATTGAAATTCATGAATTAACCGCATTTTTCATTTGAATTCTTGACTTATTTTTCAATTCACGCAATTTTTTGATTTTCTAAGCCTTCGCACAATCTCTGAGCAGGTGTTATTATCAGGTAGGAGAGCTCCTTTCGGGCCTAAATTTCAAAATGGTTAGTGCTTTTAAGAGCGGGGTTGGGCGTTGCAAAATGCGGCCATTCATTCGTCTTTGGCCGAAACGTCGAAGTGGTCTTGCCTGCCCCCCGCCCTACGCCTACCCCTACTATGTCGTTGTTACTCCATTGCCGAGTTAATATTGATTCTAGATATAAGACATATTTTTTTATATTTATCAATTTTTTCTAATTTATCCCTCTTTATGCTCCCTCAACAATAATCGATGAGAAGAGCGAATGAGAAAAATTAAGGAAGATGGCTTTGATGTTTTAAAAATTAATATCATCTTAATCAACTCAACTAAATTACTTAATCTAATTAAACTAGATAAATATATTTTATATTAAAAACTGTAAAAGGATTACTTACTCTGGTCGTTTTAAACTACATTCATGATATTTATAAGGAAGATAGTTAGATATCATAAATTTTACAACATTTTACATCTATCATTTAATCAAGGGATGAGATATTGTCACTACAATTTTTTTGTCACTACCAATGTCACTACTAGAGCGGAAAACGGGTAGAGCCCATCAGCCGATCGACGCTTTAAGCCTCGACCCTTCAAAGGCCGGCTTGAAAATTGGAGAATTTAATGAAATAAGCCCTGTAGTGGCCTCGCGCTTAAAAGGCTAACTGAGGCCCTTTTAATTTATTATTATTTTTTTTTCGATGCATGGTTTCACATATGATGGTAATTTACTAATTTATATGTATTTTGTATTTGTTATAGAGTTAGTTATCCATTTAAGTACAAATACATAATAACTATACTCTAATTTTATGATTAGGTTTATTATTTGTTATAGATAAAGATTATGGATGTGTTCATTATGCGGGATAAGAAATTCATGATATTCTTACTCATAACCAGAGCTTACTCAAAGCTAAGACAATCAAATGTCGTTGAAATTGATAATAGTGGCGTAAAGATAATCGATAATAATAGTCATCGTCTTAATGCCAATGGATTTTATGTTTTATGTGAGTTATTTGTGAACATGGTTTGCTTTGACATGAATTAGTGATCAAGTATTGTTTGTTAGATGATCCGTGTTGTTTTGATATTAATGTTGACAACATTTATTTAATAAATTAAACTTTAATTGTTGTAATTCACTAATTATATTTCTTTGGAAAAAAACTAAGAAAAATAGTTAAAATTTAATAAGAACTCGGGCTCGGGCCCTAGGCGCTTCCGGGCGAACTTTAAAAATAGATGTTTTTCTTACTTGACCACGGAGGGTTGGCCCTGTTAGGCTGACCACCGGGTCGGGTTCCTGTAAGTAGCCGCCACTTAATTCCCAGTTTTCTATTACTTTTCACTTTTTTCACCGCTAGATCAATCCCAATAGGAGAGAGAAATGATAAAGGTAAATGGGATTCTGATCTAACTATAAAAAAGTGGTAGTAAAAAAATTGTAGAATAATATCCTATTTCTTTAATCAATTGATATATTCTTTTAGTTTTAAATATAAGATGTATTTAATAGTTTTATTTTTTTTTTATTATAAAAAGGCCAAATGACATTAATGGTAAAGGTTCAGTTACATCATAAAGAAAATATCAAAGGCGACAAAAAAAAAAGAGGAAAAAATCCAAAAAATAAAAATACTACTTTAACTTCAAAATTTTAAATAAATGATTTTCTATTAAAACGGGTTTGGTTACTTTACCGTTGTAGTTAATCCCATTACTCTTGCGGACAACATGATTTTGAAGTTCAAGTAATATTTTTTTGTGTTTTTTTCAAAAAAATATTAGTAAATATACGTGAAGAAGGATTAATAATGCTACATCCAATCTAGTGAATGATGAGAGAAAGGTCATGATATCCTCAAAAACAATATTTCATGTTCCTTTCATAGCACTTATACTCTGAGCAATTTACTTGATTAATACTAAAAGTTTTAGTGATGCGGGTCCTATAAGAGAATAAAGAAGATTTGGAAATTCAAGAAAGAGTAGAACAAAGACGTTTATAATTAAACAAGTAATTTGGCCTTAAATATAAGCTTTTATTATTTATTGCCATGTACATAGATTCTTTTCCATTAACATTCCTATTTATTGGTCCTAGATAAATCATGAATATTTTTGTTTTTCAAGTTTCAAAACATTGTCATATTTAAATTAAGGATATAAGTGGGAAAGGAAGAGTAATACTAATTTGTCAGTAGACACATTTGTTGGGTTGTTTGAATTTTGTTTGCTCGGAAAGATTTGGTGTCTAGGCGCCATCTTTCGCGACATCAACGGCCCCGCTAATCCGCATCGGCATCGGTTGGCCAGCTTTTCGGGGAAGCTCTACCACACACGCACGCCGCATTCCCATCGCCTCAACTCAAGACCCGTGGTTGCAAATTGAACAACCCCTTACCAGTTGACCTAAACGTTTGGTGGTTTGTTTGAATTTTGAAGTGGCGTATGTGTGATATCATCGATGGATGGATGGATTGGATGAGGAACAGTAAAAAAAGGGCAGGGAGGTGCAACTTGGGGACACGGACTTCGACACATTTTCGAATCTTCCACGTTCTCAACTACTATCGATACTTTCTCTAATTCTTAATATAAGATATATATAATCCTTTTAGATTAGCGGAAAAAAGTGATTTTTTTTTTATAAGACTTTTCCAGAAATTAAATAGAATAAAAGTCATATTATAATTTTTATTTTTATTTGAATCCAATAGTGACAGAAGTGAATTATTTTCAAATTAAAACTTGTTTATATTATTATTTGAAAAGCAAATTAAGATAAAAATGACCAAAAAAACGAATATTATTGAATACCACACATACATACATACATATATATATATATATAATATTAATTAGTTAAAGTTGGTCAAATACAATAAATTTGTAAAAAAAAATAACTTAGTTTTCTAAAAGTCTCTATTTATTGAGTCGGTGAGTGGGAGAGAGGGTGAGTTGAAATATATGTGAAAAAGAATGAGTGAAAAAAAAAAGATGAGAGAGACATATAATTAATTATGAATAAAATTGAAAAAAATGATGAGACAAAAATAAAGTATCTCTCATATAGAAAACCAAACCCTTCACAAGTTAGGTATAAAAATTATCTAAATTTAAATAATTTTATAATTTGTTCAAATAATCCAAATTCATTATGAATATAGTTTTTTAAAAAATGAATATAAATTATTATTTATTTATTTATTAAAAATTATTTCAATGTGAAATACTATCTTCCTCTTCCTCAATAAATAATGTTGGAAAAAGCAGTCAAAGGAAATACCAGTAATTTTTTTAATTTTCAAAAGAGAAAATAAATAGGCAAAGGCATGTTATTAAAAAAAAGAAAAGAAAAGGAAATGCAGATTCAGTGAGTCATGTGGTTGATGTGACTTTTGGCTTTGGAAGAAGAAAAGACAAAGTATAAGCTTTAATTTTGGGCTTATGGTAAAAAGAGCTTTTTTCATATAAGTCCATTCAACACTGAATTCTTCCCAAATAGAGTAAAATGAGCTTCTTTCCCCCACTAGGCTTTTATGAAGTTTGATTGAAGGGCTTCTCAAATAAAGCATATTTATTAAATTTGATTAGACTAAAAAAATTTAATTAAGTTTATTAGTTTGACATGCATTTTTCAAGACGATAAATATAAAAATTATATTTTATATAAGATTAACTCTTTAAATACGTATTATATTAAGAATAGAGGTCAAGCAAACTTGTCACAATTAAATGATCATCCCTCTCCTTTTTTTTTAAAAAAAAAAAAAGAATAAATAATGGAGGAATAGTAAATTGGCATTTGGGCAGCAGGGGAAGGAGGAAGGAGGAAGGAGGAAGGAGGAAGGAGGAAGGAGGATTGATTGAGTGGACGCAAGTAGTGTCATAAGAAAATATTGAATTAATTAGGAAGGGGGATTAAATAAATGGCAATTTGGGGGAGGAGTGAGGAGATGCATGAACCAGAATATATTAGGAAATCAAGACAAACTATATTCAAAACAAAAGAATCCACAAGACGACAAGATTGAAAGCTTTGATAATGGCACACACACGCCCTTGTGGGCCCCACTCAAACCCATGGCCCCATGTGGTGGGGCGTCCTTCACGATACCCTCCAACTCCAAGGGCCACGCACTCCCCGTCACTTTCTTCTCTTCCCATTCTACCCCTCTTTTGTAGTACTACAATATAAATTACTGTATTATCATAAATAAAAAATAGGAAGAAAAATATACATTATGATTCGTGTATTGGACCCAAAGCATTTATGCGGCAATAAAAACACTTTATAATGTAAGCTTCCCCTTAGTTATGTGAAACACTAATCACATTATAAATAAGCGTGTAATCCCGACAAAGATACGTAGTGGAGAAAAAATGCGTCAAAAGTGGAGCGAACGTTGTGGGTTTGGAAGCGCGACAAAGACAAGGGTCAAACTCTGAGAAAATTTTATAAATAGGAGATTAACCTCACAGGTGCACATTCTCTATTCATAATCTTTTACTATTCGGTTTATCACACACGCCCCATCCCCTTTGATTAAGTGCTATTCAGATAAAGACAATGATCGCTTGGAACTCTTTGCCTTCCTCATAGACATCATAACAACCATCTTCTTTTCTGTTAACTCATATATATCCTGAGAGTATTACTGATCCTATATAAATCATATACTAACCCATTAAAGTTAGACATCTTTGTTCTTACAACAGAACAATATCAAAAGCGACTTGAAGACTATTTTATTCAATACTTCTGCTCTCCTCTTTTTGTTAATTTTTTGAATTTATTATAATTGTATTCCACAATGTTCTATCACCATTTCTCTCTCCGTTCCACAATGTTCTATCGCTAATTATTATGATTAAGTTGAAGCCTATAAATAACATCTCAACACGTATGTTTTGCATGCCTTATGAATTAAATAAAAGTTGCACTGTATTTCTTTTCTCTCTTTTCTCCTTCTTCCATGTTTTGCATCAATATCAACTTTTTTATTTTATTTTTTGGTATAAAAAAGTTTAGAGTAGGGAGACACACTAATATCCCACTGGATCGCGACGCTTTCGCCGAACACTTACAAATGCATTTATAACCTACCACCAACAAAGCCTCACATCGACCAACAAAGATATTCCTTTGGGGTAGTGAAGACGACACCGCCAACTTTACTACTCCTTGTTGGCTCAACATCAACTTCATAACCAGCTCTTATGACTAGAAGTTTAGAATAGGAAGAATATTTCTCTGTTTTTCATAGGATATAAATAACTATTAATAATTAACAACTAACTGGGTAATTGATATGAATTTGATAAGTTAATAAGTTGTTGTGAAATGAAGAACATCAGGATCACCTATATATAATTAAAAAATAAAAAATATTAATGACGGTATTCCTTTTTTAAAAAAATATATATAATAATAACTTTAATTATATAAAATGATATTATGGATATGTTTAAGTTGGTGTTTAAAAAGTATGTTTACATAAGTGGTGACAAAATTCCTCTCATATACTTACTTTATTTATCGTAAATTATATAAAAAATATAGCTACTTATATAAATCTAATCAAGCACATAAACACTTTAATGATAACTATTATTTTGAAAAGCTATTGTAACCTCAAATCAGTGGCCACACGCAGTGGCGGAACCAGGAAATTATTTTAGCCCGGGCTAGAAACTAAATGATATCGCATAACATTGAAAATACAAATAGATAATAACCGAAAATTATAAATCAAAAGATAATATAATAGTAAACAAAATTCTATAACGTTTGGAAGGAGACTCATTACAAGGGGCATCACTTTCAGAAATTATTTTCTTAGAAATATCACTTTCTAAAGTTATTTTCTTCTTAAAGAACACATCTATATATGCTTTTCTGTTTATCCTTACTCATCTTTTTCAACCTACAACAAATTTGGTGACCCGAATATATATCATTGTCGATCAATTAGATCTCATGGTCACTAAACATTAATTTATAGTACTACTCAATCCACAAAACTAACACTTAATTGTACATTCCACTAGCTACTTCAAAACAAAATAATTGGAGAAAATAAAAGAAATATAATGTGAACCCAAAAAAAATATTTTTTAAAAAAACATACAAACCCGATTGAATTTCACAAGAAATAACCTATTATAATCTATTTTTTAAAGAGAAATTCATTATAAAATCATAAGACAACCAAATGATAAATCCAAACCGATTAAAATTAGTCATTAATCATCCTCTACGATATATAAATCATCTATTGTCAAAATTTAAGACTCTCCCAAAATCATAATCCTTAATTTTTCACTAATCAAGACAATATTACCCTTAGTAGAAAGAGAAAAATACGTAGAATAACTTTCATAAAAGGAGTGAGGTGAAAACAAGTGATTTTGAGTACTATCGAGTCCTTAAAATGAAGATCAACGACGCTAGATATAAAATGATACTAACATTTTCGAGGATCTCAAACAAGCAATTTTACTTTCCTCTCACAAATAATTAGTAATGAACCAAACATCGCCCTAATAAAAAAAAGTATAATTATAGAAAAGATAAGAATGTTAATGCCAAATTATCGGCCAAAATAAAATATTATATAATACATACATACAAATACATAAAATAAGAAACGGCCAGTTGAGGCCTTTCCATAACATGGCTTCCCATCGCTTAACTCGAGGTCCAAATTATTTGGCCAAAATAAAATATTATATAATACCTACATACAAATATATAAGATAAGAATAATCAAATTACCACGCCAAGGCTCCAGCTGACCCATAACGTGGCTCCGCCACTGCCCACAGGAGCTTTGAACAAGCAACAGAAGAGGGAGTTTTTTAAAAATATTATCATTTGGGTAACGAGAACTTAATTTCATAAATTTTTGTAGACGTGATAAGGGAAAAAATCTGAAATATGCAGATATTATAGTGGTAGTACAAAAAATAGAATGAGCGGTGGGAAGTGAAGGGGAAGAGTGATAAGAAATGATAAGACTCCATGCATGTCAAGCAGAGGAAGAGCCTTGGTGGCTGTGACACGTCA
The DNA here is from genome assembly GCA_019022615.1 of Acacia melanoxylon. Classification (NCBI taxonomy): domain Eukaryota; kingdom Viridiplantae; phylum Streptophyta; class Magnoliopsida; order Fabales; family Fabaceae; genus Acacia; species Acacia melanoxylon. The sequence goes on along the minus strand of JAFJYJ010000041.1, from coordinate 5,525,213 downwards.
TGGTGGCTGTGGCTGAGCTGGCACCATCATCCCCCATCCCCCTTACGTTGTCACTTCCTCATGTGCTCCATTTCACTCCTGAATACTTCATCCTATCCTAATTATAAGATATAATCGATTTTTTTTTGAAAATTAAATAAACTAATTAAATTACTTTATAGTATTTTTATTTTTATTTTTTCCTCAAAGTAATTAGTTTGAGTAATAAACTAATATATAATCTAAAAATACACAACTTATAAAATGATTAAGTAATTTATTTAACTTTCTTAATCTCACCAAACAAAGTTAACTATGCCTTATAATTAAGATAGAAGGTAGTAACTCATTCTAATATACTACTTTCCCCCAAGAGCCCATCGACTTTTTTGAAGCGGGAAAAACGAAGCTAAATAAACTACACCCTCCAATTTTATATATAGCACATAGTTAAGTAAAATAGTTTAGAGGAGTACGTAATTATATATGTTATGTATCATTAGATTGTATATTAATTTATAAGTTAAGTAAAATAATTTAGAGGAAAACAATAAATATAAATACTTTAATGTAACTTAATTATCTTTCTTAATGTCTAAAAAGAAAGTTAAACGGCTCTTATATATTTAAGATGGGAGTTAATATTTGCTTTGAAGATAAAATGATTTGAAATCCTATATTTTATATTAAAGTAAATTATTTATCTAACTCTTACAATTTTTTTTTCATTTACACCCAGTATATCATACCAACAACTTCATTCATAACCCAAGATTTGAATGTTGCTTAAAAGACCTAAATACCATCCCGCTGAACCAACTAAATATTAAATCTAGCTCATTAAGAATATAAAGACTATATATATATATTGTAGTGTGTATGAATAATGGCATATACTTCTTTTATATTTAATCTAGATTTTTTAATTACACTTAAAATGAATGAGGGATTCAAAATGTGAGGGCTCTCCATTCTAGGTCTATTTTTAAGGCAGGATTTTAAATTTAGATACTTGAAAAATAAAGAAAATTATGGTTGGGGATGGAGTTTTTCGATATGCATGGAAAGATGGTCATGAGGTGAGTATGGTTTTAATTACGAGGTAGGACGAAATAAATGAATATTATTTTTTTATTGATAAAAAAACAAAATGAAATCAAATTAACTAAAATTTACAAGTTTCATATAGATAAAAAAGTATAAACTAAATTTAAGAAGATTATAAATAATTTTTCTAATAATATATTTATAGGATGAGGTGGAGTGTAGTCCGACGGAACGGGACCGCAGGTGGAGGCGCCTCCATTCGGACAACACCTCTTTCGATGTGATTGATGCTTTCCAATGCCTCCCCATCATTCCTTAAATTCACTATCAATGATTCTTCATCACATTTTAATCTTATTTTCTATCCAAAAAAGGAATATTAAAAAGGAAAATCATTTTCATGGTCCTTTTAAGAGAAAAAATTCTAAAAAAGGCCCATAAAATCGAAAATCCCGTAAAACGCCCTTGCGACCTTTTCGCGATTTTCAAAATTCATGAGTTGTTACCCAAAAATAATATATAGTTGTTAACAAGAGGCCATTAACAACTAAATCAAAATTTCATTAACAACAATTTTTTAACAACTAAATCAGCCTCATTAACAACTATATCAGTACCCCGTTAACAATTATATCAGCCTCATTAACAACTCACGAAAATTATGAAAATCCCTAAAAATGCCTTAGGGCCTTTTCTAGGATTGTCAGATTTTGTAGGCCTTTTTTAGGATTTTGTCTCTTCAAAGGGCCCTGCAAATGATTTTCCCTATTAAAAATACAAATTCTCCCTTCCATCCTAAAAAAAAAAATTACTTTATCCGAATTATAAGTCATTTAGAAATTAATTGATACTTACTTTCTTTTGATTTTTATTATAAAGCACCAATTAACAAATCTTACAAATGAAAAAAAAAAATAGTTAAAATTAATAAAGTTGTCCTAAAATTTAAGTAACTTCCAATATTATCCCTACTAATTACACTAAATTCTAATATTATATTAAATATTACTCTAACCCACTACCCTTATCAAATATGGGCATGCATGAAAAATAATAATTAATGGGCTTTGAAAACAAGTAGGTGCCTTATAAAAAAAGACTAAATACAATTGCTAGTTGATGTCTTATAATAAAGGCTAAAGGGAGTATTTGTTATTTTTATTCCAAAAGTTAATGTTTAAACATGACTCACTATATTTTTTTTCTCATTCAAAACCTTATTTAATGTGAGTAAAGTTAGAATATATTTTTTAAAATTTAAAATAAATTTAATAAGTTAACTATAATATAATTTCTTATTTGCGATGAATTAGTTGACCTGAAGGAGTTAATAAAATGGATATAGGGTGTCATCTCGATAGCTGCAAAGAGATCAAGCCCTATGTATGATCTTACTCACATCATCTTCTAGTGCCATGACTTTTTCAATTGAAAAACCAATTTAGGCTTCAATTTATGTTTGTTATGATTTTAAGGGTATTTGATTTTTCTCCCCTTAAAAATTACCTTAAAGTATTTTTGACCTATTAAATGACTATTTCCTTCCTAATTTATTTATTTATTGTATGTTATAATACACATTACTCCCTCCAGTACTTAATACAAGACCTAGTCTTTTTTTTTTAGAGGTTAGGGAAGCTACATGAGTAATTTAATTAATCATAATATATATGATTATCATTTGATTATATATCACTTTATAAGCCCAAAAATTACTTTCGTGTAAAAAAACGATAAGATAAATATTTTAAATTAATTTATTTAATTTCGTTGATCTTAATTATATTTTATACTAAGAAAGGAGATATAGTATTTAGATCTGACCGGCTGTTCTAGGTAATTCATTCATGATCAGCTATGCCATCAACTTTATGGGTTTTAATATTTTAATTAACTGTTAGTACTAATAATTAATAATCTAATGCCGCAACTTGCCAACCTGGGTTGGAATATTTTGGCCCTTCCTCCCTTCAAAGGATTCTACCCTATCCACACGCCTCCGTGTGGGTTCCACTCACACAGTAACGCTCCTGATTAATCGGTCCCGTTTTATTGTTTCCTTACATACTTGTGTTTGGCATTTACGGAAAATCTATCTCAGGACCTATATTAATAAAAAAGGTTTAAAAAAAGTCACATATCAAAAAAGATTTCAGGACTTTTTCTGGTATTATTTCATAAAATGTTAGTTGTTAATGACTGATATAAATTAACTGATAATTGATTTAGTTGTAAGACATCGTTGTTAATGCGACCGATTTAGTTGTTAGGATATTGTTGTTAATGCTTGTTGATTTAGTTGTTAACGCTTTTATGAAATAATGCACCGAAAAAAATTGCTATATTTTTTAGACATGCTTACTTTTTCTTAGTTTTTTTGACAATTTTTTTTTTTTTTACTAATATGGGCCCTAAGAATTTTCCCTATTGTGTTTGGGTACACTTTACATATGTGTCCAAATTAACTTTTTAAGAAAAACTTTTACAATTTATAAAATAAGTAAGTAAAGAGTAGTTACGTCTCAGCTTGTGAAAAAAAAGGTTTATAAAACCACGCTTTCGAGCTACCTTAAACTCATTATCCCTCATAATCTCTAAATCACATCCATTCAATTAACACAGTACTATTTTAACTTTTCTCTCATTTTTCCAACCAATGACCCAGATGGGTCCAAGGAGAAAAAATCAAAAGAAGGATAAGAAAGTATCTGCTTTCAAACTGTATAGGTATTAGTAAATATCAAATTGACATGAAATTCGGTGGGGAAGAAGTACGCACGCCAGTTCCAGACGGCAAAAATGCTTGTGCAGTACACGCTTCTTAAATCTTAATTGAAAAAAAGAAAGAAAAGAAACTGATTAAAGATGAATTTATTAAATATTTTTGTAGCACATTTAGTTGTTTTGTTTCTAACATAAATAAATTTATCGTTTTGTGATCAAGTTGCTCATCAAGTGGATGTTTGGATTGCTCATCGTTATGGACCCCATTCAAAATAACATTTTCGTCGTCAAGTATTTTAGCTTTGACTCAAATTTATTTCAAAGGCTCTGATATCTAATATATCTTGGGATTCATATCTCTAACCAATAAATAAATGTCTCGCCATGTGTCACACTATCAAATTCGTGGCAATTTTGAGTGTCACGCGCCTGCAATCGTTTGATAAAATACCGCTAATAATAATACTATACTGTATTTACTAAAGATACTATTTACCTTGAACATTCAATAAATTTATCCCTTGGCATTTAGTTGCTAAATCCAATAGACCCAATCCGTGTTAATATGAGGACCAATATTTTTATATAATATTAAAAATAATAAGAAAATTAATTTTCTTTTGTATTCCTCTCAATCCTTTAATTCTTAATATAAGACATAATTATCTAATTTAAGAAAGTTAAAAAAGCCTACTACCTTCTATCCCTAATTATAAGAAAGTTGAATTTTTTGGAGAGATTAATAGTTAAAATAAGTTTACTTAATCATTTCATATATGTTGTGTATTTTTAAATTATATATTATTTTATTACCAAACTAATTAAATTTGAAGAAAAAAATACAAATGCAAATACTCTAAAAGTAATTTAAATAAATTTTCTTAATTTCTCCAAAAAAAACAACAAGCTCTTATAATTGACCTAGGGAGTAAATAAAAAATTTAATTATAACATATGTGATGTGATCTCTCTAAAATCCTTCCCTACAATATTAGATTATATATTATCAATTTATAAGCTAGAGAAAATTAGTTTAGAAAAACACACACATATATATAGATATATATGAGATAAAATGAAAAAGGTTCTACATTAAGAATCAAATTTCACTCTCAAATTAGGTCGTATTTACCCACTTGTAAGGTATGTGAAACCATATTCGATGAGCATTAGTGCAATACTTTATCTATTTAGGGAAATCTCATTGTCATTTTTTTTTTTTAAATTTAAGAAAAGAAAAATAAAGTGACTTAAATATTAAAAAGAATACTGAATTTGCCACATCAAGGGGTCCACGTAGTAGCTGTTTCCTTTCTTAAGGACACCAACATAAAGTGGGTCCTATATTGGTGGGCCTGGCTTGCAACTTGAAGTCCAATATTATTTAAAACCCAGATAGGCCCATGCCCAATATTCTACACAAACACACACTTGAATTAAATTAATAGAGTATTGAGACAGAATATTATTGAGTGGAAAGCAAAGAAACATTACTTGCTTTGTGTGCAAAACCAGTATAATTGGTTAGACTTACTCATAACATTCCAAACGTTAAAGTTTCAAGTGAGGCCACCAAAATTCAGATCCTTTTGGTGATAATTTTTTTTAACCAGTATAATTTATTTGACCTATTTTCTCATTTTTTATATTTAACCACTTGTTAAAGAGGCAATAAAGAAAACAAAATAGAGATTCTGAACTCCATCCATGCACAACATTACTATGCTAGCTAGTGATGCAGTTTCACACATATTTTTTAAAATTACAATTTCATTCATTTGATTATTGGGTTAAGTAGCAAATTTCGCTTCAAGTTTTCGTTGAGCGAAAAATGTTATCCCGAAAGTTTTTTTTTGCCTCAACGTTCGCTTATTTGTGTTAAAAAATTAATGGTTAACATCAATTTTTCTATTGGCCAACGCAGTTTTTTAACGAACAGACAATATTGTTATGTTTTGAAGCTTAAACTTCCTAGAACATTAAGACAAAAAAAAACTTTTAAAGCGCAACATCGCTTCAAGTCTTATACTTCCAAAAAAGTGATTTCACTACTCAACCTTGATTATTTCACCAACTAGCTATCTCTTTTGACTTCTTCTCTACCGGCCTCTATTTGGTTTTAGGGGAGGATATGGGAGGAGAGATGATATTAATCAAATTACTATTAATGAGAAAGATATTCTTTTTTGTTAAGAGTGAATTTTTAGAATGTTGAAAATTTTCTATGACAATTCAGCCGTAAGAAATTTCGCATGGTAAATCATATTGAAAAATGAAGAGAAGAAAGAGAGGAAGAAGAAAACAAGGCAAGTACCATGGTAATATTCTCCAACAAACATTAAAAGTCTCGAAGTGAATATTTAATGAATTGTTAGTGGATAAGACGAAGGTTAGTTGTGGACCAAATTAAATGCGTTAAATTGTAATTTTGAAGTAAATATATATAATAATATTTAGGGATGGTGGGAATATGTATGGAGGACAAGTTGTCGATGCAGTTGATATTATTTTAACCTCACATTTTCGTACACATCAATCCATTTGCAATAAAAATAATAAACTTCACTATTACAACAATTATTATGGTTAAGAGATTAATTGATTCCCACTATGTAATTAACGTGTCAAGTTAGTGAAAATGGTGGGGGCCACTGCCTGTTCTGGCAACCTACGTTTTGTTTTGTTCTTATCATAGTTAGCAAGAAAAGTCCAGAAGTGGTACCATCGTGCATCGTCTAATAGTAATAGGTTCTCTCGTCCTTTTTTTTTTGCTCAGAAATTCTCTCGTCCTTTTCATTTACATGCATTGGACACAGAAGCTACCGTTGTATATATAAATATATACCACTAGGGATTGTTTTAAAAACCAAAAGAAAAGAAAAATTCCACAAATTTCTATAATCTTAGAATCTACTTTTGATTACACTTATAAAGTTTTTTTTTATTACATCCATATACTCATCCAAAATTAAGATAAGGCATAATCACTTTTTTGAAAGATTAAAGAAGTTAAATAAGTTTGTTTATCATAACATATTTCGCGTATTATTTGATTATATATGAGTTCATCATGAGTTCGACAAATGAATTTATTATAAAAAAAGATAAATATCAATACTTTAAAGTAATTTATTTAACTTCCTTAATTAATCTCTCTAAAAAAATTAACTATATCTTATATTATTAAAGAGCGGAGGAGTAATTTCCGTAGAATATGTTTAGAATTTGGATGGAAGGAAGAATGGGATGAGGAAAACTGAGGGAAGGAATACTAACTAAAAGGAAAAATTTTAAATATAGTAAAAGAAATTTACTACATTTGAGAGTTTCATTTCATGATATTATATCTTCCCTAAATTAATGACAGATATTGGTTTTTATACTCATTGCTTTTTTTTTTTTTAATATACAGAAAAGTTTAGGTGGCGTAGACACCTGCATTCACACTGCGCTGCGTGCCTGATTCAAAGAAATACACCACGTATAACTTACAGATCGTCCACCAACGGCGCTCACATCAACCAAATGGGTATCGAACCTCCTCCCTTTTGAGGTGAAGGCCAACGCCTTTACTAATCGCGTCAATCCTCATTTCTACTCATTGCTTGTTAATTTGTGAGAGAAATGACGTTAGAAGTTGTTGATGATATTGCTCTCACTCTGTATAGAAAAAGAGAAAGAATGACAGGGAAGAGATGAGAACAAAGTTTACACCTTCGATGATGAAAGTGACGATATTGTTACTTATTGTCATGCTAGGTCACTAAATTTAATTTAATTTTCGTGTCACTTTTTGTGGTTGTTAGAGATTAGGGTAACTATAACTACTCAATAGAATCCACAGTACATTTTTAACAGCACCTACTCGATTCTTATTATAAAGACACCAACTAATAATTCTCACAAACTAATAAAAACAAGCAGTTAAAGTCAATAAAGTTGTATACAATTTAAGTAACTTTCAATATTACTCTTACTAATCGACTAAATTTAATATTCTATTAATTATTATTCTCATTCACTACCCTTATTAATTACAATATACACTTAAAAAATAATAATTAATTCGCTTTGAAAACAAGCAAATGCATTATAAAAAAGATCAAATATAGTTGCTAGTGGATGCCTTACAATAAAGATCAGAAGGAGTAGTAATCAAGGTTTTTAAACCCAGATTGCAGTATTCTTTTGACAATTATTATAAGGTTCTCAAAAGGGTTTAATCACTCAAAAATATGATAACCATAGACAAGTATGCGATGACAAGTTCCAACACATGAAATATCTTTTAAGTTTATGCTATTCACTTATCATTTGAATTTTTTGTTATTGGATCCCTTCTTTAGAACCACACAGTAATTCTCCTCTTTCTTTCTTTTTCTTGGAAAAAATAGAATTCAACTTTTTTCGCTTGATTTTTTTACTATAGAGAAGTACACGTATTATTAATCTTAATCTGTCAATCTCATGCTTCCCCTAAGTTATAATAAAATTATGCATAATTTATTTCTATTTCTAAGAGAAATCAGTGTAATTAAAAAAAGCAGGATCCTTTTTTCATGATGATGAAAATCAAATAAAAATCTCCGAAGGGAATTAAGATTGGAGGGTTTTCCATGGATGAATCACCAAATATGTACACAATGATGGAATTGACATTAAAGTCAAAATAAGTTCGATAAGAAATTGACAGAAACATTGTTGAAAGACCCATCTCACTGTTTATCTGAACACTTCATTTGTCTTTATTTAATGAGTGTTTGAGATTTAGTAAAATAATAAGGATATTTCCAAATAGATCTGTGGATTCGACTGGGCTCGGTTTCTTTCCTAGAAAAATCAGTTTTTTGGGCTCATAAACCCAATCCATTATTTAAGCTTCTCCTAAAAGAGGCTAAAGAATATTTGGGCCGAGCCCATTAGGCTCTGTTGACCTTTTTACCGTTTTTTGCCCTAAGCCTCTAAGCTCATTTCCTAATTCCAACAAGATTCATATAAAAAAAAAAAAAAAAAAAACCCCCACAAGATTATTTTCTTTTACCCCTCATCTTTAGGTTCCGCAAAGGGGTCGGACACACTTATTAAAGGGAGGGGTTTAATCAGGAGTTAATCAAAGATTGTAGGAGCATCTTACTTCTTGATCTTGGGAGAACGCCTCGAGGGTAATAAACGCCACCCGCCAATATTGGTATCACTTAAGAAAGGAGACTTCAGATGCTTCTTGATCACAAAAGGTGAAATTCCCAACTCCTTTCTTAAAATTTATGTATAAAAATAAAGATTATTCTCTTCTAAGTTTTGACTTTGAACATGGTAACTGATACTTCTTTGTTATTAATTTAAGATTTATTTATTTTTATTATATTAAGGAAATTAGTTATATGATATGTATTTTATAAAACACCCTAGTTACATTCTTTAATTCCTCCATTTCCTCTTCTCCTTGATTATTGTTGTGAAAAAAAAATGATAAATATAAAGTTATGTATCATATTAAAGATTAAAGATTGAGGGAATGTCCAAACACAATTAGCATAGATATTTTGTTTTCTTTTTTAACAAGACGTCTGATCCTATTTATAAATATCTTTTTGACCAAAAAATTTGATCTTATTTATAAATCCTTTTTAGGTAATAAATGTGATTTTTACAATTTTGCTTATATTAATTATACCAATGAAAATAGAGAGAGAAGAAAAGAGTTGAAAAATACTCATTCATAAATGAGGAAAAAGTTAAAAATTTATCCCATAATAATTAAGCTAATTGCCTCTCCTCGATATGTGTGATTTAGTTAAAGAGATTATAAATAGGACTAGAAGATACTACTCCCCATTTATTTAAGTCTATTTTGACAAAAAAATTTAGTCCTATTTATAATTCTTTAAAATGTAATAAATGAGATTGTGATGATTTTACCCATATTAATTGTACTCACAAGATGAGAAAAAACATTGAAAAATACTCAATAATAAATGAAATTTAAGCTTAAAAATTTACCTCGAATCATCGTTAACTATATCTCTGGTATGTGAGATTTAGTTAAAATAAATTTATAAATAGGAGCAGAGACTATTTAACAACGCCCCGTGACAAAAATAATATTGATATAAATTTTAAATTTATAAAGAAAAATCATGGGATGCACCTTCCAACAAAGATTTTTTGGTGAAAGCTTTAACATGTTTTCTCAGTCAACCTTCTCGGCCCCTTTTTGGACTGATTGTCAGACTTGTCCGTGTTAGCCCCAATAGAGGTCTGTCGGCAGCCATTATTTTTTTCTCCATAATTTACACTCTCATTGTATTTATAAAGGATTCATTAAGAAATAATTATTTAGAAATTTTAAATCCACTTTAAATCCTTACATAAATAAAAGCTTGTGTATATTATATTATCTCCATCTTCAGTATATTATTTTCTACTAATTTTGTTGAAGGACCTCTTTTAGATTATAATGTACTTCCTGTCTTCCTCCGGTATTTTTATAAAATCCTAAAATTTGAATTAACTTATTTCTTTTTATAAAAGCCTAACAAAAGTTGTTCAATATTTAATGAGTTTTTTTATATTCATTTTTATCCCTCATTAATTATATGTATTGTATTGATTAAAATGTTTGTGGCATTTATATTTACTATCTTTCTCCCTCTCACTTTCACCATTATAAATAAGGGAATATTTGAAAAATAAGTTTATTTTATATATATTTATTATATTTAACTAATTTTAACCACTTTCTTAAATCATTTTTTTTATAAATAAGACCGGAAGGAGTATTAAAACTATCTCCATTTAATTCATTCTATAGTAATTTAGAAAATAGAGTTAGCCACTCTTTTAATGTCATAATTAACTCTCTTTTTCCATAAAATTTAAGAATAATAGTTTTAGAAAAGGTGAGGTTGTTAATTTTAAATTATTTCTTTAGTCCATGTGACTCAATTAAAAATGACGGAAGGGATGATTTATACCATTCAATACTTAAAAATCAAGAAGTTTTTTTTTTTATAACTTCACAAAAAATGAAGAAGATTTGCAGTTTTGCATCTGGGAATAATATTATTTTAATTCACAATAAATGTTGAAAATTTACTAAATTTTACATTAATGTCAAATCAGCCAATAAGGTTGTAAAGATAAAATTATAATAATTTAAAATTTGTAGAATCTCTTGTTCATCAGTCATGGTCAGGCCTTTTTTTTTTTTTTTTTTTTTTTTTTACAAAAATAGTGTTTATTTTAAAAAAAAATTACCGGACTAAAGCAATTTGGAAAGTATTTTCCAATCTAATGTTAACGCCTTTAATGGCGCAGGCTGGGTTTGCGGGATTGGGCTATGGTGCGGGGAGAAGGGAACGAGGCGCGGTGTGAAGGTGATCCACGTCACCGATGGCGTGGAAACGCTAACGCCGCCATGTGGCGCGAAATGTTTTCACGCCACGGTTGGCGTGAACAAGATCCACGCAACCAGTGGCGTGAAACAATTTCACGCCACATGGTTGCCACATCAGCGGCACCTTGTGGCATGAAACAATTTCACGCCACAAGGTAGCGTGTGCAGACACTACGCCCTCTGGCCCCCCTGCCACACTGCGCCCTCCCCCCAGACCTAGACCCGACCCCCCCTTCCTTTCACTCGTCCCTCCTCCCACGCCTTTAACTCGTCCTCTCCCACTCCTTCATTCTCTTCCATCTTCACACCTTCACTCTCATTTTTCCTTCCCTCTTCCATTTTTTTTCATTCATTGATCCTCACCCACCGTTGCATTTTCTTTCTTTTTCTTTCACTCTTTCCTCTTCATCCAAAAAATCATATTCATTCTTTTTAACTCCCGCACTCTCCCACACACCTGATTATTACCTCCTCATCGTTCCTCATCCGAAAAGCATTGAAGAAGAGGAGAAATTTTAAGACCTAGAGAAGAGGAAGAAGGAGGAAGAATTTTCTCGTCTCGGACTTCACGTTTGCGGGTAACATTTTTTTTTTGTTATGTTTATTGTTAAATAATAGGATTTAACTTTTAATTAGATACATTAATATATGTATAACAAAGAGATAGAATTTTTTGTAATGTTTATTGTTTAATAATAGTATTTAACTTGTAATTATATACATTAAATTATTATATTATAGATAAATGTATAACGGTAGGATAGATGTTTTTATTTAATTTTTTTGCTATGTTTATTGTTTAATATAGGATTTAACTTGTAATTATATACATTAATTTATCACATATGCTTAATAAATGTATAACAAACAAAGAAATTAAAAAAATAATATAAATTTTAAAAAATAAAATATTTTTGTTACCTCACGGGGTACTTTTAAAAATTTAAAAAAATAAAAATTAAATGTGACTAATTAGCAAGCTCGTGAGGTTCTTTGAAAAAAAAAAATTAAAAACTTCAAACAATATAATACATATAAAAATTAGCATGACCTCGGGAGGTAAAAAATCAAAATTCAGGAAAATAATAGTCTAAAATTTTAAAAATAATAAATATATATATATAATTAAAAAATACACTGTTTAGTCGTAAGTTAGTTTTGAAAAAAAAAAATTAAAAAGAGAAAAAAAAATATAAAATTTTAAAAATTATATAAAAAAATTCACAGTTGCCCCCACAAGGAAGGCGGACTACCTCACCAGGTATTTTAAAAAAGTTAAATTTTTTGAAGAAAATAATATAAAAATTTATAATAAAGATTAAAAAATAAAGGGTGACCTAGTGAGGTAGTATGACTATCTTGCAAGGTATTTTTTATTAAAAAAATCAGAAAATAATTTTAAAAAGTAATCAATTTTTTTTTTTTAAAAAAATTAAACTAAAAAAAATTAATTAATTATTTTGTATGTTAATTATAACCCTTAACATAAATGACTAATTATTTAATAATTTGTAAAATTAATAATTCAAATTTTGTGAAATATGTTGTATATTGTTATTTATAGTATCCGAAGATAGATAAGATAAAATTAAATAGAGAATAATAATTAGTCAAATAATTAATTAAGTAATTAATTATTTAGAGAATAATATTTAATGTCTTAATAATTTGTTGTGTTATTGGAAATTTTTATTAGTCAAATGGATGACCAACGCGCTCGCAAATATTGATCCCTACCCCAAAGAGCGGGGAGTTCTTAATGAGGAGGTGCAAAGGTCACACCGATCACAAGTTGTGTGGAAATTAAATGATTGCAATTTGTTGAGAGTCGCGAGCCTAACGGGGTTTGGTGCGTATATCCATGACCCGATCTCATCCCACTAGATTTGCAAAGAAGACCTTATGCATGCGGTTTATGGCATGTGTCTCGCATGAAGAGACTCCTAAGATGTTTTAAAATTCTTTATGTAATTAATTATATGCATTTAGTGGGTTGTACATGATACGGATAATATAAGATCTTTACATACTTGTTCTCTACTTTTATGTTGGTGCAGATTGACAAATATCTTATTACTGCTTTGGTTGAGAGGTGGAGGCCGGAGACTCAAACCTTCCATATGTCGGTTGGTGAGATGACTATTACTCTACAGGATGTAGAGGGCATTTTAGGTTTATCCACTGAGGGTCGAGTTGTTTCCGGTCAGACGCATGGCAACTCGGTAGCAATTATGCGTCAATACATGGGTGTGAATCCACTTCAATATGACATTATTGGCGGAAACATCAAGATGGGCTGGTTTGACCGTCATTGGGGCCACTGGGAGGAGCACTCAACTACGGTTGAGGGTCAGCTTTTGTACACACGTGCTTACCTCATGCGCCTTTTCGGTGGATTTTTGTTGTGTGATAAGTCGAGCCACGAGGTCCAGTGCCGATATATAAAATTACTGGGTGGTGACCTTGCGGAAACTGCTACATACAGTTGGGGGTCAGCGGTACTCGCCACACTGTATCGCGAGCTATGTCGGACACGCGCCTTGCCTAAAGACATGAGGGGTTGTTTGTTGTTATTGCGTATATGGGCATGGTCCGATTCCCTACCATTTCACCTCCCATTCCACCGCCCAAAGGACGCAGCGATCATTACGAACGCAGTATGGAAACAAAGATGTCCATGATGAATTATTTGAACTGGTTGGCGTAGTTGAACGATTATGTTCTTATTTGCAGGCCTTTTCACTAATGTTATTGACTTACATATTGCAGGTTCAACAATGTCGAACTGAAGTTATTGCGACGTCAACTAAAGACATATCAGATAGAGCTAGATCAGATTGGTCGAGACGATGTATGTATAAAAAATTTCACATTATGGAACAAAAGGAGTAAACTAATTCGCATTTGTTGACATGTATAGGTGAAGTGGGAGCCATATAGGGACGCCTTGATATGAGTTTATGGGTGCAGAGGTTCACTTGCGGGACAAAGTGGAGGCGGTGACACCCGTACTTTGTTTCCATATTGTCGAGATGCACCAGCCCGATCGCTGCATGCGGCAATTTGGCATGCAGCAACACATCCCTGGCCCTGCTGCACAGCTTAAGGGTGCACATGATCTTACCTTACGCGGTAAGATCACTGATGATTGGGAGGCCAAGATGGAGCAATTTATTCAGTTGTGGAACAAGTCGACTATAGGTGCATTTGACCAACGCTGTTATGGGCATGTTCCTTGCTCCCCTAAAAACCTTATTGATTGATTCGGACAAATTGATCGTCATATGACCGTATCTTCGTCCATCCTCATCATAACTCCGACACCATTGCTCTTTTGGAATTCTTTCAATCCATGCAGCCACATCATGACTGTAACTATAGAACTGGGCATATGCAGCATCAAAGTGTATTTTGTTTGGAACATACGCTGTAAAAAAGACAGGAAAAAACAACAGTATAAGCTTGTAGTAATGAAAAGAATGAATGTCACTGCACATCAGGTGGAGTATATTACCTAATCTAGTTAATCTTTTCTTCAGCTCCTGGTCCTTGAAGCGTGTATTAAAATTGCTCGCAACGTGACAAATGCAAAACACATGGTACGATTAGAGGTCGCAACCGGGCCATCTCATTGTCGATCGCTAATATTATGCTTTTGTGACGATCAGAAATAAGACATAGACCAATCTTATTTATAACATACAGTCGTATGGAAGTCAAAAAATACTCCCATGCTTCTTTAGTCTCACCTTCACCAATTGCAAACGCAATCGGCAGGATCTCATTATTTCCATCTTGGGCGGTGACAATCAATAATGTCCCCTTATACTTACCGTATAAATGCGTACCGTCAACTCCGTATGACCGCTTGCACCATTGGAAGGCCTCACGACATTGATGGAAGGTCCAAAATGTACGTTGAAAAACACAAATCCCATTAACAACCCATTGATCAACAATATACGGTCCATGTTGAATATGATAAATAGACCCCGGGGAAAATTTCAGCATGTGCTCGAACCATCTTGGCAGGAACGCATATGAATCGTCCCAATCACCGTAAATCTTAGCAATTGCTTTTTGTTTTGCCTTTCATGCCTTCCCGTAAGAAATATGGTAACCAAACATTCCTAGGCCACCCTTTCTTGTATCGAAATCACAGTACCGAAGGTGTTTCCTTGACCATGTCTCGCAAAACCAATCATCAAAAGTGTACACTACGAATGTTATTTATGTTCACTGATAAACACAAATAAATTCAAAAATTATCAAACGGTATTGTGCATCGTACCTATTATGGCCTCAGAAATAATTTCAGAATCAAATTGTTTGTGATCTTGGGAGAGATTTTGGCTCACACAACTATAATTTCCAACCCATTTAGTTACCACCCAAGTGTTCTCAGTACTTCGGTGTAATTGCTCTTACTCTCCAATCGCAACCTTGTTCATGATTCGACATTTCATTACATACTTGGCAGTAGTACTCTCAACCACTTGAGCTTCATGATGTTTCTTCATGCAATAATGTTTTATTGCAACCTTGCAAATCGTTCTTGGACCCGAACTCTTGTTTCGAGATATAATTCATCTCCTCTCGCCCACGGACCCCTACCAAGCCTTCCACATCCAATATATCCTCATGCGAGGTAATCTTCATTTACAAACCTCATAATGTGGAATATCATCCCAAAACGGTGTAACATCTGCATGTTCATACATAATACAATTTTTGCGAAAATATGGTAACCAATAAAAATAAATATAATAATTACCTAGATGTTCGTCATCTCCGATCACTATCATTCTAATCTTCGTCATTATCCAATAAAGTGTCTTCATCTTCTTCCTTCTTGCTCTTCCTCATTGTCGTCGTTCATCTACCATATACGATGGAGGCCATGAGTCGGTATTGGTCCGCTCTCCTCGACGTCTCAATATCCACATATAACTCAAATAATCGGGACGTAGAGTTTTCGTCGAATGTTTGCAAAAAAACATCCACATCCTCATTATCGGATATCTCAAAACCTAAGATATTTGCGGGTTTCCACAAGGCACTCTACCCGTCACTAAAGATATTACCTGATTTTGTTGCAGCTTTAACTTTCGACGGATCTTTTCATGTAACTCTTCAGTGGACATGCCTCGAACAATATACATTCCTCTTTTTTCACCTTCAAAACTCAATCCGTTTGGACCTATATTTTTAGAATCATTATAATTCAAATGAACAAATTTGACTCATTTTTATTTTATTTTATATTATTAAAAAGAAGATTAAATTATAGATAAATCAAAATAACAACAACACAAATTGTAATTAGGTAGAAGAAGAAACACTAATGTATAAGTGGAATTAAAGAAAAAAATCAAGAAACAAAATGAAGCGAGATGGAGGAGGGATGAGGGAAAGAGTAAATATGGTGATGACGGGGAGTTTTAGGATGAGTGAAGGAATGACCGATAAGAGAGAAAGAAGGAATGAATGATAAGAGATAAAGAAAAGGAGTCACGAGATGGTATGGAGGCTTTGAGCAAAAAAAGGTTGAGGCATGGAGGCGGAGGCCAAGAAGTGAATTATATAGAGAGGGGAGGAGTCACCCGGGGGATCACGGGTTTAACACGGGGTAAAAAAGCGTACTAGGGGGTCAGAAAAGCTGGTGTCTGACCCCTAGTGGCGTGGGTGTGACCCATGCTACTGGTTGCATGAGGCCATCCCACACCACAAGGTGTACTAGGGGTAAGAAAAGCTGACCCCGCTGACACCTTGTGGCGTGGGTTACACCCACGCCACTAGTAGCGTGGGTTACACCCACGCCACTAGTAGCGTGGGTGTAACCCACGCCACTAGTAGCGTGGGACCACCCCACATGACTAGGTGACTAAGTCGCATGAGGGCTACCCACGCCTCTAGTTGCGTGGGTCCCAGCCACGCCACTAGGATTGCTGGCTCAGCCGGCCTCCACGCCAAAGATTAGTTCCGCAAAAAGATTTCATTGCTCGAAGACGCAACTCGATGCGCGTCCAACAAAGATTACTCCGGTAATTTCTTTCAAAAGTGTATCAATGTGGTAATTTTTTTTAAAAAGGACACTATTTTTTTGCTTTTCCTGTCATGGTCAATACTGTCACAGTTATGAAAGCACGTGGGAATGAAGAACAATCAGGAGGCTCTGCCCAGTTGGTGTTGTGCCTCCCAGTCCTCCCAGTTGCACAACATATATATTTTTATATGTAGAGATAGATAGATATAGAGAGAGATGCCATAAAAGAACCCTGCAAACTTAATGGTGCTTCCATATTTTGATGAGAATTTAATACTACTATTCATTGAAAGTTACACAAATTTTTGGACAAGGCTTCTCTCTTTTACCCATATACTGGACTCTCATTCTTCTCTCTCAAAACGGCACTTTTGGTACAAAATCACACCGTTCCTTTTTTAAAAATAAAATAAAATAAAATTCACCATCTTATAGTAATTTTTAAATACCAGTCAGTGCTCTGAAATATTTTTTAAGATCATAAAATTATTTTAGGAGATCATGAAATATTTTTTCAAGATCATTCAAGATCCCAAGATGTTTTTAAGTATAACATTACCCTAAAATATTTTTTCAAGATTACAAAACATTATAAAGAGAGCAACATACCAAAACTCACACCATGCCCAAACCCCTCAGCCACTGATTATGCTGGGGCAATCCCTCTTCCTCGTTCAACCTCCGCAGACCCATCCGCAACTTGATGCCTCAACGTTATAGCAACAATGCACGATTGTAAGCTGTCACTCTGTTTTTTCAAAATTTAACTCAGCGCATATTGATCTTTTGCAAAAAAATTGAAAAACACGTATTATTAATTTCGGTATGACTTGGAATTTCATATATTGAGTTTCTTTATTTGTGACAGTTTTTTTCCTGAGTTTTCCGTGTATCAATTTTCTTCTTTCCCACCAATACCCTTATTAATTGTAACGTAGGTAGAGATTGTATAAGAAATTAAAGGTAATTAAGATAGGTTGATTTTAATTGACGGATCACATGAGAAGGCAGTGATGGTTTTTTAACATTTCTTTTATACAAATTAGTTTTAACTAGTTTTCTTGATCTTTATGAAGAAATTAGAAGGCTCTTGTAATGTGAATAAGAGAGAATACACCACTTGCTAGAATAAAAAGATCCAGACCCTTTTTTAAAGAAAAGAAAAGAAAGATCCAGACCCCCGTGTAATTCCTGTCGTCCTGTTTGTCATTATCATGGTGTCTCCTCTCTCTTATGAAACAGTTCACTTGACAAAAATTCAAGAACAGCTAAGTAACATCATCATCTTTAAGCACATGCGCTTTACCAAATCTTAGACTAAATAATAAATAAAAAGGCTTACAACACCCACCAGAAATACTCATGCACCACAGAAAACCACCTTATCTTTCCATTATCCCTGTCTTCATCTCAATTCTTAATTCTGCAAAACCCCCAAGAATCAGACCCATTTTCTATTGTCCATGTCAGTTCAACGATTAAAGACAAAAATCCCACATTTCCTATATAACATCTCGCAGGTTTAAGCCTAAGTTTTAGTGTCTGCTTCAAACAACA
This sequence comes from Acacia melanoxylon, assembly GCA_019022615.1. Taxonomy (NCBI): domain Eukaryota; kingdom Viridiplantae; phylum Streptophyta; class Magnoliopsida; order Fabales; family Fabaceae; genus Acacia; species Acacia melanoxylon. The sequence goes on along the minus strand of JAFJYJ010000041.1, from coordinate 5,506,464 downwards.
ATAAACTGAAATACCAGTTCTTTATATACTGATACAGAAGCAGCTGCAGTTTACAAGTTACAGTATAACTAGAGCTAGTTCACTAATTTGAGCAGATTACGAAAGTTTCTTATGTTGATTATTTGTACGAAGAATAGATTGGTTTTTCCTAAAATAACATTTTTCATCGTGACTACCATTTGATAGAAACTAAATAATGTGTAATAAATAGGAAAAAAATATAAATTCAGAAGACAAAGTGAATTAAAGTCTTATATTTATGATCAAATCCAATCCCTAAATAGCTCTTATATTAAAGACCAAAGGCAGTAACATTTTGCAGGTTTAAGTGCATGCTTCAAACAAAAATAAACTCAAATATCAGTTCTTTATACATACTGTTACAGAAGCTGCTGCGTTTTACAAAAAGTATAAACTCAACAAGAGGATTAAGTGGCAGTGTGCTTCCTAAGTTCCCATGATACCTGTTTTCTTACCAAACCTTAACAAACACATTCTCTATTATACATAGCTCTAATCATAACATTTCTAAGACAGAAATCATTAATGGAAAAAAAGAATCCCAAAAATTTCTACATGCAAAACAAAACCTCAGTGATTATGAAAGACAAAAAAAGAAAAAGAAAAAGAAACAGGACACACACACACACACCCCACTCTCTCAGTACATTTTCACAGAGGTTGTTGCATTGTCACAACCAGAGGACTTGTGACAGTGTGCTTACCATCAGACCAAACCAGATGACCACTTTTCACAGATGAACTTCCAGGTGAAAGCTTCACAGCCCTAGCTTGAACCCTAAGAAGAAAGTTCAATTTCTGACCCACCCTCCTAAAATACAGAGTATCCGGCTTCATCGTGACCACCATCCCTCTAGGAGGCTTCAATGTGGCTTTATACACAGAATTTGCATCACCAACATTGGTCACAGTTCTTATGAAGTGAGTTGACATTTTCTGCTTCCCATATTGCTGAAACACAGCAGAAAATGAAGGATAATTTAAATTCCCAGCATGCCCTGCTCTTTTGGCCCCACTACAATCTGCTCCTTTTCTGGTTATCACTTTGATGTTTTGAGTCGTGTAATTGGAGTTGCACAAGAAATCAACATAGTCATATGTGTTAATGTCGTAGATCAATCCAGGGTCCATGGCTTTCTCTGGGTGAACATGGCCAGAACCATAGTCAAAAACTGAAGAAACATTACCAGTAGACTCATCAAGCATTGTGTTTCCTCTGTTATCAACTGTATAAGCAGTTGTCATAAGAGCTGATCTTATAGCAGCAGGGCTCCAATCTGGGTGTGCTGCTTTCAACAGCGCAGCTAAACCAGAAACATGTGGACAAGCCATTGATGTACCAGAAAGAATGTTAAATTCAGTTCTACGAGTATCTGAAGCAACACCAGAAGGTCCTACTTTATCAGGCCAAGCTGCGAGTATGTTCAAACCTGGAGCTATAACGTCTGGTTTTAGAATCTCTGGAGATTCTGGGTTAGGTCCTCTTGCTGAAAATGATGCTACCATAGGTGCTCTGATACCCAACTTCGTTCCTTTGAATACGATTGTTGCTGTGGGGATTGAGTGGGATTTGGAAGATTCTGAGATGTATTTTCTAATCACGTCACCACCGGTGGCGCCCACGGCGGTAGCGGGAAGCACGTGGCAGTCGGCAACTAGTCCTTCGCCGTCGAAAACCCCGTTGGCTATGATCATTCCGATTCCTCCTGCTTTTTTCACTACTTCTCCTTTTGCAGCTCTGGCATTGATTCCTCTGTCACAAACAACGATTTTGTTCTTCACGAAGTTGGGATCCAATGAGCCTTCCAAGCAGAGTGATGAAGAGTAGCCATCGCTGCCGGATTCAGAGCCGGCATACACAATCGGGTACATCTGACCCGGAGTTAGACCCGGTCCACCATAGATGCTGGTCCCAGGTATGATTTTCCCGTTTCCGAGCTTAACGTCGGCAGGGAAGTTTCTGTCTATGGTTCCGGCACCGACGGTGGTGAGCCATGGGGCGACATTGGTGACGGTAAGGCCGCCGGGGCCACCGTTGCCGGCAGAGGCAGAGACGAAAACACCAGCGGTGGATGCTCCAAATGCGCCAATGGCTATAACGTCAAGGAAGTACGGTACAACTACGCTACCGACGCTGAGTGAGGCCACATCAACCCCGTCGGCTACGGCGGCGTCAAATGCGGCGAGGATGTCGGAGTCAAAACAGCCGCCTGCCCAGCAGACTTTGTAGATGGCAAGTCGAGCCTTCGGAGCCATTCCAGCGGCCATTCCCTTAGCATAACCGAGAAGCGAAGCCGGGAAAACGTACCTTCCGGCGGCAATCGAAGCCGTGTGGGTCCCATGACCATCAGAGTCCCTCGGCGAACGATATTCCGTCGAGTCGTTCATCTTCCCGTTGGTAGCTTCGTAACCCTTACTGAAATACCGAGCTCCGATCAGCTTCCGATTACAAGAGCTCGCCGGGAAGTCTTCACCGGCAACACACTGGCCCTTCCACTTAGGAGGGACAGGTCCCAAGTCGCGATCATTAAAGCTCTGCCTCTCAGGCCAAATCCCAGTGTCAATGACTCCGATTACAAGATCCGACCCGAAATCGGTCTCCTTGAGCAACCCGGCACTGTCGGGCGTCTTGAGCCCTAAGAACTCAGGGGAACGCGTGGTCTGAACATAGCGAACCTGCTCGGGAATGACGGAGACTACGTGGGAGAGAGATTGAAGCTTCCGAACCTCTAAAGGTGAAAGCTTTGCAGAGAAACCCTGAAACACTGTGTCGTAAGTGTGAATAATGCGACTTGGGTCTTCAGAAGATGAACTTTTGGCAGAGATGGAAGCAAGAGAGGACTCGTACCAGTGTCTGTGAGTAGGGAAAATTGAAGGCTTGGCTTCATTCTGGACTTGAACAATGAAGGTTTTCGTTTCAGCGACGGAAGAAGAAGAAGAAGAAGTAGCTAAGACTAGTAAAAGGGGGACAATGGCTGAGAAAAATGGGAGGAAGAAGAAGAAGGATAGCGCCATTGAAGTAGAAGATAAACAGAGGGAGGTTTGAAGTGTTGGAGTGAGTGAGGACAAGATTTAAAGGAGGGAGGAGGAAATGTGGGTGAGTATGAGTGGTGACAAAGAGAGGTAGATCATGGAGGAGGCACTGTGATTGCAGTAGAGAGAAAGAGAGAGTGAGTGACAGTAGAGAGAAGGAGGCAGTGGCCGGTAGTACCGTAGTAGTGAGAGGAAAATGATGACGTGGAATTTGTGTTGGGAAGCGGTCGTGATTTTGAATATTTTCAGGTCACTTTCTATTTCAAATTGGAATCTAGTAAGTACGAGTAAAATAGGAAAATCACCATGTCTTTGTTTGAGATTGTGTTTGGGATTTTTAAAATTATTTATTTACATATAGTGAGATACAAACTCTTATCAGGTAGGGTCTAAATTAGGAAGAAAAAAAAAAAAAAAAAAAAGACCAAAGAGAAAGTCACATGTAAAAAAAACTCAGGACCTTTTCTAATATTATTTCATAAAACGTAAGTTGTTAATGGGGTTTATATAATTGTTAACAGATACTGGGCTTGTTTGGGATACCGGTGGGCAATCGGAATTATGAAAAAGTCCAATTGGGTAAAAGTCAGATTGTGAAACGTGATTTATGTTTGGATTGGTGGTTGCACAAGTAGCTTATGAAAAAGTCCGATTAGGTAAAACTTGTTTGGAATGACTTATGGATAAGTAACTTTTGAGATAATTATAAGGAAAAAAATAAAATCAAAATTACCAAAAATATAAAAAATGCTAAATTACAAAAGATTTAAGATTTAAGTCGCTTTATTTATTCTATTTTTATATTTCCGGACACCAAGATTTTTTTTTTGGTCAAAGGACACCAAGATTATTATTTTTTTAGTAAAAAAGGAGACCAAGATTTAAGATAAGCTACCCTCCAGCAACGAACAGAAGTCTGGATCCGGAGCTATTTGATAAGCTCTTTTGATAAGTTAAGAAATTAAGCTTATGAAATAAGCTCAATTTCTTTTATAAGCGCTGGACAAGCTCGATTGGCAAACGAGCTCACCCAAACGAAAAAAAAAAACATAAAAAAAAAGTCCCATAAGTCAGATTCACACAGCGATTTAAGCCATAAGCCGCTGCTAAAATCGATCCCAAACAAGCCCACTAATATAGTTGTTAACGGGATTGATTTATTTGTTAGGATATTATTGTTAATGCTACTGATTTAGTTGTTAATGACCTACCCGTTAACAATTATATCAACCCCGTTAACAACTAACATTTTATGAAATAATACCAGAAAAGGTCCTGAGGCCTTTTTTGACATTTTTTTCTTAATTTGGGCCCTGAGGTGAATTTTCCCTTATTTTCATCATGTATTTTTTATGATTCTTATTATAAGACACTAACTAACAATTATCACCAACCAATAACAACAATTGAAGTCAATAAAATTACCCTAAAATTTAAATAATTTCCAATATTACTTCTACTAATTGCACTAAACTCTAATATCTTATTAATTATTACTCTCACCCACTATCCTTATTAATTATAGGATTAAGGTCAAAATACACATGTGCTTTATCTTTGTCGCCAACACCAAGTGTTTTTCTTAGGTGCAAAAGTGCACACGTGATTACAAATTAGGTGCAAAAATATTGTTTGACTGTTAAGTTTGACTTTTTTTACTGACTGGATGATGACATGGCATGCCAACGTGGCATCTACATCATTTTTTTTCTAAAATCTGATTTACAAGTCAAAATTATAAAATAAAATAAAAAATCATATCCTCATCTCCTTCCAAGATCATCATATCCTTCCATTTCAATTGTCCATATTTCAATTTCTTGCACTATTGGTATAGAAGCAAACATCAAAATTGTCCAGATTTTGATTAAAACTGCACCGGTGATGCCAGTCATACTCCTCTCTCGCAAGGAAAAATCCAGAATGATCCGAGTTTGTGGGCTAAGCAGAATAATGTTGTGGTGTCGGATTACAGGAACAGAGATATGATGGGAGGTGGCTAAAGAATGAAAAGGTTTCGTGGGGAATGGATAAACAGTGCAATATGTAGCATTCTTTGATGGTGAGTACTTGGTATGAATACGAATTTCATTTAAACTTTGACAACAAAATTGTCCAAATTTCATTTAAACTTGGAAAGCCAGATTTACAAAATGGTGAGTGCTTGGTATAGAAGCAAACAACAAAATTTTTTAGATTCCAATTTCTTTCAATAGAATAAAACCCGAGCAATAAGAACGTAGGAATTTAAAATTTTAAAATAAACCTACAGCAAAGTGGGCAAGGTTGACAATGGCCCAACCCAAGCCAAGAGAGCAGACAAAGACGGAGAGAATCAGAAACCAAGAGAAAAAAAGGATGAGGATGTAGGTGGTCCACACACCCGAATACGTAAACCACGCGGTGTTTTTGTTCAGATCGAGCGATGGCATAGCCTTGATGTATAGATTCGCCATAAGTTCAAAACCTAGAATTTGGATGAATTTCAGATGGAGGGTTCAAATCCAAAAACCTAGAAAATCTCTCAAAAACCCAGATCGGGCGGTGGCATAGCCTGCTGACTCGTGGCTCGTTTCCCTCAAATCTCGTTCCCCAACAGCCAGCAACCTCTTGTCTTCTTCAGATCTTGGCCGTCTCACCCTCTCCTCTCTTGACTCATAAGCCATGCCTCTGATGCAAATCTAAATCACCCTCTTTTCTTCACAAGCTTTTCTCCCCTGACCATCGTCAATATTTTTCAGATTTGCATATGAATCACCCATATTTTCGTCAGAAAGTGAGGTATGGGTTTTTTTCATCTTTTGAGTTTTGAGCTTCTGGGTTTCTAGATATGATGATCTTGGGAAGAAGATGAGGATTTGATTTTTTTTTATAAAATAAATCTGAGTTGTAAATCAAATTTTAGAAAAAAAAATTGATGTAGATGCCACGTCATCGTCCCGTCAGTAAAAAAAAGGCTAATTTAACGATCAAATGGTATTTTTGCGCACTTAATTTGTAACACACGCCAATGATTTTTGTACATAAAAAAAATTTTGGTGTTGAACGCTACTCAAAGTAAAGTATATGTGCATTTTTGCACTTTAACCCTTAATAATGGGCATACATGGAAAAAATATGCTCCTTGAGAACAAGCAAGTGCCTTATAAAAATGACCAAATGCATTTACTAGTTAGTGTCTTATAATAATGAGTAGAGGGAGTACTTACCTCGTTTACCGTAAATTACGATTAAAAAACTGTTTTTAAATGCTCTAATCACTATTCCAAACAAGTATTACTTCCTTTAGTCTATTATAAGATACCAACTATCAATTCTCAAAAACCAATAAAAATAGTTAAAGTCACTAAAGTTATCCTATAATTTTAGTAACTTTCAATATTACCCTTATTAATTACACTAAACTCTAATATTATATTAATTATTACTCTTACCACTACCCATATTAATTATGGGCATATGTGGAAAAAAAAATTAATGTGCCTTGAAAACAAACAAGTGTCTTATAAAAAGGACCAAATACAATTGTTAGTTAATGCCTTATAATAAAAACTAGAGGGGTATAAGCTATTCTTAAAATTATCAAAACTCATTTCACTTCATTAAATTTCAAATCAGCTCCTGAAAACAAAATTGGAATTTCAAAATTTGTTATTATACGTATATACCTTTTGTTGAGTCTATGAACAAAAGCTCATGGGCTCTCAATTAATGCTCTCACAACGCTCTTTCTCCTTGTCATTGGCAAACTCCTACCATGCACCATGAAATTAGAGGACGAGCAAGAGAAAGAAGGCAAATAAAGAGGGCTTTGAGCGGATTGAACATCGTTTCCTCCTCCCTCCTCACAGGACAAACAAAGAGCGGTATATATATATATATATATATATATATATATGTGTGTGTCCATTTGGGATAGTGGTGACGAAATTATTTTTTTTCCTACTTGGGCTTTTTTAGATTATTTTTTCCCCTAAAAGTTAGATTGTAGATATGATTTGTATTTGGGATAACGGTGGTAGAAATGATTTTTTTCTAGATAGATTTTTGTTTGACATATCGTTTGAAAAGTCAATCGAAATGGAAAATGGCGACTAAAATGGGGTATAAATCTTATTGAATATTACACAAAGTGTGTGTGTTATATTATATGATAGTTTGAGATAAAAAATTTAAATTTAAATGTAAATTTTCCAAAAAAACAGTAAAATATATAAATACAGATAGAGAAAGTACAAAAGGTATAAATACTTCTGAAAAAAAGAAGAAGAATTTTTTTAAAAAAAATATCCCATAATTTTTTAATAAAAGCATATACTCCTACGGTCATAATATAAGGCACCTAGTTGACTTTTTGAGAGGTTAAGGAAGCTAATTAAATTAGCTTAGAGTATTTTTATTTTTTTCTTCAAACTAAATAGTTTGACTAATAAACTAATATATAATTTAAGAAAACACAACATATGAAATGATTAAGTAACTTATTTAGCTTCTTTAATCTCTCCGAAAAAAGTCAACTGCGCCTTTATAATTAGGACCGAAGGTAATAATATTTTAAAAAGTTGAACAAGTTATGTATGTAACAGGGAATAAAAGAATATATTAGTTTGTGTCAATGGTGTATTATTTATTTTAAAAAAATTCAATGAGGGCATTCGTGGAATTTTTGAAGAGGGATGGAGCCAACAAGAAGCTAGAAGCTACTTTTTTCAAAAAAATCCACCATAAGAAGTCATGCCAAACAGACAAATCTAATTTTTGAAACAAAAAGCCACTTATAAGCCATTACAATCACAAACAGGGTAGTGTAAAAAAATGGGAAGGAAAAAGGAGATGAGGTTTAGTAGTTGCCGTAAATGATTGAAATGGGAGAGAAAAATGAAAATTAAGGAAGATGAATTGGTGGGTGAGACTGAGAGGAGATAGGGGGCAATCAAAACTTTTAGGTGAGGCCGTCCATAAAGCTTCAAGAAAGCGAATAAAAAAAAAAGGGTAGTGAAGTAATTTAATCATATTCTCAAATTCCAATTCAATACGTCTATACTTATTTGGCATTGTGGAATTGGATTAATTGATTTGGGATATTGAAATTTTATTGGTGTTTATATGAAATTATTTGCATCCTCGCCAACTTGTATTATATTGCTGCCTGGTGCCCGTGATCTACTGTCAGTATTTTTGTGATACAGACACTTTTTGTGCGAGCTCCATCCCCAGATTTTATATTTCATAAAAAAAAAATAAACCCATTACAAAAGTTAGAATGATTCTCAAAGCAGTGAACTAAGGGGTTGGATTTCTCATCATCCCTTATAATCTCTAAATCACGTCTGTCTAATCAATACAATACTACTTTAACTTTTTTGTCATTTTCCTAATCAACGGCCCAGATGAGGCCAATTAGAAATAAGATAAGGAGGGGATCTCCTCCCAACTCAAAGTCATTAAACAAATTTAAAAAAACTCAGGAGTGCGTGAATATATTTACATATATTATTCATTTTCTTAGGTAAAATTTGGATATTCATATATGGATTGCAGCTACAATTTAGGGCGTGCATGCAGCTACATAAATTACGATGAAGGGTGGTAAAAGACTTAATAAGTTGATAAATATATTTTAATAAAAATAATATATTATAATAAAAATAATTATAATGTCATCCTTCTAGCGCTTATTTTTTTAATTCCATCATAGTTACCTTATTATCAATGCTATCAAATACTTCTTTTTCAATATAAGACACTAAACAATCATTTAACCATTCATCCCCCATCCGATTACAAAATGTAGTCTTGATGCAATAAAAGTGGACACTTAATTTAAGGATGGACAATTATTCAAACATGTATTAATTTTATTTTATTTTTAAAAAAAAGAATCCTCTAATTCCCTAATTTTAAGTATACTTGGGTCCACCAATGCCCTCAAACCAAACCTACCCTTAGCCTTCTTCCATTCCTAATGTCCTCGTGATCCTATAAACAAAAAAAAGTTAGATGATGGTCTTATTCTGACTTTAGACAATTGGAAACCCACATATATTTAATTATTGATAATCATAAACAATCCGCCAAAATAGTTTGATTTTTTTGGGAGACACATTGATTCATCGATGATCAACAAGACATAAAAAAGATTCCATACATTTGTCTTTGTGATCACATAGTTTTGGATTATTAACTGTGTGCTTTTGGTTTTTGTTTCGTTCAATTTAATCAACCACCAAGAATAAAAGTGGTTCAAACACGAAGTGTAGTATCAAAATCCGAATTATTATGCCATTGATTCTGCTTCAAGTTTTTGAAACTATTTAGGGTTTAATTTTATCATACAATAATACGCACACGAAGACAAAACAACGTAACATAAAGCTTTTTATTGCTCTTTAGGGCTTCTTACAAATCTTTCCCACGCCAAGATGCCAATGATAATGAGAAATTATAGCTTGACCCTTATTAACAATCTGTGGTAACATATATGATATCATATATTTAAGAAGAAAAATGAATGAGTTCAATTGGAAAATCAGAATAATTAATCAACCTCACCTACAATAATGCTCATTATCATTGATAGTGTAGCTAACAATAGATATACAGAATCTATGGCAGTTAGATGAGATGGGAGGAATTGAACTTGATTATATTACCCTTAAGTAAGATCAAAATTTCAAATCTTATGGATGAAAAAAGCAATTAACTTGGATAGAGACTTGTAATTAGGCTCCATAATAATGCATGCTCACGTTTAATCCAACAATCGTACTAAAAATCATATAATTGTATGAAAATGAAATAACAACAAAAAAGATCAATGAGACGGGATCACACATGGAGGCCTAACGCAAGTGAAGGAGTAATTGGAGGGGATAATTGAGTTGAAACTAAGAGTAAATGTGGTGAGATAATGGAGCATCCAAAATTATTTAAGCAAGAGTGTGTAAATGTGGGCTTTGTGTCAAGTCATTGATATGAAATAGGAATAATTATGAATATGATGATGGATCAATGTACCAAATTAACAAGTCGAAGGCTTTTTATAAAAGGTGTTGGGGGCCAGCATTGTTTTGCCTGTCTATATTGTCCCCTATTAAACAAACAAAACAAACATGCTGTAAACAAGCTTTTTGCCATAGTAAATTGAGAACACTAAGGCCCCGTTTGTTATACAGAATATTGGAGAAGGAAAGGGGAAGATTTCAAGGTTCCCATGGCTTTTGGTGTTTGGTAGATGGATGATCTGATAAGCAAGTTTCGATGAGTGCTAATCTTCCCATATTTTAGGGAAGATGCGATCCCTCACATTATTGGTGGGATATGATCTCCCCTTCTACAAAATTCTCATTAGGTCCCTTTATCTTCTTCCTCCTTTTTCATCGACTTCACCTTCAACTCTCTTCCTCTCACCTTCGACTCTTTTCGTTGTCGGTGAAGACTTCCTTCTTCACCATCGCCGAAGTAGCCACGACATTGACAGTAGCGATCTAACTTCACCAGACCACCACCATCGGTCGAAACCCACATTGTTTCCTAGATCTGAAGCTTTTTCTTTGTGCTATCGGTCAGGACGTCAGGGATGAAGAAGGAGGGACAACAATGAGAGAGGGAAAACCATCAGAACCCGCGATCTCCAACATCATACCACCACCACCGGTCGGAGCCCATGACTGTTTCCTGGATCTGAAGCTTTTTATTTTTTTGGTTGTTAGTCAGGAAGTAGGGATGAAAAGGGAGGGATTTTTTTTTAAATGTAAAGGGTATTTTAAATATATATATATATTTTAAATTATCATCTTTCATCTCAATTTTCATGTCTACCAAACATAACACCCTTTAAAATTCTCTCCTAATCTTCCCTTCCTTTTCATTCAGTTCTCTTCTCTTCTTTTCTTTCTTCAAACTTTCCTTATACCAAACAAGCCCTAAGAGTAAAATCAATGGCGTGCAAGGCTAACCCTAACTAGCTAGCTAGGTAGCTAGATTGGCCACTAGTGTGTTATTTGCACGGGCCATCATTTCCAAATAACCCATCACTCTCATGTTTTCTTTAAAGTAAATAACTGAGAAATTCGCTGTTAAAAAATCTATTGTTCAAAGATATCCAATGAATAATGACCTGGGTCATTGAGTAGTTGCAATGTAACACGACTCCACTTTGTGTGTAATATATTTTCATCCTTGTGTAAATATTTTTTGTTTTGTATATATATAGGTGAATATATGTTGCAACTTTGCATTTAACTCTAGAAGAGTTGCACCTGTGGAAGATATAATTACAAAGGTTCCTTGAACAAATTCCAAATGCTTGTGGGTAATAAAATTCATAATGAGAGATTCTTTAGCAATTTTTTATTTTCTTTTAATTTGTAACATTGATACCATCTTCTTCCTTCCATTGTTTCTCTTTTATACATAAATATGGAAAAATTAACCTGTTAGTCACTATAATTTAAACATTTTATAATTTAGTCACTGCCCTTTCAAGGTCCAAATTATAAAATGACTAAAATTATAAGCACCGAGTTGTAGTGAATCGAAGTTCGAAGACTGATTACAAATTATTCAAATTAAAACTATTAGGAATGAATTACATCAATTTAAAGTGAAATGACTAAGTCACAATCAGGTCAAAACTATAAAAACCAAAAGATTAATTTTCTTTGTATATATATTCTGTCTCTAAAATCTTCATATAGTAAATCTCAACCAGTATGTTCTAATGACGGGGACCTTAATATTGCACCCAAACATACTTGTTTTCACTTTAATTCATGTCCATTTTCAAACACTTGGACCCACCAAAATCCCCTAGCTCTCTCTTGTCCATAAGGAAAACAAGGCCACCACACTGATTAGTATTAACAAACCTACAGCTATGCAATTATAATGGGACTTGATTGCCTCAATTTACTGTAATTGGGTTTCTTGATTCACAATTTGATGATCACTATTCACTATTCAGTATTCACCCGTCTTAATTAAGTTTTGTCTGTGTTTTAGATCGCATTTTTCTGTAATTTGTTGTATATAAATTAATTAAACAGTCACATTTTATATCAATTATAACAGTAATGGAGGATTATATTTGTCATATTGCTTGGCTAAAAGAAATAAAATAAGTTTTTGAGAAGATAGAAGCACAACTTCTCATATGAATAATGTCGGACTAAAATTAAGAGATACTCCCTTCGATCCTAATTATATGATCATTTTTATAGTGCAAATTGCATTATAAAAGTGTTAAATATTAGGGCACAGAATTATAGTATTATTATATATTTTGCTTCCCCGATACTTATTTCAAAAACACCTTTTTTGAACTGAATATTAAAAAACGCCTTTATTTCTCAAAAACCGTAAACCTAACTCCATTATTAACCATCTCATCATCTGCAACTTTCGGCCTTGTTCCTGAAAATTCCCTTCTAGAGAGTTATCAATAACAAAATTATATTTTAGTGATTTCATAAATAAAATTCAATATTACTTCTCATTGTTGGCATTCTTTTAATTCCTAGATACTTCCTTTAGTCCAAAATATGATTCTCTTAAATTATTTTTAAAAAATAAAATAAAATTGCTCCTATATAAATTTGCCCCACACTTCTCTCATCTTGCTCGATATTTAATATATACTACTGATAAATATGGGTAAAATTTAAAAATGGTAGAGTAGTTAATAATTCTCTGGATGATGACTTATACTGTACTATGGATCAAGAATTTCTTCTAAAAGGCGCCTTATGTTTTAAATAAGAGGGAGTACACTATTGTGGTAATTAATTTTAGTGAAGGGAAAATTAAATTGAAAAGTTACATTTTCTACAAATCAAAGATATCACTACTTAAAAACCGCAAAGATAGTCTATATATCCTATAATCAAAATAGGAGGAACTGATATTAACTTAAAGCAAGCCACTCGAGGGGCTTGAGCTGAATAAAAAAATTTAGATTTAAAAAGAGGGAAAGAACAATTAAATTACATGACAAATAAAGCAATTGAGAGGTTGAGGACCCATAATGATGTTAAAAAGGAAAGAGAGAGTTGGAAAAAAAAAAAGGAAATGATACAGAAATTGTAGGTTCGATTGAAGCAAACATGTGGGGTTTCAATAGCTGTGCAAATGCAATTATTAGCAGTGAGGTTATAATGAGTTTTTCAAACAAGATGAAGAAGAAGAAGAAGGAGAAGATTGAGTTTGTTCTAGCTAAGCTTTATTTTAAAAACCCTTTTCTTCTCTTAACAACGCTGCTTTTCCTAAAGATTATAGAACGTTGATCATCAATAAAGGCAAAACTTTAATTAATACACGTTTGTCAATAAAGTACATGTGCATACGTGGGTTTGGATGAAATTAGTATAATTTAATTAAAGTAAGTGTCTACATTTTGATTTATATTATCTGTTTTTTTTTATATAAAAAAAATAACTAAGATATAAACTACAAACAATTTTCAACTACGTAATTAACAATAACCAAAAAAGGTAAACTTTGAAAATTGTTCTTTATTTGACAATGCGAGGTAGATATGGGATCAAGAAGTTTCAATAGATGTCAAACATTATTATTGTTTATTGCCTTCTGTTGACCAAAAAAAAAATTATTGCCTTCTCTTCTTTTACTTACTTTTGCCCATCAGCCATTATTCAAGCCGACACACACGATCATCAATAAATGAAGGATGGAGAAATATATTATTCTCTCCGGTTCTAATTATAAGATAACATTTAGGAGTTGATTTTGGTCCTAATTATAAGACAACTTTTTAATTTTTATCAATTTCTTCCTAAAATACTCCTATTTTATTCTCTCAAGTGTATTTAATTTTTAGTGAATATATATACGTGGGTTGTAACACACACACGCACGCACACACATGTATGTGTCTATAAACATATACATGTATGTATGTATATGTGTGTCTATATATATGTGTCTGTGTATATATGTATGTATGAATATATGTGTCTATATTTGTGTGTGTCAATATATATGTGTGTGTTCATACACAAACACACAGATATATATACATAAACATATATATATCTCTGTGTGTACATACACAAACACACACACACACACAAATATATATAAACATATATATATCTCCGTGTGTGTAGATATAATGGTGTGTGTGTCTATATATATATGTATGTATGTATGTAGATAGATCTATATGTATACATATATATTCACATATATATGTATATATAGCAAAACCATTATTTCAATTAGAAAGTGTGTGGAAAGGAAAATTGGTCGGAGAGATATGTGGTAGGGTTGTTGATTCACTTTTATTTATGTTATTTTAAATTTATATAAGGGCATTTTAAGAAAATGAGTAGAATTAACTAATTTAACTTATCTCCCTAATCTTCCTAAAATCGGTTAAATATATCCTATAATTAGGACTAGAGGGAGTATTAAGCTGGAGTTATTGCTTTGAGGGGAGCAGATGAAAGTCACTGCTATAAATTGTTTATATGCGTTTAAAAAACTTAATTAGTTTTTAAACTTGAATGAAAATATAAGATACAAATGTTTTTTTTATGGAAACTATACTCCTTCCTCCTCCCATCCTTCTCATAACATAAGTAGCACTCTTTTTTATACTTAATATAAAACATATTTATTTAATTTGATTAGATTAAAACAATTAGTTAATATAACAAATATTTTCTAAAACACCCTACTCATCTTTCTTAATTATCTAATTTTATCTCCTATGTTGATTATTGCTAAGAGAACATTGATATAGGTAAATTATGAGAAGATTGATAAATATGAAAACTATGTCTTATATTTAGGACTAAGATCAACTCCCCAAATATGTCTTATATTAAGAACTAGATGAGTATTTAATAACAAATTTACATAAAATATTTAGTTAAAATTAATTATTTCTTGTAAAATATCAGAATTACCCTTGTAACACTGGAGATTTTTTTGGGGTACAATTTTTGGAGATCTATTTGTGAAACTGTTTTCTGTAGATATTATTAGACCAAGTAATTTAAGCCCAAGACCAACTACTTGTTCATCTTAGTCCCAGTAAAGAAGAGGCTCAACTCCAACGGTCATTTTGCTAGTGCCAGACTGCTGATTACCTATTGTGCTAGGTATCAGATTTTGTGAAATCATGCTGGTGTGCACTTTTTTAGGATTTAAATGATTTCTGTTCTGTCTTATACATAATTTTTACTGTTATTTGTAACTCACTGCTCCCAATGGGTGTTTCCCTCGTCTCCCTTATATAGAGAATGGACACATGCATGTTAATCCGAGTTATGGGGCCTGAAGCTGATGCCTTTGGGGTCACCTCGCATGCTCTGGTTAGTAAGTGTTCTTTGAATAGCCTACCAAAAGCTTCCGTGTTGAGATAATTATTTTTTTGTCATCTCTATTGCTCTCTTACGGGCCATATATAATTTAAGAAAAAGCGTTAGTGATGCTTCATTTTATTCCCAGTGGTTATACAATTACAACCTCTTGTACCCCCCTTATCTTTCGATTTAACTGGTAAAGGGGTCGGACATTCTTATCAAAGGGAGGGGGTTCGATTTTAGAGTTAGTCAAGGTGCTGAGTGAGACATTCTAATTCTTGGTGCTGGTAAACATTTGAAGCTAATAGACGGTTTGTCCTGTTCAAAATTGGTATCACTAAGGAGAAAGAGAGATTTCGTTTTGCCCTTGGATCATAAGTGAACTCAACCCCTTTCCTAAAATTTATATATTAAAAAAAAAAAATTACAACCTCTTGTACTCCCAATCTCAAGTTTTGTACATCATTAACTTCCCTGATGTACTTCTTTTTCTGTGTGAGGCATGATACTACATAACATGTACGTAGTTGAAGTTTCCGTCCTCTTCCTCTGGCCAGAAAACTAGAGTACCTTTAATTTAATCATGTCAGACATGAGTTTGGGAAGGTTTGACCAATGTCTCCCTTGTTGTTTTATGTGCTTAACATCTTAATCCATGGCACTCAAAAAGGCTTAGTCTACAATTTTGCTTTTGTGAGCAAGGTCATGTATTCGAATCTCCCGATGTTATTGGGGTGATTGTTCGAAGAGGTCTAGCCAATGTCTGCTTGTGGTTTGAATGATGGGTTTAACATTCCAATTTATTGGTAGATTTTTGGAGGAGATTTGACTAATAACATTCAAGTGTAAGTGTTACTCTATTGAACAGATTGCAAACATGCCAGTATACTTATCCCCCTATTCTATGCGTTGAATAATTACTCCATTGAACTTGGCTTAACATTCAAGTGTAAGTGTTACTCTATTGAACAGATGACAAATAACCAATGAAGATTGAATTTAGTGAAAAGGGTTGGAATCTCCGTTAAGGGAGATGTGCTCACTAAGATTAGGATACTTGCACCTAAAAAAACAGAAGGCAAATACTAAATCTTTATTTTCACAATATAATTACCTCCCTCATTCTGTGCGTTGATTTTTTTTTTTTTGCCAGTAAAAAATTTTGGTTTTAAATGCGGGCATGAATATTACATCCATTTTAAGAGATGGAATTAAAATGATTAATGTGAAAAAGTTTTCTTACTTAACAAATCTATACTAAATTTTTAACATTTGAATGATTCATGTTTTATCTTTTATAGAAGTATTATTAAAATATTAAATTATATAAAAAAAAATTGCTAAATTTTGATATGAATAATTGAATATTACGACAAAGAAAATAAAAATAATATTTTGTACACTACTAGATTTGAATCATTGAAATGTTTACCTTATGATTTGAAAAGAAAAGGGAGGGAAGAGGATAAAAAGAGAAGAGGTGGGGTTCCAAGCCAGGTTTTAGATAACACAACACCAGCAAGAGTTTATTCTATAATTATTAAATTAAACTATCATCATGATTAGCTTCTTAACATATAACTAAATTTAAAATTATAACATTTGGGTCTGACAATACTGTTATAAAAAGAAATAATCATACTTAACAGGAAACTATTAGTGAGACCAAGATCGATCTACAGTAAGGTAATTTTCTAATCACTAGACATCCACCACAAGAATCATTCAACGAGATGGAAGCTGCCTAAGACAAAATAGAGCATATATATTCCTCCGATTAGAATTATAGAACACTTTTGTAGTGCGAAATTACACTATAAAGTGTTTTTCATAATTAAGAACGGAGATAGGTATTTCAAAACACTATATGTAGTTTAGTTCAACAAACAAACATTATCACCGTCTCCATCACAATCGTTTGATTAGTCCCTCGAATTCAAATATTTGGCTTTGGAAATCACGACGTCCCATGTTAGCATAATCCTACAAACGACACCCATGATGCTGATTCCAATCTGATCCGCATCCATAACAAAACTCATTACCACACCTGCAAACACAATATAATATAATTACACCCTTCATTAATTCTATATATATATATATAACCTAATGAACATGATTTTTTTTTAAAGATATTGAGAAAGTATTTTAAAGTATTTATATTTATCGTTTTCTCCTACGACCATTTTGTCTAACTTATAAACTTGAAATATATATACACAACATATATACTATATGAATATGAATAAGTAACTTCTTAATTTTCTTTATCTCTCCGGTTGTTATACTTAGTTGAGAATGATAGATAGACAGAAACCTGCAGGAAATATGAGAGCATCCATCAATCTTCTCTACGAAGAATCTGCATCGAGGGCATCTTCTCCATTTCTTGTTCTTTGCTAATTCCTTCAACAGATCATCGTTTTGTGTCTGGTCCACTTTCTGGCTTATCTGAAACTCTGCACAATCCATCCCGGCGTGCCACGTCACCTTGCACTGAGCACAGAACAGCCTCCTGCAATTGGGGCACTCCGAGGATGTCACCACCTCGTCGCCGTCGTCCACCAACATGGCCGAGCAATCCTTAAAGGGACAATAAAATTTCTGAGACCCCAAAATCAAATTCTCACACACTGCATTTTCCCACCTCTCAAATAACTCCTTTGGAATTATGGATCTACAAAAGAGTGGCTCGATGATTCCTCTGCATTTCGGGTCGGGACATTTCACCATTGATATGTTCTCTTGAAGCTTCGATGCCACGTAGGATGCCACGCAGTTCGAACAGAAAACATGTTCACAGCTTTTATTATCTCTGAACATATTTTCTGTAGGTTTGTCTTCCATGCAAATCTGACAGAAGCTCATGATATTATTGCTGGAGCTTCTAGAAGATTCACCGGTCTCTATAAACTTGCCTTTTCCCTTTCTGGAAGAATCTTCGACATTCATAACGTTAACCTGATCCTCGTTATCGCATCTGAATGTCCTGGACATGATAATAACAGAGGACATGAGTGCTTCTTGCAGCTGAATCTGTTCTGCATATTTTTCATCGGAGATTGGAAAGATTTCATCTTCATCAAAAAGAGCTGAGAAGTAGAATTCATCAACGAAGACGTTACCAGCAGAAGAACCAGACGATTCAGCTCCCTGCATGCTTTATACTCCAAATATTTCTGAGTTACTTCAAACAACGCGTAGTGTGATGAAGTCGTAATATATAGAAGTGATTGCATATGAATCGGCATTTTGGAATTGAAAAGAGATTAAACGTTTGACCAATTGATTGGCGTTGGAATTTGCAAGTGATAATCACTGAATATTGAAAGCTTATTCCAATCTCTGTCGTCTCGTTTCCTAAGACGGATTACAATGAAGTTTAAACTAAAACACAACTAAACGGAGTACTATAGTATTAAAACAAGTTCATTCAGTATTTAAGTATTCATGCACCTCTATATATACTCTCAGAGATCTTATATTTACTAATTATAAAAGAAAAAAGAGATTTTATATTTACTCCAATATTTTATATTTCTATCACAAACTATGACTCCTTCCAACTTCTGAAGTTTTTTTTTTTCTCTACACATTTGTTAGATTGTATGCACTTTTTTCATTATTGTAATTTTTAAAATATTCTAAAAAATTTAAATTTTAAGAAAACTAATTTTATTCTTCCAATTTTTTTAAATTATTATCTAGCACAAAAAGATCTAGTTATCTTTAATTACCACTCTATTCCTTTTTATAAGTCACTTGTAGTTGTATTACACTCTCGCAAAAAAAAAAACACTAAATAGATAAATTTTTTCATATTTGCCCTTATTAAATAAGGGTACATATATTTTCTGAGTTCCTTTTATCTCTCTCTTCCCTCCTATTATTAATGAAGGGTAAAATTGTTAAAAGCTTATTTATTCCTATAAAAGTTACTTATATTTTGAAACAATTTTTTTTTTTTTTTGGGTACAAGTCACTTATAAAAAAGGAATGGTAATTAATAAAATTGTGATAAGTGTTACTGCCGTTGGTTTAACCCTAGCCTTCAATTTCTTTTTAGGGAAGCCCCAACATACTTGGGTTTGATTTAAACCCGGCCCAACTTCTCACTGGCTCCTTCCTTTTATGCCTACTTTATAAACCCCCCAAAAAATAAAATAAAGCTACTTGTTTATGCTTTAGTAATTTTAAATTTATATTATAGTATTCAGTCCTTTTAAGTAATTATAATTTTTATGGTATTTTTTTATAAATATTATTTTCTCTAGATCCTTTTCTTTTTTTAAAAAAATGATATAATTTTGTGATCCATATTTAAATCTGTCTTACATCTCTCTTTTTTATATCCCAATGTATATTACCAATAAATAAGAGTAAAAATGAAAAAAAAAATGATAATTATTGACTCTTTCTTATAATATATGGACTAAATTTTTGTTAAATGTAGCCTATAGTTTGGACGGAAAAGTGTGTGTGTATATAAAAGGTGTCTTTATTTGAGGAATATAATAAATTAAAGAAGTGGGGAAGCATGAAACCAAGTGCAAAATATCTTGTGGGTATAGCCCACCTTATCAGTGTTTAATGCTGTGTCCACATACTTTTGCCTCTCTTTTTGGATCTCACAAGATATTGAATGTGATCTCACACTTATCACTCAGATTCCTGCCACTTCTCATTATTTCTAAATATTAAATTACTTAAAATTATTTGTACATGTAGGACTTGCTATTATATTGATATATCTTACTTTTAACACTGTATACACACAGAAAGGGAAAAAAAAAATGAATTTAAAACTGATTGCATTTCTAGCATAGCCCTTTGTATGTTAAATACATTTCATCATTTGAAGCCCTTGACAGGTTTCTAAAGATAAGGCTCATATATTTCTCAATACCTCATCTCTTTATGAAATCAAAGGAAATATATGGAAAGAAGAAAATGAGCCATGCTTAAATATTTTACAAAGTGATTTATATTTAAGAATTTTTTAAAAAAAATCTTTTTGATCAGAAGGTGACTGACTGATCATAAAAAAATTGGAGGGAGTAGTGAAACCGGCCTAAAATAAAATTGCAAATTTCAAACATAAAGCACTTGCTTATTTTTTAGAAATTAAGCCACATGGCTAGACTTTACAGTTCAGATACCAAAGTAATAGAATATAATTAACATACACATCAATATTATTTTTTTGGACTCACATCAATATGTTCAGTTAAACACAATATTCCATTCAATTGTTTAATCAGTCGACAATGTGACCTCTTGATTGAGAAATATCTGCCCCACTATTCTTTAGAATATATTCTCGCGCAAAATGTTACTACCACAAAGAACTAGAATAATGAACGTTTCACTGCTTGTCTTTGAGTTAACCTAAAAAGGTCGACTTCTCACTAAATGGAGGCTTCGATCCTAGAGTTGGTCAAAGCGCTGAGAGAGACATCCTAACTCTTAGATACCTAGGTAAATGTCTGAGGGTAATAAACAGCTCGCCCTGTCCAATATTGGTATCGTCTAAGAGGAATGAAGATTTCGCCATATCTTTTGATTGTGGGTGAACGCTAACCTTACCCCTTTCCTAAAATTTATTTTATCAAAAAAAAAAAAAAAAGAATCATGAAAGTTTCTCCTTCACATTGTATTGTTTTTTTGTTTTTTTGGTGTTACCTAGCTGTATCTGTGTATTTGGTTAATTTGTAGTTCCATTGAAAAAGTATAGTTATGTTAGCTTTGTGAAAAGATCATTGAATTGAAACTTCAAAATTCTCTAAGAAACTTTTTCCATGCCTCAAAATGTAAAGATAGAGCAAAAATATCTCTATTATACACAAAAATTCATTATTTTCCTTCTCATAACTGAATTAGGGCGAGAGAGTCTGAAAAATCTTCCTTATCCATTGTTTGGAGCAGCTTGTCTATTTGACAAAAATGTTACCATCGATCAAGTTTCATCTCATCGAGGTCCCCTACACTTATCTGCCAGTTTCATTAAAAGCTAAATTAAAGCAGATTCATATATACGTAGAGATATATATATCTTATTTCTTTTCTCATTTCAGAAAATATAGAGATTTTGGGTTGAAGCTTGTGATGTTTTTAGTCATCTAAACTATGAAACAATGGCCCAATGGTTTTGGTGAGACGGAGGAATAGGTTTAGATTGAAGTCTGCGTAAGCGAATGTCTTCAAGAATGAGACGAGTCTCACGACTACGACGAGTAACATCGTTCCAACAATTTCTCGGAGAAGACGATGATGATGTTCTTAGCTTCGTGGACTCCTCTAATTCTCTCATCTCGTCCATCACTATCTGTCTGTTCCTACACTCTATGCTGCAGAATCCTTGGTCCCCTCTGCAATAATACATATATCATCAACCAAATCAAATCAAATAAATTTCCAAACTTTGATCACAAACTCTAATTACATCAAATACCCAGATTTTATATCACAAGATTTTTAATTAAGCAACAATACACAGAGAGAGAGAGAACCCAGAATCAGATACTGTCAAATATGAACATGACGTATATAATTAACTCATGTTACTGTCTTGCACGTGCTTGTCTATTGCTATTCCAAATTATATATTGGGAGTGTAAATCTTCAAAAAGGGAACACATATATAAAACACAAGCCCAACTAAGCAATAGGCTCTCCTCCAACAAAGAGCCCATTTTTCTGCTAAATTTAAACTCTTGATGCTGTGTCTGATACTTATTATTAATTCAGCAAATTTCACTGATATTGTATTATATATGCATCTTTAATCAGGTCATATATTTATTTCAAACAATATAATATAGATTTTAATTACTACGGTCTTGTGCATGAATCAGAGAGTGTGAGAGCAGGAGCTTAACCTTATGCTTGATGGAAAGAAAAGTGGGGGAACAAGGAAGAGAATACTACAATTGAAAACTTCTAAAAATGGTAAAGAAATTTACTATTTTTGAGAGTTTTCTTACCTATAATTTTCTATCCATTCAAACATCATAAGGTAAGGATTTAATTAAGAATACCTGTACATGTAAATGTCTTTGTCAGGGCTGAGAATCTTGTTGCAGAGAGAACAAGTTTTGAGGAAGCAAGTGGTGGTAGCATCACTGTTTGATTTTCTGAGTGAAGATTTGACAACAACATTGTTGGATTTAGTACTCTTTGGATTCGTGATTTGTGTTACAATTCTTAGACCAATTACATCCATGGCGGTTTGATTATGATGATGATGATGGTTTCTTCTTCCTCTTCCTCTACTATCTTCCTCAGAAGAAGAAGAACAAGACGTCGAATTCCTTTTTTGATCCGTGAGCTTCTTCTTCTTCTTCTTCTTCAGATTCTCATCTTGTTTTGCTTCTTCAACCTTACTGAAGGGGCTCATGAACTTTGGAAGCATCCTGAGAAAAATGGCGGAATAGGAAGCTAAAGCTAATAATAAGAGAGAGAGAGAGAGAAGAGAAAATGTTGAGATCTGGGAAGAGGAGAAGAAGTGGTGAGTATTTAAAGAAAATTGGAACCCACAGATATTGAAAGCTCACTTTTTTATGTTGAACTCTTGATTGTGCACTTTGTAACACGAGCTCCATTCATTATTCACGTGCCACTCATTACAAATCAACCGCACCTACTTACTATTATAAACTCATCAAAGCTGGATAATAAATAAATTTATCACTAAAAGGTTTTTTGAGCCCTCAACATGCGTTAAACTTGTTATTTTCTACCTAAGATCTTGTCATTTCTTTTTTCTTTTTTTTTTTTAAAATATATCATTAAGGTCCCAATCATAAAAAACAATATCAAAAAAAAAATTCATTGACAAGTAAAAGAGCTACTATTGACAAATTTAAACTTACCAATATATTATTTCTCTTAGTTAGGACATAAATAATATTCTCCTTTTTTCTTTTTCTTTTTCTAATTTGTCATTACATTCTACTAACTTGTTTGGAGACTTTTTAATAATTAGATTGTTTGTGTTAGACTACACATTAATTCTCCTTTATATTTTTTTTAAAAGATTGCCTATATTTAAAGTTTGATGTAATTATTTTTTAAAATAAAATATATTTTCGAACAAATTTATTGTCTTAATCACTTCTTCTTGATGATATTGAATTGGTTAAAAGTGCCTTATAATAGGAGGATTGGAGGGAATATATCCTATGAAACTCCAGTCCTTGTAAAAAAAAAAAACAAAACTTCACATGCAATTCTTCTTTTTTCAAGTAAAATTGTTAGTTTAAAATTTATCCAACCAACGATTCAATAAAATTAGAGAGGTAGATACAGGTAGTATGATTAGAATGACGATTAAATCATTTAAAAGTAGTGTTTCATTTACAATTTACAATTTACAATTCATAAGTTAAGTATGTGAAAAAGCTTTTGTTTCAACTTATGTGAATATAGTATTTATGAATGGTGCTTCGAAACAAGAATATAATAATATGTCTTATTTAATAATAAAAATTAATCAATGAATCTACCTCTACAATACTTTGTGCAGTGAACCAGACTATATAATTCAAGAGAATGGTTGAAAAAAAACAGAGAGAATGAGAATTGATAATTTCCCTCATTAAGATACTATAAATTTTTTAAAATTATTCTTAAGTTTTTAAAGATCCATAAATATCTAAGCACAGCTGTATTTCAACTTCTATCATAAATATCTAGTATATTGCGTAGACTTTTTCATTCTACATTCTACATGCGGGGGATTTTTCTATGGGCAAACAAATTAGATATATTTAAGTAGCCGTCATATGACAAATTATTTTTTTAAAAAAATAATACAAGTTTTTTATCATATAAATATCTAATATAATCCTCTCGTAGATAAATAATAATTTAAAATTTTCGTAAATATTGTATCTAATTTTCTATCATTTAAATCTATTAATTGAAGTATATGGATAAATGTTGAAGAAATAAAATAGAGACCTGAGGAACCCAATAAAATAATGTATGAATATATATATATATATATATATATAACATCTCAATCTTAGGTACTGCTATTAAATTAGGCACAGATGTTTGAAAGTTAAAACTTGAATATGAGCATATTCCATCCAAAAGACGCATAGGAGCATCTCCTCCCGTATAAAACAAAAAATAATAATGTGATGAATAAAATAATAAGAGGAGAGCATGACGTATAAAACCAATTTACAAATATTAAATAAATTGGTTAAAGGGCAAATGACATTCAAATACCACTTCAACTTCCAAAATCCATAAAAGACTATTACAACTTGTAAAAGATAGAGAAGAGATGAGTGAGAATCTGAGTTTTTTTATGTTTTGGTTTAAAAACCAAAATGTCATTTTCACACATTTTTTCAGTACCTAACAATTTTGATAAAACAGTTAAAATCATTACTATTTTAATCAATCCAATTAATCAATTGGTCCACTTATAAAAATCGTAATGAATTTTATGAAAAATCGTTTGAGTGCTTGAAAAAAATGTGTGAAAAATACATTTTGGTCTTTTAAACTAAGGGAAAAACACTTCTCATGTTGTAGGAGAAGTGTTTTCTTATGTCACACACACATGAAATGGTGGTACCCACATATATATATATATATATATATATAATGTATTATATATATATGTGAGTCCCACAATTTCATGTATGTGTAGGAATCTTCTTCTTCTCATGCAACATGAGAAGTTTACACCCCTTAAACTAAAACATAAAAAACCTTGATTCACATTTATCCCTTCTCCTTCCTTTGTAAGTTTTAATGGTTTTTTCTGGGTCTTGGAAGTTGAAATGTTATTTAAATATCTTTTTCCTTAGTTAAATTAGTTATTTGTAAAAAAAAAAATTGTGTGAGAGTTTTTAAAAAGTACTACTATCTTTAATCACTTGCACAACGAAACTACTAATTGACAAAAGTATATGAACATGTGCATTTTAAAAAATTACTCTCTTTTAACCTTAATATAAGACATATTTCTCTAATTGGATTAGATTAAAAAATTAATTAAATTATTTAATATAACATGTATTTTATAAAACAATCTATCATAATAAATCTCCTAAGTAGCTCTCATATGAGATTGGAATAGTTTAAGAGATTGAGAGAGAGACAAGGAGGCGAGAGAATTGTGGCAGAGAAGAATATATTAAATTAATTTGCAGAGATTCCTTTGTTTTTTGGTGGCATATGTTGATGGCTCAATTTCCATCACAAAAGAATCCTTACCCTCACACTCTGAAAGAGAATAAATGCTCAGGAAATAAAAAAAGGGATCTCATATCAAAGGTAACCTAACATTTGTTTGAAGTTTTTCAGGAATAAAGGGTGTAGCTATTACCTAAATATCTTTTCACCTCTCACGGAGAGAACAACACATGTAAATATATTATTTTTATATACAAAATGAAATCATTTATTTTAATAAATTTTAGAGGATGTGGCACAGGACAATACTAACTAGACTATTTAACAAGAGAGAAATATGATCTATTCTTGAACTAGAGATATTACTTTAAACTCCAATGAAATTAGGGGGCCCAGCTGTCTTTGAACTTATATATATTTATTTTTAGTTTATAAAAGATGTGTCACTAATTAATTTAATTTTGAAAATATATATATATACACACACCATCAAGCCAGTCCGAAAATTGTACAAACGTCTGGCAAAAAAATATTTTAAGAAGGATGTGTCACCTTAAATCTAGTAAAGTTAGTGAATTAGAGTTTGGAGTTGTCAGTTGAGTTGAAGTAGTGGCCTATGGGTAATGACTTCCTGCGTAACTTTTGTTTTCCTTGTCATCATCTTACGTCGCAAGCAGGACACATTTTGTCCACATGAAGATCTCGGTTGCCAAATAATTTGGGCTTACGTATAAACCATAAATACGTTCACAACACAACAAATAGTTTGATCTTCAAAGATACGTAGCCAAGGTTCTGAAACCCGGATTGGCTATTAAATCAGTCGGAAAACTGGCCAAGTCGGTCAATTGACAAAACCGAACTCACCTAGACTTACACCAGTGAGAAAATGAAAATTTCATCGTAATAAATATGAAATTCTAAAAAAAAATTAAAAATCATTTTTTTAAAAAAAAAAAAAAAAAACCGAACCAAGTTGATGTCGGGACAGATTCGGGTTTACTTGACCAGGTTCACCAGTTTCCGGTCTAGTCCAGGTTACAGAACATTGTTAAAATCAAGTTAATTTTTCCAAAAAGAAGCTGCCAATAGATTTTTTATTAATAAAGAAAAGTTGCATGCAATTTGCTTGTTGTTATAAGGGTTAAAGTGCAGATTGGCCAATAAACTATTACACTAGGAGCGTCCAACACAACAAACTTTTAAGTGGACCATATCTACCAAAAAACAATTCAAAAGTTTAAAATATCACAATATTGTTAGGGATAAAGTAACACTGTTTAGTTGGAAAGGAACCAAGTGGCAAATTTGTAAATAGGGGGCTAGTTGAAGCCCAAATATCTTTCCCTTCTCCCAACCGATTTGGACCCCTAACTAACCATTTCTTCCCTCTCCAAAGTCGGACATGTACACCCACAAACATTCAGGAAGAGCTCATCAAAAATCAAGACGAAGAAGGAGAAGGAATGATCAAGAATCAAGAGGTAAGTCTTGTGTAATTTCCTCTATTTCTTCCTCTTGCATCCACTTCTCATCCCTAAAAGAACTTTTCTATGGTATTTCAAGGAGGGGGCCGAAATTTTGGTGAACCAAGAAGAGAAAAATTTCAAAAACAATCACCAAAGTCAAGATATGTGGTTTCAAGCTTTCTTGTGGTGTGTTTTAGCTTGTTGAATTTGATGGGGGCTGAATCTGCCGTAGATAATTGTCGTCAGAGCCAAGCCCGAGCCCGAGCCCATCACTGTGATAGAATGTGGTGGGAGCTGCTTCACTCTTTCTTTGTGCTTATTTTGGGTATAGCTTTTCTTTCGAGTTCTTTAGATTCGGTCCAAAATGTCAAGGAACCCCTTTACAAAGCATGAACTTCTTTAAGCAGAGATGATTTGTCGATAATAAGCACTTTGCAGCTGTAATCGGTTGGCCGTCTAATCATTGATTTTCTCAGTAATCTTCTAATAAACAGTCACTCTGCCGGAAGCTTGCTTGCCCTGTTTTCATGGAGTTTCATGTGTTTCTGGTTTAATTTTGTAGTGAATGCGATGGACTTGTCGTTCCTAAATGCTTATATGGATTCGATTGGGGTTCCAAGTTTTCGAAAAGGTTGCAACTTTTCAGCCGCAAGCACAACTATCCTTCCACTCGGCGGTGTTACTTTATCCTAACGGCATTGTGTTATTTTAAACTTTTTAATTGTTTTTTGGTAGATATGGTCCACTTAAAAGTTTGTTGTGTTGGGTGTTCTTGGTGTAATAGTTTATTAGCCAATCTGCACCTTAACCCTTGTTATAATCTCTAATAAAAGTATGATTGATATATATATCCCGAACAATAATATATGACACTTACATAATTTTTATACACACATATATCATTATCATTGAAGAACTAAGTAATTAACAATAAGTTTTAGGCTCCGGCAAAAAAAAAGGGTTTTCAGCAAAATACTATCAATTCAAAATTTCTTAGAAGCTTCATTCTGACCCCAAAAAAGGCATCCCATTTATATCTAAGTTGTACATGCACAAAACTTGTTACAAAATTGGGGCAGCAGACACATAATCCACAATCAGAACACTATGTTGAAAAGAAAAAGGGGTCAAAAAGTAGTTCATACTTCATACGAAGGATATGGCTACAGGTATAGTTGGATAAGCTCATCACTAACAACGGATGGAGTAAGAACGCCTAAATCAGTGAAAAGCAGAGTCAAGTATTGTGGAGGAGTATAATCCCTCGCAGACCTTTCAATCTCAACATTGGATGGAACAGGTACACCAAAATTAATGGGAAGTAAGGCTGGGGCCAAGTCCTTTTGGTCCAAAGGATAAAGACGAGCAAACTGCAGATTAAGACATACAAATTACAAAACGTGAAAACGTGGAATATCCATTTCTGAAAAATATGCCATACTTGTGGAGAAGGGTTGAAGATATCGGCGTGATAAAATCGTTTTAGAGATTTTCGGAAGAAAAGTGGAATAGTCTGTGTGTTTGTGTGGTTCATGTACCTTGTAGCTTTCAGCGGCCACATAAACTGGCTTGTTCATGCTGTGGGCAACCAATGCAATTTGGTAGGTTCCCATCATATTAATTATACCTCCACTCTCAACCACACCATCTGCCCCCACAAATACCATGTCAACTTCGTCCATGGTATATGCGACTGCAGAGTCTATCAGGAGTTTAACGGGGATATTAAGTTTGGCCAGTTCATCAGACAACCGTAAACCACTCAGGTCTGGCCTTCCCTCTGCAAATTTAAGAAATGGAAGTCTGAAACTTTAAAGTCACAACCATAACTTATAGTTCAAAATGCGTATAATGATGGGAAATTATGGTAGAAATATAGTTGCACACCGCCCACTGGCAGGGTCATCAGAATTTAAAATAAATATATATCCTGCTTGAAGCTTCATAGAGAAGCCAGTATAGATTATGCTATAAAACTGCTTATTCTCGTCCAAATCATCCGGCATTTTAGGTTGAGAAATGAAGGTAAATTGCTGTAAAATCAATATCAATATGTCATCGAATCTATAGTAAAACCATGCTATTTGCAAGCCAAGTATAGTGCAACTCATTCCTGAAATGTCATGCAGATGCAGTACATGAGAAAATTTGTCTATTTCATAGGACAAGGATCATGAATTAAAATAATTTGACCAAGTGCTCTTTCTAAAAAATTAGAGCGAGAAAAAAAACCTGTACAGAAAACCCGAAACAGTTTCTTATTTTGTGCTGCCAATCTGAGAACTTCAAGGACAACTCTGGAATAACCATGAACTAAAATTGTGCAGCCATCAAATATAAAATCTTGAGCCAGCATTGCAATAACTTTACGAGCCTGAAAAACAATTTAATTTTTGGAATAATGGACATAGTTGAGATCATGAACCTCTAAGCAACCAATACAATGACTCACCTTGCACGAGATTTCCCCAAACTTTTCAGCACGTTCAATTAATCGAGACTTTGCAGAATTAAAGTCTTCATATTCTAAGGCAGCAGTCCTAGTTACATATCGCATAAACAGATCGCAGCCAGCTGTCAAAGAGATAGACGTTTTATCCCAGGACTGTAAAGCAGATAGGAGTTAACAATTAATCATATAATTCAAGAATTCTGGAATATGTAAGGCTTCTACTCTTAACTTCCTCACACATGGGTTGTTTCAAGCTCTAGATGGATTGCTTTTCAGTGCATTAAAACAGTGAAAAGAAGCAACAACCAAAGAATGAAATTGAAATTCATACCAAAGGACAAAGGTAGGCTTGGTACCAATAAAAAATAATCATTATGATATTTATATTATTTTTCATCACATACATTATGGAATGAACCGCATTCTCTCTGCTATCAACAACGAGCATCTTCATGAATTGCCTTCTAAAAAAGGAAAGTACTAGTACACTAAATCTCTCAAGGACAATACCATGCATATGCAAAGCCCCCCCACCCCAACAACAACAAAAAAATCCCAACATTGTCCCTACTCAAGTAAGATTATAACCTAACACTACACTCTTGTTTCAGAACAAAAATACTTCTCAGAATTTCAAGGCATCCTTGTGAGTAGGGAAAATGGAAGGCGATCTAGGGAATTGTCATAGCTGGAAACTAGCCACAATATATGGACTGAGATAACTCATTCCTTTTTTTTGCTGCTTCTGCTTAACCCTTGGTTATACATCAGAATGTCCAGATATTTTTAAGGAAGCTTTCTACTTATATAAAGAATAAGTTGCTAAAGGGATTAACTAAGACGCCTTGATAACTACACATCCAAACTTTGGCCTCCACATCTTCCTTTCAAGGGTAGTTATTTATGCAGAATACGCCAAGGGGGTCAAATGCAAAAATGTGCCCTTAAGGTGCTAGACTTCTGAATGCCAGGCAAGAAGCACTAAAAGATGCACACCCAGGTAAACCAAGGTGCCAAAGTAAGAAAAAGTATGCTATATAAACTAGGCCAGCGTAATTTGAAGAATAGAAAGAGCCAGTGAGTAAGTTGTGAGCCTTGATATTGCACCCAACACAATCTTCTTTCTTCCTCTCTGTTCTGTCCAAATTCAGGTGGCAAAAACAGACTTAGGAGAAGAGAAAATTGTAGTGAGCAACCTGTGAGCCTTGAACTCTTGAAGTTCTATC
The DNA here is from genome assembly GCA_019022615.1 of Acacia melanoxylon. NCBI lineage: Eukaryota > Viridiplantae > Streptophyta > Magnoliopsida > Fabales > Fabaceae > Acacia > Acacia melanoxylon. The sequence continues at coordinate 5,475,776 of JAFJYJ010000041.1, read as the reverse complement.
CTGAGTGTTCTTCTTACTTTTGGTTTTGTTACAGGATTCAACTGCTTTAATAGTTGTTTACTTTTCCTGCATTTGTTTACAAAGTCTAATATACTAATAGCACAAAAAATCTTTTAGAAGAACTACTATTTTTACCCTATTCTCTTGAATATGAAAGGCTGTGCCAGACTTTTCAGGTCGAGTTGTATAGCATCCCATTTTATCTTATCCCTAAGTTTAAATTTCTAGGCTTAGGCTTATAAGCTGATTGCTTCAAATTAGTAAGCCTGCACGGCACCTCAGGGCACACCTTCCACAAGAGAAAAGGAGCAAAAGGGGGTTGTCTCATGGCGCCCTACAGAAGGCATCACCTCTCATAATGTGACGGTGCTATACCAGTTCAGCGGATAAAAGAAAGCGCACAATTCAATTCATTCTGGTACATACACTTCGTGCTCAACAAAATTTACATAATCAAATATCAAATGCTTTGTGTATAAAAACAGCCATCTCTTTTGGGTATGAAGCCTTAAATCAATAACTCGTCCACTATAAAGTTAGTTACTATACTTACTTTGAGAGAATCTGAAGCCTTCTTGAGCTCAATTTCCAGCTCCATCATCGTCGTAGCCTTGCTCGACCTAATCACAGCCGCTAAGGCACGAATAGCCGCCACGGCTTCGGCCAAATCGGGCTGCTGCCGCCAGTTATTGAACTCATGGATCACGCTGAAGGGTTCATCAGGATCTGACACCCTGACATCACTCGCCGAAATCGCATTGCGATCAGAATTCTGATCGGTAGCAGCCTGAGCCTGAGCGAGCCAATCGCTGGTAACAACACCATGGTGAGCCGCCCTTGTCTGATAGTAAGCGGAAATCCCAGGGTTAGGGTTAGGGTTGGGGTTCTGAAAAGTATCGGCCATGGAAGTCCGAGAAGTACCGCCAGGAGGAGAGATTGATAACGTGTCGGGTGCCAAAGCGGCGACGTTTTGCTGCCTGTTGTCGAGAATAAATGATGCCGATCGATACCACATTTATACGTGTAGCCGTGTAGGTATATAGCAAGCGAGTGTGGGAGTTGTCGCTTTCTTGGGAAACTTTTTATCCCGGAGAGAAAAAGAAGAAGAAAGAAGAAGCGAGTTTGCCGCAAAAATATTGAAGGGAATCTGATGCTTTATGAAATGGAAGATTGCGATTCTGCAAATCGCAAATTACTGTGTGTTTAGGTGGGAGCGAGAAGATAATGGCGTTTACGGTTCTATAAGCGAATGTCAAGAAGCCTCTCCAGTGAAACGACCTCGTTTTAAGTTTTCTCCGTTTCAAGTTTTCCCGTTCAGATCAAGATTTTTTTTACGAGCATCTAGTGCTTTTAATTCAAATTGGAATGATTTATGGAGGTTGAGATTAATCCATATCCACCCAGATATGACAACAAGGACCAAAAACTCTACTACTAAACACTATGTATTCCCCAAACCTTTTTTAAGAGGTGCTTGAATGCTTTATCAAAATTGACAAAACCCATGAACCAAAAATCATATCCATCCACACTCACAATCTGGACATACTTTTCCGATGAGCTCTCCTTCATGATCATTGTGTTCATTGACGCAATCTTACCCAATGGCACAGTAGATGATGGGTATGATTTTTTAAAAGAAAAGGAAGGAGTGGGTTGTGCCGCCTGCCGAGATGACTAGAGATGAGAGAGGGGCAAGGGATGAAGATGGTGAGGTGACCATGAGTTGGAGATTGAGTGTCATAGCACCACGTGGAAGTTCCGGTAAAAAACATCAATCAAACTTAACATTCTTTACGTTTTAGAACTTCCCACGACATTGGCCAAAAAAAACTTCCGCAAGAAATCGCTCCTGCAGCATACTACCTGGGGCGAGATTTGCTACTTAACTCAATTTTTGAAAGTTTTTATGTATTACCGTTAAACGGGTGGAGCCTGCTGCTGATCCAACTAGAGGTAGCCGGCTAGCCGTTTTCCTACCTATGACGGATTGTTGTTGAACCTTTTTTTTGTACTCTTTTTTAAAAATAATAAATAATGGAAATCTTGATTACAAGGGGCTTAAAATTTGTTAAAAATACTCCTCCAGTCCTTAATTTAAAATATATTTATTTATTTTGATTAAATTAAAAATGTTAGTTAAGTTAATTAATATGATATGTATTTTCTAAAACTCCTTAATCACCTTTTTTAATTTTATACTTCTCTCTTTCCTTTATTACTGTTGAATGAGCATTAATATAAGTAAATTAGGAAAAATTGATAACTATGAAAAATTTGTGCTTATATTTAAGATCAAGATCTCCCTAAATATATCATATATTAAAGACTAGAGGGAGTAATAAAGAAATATATTATGTGTTTCTTTTAGGGGTTGTTCGGTACTGAGGGAGGGAAGGGAAACTGAGCGGGGGGGATTTTTTAGTGTCAGATTTTAAAAATGTTGGGAAGTTGGGTTAAAAGTTTTAGATTAATTTTTCTTCCTCTTTTATCCTATATTTTCTCTTTATTAAAATTTTATAACTCAACTTCTCCCATTTTTTTAAATCCAATTCATAAAAATTTTCCCTCCCTTCCAAATTTTTCATACCAAACAGGCCTTAAATAAAACCTTACATATAGAGATGGGTGCAAGAGATGGAATAAGAACCCGTTTGGATGAGCTTTAAAAAAAAGTGTTTTTTTTTTAGACTCTAAATTAGAGCTTAAAAAATGCAGAATTTTAACTTATTTTAGCTTTTTTTGTGACTTTTACTTTTTTAAAAAAAAAATTTATCATCTAAACACATAAATTAATAAAACAATCACTTTTTTATTTAAAAAAAATGTTTTTTTCCTAAAAAAAAGGCTCATCCAAACGGGCCATAAGTGATCAAGTATTGACAAACACCATAAACTTTGAAATTTGAATGCTAAATTATATGTGAAGTTTACTCTAGACGAATGAAGAAGGGGACTATATGTAACATCTTGATTTTCGAACTGCATTGCTTATCATGGTTGAGACTTTATTTTTTGAACAACTTTAAATTACTTCATTTCAGATAACAACAATTACACATACTCGGGGCAATGAATGCCAAAATACGAAACCCAGATACTAAGACAACAAGTAAGAAACGCAAATACAAGACCAAACAAAGGAAAGTGCAAAGACGCAGTGCGCATTATTCTCTAGGGAAACTAATTAACCAGGATTAACATGACGGTGGTACGCGAGGATGGCTCAACGGAGTCCTTAGATGCTTCATATCTTCCTCCAAAACAGTAGACAAAGGGGGTAAGGGTGTTTCCACCCACCCTATAGGGCATACCCCCTTATTGGCAAGAGCAGCAAGTGAATCTGCTGCTTTGTTTCCCTGACGAGGGATGAACTGTAGTAGAAAACAGGGTTCAGACTGAAGCACGTGAAGGATGTCTGTAAGGATACCACCGGTCTGCCACTCACACATATCAGCCGTTTCCACTTTAATGTTCACAAGCGTCTGGCAATCGGTCTCAAAAATCATGTTCTTATTCCCCAGGTCTTGGGCGATCATGAGGACCCTTTTAAGGGCTAGTGCCTCCGTCATGAACGCAGATAGAGACTTGACTTTGTCGATGAAAGCCCACTTCATTTCTCCATATTGATCTCGGCATATAATACCTATGGCGGCAGATCTCGTTTGCTCATGGAATGACCTGTCTACATTGATTTTGAGGCACCTATTCGGTGGTGGGGCCCAGGAGACCTCTGGCTTGGAAGCATTAGGAGTTTCGTCTTCACGATCCAGTTGGCAGACTTTCCAATAGCTGATTAACGACTGGGAGGCGCACTCTATAACAGCTGCAGGGTCTAGGTTTTTATCATTGCGACTCTTCCATATGTACCAGATAAGCCAGCATATATACGCTAAGTCATATTCATTGAGGCGGCTTTAAGGATTTAAGAGGTCCTGCCACCATTCTTTGAAGCTTTGATCGTTGGTCATGTCGCATTTGAGGGTAAGTCGGCTTCCAAACCATACACATCTTACCCAAGGGCAATAGAAGAAGAGGTGTTCGGTCGTTTCCCTGGCCACTTGACAAATTGGGCATGCATTTTTTGTTCCTCGCCTTCTTGCGACAAGGGCAACGTTGGTAGCTATTGCATCTGATAAAGTCCTCCAAATAAAGTTAACCACCTTGGGGAGGGCCTTAATTTTCCATACATGCTTCCATATTTCTTTGGGTAGAGGTACTATGTGGTCTGCTGACGGAATGCTCCCAATTGTTAATGGAGCCAAGAGATAATAACCCAACCTGACAGTGTAGGTACCATCCTTGGCTAGAGTCCACCTCAGCTTGTCGTTTGTTGGAAAACGAGGTATGGGGATCATCCTTATGGCCTCACATGCTTCATCCTTAATACTTGGCCTTATCGATTTAACTCCCGGTTGCGTTGTCATGAGAAAGGAGAGAGGCCACTTTTCTGTGTGATTTTTTTAATGCCTCATCATCCGTGATTAGTCTGCAGGTGGGTAAAGCTGGGATCCACTTGTCTTGCCAAATGCGAACACTCCTCCCATTGCCTATTTGCCAGCACAAATCATTCTTAATGAGGTTGCGTCCTTCTAGAATACTGTACCAGCACCATGAGGCTCGTGACCCTTTTTGCTTCAAGGAAAGAGCCATTAGGAAAATAGAGCCCTTTAGGACTTTAACCCATAGATCATCAGGCTTTTGTGTCAATCTCCAAGCTTTTTTTGCGAGCAGGGCATTGTTGAAATTTATGAAATCCTGAAACCCCATGCCTCCTTCTGACTTGGGCCAAGTGAGCTTTTTCCATGCGACCCAATGCGTTTTGTTTTGACCATCCCACCCGGTTGGCCACAAGTCTTTAAGTTCTTTGCATGTTTTGATTTGGGAACTTGAAGCAAGTAATAGGGAATGTAGGGATGGCATTGATGACGCCTTAATCATTACTTCTCTCCCCGCATATGATAAGTGTTTACCGCTCCGACTAAGTACCTTCTTACTCACTTTTCACGAACATATGTCGGTGCACTGGTGCTTTGTTTTGCCCAAACACTTGGGATACCCAAGTATTTTCCTTGATCCGAGCTCTCTCCAATTCCCGAATTCCGCATATGTCACGTCGTCGGCTCGGAGTGTTCCCGGAGAATACAATCTTTGGATTTGTCCAAGTTTTCTTGTTGGCCGATGCGAGACAATATTTTTGGAGGATACTTGACAAAGTATTGCAATTCTGGATATCTGCATTCATGAAAAACAAGGCATCATCTGCGAAGAAGCTGTGAGATAAGATTGGGCAGTTATTATTAAGCTTAATCCTAGTAAGATGACCCTGATCCATGGAATTATTTATCATACAAGAGAGGGCTTCCAAAGAAAGTATAAACAAATATGGCGATAGGGGGTCCCCTTGGCGGAGACCTCTACCCGGGCTAATTGATGCAATTTTTCCCCTGCAATACAAAGGTTAAGATGAACAGATTCTACACATTGCATGACAAGATTAACCCATTTCTGATAGAAACCAAACTTGATCAATACACTCCTAAGAAAATCCCATTCAACCCTATCATAAGCCTTACTCATGTCCATTTTCAAAGCAAATTCATATTTACTACCATTGTTCCTTCGTCTAAGATAATGAAAAACCTCATGTGCAATGATAATGTTATCTTGAATAACACGACCGGGCACAAAGGCCCCCTGATTCTGGGAAATGCAATTATCAAGACACTCTTTCATTCTATTGGCCAAAACCTTAGAAATAATTTTATATGAGAAGTTACAAAGGCCAATAGGACGAAAGTGGGACACAGTCTCTGGTTTATCTACTTTTGGAATAAGGGTAATGTTAGTGCCATTGATCTCATCAAGAGCGAGATTATTATCAAAAAAATCCTTTACCAATTTAACAATTGTGTCTCCAACCTCCGTCCGGGAAAAGCGGTAGAATTTACGAAAAGCCGTCGGGGCGGGAGCTTTAAAGCCCCCCAATTCAAATGCGGCTATGCGGACCTCTTCATTACTGATGGGTCAAAGTAGTATTTCATTAGAGGTCTCATCAATTTTGGGAACCACTGTGGAAGTGACATCTGAGAGTTGCCTGGGCCCAGAAGAGGAGAAAAGATTTGTGAAGAAGGAAGTAAACAGATTGTTGATGACGCCTTTATCACTAACCCACATGCCATTATCATCCTTAATACTTAAAATAGCATTCCTTCTTCTTCTAATAACCGTAGAGAGTGGAAGAATTTTGTGTTTTTGTCTCCCGACCGAAGCCATAGGATCCGCGAGCGTTGTCGCCAGTAGCTCTCCTCCTCTTGATCCATCATTTCTTCTATGTGTTGTAGTAGGATAGCTTCTTCCTTTTTATTTGCTTCATTTTGGTATCCCTGCCGTACCAAGCTTAGGTTAGTTTTCAAATGCTCGATAATCTTTCTCCGGTTGGGAAATTCCTTTTTGCTCTACATGAGTAGATTTTTCCTGCAAATATTTAGGGTTAGAGCGAATTTATTTATAATATTAAGATTCCGGCAATTTCCTGCTTCCCAACTGTCATGGACAACATGCAAAAATTCACTATGAGCAGTCCAATAATCCTCAAACCTGAAAGGTCTAATTTTATTATTTGAGACATGTTTAAAAGTAACAAGCAACATATGGTGATCAGACCCTAGTGGATCAATATGAAACACTTGCGCAAGAGGAAAATTATGACAGAAAGTATCATTGCCCATAGCCCGGTCAATTCTTTCTTTTATCGTTGCTCCGCTTTCCCTTCTATTGCACCAAGTGAACCAAGATCCATGAAAACCCAAGTCGATAAGAGCGCGATCGAAATAAATTTACGGAAATTCAGAATTTTCCGGATGGCCCTCGGGTTGCCTCCTTGTTTTCCCGATGAGATGTGATGTCATTAAAGTCCCCCAGCAGATCCAGCTCTCCGACCTATGTTGTGCAAACCCGATAATGTCTCGCATATACGAAAGTCGATCATTTTCTGTAGGGGGCCATAGACAAATGAGATGTACTGGGGGAAATCAAAGGAGGGGTCAAACACAGAGGTATGAATGACATAGTTGGACGAGGAGAGAATGTTCACTGTAGTATCTTTCTCCCAAAATAAAGCAAGGCCACCACTTAAACCTTGTGGGTCAATAATCCACTCTTCCTGAAAACCACACTGCTGCCTGATTCTACTGACGTATGAGCGTTTATTTTTTGTCTCCATCAAAACGACCAATTGGGGTTTTTTAGCATTGCAAACCTCTTTTAGGTATTTGACTGACAGGGGAACCCCTAACCCCTGACAGTTCCAAGCTAAGAGACTCATGGCGAACCGATGGTTATCAGCTGTGTCTGACAGGAGTTGAGAGGTGTTTTCATTAGTGTCTAATTGCTCCACTAGGGACGCTGAAAAATTGGGGTCCACGAGAGGGTACTATTAATTTCTTTTATTAAGTACCGTTTTCCTCCTATGCAATGTTATTCGAAACATTAAATGTAAGCATATCTCTCAATAGAAATTTGAACTTTCTAACACTTTCTGCTAGACCAAACTCTATTGTTGACTAAAATTAAATTGAATTAGTGTAAAAGGTTTTTGTTGTTGTGGGCTAAGATACCTCATGATGCTTTAGAATGTTGATTTATATATATATATATATATACATATTTTAATTTTCTGATACTGATAATGAAATAGTGAAGTTTTTTTTTTAATATGAAAGAGGCTTCGGCCATTATGTATTAGAATTGACTAAAAGGGGATTGGATCCCATACAATCAATCAAAAGCACAGTCCTAAATTTCTCAAGACAAACATTCAAAAAAGCATAATGAAAAAACCCCTCCTTTGCCAAGAAATCAGCCAGAGAGTTCCCAGCAGGAGGGATATGTTGCACCTTAACATCCCATGACTAGGAGATTAGGGTCCTAATCTGAAGGAGGACTAGCCTGTTGTTATCCACTTCCTTATGCAGCAGAAGTTTTTGAACTAGGATCAGAGAATTAGATTCTATAAGGACCTTATGGATACCTGATGAGTATTATTTATGTCATGTTTTCCCCTATAATGTGTGACTGCTTTGTATTAAGTATAAGCTTAAAAGCACTTTATCGGAGCAAATATGTCATACTCTGTGTATATAGGGAAATGTAGGATACATCTTATAAATCATGATAAATACGTAATTATCCTGTACATGTACATAAGAAGAAGGCAAGCTTAAGGGTTTGTTATGAATACACATAACACTGTCGATACAATGCTATAACATCGAGTCAGCCATATGAAGCTGCAATACAATGCAACCCATATGCTATAGCAACGTAAGGGAAGCAATGCTATGCGTCATATGTTCTAACTTTTCCTCGAGGCTTTTTCACGAAATAAATACAGGTTATTAGACGGACGTTAGTTCACGGTTAAATTGCTGACATATTGGAGTAGAAGATGTCAAGGATCGAAGATCAAGATTTGGAGAATCCCGCAGGATCAGTAGAATCAATCTACCAAATTTGGAAAGTTGGACCCGACAGATTTGGAAAGGCCCAGCTCACTAAACATACGCCGCAAGTAACCTGACTATAAAAGGAAAAGATGGTCAACCCTAAAGGGGACTGAGTCGTTGAGAGTCAAAGAAATTCCTATTCGGCTGGACTCGAAAGAAGAGTGAGAGAAGTAGCACAGCACGAGAACTCCATAAGAACCCATATTCCCTTCTTGTAGTGAGACGGAGACGAGAAGACGTGGAGTTGGCATGTGACAGGCTTCTTCCACGCTATCGAACCCTCTGACAAACTTTTTGTTTAATTCTTGTTGATTTTTGATTTACCTTGTGTCATGGGCTATTTTGATGCGAATTGCTTTATGATTCCCTCATCAATCATGAACTAAATTTCCTTTGGCTAAGTAAGGATGGATTCTTAAGTGTAGAATGAACCCAGTTGTTAGTTCTTTAATTTAATAAATTCAGTTTATCTATCAGTATTTTTATTTCCTGTCGGTTAGCGGAAGCTAAGGACTTTATCAGTGGCCTTGGCTTATTGGAAGGGAATCAGGGTTAGAGATCTGATAGGCAATGTTTGCTGAGCAGGCTGGTGCAAGGCTTGACCTATCATTGTAGGCTTCAGGAATGGGTCTACTGCTCATAATCATAACACCTTGATTTGAAAAGATCATCTAAACTAGAAAATCGCCATAGGCATATGGAAGAAGTATAGTTAAGATTGTACATATAGGACGCGGAAGCTTTTGTATAACATCGTGGTGGGTTAACTGAATAACATTGTGAAAGGCGGCTATATTGTAGCATTGCGGAAGCTGTACAGTATAGTTGCTATAGCAATGCACTAGGGCAACTGGGGAATTGATATGCTTAGGATGAAATCTGATGCCCAGCCTATCTTTTACTGATATCTTCTTACGACTATGATCATTTGTTTGGTTTTCTTCTTTATTAGTTATAACCACCAAAAAGATTCCCAACCCAATTATACCTTTCTTCCAATTTTGTACACAACTATTTGCGTAAATCAGTGTCACCATCGGTATCTCAGTCTCTGTGGGACGATACTCTACTTACTTTTTATTACTAGTTCACTTGCCAATAAGGAAATCGACCAACAATACCTTCATCTCATGCTAAACGAAGGCCATAGAGCAAGGCTCATTCTTCCATCTAAAGAGCTTCACACTAACCCAAAAATTGAGTGAAACCAATAATCCACTTGCCCTTGTGATCTCTGAGCACTCCACCGCAGCTTGTTCTTGATCCATCCAAAAGCACCGCACCATCCACATTCAATTTAGCCCAGCCTGTGGCAGAGGAGACTACTTCTTGGCCACATCGACCCCTAAGGATGGGGGTTCCGAAGCTGGGTAATGCATCTCAGTGAACAAATTCAATGAGGTTAGAATGACCACAATAGGATCATAAATAGTGAAGTTTTTTTTCTTGGGTATCTCACCCGGTTCACCGGAACCTTCGGTTCCAACTAATCCGGATTTCGCCCCACGTTTGGGCCCACCGTTGTGGGGAAAAAGCTCCTAACATCATTTTTTCCAATCCCACGCCTCGAACCGAGGACGTGGTGGTGTGAGAGCAAATCTCTTACCACTTGCTCCCAATGTATGTTGGTAAATAGTGAAGTTTTGTAGTGGATATCAAATGGGCTTATTTAGGGTATGCATGGTAACGCTCCCGAGAATGAATTTTTTCTTAATTTCGTGCCCAAGAACAAAAATAGATGGGAATTGTGTTTGGTAAATCCGGTTTTTTTTACTCCCAGGATGAACCGGTTTATTTTTTATCTTTGGGAGTAAAAAAAGAAGCTAAAATTTTCAAACTTCTGCTTTCCGTGTACAAAATCGAATCATTTTTCTCCAAAAAAAAAAAGACTCTTTCCTCTTCGAAGCAAAAATTTACCCTCATTCACCATCACCACCACCACCACCCTACCACCACCACCACCACCACCACCGCCCCTTGCCGCCGCCACCACCACCCCACCACAACCCCGCCACCATTATCGCGCCACCGCGCGCCCCGCCACCACCACCGCCCCGCCACCACCGTCACACCGCCACCACCACCCCACCACAACCTCACCACCGCCACCGCCCCACCACCACCACCGCCGCCACCACTCCACCACCACCGCCCCCACCACCGTCGCACCACATAAATTATTTTTTGAATATAAAAATTACATAAATAATTTTTTTAGGAAATTTAAATTTATTTGTAAAGTATAATAATTATATTAATTATTAAAGAAAATGACATTTTGGTTAAAATATGAATTATATTTTTTAGATATTTTTTGTTAACTATGAAATGTTGGCATTTTGGTTATTTTATTTTATTTTTTATCGTTGATGAAATTTGTAAACAAAAAAAATAAAGAAATATATTTGTATTGTATTAGGTAATTATAATTCTCGAAATAAAAATAAAATGTGTTAAACGTAATTCGATTCTCGGAATGAAAAAAAAAAAAAAAGTGTTACCAAACGTAATTCGATTTTCGAGTAAAAATAAAATGGGTTAACAAACGTAATTCGATTCTCGGAACTCTTCCAAAGCACAAGAATCGAAAAAAAGCTCGTTTCATCTCGAAAACTTGATCTTTGAAAAATGAATGGTTGCCATGCTAATGTTCTGAACCAGCCCAATGGCAGGACTTCATCATAGTAGTCACTTTTCTACCATGTTAATGTTATTTGAAATTATTGTAATAGGTAAGTTGGTCACATGGAGAACCGTGGAATTACTGCGTTTAATCTTTCTCGTATTATTAACTTTCAATTTCAAATGTTTAGTTAAACTCTTCTATAACAGTTGCAAATTAATAATTGTTGAAAGAGTAAATACCCTTTCTGATCCCTGACAAAAAACGCAATCCCTATTTTGGTCCCTTAAAAAAAAAAGTCTTTTTTAGTTTATAAAAAGGACGAATAAAGTAATTTAATTAGCTTCCTTAATCTCTAAAGAAAAGTTAACTATATCTTGTAATTAGAATCGGATGGAGCAATAACATGTCTTATCCTACTAAGTGGGGTTAGACTACATAGATCATACGACATTGTTCTTTGTCAACAACTAAATTTTTATATAAGTTGTTAACTAAATAATCTAATTCAATGAATTGATCGAACATTCTCCTCACTATTTTTCTACTCCTTTATACACGACTAGATATTTTCTGGTCCACCTTCTTTACTGTCATTTCCAATAACCTTATTTGCATATGTTTAGACCATCTTAAAACGATTTTTAACCTTCTATTGCTATGCCTAACCAATACACAGACTGTTGGTTGTGTTCCATGAAAAAAAAAATGAGAAATAATTGCCCATCTTGATTTGTGGGTGTGCTATGAATTCATATTTTATATTGATGATTAATATTTATATAAATATCTATGGGGAAATCTCACTAAACTCTTGAAAGACAAAAAATAAAAATATTTCTCTATAAAAAAAGTAGTTAGACTTGTCAATAAAGTTATATATACTTTATCAACAGAAAAAATATTTTAATTAATATATCTGGGATTGTTAATGGCTAGTGGCTACTATATGAGCATCGATATAATAAGATACACTTCACAACTTTAACTAGTTTAGTTAACATGCGAATTTGTCAATGTCTACTTTATGACTTCTCAATATAATCGCATATACTTTGCTTAACGGGAGTTGCTATAGTTAACATATATGAGGCATTAATTATCACTTTATGATTTGTCAATATAGTCATATACACATGTCAATAAAATAAGTTCATATTTAAAATCTATATCATTGAGGTCCTTAAGGACTTTTATGATAGAAAAATCTGCACACACACATATATATATATATATATATATATATATATATATATATATATATATATATATATATATTTTATGCTTGGCTTATATTCAGAATCTATTTTTATTTATTTATGTAGAATCTATTTTTTATTTATTTAGAATCTATATTTTTTTTAATCACTTTACTTTACTTTTTTATATTTAGAATCTATAATTTTTTTAAATAACATGTCTCATCCCACTAAGTGAGATTTGCTCAATATTTATTATGTGCTAAAAAAATGGTTTTAACTCATCTCTGTTAGCATAGATGAGCATGTCGTTCAAAAACAAAAATTATATTTGAATGGTCATATTTAAAACTTTTTTATATCGATACAGTTGCTTTCAGAAATTAATAATAGGGAAGATTTTCTTTTATGCTATAATTGATGATTTTGTATGGAAGATTTTTTTTCCCAGACAATTATTTTAGTGTCAAGTAAAATATTATAATCTTAGTAGAAAAAATTTGTCCGATTTACATGAAAAAAGTAAAAGGTAAAATCTCATTTTTTGTTATGCTTTATCGATTTCAGAAATATTTCATTAGTCAATAGAAAATTAATTTTTCTTATTTAGACTTACTCAGATAATTATTGTCATTAGGCTTTTTTTTCTTAATATAGTACTACCTCCAGTTCTAATTATAAGACATAGTTGACTATTTTTGGAGAGATTAACGAAACTAAATATGTTACTTAATCATTTCATATGTTGTGTATTCTTATATTATATATCAGGTTTATTAGTTAAACTAATTAGTTTGAAGAAAAATAATAATAATCTAAAGTAATTTAATTAAAACATTAATCTCTCTTAAAAAGTCAACTAGATCTTATAATTAGGATGGGAAGGAAGGAGTATGTTTGATGATTCTCCAGCTGGCCCGATGCAAGAGCCACAAATGATGTCTGATTGATCAATGCCATAAAAAAATGAAGGATAAAATAAGAGTATATATAGATATGTATCAAAACAAGTGAACAAACTAATCTTGATTAGGTTTTTAAGGAAATAACAATAATAATATTGATGAAGTTTATCTCCAAGTCACTGACTTTCACGAGATTGCGTGCTTTTAAGTGTCCTCGTCAAAGCATTTGAAAATCGAAGTTCATCACAAAAAATGAAATAAAAAAATCTAGCAACAGCTGGAAATGATGTTTCTTTTGTTTGTTTGTTATAATCCAATCCAATCTTGTTGTTTTTCTTTATACCCACCCAGAAACAGCTGTTAACCTCGCTACCTGCTTCATTACTTCTTCAACCCCATATTCCTAAAATTTATATCCACTTTTTAAAAGAATTGCCTTTAATTAAATATTAAAAGATACAAATAGATGCCTTTTGTTTTTCACCAAGACACATGGCCCACTGAGGAGAACTTTAGATTTCGGATTTAAGAAACGATGCATCACGACAGAGCCTAATGCTGGAGCAAAGTTGTCAAATTCGTGAGTTTAAGTGAATTAGAAGTAATAATGTAAATACGATCATAAATTCAATCGTAAATTTGTAAGAATTACTTTAACTATTAAATAGGTAAAAAATTATAACAATTTGATTAAAATATATTTTAAATCTAAATAATTGAAATTAAATCCATCAACATTCAAAATTTACCATATTTAACAAAATTTCTATAAAATCTATATATAAAATCCGTTGAATATAATCAAATGAAAAAAGTTAACACGAGTTTAATCTGTAAGTTAACACGGTTTTATAAGTTAGAAACGTAAAAACGGTAAATTGGTGTATAAACTCGTGAGTTTAATCGAGTTTCACGATTACGATGATTAGGACTCATTTCGATTTAGTAAAAATTTAAACGTAAAAACGATAAACTGGAGAGTTTGACAACAATGGCTAGAAGCACATCCGCTTTTCATTATCTCTCGTTAAAGTAGGATTGTGATCTTTCAGATCGATTAGGCGGATATAATTTAAAGATTATAAAGGATAATGAGAAAACACAACCCACCTAATCCTAAGTGTCAAACTCATGAGTTTAAAGAGTAACGTAAAATCATATTACAGACTTGAATTGAAAACTTATAAAAGTTTATTTTTATCGATAAATATGTATTATTAGTATTGTATAATTAAATAATTTAAATATGAAAAAATGACAATAATTTGATTTAAATATATTTTAAATTTAAATAACTGAAATTAAATATATTGATATTGATAATTTATCATACTCAACAAAGCTTTTTTTATTTATTTATAAAATTGATATATAAAGCGTTTGAGTATGATTAAATTGAAAAATGTAGTATGAGTTTAAGAAAACGAGTTAACACAATTATAAATTAAAAACAATAAACTTAATGTGTGAACTTACGAGTTTGACCGAATTTACAACTATCATAAATTTAAATGACAACAATGACCTCCGGTCCTTAACGTATAATCTATTTTATTAAAGAAGTTGAACTATAAAGTGAATTTGATGTAAAGGATTGGAGGGCCTAAGGCAGTATAATTGCACTGATATCTTAAATGGGGCGAGGGAGATAATTAAACCATAATGGATTAAATCCGAAGCCTAATGGTTGAGCCAGTGAGGAGATTTGAGTATGTCATTGATAATGAATTAAGCCATAATAGAATTTTAAATGTTTAAACCTCAAATGTTTGTATTTAATTTATATTTTCCCCATTCGTTGCCATACTTGACGAAAAATAATTTATTAAATTCCAACAACTTGGGATCATAGAGCGGAATTACCATCTTTAAATGACGATTTTTTTTTAAAAAAAAAAAAAAAGAGGGAAAATATGAGGTGGGAACAGAAACCAAGTCTTGTTCCCCACGTTAGCGACTACGATGGGGTCCAAAATCAGAAACATCGTTTGACAAAGAAAACAAAACCTTAAAAAGCACCACACCCCGACAAATTGATTTAATAACAAATACTTATATTATTTTGCATACAAGACTTAGTTTATAGTATAAATTTGTTTTGTTTTAAGTTGGGTCTTATATTTAGAACGGAAGGTAACAAAAATAGAAAAAATGGTTGAAAAATATCCCATTGAAATATTTATTATCTAGAGGTATTCAGCTCATATTTCTAAATAATAAATATTTCAATTAGCTTGTGAGACATATTTTTATTAACTATGTGTAAAACTACAAATGTTTATCGTTTTGAATGTAATTGAAAATAGATTATACACCATTGAAAATATGTTGTGTACAACTGAAAATGGATTTATTACCAACAAGCTATATTGGTTAAGGTGGTGAGTCTCACCCCATAAAGGGAGAGAAATCTGTTGAAATATCGGTAAACACACTTGTTGAGATATATGAGAATCATTTGCTTTCTAAACTTTGAAGAAAACCCTTTGCAACAATCCAATTAGTTCTCCAGGTAAAAAAACATTAGACATTCCATCCTCTGAAACCAACACCTTTGATGTTATTTGGCGTACAATAATTTCTATATTATCATATGTTTTTTTTTCCTTTAGACAAACTTCATATAAGGTAACATAAAATATTTTATGGTAAATGTGCAAAAATGTACATGTATTTTACCCTAAGCAACGTTCAACACCAAATGTTTTTTTAGGTGCACAAGTACATACATGCATACAAAGTGGCGGAACCAGAAATTATTTTAGCCGGCCAAAAAATAAACATATTAAACTATTTACTAAATAAAATCTCAAAATATTTAAAATATAAATAAATAATAATCGACAATTAAAAATCAAAAGATAACCTAGTAAATAAAAATTCTATCACATTTAGAAGGAGACTCATTAGAAAGTGCATCACTTTCGAAATTATTTTCTTAAATACCACTTTCCTCAAGTTATTTTCTTCTTAAAGAAGACATCTATCTTTTATTTTATCCTTACTCATTTTTTTCAACCTACAAAAAATTTGGTGACTCAAAATATATATTGATGTCGGTGTTAATTAAGTATCTTGTGTCACTAAACATTAATTCTTATAGTACTACTCAATCCACAAAACTAACATTTAAATGTGTATCACACTTACCTCAAAACAAAATAATTAGAGAAAATAAAAGAAATATAATATGAACCCAATTTTTTTTTTAAAAAAAACATACAAATCTGATTCAATTTCAGCTAAACAAATAACCTATTATAATCTATTTTTTTTAAAGAGAAATTCATTATAAAATCATAAGACAACCAAATAATAAATTCAAACCGATTAAAATTAGCCATTAATCATCCTCTACATATATATAGTCATCTATTGTCAAAACTCAAGACTTTCCCGAAATCATAATCCCAAACTTTTCACTAATCAACACAATATTACCCTCATTAGAAAGATAAAAATACATAGAATAACTTTCATAAAAGGAGTGAGGTGAAAAGAAGTGATTTTGAGTACCTATTTGGTCCTTAAAATGAAGATGAACAACACCAGATATAAGATGATACTAATATTTTCAATTGGTATCTCAAACAAAAATTTTACTTTCCTCTCATATCCCAAAAAAAGAGTATAATTATAGAAAAGATAAGAACTTAGCAAATTGGGCCAAATTAGTGGCCAAAATAAAATATCATATAATACATACATATAAATATATAAGATCGGAAAAAACTGCGGGCGAGGCCCCAAATATAAGGTGGCTCCGCCACGACCGAGTACATATGAACTTTCAAAATTGGGGCAAAAATACCATCACTGTCGATTGACTTAACGGACGTTAGTTACACTTTGAAAATACCAAAATACCCCTCAACTCAATAAAAAAACCCCTCTTCCTCCGGTCTCTCAATTCATCATCATCCAAGACAAAATTGCAGGATCTTATCCAAAACCTAAGTCGATATCTTGTTCGATGAAAAGAATCAAGAGAAGAGTAGGGATTTAAACAAATTGAGAGAGATCGAAAGCTCAAGTTGTGGACAAAAATGATTTCACATAAAGTCCATGAATCAGGGAAATCAAATAACCCAAAATCCAAATCTCATGTTAGATACAACCAAAAAAACGGAGCCTACAACATGAGATTTAAAAAGAAACAGAAAAGGGTGCAGGGGATACTGACTGGTTAGATGATGGCGGGAGTTTTGGAGAGCCTCAACCAAGAAGGGGTTAACCAATGGCTCTTTGTCTTTAAGTATAGAAGTCCCATCGACAAAAACAGATAAAGAATCCATGGCTAAGAATAATCTCCAAAAATTCAATCAGGAAACTTCTTCCCCTTCTTTTCTATAATCCCTCGCTCTAAACAAAGGAAGGAAAGGTCAGGAGGAAGAAAAGGATTTGTGCCTAAAAAGCGTAAGAAAGATACAATGTGTGACGTCGTTTGTGATTAGGTAATCGTAGACTTCTTTCTAGTCTCGAACGTTCTTGGTGTGCTTGACGTCATAATACCCTAATGAGTTCGATTCGTCTCGTGCCACTTTCTTCTTCTCCTCTAGGCTTTGATCGAAGAATTTCTTGGAACAGATCTTGATATTTTTGTGTAATTCGACGGGCACGCCGTGATTGATGGCTTGGAAGAATCCCCAGGCCTCGCACACACCGCCAACCTAAGAGATCAACTGTTTGTTCCTGAGGGAGAGATCGATGACTAGGATTTCACTAGTAATGGTGTCGACGTCTACTGTTTTGGCTTGGGACAGTGGTCTAGGGATTGATCGTAGGCCAGATCGACCGTAAACCAAAGGGAAGGGAGGGCAGCAAGTAAATTAAAAAAGCCTGGCATTTCTATTTCTTTTAATAATGTAGGGCCACTGCAAAAGTAACCTTTGTTAATGCAATTTGACGGTGATATTTTTGCCCCAATTTTAAAAATTCATGTGTACTTTTGCACCTAAAAAAACATTTGGTGTTAGGCACTCTTTAAAGTAAAACACATATATATTTTTGCACCTTTACCCAATATTTTAATTTAATGGGGTCTTTCAGCAAGTTTCCTCCAAAGAATAAAAATGAGTTACTCCCTCTGGTCTTGATTAAAATACACCAATTAACAAGTGTATTTGATCTTTTTTATAAGGAATTTGCTTGTTTTAAAGAGTATTAAATATATTTTTATGTATTTAATTATAATTAATAAAGGTAGTGAGTGAGAGTAATAATTAATATAATATTAGAATTAAATACAATTATTAGGGATAGTATTGAAAATTACTTGAATTTTAAGACAAATTTAATGACTTTAACCTTTTTTATTTATTTATGAGAATTATTAGTTGGCGTCTTATAATAAGAACCAAAAGAGTATAGTTAGCTCATTTCCTCGAGAATGTCAAAGCCGGTTTTCCGAATGTCTGTGGTCAACCGCGGTTCGCGCTGTGTACGCGCTTTTGTTGATTGGATAATACTGATAAATTTAGTCAAATAATAATAAAAATAATACGGATTATCTTTCAATCAGGGAATTAAAAAAGGTTCACTTGGGTCCTAACGGCTGCCCAGCACATGCTAGATTCACTGGCGCAAGTAATGTTGCCTCCAACTCTGTCAAGCACATGTGTATTAATTATTTAATGTTTTATAATTTAGGGTCTAAATATCTAACTCTTTTTCACTATTCTCATTATTTGGTAGATACCAGCTTAATGCAGAAAATTTAAAAATTTTAAGTCATTGCTGCTTATTTTTATTTTTAATTGATTAAAAAATAAATATTTCTGAGCAAATTAACTAGTTGATTTTTTTTTTTGTAAATATTTTGTGATTCAAAATTGGAAAAGTTACAAAACATTTATGGATATGTGAACTTATGATTAATAACTTATACAGTTTGATCCAAATTATAAGATAGCAGAAATATTGGATGGTTGGTAAAAGAAACAAAATTAATTCATATAAATGGCCATATGCTAAATTTGTGAATCCAAAAGGAAAATAATGCATTTCATTGGATTTTAATTTAATTCTTTCAAATAATAAAATATTTAATATTGAATACATTATCAACATAATTGGTAATTATTTTGAAGAAATCATGAGTGGTGTAAATGAGTGATTCTCCTTGCCATTTTTTAGTGTTACTTTGATATTTTAGGTGAAACACTTCTTTTGAAATTATTAAGTCATTGATGATGTTTTTAAAATTACTAATAATATATATCTTAAAATGATTTTCTTAATATACATTCCCAATGTTAAGAGATTTTTTTAAAAATAAAAATAAATGATGATTTAAACATAAAAAATTTAATTTTATAAATCAGGTGTGAATAGAAATCTGAAATTTAAAAAAAAAAAAAAAAAAAAAATAGTTGTGTCATGCAGACACGTTCCCAAGTCGCCATCTGAGTCACATTAAAACAAAAAAAAGGCGAAACCCAAAAAAACTAGTATTTGCTTGAAACGACAAGACTCAAAAAATTATTGACCAGTTGCCATAATCCAAACCATTTATAGTAAATTCTGTGCGAGCGGACCATTTCAGCATCAGAGGTTTTAGGGCTCGTTTAGTTCACGGAATCAGGAATCCCAAGTAATGTGAAGAAATATAATATAATAATGAATATATAAATTTATTCCATTCCTTATTTAAAAAAGATGATATATATCCATAAATTTTTTTGGTTGGATTAATTAAACATGAGAAATGCATAGAAAATTATGTATAACGTACCTATTGGATTCACAATTTTTTTTTTAATTTGTTCAGTATACACATTAGATTTATAATAATTTCTTAAAATTTAATGATAGAAATATTATATAGTACATGTACATGTTCCATGATAACTTTTTAATATTTAATGATAGTGATATTATTTAATAGGATATTTTCATATTTTTTGTGATCGAATATTTTTTTTTAGTGAGGAAATATATATATATAAATATATATATATATATATTTATATAACTAGTTATTTTTTAATATTTAATGATAATTATTTAGGGTAAAGTTTATAATAATTCGCGGAGATAAGTTAACTCCAACACCCAACTACATTGTTTTGGATGAAAAAAGGTGTTTTAGTAATTTTGTTAACTTTTTTATCATATAAGTTTTTAAAAACACTTTTTATTAATTAACCTAAAATTACAAACATATTATTCATTAATTCAAAACGTAGTTTTAAAAATATCGGAGATAAATTATCTCCGTAACCTGGAGAAATTCTTTACCCTAAATAATTATCATTAAATATTAAAAAAATAACTAGTCATAAAAAAAAAAAAAAAATTCCTCGGTAAAAAATTAAATTCCATATCACAAAAAATATGAAAATATCCTATTAAATAATATCACTATGGAAATACTTTTCCCAATTATTTAATATTTAAAAACATTTATAAGTTGGCACTTTTATCAAAATAAAAAATTATAATCTTGATGTAATCAAATTAGAAAATATAATGATCATTACCTTAAATAAGTCCAACCTGACGGTGTAATATTACATATTTCTCCTGCAATCCAATCCAACTTAACGCGCTATTATAGTTCTTAGCCTAAATATTTTATCAGTTCATTCTTCTGCATCAAAATTGAGTATGGATTACTTGGAAGGAGGTGTTTCGAGAATGATGATGATCCATAATTGAAGTTCATTATGATTGATTCTGAAACTTCTCGTTTCTCGCTCGCTGTTCCCTTCTCTGATTCTTCACGCAGCTTGCCCTCTGCCCCTCTGTTTGAGCTTTTCCTGTACTGGGTCTGTGTTAAGTAGGCGATACAAATACTGTTTTACCCGCTTAGTTTAAACTGAAGAAGGTCTTGTATATCAATTTATTGGGAATCTAATAATCTTTCCGAAGGACTCTGCTTGAAATATCTCTGTGATCACCAGGACATCGGGAGTGAGTTTGATTGTTAAATTTATTGACTAGAATTCACATGCAATGATATAAAAAAAAAAAAGATTTCATGCTGATCTGAGCTTTTAACTTAATCTCAGTGATTTTGCGGCAATCGTTTAATTTGTTGTGGTTTGCTTGATAGCAATAATTTAGCTGTTGTCTATGTTGTATGGTGTTCGTAAATTCGTGATCAGGGTTGATTGGGCTGGAAGAGGAGTAGAATTTCGTTTACCGAGGTGACTGTTTTTTTTTGTTTTTTCCCCATCTTGGATGGTTGAATGGTTGGAGTTTCATTTGGGACTGAGAGTCAGACAAAAGCTGCTCCAACGACATTAATGGGATTGTTTGTCGATCTAGAAAATTGAATTCTGGATTCATTGGGATTTCCTGAAGTTCTGGTGGCTCTTACTTAAGATCTTCAGGATTGAATTCATTCTTGTTCAATTTCTAGGTCTTGACTGTGGTTGAATGGGGTGAAAGGAATATGCAGTAGTAAATGGGCTTGTCATAATGAACATTGAATCTGGATTATTTGTCAATGGATGCTACAGAGAAGACTTTCTCTGAGCTTGTTAGTATCATCAAGTCCTGGAATCCCTGGAAACCTGAGCCAGATAACGTGTCAAAGGTTTTTTGGATGCCTGATCAGAGTTGCAGGGTATGTTATCAGTGTGACTCACAGTTCAACTTAATTAATCGCAGACATCATTGTCGTCTTTGTGGACGTATTTTCTGTGCCAAGTGTACAACAAATTCAGTTCCAACTCCATCTAGCTGCCAAGAAAATCCTTGGGAAGAGCGTGAAAAGATTCGTGTTTGCGACTATTGCTACGAGCAATGGGAGCAGGGCACAATTGCTTCTGAGAAAGAGATTCAGGCTTCCAATCAGGATCAAAGTGCTTCACTGTCAACTTCAAGCACAATTAGCATCAATTCATTTGGAACTGCTAATAATAGTACAACCACTTTTTGCTCCATTCCTTATTCCATTGATCCTAATCAACAAACACATCAGAGTTCTGATCTGAACCTTCACCAATCGTCCATGACAGGTGAAGGTATTGATAAGGAATGTGTATCAGCACTAAGAAGGTACAATGATCACGAAGCAGACTTAGGGAATGCGTCACATAAGCAATATGGATTCTCAATGTTTAGGTATATTAATATTTCTTAGGTTCACGGAAAGAGATGATTTTCATGTGATCACTTATCTTCATCTTTCTTTACACAGACATACTTCATGTCATTTGTGTTTGCATATATAATTGATCATATCTTTCCTTCTATCTATGAAAAACTCAAAGACAGTATTATAACTGTATATATATAATAATTACATATTAATAAGCTGGATTGGCTGGCAACATAAGGATATATTTGTCACATTGGGTTAGACTCATCAAGAGAGAAAGGATCTGAAGATGTTCATGGTGATCTTTGATAGATTTCTCAGTAATATTTTTATTACTAGCATTCCTCGTCAACATGCAGCTTTGTATTTAACAAGTATTTATTCCATGAGTTGTGCCTCTTCGGAAAAAGAGGAAAGCTTGCTTTAATTTATTTAGATTTTCATGGATTATTTGATTTTGACTTGCCTCAGGACTGATGATGATGAGGAGGAAGAGTACAGTGTTTACAAGCCAGATTCTGAAATGGGGCATTATCCTCATTTGGATGGCTACTATGATCAAGTTAAATTAAATGGAATAAGCAACATGGATGGTTCACAAAACCTGCATTCTGATGGAGACAACTGCAACAATTCAAGACACCAAAGTTTTGATGCACAGGCTTTGGAAGAATACCCAGCCATTGGAAATCATAAAGATGAACGTGATATTGGTTATGAAAGTGAAGCACCTTCATCTTTTTACGTTTCAGAGGATGTTAATGTTGAACCTGTAGATGAAAATAATGGACTTCTCTGGCTCCCTCCAGAGCCAGAAATTGAAGAAGATGATCGAGAAGCTAGTTTATTCGATGATGATGATGATGGTGATGTGAATGCCGCAGGAGAGTGGGGGTACTCACGTTCTTCAAGTAGTTTTGGAGGTGGGGAGTCTCACCATAGGGATAGGTTAAGTGAAGAGCACAAGAAAGCCCTGAAGAACGTAGTTGGTGGGCATTTCAGGGCTTTGATAGCTCAGTTGCTACAGGTTGAGAACCTACCTGTTGAAGACAACGACAAAAATAGTTGGTTGGAGATTGTTACATCTCTGTCTTGGGATGCTGCTTCTCTACTTAAACCAGATATGAGCCAAAGTGGAGGAATGGATCCTGGTGGATACGTGAAGGTGAAATGCATAGCAAGTGGGAGTCGATGGGAAAGGTAAATGCTACAGTCTATATGATTTTTCATGTTTAATGCCATTTAGTGATGTTTCATGTACTTCTAAATCAATTCATAATCTGGATGTCATCTGGTAGTGGGTTTCAAGAATCAAAAGACGGAAACCATCCCAAGATCACTTGCATATGAATAGGCAGGCACTCAAACTGTGTCTTGGTGTGTGAAAAACCTTACATAAATCAGTTAAACTAAAATATTATGGAGAAACGTTGTTCTTCATTCACAGATTTCTTGTTTCTTGTATGCTTTCTTTGTAATTGTGGTCGTAGTTTGGGTTGATGATAAGTTTATAACTCTCCCCTGCTGCTTTTTTGGCCTTTTATTATGTTTTTATTATTATCTTTCATGAATGTTTATACCTTTTGAGGGGAAAAATGAATCATGGGAGACAGTCATAACTTGCAAAATAATAGTCAGAAATCTTGATCAGGTATTAAGAAACTAAAATTGAAAATTCAGATGACTCAAATTTTATGATCTGTATAGTCTGTGGCTGGATATTCATTTAGCATGGCAATAGACACGGAGGAAGTGTGATGAGGTCAAACAGAAACTGATCTATGGAACCTGAAAGCCACTAAGTTTTCACTGTTGTGCTGTATCGTTTATCATTCTCTTTCTTTATCCAGTAATGTGAGATTAATGACAACTGCCATGTACATGGTGATCAAGATATTTCTTTCTGTTGTTGTTGAATGCTGAAAGGACTGTTGTCATTGGCAAAACTTATGCAAGGAGACCTAGGAAATCACAACCACCACAAGCATTAGGGAAAGATGCCTTTTAAGGTTTCAGGTTTTGACTTTGCTATTTTTATGTAATCCTAGGATACTCAGCCGCTGCATAAAGTGGCTTTGTTAATTTAGTCTTGTATCACTCAGCACACTTTTTGGGCACTGTGCAGAATGGCTTTTTGATTATAATAGCCGTAGGAAGGAAGAGGAGGTATGGAATATTTTGAGAGTTATTTTGGAGAGGAGGTTCAGGTTCTGTTTTGCTATCCTGGACTGTTCTTGGCTGTTAGGGAGCATTTGTTGGCTTCCAGCAGATTGTGTAACTGTTTTATCAGTTAATATATCAGTTTAGCAGTATTTTGGGGCACTAATTTGTTAGTTCCTAACAAATGCTAACTTGAAATTTGATTTTATCTCTTCTCATTTCAAGGCCTGTTTGCTTAAGCTTAAAAAGTCATTTTCATTAAACTAAACATGAAACAACCATCACTTGATTAATTTGAAAAAATGTATTCTCTCCTTATTTTGATAAGCTAATTGGATTAGCTTTTTGCCTCCTCTTAAAGAAAGCAGTTTTTCACTTTGTGAGACAAAACTCTTTTTGCATATTTATCTCGTACAGTGCAAAATCACTCAAAATAAGTGAAATCAAACTCCCCTATGATTTGAGCTAAACAACCATCACTCTTTTAAATAATTTGAAAATCTTAAACAAACATGCCCCTAATGTTGATCACTAACTCTTACCGAAGTTATCACTCTGGTCCTATTTATAAGTCTCTTTCCCTTGGTATGTGTGATTTAGTTAAAAGGGAGTTATAAATAGGACCAGAGTGGTATATTATAACTTGTAGTAGATTATTAGACTGTACCATGGCCCAAAAGGAACTTTCAATTGTTTCTGCCTCACATATCTTTTACCTTATTGGTTGGATTTTATAATCTTCCAGTGCTGTGGTCAAAGGAGTTGTTTGTAAGAAGAATGTGGCTCATCGGCGTATGACATCCAAAGTGGACAAACCTCGCTTGCTGATCCTTGGAGGAGCTCTTGAATACCAGCGTGTTACCAACCTTTTATCCAGTGTAGATACACTGTTGCAGCAGGTTGTGATAGTTCACCATTTTGTTAGTTTAATTTGCCACTTGGTTGGCAGTGCGCAGGCTGATATGTACACAACTTTACTCAGATTTGAGTTTATGTTTATGGGTTTTCCTCCGTGTTATCTAGGAAATGGACCATCTCAAGATGGCAGTGGCGAAAATAGCTACACACAATCCTGATGTCCTTTTGGTAGAGAAATCAGTTTCTCGATATGCACAAGAATATCTTCTTGGGAGAAACATATCTCTGGTTCTCAATGTCAAGAGGCCACTTTTGGAACGTATAGCACGCTGTGCAGGTGCTCAAATAGTGCCTTCAATTGATCATCTCTCTTCACCAAAGTTGGGCCACTATGAGAAGTTTTATGTCGAAAAGTTTCTTGAAGACCATGGTAGTGCTAATCAGGACAGGAAGAAAACTGTCAAGACACTGATGTTTTTTGATGGCTGTCCAAAACCATTGGGTTGCACGGTAAGTCCTATATATGGATGATTACGAGAAGATATCACAAACAAGTAAGAGAATTTGTGGGATACTGAACATAACCCATAATTCATTGTCAATATAGATATAGCTGCCATGCTGTCTGTTTTCTTGAATAATTTATGCAATAAAATATCATCTTACCTGTTTTGCTATTGTTTAGATGTCATTTCTTATAGCCCAGCAGTAGTCTGAATTCTTGTAGGAAATGTTCACAGACATCATTGATTTCTGCTCTGGCAGATTTTACTAAGAGGTGCTGATAAAGAAGAACTGAAGAAGGTAAAGCATGTGGTTCAGTATGGATTTTTTGCTGCTTACCATTTGGCTCTGGAAACATCTTTTCTTGCTGATGAAGGAGCCTCCTGCCAGAACTTCCATTGAAAAGTCCAATAACTGTGGCACTTCCCAATAGTCCACCAATCATAGATGGGTCCATCTCAACAGTGCCTGGTTTCACCATGTCTAGCAATGAAAAGCCTCAGGAGCCTAACCCTAACACTGAACCACTGAGAGCCCAAAGTGGTACAGTCGCCGATTTAGCCTCATTGGTCTGCAGAACAGAACCCTTTTTGTCTTGTGACCCTTCTCAATCTGAGCAACTTGGTTCAATTATTAGTCACTCAGTTGCTTCTTACTCTTCTGCCACTCTTTCAGGGAATACAATTTCAGATTGTTATGAGAAAACCCTTCTTCCTTGTAAAGAAAGAAATGAAGTGGATTACAAAATATCTCTAGCGCCTGAAAATTCTGTGATGAGCAACTCCTCTTCAGTCATGGATGATCATACTAATGAAAATGGCTGTATGATTTTGGAGAAACTAAAAAATGGTGTTGTGACAGGCACTCCTCAAAATGGCCACAGTGAAGTCTGCAAGAGCCAACTAGATTCAGAGCTGCTATCTTCAGAAGATGTTCAAAACCATTCCAAGGGGCAAGAATTCATGAATGAAGAGCCAGTACTTAAAAAAGAGTTCTCTACATCACTTTCTGACCATCAAAGCATTTTAGTGTCAGTGTCCTCCCGTGTGTATGGAAGGGTACTGAATGTGAGAAGTCCCATCTACTTAGAATAAAATATTATGGCAACTTTGATAAACCCTTGGGTCGTTTTCTGCGGGATCATTTATTTGATCAGGTTGGTTTTTAATCCATGAATAATTGTGAACATCTTTGTTATTAGATTTAACGAATTCATTCTGAAATGTGGTGAACTGCATTGTTGTTTAGAGCTATAGATGCAGATCTTGTGAAATGTCTTCAGAAGCACATGTCCAATGTTATACTCATCGTCAGGGAACCCTAACCATATCAGTTAAAAAATTATCTGGAATTCTGCTGCCTGGCGAAAGGGAGGGAAAGATCTGGATGTGGCACCGGTGCTTGCGGTGTCCAAGAGTCAATGGTTATCCTCCTGCTACGCAGAGAATAATAATGTCTAATGCTGCTTGGGGTTTATCATTTGGGAAATTTTTGGAGCTCAGTTTCTCAAACCATGCTGCAGCAACCAGGGTGGCAAACTGTGGGCATTCTCTACACAGAGATAGTCTTCGTTTTTATGGGTGATTATCATCTTTTTCTTTCTCATATATGAAGTATACCAATATCTCACCCAAGTTTGAGTTTTAAAAAAATGTGTAAAGCAAGACTAAGTCTGCGTCTTTTGTGAATAACCTATATTTGAACTGAAAATATCCCTTTTGCTTAATGATTATCCTGATTGAAAGTTTTTATAGATGCAATCTTTGGTAACCTTTAGAGCTCCATTTAGGTTTGATGCATCTTTGTGAAAACATTTCTTGCTTGTCTTATTATGGCCATTGAAGAGTACAATTTTTTGTAGCCAAGTGTATTTCAAATGGTGAGATTCATTAGTTCATTATACTCATACTTTCCGTTTTCTTTTTGTGCTGTGATTTTTCATTTGCAGGTTCGGGGGATATGGTTGCTTGTTTTCGGTATGCATCAATTGACCTTCATTCTGTGTACCTCCCCCACACCAACTGGTTTTTGACAATGGGAGTCAGGAGTGGATTCAGAAAGAAACAGATGAGGTTTCAATATTAACTGTCTTAGATCTTAAAATTGCTTGCGATAGGCGACCTAATTTCTGGTTGTAACAGGTCATTAACCGGGCAGAGCTTTTATTTTCTGAAGTGCTTAATGCTCTTAGTCAAATTGGAGAAAAAAGATCTAGTTCAGTGCCTGTTAGTAGCGGCCTTAAAACATTGGAATATAGACGCCAAGTTGCTGAACTCGAAGGAATGTTGCAAAAAGAGAAGGCAGAATTCGAGGTGAGGCTTCCAGCTATAAATATGTGAATTCAAAGCTTTGTCTAGGACATTGTCTTATAGTGAACTTTATTATCACTAGTTTGTGTAAATGATGGAACCCCAGCAAATGCTCCAGAATTTATATGAAGAACGCCAGAACTAACAGAATTAAAACAGCAAAAAGAAGCAATAAACCATTATGGTAAAATACTGTAGCAAAATCACACAACAGATGATTGTTCTTAGCTTTTAAGAAGCTAGCAATTTCCCAACAAAACTATCTCAAAAGTTGCCTGTCCTCTGACCCATAGCAGAATTGCCCTACCCATAACTACCTTCTCACAGCCTTATTGCCTACATCGTATGCTTAGTCTTTCTAGATTATCCCTTAACCACAGGTCCCCATCAGCGTATAGAGCAAATTGGATCAGATTACTCTTTTTAAAAAAATGAGTTGATAGAAATCTATTGAACTCCTACAAAAAAGAAGAAATAGACAATATATTAAACTTTTGAATAAGTTGGTACTTTGTCCCATTGTCCATTGTCTTTGAGATTAATTGCACTGTCTTTGCCTTGTGCATGAAGTGAAAGGGTATAGGAATGGGGCTGAACAAAAGGAATTAAAAATGTATTAATTTATACATGATGTCTATATCAAGTTCACCGTCAACATTTCCTTCCCCCAACTTGCTTTCGTTTTAACACCTAGAAAGCATATCCCTGGTATCTGTTAATATGTTTTCTCCCCCTGTCATTATTTTCTTGTTATTTCCTTGGTTGTACTTGTTAACTGAAACCTCTTATTATTTTGGGAATCCATCTTACTTTGCTGTCTATATTTTTTGCCAACGGCAATTTTATCCCAGCATTTCTAATTGGGTTAAGGTGTAGATTGGCCAACCAAGTGTTACGCTAGGAGCATTGGGCACAAAAATATTTGGAAGGAATCAAAAATACCGATGAACAATTGAAGAGAGCAAAAATACCAATGAAGAATTTAAAACTTCAGCGAATAGACCAAAACGGGATTGTGTTATTTTCATCAAAATTTATTTCTTCATTGGTATTTTTGATACCTTCAAAACATTTTTGTACCCGATGCTCCTAGCGTAACACTTGGTTGGCCAATCTACACCTTAACCCAATTCTAAGTTACAGATATTTTATTTAATTGAGTTTTTAATAATTGGAGCAGCATATAAATACTGTATACTTGACAGTTTGTATTTTATTCTTTTCTTTCTTTCTTTTTTCATTTTTTGTTCTCATAGGAGGAACTTCAAAAAATTTGAATCACGAAAAGGGAAAGGACCAACCAGGGATTGACATTCTTGAAATCTATCGGTTAAGGAGACAGTTACTTTTTCAATCTTTTGTGTGGGACCACCGCCTTGGCCACGCAGCCAAGTTAGTTAATTCCAGCAAGCAAAGTGGTTCAAGCGGCCCAGTTTCAGAGGACAGGGAGAGGCACATTACTGAAAACCATACTAGTGATGCCCTGACGCCAGAGAGAGGCTACAATGGTGATGACTCCTCATTTTTGGGTTCAAAGCCTAATGGTAACCCTGACCTGGGTAGTGGAGTTGATAACATTTACCAATCTGATGCATTTCATGAAGAATTTGACGCAACCAAAAGTTCTAACTATGAGAAAGAGGGCCAACCTTATCGTTCAATCAGCGATTCCTTGGATGCTCAATCAGACCATGTAGACCTGGGCTTAGGTGTTTTGAGAACCCTCTCTGATGGACAGCTTCTTGACATGCCCAGCCTATCTGATACTCTTGATGCAAAATGGACAGGAGAAAGCCACTTAGGATCTGTCTTATCAAAGGATATTACTTCTGCTATTCCTGATACAACTGCAGCAGATTCTTTGATTACCAGTACAAAGAGAGAAGCATCCAGTCTAGATGATCATTCAGAAAAACAGAATGAGTCTAAAAGTATCTGTTCTGCTTCCAAGAGCCTTGATAATGTGGAAGATTCTTTTAGCTGGTTAGCAATTCCCTTTTTAAACCTATACCCCTCACTTGACAAGATTTTTTTAGGCAGCGCACAGAAGTTGGATACTCTAGATGAGCATCCTGTTTATGTGTCGTCATCCTTCTGGAAGCTGGAACTCCAACGTGGGGCAAGGCTACTTTTGCCGATTGGTGTTAATGACACTGTAATTCCGGTATATGATGATGAACCTACAAGTATAATATCCTATGCCTTAATGTCATGGGACTATCATGCCCGATTGAATGATGATCAAAAAAGACCAAAAGACGGGAGCGACCCCAACACATCATCATATTTTTCTGACTTGAGCAACTTCCAAGCATTTCATTCTGCAGATGATTCAACTTTTCAATTTCTGAAAAGTTTGGCATTAACCGATGACATGAAAACATCCACATCTGGCTCCGTAATGCTTTGGCATTGGATCCTCTGTTAGATACAAAGTCTATGCATGTCAAAGTTTCCTTCGGAGGAGATGGTCCCCTTGGTAAAGTGAAACATGCGGTGACTTGTTACTATGCCAAGTGGTTTGAAGCCTTAAGAAGGGTTTGTTGTTCTTCAGAGCTAGACTATATAAGGTCTCTGAGTCGGTGTAAGAAATGGGGAGCTCAAGGAGGAAAGAGCAATGTGTTCTTTGCAAAAACTTTGGATGATCGATTTATCATCAAACAGGTCACAAAAACAGAGCTTGAATCATTTATTAAGTTTGCTCCTGAATTCTTCAAGTACCTTTCTGAATCAATACAATCAGGAAGCCCAACTTGTCTGGCAAAAATTCTTGGGATATATCAGGTACTTGTCCTTAGAGCCTCAAAATTTTGAACCTCCTAACTCCTAAGCAATTGTTTTTATAGGCTTAGTCGAATACTTGCAAATCTATGGTTTGAGACAAGACTTGATTGGGCATCAAAAAGGACAAATTAGAATTAGTCTGGTTAATGACACTAAGTGGTTAATGGCCTTCAAACTTTTCTAAGCTTTTTTTAAATAAACAATTACATATCATGTAACAGCACACCAATACAGATTACCTTTTTCTTTCTGTTTTTTTAAATGCTGCGGATTGGATGAATATGAATGAATCCTTCATATAGCAGTATGCATCGAAATTGTGATTTATTTAATCAAAGTTTGAAAGCTGCTTTGATTATTAAGTAAATTCTCAAGACCTAGTAGTAGAGTTTTTTTCCCTTTTCCACATGGTTTAATGACAATGCCATTTTAAACTTGCATGCAAAGAGTGCAGTTCTCTTGATAATGACTATATGATATTCTTGCTGGTTACCTCAAATATCTTAACCAACTTAGAGCCAATAACTATTCCTTTAGTATCTATTATTTTTTCATACGCTTGTCACTCAGTTTTGTATTCCATGCTTCTGCAACACCCATTTTTAGTAGCAATAGTTATCTCAAAGTTCAGAACCATGTAACTCCAGTTATGCATCCACGTTTTTAAATCTCTGGGATAACAAATTTTGAAATAAGATTCTAACTTTGTTTCATTATTTCACACAGAATGCTAATGTAATGTTTATATTGATGAAGTTGTAATAGCATTAAAATTTTTGCCAAATACAAACAAGGGATTATAGGAAAAGGGGAAGGACAATGTTATAAAACATGTCTTGAAGTTTATTGTCAAATGGATTGGTGCTGGATAATCCTGAATTTTGCCCCGCTAAACTACATATGATCTTGATAACCTCATCTACCATTTGGGTTTATCTTGTAAAGGTCAAGTCGAAGCATTCTAAAGGAGGGAAAGAATCAATTATGGACATTCTGGTTATGGAGAATCTTCTATTTAGGACGAATGTGACGCGGCTTTATGATCTAAAAGGATCTGCCAGGTCTCGGTATAATGCAGATTCTAGTGGGAGTAACAAAGTTCTGCTGGACCAGAACTTGATTGAATCAATGCCAACTTCTCCCATTTTTTTGAGCAACAAGGGTAAACGTGTGTTGGAGAGGGCTGTCTGGAATGACACTGCTTTCCTTGCTGTAAGTGTCAACTTTATACTCTCTGGACCTTAATGTAAGATCTATTTACCTAATTTAATTAAATTAAGAAAGTTAGTTAAGTTGATTTTGACATGTTTTTCTATAACATTTTAATAATCTTCCTTAATTCTCTCAATCTATCTCTTATTTGATTATTGTTGAGAGAGTATCGATGGGGTAAATTAGGAAAAGATTGACAAATATGAGAAATAAACCTTACATTTAGGACCAAAATCAACTTCCCGATTCGGTCCTACATTGAGGACTGAATAGAGTATCTTTGATGTCCTCTTCCTTCTCTTTATTTTCTCTTTTCTTTTGCATATTGCAAATATTTTAATCCCCTTTTTTCATGTACATTTTCTGTTTTTTCTGCAGTCAATTGATGTAATGGATTACTCATTACTTCTTGGGGTGGATGATGAGAAACATGAGTTAGTTCTTGGAATAATAGACTTCATGAGACAGTATACCTGGGACAAGCATCTTGAAACATGGGTTAAAGCTTCTGGCATCCTGGGAGGATCCAAAAACTCATCTCCAACTGTGATATCACCCCAGCAATACAAGAAAAGATTCAGGAAAGCAATGGCCACTTATTTTCTCATGCTTCCAGATCAATGGCCTCCTGCACCTAATAACTCCCAGTCTGATGTATATGAAGAGACTACACAACTCAAAAATTCACCAAAGTGATTCTTTGATGCCTTGTCCCTCTAAATTTGTTCTTCTTGTCTGGTAAATTGGCTCCCTCATATGATTTTCTCTTCACCCCACAACACACACACACAAATCTTCATAGGATTTTGTTTCTTTTATCTGTAATATTGTCGGTGAAACATTTGTGAATAACTGGTTGGAAGATAAACAAAGAAAATGTTGTTAGAAGAAAATACAGGATATCCTTGTCTGGGGTTGAAAATATTTGATGGCCTCTGGATGAAACTCTGTACAAAATTTTTATAGTAATGTATTTAGCATCATCACAATTTGTACAATCATTTAAATTTGTTTGAACCATCAGTTTACACTGTTTTCGGATCTCAATGTAACTACCAGTATCTGCTTAGCTTCCAAGCTTTAAATAGGCAATTATCCTTCATTTGGGCAATTTATTTTCCTCCTCTTTTCCTCAAATAGCCGTTCAATTATTTCAGCAGCAAAACGGTAACATCACTCTTAATTATTACGACCACATTTCTTCATTATTAATAATCATATATATATATGACTATATATATATATATATGACTGAATATTTTCCCCGTCAAAATAAGGTCACTAGATCCGTGATTCGAGTCCTTTCTTCAGCATGAATAATCTGATTTTAGTAAAACGAATACATTAGTTATTTGGAATATCAATATATCATAAAGGAAAAAAGGGGCCTCATAATATTTTTGCAGAGACTGGAGAAGGATAAAAACCACATGACAGAACCCTGAATGGGATTCCAATTATTCTCTCTCTTTTTAGTTGGAAGTCCTTTGGTTTTGAGGTTCACTTGAAAGTAAGATTTTTAAACTGATTAGGTACCTTCTTGGTCCCATTGATTAGGTTTTCAAGGTTCCAGAATTTTATTTCCCCACAAAACTATGAAATGGGTAGATTCCTATCTCTTTTGGCATTTTTTTCCTTAGCCAAAAAAATAAAGGAAGACCATTCTTTTTTTTTTGCTCAACTTAAGCTTGTTTATTTTATTTGAAGAAAATTTTGTCTTCAATGTATTCGCCTTGGAATTCTCAGCTTCTTCTGTTTTTAGCATATTTTTTTCCCAATCAGTGCTCTTCAGATATAGAGGGGGGAAAACAGGGGAGTCAGACAAATTTATTGCCTTGTGATTAGGAAGTCATTATCACAATCATCTTTCTCTTTATCAGATAATATAGAATATTAGCATACAACTGATTGAGAGAGAGACGCATTTCCACATGAGCCTCTACAACTTTACAAGGGAAATAGAAGAAGAATCTGCTTCAGGGGAAAGAAAAAAAAAAACCACTTTACAACTTCTTGATTCACCATTAACAGCCTCTTATTCCTTTCTGATACATGATGCTGCTGAGCAGGGGCAGAGTCAGGATTTAACTGTGAAGGGGGCTAAGACTTTTTTTTGAAAAAAAAGACATATAGTACAAACTACAAAGTTTGCATAAATTTTTTAAGGGCAAAAAATGTACAATATTTATATAACAAAAAAGGGTATCTTTATGAGCTGAAGAAACTGTTTCAAGTATCTGAACCTATGAACTGCAGGTCACATGGCTGCTAGCAACCTTAGCTACTCCTTGGCTCACCCTCTTATAATATTTATATAATACTAAAAAAAAGACGA
The DNA here is from genome assembly GCA_019022615.1 of Acacia melanoxylon. Classification (NCBI taxonomy): domain Eukaryota; kingdom Viridiplantae; phylum Streptophyta; class Magnoliopsida; order Fabales; family Fabaceae; genus Acacia; species Acacia melanoxylon. Next base: position 5,441,331 of record JAFJYJ010000041.1, on the reverse strand, counting down.
AAACTTGACAAGTCATGACCCCAATTTTGGCTTTGATATTTGACAGAGTCAGTTGAGAGTGATCAGCAGAATGAGCTAAAACCATTGCAATTTAGGTCTTCTTGCAACAAAACACCTTCACCTGCTGGATGATTCACTCCTTCCTCTTTCACAATGTTTATCCAGTTTTGTTGAAGAATATCTCTGATCTCTGAATCTCTGAATCCCCAGAAAGAAAAAAGAGATCTTTTTAGACACACAAGTTTAGCTATATATGATAATTTGATTAATGAATCATTTATGCTAGATTCTGAGGAAAAATCAGATGGAAAATAAGTCAACTTCTCAAGTGGTGAAATTGTTCATTATTGAATCACTTTACCTTAGATGACTAGTTGGATTTGGAGTTCGTTGAAAACGAGGTCCTTCATCGTACCCTTCACAGATTAATTCACCATTTTCGTCTTGGTAGCAAACTATGCCCTCAGATTGATCCTCGTATACCTGTTGGACACAGTCCATTTTAACAAGTAAACATTTTTTTTTTTTAAACTCATTATTTCTGATCTCTTATATGGATTCAACTTCTTCATCTTGGATAAGAGTAAGAGGGATGAAAGAAAGAAAGATATATTTATATATATATATATAGAGAGAGAGAGAGAGAGAGAGAGAGAGACCTTGTTCTTGATGGAAGCTGTGATCCTCTGTGAAAATGAGGCCTTTTTCAGTGGGACATAGCTGCGTTTGGACTTCAAATCCTTGCTTGCAATCTTTTGAAACGACCCAGATTTCTGAACTGGAATTTGAGTTGAACAAGAAGCACAGATAAAAGCCATCATTGAAAACTGATTCTGCACCAAGAGAGAAGAAGGAAGAGCAGGACGAACAGAACTACTCCGGTGAAGCTTTATCTATATACCTATAATAAGGATGAGCAAGAGTAGACTTAGTTTTATTGCCGCCTTGGATGTGCTTACATCATACTATAATAAATTCAATTATTGATGTCTAATCATATATATAAATAGAGTGTTAGTCATATAGGGCCAAAGTTACTTATCTGCTACCTTCTTTTGTTGTGGACGTTTTTGTTAATGATGATTCATAGTGCTTCCTTTCTGTTCATTGGTTGTTCTGTCTCGTCATCACTTCACTATTATATGATTTTATTTTTGTATTGGTGGTCTTGCTCGAATTATAAGCAGAGATTTCATCACAGTGATTAGAAATTATGTGTTCATCTTTGCGATAGTACATTTTGTGCTCATCACTCATTTAAATCATTAGATTGATTTTCAACTGTCCTTATTTAATTTAAATTTAAATTTTAATATATGTGAAACGGTTAAGATACAAAAATACATGTGATTTTTTCAAAAGTACACTTAACACCAAGTGTTTTTTTTATGTGCAAAAGTGACTATGTGGTTATAAAAGTGAAGTAAAAATATATATTGACCGTTAGTCTGACTTTTTTGTATTTTTAATGTTGACATAGACGATGACTCAGCTAAATTTCATCCCAGCTAGCAGTAAAGAACTGGAAAAATTATAGAAAACGACATAGATATTTTGGAAATTATAGTTGAGTCTTCTCTCTCCAATTCCCCTTCTCTCTCTCTCAATCTCAATCTTACCCATCGGGCCGTCAATCTCCCCCTCCTCACCGCCGTTCTGTAATTTTCAAAACTATCTGGACCGTTTTCTATAATTTTCTCCAGTTCTTCGCTGCCAGTTGGGATGAAATTTTGCTGAGTTATCATTTATGTCAGCCTTTAAAATACAAAAAACTCAAACTAATAGTCAATAGGTATTTTTGCTCAATTTTATAACTACATAGTCGCTTTTGCACACACAAAAAATACTTGATGTTAGGTGCACTTTTGGAAAAACCACATGTATATTTTTACACCTATGTAAAATTAAAAATAAAGATAATATTATAATTGGTACTTCTCATAAAAATTTATAAATCATTTAAAAAATCGAAATTAAAATTTTTAAATTTACACCGTTAACTCTCATAAAAACCACTGTGATTTTGAAAACTAAAGATGGGACATTTTGAGCTCAGATTCGGTGGCCATGGTGGTGGTGGAGAGGGAGAGTAGATGCCCACAGTGATTTTGAAAACTAAAGATTGGGTGGCCATAGAGGTGGAGAGGGAGAGGAGACGCCCACAGGACTAAGGGATTGAAGAAAGAGAAGGTGGTTTTATGAAAGATAAGATAAAGTAGAAAGCAGGGGGAAAAAAATAACAGTGGTTTTAGAAGAGATAATGAATTTATTATTTGGAGTTTAAACTTCTCATTTTGCATGAGAAGAAGAAGATTCCTACCCACACATGAAATGGTGGGACCTACATATTAATTATATATATGTGTGGGTCCCACATTTCATGTGTGTGTGACATGAGTAATACACTTCTCTTACAACATAAGAAGTGTTTTACAAATTTGAAAAAAATTTGTGTTTATTTTAAAAATGATTTATCAATTTTTATGAGAAGTACCAATAAAACTAAAAATATTATTTTTACACCCAATAAAACATAACCTTTCACAAAAACTTCATTATCAAATTTACACCTTACCCTTTTCCCTTGTCACACAAGCGCAGCTACAAACGTATATAAAATATCAAACACTGTTTTATTTTATTTTTTGAATATTTTATGAAGTTATTTTCATACTATGGGACAAAATTTTTGGATAGGATTCTCTTTCTCATCCTTTACCCCAAAATTATTCAGTTTTAGGGTAAAAACAAATTACTAGTCTTTTTTTTTTTTTTTTTTTTAAAGAAAAGTTATCCATCATTCTAAAATATTTTTTTAAACACTCAAGATACTGAGTGCTACTAAGAAAATATTTCTGGGTGATAGGTATTAGATATTGGAAGCCAAAAAAATATATATTTTAGGATGTTGAATGTATTAAAAACTAATTTGGGATACCTAATGCAACTGAAAAAATATTCAACAGTGATAAATGATTTTTTTTTTTAAAGAAAAAAGGTTTTCTTGACTTGTTTTATCCCAAAACTACGTAATTTTAGGGTAAAGGATAGGAGGAATAGAAAGGTAAATGAGAGAATTATAATCTTTTTTTTTTTTTTTTTTTTTGACTAATTCGCTGAGGGAAATTTCATGTATCTCAAAACATTCATAGTTGCCAAAGACTTTGGTAGACAAATGGCGTGGGAGCTAGCCTAAAATTATATTTCTTTAAGTCTTTTTGACTTTTTTATAAGAGCTCAATAACCACACTTAAAATTTATTAAAAACAATAAGTATGTCTAAAATAAACGTTTTTTAAAAAATATGCCTTTATTTATTAAGAGGCAAGAGAGAGAGATTATGGGTAATAAATGATGGAAAATAAGAAAGAGAATAAATAATATTAAGAGTATAAAAGAAAACAAGGAGAGATCATGAAAAATGTCCACCTTTTAATTAATGTCATATAAATATTAATAAGAGGTAAAGATGAAAAAATGTCATTAAATAATCAGTATTTTATAAAAAAAGCCAAACCAATTTAAATTTCAGATTCTTATATATATATATATATATATATATATATATATATATATATATATATATATATATAAAAAACCGGATAAGTATTAGTTTACTCTATATGTATTACTAACATCATCACTGTGCCAAAAGACGTGAGATTAAATAATAAATGAAATAACAGCTAAAATTAGTTTAAAATAATAAATGTGTCAAAATGTTATTTTTTTAAAAAAAAATTATGCTCATATTTATGAATTGAGCATAAGAGAGAGAATGAGTAACAAATATGATATTATTCGAAAAAAGTATTATTTCCGGTCCTAATTATAAAAATACTTTTGTAGTGTAATTTACACTACAAAAGTATTCCTATAATTAGGACCGGAGGGAGTAACAAATATGAAAGAGTATGAGTATAACATATAAGAGAGAATGTGTAATGAGTGATTAACTGAAATAAGATTAGTAGTGAGTATAGATAATTAATATAAAAATAATAAGGATAGAAAAGGAAAAGTTAGTTTAAATTTTGAAACATTAAAAAAAAATGTATAAAAAGGACCAGACTCAAAAAAAAAAAAAAAAAAAAGTTGCTTAAAAAAGACGAGGGACTATTTTTTATCTGTGAACGGCAAAGTCAATTCACTGAATCCTAAACTTTCAAATGGGTTTCTTGAAAATTGCTTTACATTTTGTGAATTTTGGGTGTTGATTTGATATTTCATTATTTCAGGATATTTAACCATTAATTTTTTTAATGATCAAATAATATTATGGAACTAGGTTGTGAGCTTGTGCTCTACAGAGTCTGTACTAATTTACTCCATCCGATCCTTAAAATTTATATAATTTAAATTAAAGTATACCTTTGGTCCTTGTTTGTCGCTTTGATATCATTTTAGTTCCTTAAATTTGTAAAGTGTGCACGTTTGGTCCCTTAATGTTAACACCGTTATCAATTTAACGGAAAATACTGATCAACAATTTTAAGCGATGATCAATGCAATTAAATACCGACAAAGCGTCTTATATGTTATTATTTTAATAAATTAATATTTTAAATCCTATTAATTGAAAATAATAATAATCTTTACAGATCAAGTTTTGTGGTTTTTCACAATTTGTAAAGATTAAATATATTTTTTTTGGTCAAAGAAAATTAAATATTTTTCAATTAATAGGATTTAAAATATTAATTTATCAAAATACTAATATATAAGCATGCTTAGTCAACATTTAATTGCATAGTCATTGCTTAAAATTGTTGAGTCAAGATTTTTCCGTTAAGTCAACTGTGTTAGCATTACGACCAAACGCTGTACTTTACAAACTTAAGGACTAAAATGATACCAAAAAAACATAAAGGATCAAATGTATACTTTAGCCTATAATTTAATTATATTAAGAAAGTTAGTTAAATTATTTCATATGACATATATTTTCTAAAATATTTTAGTTATCGTCTTTAATTCCCTATTTCCTTCTCCTCCTTAATTATTATTGATGAAGCATTAATATGGGTAAATTAAGAAAAATCTTAACAAAAATGAAAATTATGTCTTCTACTTAGGATCAAGATCAATTTTCAAAAGATGTCTTATATTAAGGACGAGAGAGAGTATATTATTATGATTTATAAATAAATAGAACGGATTTTTATAATTATATAGTAGGGTTAATGTGCGATTTGGCTAATAAACTATTAAATTTCAGGAAGCGTCAACACAATTAACTATAAAGTAGACCAAAAATACCAACAAACGCCGTTAGAAAAAAGTTAACGTCGTTATCTAAAGTCTTGATTGGCCAACAAACTTTTTACTCCAAAAGAGCGTCCCCAAAGACAAAAAAGTTTTACTCGGGAAGCGCTTAAATACAAAAATTCTAAATTTTACTAAATTAAATATTTTTTTCTCAATTGTCATTATTCAAAACTATTTGTATAGATATCTATGGACAAAAATTACTCATTTTTCAATTTTGTCAAAATTATAATTTGCTAAAAAAAAAAAATTACTAAAAATATAATTATATGATTTAAATAAAACTCAAGGTGTTTTATAGTTTATTATATATGTTAAACAAAAAAAAATTATATGATTTATTTTTATTTTAGAAGAAATTTATGTGATTTAAAAAAATCATTTAATGTTAATAAACTTAAGAAATTTTTTTTGTAACATTAAATGATTTTTTTAAATCACATAAATTTCTTCTAAAATAAAAATAAATCATTTTTTGTTTGTTTAACATATATAATAAACTATAAAACACCTTGAGTTTTATTTAAATCATATAATTATATTTTTAGTTATTTTTTTTATTTTAGCAAATTATAATTTTGACTAAATTGTAAAATGAGTAATTTTTGTCCATAGATATCTATACAAGTAGTTTTGAATGATGACAATTGAGAAAAAATTATTTAATTTAGTAAAATTTAGAATTTTGGCTTTATTCCTTAATAAAAGTTTGTTTACTAATCATGACTTTAGATAACTGACGTTAACCTTTTTCTAATCGTTGTCTTTAGGCTCCTTTTTAAAAGTTTGTTGGTATTTTTAATCTACTTAATAGTTAATTGATTAACACTCCTGGCCAATAGTTTATTGGTCAAATCGTACCTTAACCCTATATACAGGGATATATTTACAATTTTTTGTTGAATAATGCCATGCATGTGTATAAAAATATATTATTTTAATAAATAGATTTATATTATTTTGTCTTGTATTAATGTCGTACAAATAAATAATAAATATTTTTATCTAATAATGCGAGTATTTGTTTTCATTAAAAATTATCCCCCACAAAAAAAGGGGGTATACGTGTAGGATTAGATATAGGAAATTAAACTCGAAAATGTCACATGATTGGCCTACAATAAATCATTAACACTCCGAAGTCATTGTGAAAAAAATAGAAGAATCAACTTGGAATTAAATAAAACTAATAAGTTTGCAAACCTAACGCAATAATTACGTCTGAATCTGAATTAAAATAATTTTGATGATCAAGAGAGAGTGATTATATATATATATATTCTTTTTTTTTCTATCCCAATAAAGAAACCACCCAAAAGATTCCGTTATTCTTCGGTGCATCTTCTCAATTAATTCACAATTTTAAATAAAAGTAGATAAGCATCAAAGGAATTTTCACAATTATTTAACAATGTATTTAATCAATACTAGATGCAGTGGCGGATCATGGAAAAAATGTATGGGGGAAAATGTATACTCATTGACTAATTAATTTTTTTAAAAATATTATATTACATTTTTTAAAAAAAAATTCGAAGTTTGTCATGATTTCTTGGATTTTTGATATTATGGGTAAAATGATCATAATTTGTTAATTATTCATACAAATGATTTCTTGACTTTTAATACTTTTTATTCTTAATTTTGCACTGTAGGTGGTTAAGAAGAAAATTTGAGATTTTGGAGGGTCAGAATTAATGTTTTGAGGATTGAGAAAAGTTATAGAAAAGTCCCCATAATTTCTGGAAATTGCAATCAATGAAGAAAAGGGACTAGGGAAAATTACAGAAAAATACCCATAGTTTTCAGATATTATAGCACTCTCTATAAAGTTTTTAGAGACTTGTACTTTAGTCATTTTTTAAAAAACATTAAAAAAAAATAAACAATTGTTTTTTTGGGGCCATGGCCCCATATAAGATCCGCCCCTGACTAGATGTAGTTGGTTTAAAGTAGACAGAAGAGAAGTTGTAACTTATTGGTTTTTGTTGCTTTCACGTTATATACCGACCGGTTCACTAGTATCTGATCCTAATTGCCCAGAGTCCAGTATGGGTTTCAAAACCTGAGAGGTCAAAGCTTCTCTCTCTCTATTTTGTTTAATAATGTCCTTGCATATGTAAATAGAGTTGAAAGCATGATCATTTATTTCGTAAATACTAAATATGTTGGAACTTAAAGAGGCTTTAAAATCACCAACAAATATTGGCTTTAAAACATTTCGGGGTTAGTTTTCTCACAATATGGTGATTGACGAACCAATATTCAAGTCTTTGTTGAAAAATATGTCTAAATTTAGTATCCGGTTATCTTTAATAAGAGAATTTTGTGTTTTTTTTTTTAAAAAAAAAAGCATTTTAATATTATATATCTTAATCCTCTAGTTAATAATTTTGTCTTGAGATGTGACATGCTCACATAATTGCCGTCACTACTGTTTATTATTTTAGGAAGTCAAAAAATATGAGCATATTTTAAGTAAGATAGAAGCTTACCTTACAAAAAAGAAGAGAAATTATATTTATGGTTTTGCATGTATATTTAGAAACTAATTTCAAAACGTGTTGGAGTGTACACTTTCTTACAAACTCCTAAACATAGCAAAATTGAAAATTCGTCTACCGACAAAATAGCTACTTCAAGTTTGAAAAAAAAATAAGGAAAAATTACAGTCAAATTCCAAAATACGGAATTAATCACAAAAAAATCTTACACCAAATTCCTCTCAATAGGGACTTTTTTTATGATTAATTGTGAATAAGTTACAGAATTCCCTTTATACAAAAAAATCTTGTTGTCAAAATGATCCTTCATATCGTTAAAATGACTTTATTAGTTATTAAAATGTCTTTTAAAAAATGCTTTTGTGAAAATGACTTATCTACGTCGAATGACTTTTCATACAAAAACACGCCGGAGGAAAAACTTAGAAATTTTTGTGTAACTTGCAAAGCCATTTTGACAACATTAAAAGCCATTTTCACAATGAGATTTTCATAGAGATATTTTAACAATTAATAAAACCATTTTGACAACTAATTTTTGTGTGAGGAGAATTCAACAATTAATGAATGACTTTTGTGTGTTGGAAATTTGGTATGAGACTTATTTGTGATTAATTCCGTATTTAGAACTTGAGAGTGATTTTCCCAAAAAAATAAACCTTTAGAATTAGCACAAAAATAATAGCATTTTTAAACCTTTAAAATGATATATGAATTAAATAATGTTTTTAAATAAATAGTTGAACGCGAAATATCTCACACAAACAGAACCAAGAGAAGTTGAGACACATCCCAAAATTTTCTTTAAAAAATGATGGAGTGACATGTTAGGCAAGAAGGAAGCCAGATCATAGGTGGATGGGTTGGCGTGACGATAGGATGGTAAATAATGTTCATTGATTTGATTTTTGTGATCAGGCATTTGCCACTTGTCAATCAGTCATGGGCTTTGTTAAAAGTCAAATTTACTACCTGTCCAAAGGATAGGCATATTAATTTTCAAACAATGATTTCGCTTAATTATAATTATAGCTCACATCAATATGATACACCTCTTACCCTATTTGAATAATGTTCAAATTTACTCCAGTTTTAATTAAGGAAAAAAGACAAAATAAATATCATCCGAATTTGTAAAACCCCGGTAGTTTCACCGAATTTGTAAAAATAAGAGGTGACAAAAGGGTTATGAGGTTATGCAAAAATGTAAAACGACCATAATGCGCTTTGCCTTGTCGAGAGAGAGAGAGGGAGGAGGATTCATTCTCCTTTGCTCCATTTGCTTGCCGTGATCGCCGAAGCCTTCGCCGTCTTCGTCTTGACCTCCACCGTCCGACACGCACCCGCCGCCTTGACGTCGCATCGGGGACGGTGAAAAAAAACTGACATAACCCCTAAAATTTTTGATCGATTGGATTGGAAGAAGAAATTAGAAGAAGAAGAAGAGAGGGCGTGAAGGAAGAAGAAGAAAGAGGCACGGCGTGAAGGAAGAAGAGCGTGAAGGTGAAGGAAGAAGTGAAGAAAAAAATTAGGTGAGTGCACTTTCGCATCGAAAGTGCACGGTTTTTTTTCTTCTTCACTTCTTCATTCTTCTTCCTTCACGCCCTCTCTTCTTCTTCTTCCAATTTCTTCTTTGAATCGATCGAAAAATTTAGGGGTTATGTCAGTTTTTTTCACCGTCATCCGGTCCGGTACGGTGTCCAAGGCGGCGAGTGCGGCGTCGGAGGGTCAAGACGAAGACGGCGAATGCTTCGGCAGTCATGGCGGCAAATGGAGCGGAGGAGAATGAATCCTCTCTCTCTCTCTCTCTCTCTCTCTCTCTCTCGACAAGCAAGGGAAGGGCATTATGATCATTTTGCATGAATTTGCATAACCCTCAAAAGTCTTTGTCACCTCTTAGTCTTTTTACAAATTTGATTGGCTTCTCAGGGTTTTACAAATTCAGATGGTATTTATTCGTCTTTTTCCCTTTTAATTATAAGACATATTTATCTAATTTTAAAAAGATTAAGGATAATAGTTAAGTTAGTTAATTATATTTGTTTTCTTAAAACGTCCTTATGTAAAATTATTTCGCGCTTTTTTCCCTTTCCCCAAAGATCCCTATCTAGTGTAGCGTCCCTATCTAGTGCCTTGTTTTGCTCTACTCTAACATCTCTTACATATTTGTAAAACACGCAACCACTATAAAAACAATGGGGGTATTTTTTAAATAAATTGACAAAAATTAGAACTTTATCTTATAATTAAGATTAGGATCAACTCTTAAATGTTGTCCTATAATTATGACTGAAGAGAGTACTATATGTCCAAAGGATAGCCATATTAATTTCAAACAATGATTTCGTGTAGTTATAATTAGAGAGGTCAAATCAATATGATACTCCTCTCATCCTATTATTTCGACACTTCCAACATTTTTCATAAAAATCAAGAAAAATTTTAAATCTCATTAATTCTACTATAAAATTCAATAACTTTTTAACTCTATCTTTATTTAATATACATAATACTAAATGAAAACAAAGTCAACATAATAATAAATGTAGGGTTAAATACTTAAATTGTACATTCACATTAAAACTTTAATGAGATGTCTTATAAATAAGACAAAAAAAAACTTCTACTTTTGCAAATAGGACCAGAGAAGTATTCCTAACATGGAAAGAAATCAATGTTTACAATATCTTTGAATTATTGTTTTATAAGACCTAATTTATAGTGTAAATTGTACTACAAAGTTATACATTTAGGACTATAAGAGTACTATATTTATAGGGATAGATTATTCTACCTACTTTTATCTACCCCTCTCAATACCATTAGATTATAATCTCATCAACAGCGAAAATTTGAGAGATAAAATAAACCCACTTACTCATTCCTCTCCCACTCAGCCTCCCTCCCTTTCTCTCTTCCGCTCTCTCCTCCGCACGGCTCGCCCTGATCGTATGGAAATATGTAGCAATAGCTAAGATAAAGAGCAACATTGAAGGATGTAAGGCAAAAGTGCGAAAGAAACAGCAAATAAAGAACAAAGCTAGCACAAGAACAATTTCATTCTTTTTTAATTCATATAATATGATCATTCGTAGTCGCTTCGACTTCCCGAATATGATGTTTCCCTGATACTCAAATAAAAAATCAACACCACCTCCACCAGAACATACTTCATTTGTTCCCTTCAATCGAAATCTTTCTTCTTTTTCTTTGATTTTGTTCACACGATTTTTCCCCTCGCAAGGTTTGTGTTTTTCTAACTCGCATCTCCTTCACAATCAAGAATTCTTTTGTTGTGATACTAAATTGATTCTTGTATAGCAGTTTGAGTGGATTCTGCTTGTGATTGGAACCATTTTTTTTTTCTGGATTCTGTATTGGTAGTTCCTTCTCAGTAATTCGGAACTGATTCCATGGCGGCTGGGATGGTGGCGACCGCAGCCAGAGCGGCGGTGATACTTTCCTATTTATTGAGTAGAAGATTGGGGAGGAAGGTTGAAGACGACGAGTTTCCTGATGGGGATTTATCGAGATCCCGTGCGGAGGAGAGAGGAGAAGAGAGAAAGGGAGGGAGGCTGTGGGAGAAAAGAATGGGGTAAAATTGTTTATTTTATCCCTCAAATCTCCACTGTTAGATGAGATTATAATCTAATGGTATTGGGAGTGGTAGGTAAAGGTAGGCAGAATAAGAGTAGGCAGAATAACCTATCCTATATTTATAAAGTTTATAAAAATGGTCACAATACTCACATATTAGTTGCCTCATCTTTTGCCATGAATGGCAATAATTACTCAAGTTAAGAGGTAATTTTGTTTTGAAAGTTGTCACCGAATGACAATTTTGACCTTAAAGTTTTTCGACGGACAATTTTATTTCAGAAGTGTTAAAAAGGGAGCAATTTTGCCTAACCATTATCCTAGTTAATTTTGACCGTTAATTGATCAAATATGCTAAACTGACAGTACATATGTCATCCACATTATTTTTGTTAAGATACAAAATTACCCTTTAACCTTAATTACTCCTAACATTGAGTCCTTAGTGGATAACAATCCTGAGTCCTGGCTGTTGTGATATTTTTGTAACATTTTTTGGGCCATGTTTTTTTGTTACACGGGCTATGGTGAATTCATTATTGGTCTCACACAGTGTTAGCAATTTGGGCCTGACCTTTTGGATCTGCAGTATATGGGCTTATTCATCAGGCCGAACTTTTTTCCTGAACCCTTTGATAGATAGGCTAGGATGGAGTCATTCTAATGGGAAAGAGAAGGTTGACCCAAAGGAAAAGCTTTTGCAATAAAGTAAATTTCACAGACACTTCACTTCTAAGCCAAACTTGTCGAAATCAAATTTTGACCCATTAAGTTTCGAACTTTTTTAAAAAAAAAAAAAAAAAAAAAAAAAAATTAATTTAATTCCATCACAACTTAATTTTGCAATACCATCCAAGTTGATTTTAACCATTTCTAAAAAGTTCAAAGCTATCAATAGACTCATAACTCAAATTATTATCATTCTAACATCAATATCATATTGTTATTTTTCCAAGACATTATAGGTGAACTTCTAAATATCCTCATAACACCTTTTCACCTTGAAATCACTTATAAACCATTATTTAAAACCTTGATTAATCGTAATTAATTAAGATTAACTAAGTTAAGCTGTCACAATGGCCCCCTTGATATCTTATAGAATGATGTGGCTTACCTCATTGCTTCTGTTTATGAGATCCCCTTGGTTAAGTTAATGTTGGTACGAGAAAAAAGAGTTTAGTTAGTTGAGTGGGATTAGAATGTTTTTTTTGGTAACTTTAAGGATAATTTGTTTACAGCTTCATTTTGCAATGAAAATGATAAATTATAAAATTAAATTCACCTTTGCTTTAATTTGTTTTCCTCGTAATGTTAAAATCTAACATTGTTTGATTAGTCATATTAGTAAACCGATGAACCAATCTCCTTACAAGCCGTCAAAAGTTTTTGATGGACAATTGGTGCAGATTTTACATTTTTTTCCCCTCATATTGCTAAGCCTAAAACAACAATATTGGTAATATTTTTGATATTTTAATTACACTATATTATTTTAATTATGATTTGGTTAACCTTGATTGTATAATTAATCCTTAAATCACCTTGTCAACTAAGTTAATAGCTAATCCCATTTTTAGTAGTCGAATTTCAAAGACACGTGGAGGAGACAAGTTGAGGTTCACTTGGAGCGAAAGTTGAGAAGAATCATGGGGACAGCATTCTTTCCTTTTTCTTCAAAGAAGTATTGTGACCCCAATTTTTGTATTTATCATCATTTCTTTTATTCATTTTTTAAAATTTTTATTTGGTGTTTTTTGCTCAACTTTTAGCATATGTGACACATTAATCTTAAATATAAGATTCAATTAATTTTTTAGGGAAGATTATAAAAGTTAATTAGATCACTTTAAAGTATTTATAAATTCCTCCAAATTAATTTGTATGATTTATAAACTGATATATATATAATACACAATACATGATATGATTAAGTAACTTATTTAAATTCTTTTAGTTCTTTAAGAAAAAGTTAAAAATGCCATAAATAATATTAGTAGCATGAACCTCTGAAACTCCACAATTGCATATAATAAAGCAAAGCCTGTCTCTCTACTCTCAGCAGTCTCCCATTTCTGCTTCAAATCGCTCTGCCATGAATCCCTCCCACCATGAATACTTTCAAGCTTCGTCTTTTTCATCTTCTTCACAGATGGTAACCAAAAAAGATCCTACTTTTCATTTCTTTTACTTCAGTCGCTTAGCCCCATTGAATTATAACCATCGTTCATATTTCTTTTTCTGATTCAGGAATCACCATTGCCAGGGAACACCAGCTTGTTCATGAAAAATGCAGAGCCAATCCCTGACCCACTCTGCAAGCTTCATCTCCGAGAAACCTCGGAGTTCGTGAAGTCCTTTCCTATGTCACACAATAACAGAGGTTCTCTCGAGGTTGTATCTCAGACAAAAGCAAGAGTAGAAGCTCCTTCAACCCCAGGAAGACCCATCTTTGGTTTCAGAAAAAGCAACTTCTCTTCCAAATGGGACGATGCAGAGAAATGGGTCATTGGCAGCCATGGATCCTCCACTGCTTCAGCATCCTCCAAGATTAGTACATCATGTGACAATGTCTTCAAGGTAAGCAACACTGCTGAGGATTTCTTGGAGAAATCGAGGTCCACCCAGGAAAAGGTGTTCACAGCTGTCCCAAGTTTTCAACTTTCTCCTGCAACTTTGGACCACCATGAGTTCACTTCCCCACCAGACATGGTGCTAAAAGGTAGGATCCCCTGTTTCCTTGTTTTCATTATTCTCAATCCACATTTTCCTGTAACTTGCCTTCCTCACTTTATGTTTCTCACAAAGGTTTTGATTTTTGGTTCATTAAATTGCCATAAAGTCTTCAACTTTGCAAGATTTGGTTGCTGAAATTGAAGCCAAAAAGAGTCAAATGTTGTCTTCCTTTTTTTATTTTTCATTTTATAATAAACTTTACACAATGATAGTGAGAGGCTTGTTCCAGATTATTCCGCTTATTCTTGAAGTTCATTTGAAGTTGAATAGTGGAATTGCATTAATTTGAAAATTCCATGTTTGATACTCTACAAATACATGAAATACAGATAAGTATACAGAGGAGAAAGGGTCAAAGTTTCCCAATTTCAGAGACATTGGGACAGAGATGACTCCTCTAGGAAGCTCCACAACTTCAAGGTGTCACACACCATTGAAGAGCTTATCTCCTGCTCGCCATAACACTCCTGCAAATAGGTCTGCTTCATTCACCAACATTAAAGAGCTTATTCAGCTAAACGAATGTCATTTTGCCAAGCTGCAACTGGGAACAAAGTTCGGTTCGATTGGGTCGAATTGGAGCCCAAGGCAGGAGGAAGAAGAAGAAGCTTCAAAGAGCTTGAGACATCATGCTTACCAAACCCAGAAAGATGATTCAGACTCCATAACAAGTGCTGCTTGGGAAGAAGAGCAAAAGGCCAAATCTTGTCTCAGGTAACTAAACCTTCAAAGTAATTAATGAAATAGTAAGTAAACTTGATAAGTTTTAAGACTAAAGCTAAGTAAACTTATCAATTTACCATAGTGTCAGTTTAAATTTTTTGATGCTTTTTTTTTTTCCTTTTGGCTATAAGAAAGGTCTTTGGCTTTTAATTTGGTGTGACAATTGACATGTATGGTTCAGACATAATTGTGATTTGAAAGTGTAGATATCAGATTGAAGAAGCGAAAATCCGGGCTTGGGTAAGTCTCCAAAGAGCAAAGGCAGAAGCTGAATCAAAAAAGCTTGAGGTACCCTTCATTCTCTTCATTTGTTTTCCCAATAATCATGGAAGGATTAAATTTCACACTTGGTATGTTTGAATCAGCGCTACAAAAGCAGTTCACATAAATCAAATCGAGATAAAACTCTTATCATATACTTATCTTTTACACGTAAATCGAAAAGTAGATTCTACCGCTAATCTAAATAGACACTAATTTAATCCCTAGAAATTGCTCTATGAATGTTGTGGCTGGTGGAATATAGGTGAAAATACAGAAGATGAGATGGAAGCAGGAGGAGAAAGTGATGAAGAGAATGGAAGTGGTTAAGAGGAAAGCAGGAGAATGGAGCGAAGCAGCTAGAGAGCAACACATGGTGGAGAAGGCAAAAGAAGAATCTAATCAAAAGCTGTTGAAGAATTCATTTTCAAGTTATGCTACTTCTTGTGCTTGTTTTTCATACACTAACATGATGGAGTAAAAATGTGGCACAAATCATACTTTAAATATCCTCCTAAGCCTGTCCAATAATTAAGACGCACACACACATATATCTCCCCCTATGTCTAGTAATTATGATAAGAATTGAGCTAATTCCAAAATACTTATGTGTAAGGCACTTTCAATATATTTTATTAGAACCGAGAAAAACTTTAAAGTTTCATTAGCCCTTTCTTAAAATTTAATAACTTTCTAACTTTACCTCTATTAAATACTTCATCTATTCCACAATATAAGTCGTTTTTAGAAGAATTGATTAATCAACAATATAAGTCACTTTTGATCGCAATTAATGCTAATTTGTCAATTTTGCTCATATAGTTAATGTTTAAACTAACATGGTACAATGTATTTTTCTCTCCTTCAAAACCTCATACAATATGGGTAAAGTTGGAAATTTCTTTGAATTTGAAGCAAATTTAATGAGTTGACTATCATTTCTTGGTTTAATAAATTAGTTGAAGTGATTTGTATTGTGGACGGAGGGAGTATATACTTTTCCTTGAGAGTACAAAGTCAACTCTACCTCTAAAATTTTTGCATATTAAGAAAATTAGTTATTTGTAACAATGTTTGTTGATTTTTCTTAAATACCATTTTTAATCATGTGTTGGAACTACTCATTGATGGAAACGTCATTAAAATGTGTAATCAATATAGATACTTTTAAAAAAATATTATAAATTTGTGAGATAAGGTGGATCGAGAGGTTTTATAACTAAAACCAAGATAAATCTCTTACCTAACTCATATTTAGGACCTAGAGATAGTATAAAACAAATTATCGATGAGTAGTAACTAGTCTATATACTAAGTTCAGTATTCAAAATGGAATTGGTCACTTAATTATACATATAATTATGTTACTAATAATTAATTAACACTAATCCATAGTATATATAAGGACTTGAAACTAATCCAAGATAACATTCGTCACAAAAACAAGAAAAATAAAAATTAGGAATAATGATCTCATCTGTTCTATATATAATGTAAAATTTACCTTGATAAAATTTGTAATAACTTGTGCTATTTTGATGCTATGAATCTGTACAACTTATCTCAAACTCATAATCCACCTTCTAGCTTTGGGAACAATAAGAAAAGGTGTGCATGACCAGCAAAGATTAGGTCTAATAGAAAAGATTTGTTCCTTACAATGTGATAAATCAATGTTTGAATCTCTATGAAAAAAGTACTCACATTTAACATCCGATCATGCCTATAATAGAATTGTCTCAAATAGAAAGATTGAATAATGGAAAAAAAAAAAGGTGAGCATGATTAAAAGAGGGGAGACTCCCTTAAAAAGAATTACAAAAATTTGAAAAGACAAATAGGTGTTATGAATATGCATATTCCCAATAGGTGATAGTGCCTGATGGATCTTTCTAAAAATTAAAATGAAATGACACAATTGACCTTATGATATAAATAAAAAAGAATGAATTGAGAAAGACAATGGTAGCGCTAAGAGAGAAAATTGAAGATGTCGAAAGGAAGGGAGATATGTCATTTTTTTTACTCCAAAATGTGCTTCCTTTGATAAGTCAATCCTAAGCATAAGCTTTTTCATCTTCGTTTGGGTGAGAGACATTTTTTTCATAGCCAAGTATTTTGGTTGGAGGGAGGTAAATGTTGATGATGGGTGAAGGTGGCAGGAGGTTGTGATGGTACATGACGTGGGTTTGAGGTTTGAGGGTGAAGAGAAAAAAGAAGGTATTGTCTAAATATTCAAGAATTAAGACCACTCTAGTGCTCTTTTTCGCCATGCATAAATTAAACCAACAATTAGGATAAGCACAAAAATGAAAGCTTCTATAAATACGGATACCCCCAATACATTGAAACTCATTGCCCACGGATAAAGGAATTTTGTAGGAAATAGGTTATTTGAAGTTGAGAAACCCAAATGCGAATTTGTGAAACATTGAAGTGGGGTTTTAGTTTTGTTTTTCTGAACTGATGAAACAAAAAAGTTAATGAACTGATACTTTGCTAATTTATTTGTTGCAAGGCACTTAACAAAATGAATGGAAATATTGGGTCAAGTTATGCAAATGCGTTGTTTTGTTATTTTCATGAATATACTGTCATGGCCTTAGTGTCAGTATGGAATTACATACCCCATTATTTTGTAAGTAATGTATAGGGAGGAAGAACTATGATATTGTCTACTTGTTATTGAATATGATAATACAATTCTACCGTCATGACCTTGCTTGATGTTTAGATAAGAAAGTTGCAAAAGTACTAAAGCAACTTGTGAAATTTTTATTAGAACGTGCTAAAACTTAGTCCCAAATTGACAAACACTTATTTAAACTTGGGATAACCAGTTTAATAATCTATGGGGAATTTGGATTGCGAGTTGCAAAACACCGAAGCAACTTGTGAAATTATTATGAGAACTTGCAAAAACCTAATCCTAACTTGACAACGCTTATTTGAATTTGCGAAAACTAGTTTAATCTCTAGGGAATTTAGATTGCAAGTTGCAAAAGTATTGAAGCAACTTGTGAAATTTTTATGAGAACTTAAGGAAAGCTAATTCGAAATTGACAAACGCTTATTTGAATTTGGGAAAACCGGTTTAATTTTTAGGGAATTTGGATTGCGAAAGTATTGAAGAACTTGTGAAATTCTTATGAAAACTTGCAAAAACCTAATCCTAAATTGACAAACGCTCATTTAAATTTGGAAAAATCAGTTTAATCTCGGGAATGTGGATTGCAAGTTGCAAAAGTATTGAAACAACTTGTGAAATTCTTATGAGAACTTGTAAAAACTAATCTTAAATTGACAAATGCTTATTTGAATTTAGGGAAACAAGTTTAATCTCTAGGGAATTTGGATTGCAAGTTGCAAAAGAAGTATCTTGAAGCAACTTGTGAACTTTTTATGAGAACTTGCGAAAAGCTAATCGAAATTTGACAAACGCTTATTTGAATTTGGGAAAACCAGTTTAATCTCTCGGGAAAATTGGATTGCAAGTTGTGAAATTAGTTAAACAACTTACTCTTATGAGAACTTACAGAAACCAAATCCTACCTTGACAAACGCTTATTTGAATTTGAGAAAGTGAGTTTAATCTCTAGGGAAATTTGGATTGCAAGTTGTGAAATTACTTAAACAATTTGTGAAATTCTTATGAGAACTTGCAAAAACAAAATCCTACCTTGACAAATGTTTACCATAACCTACAAAACACATTTGAAATGTTCGTAAATCACAAATGTTTACAACCATAAGCGTCCATAAATCTAACGAGGGTTAAAAAATATTACACTTCCAACATCAAGATACACATAAACATAACAAGTGTTTACATAATAAGGAAGAAAACCTCGCCCTTCGCACTTCCTTTCAGTAACAACTAAGACAAATTAACGACATCTTCACACATCCTCTCTCTCACTATCACGCCACTCTCCCCTTTCTTCCTCATCCTCACCTCACCACTCTCTCTATTCCGTCCTTTTTAACTCATACATATGGACAATCAGTCGACTTACTAACAACTTAGAATTGATCACAATAAACAAAAGGAGTGAGATTGAGTTATGGCCTCTTCCACAATATGGAGGGTGACAAATGCCAGTGAAAGATCAAACCCATCGACAAATCCTCTCACCGCTAATAGGTGACCATAGCATAATTAGTAAGAACATGTAGAACGATTTTCTGGAACGGTTGGCCATTACCTCTGAGTCTCTGACGACCACATAGTCGAACAATGGTGAATGGCAGCCGAATAAGTGAGAAAATCATAAATATCGGAAAAACATCCCCTCTTCATCCTCTTTGACAACCTTTCATTCACCACTATATCGATTCCGAAACAACGACTTAGAAAAAAGCTTAGGACTCGAGCAAATTTAAGTAGAAAAAGTAAGAAGGGAAAAATAGAGAGAGAATTGTCGGTGAGACGAAGACGAAAAAGGTTGTTCCCTTGCCTTTTTGTTATGGCTCAAAACCTCCATCACAACCGCTCCACACCTACGCCCTTTGCCAAGCCGTGCATGTGCCAACACGGCGCCTTCACTATCTTTGTGATTTGGGACACAAGCCACTAGAAAAAATTGGATCGAAGACCATGGTTATGAAACCCGGACCGAAAACCGACGAGCCAACCATGAAACCGGTCCAGTCTATAATAAAAACCGGAGTCATTTTTTTTTTTTAAAAAAAACGTTGCTATGAGAGAGAATCAACAGAGGAGTTGACGATTACAGAGAGAGAAAGGACGACAGCTTCATGGTTTTGTGCGATGAAGACGATGAACAGTACCATATTCTCATTCTCTCTCTTCGGTTCAAGTGCATTTCAAGGAAGAGGATGACTCCACAGTGAAGCCGCGCCTCCTTCCTTTTTTCTTCCGTCGCTCTTACGCCTCCTCCTTGTTTTTTTCCATTGCTCATGTGCCTCCTTCTTTTTTTTTTTTCTCCATTGCTCGTGCGCCTTTTGCTTTTACACCTCTACTAATTAATTAATAAATGAAAAACTCATAGAAGGAGTGTTAAATGAGAAGCAAAAGGAGTAGACTTAGCATGCCTTTTCATATATTTTCATCTCTCCAAAGTCGTGCCTTTTAAAAAAAAAATTGTGGGATCTAATTAATATTAGATAATAAATCCTAGATACCTTGTCAGTTTGACTCTGGTTTAACCCGTCACTCGACCGAAGAATAATCGGTCGGTTTTAATAACCTTGTTGAAGACAGTAGAAGAGATCAAATAGGAGGGAGAAAGAAGATTTTGTGATGGATAAGAATTTTATATATATATATATATAAGGGCATTTGTGTCTTTTGCTTTTGATTTTAAAAAGGGACAAATCAAGTCCTCACACCTATCCGGTATTATAAATATTTGGAGCACCTTTTAATCTTTTAGTGTTTTAAAAGTTTTTTATAGGGGATTATCATTTAAAAGAGTTACCCTGATAAAGAAATGAAGATAATTGGGAGGTGCTATTATTTTTCAACAAATTTGAATTGTTTATCGTTCATCCTTTATATTTTCAGCTTTAATAATAGATTTTTTTTTAAAAAAAAAAATTGCATAGAGAAAATTTTTCTTGTATATTTTGTTATGTAACTCTAAATTTTTGTTAAAAGAAGATTTCTTTTAAAGGACATATATGATCGAAGAATTCAGATTTATTACGTAGTGTTAATTTCCTATCAAAGGAATCCATGTTAATTACCATAATAGTACTACTCCCTTATATCATATATAAGATATAGTTGATTTTTTTTAGAGATATTAAAAAGATTAATTAAATTATTTTAAAATATTAATATTTGTTATTTTTTCTAACTTATAAATTGATATATAATGTAAGGATACATAATATACAATATATGATATGATTAAGGGTGTGCATGGTAATGCTTCTGGATTGAGTTTTTTTTTTTTTTTAAAAAAAAAAATTATTCCCATAAATAAAAATGAATAGGAATTGTATTTGATAAATTTGGTTTTTTTTTTTTTGTGTTGGGGAATAAAAAAAAGAAGCAAAAAAAAAATCTGCTTCTCGCACAAAATCAGAATCAATTTTCTCTCAGAAAAAAACTCGACTCCTTCCTACTGCTTCGATCTTTTTTGAAAACCCACAGCTATTCTTCCCTCCCTCCGTCGCTATCTGTTATCGTGGTGGTTGTGGGTGGTACCTCGTCTCTTGTTTCTCCTTTCTTTTGCGGCGTCTGTGTGTACGATTGAGGCTTGTGTGCTGAGTGAGATTCATTCTTCTTGGTGCTGCAACTTGGAGATTCATTCTTCTTGGTGCTGCAACTTGGAGATTCATTCTTCTTGGTACTGCAACTCGGACCCATCCATGTTCTGTGTCCTGCAAGTGAATTTTAGGGATTTGACCACCATTTCTTTAATCTTTCATTGTAGTATGCTCAAATCCTTTCTCTTTCACTGTGATTGCTTCTGATTGACAAAAAGGATAGATGCTAGAATCTTAATTGATTAAATTATTAGATTAAGAATTTATTATTCGACATAGAAGGATTTAATGTTAACTTGTTAATAATTTTTTTTATTTAACTGTAAGAGTTTTTCTTGATGCTAGGAAGTGTATTATTTGTTGGTAATTATGAATAGGGAGTTGTTTTTGAGTTAATTTTTAATGCCTTTGGGCTGTTTGAGGAAATGTGTGAAGGAGAAATTAAAGGTGTTGTAGAAAGTTCGGGAAAAGAAAGCTTGTTTTATTAATTTCAATTGCTATGAATGATGGGTGTTTGATCTAATGTTTGAGTGGGGGGTTTAAAACAAAAATGAGTAGCTTCTTATGATTAAAGTATTATAGCCTAAACTATGGAACGAAGGAAAGATGAGATTGAATTTTGACGATTTGTCACTTCATGACAATGAAGGAGAGATGTTGATTTGAAACTTTGATGATGAAGTTTACTTATTTTGTGTACGTTAGCCTTTGGAAATGCCTATGAATTGTTTAGTGAAATGTCTGAGGAATGAGCGTTATATAATTGAGGAATGGACATTGTTGGCTATTTGTTGATTTTAATTAATGTGGCTAATCTTGGATTTCCCCTTATTTTTGAAATCTTTCCTAGTGCTGACAGATTGAATCAATTAATCCACTTTGGTTTTGCTAATCTCCCTGGTGGCTTTAGTTAATCTGTCCCACATACTGCTACACCATCTTCGGTACAAGACGGCTGTCATTGATCAAGGTTGAAACTAGTTTGTTTGCGAATTTTGTTCTTGGATATTGGTATTCATGGCTGATATATTTGATTCATCGCTCAACTTGGAAGAAACTCATTTTAAGGAAGGCTATGATGAGGGCTACAAGGATGGCCTAATCACCGGCAAGGATGAGTCAAAGCAAGTGGGACTCAAAGTCGGTTTTGAGGTTGGTGAAGAGCTTGGCTTCTACAAGGGCTGTGTTGACGTTTGGAGCTCTGCTATCCGAGTCGACCCAAATTGCTTTTCTTTGAGGGTTAAAATTTCCATCAAGCAGATGGATGAGTTGATTGAGAAGTATCTAGTCTTGGATCCTGAAAACTTACAAGTACAAGAAATCATGGACAGTTTGAGGCTCAAGTTCAAGATGATTTGTTCTTCGCTGCACATGAAAATAGACTATGATGGCTATCCAAGATCTTCTTTAGATGCTAAGGAGATTGAGTTTTGAAGAGGGTTCTATGATGTTTGAGAAGGAGTATAGTCTCTCAAGAAAGGTAATTGATTAGTTATAGGATTTTTGCCCAACATGGGAATTTCCTTTTTTCTATAGTTGGTAAGTCTTCTTCGGCCTATGGCTGGATGCATAGTTCAACACACCCTCAGCACTAGAAATTGATGTAACATGGCCCTTTGTCTTTTTTCTTCTTGTATTTTTGTTCTCTCTTTTTTCTGGGCTCTTTTACCCTTGTAACGAACAGTTGCTTTAGTTGAATAATATTTTCCTTTTTAGCTGTGAGCTTTTTTTGTCAAGTGAAAGATAAATTTTCATGATTTAGCTCATTTTAGTGAATTATTGATTTCGCTTCTGTATAGTTTTTCTAGGAATTCGATTCTCGGAATGAAAAAAAGAATGTGTTAACAAACGTAATTCGATTCTCTGAGTAAAAATAAAATAAGTTAAAGCGTAATTCGATTCTCGAACTCTTTCAAAGATAGAAAAAAAAAAAAACTGCTTTATCTCGTAAATTGAATCTTTTAATGAATGGTTGGCCGCTTACGCAAACCCTAAGAATTTATTTAACTTATTTAATTTCTCTAAAAAATTAACTATATTTTATATTTAGGATAAAAAGAATATTACTCCTGTTCTAAATATAAGATATAGTTTATAAGATAATTTACACTATAAACTATGTTCTCTATTTAAAACAGATTTAGTGCTATCATTTTATGTGGTTTCATGTTTGGGGTTGGACAAAAAAAAACTACTGTAATTACCACTCTGGTCCTATTTATAAGTCCAGTTTGACTAAAAAATTTGGTCCTATTTATAAGTCCAGTTTGACGTAATAAATGAGATTGTGACAATTTTACCCATATTAATTACACTCATGAAGATAGAGAGAGAAGAAACAATTGAAAAATACCCAATCATAAATGAGAGTAAAGTTGAAATTTTACCCCATAATCATTGTGTCAACTAACTTTTCTTGGTATGTGAGATTTAGTCAAAGTGGACTTATAAATAGGACCAGAGTGATACTAATTTTAAGGCTATTCACTATTCAGAGAGTTCTGATATGATCCCCAGAAAGATAAATCACAAAGCTTGGGTGAAAATGGCAGCAGGTAACATGTGTAATTGGCTAGCAGTTGAAGAGGAGTCCCACTTTTTCAGACATGGGACTCAGGCGAGTTTGCGTGAAGGTACATTATTACATGGAGACACTGACAATGCAGATTATCAGAGAGAACAAAAGCGAAGCTCAAGTTTAACTGCTTTTGGGCATTTCAAGAATCTTTCTGTACGTTGTTGTTTGATGTAGCAGAAGACTTTGATTCTGTGTCGTGTCGTGTGTCTAATCTTACGCTGCACGCCTTTCCAGTTGCATGCTATTCTCATTTATTAACCACAGTTTTTGTTTCAGAAAACCAAAAATACGTCACTCTGTATCTGTCCAAATACTGTTATTGGATTTTGATTTTCGTAGGAAGGAGTGATCACATAAATGGTCTTGTTTTAATATATAATTTGGATATAAAACTCTGGAAATGAATGCTATTGGCCTTTGGAAAACACGTGTTTTTGTTTCAGAAAACCTTTGGTCTTGGCGTTCCTCCGATGCCATTAAGGTCCCTTGCGCCTCTCTCTTTTTTTTTTTTTTAATACTGCATTTTCCGGACAAAATAGTGCAGCTATGCTTTTTAAAAATATATATATATATATATTTCAGGTGCGTACTTAAAAGATGCTTCAAGATACTGATCGATATTAAAAAATACTTTATGATCTTGAAAAATTATTTTAGGATCTTGAAAAAAATATCTTGAAGTATATTTTAATACCAACAAGATTTCAAAATACTTTTTCAATATCTTAATATAATTTTTCAAAATGATGAAGTATTTTTTCAAGATCAGCTTAGTATCACTTAACTATCCTTTTAAGTACTCAAATATTTTTTCAAGATCCTGAAATAATTTTTTAATATCATAAAGTATTTTTTTAATATCGATCAAGATTCAAGATCTTTTAAGACGCGTCAAGATCTTGAAGATCTTTTTAAGACTGCTCAATACTTAATATATATATATATATATATATATAAGGCAACGGCACAGTATTGGAGAAAAGGAGAGCAGCGGACCTTAATGGCATTAGAGGAAAGCCAGGTACAAAACATTTATGTATTTTAGGCAAACAGTTTAATTATTTTTTATGCTTTTTCTGTTAAGCATTGTAAAAATCTATCTAAAGAAATGTTAAAAAGAATCTTAAAAATCCTGTAATTTTTTAGCTTAATGTGTAATTCAACTTGATTTTTTTGTGGTAAAATTTATTTTTGATTCAATATTTAAAAAACTTTTATATAAATGTCATCAGACTCATTATCTAAATGTTGTTGAATTCATAAAAAAAAAAAAGGAGAAAAACTATACAATTATATTACAAGAGTAGATTAACAATTTTAAAATTTATATATAAATTTTAATTAAATTCAAAAAATTGATTAAAAAAAAAAATCGATACCCACTCCCGGCTAGTGTGTGTCACATCATGATTCCTTCTTCATTTCAGTCATAATTTGAGTGCCAAAGTTTTCAAATTCCCAGTTTTTATGCAATTCCACTACTCGGATTTTGCTTGTATACCTGTAGATACTCTTGCAATGAACCCTAACAGAACAATTACCAATGGTATTGAAGTTGCAATAGTAATTTTCCAGTACACAATATGTAATGAATGGTTCATTGAAGAGGGCATGCTAATCCCCACCACTATCAGCAACATCTAGTTCAGCTGTTCAGATACGCCTAAGAGTTTTTGGAGGCTCCATAACTCATAAAAAAGGTATTACTCTGTGAAGTTCTATTAATTTGCAACCAACATGTCACCCCTAATTCATTCCTTCTTTTTTGACTTCCATGGCTCCAGATTCATGGAACCAGGAAGCAAAGGGTTAAATGGCACCCAACAAAAGCACTTTTTCCCCTTCTCGTTTGAACTACTAATGATAGCCAAAGATAAAATCACATCTAGAAACTCAGAGTCTGTTACTGTCAAAACTCAAAAGTTGATTGGCTATGCTTATTGTGATGGAAGAAACTCGACTAGGATTTCTCAGTTACGAAACTCATCCATGAACTTTTGGTGGAACTCCGTCAAGCCGTTGACAATTGCAGGAATCTTGTCTTCTTGAGGCAGAATTGTGCACCTAAAGTGCCAGGTCCCAGGAACCTAATATGACAGCATCACAATCCAAAATTAAGTTGATAATTCCCAGAGAAAAAGTTAACTTCGGTGTTTTTCTGAAATGTTTGGTATATCAACTCATGAAATAAATTATGGGATGGATCAAACATTTTTAAATGAGTCAATAATATGATGTTGAATATTAAGACATATCCGCATGCTATGTTTTCCAAAATTTGTAGGTATATCTTTTCAAATTTGAGCCAGTTACAATCCGCAAATCCCTTTTCAACTTCCAAAATCAGAAACTAACACTTTAAACTTCGGTTATTTAACATTAAAACAAAGCAACTCTAAATTTCAAAATTCCCTAATGCTATAATGGATTAAATTTAAGGGGCAATTTTTAATATTTGAAGGTGAGGGAGGTTGTTCAGAAATAACCTTAAGTTAAAAGGATATGTTTGTAGTTTTCTGCTTGGGAAGCTATAGCAAAGCCTTGTCAATTGTGAGATAAGCGGCAAAACAAATTGGTTATAACAAACAACCAGTTTTATTGATCAATCAGAACAAAAATCACATGCAACTGGGCAGAGACGGGTTTAGTTTTACTATAATAAATCAATAAAAACTAACCTGTCCAAAACCAGAACCAGGGACGACAACAACTCCAGTGGCATTAAGGAGGCGTTGACAGTAGAAAGCATCAGGAGCCTTTTTAGCAGCCTCTGCGGCTTTGATTGCCTTTTCAGGGAGGCGAATACGGGGAAATAGATACATTGCCCCTTCTGCTTTGTTGCATGTCACACCCTCTAGTTTGTTGAATGCTTCTTCCAATGTCTGAGTCAAGAACATAAATCCAAAAAGATTGAACCAACAAAAATGAGTAAACAGACCAGGGAAACAAAGAATAAAAGGGGGTTGGCGGCAGTCACTTTGCAGTGCGGGGCACTCCCTTCAATATGATGTTTGCACAGGAGATTTTGTGAGATAGAGATAGAAAGGAATCTTGGAAATTGTTTGGAATATTACTCTTTTGACATGATTAATATACAATCATCCAATCATCAAACAGAATTAGTAAACTAAGTTCTTTTTTGGGTAACTGACCTTTGCACGCCTAGCAAGAGAAGATAGAATTCCATCTCTCTCAGCAATATACGACTCATAGGACTCATCTCCAACCTGCAGCCATCCATTGAAATTCACCGAGTGTCATATGGGAAGTGCATTGATGCTAGCAATAGAATATTTGGAAGTTCATGCCCACATTCTCAAAACAAAATGATTATATCGTAGAATATTTGGAATTTCATTGTTGACTGTAAATACAAATGGGATCTGCCACTATTGACATGCCTTCCTAATTCACAGATTCAACTTGCTGATCCATCTAATATGTATCTACATGGTACTCAGATTGAATTGTTTTTGAACAAGCTAAAGGCATAAAATTTTTGCTGAAACATGATTGAAAACAATGCAAAACATTCTAGAGCAAGTATAACAGCTTTGCTTCCAATCAACCTTTTGCTCTCTATACTAAAATCCTAATTTATAAGCCATGTTGTAGTCCACCACAAAATATAAAAAGGCCAAAAGAATACAAAAATAAAGCTTAAACCAAAATGGGTTAGTTCTACTGATTACAGAGTTCAGAGTTTTTCTATGAAAATAGAAATCATCAGTAGCAACTGCTTTTAAGTCATCTTTTAATCTCTTCCTCAAAAGTTATTTCAAGTCCAAAAGTTGGTGCTCTTGTACAAATTGTATCTAGATTGAGATACAAAAAAAGATGAAGATGTTGAGATAGATGTGTGGGCACACACGATAAATTTGTTATAAACTATACACAAGGAAGAGTTGGCATGGCATCCACTCAGGAGAAATGATAGAAAACCATTTAAAAGTGGTTTGAACATGTACAAAGAATGCCGTTGGAGGCACCGGTGAAGTGGATAGAGAAGACAATATTGAGTCCTATGAAGTGGGGTTCAGGAAGACCAAAGAGAACACTTAATAAAGTTACTGAACAAATCTTTTAGTTAACAATTTATTCAAATATTTGGTTGTTGACAAAGCATCATGCAATTCATGTAGCCACCTTATTGTTGTTGAAGGGACAATTGATTTGACTCTAAAGAGGCAGAGAAGTAACCTTGGGAGGGCTCATGACCAAGCTAGCAAGAATTTGACCTGAGATGTTTGAACAAAGATTCACAGAGGCCACCTTGTATATCTGTTCCCTCACATCTGCAGAAAACCCAGTCACCTCCATATAACCTCCTCGTTTCCCACACTCTCCATAATAGCCTGAAACCAAAGAGAAAGACATTCTACATTAGTATGGAACCTATTGCAGTCATTGTCTGTCCATACTTTCCTTTTGTTGTGATAAATGATTTCTTTCACCAATTTACCTTTGGAAACTGATTGGAAAGATACCAAGGATATATCATCCTCACCATAGCCCATAGACCGAGATACCTTCTTGAAAGAATGAAATTTTTTCTCGTGAACATAAATATTTTCTTGATACACCTGCAAAATGATCGAGGTTTCAATCAAGGTGTCATGCACTTTTAATAGTGTATGAAATTCTCAAAACAAAAATCCAATTACCTCATCGGCCAAGAGAACCAAACCTTCTTCCTTGCAAAATTTCACAACATCCCGCTGGTTTTCCTCAGAAAGAACCTAGAAGGCATGACAGAAAATCCATGTTCTAGTAATTAGCATGCTCAGCTTCAAACCTTAAATACTCTCTGGTATTAATGTTACTAATTTCACTGCAATTCACCTGCCCAGTTGGGTTGCCTGGATTTATAACAGCCAAAGCTCTGACATTGATACCCTTGGACTTGGCATTCCAACTGGTTCTTGAGCTCAGGTATTTCCAAACCCCAACCAGTTGCTTCATTGAGATAATAAGGTACCTTCAAAAGAATAATGGCAAATTTATCCATTGATACTAACTGAGAAATCATAACAAAATATAATTTACATCATTTTTTTTTTTCAAGTTGAAGGTATTCCAAGCCATTCAAACACGCAAGGGAGATTTGTTTCTTATTGACTTGTTCAAAGATGACCTATATAAACTGAATATCATTACTCATAAAAAGAGATTACATGTCTAGCAAAGCTATATAACCCTTTCAAATCAATGCAGTGGAACACATGAAAATATTAGTCTAATTTAAAATATGTATTCATCTCGTATGTTAAAGACCTACCAGAGTGCCACCATGAAGGGCAATTGAAACTGAGTAGATAGGGTACTGAGGGATGTGGCACAAAATACCATCTTTTTCTGATCTTAAGAGTAACTGCATCATCATATGGACCTGGCAAAATAGAAAAGATAATCAACTTATTTAGATTGGAAATAAAGTCAGGCCATGGTGCTGGCATCTAAATCTAGGGAACCATGGGCCGTGAAAAAATCTCTGCCATTCACCAAAACCCTCACTATATGGGGTATCCAAAAGCCCATTATCCAAGTCCACTAAGAAAACACTTCAGGAAAAATTCAAAGTTGAGTTACCGCTGGGCTTGCACCGTCAGTCAAGAAAATGTCATTGGGATCAGCAGGAAAACCATCACGAGCTTCAATCCCGGCAGCAATTGTATCACGTAAACCCTTGATACCCTGATATGAGAACAACATTTTCATATTTATTCCATGTATATCAACCTCATGCAAGGAAATCTAGAGCAGATAGTGCAATCACAACCTGACTATGACTATAGGCACCAGTAGCTCTCCCAGGAATCTGATCTAGAATCTGCCAAGCTCGCTCTATGGCATCAGCACTGAAAAATATGTCCAAAGAACAACTATTGAGGCAAAAATACCAAGAAAGGCATGAAAGAAAATGATAAAAAATCCACCGCACAGAAAATTCATTGATATCAAAACCTAAGTGGTGAAAGAAGATTTTTATTTTTATTTTATTTTTGCTCCCAGGGTAAAACGCACCATTATTAAAAAGGATTAACAAAGTAAGATCCACTCAAATTAAATTAACGACCCATAACTTTAACTTCTTATTCTTGACTCTGTCTCTATGAACATGTAAATGGACAAAAGCCAAGCAATCATATGAATTCCGTAGAGAAAATAATATTACTGCACTTTACTAATTTTAGCCTGGCAATATTTGAATTGTAATGAAATATTCATGCTTTAATAATCTGGTTTCATTTCCAGAAGGGTAAAATAACAACTAATAGGATAAAATTTACATATGTAAAATAGAACTGAAAGAATAAAAAGGCTAAGTGACAAATTAATAAATTATAACATTGAAAATATTAAATCTACCAGCTTGTTAATTACCTGAACAAACCATGTGTTTCACTTTTGTCCAAAAGAATAAAAAGGCTAAGTGACAAATTAATAAATTATAACATTGAAAATATTAAATCTACCAGCTTGTTGATTACCTGAACAAACCCTGTGTTTCACTTTTGTCCAAAATGGCTGGATGGTCACATAATGCAAGAACCTATAATTGATATTGGATTGTCATAAGAAGGATTTCTTTAACATTATGAACACCACAGCATTTCACCATAAAAATAACAATAAACCAACCTCTCGGAAGAAAGTTATTGGCTGCTGGCCAAGAGACTGGGGATTACCAATGTTGCAGTAAATTATCTATTTCCAGACAATAGACAAGTCAGAAAAGGCAGAAAAAATAACTTAAGTAAAAGCACAGAAGTATATAGTTCAGCATACACAGAGTGGTGAGAAGCATTTTATGCATAGCCTATACCCTTCAATTTTTCAAGGTGAAAGGCTACGAAAAAGATGTGAAATATTTTCCTCTCATCATCCCTAAAAGAACTTAGGCAAAAATGATGAAAATCTATCATGCAGAACAGACTCATTTAATTGGCCAGTTTTGCAAGGCTAAATACCAGTGAAAGTTTCCATTACAAATCATAGTTATAGTATAATTAAAGGGAAAAACTTAACAAGTGGATTGTAAACTATAGCTATAGACAGGGCTGGGTTAAAAGCTTAATTATCTTGCTGCACATTTTGGTCCGCATCAATAATCACCAACTGAATTATTTATACTTTAAATAAGATATCAAACGGAAACGATACCTCGTTAAATGGATGAGAGCCTGAACTAGCCTGTAATTCTTGTTGCAATTTCTGCAGCATTAAGACAGGGCAAGGTATCAGTGAAGCCATTCATAATGTATTTTTCAAGAGAAAAAAACCCGACTAGGAACCTGATAGCATCAAATACAGCTTTATCTGTCAAACTATAGTGTCAAAAAAAGCATTAGTATTAATCCTAGGGTCAGTGTTGAAAGAGCATTAAGGCTGTGTTTTGCCAGTAAAGGATCTAAAACGTTTCAACCGATGATTGTTTACCAAGACAAAAATAACTTTTCAATGAAATACTTTAATCAATCCTTTCAAGATGTACAGCCAAATGGCAGTACCTGGGCCATGGTGACGATTTCTCCTCGAACAGCATACTCACATTCCAGAACCTGCAAGAAAAGAAAAAGACGGTTTCAAGCAAGCACGAGTAGAATACATACTGGTGATAACATGACCAACAAAGAATCCTTCAGGGAAGATGAAGCACTGAATGGGATAATCGCCAACATTGAAACCACATGGTAATGAAAGTTGAATATCACTCCAAGTAATCAGATGTAAAATACATAATAGATCAAAGTATAGGAGAAAGGAGCTATTAATCGTCATCAGTCTCTCCAAGTAGAGACAACTAAAAGAAGCTGAACAAAAGTTAGTTCTTAAAGACAACTTGAGAGAACTGAAAGGGATTAAAACAAAGTCAAACCTTAGCTTTAGATCTCACATGTCAAGTAATATAGAGAACTCGATACTCCGTGACGCTTAATATATGATAAATGATACCCAAAAAGGAAAAAGGTTATCTTATTGACCGAAGAGACACATTTAAAAAATCTGCAACGACGGCAATGAACTTCATTGCAACCCCAAAAAAACAAAGAGCACCGGTAATCAAAAATCAATATCATCCACGCACAGAGATGCAAATCACACAGTTCCAAGCTCGCAAATAGAGAAGACGAAGAAGAGAACGAACATACTTTGGGATTGAGGTTGTGCAAAGTAACAGGGAATGATGAATCGGAAGGAGAAGAAGCCATGGCAGAAGAATGGAAAGGAAGAGCAGGAGGAAGAGGGGAAAGTAGACGGCGTTGAGGACGATGCTGCAATTGCAAAGAGCGGCTCAAAATGCTCCTGACTCTGTCCACAACGAATTTCCGCATCGTATATAAAAGGGGAATTTATGATGTGATATTTCGTGGCATTAGAGATTTTTGGACACGAAACACAATCTCAGGGAAAAGAAAAGCCTTGATTTCCAGGCGCCCACAGTATATGAACTTGAATCTATGACTCGACCAACCTCCGCCTCCCGCTGCAGCTACTTTTCTTGCGCCCCTGGCTACCTTTTTTACTCTTTTACTTAATTTTAGAAAAATAAATTAAATTATTTTAAAATATTTATATTTACCATTTTTTTTAAATTATATTGACTAATTTATAAACTGATATATAATATAATAAATAATATATGATATCATTAAATAATTTATTTAGTTTTTTTAGTCTCTTAAAAAAAGTCAACTTTGTCTTATAATTAGAACAACAAAGAGTTTTTTTTTAAAACACCCTAAAAACATATTAACAAATATTAAAATTATATCTTTTATTAAAAATGAGGATTTTTTTTTTCTCTAGCTATTCATTGGTTTTCAGAATTCAGGAAAAATTACATTTAACGGCCTAAGTTTTATCAATCATTAGTCTATCCAGATTAAAATTTATACAATTAAGTTTAATTATTCACATGTAATAAATATTTTTTTTATATATATATATTAAAAAATGATAAAAATGCATCTATAATCCTTTAATTTAATAAAATAAGTTTTTTTTAAGACTCTAGCTTAACACAAAGAGTTTCATTAACATGAAAATGGTGACATCTTAAATTTAAATGCTAACTAATTAATTTAAAATGTTCTTAAACTAACTACTCCTCCCTGGTCCCTAGGAGTTGATGTTGGTTTAAAACCTATTTTATATATTTATCAAATTTTATTAAATTAACTTTATTGGTATTTTCTCAATAATAATTAAAATAAAAGAATAAGAAAATGAATTAAGAAAGATAATTATGGTGTTTTAAAAAAATTACATTAACTAACTTGATTGACATTCTTCATATACTCAAATTAGTTGATTATGTATTATATTAAGTATAAGAGTATAAGAAAATATGCCCCAATGTCAATTTGAACCATTTGAATTATTTCGGAAATTCTTTCTCTTATTTTGAAATTTATCAAAT
Organism: Acacia melanoxylon; assembly: GCA_019022615.1. Classification (NCBI taxonomy): domain Eukaryota; kingdom Viridiplantae; phylum Streptophyta; class Magnoliopsida; order Fabales; family Fabaceae; genus Acacia; species Acacia melanoxylon. Next base: position 5,408,003 of record JAFJYJ010000041.1, on the reverse strand, counting down.
AAGGCATGAGACATGAGCTCATGCATTACGTAAAGATTGGGATGAGTAATTCATAAATAGGTTGGCTGCTTTCATATTCATATATTGATGTTGGGTCACTAATAATTTGACAATTCATAATTCATGTCAACTTCTAATGGAAATACCAACCGGGTTGAAGTAGTAGCGGCTTGTATCGACGCTTAAGTAGCGCCGGGTTTGAGCGCTGTGAATGCAAAAAAACCCCGTTAGGAACTCTCCCACCATAAATGTCAAGTCTTGACGCGCAGTCGGATCCGGATTAGTGGGGCGAAGCGCAGAAAAAACCGGGTGAAAGAAAAAAAAAAAACTTCCAATGGAAATTTGACAGATATTTCACTGGACAGGGAAAAAGTTCTCCATAGTTCATATATAAAAATAAAATGACTGTAAAGTTGAAAAAGATTAAATATCGGTTTTTTAAAAAATATTGTTTAAGAAAAATTATTAAACATTTAAACAAATTAACCTTAAGCCATACCAATACAATTAGGCCATCGAGTCAAGCATTAGGTATTGGGTCGCTTTCCAATTAATAAGTCCATACTCCATACCATTCCTTTTAAGGTCATATTATGTTTTACATAATGGTTTTGTTTTCATCTTTTAAATTTTCTTATATTTTCATAGTTTTATAATTTTCTTTTTAAAAATCCAATCTTCCTAGCTTCCCCCCCCAAAAAAAAAAAAAAAAAAAAAAAAAGGTTTTCCAAAGCCAGGGTGATCAAATAATAATTAATTCCCTTATAGGGTTTCTTTGTCGGCAAGTCTCTATTATTTATATACGGAGTTTGCCCAATAAGGGCACGGTTCAAATTGTACATCAAAGGCAAATTATTACATATATATTAAAATTTTATGAAACTGTGATAAATAAAAATTCATTATGGCTTTTAATATTTTGAAATTAGAAATATCGAATAACGTCCAATTGAAAACCTATTTACGCGGAAAAGTTGATTGCATATTCATTGGGATAGCGACTAGCATATGGCTGGCCAATGGCCATATACATACCAATTTATTTTTTATTTTAAGATTACAAAATATTATAAGAAAATGTTTGAAATGCCCCTTGCCATCCATCAGCGGCCAATGACGATCAGCGACAACAGGCAACACCAACCAGACAGTGGATGGTGTTGACTGGGAGCAAGGGCATTTTAGACTTTCACTTCATCAGCCTTTATTATTTCCCTTTCATTGAATGGAACAGACGTGGATGACATGAATTCTTAAGAATTTTGAGAGGGAATGCTTTTTATCTTTTTATTATAAATATGAAACTCAATTCACTTTACTTTTCAATTTTTTCTATCGACAGTAAGTTTTCTTTATGAGTAGTTTTCCAATACATCTAATTAAATCAGCATTTTAATAAACCAACACTTTTTTAATATAAAAAAATAATTTTATTATTTTTCTTAGGCTAAAGTATACTTTTAGTCCTTTAGGTTTTATATAAGGCATACTTTTGATCTTTAAACTTTATAAAATATATTTTTTGTCCTAAAATTCTAATACTATTTATATTGCTAACGGAAAATGTTGACGCGATTTAACTCGTAAAATGATATAATATTACATCCCAAATCACTAATTATAAGAACATTTTCACAAAGTCAAATTAGACATTTTAAAGTGTCCCTATAATTCGGACTGGAGGGAATAGCATTTAAGTACATAAATTTTATATAATTTTCAATTTACCCATATTTTAAATTTAAGCTTAATAAAGCGTTTAATTACACAAATCATCACTTAAGTTTACACCGTATTACTTGAGTTTATGTTTTCCGTTAACAAAATTAACTGTTAAATTTTAGAATTAAAAGATATCTTTATAAAGTTACGTAATCAAAAGATATCATCATGTAAACTTAAAGACTAAAAGATATCTTTAGCATTTTTCTTAATATTGAAGAATTAGTAATTAGCTCTTACAGAGTAATACATTTCCGGTAAATGATGGATGATAAAGTAACCAAACCACAATCTTATTATAAGGCACCAACAAACAATTATATTTGGTCATTTTTATAAGACACCTGCTTGTAAAAATTAATATAACATTAGAGTTTAGTGCAATTAGTAGAGGTAATATTGAGAGTTACTTAAATTGTAGGACAACTTTATTAATTTTAACTGTTTTTATTAGTTTATGAGAATTGTTAGTTGGTGTCTTATAATAAGAATGAGAGAGAGAGAGTATTGTGGAAAATTTTTACATTAACCAAAGGGTGGCTCACAACTTTGACATTCAATTTACAATCTGAACAAACTGTATCATTTAGAAGAAATATTTTTACTCCTTCCAGTGTATCAAAGAAAAACAATACAGTAGGAGTATTTTAATGGAGGAGACCAAAAAACGAGTGAGTTGTGAAGAACAATTATAAGGAGGACTGAAATTCCACTCCTGTATCAGGCAGCCACTGACTCGCGTGGATAAATGACCCCACCAAGAACTTCCTAGCCTCATCTTCCGAGAGGTTGGGCTTATAACCGGCCCATTTAACCCTCTGGGTCACATTTGAGCCTGGCCCAGTATTCTGGTACTCAGCATAAAATATAGTGCTGGGAGGCTCCACATCAGTGGTCCATTCGGTCCATCCCATCGGGTCCAAGAAAGGCCCAATCTCAGACTTCATTATAACGGTGGTAGAGTAATTTTTCCAAGGCCTTCCAAGGTAGGTGGAAGCAGTGAGATTATCAAGCGCGGAAATTGAAGAGGCATGGATTACAATGCCAGTGTTCTGATTTGGATCAGTTTTTCCCTGAGCTGTGACGGTGTTGAACTGGCCGGGAAGTGGCTCTCTGGGTATGATGGTGCAGTTTTGGAAAACTGAAGCTGCGTTGCCGAATATGAAGTCGACGGTGCCGGTGATGTCACATTCCCGGTAGAACTGACGGTTAGAATGGGCGTAGAGGGTGTCCTGGAAGGCATCGAAGGAGCATCGGTAGAACACCGACTTGTCGGAGCCTGATCGCATAGCCACCGCTTGGTGTTTGGCCGGCCCTGCATTGTTGACGAATCCGATGTCTTTGGCTATGAATCCCTTCCCGCTTACAGCTGCAAATATTCAGATTGAAGGCAATAAGCATATCAAGCACGCATGATATTATAACATTGATTATATTATTAACTAAATATAGGGAATATTATAATATTTTGGGAAAAATCACTCTATGGTTCTAAGAAATAAAAAAAAAGTCCAGTATTTGATTAACTACCCGTGACCTTGTGATATAATTCGAATTGTGAAATTACCTGTTCGCCCCATTATCAAGTCATATTGTTATATATCATCGACAAATTTATCTGTTAACAAATATATGTCATATTGACAAGTTATAGTATAACTTTTAACATGTGACATATTGATAATGAGGACACATGTGATATTACAATTCGAATCTGTCTCTTGAAAGTTTTTATAGAGTGAATCGTATGCTAAAACCTTTTAATTTTTATTTTTTCAGTTATTTCAAACCATACTGCGATTTTCCCTAATATTTTCCACTAGGACTATCGTGTGTGTTTGGGCCTGTTTAGCTATCCTATCTAATGGACTTATTATCTCATTAGATGGGATAATAAGTCCAGAGAAGAAATACAATTATTGGGTTTGTTTACCTTCATTTTTAATAGACTTTAAAGGCGATGGGGTTTTTCTTCGCTCACTTCCTCTAAGATCTAATCCCATTACTTCTCATCCCATCAATTGCATACATGTGGGGGCCCCTTTGCAAAATGACATCATTGCCCCCCAAAACCGTTTCCGTTTCTGCTAGCCTTATTCTCATGAGGTTTTATTTTAAGTACTTTTTATTTACATATATTTGAAATTAAATATTAATATTGTACCAATTAAAATTTATAGGGACTTTTTTTTAAGAAAATAAATTTAATTTTTTAATTATTTTTTCTTACTCTTTTATTTTTTTTTGGGCAATCTTAAAATTTTATATATCTTACATCTTCTTTTATTACAAGGTTATAACCCCATTTTTTTTAATTTTTAAATGCAACTTAGAAAAATTTTCCCCTCCCCTCCCCTCTAAATCTGTCAAACCAAACAGCTCATGAATCCCAGAAGTTACACAATAGGCATATATATATTGAAGTTATTATAGAATCATAGTAATCAATTTATAAAATACTTGCAATATGATTTATTAGAAAAAAAAAAATTATACTCCTATTCCATTAACCATGTCATAAAACTTAATAATATTTGAATTTTATCCCAAATTATCACATTTTATACAACACATATGTGTGTGTGTGAATTTGATTAAATGCGCTCTTTCGATCATTTTCCATCTCATCTATCTTTTTTAAAAGCCTTTATCCAAACAAGTTCCCATCACAAACAAAAGAATTCGCTATCACATAAAACACAAATCACATAAAAAAAAATCCATTAGAAAATAAGTCCATAAAAAAAAGTCAATCAGAAACAAAAGCCACTTCTACTAAAACTATCCCAAACGGGCCCTTTGTCTGTGTCTGTGTGCGCTTCTAATCAATCAAGAAGCAATATTGTTCAAAAAAAAATCAAGAAGCAATTCATTATTTATATATTTCCAACATATTCATGAAAATTAAATGAGGATTTTGTATTTCTTACTTTATTTCTTACCGAAAGTGGCAGTGTCAAAAGTGGGTGCGCCGTCGACACTATTCCGGCTGTCGGAGATTACGGTTTTGTTTTTCCCGTCTCCGATAATCATCACATTCCACATGTCCTTCTTCAATTCTACATTTTCCACGTAAACACCTTCCTTCACATAAATCACAAATCTAATCTCACTCTTCTCCTTCACGGCCGCCACCGCCTCATTGATCGTCCTGTACTGTCCAGTTCCGTCCTTCGCCACCACTGCATCTGCCATCGTCGTTCTGTTCGCCTCTTGCTGCAGCAGCCTCCGCTCTGCCGGGCCAACCCACTCATGGTAACCCGACCCGAGTAGCCTCCGATGGAGCGGGAGGTGAGCCTTCGCAAGTACCCGAAGAATCTTCGTAACAATGGCCAAACTATTACTCGAAGATTCTGTAGAGTTCTCCATAGCGGTTCTCATATCATGAAGAATCTCTTGAGCAGCGGTGGAATTCAATTCCTCAATGGCGTCCAAACAAGTCTCCTGATCCGTAACCGTGGCGCTCAGCCACGTCCTAAGGTCGTCGATCTTCGCCGGCGTTAGAATCGCCTCGCCTCCTCCGAGTTCCAGCGATGAAATCGAGTCGTTGAGCCGATCCGCTGCATCTTCTAGAACATTTCCACAGACATCAAGGGCCGTCTTTATACTTTGGTCCTTTACACTGCCTCGGAGCTTCGCAAGGTAGGTCGCGAGCTTCGAGAGCTCGTCAATGGCAACGCGGAGAGAGAACATGAAGAGCATTTCAGGGTCAGTGGTGTTGGAGTAACTAGGATGGGAGGAGATGCCGGAGATGCACGAATTAGGGTAGCGAGTGACGTTGCAGACGGCTTTGATTGAGGCGGCCGGAGTTAACTCAGAAGAAGAAGGGGCGGAGTAAGAGGATGGGGTGTCATGCGTGTGGATGAGGGTTCCGGCGACGGTGGCGACGACCACGACGCCGAGAACTATGGAGGAGAGGATGAGGATGATCATGCGCTTACGTGTCTTCTGACGAAAGAGTTGATTCTCGGCTTCGTCTAGCTCACCGGAACGGCTGAAGGAGTTCACAGAATGCATCGCCATTATGAAATTATTTTCTTCTGGTTTTGGATTGCAATCCGTTTGGGATTGGTTGCATTTTATATATAAAGACGGTGAAGAAGATGATGACAATGCCTGCATGCTTGCAGGTTCTGGTTTGGTTGTGCATTTAGTTTTTATTTAACAAGTACCGTAACAACTATAAAAAAAATAGCAAGAAAAGAGCGTCTTTAATTTCTGGAATTATTCTCAATTTAAATTTGTTATAGGTTTGCGTCATTGCGTGTATTAAAATAACTAATAAGTTAGGTTATGTTTAAACTGAATTCATGTGCTCTACATTCTATTAATAACAATAAAGGTTTTTATAAGAAATTTTTTTATATAGAGACAGTTGAATTATCCAAATTTTAATTTATGTCACTAAACTTAATAAATTATATATCAGGTTATGCGTCATAATTAGGAATTTAAAATTTGGGTTAAATTATCTCCATATCCCTTAATTATTTAAACAACAAAATTAAAAACATAACCCTCTCCTGCCACCGAGACCCTTCTTCCTCCATAAATTGACCAAACATACTAAAGGAGCAACGTTTATGGAATGATTGTGCACAAACTAACAACGAATGGTCGTGTGTGTAGCGATCTAATATCATTTTAGGTTTGGTATGATCACTTTCCTTACCATTTAACCATCATCTTCTTTATTTCGTCGTTGGATTGAAATCTCAATCGGTTGAAATATAATGATTTATAAAAATATTAAAAAAAATAAAAAATATTTTTATAAACCATTAGATCTGAACCGTTGAAATTTCAATATAATGGCTGAGATAAAGAAGATGATGGAAAATGGATGGTAAGGGAAATGTATCATAGCTAAACCCATTTATTTGGGATTTTGAATGTCTCCCAGTTTAGAATTGATGAAAACAAATTTGCCATAAAATTGTATAAGATTTCAACTTTTCAAAATAGTTTTGTTTTTAAACAAAAAGTAATTGGCCTAAATTATCGCCAGAGAACCAAGTATATGTATTTTTATATTATTGCGATGCGTGTGCACATATTAACGGTTAAATTATCGCCAGAGGTAAGTATATGTATTTTTCCCCCAAAAGACAAGTACATGTATATATATTATATCTCCAGTAATATAAGACATGTATTTATCTAATTTGATTAGATTAAGAAAATTAATTAAGTTAATTAATATAACATGTATTTTCTAAAACACCATAGCTAGTCTCTTTCCTTAATTATCTCCTTCTCTCTCTTCCTTGAGATTATTGTTGAAAAAGCATAAAAATGATAAATTATGATAAATATAAAAAATTTATCATATATTTAGAACCAAAATCAACTTTTTAAATATATTTTATATTAAGGATCGATTAGTATATAAATAAATCTTCACGCTCGGTCGTGATTTCCCCTAACGGACTATTTCTCTTGATAAGTAAATAAAATATCACAACTCTGAATAAAGAAAAAATTGGTTGAAATTGAATGTCTCCAATTAAATAAAAGGGAAATAATATACAGAAACGCGACATGATGATGATAATGATATTAAGTAATAAATAATCCCAATTGCAAACGCTATAATCCATTTGGCAAGCTATAGGGCTAATTTGAAAGAAAAAAGCTATTGGGTTGAAGTCGGCTCCTTGTTACATTCTTTTTTATTTATTTATAAATATATTTATATATTCTGATAAAGTTGGGGATACCAAATGGACATTACATCACCTTTAAAACATTTTGACACCACAAGCAAGCTATAAGCAAGCAGTGGCCAATAAGCCGTAAAATGTACTACCTCTTGTTCAAAATATAGGATATTACCTCTGATCCTAATTATAAGATATAGTTAACTTTGTTTGGAGAGATTAAGAAAGCTAAATAAGTTACTTAATCATTTTATATGTTGTGTATCTTTAAATTATATATTAGTTTATTATTCAAACTAATTACTTTGAAGAAAAAAATAAAAATAAAAATATTCTTAAGTAATTTAGTTAGCCTTCCTTAATTTCTCCAAAAAGCCAACCTGGCTTATAATTAGGACCGGAGGGAGTATAATTTATAGTCACTACCTTCAATCCTAAATATAAGACATATTTTATACTATATCTTATATTTAGGACTGGAGAGGGTATTTTTTTATCAAGTGTACATAAAACTTTGGAGACATACTACACTTGTGTTATGTATATAATCTCAGGAGTTGGCAATAGCATGCAGACTCTTATTTTTATATTAGGGATAAATATCATTTTTGCCCTAAAAGTTTTGGTTGAGGAGCATTGGGGCACTCGGAAGTTTTTTTGGGAGCAAAATTGCCGGAAGTTAAAAGACGTTTTGCAATCTTGTTATTTCATTAATCTTGACCGTTAAGTTGTTGTTGCAATTTATAAATTCCAGAGGAAAAATTTCTCATAAGAAAATCTTCTTGGGAAAAATTATCCCCGAAAAAATTCCGGGGCAAAATTGTTCGATTTGTTAATTTCTAGGGCAATTTCACTCCCAAAAAACTTCAAAAGTCCAATACTTCTAAACCAAAACTTTGACAAAAATTATACTTATCTCTTTATATTATCACCAGTCTATCCAACCGGGGGTTTAGGGATTACAATTCATCGTCATATAAAATGAAGTAAAAAACTTAACGTACTATACGTACGTATATATATATATAACACAAGTCACATGACAATGAAGTCAAAGGGCCGGATTAAGTTTGAGCGTAAGAAGCACTGGTAAATAGGAACCGGTTTCAGTGCTCGTCTATAGGACAAGCGGAGAGAGCTTGTCCATACAGACGAGGCAATTTACGACTGTTCAGATTTGATTCTTTTTACTTTTCTATTTTTTATCAAAAATAATTTTAATGGGTAGAGAATCTAAAATAAAAATAATCTCTCCACTAACATTTTTTGAAAAAAATAATTTTTTCATATAGAAAAAAGTAAAAACAAATAATAATAATAATAATAAATTTAGGCCGTTCAGATCTAGATCTGGACGGTTAGGAGCTCGTCCGTACGTACGAGCTCCCCTGCTCGTCTAAAAAGGGAAGCCAGATCCCTTGTAAATAACCTTGAAGCCCTTCCAATTAACACTTTGAGACGTATCAGCACGAGTTCCAAAGTTGTTATACTCTCCAAAGAACACAGTGTTCAACCGGTTTTTGTTCTCATCTTCCCAATAATTCTACCCTGGCCTCCCCAAGTACGATTTCACACTTCCCATCTGCGGTTCCCGATCCTGCATGTTCATCATATATATATATATTTCATTACGTTTTGTAATATAAAAGAGCCATGAATGAATGACCATTAAACAGACACACACACATATATATTACCTCCGGCGCCGACGACCATACAGTTAGTGAAGAACTGAAGGTAACCTAATGGCGCATCTGTGGAAGGCGGAGAAATCGCCTCCGACTCGCAGAGCCACCGATTAATTCGTTCTTTAATGGCCCCGCTGAGTTTTGGAATGATACTTCTCGCGAGCCAAGAATCTGTCTCTTGTTACAACTGCACGCACCACAGGCACAAGTTCAAACTCCTAAGTCACTCCTACTCCTAAGTCCTAACTATATTCAAATGTAGTGATAAAAAACGGTTTAAAATGTTCATTTTATCTTCAAAGTCAATGAGTCTTAACCGTCATGAGGTAAAATTATAAGATTATCTTTATTTTTAAATTTACATAAATTAAATTAAAAATTTATTTACAATATAAAAGATAAATTCAAATAAATCTGAACCGTCCATGATAAAACTAACGGTGTGATGTGTGATGAGCACATTTAAAAGAAGTGGATGGTCCCAGTTCTATGGGAGAGACTCCAACAAAACACGTATTGAGAAGTTCATAACTATGGAATTGACTATTTATCGTATGACGATGGCAAAAAAAGAAAAAAGACTATTTATCGTATGATACTAATTTTTTTTTAATAAAAAAAATCCATACTTATCCCAAGCACCACCACACATCCTGACACGTGGCAAACATATAGACATGAACTTATCTCAGCCTCGGTCCCTTTTAACTACTCTCTCCTGCTTTTCTTGTAAGTGTTCAAAATTTGAATTATTTGATTCCTTTTATAAGATTAGGATAAAGGTTGTCTGAATATTTAATGAGTTTTTTTTTCCCTTTCATTTTTACCCCTAATTAATTATATGTATTGCATTAAATAAAATATTGGTAATACTTATATTTATTTTATTTCTTCTCTTATTTTCCCTTCATAAATAAGAAGATACTTGAAAAACAGAGCTTATTTGAAACATAATTATTATTTTTAATTAATTTTAATCATTTTCTTAAACCGCCTATAACTAGAACTAGAGGGAGTATATTCTAAATCAAAGTTTGCTTACAAAATTATTATATGGAGTAAATAAATATAATGGACTTTATATAAGTTAGTTTCTATAATTTGGAATAAAATAAAGATAGTATTTGTATAGAAACTACATTTAGAGTTGGCCTCGGAATGTAAGATTCTACTATATCTTTCTGAGTTTTGAGTTTGAGTTCAAGAGGATACACAGGCACGTGTTAGGAGCGCGAGGGGCAACCATAAACGTTAAATCGAATACCATATGATATAATATATATAAAAAAATCTCCCAAGACATTTTACCACTGTTAATTATAAATGTGGGTTTATTTGAATTTATATTTTCTTCTAATTTGATTAATTTTATTTTCTTAGTTAGACTTTGTCCCCTTATTCTTAGAATTTTGCAAGTGAATGAGACATGCAAGTTGATTATATTAGATTCACCACCCATCGCTGAACTGAACTGTATTGACGGGTGACAGTATACATAAGAACCCCACCTCGCTCCAATTAAAACCAAACATGAATATTTACTTCTTCTTCATTTTTGTGTCCAGTCACAATCCAACATTTTTTTCAATCGTATTTTCTTTCAAAAAAATCATATTCCTATTATTTATAACTTGTGGGAATGTAATAATTTTATATAGACTATACTGTAGCTTTAAAATATCTCATTTATCAAACAAATAATGAGAGAGTAATTATTAACTTCTCTTGTTTTTCCTTCGAATATTTCTCTCTTGATGATATGCGTCTTAACTGATTATTAAAAATTGATTAATTATTAGTTACATCCGCTACTCATGACAAATTTAAATTTCAAAGAATTTTACGTAGGCTAACCATTTGTGTGACGTTGCTTCCGTTGTAGGAGAACGATTCTTGGCTCGGGACATAACCTTCCAAAACACGGCGGGTCCGTCGAAGCACCAAGCGGTGGCTCTCCGGGTGGGAGCCAACCTCTCCGCCTTCTACCAGTGCGACGTGCTCGCCTATCAGGACTCCCTCTACGTCCACAGCAACTGCCAGTTCTTCGTGAGTTGCCTAATAGCAGGCACCGTCAACTTCATCTTCGGCAACTCCGCAGCCGTCTTACAGAACTGCGACATCCATGCCCGCCGCCCTAACTCAGGCCAAAGAAACATGGTCACCGCACAAGGCAGAGTCGACCTTAACCAGAATACTGGCATCGTCATCCAAAACTGCAGAATCGGTGCCACAAAGGTAATTCGTAAGTAAAATTGGTGAATAATCATAACATGTTACTACTATACTTAATTATGATTGGTATTTGGCCTGTTTGGGTTGGCGGTAAGAATGGTGGCTTAAAAGTCATCTGACTTAAAAAAAAGTTCGGTAGGAAAAAAGTCAGGTTATAGATAATGATTTGTGTTTGGATTGTCCATTTGAACTTTTTCTTGAAAGATCTTTTTCTTAACTAATGAGTGTTTGGATTAACGTTTTAAAAGTCGTTAAGACGGAAAATGACCGAAAATGGACATTTAATCATATTGAAATGACTACTATACATATTAGTTGATCTATGAATAAATAAAGATAAAAATTTATATTTATATTTAAAATTGAAAAAAATAAAAAATAAATGTATTTATTATTTAAAAATATATTTATACTTATATTTAAAATTGAAAGAATAAATATAGAAATTGTTAAAAAGGAAAGAAGGGGACCACGTTGCTTCTGCAAAGAGTGGAAGAATGATTATTGGTGGTAGGCCCCTTCACATGAAAAGAGAACTTTTTTGTGTTGTTGTGGATATAACATGAAAAGAGAACTCACCTAATGCAAAAAAAAAAAAAAAAAAGCTCCAAAATGGAGAGTTGAGTAAGTCCAGTGGCGTTGGCATTAATGAGATAAGTCACTGGACTCCCCAAACAGGATTCGGTGGACTTTTTGTCATTACCATTTACTTAAAAGCCTACCTGGTTTTTTTACACTAAAATCTTAATAAAAAAGACAACCCAAACACGCCTTTGTTAACTAGTATGATTAAAGAGGATAATTAGGAGAAAGAAAATAAAAAATTATGTATTATTGACAATAGGGAAAGATAATCTTTCTTACAAAAAGTAATTGGGATTCTCTCACTTATTAATTATTATTAAATATCTTGACCCTTTATATAGAGTAGTAGTAACTTTAACTAACTCACTAACCCTAACTAATTCACTAACTACGAATTATACCCTTATATTCTAATATCTTCCCATCAAGTTGAACACTACTTAACAAGGTGCTCAACTTGAACAACACAAAAATAAGGGGATAAGATGAATTCAATTGACTAATTTTGCAATCACAAAACAATACAATACAAATCATTCTTCTCCATGCTAAATCAGCATAAAGCTTGCTTCTTCAATATTTTCATTGAAAATCCTCTCCATGTCCCCTGTTCCTTGCACTTCCTTTAGCTTCTTCACGAGGAGTTCACTGTACTTTCATATTGTTCTTTCTGAACAAGCTGTGAACACTCTGACTGTAGCTTCCAGACATGAAATATGTAAACCAAGAACAATGACTCTTCTTTGATTAGGTCTGTACTCCCTTGCCATAACAAGATATGAATTGCAAGTGAAAACAAGGGCAATTAATCAGTCATAGCAATAGCATCCATGATCAACGCATCTATTCCCACAATTGGGCCTCCTGCATCTGGGTGTAGCAACTGCATTCTTTTCTTAATCTGCTCCTTGCAAAGAGCTCCTTCCAAAATTTAGAAACACTTCCTTGACAAAACTAAACATCCCTTTAAAAGAGTTCTTCTACCTTTCGCTAAATCTTCAAGACTCTGTGCAACAATTTTGACCCAATTTCGAGCTTTGATGGAGACGCCACAACAACACTCTATGTTGTGCAACTGATCGCCAGATTTTGAAGACAGGGGCGAGGAGGCGATTCTTCATTGCTCTCTACTCTGCTTTCCTTAAATCGATAGGAGCGAGGAGGCGATTCTTCTCTGCTCTCTACTCTGCTTTCCCTTAAATCGATAGGAGCGAGGAGGCGATTCTACTCTGCTCTCATCTCTGCCTATCTCCAGACCATTCTTTCCCGTAGATCCGCTGGCTTCAGTTGCCATGATAATCTCGTGTCAACCGTTCACAATCTCACGAGATTGCCTTCATCTCTGCCTTGGCAAATAATATGAACACCTCTCAGTTGTCCTCTAGCTCTTACTCACTCTGCCTTGCTCATAGCCTTTACCATTCTTCATTACATCCCCATTTGTAATATCCTTAGTACTTTCCTCCAAAACTTTAGCCTTAGACCCAACACCTTCAACCAAAATCTTCTCATTAGATTCAGATTCATTTTCGATGCCAGCATTCTCCCAAACAACTAGCAAAACCATGATGACTTAGTAAAGTCCTTTGCCACCACATGGCAATGTGAACGTATCACCACCGAATTGCTTCGAAGTTCAAGAGATGAAGTTGGTGGCAGTGAGAATTTCAGAATCCGAAGACAAGAAACCAAAATCTTGAATAGAGAGCAGAGACTTGAGGTAACCGAAGGGGACTTACGAACAGAGGAGGCTCGAGTTGGAGAATTTCTGGCGTTCGTTAGTATTCTTGAGGGAGATGGCCGTAGTTCTTGAGAATCGTCTTCCGACCTCGCTTTGTATTCTTGACGGAGATCGCAGGGGGAAAATACCTTCCGCGCAATTCATCGTGGATCAGAGTGTAGACAACGGATCTTGACTCGAGAAGGGAAAATCACCTTTCGTGTCGTGTTCTTGACAGAGATCGCAGGGGCATAAATCACCTTTCGTGCGTCTTCTGTTCTTCAGGGGAAAATCGCCTGAGGATCGTGACTGGTGAGATGAGAAGGTCGTTCTTGGGTCTCTGTTCAGGGCGCAGGGGCAAGATATTTTCAGTTGCCTTTCGTGCGTGGCCTGTGAGATTCGATCGTATGTGGGTACATGATCTTTAAGAAGCAGATGAAACCTTGGAGGATCTTGAATTTCTGGCAGGTAAATCTTGACGAAGCGTGATGCTCGCCAGAGATCGCAGGGACAACTACGTCTGTCGTCTTTCGTGCATCTTCCAGGCTCGATTCTTGGCGGAGCTCGATGGTGTCGGAGATTGCAGAGGACGATCGTCTTTCGTGCGTCTTCCAGGCTCGATTCTTGCCGGAGTTCGCAGGGACGACTGCGTCTTGGGTCTTTCGTTCACGCGTTCTTGGTTCTTGATGCAGCAGAGACCTTCAAAGAACGGTCAAAGGGTCTTCTTCAGAAGTCATGGGGTCCACCACCAAGCAATTGGATCTTGTTTAATGGGCTTTCTCTCTCCCACGGTTGCCTTCTTGAAAAATCAACCTTATGGATCTTAAAAATCAACCTGTGTTTTGGCTTTCTGTGTGACTGAATGGAGCTTCTTGATTATCTGGCCAAACCCAAAAATCCAAAACCTAAGCTCATGATACCATGTTAACTAGTATGATTAAAGAGGATAATTAGGAAAAAGAAGATGAAAAATTATGTATTATTGACAATAGAGAGCGTAATCTTTCTTACAAAGAGTAATTGTGATTCTCTCACTTATTAATTATTATTAGCTAAGCCTAGAACCCCTTTATATAGAGTAGGGCCCTAACAACTAACTCACTAACCCTAACTAATTCACTAACTACAATTATACCCTTATATTCTAATAGGTATATTTATATTTTGTGTTAACGAAATCAGGAACGTAACAAACAAAAATATGAACATACTTCGTAAGATGGTACTAAGCCATGAATGGCATTGTATTAATATATAAAACATCGACCTAACATCATATATTATATCTCCAACTTTTTGTGGTGTACTGCAGGATCTGTTGGCAGTAAAGGGGAGCTTTGAGACGTACCTAGGGAGGCCATGGAAGGAGTATTCAAGGACAGTGATAATGAAGAGTGAAATAAGCGACGTGATACACCCAAGTGGGTGGTTCCCTTGGGATGGGAATTTTGCACTGAACACTCTATTCTATGGGAAGTATCAGAATACAGGACCTGGTGCTGATACTTCTGCAAGAGTTAACTGGAGATGATTTAGGGTTATTACAAGTGCCACTGAAGCTCAAAGTTCACTCCTGCAAACTTCATTGCAGCCTCAAGCTGTTTTCCCTAGGTTTTCCATTTACACTGGGCCTGGGATACGTTTTATTGATCATGATGAGTCTGTCTATGGCTTTCTACTGATCTACAGTTCATTATATCTAAGCCACCGCTTGAATTAGGCACAACTAGAGAGTAATTAATTCTTATTTGTGATTTTTGCCCATATGACTTTTTGTATGTTCTCTTTCATTTGAAACCTAATTTAATATGGATAAAGTTGGAAACAATTTTCAATTAAGGCATATTTAATGAACTAACTATCATGTCTTGATTATGATAAATTAGTTGAGGCGCCTTATAATATAAACCGGAGGGAGTATAGAAATGGATCTTCTCATCAGCCCATCTCTCATTATCCCTCATTTGTGGCCGTCAGATATTGATCCAACGGCTTAAAAACGAAGTTTTCAAAATTTCAAAATTACCACATGCGGTAATTTTTTAGCCGTTGGATCAATATCTCGACGCGCACAAATGAGAGACAATGAGAGATAATGAGAAAGTAGCAGGTGAGAGAATCTAGACCCAAGTTTAGGTGAGTTGGCTCATAATCACCTAAACTTTGTGTCTTCTCTTTTATTTTATTTTTTATATTTAATATAAAAGTTTAGATGAGTTAGATGTCCGAGGGGGCTACTAAGACTAAGGTATGCGCCGCGCCAAAAACGCTTACAAAACTACTTATAGATCACCTACTAACAATGTCCTCATCACATCGATAAAATTTAAACTTACAACCTTATAATTATGAGTGGATCAAACTCCTTAACAAATGATAGCCTGATGAGGCTGGTTTCATTCACCTTTCGTGACACTAATCAAAGGTCAAGAAGGAGCTCGATCGATCCAAAACGCACCAATTAGCCAATAGGAGAGACCACGTACGCATGTTGTGGCCAAAAATGGGGACCATTAATTTTTTTCAAAATCGTTAGTAAGTGTGGTCGGGTTCACATATATATTATGACTTATGAGTATTAAAAATCAAATTTGGAGAACCAAATCTTGCTGTAAAATGGGCTTTAAATAAGATGTCTCAGGTTTAAATTTGTGTAAGGGCATAAAACACCTCTAAAAAGCTATTATTAATTTATCATAGTGCTGTTAAAAGGATCACTGTTGGAGAACTATTTAATTTAATTGAATATGATTAGATAGAAATACTCTTAACATTCTTTACCTGAAACGTCACTTCATTTTCTTCAGTTCCCCCTCCATGATTAACTCCGGCAAACTTCAGTTTCACCGACAGAGACGTCATAGAACTCTCCCTCAACATAACCATCAGATCCGTCACACATAATAGGTTCACCATTGACAAAATCCGAGCTTTTGATGATTGCTTAGAAACCGCATTGTAGACACTATATATCTCCGAGCTCCGTCGCGTGTCGTCTCCAACCTCAAATACTCCTCGAATCGCGCCGTCAAGGAGTAGCACGAGGTATGTGATAAGAATAAAGGCTGGAGTGTATAGAGAGAACGTAGAGGTGCCGATTTCAAAGACCAATATAATGTTTATGGGATCATCAAAGGAACCAGAAATGTGGTAGATGCATGGAAGCACAACTTTTAACTCAGCTACTGTGGTTAAGTAACTTCATTTCTCTACTACATGTGTTTTAATCTCAACCACTCCTACTCAAATATTTTAAATCCATGAAACCTAAAAACACAAAATTAAATTTAATTATCTATAACCTAGTGCAACATTTTGTTGACATGTTACCCTTGAGATATAGTATTAATATTTTCTTTTTTCTTTTTTCACAAATCCTACTTATAAACGACAATGGGCCTGTTTGGGTTGTTTGTAGGAAATGCGGTTAAAAAAATCTCGATTTTAAAAAATCTCGGTAGGAAAAAAAAAGTCGGGTTATAGATAATGATTTGTATTTGGATTGATGGTGGTAGAAGTGGTGGGGCTCACGCGTCAAAAAGCTAAGCGTTTAGGAAAAGGCTGGATTAAAGATTTTCCTTAACGCGCTTTTTAGCGTTAGGAAAGATGTTAAGTCCAACTTAACGCCAAACACAAACACACCACGCCGGCGTTGAAACTTTTTCTCCAAAGCCATTAACTTCTACTCCGCAAACGCTTTCGCTCAATCCAAACAAGCTCAATAATGCACCTCAAATTTTGTTGAGGCGCGCGTTAGATACAATAGTAAATATTTAGCTAGCAAAAATAATAATAAAAAAAATCATTGTGGCATTTTAGTTTCCAAAGTACTTCATATCAAGTTTTTTTTCCTGATTTTTTTTTTTTTTACATTTATAGATAATATATGTACATAGTATTATTTATATATGGTTTTGAAATTTTGCATGTAAAATCATTTTTTCTTGTTTTAATTTGTCAATCAGTAGAACTTACCTCTGAGTATATACTCATATAAACTTGACACGCACACACACAGAGTTTCATCTTAAATTAAACCTTTTTTTATATATATTTTGTGTGTGTGTAATTTATTATAAATATAAGAAATTCCGTCTAAAATAGTGTTGACATTTTGAGAAACAAAAAGCGGAAATTTCATACGAAGTTAACAACCTTATTAGTTATGTATAAACACCCGTAATTTTTTTTTCTTAAAGGTGTAGATAAACACAATGTTATTAAGAATTTTGATGGTGGTATAATATTAGACTTTTTTGTTGGTAAATTGACTCTTTGAGACCTTATAAGGAGACTGGAAAATTTAAAAAGAATTTTTTAGGAGATTATTTATAATTAAGGCCTAATTTGAAGTTTAAACTTTAGAGATTCTTAGTTCACTTTTCTCTATTTCTAATGATCTTCACGTACCATTCAAATCAATGTTCTACTATCTACAATCAATTTTCTAATAAAGTCTGAAAATGTCACTTTTTTGTTTTTTTGTTAATATAGTAAAGATTTTCTCAACCTTGTAAATTTGTCATTCTTTTTATCGTTGGATATTGCATTGTGCTGAGTTGAATCACATCAATATAATTAATACGTTAACAAAAATTTCCAAAACAATCAGCAACAGCTCATATACTTGCATCGAATTGTCCTATTCTCGGATCATAATTATTTTTACTTCTTTCTCATACTCTTATTTTCAAAATTTTGTTCTACTTCACAACGAGATTCTAATATGCTTTAAGCTTTATATATTATAAACTTATTAGAAATAAAATCATGTGCACGCCACATAATTATATCTTACATTGTTAACTATTATAGATGAAGTTGTCGCGTTTTGTTTTTCGAAATATCACACTATTTTTTAGAGCGAATTGTTTATGTTTTGATATATTATTTTAAACACGTAAGGTAATAAGAAAGAATATTTTCCGAAATGTTTTATTATATTAAAATTTGAGAGAGACCTGGAATAAGGGGAAGCATAATAAGGTAAGTACAGGGACATTTTTACTCAGTCCAATCACGTTTTTTATTTAACTGGCTAAGATAATTAAGTTCAAGTCTAGATGGATGTTTGCCACGTATCTGGATAAGTGTCGGTACTTTGTATAGATTATAGATACGGTTTTTTTTTTTTTAAAAAAAAAAAAAATCACATGTAAATATTCAATTCCATCGTTATCGACTTCAATGAATTGGGTTTTTTTCTGCGTAAAACTAATCCTCGTCTAATGTCAGCCATTGAACTGTGGCCACTTTCCTGAATTTTGGTTTTTGACTTCTCGTGTTTGATAAAATTTGCATGAGAATAAATATTATGAAATTGTATAAACTTATTTCTTATTAATAAATACATACGAGTTTTTATATCAACAGCTGGGTTCTCAAAATTTTTCAAACTTCTATATATATTACAATAATCCTAAGAACTGGCGTTGACTGTTGAAGAATTTTTTGAGCATAAGTTTCTGTAATATCTTTTTAAGAAATTCATGATAGTTGTAAAGTACCATTTGACCTTTGTGTAGTTGATGTAATAAATACTTAGTTATTGGGAAAAAAGAAGACATTGGTATATAATTTGGAGTTGATATATATTGGTTATAATTAAATGTATGATTGATCTTCTTTCTTTTTTCCAAATTAACCCTATTAATATTTCCTCAACATTAATTAAGTAAGAGAAATGAGGGACTTAAGAAAGATAATTAGGGCATTTAAAAAAATGTTAGATTAGCTAATTTAACTTAATTCCTTATTGTAATCAAATTAGTTAATTATATTTTACATTAAGGACTAGATGAGTATTATTTCATTCGGATTTTTTATCCATCATTATTTTATAACACAGATTATGTTGATGTCAAATATCAATTTAACCCAGTCTTTTATCCTGGCCAATTACTATTAGATTATATATATATACTAGTTTAATTTATCAGTAAGTAGATTAAAACGATAAATTAAAGATAAAATGGATTATGTTTCCTTTGATCTTACCTCTCCATCACCTTAAACTCTAACAACTCAGTCCTCTTCATAATAAATCTATAAACTCTTCAAACTAACTCTTATATATATTGACTTGAACCAACAACAAATAACAAGTACATATTTCAAAGAAATTTGAGCTTATGGGCCAACTGTAGTAGGAGACGGATTCCTGGCTCCAAAACTCCAAGATCAGCGCCAACTCGGCACACACATGTGTCTGTCTGTTCAAAATGTTCATTCATGCAATTAACAACAAAGGCCGGTCTGGTTGATAAAAGGGTTGGCCCAAAATGATAAGGTCATAGGTTCAAACTCCATCACTCAATTGTGCCTCAATTTTGGGTAACTTTCCAAATATTTTTTCGTATTTCTTGAAGAATTGAAGAGAGGAAATGAAAATCGATTTTTTGAGCAATTTCGGATGAGAAAGCACGTGTTTAGAAATTTGGTGAGTAAATTGACTCAACAGTTTGGATTAAAGCCAACACAGCATGTCGGCGCTGAGGAAGCCGTGGCCATGTTTTTGTACATGATTGGTCGTGGAGCCACTTACAGAGACGTTGAAGAGAGATTTCAACATTCTAGAGAGACAGTGTGGAGACAATTTAATAGTGTGTTAAGCTCTGTTAGGAGCTTAGGACTTCGAATTATTAAGCCTGCTGATAATATGTTTAGAGATGCTCCAAAATTTATCGAGGAAGATGAACGATATTGGCCATACTTTAAGGATTGTATTGGAGCTATAGATGGCACTCACATTGCTATTCATGTTCCTGCTGATGAAAAGATTCCTTTTATTGGCAGAAAGGGAATAACTACCACAAATGTTCTTGCTGTTTGTGATTTTAATATGTGCTTTACATTTGCATTGGTGGGTTGGGAAGGCTCTACACATGATACAAGAATTTTCATGGACACTCTCAGAAAGCCGCACTTACATTTTCCCAAGCCTCCTAAAGGTAATTATTTAATTTTATTGTGAATAATGGCAATTATTATTATACAGTTGTTCCAAATATAACGATATTTTATTACGTGCAAATACTACCTTGTTGATTCGGATATCCTAATTTCAAAGGGTTTTTAGGGCCATATAGAAATACAAGATATCATCTTCCTCAATTCAGATTGGCGCCTACTTTTAGATCACAAAATGAAATCTTCAATTATCGTCATTCAAGTTTAAGAAGTGTCATTGAAAGAACCTTTGGAGTTTGCAAAGCAAGGTGGAGGATATTGCAGAATATGACCAACTTTGAGCTTAAAACTCAATTTGCTATCATATGGGCAACCTTTACTATTCATAATTATATAAGGAGAATGGATTCTTGTGATATAGATATGCTTAGAAGATTTGAGAACATTGATGAGTTTGAAAATAATGATGATGATCATAGAGAATATGAATGGGAAGGGCCAACTCCGGACTATTAGACGATGGAAGAAACAAGGAATACTATTAGAAATCAATTGTTAGATAGAGGTCGAGTGCGTTGTTAGCTTTTAGTAACTTGTAGTATAATGAATATTATTTCCATTTTTGGAATATGGTGCAATATGACTCTTTTTTTAATTAATGCAATGGTTATAATATAGTAGTTGACCATTTTGAGTGGAAATTACAATTCATTAGTGATAATGAAGTTTTAAGATATCTTACATTGTTGTATACTATTTAATTTTTGTTTTTTAGTCATTTCAAGTATATAAATTAAAAGAAATATTTGATAACAACTTTGATCTATATGGGTGTATGAAAAATTATATCAACAATTTAATTTCAATATTATTCAAATTCAATCATATTATAATTTTAAATTCAATTATTGAATATAATATTTCTAAAATTTTAACATAAGTGCTTTCTTATACAAACGAATGTAAAAAAAAGTGTTTTTATATGTCCATTTCAGTAATTTTACTAATAAAAAAGTGCTTCTCTATTTTAACATCCAAACAGCTTTTTTTTTAAAAGTACTTTTTAAATTGTGTATCCAAACGAAAAATAGCTTAATTTCTAAAAAAAAAATACTTTTTTAAAAAGCAATGGAAAAAAAACACTTTTTTTAAAAGCTCATCTAAACGGCCCATAATGAATGTGCAGGATCTAGAGCCACATAAGGGAAGTGTGAAATCGTACCTTGGTAGGCCATGGAAGGATTATTCAAGGACGTGATGATAATGCATTTGGGTTAGGCTTTTTATTAAGATTACGGTGTAAAAAAACCAGGTAGAGCTTTTAAGTCAATGAGTCGGTGACAAAAAAGCTCACCGAATGCTTTTGGGTCCAATGACTTATCTCATTAAAACCAATGCTAATGGACTTATTCAACTCTCCATTTTGGAGCTTTTTTTTTTTTTTTTTTGCGTTAGCTGAGTTCTCTATTCATGTTATATATATATATATAAAAAAAAAGCTACAACTATACAAATAATAAATACAACCCAATATGATAATAAATACATTTATTTTTTTATTTTTTTCAACCCACGCTTCTCTTTTTGTGTAAGTTTGAGTTCTCTTTTAAATAATAAATACATTTATTTTTTATTTTTTCAATTTTAAATATAAATATAAATTTTTATCTTTATTTATTGCGATTTACTAATATGTATAGTAGTAACTCAATATGATTAAATGCCCTTTTCGTTTTTCTGTCTTAATTGACTTTTCAAATGACAATCCAAACACTCATCGATTAAGAAAAAAGTTACTTACGCAAAAAGTCAAATGGACAAATCCAAACACAAATCATTATCTATAACCCGACTTTTTTCTACCGAACTTTTTTAAGTCGGATGGCTTTTAAGCCAATTCACTATTCCTACCGCCAACCCAAACAGGCCCAATGAAGAATAATATAGACAATGTAATAGACCCAGCAGGGTGGCACTAGCTATTGGGATAACAAGAACGAAAGCGAGTTGAACACTTTGTTCTATGGCGAGTATCAGAACACTGGAACTGGTGCTGATGATACTTCTAAAAGAGTTAACTTAAGGAAAGGCTTTATGGTTATTACCAGTGCTTCTGAAGCTCAAGCTTATACTATTCAGAACTTCATTCCTGGCTCAAATTGGTTACCCGCCACTGGATTTCCATATACTCTTGGCCTATAACCTATTAATTGTGTTCAAAGTTTGTCTGAGTCTTGGTTTTGTGTGTGTGGTAAGGGTCGTGGTCTCTTGT
This sequence comes from Acacia melanoxylon, assembly GCA_019022615.1. NCBI lineage: Eukaryota > Viridiplantae > Streptophyta > Magnoliopsida > Fabales > Fabaceae > Acacia > Acacia melanoxylon. Next base: position 5,385,215 of record JAFJYJ010000041.1, on the reverse strand, counting down.
TTATGTGATTTGTTGTACGTTAAATTTGTCAATTTTCGTTGAATGACTTCATTTTATCTGTTGTTGTTGTAATCTTTAAAATCACAGAATTACTCTCACGTTTTTTTTCCCACAATTGAGTAATAATTGTAATAAGTTAGTATTAAATTTGTGAATTGTGACGCCTGTCCACTGACAAAGACCCAAAAAAAAAAAAAAAGCCTGCTGCAACTTTTTGGCTCTATAAATCCCTTCATGTCCAAGAAGAACAAGAAGCTCTTATTCGCTTTCTGTATGACTGTGCTCCTCGCCTCCACCGATGTCGAAATTGTCGCCATAGTTAAATCTTCAAAAAACTTCGGCATTGACATTTACAACAACATTTTGATAGACACCATAAGCTCATCATATTTGAATTAGCTGGATGTGATGTAATGCAAGAAAAGTTGTTGCTTTTTACGCTTAGGTGATTATTATTTATTTATTTTCAGAAGTTGACTACAAAAAAATAAAAAAATAAAATAGAGAATTAGTGACGGAGTTTCATTCCGTCACTAATCCCTCACAAATTCCATCACTAAAATTAGCAAAGGGATCTTTTTATCACTAAATTAGTGACGGAATAACATTCCGCCACTATATTCCATCACTAATCCGTCTCTAATTCCATCATAAAAATTAGCGACAAAAAATAGTGACAGACAAATTCTTTCACTAATTTCCTTCCCTAATCCATTACTAATTTTTGTCAAAATATTAGTGATGGAGATTTTTAATCATTGATTTCCGTTCCTAATTTATGTCACTAAACATTTTGTGATGGGATTAGTGACAAAAAAATTCTGTCACTAGTTCCATCGCAAACTTATTTGTGATACAAAATTTGTGACGGAAAAAATTCAATCACTAATTTCCATCACAAAATAGTTTGCGATGGAATTAGGGACAAAAATTTTCAGTCTCTAATTTCCATCGCTAATTCTGTCACAAACTATGTTGCAACAAAAATTAGTGACGGAAATTAGTCATAGAAAAATTCCGTCACAATATATTTTGTGACAAAAAAATCCGTCGCTGATTTCAAATTGTATTATTTAAGATTATAATCTAAAAAAACTTGTTTTATATTTCATTAATATCTTCTTGTGCCTTAATGATAATTAATCACATATGATAAGGGTTAGATTCCATGTTTTTATGATAACAAAACATGATTAAGTACTTCACTAGTAGATAGGAAAAACTTAATTATAATCCTAAGTAAGGTCATGATAATCGCGGATACTATTATCAAAAGAAGACATAATCAATCGAATGAACCATTAAGATAATTATAATCTAACAAGAAAACAACATCTTACCAGTAAGAGAATGGGCTTCAATGAAGAAGTTTTGGTATCCGGATAAGTAAATCAGCTAAGAGAATAGGCTTTACAATAGTTAACTTTTTCAATAATTAGATTTTTTTTATATAATTATAAATTTCTTAAATAATTTAAATTTTAAATTATTATAAAATTAAAACATAAATATATAAAAATTATTGATTCGTATTTGTTATTGAAATTATAACATAATATATGTGAATTGTTTTTAATAATATAATATATACAAATACAAATTTTATAAAGACAAACAAAAAACAAAAATGTATTGATAATGATAGAATGTTTACGTAAAATAAAATAAAAACCAAATTGGAATATTTAATAATATATTAAAATTTATATTTCTATTTTTGTTCGTAAAGTGATATATACACACACACTTTTAAATCACATAGGTTCTTATTTTTATTAGTTCAGCTGGCAAAGGCACTGGACATGTGGAAGCTCGTGGGGCAATTTAAATTTTATAAAAAAAATTGTGATGCATTCATGACAGAAAATACCGTCCCTAAAATTAGGGACAGCCTATTCCAACTTTGTGATGAAATTTTTTCGTCCCTAATTAGGGACTAACTAGGAACAAGTTTCGTTGCTAATTTTCGTCACTAAACTTATTGGTGACGGAATTTCCGTCACTAAATTGATGTTTTTTTTATAGTGATTCTAGCTATAAACAGTGCATCTCATCATTTGTCATGCTTCATGCCGCACGTAAATTCACACTAATCATCATATATAAATTAAGATACGGACCTAAGATTAATTTAACTTTAAAACATATTTGTATAATTTAAGTTATGTACAAACACTTGCAATTATTTGTATTTCTTAGAAATTCATGTAGATAAACATACTGTTTTTTTCATTGAGTTTTGGTGGTGATATATATAATACTAAACAAGTTATTTTCTAGGGGAACTGAATCTTTAAAGCACCTTATAAGGATCGGACGGCGGTAAAAAAATAAAAAATAAAATAAATCCTTAAGGAGATTAATTATAATTAAGTTCAATTAATTGAAATTTATCTATTTCTTACTGAATTTCACCATTTTCAGGTCAATCTTTTTATTAGGAAACGACGGGGGTTTCGAGCACCCCTACTTAAAGCACCCTTCTTCCTTGTGGCAATTATGCACGTTTTGTGAAGACAGACACATTCAATTTATCCAAGTTTTATCACGGTCAAACCACACAGACATATTTTTATACAATAAGAAATACGAGTAGTAGTGAAGAGTGAAGACATTTCTGTGAGAACTTCTCCCAAAAGTTGTTTAATTAACAAGTCTGTACCTGAACCAGTTAGTACTCGTCACAATTATGAGAGCCAATAGTTCATCTATGAGAAGGGATTTGAATAGTTCAAATAGAATTCTAATGGTTTAAATTTAAGGTTTTCAACTATTATTTTTTTTGACTGTTTTTATTAGGTTGGTGCTTATTTGAGCTTGTGGTACCGTTGTATCAGGAGACAGATTCCTGACTCGAGAAGTAACATTGCAAAACTCAGCAGCACTTAAAAAAACATTGAATTACTGACAGAATTTGTTGCCGATAATTACCCACGAAAATTCCATCGGTAAATTTACCGACAGAAAAATTCTGAAGGTAATTTCCGGTGCTTCGGAAGCTGAAACCAATACTGCTTTGAACTTCATTGATTGCTCCAGCTGGATACCCTCCCATGGGGTTCCATATATTCTTGGGCCTTTGACTTTATTGTCTTCAAACTTAATTTCTGTCTAGCTTTAATTTGTGTGGTATATATGGATAGTACGGTAAGTTTTTAAATTTTTGTTGAAAGACTTCATTTTATATATAATGTATTATCTCTCATCTATAATACAAAACATATTTATTTAATTTAATTATATTAATACTACTGTAAAAAGATAGAATAGTGGCGTACGCTTTTGTGGCACTACTTAAAATAAAATAAAATAAAAACCCCACCCCCACCCCCACTTCCACCAGCCCCCACCACCGGCCGGCCACCACCACGGTGGACGGGCGGCGGCGGTGGACGGCAGCAGCGGTGGTGGCCGGCCGGCCAGCGGTGGTGGTGGTGGTGGCCGGCCGGCGGTGGGGGTGGGGGCCGGCGGCGGTGGCCGCGGCGCGGTGGTGGTGGGGTGGTGGGGGTGGGGGTGGGGTTTTTAATTTATTTAAAAGTAAGGGTAAAAAAGGTAATTTCACGCGAATTTGCATATCCCTCATGGGTCCCTTGGACATCTCGGTCTTTTTACAAATTCGGAGGACCTGCGGGGTTTTGCAAATTCATCCAGTATTTAAATGGAATTTTCCCTTCAAGTTTCCTATATACTTTAAGTTTTTTTTTTTTAAAAAAATTGAGCTTACAAATCTAATTTTATTAATAATTCATAGTTTAATTTGCTCAATGTATTTTATATTTAATTTATTATGAAATCTGAAAAAAGTATTCTCATTTTTATATGTTGAAAAATGAATGAGATAAAATTAAATATTATTATATATAGCTTGTATGTGAAGATATTTAGTGATTATAATTTGTAGTTGTTGTACTAATTGTTATTGATGAGTTGCATAAGTAAAATAATTATTTATTTTTAACTCTTGTATTTTATTTGTTTGCTTGTAATGCTTTCTAATTTACCTATCATATGTGTTGGAAAATATGATTTCTTTCGTTATGAGACGTGAAAAATTATCATGATGCTAGGGGATTAATTGATTGATTATTTATCAATTAATTGATTAATTTACCTATGATTTCTTTCCTTACCTAATGTGCTATTTCTAGTGCCATAATGTGTGGTAAGGTATTAGTGGTAGTATTTTAATATATGTTTTTTTTTTATTGTTTCACTTTTACCATAACATGATTGTTGAAGAAAAATTTCCAAATATTTTACAACACATTGGAAATTGATTATTATCAATCCAGCGGAACCTTTAGGCCCTCGCATATACTATATGGATCCTTTAGTTGGAGGTCTTCCAGAAAACTGTCTTGATATGTTGTGGTTGTTCAATAGGTAGGTGTACAAGTGTATGTGTAAATATATCCGTGTATGATTGAATAACCAGAAGTAATCAATTTCTATTTGTTTTGATAGAACATTGACTGCCTATCGAGCCTCTGTCTTATTAAACTATTCTAAAGCTACTGACCCTATCAATAGGTATATGTGTAAGAAGATACGTGTACTTATATATGAATAAATTTAGATTTTGTTATAAAACAATCTTTATTCAAAAATTGAGTTAACTATTTCATTATATTGTTACAATAATGCCCTTTCTGACCGAATAACAATGATTGCTGGTATTACATCATGAAATTCATGAATGATGTAATTACTCATGATCAGCCTTTTGTTACTTCAAAAGTAAGTCATTTTAGTTGTAAATTATATTGTGTTTTAAATTTAATTGAGTAGTGTCTGTATTTTTTAGTGATTTTAATTCATTGTGTGCATGATTATATATATGTAGTATTATGAAGATCAACATACATTGTGACAGTTTGATTGACCATTAAGTGAATGAAGTCATTGAGGGATGGTGTGAATATGTGTTCAAATAATACTCTAGCTAGCTACTATTCTTTCTTGCCTATTGTTTTGTTGTTTATTTAACTAGAATTAGCTATAAATTATTTAGTAGTGATTTTGTTAATTAGTTATTTGTTTGTATCATTTTGGAGTTATTTGATTGTGGTTTGTTTTTCTTCATTTTGTTGTGGATATGAAAATTTGTGTTTAAAGTTTGTTGTCAACTGTAATTATAGAGTTTTGAAAGAAAAATAAGAAAAAAGATATGTTTAAAAATAAAAATAAAAACCTTCCTATGGCGCTTTCTTAGAAAAATGTCACATAGGAAGCAATTTTTTTTTTTAAAAAAAATATACATTTCTTGTAACGCTTTCTCAATAGGAAGTGTTTATAGATACACATGATGTGGCGCTTCCAAGCGTCACAGCTTCTTTTAGTGACCATAGGATATGTGGCACTTCTTAAACGTCATAGCTATCCTTTTTTGTAGTACTAAATTTAATGATACAATATATGCTATTATTAAGTAGTTTTTTTAATCTCTCTAAAAAAAAGCTAAATGAATTTTATATTAAGGAATAATATATAATTATATTTAAGAATATTAAACATTCATTTAAAAGAAGGAGTTTATTAAAGGGTTAAGTAGAAATTTTCGCCTTGAAGATATCTGGCCGGGAAGCGATTTTGCTTAAGCTAAAACCATAGCAATGTTACCCCCTCCGTTAAGCGCCTAACGAAATCAAACGTTAGTTGACCCCATTATGTTGACGTGAATTATCTACGTAGCATCTTTGTCACTTTTTTAAGTAGAAATTTTGCCCTGGAAGTACACGCTCATGAGCAATTTTGCCTTCAAAGTTTTGTTTAAAAGCAATTTTACCCTGGAAATATACAATCTACATTAGTATAGTGGGGTCAACTAACGTTTGATCGTTAGAGGCGAGTTAACGGAGAAAAACATTACTATGTTTTTAGATTTCCGAGGTAACATTGCTCTAAAAAAAACTTTCGCGATAAAATCGCTTCTCAACATATTTCGCGACAAAATTGATACTTATCCATTTATTAAACAAGTTTATTAAACAACCGGGGGGGTTGGGCTACATCCTAGTTTAATTAAAACTATTTAAAAGAAGTTACTGTAATTAATTCATAATTTAAAGGTGCATAGACTATAGAAAGTCAAAGTAGGCTCCTGTTGGAAGTATTTGGAAGAAAAAAATGTTTTTTTCCCTGATTAAATTTGGAAGAAAAATCCTCGCGTATATGAATTCTAAAACTATTTTAAGATAGACTTAAAAATATAATAGTATATTAAAATGAAATCCAAATCATCTAAATTTTAATCTAAGCAACGTATCCAAAAATAAACAAAAAATTGCTTTGATGAGTCCAATAAAATACGCAAGAAAAAAAGTAAACATAACTTCACTATTTGTAATTTGTGAATTATTTAATTTTCTTCCAATTTTATATTTTATATCCAAGTATATTATTTATCCAATTGATATAATTAAGATAAGAAATTTCTAAATTTCATTGGAGATATAGTTTACTATGAAAATGATAATTAAGTCACAAAAGTTCGAGTGACACAATATAGGTCATAAAAAAAAAAATTTGTTAAAAAATGAGTTTCAAGTATTAATTCAAATAGTTGCAAATATGGGAGTATTTCAAATCATTAGAAATAATCTATAATATTTAAATGTTTGATTTGCATTTAAGTTTTTTATATTTGCAATTGTATTGATTCAATATTTGCAACTCATTTTGCAGTAGAATTTTGTGAGAAGAAAATATTCCGGGGTGCTGTTGCAAATCATTGTTTATTTGTGTTTAGACTTTAGAGAGCCACAATCAATGGGCACAAAAACACATGGATGCCAATTTTCCAATTCATCCACATCCTTTGGATGTGAAGGTGGAACCTTCACATCTATTGTCTAGATTTAATATTTTTTACTTTTTTTTCAAAAATATATATATTTTAATAGGTAACAAATATAAAATAAAGATAATCATTTAACTAATTTTCTTCAAAAAATAATTTTCATTTAAAAATTACTAATTAAAAAAAATCAAATCTAGATCTAAATAGTCTAGACAAGATGAACTTTCTCTACTTATCCAATCCTTTGGGTGAGTAGAGAAAATGGTTTCCTTAGCTTCATGCATGCATTATACTTCTTCCAATCCTTAATATAATTAATAGCCACTTAATTTTTTTTTTTAACAAATTAAAGAAGTTAAATAAACTATTTTAAAGCATTTATATTACTTTTTTTAAAAAAATAATTTGTCGACTTATAAATTTGTACTCCTTGCAGTTCTTTTTATACGCACCATTATCTCTTTTAAGGCTAATCCTTAATATAAGCAACTTTGTTCTTGTGTCTTAAAATTCAAACTACTTTTTTTCTTTTCTACCCCTATCAAATACACATATTTATATTAATTATTCCCCACTCACAACTAATTATCTTTCATTTAATCATTTATTACTCATTATCTGATATCTCTCATATTTTATACTTATTCTCTCTCATATTTTTTACTTATTCTCTTTCCTATGCACTTTTCATAAATATAGGGCATATTTGGAAGAAATATGATATTTTTAACGTACTTATTGTTTTGAAATAATCTTAATTGTCAGTTCATTGTGCACAATTAAAAAAAAAAGTTACTTGTAACAAGGACTAGAGGGAGCATATAATAATCGAATAATAATATTTGTTATAATTAAATAGTTTATTTAGTTTCTATAATTCTTTTAAAAAAGTCAATTAGAGAGATTATTAAATAACTCTAACTTAATATTCCTCATTTCATATGTGTATGAAGTCGAAGATATATAATTAAATCACTTATGTCTTTTTCTGCACTATATCGATCGATTGATTGAGAAGGCCTATATATATATACACACACATTGTGAAATTTTACAAGCAACATACGAGACACTTGCACATGGGAAGTTTAAGGGTTTTCATGTTTTTGTATGTGATCGTTTTAGTTCAAATCACTCACAGCCAAAGCAAACTATGCCTCCGAGGAAAGCAAGCAGCCTTATTCATATTTGGAGACTCACTATTTGACGTCGGAAACAATAACTACATCAACACCACCACTTTTTTTCAGGCAAACTTCAATCCATACGGCGAAACTTTCTTCAAGTACCCCACCGGAAGATTTTCCGATGGACGTGTCATCCCAGATTTCATTGGTACACATGACTGATATTCTCAATATGCAACTACATACATACATATATATATATATATATATATATATATATATATATATATATATATATATATATATCATATTAATGTTGAAGTGTCAAACTTTTTGAGTTTAATTTTGTTGTGGGATGCTGCAGCTGAATTTGCCAAATTGCCACTGTTATTACCATATTTGCAACCAGCAACATACGAGGATGATTATATCTTTGGGGCAAATTTTGCATCAGCAGGAGCTGGAGCTCTGGTTGAAACTGGTCAAGGAATGGTATGTAATTATTATATTATATATAATGCACAGTGGGCAATGATTGAGAAGCCTTCATGATAATTTAATCATTATTGATTTTCTTACTCGATTTTATTAGGTGATAAACCTGAAAACTCAAGCAAGCTACTTTAAACTAGTGAGTAAGATATTGAAACAGAAACTAGGGGATGAAGAAGCAAAGGCCTTACTTGCAAGATCTGTGTACATCTTTGACGTTGGAGGCAATGATTATATATGCTGATCCTTTCTTGGCCAACTCAAGTAACGTTGTTCTTCCTTATCCTGCACAACAATTTGTTGATGTTGTGATTGGCAACATATCAAGCGTCATTCAGGTAGGTATATTGCACAAGATTTGAACTTATGCAAATAAATGATAAGGAAGAGTGCACCAAAGATTGATATATGAAGTTTTATTGAACTGAAATTTTGTGGGGTGATTTGAAACACACAAATCTTGGTGGGGTTGTCAATTGGATCTTACTAGTGATTTGATATTTGTTTTCATTGAAACTTTGTGTGGGAGATCCGTAGCATTCGATCAATTGTTATTATCTATCGTCTGATTGTAATATGGTGATCTCTAGCGCACGCAAGTTGTATCTTTCGTCCAAGAAATACAGAGATATAATAATAATCTTTGTTGCGCTTTTCCTATCTATCTATCTATCTATATTTCTTCAGCTGCTCTATATATATGTATATATATTCTGGAATTATTGTTTTTAAATTATCTAGCAATTCTGGACTTCATATATGTAATTAAATATTGCAGGAAATTTATGATGAAGGGGGTAGAAAATTTGGGTTATTTAATGTGGGGCCATTGAATTGTTTTCCAATACTTAGGATGGTTAAAAATGGAAGCAGCTTACATGAGTGCCAGGAAGAAGAAGCTTCAGAAATAGCAAGATTACACAGAAGAGCTCTTCCCAAAATGCTTCAGAAACTGCAGAAAGAGCTTGAGGGATTCAAATACTCACTCACCGACTATTACGGTGCACTTATTGAAGTAATGAAATATCCTTCCAAATATGGTAACGCCCAACCCTCACTTGCCCCAATTAATACATCTAAACGCCCGTGAGAGGGGGGTTTTTATTTTGGTTCATGGAACAATTTTATTTCAGAAATTTTTATAAGGTGTAATTTTGTCCCAAACGTTTTTTGAGGGGTAATGTTGTCCCAAAAGTATAAAACACGAAGCAATTTTATCTTTACCTTTATCCCAGTTAATTTTAATTATTAGTTGACTAAATATGTTAAGTTGACGGTCCACATGTTATCTACGTCATTTTTGTTAAGGTGTAAATTTTTGCCAAAAGCCTATGTTTCATCTTAACAAATTTACACCTTAATAAAAATGACGTTAATGAAATATAAACTGTCAGCTTTATGTATTTAGTTAATTAATAGTTAAAATTGATTGGTATAACGACTATGACAAAATTTCTTCACTTTTTATACTTCTGGGACAGATTTGCCCTTATTGAAAACTTTCTGGAGCAAAAATATCCCCTTAACCCTTTTATTTCAAAAGACATTGAATTTATTGACTGAGGTGTTAACTGCCCCACTTTAACTGCCTAGCCGCTGCTCCACCTTACTTTTGGGAACTTTTTCAAATGTTTTTTAAGCTTCTTTTATTATTAAATTCTACATATAAGTGACGTCTTGATATATTAGGAGTTAAAAATGGTATTATTTTTTTTAAAGATTTAATACTATAAAATTATACGAAATCTCAAAATTTTAAAATTTTAAAAAAATCATAAAAATTTAAAAGAACACTACTTTTTATTCATATAAGATATTAAAATGTCACTTATTTTATGTACAATCTAATAATTAAAAGGATTATGAAAAAAATATTTAAGAGCGCCCCAAAATTGAGGGGCAACAGCTGAGGTGGGATAGCTAACACCCTAGTCTTGACCTTAACGAAAATGATATTAAACTCCTAACTAAGATAAATAATATTATAAAAGTTTCAAAACATATTAATGGTAGCTCTTTCACTTATTAATAATTCCTTTCACTTATGATTGACTAGTTATAAGACTTTTATTATATTATTTCTCTTAATTAAAACTTTAAACGTCATTTTCCTTTGAATTTATTACTTACCCACCGTCATATCCCATCCTAAGCAATTTATATAAAGTTCGTCAAATTAGTCTCTTCATTCTTACCGGCCCCAAAAAAAAAAAGTCTCATCATTCAGCAACATTAATGATTATTATCTGACTCCTCCCTCCGATAGGAAGTTTTCCGGGAACTTTTTTTTTTTTTTGATGAAATACGGGGCATCAGCCCATCATTTATTCCTGTATCAAAACATTCCTTGGGTATGCAACACCTAGCCAGTCCCTGTACAGACAACTAACAATACACTATGGAGGGCTACGAAAAAAAGACTTATGTTCCTCTTGCCTAATACTAAAACTAGCAAGAGTATCAACACAATAGTTTCCCTCCCTATACACATGTACAATCATAAAATTTGTAAAATTTCTCATTGCTGATCTGATTTGTAGCAGCAACTGTGAGCCACATTCCTCATTCACCTGCAGATTTTCAACCAAATGCACTACAGAAACAGAGTCACTTTCAAGTATTATGTTATCAAGTTTATAACTCAGAGCAAGTTCAAGTCCAATCAAAACACCCCAGATTCAGCTTTGATTGCAGAGCAAAAACCCAGCTTCTTTGCAAACCCACCCAACCACCTACCCTCACTTCCACGAATTAAGCCCCCACAGCCCGCCACTTTCTGCTCTCTATTTGAGGAACCATCCACATTTAACTTGACCCACCCCTCTCTTGGGGCTACCCAGCTGATGCATACTTCCCTCCTTACTCTCTTAATCCTTCCAAACTCCACTCTAGCTCTTTTAATTTCACTGACATACCATTCCACCACCCGTTTCCTGTCACCAGGCATAATAAAGCCCTCCTCAAAATGACTCTTGTTTCGCCAACTCCACAAGAGCCAACATGACAGTCCGAATACCAGCCCCCAGTCGCACTCAGATCTCCTTAAATTCCACTCCATCCACTTTATTCCATGTAACCTCACAAATTATGGTTCAAATATATCCCCCTTTAACTCCCTCCATAACTCCCCAGCAACCTGACAATCTCTCAGAACATGCATCAGATTCTCACACTGATTACCACAATAATGACAGCAATCAGATCCACCCAGCAAACGGCTCCATCTTTCTGCCGTTAACAGCCTGTCATGACCAACCAACCACAAAAAAATCTGTACTCTCTTAGGCCCTTTCCATTTCCACACTTTATTCCAGACAGTATCCCCACCATCTTCCTCCTCCCTCATAATGTGATACATCTCAGAAACAGAATATTTATTATGTACATTCTCCCCCCCCAATCGAATATGGTCTTCTTCACTCACCTCGTTGGGCGGTATTACAGCCAGAATCATCTTCAGCCCCTCCTCATTGACCCATCTCCTAATTCTTCTCAGATCCCATTCCCCTTCCTGATCAGTCATATCCTTCACCCTCACATCTCTTTCCACCTCAGGCACTATCTCAACACACTTATCAATCAACTTGCAGCCAACATCAACCCAGCTATCATCCCAGAACTTGGTTTTCTCACCATTACCTACTTCCCACACAATATTGCTAACAACTTTGGGCCATATTCTACCAAGATGTCGCCATATTTCAGAATCGATCTTCACCACTTTACACTCCTTTTCTAGATCACATTCTCTCCTATACTTGCCTCTTAGAACCTTGGAACAAAGGTTTTCTGGGTTTGTGATTACATTCCAAGCCACCCTCCCCAACAAAGCATCATTCATCACTTCTAAGTTCCTTAAACCAATACCTCCATTTTTCTTTTCTTTACATAATGTCTCCCAACTCACAGCATGTATTTTACGCTTTCCTACTTCACTCCCCCAAATGAAATCCCGTTGAAGTTTTTCCATCTGCATCCTCACACTACTAAGAATAAAGGAATGTTGCATACTAAAAACCGCCATTTGATTCGTGACAGATTGTGCTAGAGTGATTCTACCAGCCAAGGAAAGAGTTTGTTTCTTCCAACTACTCAATTTCCTTTGCATTTTATCAATTAGATGTTGAAACCGCCTGTTATGATCCCTTCCTCTTACCATATATGCTCCCAAATACCTTCCTAAATCATCCATTCTTTTATAACCAGCAATCATACAGATTTCATTCTGCATACTCCTCTGAATATTTCTTTAAAAATATATACTGGTTTTTTGCACATTAACCATCTACCCAGACAACTCACCAAATGTTCTCAGGACATCCATCACCATACCCATTTGCTCAAGATTCGCTTCACAGATTAATAGCAAATCTTCAGCAAATAGCAAGTGTGAAATAGCAACTCCATTCCTCCCCATCCTCATTGGCTTCCCCTTCCCTTGATTTACACAATCTATAATTAAATGTGTCAACTTCTCCATTCCTAGTACAAAAAGATATGGAGATAAAGAGTCCCCTTGTCTTAACCCCTTAGAAGGGACAAAACTTCCCCTTTTGCCTCCATTCCACATAATAGCCATTTTTGTTGAACTAATACAACCCTGAATAACTTGTCTTAGTTTCTCATTAATTCCTATCTCAGCTAACACTTTTTCAATGAAATTCCAATTCATTCTATCATATGAAATCAAGGTCAACCTTGATAATCATATATCCTTTTCCCCCCTGTATTCTACTCATAGAATGAACTAATTCTTTAGCAATGATAATATTGTCATGTAAACTCGTACCAGGCACAAAACTGGTTTGATAAGGTGAAATCAACACATCCATAAGTGGTTTCAGTCTATTTACAATTAGTTTTGACAGTCCTTTGTAAATGACATTACATAAAGCAATTGGGCAAAACTGACTTACCTCCTCCGGTTGTTCTACCTTGGGAATAAGCACTAGAAGTGTGTCATTGACATCTGCAATTTTCTCAGGATTCTTCCACAAGTCCTTTATGTAGCTAATAACAGAATGCCCAACTATCCTCCAATTATGCTAATAGAAAATAGCTGGGAAGCCATCACTGCCTGGGGCTTTAAGTTTCCCCATTTGAAAAAAATGCCTTTCTAACTTCCTTTCCATTGACATCCATCTCCAACCTCCTTAATTTCCCTTCATGCACCATCCCCCAACTCTGATTTGTGGTAATCCAGTCCCTGTCACACTGATTTTCAGAAAACAAATTCATAAAAATGTTTGACACATATCCACAATCCTATCTTCCTCCTCAACCCACACCCCCTCAGCATTCTTAAGCATTCTAACCTTATTTCTTCTTCTTCTTCTACACAAGGTTTTGGTATGGTAATACCGCGTATTTCTATCCCCTTCCTCCAACCATCTTCCCCTTGATTTCTGGTGCCAAAGCACCTCTTCCTGCCTTAAGGTCTTCATTAACTCCTCCTCAAGTTCTTTTTCCAGCCAAAACAGATATGGGTTATTACATCTATTGACACATTGCTGAATCCCATTCAGCCTGTTCAGTATCCTTCTCTTCCGGATCTCAATTCTCCCAAAAACATCTTTATTCCAACATGTTAGATCTCGCTGTAAATTTAAAAGCTTCATATGTAATTCCTCTTCACTCTTCCAACTATTGCACATTACCTCCTGGAAGTTATCATGCATCTGCCATGCCACTTGGTATCTGAAAACTCTACTTCTACAACCATTATTTTCCACATTTAGGTTAACCAGCATGGGGTGGTGATCAAATCCCACTCTAGGAATGACTTTAATCTCAGCATTAGCAAAATTTTCCAGCCAATTTACATTACATAGACATCTATCCAAGCGTTTATAAATTATATCCAGCCCTTCCCATTTAGGCCCTCTCCACGTAAAGTACGGCCCATTAGCCTCCACATCTATAAGATTACAGCTTTGAATCCATTCATTGAATTTTCTACACCTTGTTTCATTAATTCGTCCTCCCCCTTTTTGCTCCAGGGGTGTTTTAATTTCATTAAAGTCCCCCGCCATCAACTATGGTTTAGCAACATCACTTGCCAAACTATGTAATACTTCCCAAGTTCTCTACCTTCTTTGCTCACAAGGGTTTGCATACACTGTTGTGAACAACATCTCCTTACCTTCCATACTCACTCTACAGTGAATAAATTGTTCATCTTTAACTAGAACATCCACAACTAACTCATCCCATTCCCAGAGTAACCATATCCCCCCTGAGAAGCCATCCGCCTCCATCCTAACTGAGTGCTTAAACCCCCTATTTTTTATAACCTTCACCGCGTGGTTGCCACTGATTTGAGGTTCCAAAATCACGACAAAATCTACCTTATACCTACGTTTTATATCCTTCAACACATTCGCGGTCCCCTTGCTCGCTGCTCCCCTACAATTCCATACCAAAATCTTCATCATGATAACAGAAATTAGTAGAAAATAGCCCAGAAAACACCTAATCAGCTAGTACAGGGGTAATACACCCCTCCACCATACTGAACTCCACATTCTCAATCGGTTCACCACCAGCATCAGCAATCTCTTGTCTCGTTGGACTCATATCAATCCCTTCCATGTGCTCTCCTGGATGCAGATTTTCATTCTCTTCCATGTTTACTTTGTCCACTTTATAAGCCTCCAAATTGCTTTCTGGGACCATCTCACAGCTAGTATAGGTCTGTGAACTTACTCCTATATTTTGCCTCATACTCCCGCTATTATGTACCGCCAACGCCTTCTTCATCCCTCCCTCCTTTACTACCACTTTTTCCATTTTTTCCTGCTTACTACGAACACTATCCCTCAGTCCCTTCCCAGCACTCACTGCAGCTCTATCATTCTCCTGCATATTAACTACCTTCGTCCTTTCCTCATCCTCCCCTA
The DNA here is from genome assembly GCA_019022615.1 of Acacia melanoxylon. Lineage (NCBI taxonomy): Eukaryota > Viridiplantae > Streptophyta > Magnoliopsida > Fabales > Fabaceae > Acacia > Acacia melanoxylon. Next base: position 5,369,898 of record JAFJYJ010000041.1, on the reverse strand, counting down.
CAACCGAATGCAACATTGAGAATCTAGAACCAGTATTATGCTCCTGAATAGGCATAACATTACTTCTCTGTCTCCTCGGTCTTTGTATGGTCTTCCATATCTCCATTTCCCCCTCCCTCTCAATTCCATCCTTCATCTGCTCCCCTTTTGCCTCCACAACCATTTCCTCAGACTTTTTACGATGGAAATTATCACATCCATCCTTATTATGACCATACCACCCAAACTTTGTGCACAGTAATCCCAGACTTTCATACACAACACTGAGAATATGACCATCAACATTAAACACAGGAACCAAAGGTTTCGTAAGATCCAATTCAACACACATACACGCAAACTTTCCCTTAGTACGTTGCACAGTATGGATATCCAGCCTAATAGCTTTGCCAATGGAATTCCCCAAATTCAGGAGGAATTTCTTATCAAACAAAGAAGCCGGCAACTCAGGAATTCTAACCCAGGCAACAACCGACTCAATTCTAGCATTTTTAGGATTAAAATCAAGACGCCATCTCGCCACACTAAGATAAGCATCATTAATAACCCAAGGACCACCTATCAGGGCTTCTAGTCCTCATTGTGTTGAAAGCTCACCAAATAAAAATCATTATCTAGATTGAGGATATCAATATTACCCTTCCTTTCCCAAATCTATCGCAGCTTCTTCACCATAAAACCATAGGAAGGTTGCCTTCCCATCAGTTTAACCACCAGTGTTCTTCGAAACGGCTTCATAAGCCTTTCCCGTTCCTTCTCCTCCAATAAGAACTTTGGACATAACGGATTAGAATGATCCACACTGATCCCGTCGCCAGGATTAAGCACTTTCGAGAAGTCCGTATCAGCACCGTAGCCCTCTGTTTCATCCTCATCCTCAATTGATGCTCACTCCCACCAGCATTTCCTAGCATTCACATTCTGCAGCAGCGACTCCCTATAAGACTTTGGCGCTGGCTCCTTTCCTTCCGTCTGCATCCAACTCTCATCGCGAGGTTTCATCGATTGAATGCCCGAAAACTCCTCTGTTGTAAATCGAACTCTCCTCTTCCTACGCCCCATATCCTCCTGCTCATCTTCTTGCATTACCTCCTTTCCCCTCCTCGCATGATGTGATCGGAGGGGACGCTCATTTTTTCGGCCACAGTGGGTGGCGGAAATTCGTCCCCAATTCAAAGCCCTGGCAGAGCTCAAAAACGTCTTTTTTCACGCATGAATAATTTCCTTCACCTTCACCGGGAACCTCTTTTAATGTTTGCTTCCTTCCATTTTATTATTTTCATCATTAGAGCAATTCTAAATGGGTAAGATTTTAATATTTCATAAAAATATTATTATATAATAACAAATAACAAATTTTACTAAATAATTATATATAAAAAAAATTTCTTTTTATAAGATACTAAATCTCAACATTTTAGAGTTGATATAACGATAATAAAAAAAAAAAAATAGATGGTAAAGGAAGTGGAGAGGTTTCCATCCCAATTTATTTAGCGCATAATTTTTCATTTTGCGGCTAGTTTCTATGCATTAGTTAACTATTCACTCATTCTCAATCAAACTCACTCCCTCTCTATATTTAAACATAATAAGAAAGTTTTTGGAACACAAGTTGTTTTTTGTATGTTCAATTTATTTCTTTCAACCAAGTTTAACTATCATTTTGATATATATAATTCGGTGATTTTTTATATCTTATAAAAACAATTGGAGGGAGTATTATCCATCTATTAATTAAGAATATAGATAGCCTCCTTTTGTATTAGTTAGAGTAATTTTATAATGAATCATGATTTAATGTTTTTTTTTCTTTTTTTTTATGATTTAATGTTTTTCTTTTTTTTTAGAAGGTTTTAAAGTAGGAGAAGTGGCTTGCTGTGGAGGTGGGCCGTACAGAGGAGATTACAGCTGTGGAGGGAAAAGAGGGATTGAAAACTATGAATTGTGTGAGCATGTTAATGATTTTGTGTATTTTGATTCTATTCATCCTACTGAGAACGGTGCTCAACATTTTGCCAATCTCATGTGGGGAGGAAATGGTAATTTCACTCACCCTTACAATCTCAAACAACTCTTTGAGTTTCAAGTTTGAATTACAATAGCAAGTTGTTGTGTAGATTCTACATACGCTGTTGCTGTTGTGTTATCATTTAAAATAAATAAACAATATTACTTCCTATATATTAACTGCCCTTGTACTATCGCAATATTATTTTGGGAAAATATCAGTAAGGTCTCAAAGAAGAAGAAAAATATCAAAAAAATTCTAACCCCAAATCCCTTATCAAAAAAATTTCTAGAGATTTTTTTGATATTAATTACGTACGGAATGTCAATATAAAAAATGTTCCGTTGTCAAAATGACTTTTCCTGTTGTTAATTTCCTATGAAAATATCATTGTCAAAATGACTTTTCGTATTGTCAAAAGTTTTACGAGTTTTTCCTTCAAATAAGCGTGTAGAATTTTAGAAACCTATAAAATTTTTAACAAAGAGAAAAGTCATTTTGACAACAAAACCTTTTTGATATTGGAATTCCATAATTAATACCAAAAAAAAAAATCTTTAAAGGAAATTTGAGGTTGAGACTTTTTAATAATTTTTTTCTTCCTTGGGACCTCATTGATATTTTCCTTGCTGCTCCAACGGCTTTTTTGGTATGGTGATTAGAGCCTTCAAATATAATAATAATGTTATAATAATCATTTGAGCTTATGCAAATAGACTACTCAATTTGCATAAAAAAATTTGAAGTTTGAATGGGGAGGGTTTGAAAAAGTACAAGTTCCATGCATTTAGCCATTTATTGAATATATGGGATGATCATATTTATTACCTACGAATATTTTAAAAGAGGCGAATTTTCCTCTTTGTTGCTATTAAACATAATTTGATTCAACCACTATTCCCTTCATTGATAATCATTTTTTTATGTTATTGGAAATAGCAACTACATCAACAAATTTTTGTTGTTGATATTATCATTCTAGTATCATGTTTGGGATTTAGAATACGCTTTTAATATAAGTGTTTCCTCTAAAATTCAAACTTAGTAAAACCTTCCATCATTAGACCAACTATGTTGATACTACATCAACAAAATTATATTACACCTTAATGTTGCGAACACAAAATATTGACTAAACAAGGTTAAATAGATTGTGAGCTGCCGAAACAAGTTTAAACTATTTTTTTTTAGAACAAAGAATCAGATTTTAAATAGAAGAAAAAAAGTTTTAAATCCGTTTTTTATCTGCTGGAACCATATTCGACCATACCCATGAGAAACCCTTCCCCTGCTGTCAACACGCCATTCTCTCTCCATGAATATTCGCATCTCTATGATTAAATTTTAGACCAATTACTTTTTGTTTAAAAACAAAACTATTTTGAAAAGTTGAAATCTTATACAATTTTATGGAAAATTTGTTTTCATCAATTCTAAACTTGGAGACACCCACCTGAGCTCGTTCGCTGCAGGTATTGCATCTCAACAGATGTACCAACTTCATCAGATAAAATAATAATATTAGATCGCTACACACAAGACCATTCGCAGTTTGTACACAATCATTCCATGAACGTTGCTCCTCTAGTATGTTTGGTCAATTTATGGAGGACGAAGAAGGGTCATGGTGCGTGGCAGGACGTTTCCGTGGGGAAGGGAGAGCACAAAGTTAATGAAATTGATAGAGCAAATAATATAGTTATGTTTTTAATTTTGTTGTTTAAATAATTAAGAGATGTAGTGATAATTTGACCTAAATTTTAAATTTTTAATTATGACATATAACCCGATATATAATTTGTTAAGTTCAAAATGGTAAATTAAGATTTGAATAATTCAACCGTATTTATATAGAATGTACCCTTATAAAAACCTTTATTGTTATTAATAGAATGTAGAGCAGGCACGTGAATTCACAATTCAGTTTAAGCATGGACCTAACTTATTAGTTATTTTAATAGACGCAAACCTATAACAAATTAAGATAAAGAATAATTCAAGAAATTAAAAACGCTCTTTTCTTGCTATTTTTTTTATAGTTGTTACGGTACTTGTTAAATAAAAACTAAATGCACAACCAAACCAGAACCTGCAGGCAGGCACTGTCATCATCTTCTTCACCGTCTTTATGTTGGCATCTAGCTATTTTATAATTAAATCTATACTTTCTTAATAAGGGATTTTTAGAACTAATTTCGAGATAAAGGAAAATTAATGAATATTTTAATGAAGTAAATTCATAAGATAAAACTATTATAGAGTAAATTGTTGAAAAAGTTACGGAAAATCAATGATGAAACGAATGACTAAAAATGATATAATGGTGATAAAAACAATTAAAAGTATTATGATAAATACCGAAAGATCATGAAAAATTATGAGAAAAATATGGAAGTGATATCCCTAAATTATGAGAATTTAATAAATTATTTCAGAGGAAATAACTTGAAGAAAAGTTTAAAAAGCATTTCGTAATCATAAAGTAACTTGATGGGGTAAACATTTTTAATATTTTACACAGGATATAAAATGACAATATCAAGATAGAAGTTTGAAAGATAACAATATACTGTAAATTAGTAAAGATAAATATATGAAGAAACCTGATCCCTGAAAAGATCACTAAACGAAGAAATTAGGCCCGATTAAGCCCTAACGAAGGCAAGGGTAAAACAGAATTTTTGGTAAAAAATATTATATTTTTAAAAAATGGAAAAAAATATAGAAAAATAAATAAATCTGAATTTTTAAAAGAGGGGGTCGAAATTATGGTTATTTTTAATTAAAAAGAATTGTTTAAATAATTAAAATGGTAATTAGAATAAAATAATAATATAATGCGGTGAGTCGAAACTTATAGACGTAGACCAGAGAGAAAAGTTAGAAATAAATTCTACAGTAAACCAGAGGTAAAAGTCTTTTCAGACTGATCAAATTAAGAACAAGTGAATTTTTACACGAAGAAAGAATTTATCGACGTCGATTCCGCAACCGAAAACCCTAATTCCTAATAAGACGGAAAGCGATCGATAGAGTAGAGCCGGATAGGCAAAGTGAGAACCTATAGAAACAATTGCGTGTTTTCAAACACGGGATTAAGTTAGGCAACCACCGGACGTTTTACGATTCGGCGAATTATTGTCCGAGAAGTTGGTTCTATCGGAAGCGATTTCCGTAATCGGACGCGTTTGTCCGAATATCTTCCGACGCACCGGAGAATACCTGGATATGATCAAAAAGAGGATCAAAATATATAATATGAAAGAGGATGAAAAGATCTTCAAAGTTACATGCCGGATTTTTGAGTTTCGCGAAATCGCGCGAAACGGACACCGACGGTAGCTTTATCGGACCGGAGAGGCCATAAAGCAAGATGAAAAATCAATCTTTGACTTTTGGGGGACCAAGAGGTCGGCCAAGACCTTGAATGGTCAAGATTGCATCTTACAAAACCCTAGATCCAACGGCCGAATCATTTCGAAGACTTTTTGTTAATACCCACCTTGTCCCTCCCTTTTTCTATAAATAGCACCATTCCCTTCTTCATTCTTCACACCTCCTCTTCTCTCTACCTTGGCCGAAACTTAGAGTGAGAAGCTCTGCAAAAGTTTTGCCTTAGCTCCGAGTAAGTTCTTCTCGTCCTTAGTTTTTAGTTTCCGTAGTTCTTTCGGTAGTTATAGTAGAACTGTTGTTTTGATCTAGGAAGTTTCGGAATTTGTTCCTATGCTTGTTTTTATGCCTCATTGCATTGAAAGATGCCTGACGAGGTAAAAACATAGTGGGGATAATTTTGAAATGGAATACGGTCAAAGTAACGAAGTTCGCGAAATTCCGCCAAATTAGGGGTAGAAGGGCAAAATGGTAATTTTTACCTAAAATGCCGTTATGATTGCAAATCACTAATAAAAGTGATATTACTCGATAGGGCATCGAAACTCGATTTGCTTTAAGTTACTGCCGCTGACGTGCCGCGAACATTTCACGTTTTTCCGTAAAAAAGTACGTTTTTCCGCGAAAGTACCTAACGTCGTCAACGAAGGTACGGACGCGTCTTGTAACACTAATCTTGTACTTCTTAAATGCATATATGTGTGATAGATATGTTCGTAGACCGATATACGAGACGGTTTTACACGGGTTATAGTCATGCGATAACGCCGTATGTTTTTCTAGCGGCGAGAACACGAGTGGTATCGTGGCACCGGTGAATAGTGCAAGCCGTTATTGTTGTTTTACATTGTGGGGCTTTACATACTGCGTAATGCTTATGTTTTGTCGGCATAATGATCATGCATCTGGCCGTATGCTTATGTAGTGATATACTGTTGTATTGTCTAGAATATCTGTTATCTGTATACTGTATTGTTTGGGTTTGAGATTAACCGTTACCTGAGATTCAATGCGGTGAATTGAATCTCAGCTATAGCATCAAGATCCGGAGGAATACGGATCGAAGATCGAGGCAAGCATCAGTAGACGTGCAGCTAGAGACTTATCTATCTTTACCGCTTTCAGTTATTCACTTTCAAACTCTAGGATTAATGTAATCATTACAATGTTACACTGTGGTTGATGTTTGTTATGAATCAGTTACTCTTTCGCTCCAATGCTCTATTCTGATTACTCTGCTTGAAATATTTGGAAACGTTTAAAAAAAAAAAATATTCCGCCGTTTTCAAATGGGATGTTACATACTCCCTCTGTATTTTTGGTTCAATTGGTAAGGAATTTGGTTCATAATCATAAGGTGATGAGTTCAAATCTTATTAATGTGAAGACTTTGTTAGTAATTGATCTATAAGTACTTTTGTAAACATTCTTTGAGCTTAGAGGCAATGTCCTGACCCTGATAAATTCTCAAGACCCAACTAAACTAAACTTTTCAGTATTATACACACACACACACTTGATAAACATATATTTTATGATTAAATAAGTATAGATTCGATATATATTGGATAGGATTTATTAATATTATACCTATTTAATTATCTTTTATATATTTATCTATCTTTTAATTAAATATAGGATAAAAGAATATTATAACCGAAAATCTATTAATATCCTATTTTATTGTGCGGGAGATATTATGTAATCTAGGAGAGGCAACAAATTAAAAAAAAAAAAAAAAGAAAAGAAACAATTCATTAATATATATATATATATATAGAACTAATCACCTGGAGCCCAACGAATGTGATTGCAAAATATATGGTGCGATTTCATTATATATATATACATATATATATTGAAATCAAAGATTTGCGGAAGATTCAATTGAGATGTGGATAAAAATATACCATGCACGTCAAAGCCGCAAGCAACGCACACGGAGCACTATATATTAATCGAGACGCAACACATTCGGAAAAAAAGAGGGATGCGAAGCACAGAGCAATTCAAGAAAGGGAGGAGAACAAGAATTCCGACGAAGCAAAAGGACGAGACGCACGAACGAGAAGGAGAATTGGAGAATCGGGAGGAGCATATGAGACTGGGGATTCTTTAAGAGTCTTGATTTCTCCTTTCTTTTTCTTTCCGTCGTCGAATCAATATTATTTTACTTTCATGAGTTTTTTTATAGCCATGCTAGGCTAGTTTTCTTTAGTAGTTAGGGCGAAGATGAACCCGATGTTAATTTGAGTATTTGTTTGAATTCTCTATTGAATGTTATTTACCATGATTGAATGAATTATATTTACTTAAAGCCTTCTTAAAAGACTGATCACCTTTTAGATTGTCCATAGGTTAGTGCATGACAATAGAGATGTTGGTGCACTTAACTAGAACCTTTAATTCATCATAAAATTGCATGACCTAGACATAGGCTTACAAATTTATGTGATCTTATAATTCCGGTTTATATAATCTTTCTAAATAATACTAAGACATTAGGTTATTTTCAAAGATAAAGACTAAGGTAGCATCAAGACATTGGGACTTAGTATAATTTTAGAGAATTGATCGTCGCTTATGGGAATAACAATCAATTAGAGATTTAATTCGAATACTTAGAGGAACATAGGGGAATTCTATGCCTAGCTGCGTTTTCTCTATTAATCATCTTTTCTAAAACGTTCTTGAAATTCTTGATTCTTATTTTTTATTTAATTATTTAAAACCTTTTTAGTTACAATTCACCCCTATTACTCTATTTCACCCAACTAAAGTTCTAAATAACTAATTAGTGGTCAGAATACTATTCCTCGTGACGATCTCTTTCTCACATACTTTATTACTTGTAACGATCGGTGCACTTGCCGAAGTCGCTATCAAGTTTTTGAAACACTCCCTTTGATCCATAATATAAGACACTTCAACCAATTTATCAGAATCAAAAAATTGTAGTTAGCTCATTAAATATGCTTTAAATTGAAATTTGTGTCCAACTTTATCCATATTAATTAAGGTTTCAAATGAAAGAACAAAATAAGTCATATTTAAGCATTAACGACATAGACAAAGACAAATAAGCATTATTACTCTCCAATTCATGCCTTATTCCTTCCATGGCCAACCAAGGTACGATTTCACACTTCCCTTATGTGGCTCTAGATCCTGCACATTCAATATATTTGATTACGTTTTGTAATAAAGAAGAGCCATGTGCTCATGCATGAATGAACATTTTTTCTGTGAATAAAAGTTTGGATGAGTTGGGTCTAAGGCTAAAATAGCATTTATATAGGTATTTATAGATTGCTCACCAATAAGGTTCTCATATGGGATTGGGGATGTCAACCGCACCCCCAACTGCATCTTAATTTTGGGGCACTTCCCGAATATTTTTGTGTGTTTCTTTTTACTATTAAATTTTACATAAAATGAGTTACATTTTGATATTTTATGAGAAAAAATAAAGATTTTTTTATGCTTTTTCCAAGATTTAGTGCTCTATGTGTAAAAGAAAACTACACCATTTCTCTGAAAAATATTTGAAAAATCTTAAAAAAACTGAAAACAGCTCCATTTTACACCCCATAAGATCTCAAAATGGCACTCATTTTATGTATAAAATCTAATGATAAAAAAACAAGAAAAAATATTTGGAAAATGCCCCAAAATTGAGGCAGAGCTTAGAGGGGTAGCTGACACCCCCATCCCTCAAATTGATAGAGTTTTAACCCATAACCTTATCGTTATGGGCCAACCTATACTAGATCAGTATTTGTTATTAGTTGCATGAATGAACATTTTGAACAGACATATGTGTGTGTGTGTGTGTGTTGGTGCTGATCTTGGAGTTTTGGAGCCAGGAATCCGGCTCCTACGTACTACAGCTGCACCATAAGCTCAAATTTCTTTGAAATATGTTTTGTTATTTGTTGTTGGTGCAAGTCAATATATATATATATGAGTTAGTTTGAAGAGTTTAAAGATTTATTATAAAGAGGACTGAGTTGTAAGAGTTTAAGGTGATGAAGAGGTAAGATCCAAGGAAACATAATCCATTTTATCTTTAATTTACCATTTTAATTTAATTAACTCATAAACTAGTATATAATCTAATAGTAATTGTGCATGATAAAAGACTGGGTTGAATTGATATTTAACATCAACATAATCGGTATACAATCATGATGGAGAAAAAATCTGAATGAAATAATACTCATCTATAGTCCTTATGTAAAATATAAATAACCAATTTGATTATATTATGGAATTTACACTACAAAAAAACTTCGGATCAATGATAGAATTACCGATGGAAAAAATTCCATCGAAAATTATCCACGGAATTCCATGGGTTATTCCGTCGAATGTCTTCTACCACAGTTTTTTTTTTTGCGACGTACGTTTTTCGTCGTAAATCCAACTACCGACGTAATTCCGTGGGCAATTTCCGTTGGTAATCCGGCATTTTTTTTAAAAAATTTGACATGTTATCATTTTCCTTAATTCTTCCATTTCTTCTACTTAATTAACATTTAAAGAATATTAATAGGGCTAATTTGAAAGGGAAAAAAAATTGATCAGTCTTACATTTTGAACCAATATATATCAACTCCAAATTATGTCTGCTTCTTTTTTGTTTTTGCCAACAACTAAGTATTACATTAACTATACAAGGAGTACTTTACAACTATCATGAATTTCTTAAAAAGATATTACAAAAATTCATGCCCAAAAGATTCTTCAACAGTCAACACCAGTTCTTACTTCTTAGGATTATTTCTAAAATGAAGCGCATGCTCAGTTATTGTAATATAGAAGTCTTAAAAATTTGGGTTAAAGAGCACCCAGCACAATGAATTATTAGTCCAGGATCACCCACCACAATAAACTAATATGTGGTCCTTAAATGCAAAAGAACTTTTGAAAACCTTAAATTAACACAAAAACGTTATCAATGTTCACACACCGTCTGATGAAGAAATATTGGGGGAAATAAAATGCACACGTGCCCTCATGAGTCAGCCAAAACGAAAACGTGGAGGGGAAACCTGGAGATTGAAAGAAGCAATTAGTGTTACATTATGTTTGGGGAAAAAACGAGAGTCGAAGGAGAGTCGAAGTGAAACTCGTCGGACCTGGTTTGATCGAATGTGGTGAGATCATCGCTGCTGGTCAGGAAAGTTTGGCATTGTTGGAGCCGGAATCCCGTCGACAATGGTGATTGTGGTTGAAGAAGCTCGGACGATAATTGTGCACGGATGGAGGGAATCGACAATCGGCTAGGGTTTTCGCTAATCTTAACTGGACACTTTCCATTTCTCTGAAGGGATTAAATAAGCTGACGGAAATTTCTCCAAGTTTTCTCTGCAAATTTGAGGTGACCGATATCAGTTCGTTAGGGTTTCGTTTATCTGGTTTTCTCAACACTAACACTGGGATGTCATTATTTATTGAATTTTCCTATGTCATAGTTTGTGTCTGATGTCATGATTTATTGAATTTTCCTTAATTGCTTTCAAAAACTTTATTGGCGTTTTTTCTCTCCCAATGGCTGACAATTAATTGCATGCTTGAGTTCCAACAGGTGTAATGGCGAGGAAAGGGAAAGATGATGAGGTAGATGATTATATAGAGTTTGAAAATATTCCTGGATCAAATGATTATATAGAATTTTTAGGCGAGGGAGATGATGAACTTGGAAATTTTCCCAGAACCGATGATTATGTAGAATTAGGTGAGGTAGATGACCTAAGTCAGGTAGATGACATAGGTGGGATAGTTGTTTGTGATAACATTGGTAGGGATGATGAAGTTGGCTTTTATAGTTCTGATGATAGCTATATGGAATATTCAGAGTCAGGGTCAGAATGTAGTGATAGTGAAAAGAGTTTAGTTGATGATTATGAAATACATGAAGACCCTGAGGATAGATCTAGTGATGAGGATGAGCGAAATTTCAGTCCAACTCTACAAGTGTGGGATAGCCGAAGGGAGTTGGCTGGCTCTGAAAAAAGGGCCTCCTTCACATTGGGTGAAACATTCTTGGATAGAGGTGAGTTGAGGAAGGCCATTGATAACTATGCTATTGAGAAGGGGGTGAATGTCAAAATAGTTAGAAGTGACAAAAAGATGGTCATTGTCACTTGTGAGGAGGGTTGCCCATTTAGGTTGTACGCAGGTAGTGATAGCGTAGGTCCTGGGTACATGGTGAAATCGCTGAATCATGAGCACATGTGTGCAAGGTTTATAAGAATCAAAGGGCAAGTGCGAGGTGGCTAGCTGAATACTTCAAGGATAAAGTCCAAGATAATCCTCAATATAGTGTAACTGAGATGAAGAAGGACGTTGAGCGTGATTTGAAAATATTTGTCAGCAGGTATAAGTGTAAGAGGGCTAAAAGGATGATAATGGAGGTCATGGATGGGGGTTTTGCAGATGAGTATGCCAAGTTAGAAGCTTATTGCAATGAGCTGAAAGTTTCAAATCCGGGATCCGATGTTAGTGTGGAGTTAAGTGGCGAAGCTTTAGATCAAGGAAGGAGGGTATTTAGACGAATGTACTTCTGTTTTAATGCATCTAAGGTATGTATGTCATATTCTCTTAAAATACCTTTTACATGTTGGTTAATTAATTGCTTTGTCTCGAGTGAATTAATTGAATTTTTTGTTAGTGAATTAATTGCTATCTCGTTTGTGAAATAATTACTCTCTTATGTCATTAAACTATTAGGTCGAGTGGAAATTAGGGTGCGAGGCCATTTATTGGCCTAGATGGCACTTTTTTGAAAGGAAAAGCTAGGAAATTTTGTTGACCGTCAATGGGTTTAGATGCAAACGATAGTATGTTCCCACTAGCTTTTGCTTTGACTGACAAGGAGACAACTGTTAATTGGACTTGGTTCATACAATGGCTGAGATCCTCGCTTGACCTTGATGACGGTTGCAAAGTTACAATAATGTCGGACATGCAGAAGGTACAATTTTTTCCATATATGTGTGCTTAAGTAATTGAAGCCATATATTGTATAACTGACTTGTTCTTACATGTATGGATTGCTACAAGCTGTGAGTGACGTCCTTCCGTTCGCTGAACATCGGCTGTGTGCAAGACATGTTTATGCGAACTGGAGCAAACAGTGGAGGGAAATGAGTGAAGAAAAAATTCTTCGATTGCGCCTGGAGCACCTACAAGGAAGAATTCAATGACAACCTAAAGGCATTGAAGAAAGTGAACAACGCAGCAGCTGAAGGAGTAGTGAGTTACCCTGTTAAGGGATGGGTAAGAGCATTTCTTAGTAGTAGATGCTTGTCTATGGTGGTAGACAATAATGTGAGTGAGAGTTTCAATGCCTGGATTAATGACTATAGGTATTTGCCTGTAATTAAAATGATTGATGGCATTAGGATTAAGTTGATGGAAAAATGGGCTGCTAGTGAGCAAATAGTAACCAATTGGAAGACCAACTATAGCCCAAAATGTATTGAATTCTTTGAGTCAAATAGGTACTTGGCGGTAAATTGTAGGATATTCTTTAATGGTGATGATGGGTATGAGATCAGTGAGGGGAAGGATAGGCACATAGTTGACCTTAGTAGGAAAGTATGTACTTGTCAAGCTTGGGATTTAACCGGAATCCCATGCCAACATGCAATTACTGCGATGTATCAGGCCAAGCTAGATCCCATCACTCAAATTTCACGGTATTACCATAGGGATACATATCTAGCGAGCTATAGAACAAAATTCCAACCAGTTAGAGGACAAGTATTTTGGGATACACACAACTTCGGCCCAATGCTACCCCCACCCATATGCAAATTACCGGGCAGACCTCCAAAGAAAAGAAAGAGGACTGAAGAACCCCAAAGAAGGTTGAATAGATGCTCAGCCTTATCTCACGCCATGAGTAGCCAAGTTGATGACAACATGGCTTCGGGTTCAGTACCCTATGTTGAACGAATCAGCAAAAAAGGCATTGTGTTGAAGTGCAACGTATGTAAAACTGCGGCACATAATAGAAGCACGTGCAAAGAGGTAATTTGCTTATGAAATTATAATTTATACTGAATTTGTAATGTTGGTTTCTATTTATGGCAATTGTTTCCATTACAAGCAAAATTATTCAGATAGCTATTGAATTAATTGTCCCTTATTTATTTACTATTGCAGGCCCCCCCGCGAGCAATCCTCGTCCAGGAAGGAAGAAACCTCCTGTGCAATCCAGTCAACGGCAAACTTCATCTGCAATCCACATGCCTAATCCAGCTGCAAGTACTCGTCCAGGAAGGAAGAAACCTCCTGTGCAATCCAGTCAACAAAAACTTCATCTCGCAATCCACACGCCTAATCCAAATTTGCAAGTAAACGTTGTGAATGCGGAAACCAAATCAACGGAAGGAAACGTTGTTATAGACCAATAAGGCCATTTGGGTTTGGAATAAGATTTGATGAGGATAGTGGTAGAAGTGTTTATAATGTAAGTTACACTTATTTCAAAACTGTTCAGATTTAATTCAATTTTAGGTGCTAGTTATATATATGACCATTTGGGTGCTTTTGGTGTATATGTGGAATCACCCATGTACCCATGTTTTATGTCAATTGAAAGCAAGAACCACTGTATATTTTTTATATTTTGGGCTAACTCTAGCAAGAAACACTTGTTTAGGATACTTTTGTATCTTTATTGATCCTTGCAACTTGCAATCAGTGTGCTTGCTTGTATATAGACTTTGGCAGGTGTGTTTGTGGCCAATTAAATATATACTTTGGTTTCAATGCTAAATATAGTGTTTTTGTTGCGGTATGTTGAAATGTGGTTGACATGTATGTGGGTTTAATTTGATCTTCAAAAAGATAAAGAACAGCATGCAGGTTCCCCTGTTCAGTAAATACAAAACAGAGGGATTCAGTGTATGGTAATTCGCAAGAATGATTCTGCCAATTTCGAGAATCAATGTGTTCCTTCCTTGCACTCAAAGAATTCTCGAGAATTGTCAAGGAATTCTCGAGAAATGTCGTCGAGTTACATGAAGATACCGTTCATCATTAAAGCTATAATTCTCGAGAATTATCAAGGAATTCTCGAGAATGGATGAATCGAACATTGTATAAAAATTTCTAAAACTAATGATTCTCGAGAATCACTGGAATTCTCGCATTGTCGAGAATTGTATGCAATTCTCGAGAATTGAGGAGGTGTGATTAAAGCCGCGAAATCGGGCTAGGCCCATCGGGCCGGTCCATTTAAGCCATGGCCCTGTAGGGCTCGGGCTTGAAAAATAGGTCAGAAATTTGAAATTGGCCCTGTAGGGCCGGCCCTGCAGGGCCATGGGCTTAATCAGGCCGGCTCGTTAGGCCCTGTTCACTGTAGCATGTTTTTTTTAAAAAAAAAATTAATTACTTAGCCTAAGTCTCATACCGACAGTTATATAAAAAAAAAATTAATCACTCCCTCATATCCTCGCTCGATCTCCTTCCACGCTTGATCTCCGATTCTCAGCTCACTCCATCAAATCTCCTTTCTCGCTCGATCTCCGACTTAAAGCAAGAAGTAGAGATTCAAATAGCAGAGGAGAATAAATGTCTGACTTTCTTCTCGACGACGGCGGAACGTGGTGCTTGCTTGGAGGGATGGATTTCCTTTGCTCGTGTTATTTTTTTCCTTTGCTCGTATTATTATGTGAAGACCAAGAATAAAAGTGTCTCTTCGTTACATCTCAATTTTTCATGCTTTCGCACTCATGCATCATCCTACTCCTACATTACAAGTCTAGTTGAGCCTGGTTAAAGTATTAAACCAATCTTTAGACGAAAATCTTATTCTTCCTTCGAATAAATACCATCTTGAAAACACCACCATCCCTCATGTCTAATAACATATATAAAGCAATTCCTTTGTTTAATATTTGTTGGAAAAAACATATTCTTTGTGTTTATTTATTTATTATTACGAATTAATGAATGTGTTTATTTGTTGGATGATTTATATTGTTTAGATATTAATGTTGATAACATTTATTTGATAGATTAGAACTTTAATGGTTGCAATTTACTAATTATATTTCTTAAATAAAAAAACCGAAGAAAAATAGTTAAAATTTGGAATAGTAATTTTAACCCCAAGCCCCGTAGGCCGGCCCGATTCCCGCTCTAGTTGTGATAAATTGAGGAACCTATCACTCCCATATTCTCGAGAATTAGTATGGGATTCTCGAGAATTGTCATTTCCTGCATTATGACTCTTCACTATCCCGACATGCCGTTTTGTCTTCACTTCATGTCGTTTCACTAACGTTTCATCCTTCTTCTCAATGCAAAAGTAATTATCTGCTCATTCTCTCAAATCCCCACCTGCTCACTCTCGAGAACGAACTCATCACCGTCGTTCTATCATTCTCTTCTTCCCCATCTTCATTCTCACATTTTCTCTTTGCCTATCGATTGATTTTGCCTTCTCATCTGAAACCCTAGAGATGGGTAAGGGTTCATCACAATCGACTGAAAAACCTCCCACCAAGAAGCCTCGAACCAAATATCGACCAAAAGTTCAACATTCAGATAAGGAAAAACAGGATTCGCCATCGTCGAAGCCTAAGAGCATGTCCATAGCCGAATCTCCCCGTCTAGTGACACGTTTCCAGACGCACTCCCTTCCATCCGACAAAGGGAAAAGTCAGGACGGGTCACCATCTAAGTCTTTGGCTCCTGGGTCCTCTAAAACCACTGCTCCATATGACAGTGAGGCCTCACAATTTCACGAACTCCGATCAAAAGGAATGGAAGACAGGCCTCAGAAACCTCCTCACAAACACCCTGGCAGGCGTACTACAGGCAAAGGGACTCTTCCCACTTTTGAGTCCAAATTATTTGGACAGACTAATGCACATTGTTGTCCCCCGTGTTTCGTCAAGATCCTCCGGTAATACCTTCGATCCA
The DNA here is from genome assembly GCA_019022615.1 of Acacia melanoxylon. NCBI lineage: Eukaryota > Viridiplantae > Streptophyta > Magnoliopsida > Fabales > Fabaceae > Acacia > Acacia melanoxylon. The sequence goes on along the minus strand of JAFJYJ010000041.1, from coordinate 5,353,553 downwards.
AATTTTTCACTTAAATATAGTGGACGACCTTTTTGCGCTACTGTGTGGTTGGATTTGGATGACTTTCGAAAGACTTGTAATCTGGATCTTAGTCCTTGGTTGAAACCTTACATGCCCCTGTTAAGTATGTCAACTCCTTATTCACCTCTGGTTGTGAAAATTTTCTACTATAATATGATTGAAGAAAAGATTGACGATGGTGAGATTGTCTTGTACACCAACATTCGTGGAAAACAGATCAAAATTACAGTAGCCATCATCAACACATATCTAGGAATTTCTGATGTTCCTGAAGACCCTCCTAAGTTATCTGAGCCTGAATGTTTTAAAACTCTTTTCCCAACAAAGCGAGATGATGGTCAACTTTTAAAGATCAAGCCCTCTTCAATGTAAGATACGTACCGAGTACTTTGGTATCTCTACAGTCGAAATCTAGTCAACAAAGGTCAAAGTTTTACTCATTTTGTTACCAAAGATTATGAACTGATGGCATCAATCATTCGTAGAGAGCCTAGAAATTTTGGAAAATTGGTTATTTCTGAGATATCTAGATTCCTTTCCACATCAGCGACTTCCAAGAAATATACTATTCCGTATCCTCATCTAGTCTCTCAGATTCTGGGATTCAATGACATTTGGTATCTTCTAGATCATCAAAAGGTTGTCTTTCCAAAGAAATTTGGGAAAACTCATCTTCTCTATATGAAGATTTCGTTTACTGAAGCCACTGGGAAAGAGCAAAGTAAAACTTCTCTAGATCCTAAGCCCTCTTCCTCCAAACATCCACAAGAAGGCCAAGCTTCTCAGGCTGGGACTGCATCTGCTACAGCTCCCTCCTTTGCCCAGGCAGCTCAACAACATTTGATTGAAAATGTAGTTCAAACTGCCATTACACCTGTTTTGCAAGCTCTGGATGTGTATCAGAAACTAACCATAGAGATGATCAAAGCTATGGAAATTGAAATGTCCAAACTGAAGGCCCATTTTGCTAAAACCATTGATTCTGAATTGGCGGATATGAAACAGGAAATGCACGCAAATTCCTCGCTTCTTTATGATGAGCAACAAGAGATCAAGAAATCCGTTCGTAAATGTGGAAGATGTTTTGGCTGCCTTTCTGTCAAGTATAGGTGCTTCTCATCCTTTTGCACCTCCTCCTGCCCCTTCTTCTGACATACCTTCTGCTTCTACTCCTGAGATGGCTCATGTTTCTACTTCAGATCCTATGTTAGCCATTGTGCCATTTCAGCCTCCATCCACTGGATCTCCATCTCTTCCTGCTGATGATCCCGCCCCCTCTTTGACTGATGACAAAGGGGGAGAGTCACCGATGTTTAGGAATATTAGAGAGTTAACTAAAGGTTAGATGTTGGAGATGGATATTTTGAGATAAATAGTTATATTGTAATTTGCCTAGTTGGAATTAACATGTTGTTTCTATGATGAATAGTTTTGTGTCTTTATTTTATGAATTCACTAATGAATCAAATTCAAAATCCAAAGTTCTTTTTATGTTGTCATCATCGGGGAGAATGTTAGCCGCTAATGATAACAAGCCTTTAAGATTTTGGATTGAATTATAGATTCACGATTCCGAGTATGTTAAAAGGATTCTAGAATAAGGAATAGATTCTCGAGTATTAATCCTCTCGGATTGGAACATGTTCTCGCGGACATGATTCTCGAGAATGAATTTATGATTCTCGAGAAATTAGCTAGAAAGAAGTCTACACATTGTAGTAATTCTCGATAATGACATGTTAATTCTCGAGAATCAACCAACATCAAAATAGGAGTCTATCAAAATAAATTCTCGAGAATGCCGACCGATTCTCGAGAATTATAGTAAGTGACCCAGCTGCAGTTTCTCGTCAATTAGCATACTCGAGAATTCCAAAACAATTCTCGAGAATAAAGCATCAGAAATTCACATTTGATCACACTGCTAGGATTCTCGAGAATGCAATTGAAATCCTCGAGAATGGAAGTCATTGTTCCATTAGCCATGTATTGTTCCACTGTGGAAAGACAATTCTCGAGTATGCTAATTGAAGTAACTGTGTATACTCATGGAAAGTGCACTGTGGCGTTTGCTCTTGCATGGTCATCTCCAAAAGTAAAGTTTGTGAAAGGCAACACTTGCAACATGTACAATTTTTTTGGTTGTGATATTTCTGTTACATTGGATGTCATATATTGCAAGCCTCATATTACACATACATTTAAACCACAAAGAAATTACACATATTTCTGGTGGTGAATTCCCAAGGTCTTTGTGAATTTGTCAAATACATTTACAGCATCTATGGCCTTGTTTCCCTTACACAGTACTCCAAAAATATTGCATCAGCAAAAACTCTTCTATTCCTAACCTTCCACAGCTTCCAACAGGAGATATAAATATCTATTGCATACTACACCTACATAACTACCTAATTTAAACCACAAAGAAATTACACATACCAATTACATCTTCAGATACAATATACACAACCAAACACATGTAAAAGATAACAATGTCATTGCTACTTTAAACTTGTTTTTCCCCTTCCTAAGTTCCCTATCATATAACTCATTTCTGCGCTTAAGCTTCCTCAATTCACCATATATTGCATCAATCTCTTCACCAAGTCTCTGCCCATGCTTTGCTCTTCGGAGATTGCAATTTTCATCATATAATTTGTCTATGTCGTCTAAAAGCTCCTTAATCATGGTATTTGCCCTCTTTCCGAACTCGTTATCATGTCAAGCGAAGAATCCACACGCCCCATCCTGTGTTCACAAATTCGGTCATAAATAAAATAAAGGTACCTATAAACTCAGTATTCATCGATCTGCTGGGTCAAATTCTAAATGCAGGGTGATCTATCCTTGTACAGAGATATAAGAATGGAACGAAAACTATTGCAAATCATGGGTATACTGTCAGTTTCCAGAAGAAAATTCACAAACACAAGCTGATATGTACAAAATTGGTTACCTGGTTATACAATGGGCAGCCGTAGAACCTCCGACCTGGGTTGCCGTCAGTCCACGCCGTCCATCTCCACGCCACCATTCCGTGATTGCAATACCTCCGCAGAGGTTCATACTCCTCCTCGCGACTCGGTTGTCGAAGCGCCAAGACCTCCGCTCCGCATCTTCCAGTCGACGATGTCGCAGACGACGCCATTCAAGACCGCCTTCCAGATGTTGCTGTCGACGATTTCTCCCGATTCTCGTTTTTTCCCCAAATACGATGGAGCCCTAATTGCTTCTTCCATTTTATTTCTCCAGATGTGTTATCCCCTCCACGTTTTCGTTTTGGCTGACTCATGAGGGCACGTGTGCATTTTATTTCCCCCAATATTTCTTCATCAGACGGTGTGTGAACAGTGATAACGTTTTTGTGTTAATTTAAGGTTTTCAAAAGTTCTTTTGCATTTAAGGACCACATATTAGTTTATTGTGGTGGGTGATCCTGACTAATATAATTCATTGTCTTTAGTCTTCTTTAACCCTAAAAATTTTGAGAACCCAACTGTTGATAAAAAAACTCGTATATATTTAAATTAATTAAAAATAAGTTTATGTAAATTTTATCAAGCACGAGAAGTCAAAAACCAAAATTTAGGAAAGTGGCCACAGTTCAATGGCTGACACTAGACGAGGATTGGTTTTACGCAGAAAGAAACCCAATTCATTGATGTGGTCTCAGTTCTTTGCCAGAGAGACTCCGACAAAAAACATTGAAGTCGATAACGATGGAATTGAATATTTACATTTGATATTTTTTATAAAAAAATAAAATAAAATCCTTATCTATACAAAGTACCGACACTTATCCAGATACGTGGCAAACATCTAGACTTGAACTTATCTTAGCCAGTTAAATACAAAACATGATTGAACTGAGGAAAAATGTCCCTGTACTTACCTTATTTATGCTTCCCCGTATTCCAGGTCTCTCTCAAACTTTTAATATTAGTCACAATTATAAGATATAGTTGACTTTTTTTTGAGAGATTAAGGAAGGCTAAATAAAATCTACCTAATCATATTATATATTGTGATCTTTAGATTATTTATTAGTTTATTACCAAACTAATTGGTTTGAAAAAAAAAAAAAAAATAAAAATATTTTAAAGTAATTTAATTAATTTCCCTTAATCTATCTAAAAAAATCAATTGCGCCTTATAATTGTGACCGGAGGGAGTATAATAAAAGTATGAGCTGTCACGGATTGTTTTATTGTTTTTTTCGGAAATTTTTGTTAAGGTATTAATTTTATTGATGTGATCCAACTCAGCACAATATCCAACGATAAAAAGAATGACAAATTTACAAGGTTGAGAAAATCTTTCCTATATTACAAAAAACCAAAACAAAAAAGTGACATTTTGAGACTTTATAAGAAAATTAATTGTAGATTAAAAAAACATTGATTTGAATGGTACGTGAAGCTCATTAGAAATAGAGAAATGTGAACTAAGAATCTCTAAGGTTTAAACTTCAAAATAGGCCTTAATTATAAATAATCTCCTTAAAAGTTATCTTTTAATTTTCCAGTCTCCTTATGGTAACGTTTCATAGAGTCATTTTCCCAACAAAAAGAGTCTAATATTATACCACCATCAAAATTTTTAATAACATTGTGTTTATCTACACCTGTAAGAAAACAAAAATACGGGTGTTTATGCATAACTAATAACGATAAGGTTATTAACTTCATATGAAATTTCCGCATTTTGTTTCTCAAAATGTCAACACTATTTTAGACGGAATTTTCTTATATTTATAAAAAAAATTATATATATATATATATATAGTTTAATTTTTGGTTCATTTGGTAAGGAATTTGGCTTATAATAATAAGATAGTGACTTGTAATCTCATCGATGTGAGAACCTTATTAGTGTGTGATCTATAAGATTTCTTTAAATATTCTTTTTGAGTCTGAAGATACCTTAACCCCTGAGCTTTTAACACCCAACTCGCCTAAACTTTCAAGTATAAAAGAAAATACACACACACACACTGCCACCGTTCCATAATATACTCCCTCTGATCTTTATTATAAGGCATCAACTAACAATTTTCATACACCAATAAAAAAGTTAAAATCATTAAATTTGTCCTAAAATTTAAGTACTAATTTTCAATATTATCCCTATTAATTACACTAAACTCTAATAAGATATTAATTATTATTCTCACTTATTACCCTTATTAATTACGGACATACATGGAAAAGAATATTTAATACTCTTTGAAAACAAGCTACTGCCTTATAAAAAATACCAAATGCACTATGATGCGCTTATAATAAGGACCAAAGGGAGTAAGACATTTCAACTAATTCATCATAATGAAGAAATGATAGTTAGCTCATTAAATATGTCTTAAATTATATTGAAAATTGTTTCCAATTTTATCCATATTATTAAATTAGGTTTCAAATGAAAGAGAACTACAAAAAGTCTTAAGCATTTACTAGATAGATAAAAATGACAAATAAGCATTAAATACTTCAAGTAATGCCTTATTCAACCGGTGGCTTAGATATTACAGCCTTATGAATGAACTGTAGATCAGGAGAAAGCCATAGACAGACTCATCTTGATCAATAAAACGTATCACAGGCCCAATGTAAATGGAAAACCTGTAGAGGGCAACCAGCTTGAGGCTGCAATGAAGTTAGCAGGAGTGAAACTTTGAGCTTCAGTGGCACTTGTAATAACCCTAAATCCTCTCCAGTTAACTCTTGCAGAAGTATCAGCACCAGGTCCTGTATTCTGATACTCCCCATAGAATAGAGTGTTCAGTGCAAAATTCCCATCCCAAGGGAACCAACCACTTGGGTGTATCACGTCGCTTATTTCACTCTTCATTATCACTGTCCTTGAATACTCCTTCCATGGCCTCCCTAGGTACGTCTCAAAGCTCCCCTTTACTGCCAACAGATCCTGCAGTACACCACAAAAAGTTGGAGATATAATATGTGATCTTAGGTTGATGTTTTATATATTAATACAATGGCATTCATGGCTTAGTACCATCTTACGAAGTATGTTCATATTTTTGTTTGTTACGTTCCTGATTCGGTTCGTTAACACAAAATATACCAATCATAATTAAGTATAGTAGTAACATGTTATGATTATTCACAAATTTTACTTACGAATTACCTGGGTCGCACCGATTCTGCAGTTTTGGATGACGATGCCAGTATTCTGGTTAGGGTCGACTCTGCCTTGTGCGGTGACCATGTTTCTTTGGCCCGAGTTAGGGCGGCGAGCGTGGATGTCGCAGTTCTGTAAGACGGCGGCGGAGTTGCCGAAGATGAAGTCGACGGTGCCTGCTATTAGGCAACTCACGAAGAACTGGCGGTTGCTGTGGACGTAGAGTGAGTCCTGATAGGCGAGCACGTCGCACCGGTAGAAGGCGGAGAGGTCGGCTCCCACCCGGAGAGCCACTGCTTGGTGCTTCGACGGACCCGCCGTGTTTTGGAAGGTTATGTCTCGAGCCAAGAATCGTTCTCCTACAACGGCTGCAACGTCACAAAAATGGTCAGCTTACGTCAAATTCTTTCAAATTTAAATTAGTCATGAGTAGACGATGTAACTAATAATTAATCATTTTTTAATAATCACTTAAGACGTACCAAAAGTCCTCAATTCAATTCAGACATATCATCGAGGGAAAAATATTCCCCAAAAAACAAGAGAAATTGATATATCTCTCATTATTTGTTTGCTGGATGAGATATTTTAAAGCTACAGTATAATCCATATAAATTTTTTACATTGTTGGATTGTGATTGGACACAAAAATGAAGAAGAAGTAAATATTCATGTTTGGTTTTAATTGGAGGTGGGGTTCTTATGTGTACTGTCACCCGTCAATACAGTTCAGTTCAGCGATGGGTAATGAATCTAATAATCAACTTGCCTGTCTCACTCACTTGGACAAATTCTAAAAATAAGATGACAAAGTCTGACTCTGAAAATAAGCTTAATCAAACTAGAAGAAAATATAAATTCAAATAAACCCACATTTATAATTAACAGTAGTAAAATGTCTTGGGAGATTTTTTATATTATCATTCATTTCAGGTTTTGTGGCTACCCCTTTCAATACATGTATCTCCTCTTGAACTCGAACACAAAACCTAGAGGGATCTAACGTAACCTTACACCGTATACGTAAACCATTTTTATTTTAATCCAAATCATATAAATTAACTTATATATACTCCATTATATTTAATTACTCCATATAATAATTTTGTAAGCAAACTTTGATTTAGAATATACTCTCTCCTTTCTATTTATAAGAGCTCAATAATCGAATTACGTAGCTTAAGAAAACGGTTATAGTTAGTTAAAAATAATAATATGTTTGAAATAAACTTTGTTTTTCAAGTATGTCCTTATTTATAGTTTAGAGGAATACCTAATTACTTGCCGTATATAACCTGTTAGTACGTAGTGCATACTCTAATAATATACCATTCTGATTTATTATAAATCTATTTTTTCTTTTAAAAAAAGGACTTATAAATAGTTATGGCATTGACAAATCTAACAAGTAACAACACAAATTCACAATTATTGGCATTTATTGCATGTTAGATACTCCGACAAGAAACATTGAAGTTGAGTACTTCAATCCAACGAATTGCACAGTAATGTCATGTGTCATAAATAAATAATCAATATCTATCAACACGAGCATTAAAAATCAGTTTATATATTTGATTTTAATTTGAGAAATATTCCCTCCAGTATTTTTTATAAATAAATATTTTTCTAATTGCGCAAAATAACTAACAGTTAAGATTAGTTAAAAACAATAAATGTGTAAAAAATGTCATATTTTTTTAAATATGTCCTTATTTATAAAAAAGATCATAAACGATAATGAATAAAAAATGAGAGAAAATGGGTATAAAATATGAGAAATAATGTATAATAGATGATTGAATGAAATTAAATTAGGGGTTCATTAACATAAAGATATGTATCTAATTAAATTTAAAAAAAAGAAAAGAAAAAAGTGGTTTAAAATTTGAGACACCAAGAAAAAAATTGTTATATTAATGGTCAAACCGTTGCTTACAAATAGTACTAAAGGGAGTAAATGTTAAATTATTGTGCCCCTGTCATCAATAAATTATATATATACACACACAACATGTGTGTGTGTGATTTCTCAATCTCCTTTGAACCCGCAGCCAAATCCTGCATAATTTCTCAATTTATTCCTTTTAACTAACTAATATGACACTCTAACATTGACATCATCCTACGGTGATTTCTAAATTACATATTGGACTCGTGCATGCTACCAATTTCAGGTATATATAGTTATGTGGCTGTTATATATATATAACTAACGTGTTTAAAATACGTCATTCCATGTTATCCATGACTTGGCCTTAAAATAGGATTAACCTTCATGAGTATACTTATTTTATTATATGAAGTTTATAATAATCAGGACCCAGATATGGAAAAATGCTGCCTCATAATTGTAGTGAACGTGATAGTTTTAAAATTAAGTGGACGACGTCAAGTCAGACAGACTATTCTATGAGCTGTATTGTCCCCGATTTCCTCTTTCTTTAAAGCCTGTGGCCTCTACTGGTCCAATTTTTCAGTATACGCATGAATATAATTAATACCAATATACAAAAGCACACCTCATTATTGTATGGGTGTTGATTCAAAATATAAGTTGTTTGTAGCATAATTAAGTAATTATGATGTTTTTGTTAATTTTACTCTGTTAGTTTCTCTTAAAAAAAGATAAGTAGGAGAGAGAAACATGAAAATTATTTATAAACTAGAGAGACAAAAAAATTAATACAAACAAATATAATTTTTTTTACCAATTTGATGTATTTTTTGATATGCAAGAATAGAGTACAAATGCCTTATATTTTGACATAGAATAGTATATCTTAACAAATTGACCTTTCGGGACTTGATATAAGTCACTTCCGGTTCAAATCTAATTGAGATGGATTAGATTAATTTTTTTGTTTTCATTTTTTTAAAAAAATATTTTAATGTGTACAAAATCTAAAATAAAGTGAATGTCTTAACTATCAACTTTTTTTTAAAAAAAAAACAGAGAGAGAGAGAGAGAATTTGAGATACATACCTACAGTGGCGGAGTGAAAGGTTGTGCTTCCATCGACGACGTTTCTGTTGCCTGTAATGATGGTGCTGGTTCTTCCATCTCCCACAAACATTATATTCGTCTTCTTCTTCGTCACCTCCACGTTCTCTCTGTACACCCCTGCTTTTATTCTTATCACATACCTTGTCGCGCTCCCCTCCGGCGCCGCCGCCACCGCCTCTGACACTGTCCTATAATTCCCACTCCCGTCCGCTGCCACCACCACATTTGGAGTCACCGTCGTCGCTTGCAGAAGCTTCCTGTCTCCTGCCGACATCCACTCCGGCCAACTAACCCCATCTTCGGATACTTCATCCACTTCTCCCAGTTTTCTATTACTCATCGACGACGACGACGCATCACCATCGGTCATGTTCTTGATCATCGCTAGCGCGTTGCTGCACATGCGCTCCCCGTGAAGTTGACCGTCAATCAGCCCTTCCCTCACGTGTTTATCAGCGCCGTCGTGGGAGAAGCCGTCGAGGCAGGTCTCTTGGTTAGTTATGGCGGCGCTGATGAGAGTCTTGAGGTCGTCAGCGTGATGATGGGCGGAGTCATCGAGGTCGACGATGGTCCGGTGAAGCTCGTCCAGGGTGTAGTCAATGGTTTCTAAGCAATCGTGGAGAGCGGTTTTCTCTCTCTTTGTAAGGCCTTTTCTGGTTTGGATCAGCTTCTTGACAGCGAAGTAGTTGTGTTGTACGGCTCTGATGGTTATGTTGAGAGACAGTTTTATGACGTCTTTGTTGGTGGTGACTTTCTTGGCGAAGTCGGGTTCGGCCACGACGGCGGAGAAGCAGAGTTCAGGATACATGGTGGAACTACAAGCGCTTTTGACAATGGCGTGTGCCATACTTGAATGGACATTGTGGAGGCTGTCGCTGTGGCCGGAGTTTTTCCGGGAGTTAACTCCGACGACAAGGCCGACGATGGCGGAGCCGAGGAGTAGGGTGGCGAAGAGAGAGAAGAAGAAGAGCTTCTTGTTCTTCTTGGACATGGGAATACGGTTGCCGGAAATGGATATTCCGGCGGAGTCTTGTTTTGTTTTGCTCATGGGATGGGTAATTTGAGAGTTTGACCAAACAGAGACTTAATGAGCGAGGGGGTTGAAATGGTCAGTCAGTTTATATAGCAAAAGGTTCCCCAATATTGGAACTGTCGGTGGCTTGAAGTTGTCACATTCTTACACGTTTACCTAATTTTGATTAAATTTAAAAAGTTAGTTAAGTTACGTTAGTTAGTAAGATAATTTTTTTTTTGAAAATATCTGATCATCTTCCTTAATTTTCTGAGCTCATTTCGTTTTCTTCTTGATTATTGTTGAGAGAGTATTAATAATGATACATTAGAAAAATAACTTTCACAAATATAAAAATTATATATTATATTTAGGGACCAAGACCAATTTCTAAAGTATGTTTTATATTATGGATAAGACGAATACTAAATTTATAATTTTTTGTTTGGTGAATTATAATTTGTAATTTGATTAAAATATTAACAGTAAGATCAAAATAATTACATTCAATATGTATGGTGAATGAGATAAGGAGCAAGGATTGAAAATGAGAATAGAGGTTTTAAAGTACTACTAATAAATAAATCAAAAGTACTGCCAAATGAGAGAACATTTTAAAGGTTGAGAGTTTGAATTTAGGTTGTATCCCAATAGATAGCTAGCAATTAATTCACCTGAGGCATACAGATAACCGAAATGGATTCTGCATAAAGTCTTTTCCATACACATGGTTTAGGACTGGAGTTAATATAATTCAACAATGATGAAGTACATTTAGCTATTCTGATTAGGGTTGGGGGATGCCCTCACCACCTTGATTTACCTAGAGAGCAAATTGTTTTAAAAGATTGTATTTTTTTTTGGCCAACTTTAGTTATTGTGAAGGTACTCTCTCCAGTCTTAAATATAAGACCAAGTTTACTTTTTTTGGAAAAATTAAAGAAGCTAAATAAGTTACTTAATCGTATTATATGTTGGGTATTCTTAGATTATATATCAGTTTATAAGTAAGGCAAAATAGTTTGGAGGAAAAGATTACAAATATAAATATTTTAAAGCAATTTAATTAGTTTCTTTAATCTTTTAAAAAAAATCAACTTTATCTTATATTTAGGACCTAGAATACTAAAATTTTCACTTCACTACATTTAATTTAAATTTCTATTTTAAGAGTGTCCTTGATATAGATAGAAAGAATAATACTATCTCCTTTGGAACCAACTAATCTCTTAGGTCTTTTTTTTTTTTAATGTAATTCTTTATTATTGGTTATGCTGTGACTTCATCATTAATTATATGCTAATGCTGCTAAAAAATGGTAAGATAAAGAAGGATGTAGCAGTTAGCAGTATCTGATTTAAGAAATTCAAAACATCCTTTTGGATGAAAATTCCAAATAGAATTAGAAAAGGAAAATATATACTTTAATTTTCATCTCCCCTCTTTCAAACAAAATAACAAAAAGTTTCCTTCAAGTATTCAAGATTCCTTAGTTTAAGATTCGTGGATACATGTGAAACAAACGAATTAGTCAAGGATGCGTTTGGTTGGAAGCTAGATTTCCATCGATACGTACCACAATCGTGGATCAAGAGTTTTTTTTTTTTTTTTTGGTTTCACTTGCATCACCGAGCCGCCCGACTAATCCGAATCCGACCGCGTCGTCAGCACCTGGCCATGGTGGGAGAGTTTCCAATGCGATTCACAAGCGCCGAACTCGAGACTTCAAGCTTAGCCGACACAAGCTCGCTACCACTGGAACAACCCCGCCGGCCGTCGTGGATCAAGAGTTTTAGTTTTATGGCTGGCCACAAAAAAAGTAGAAGTTCTATTATATAACTGGGCCTTTCTTTTTCTTCGTAGAAGGAATAGAAAAAGTGAACTCTGAAGAATGTTGGTTCGATTACAAAGTTGATTAATTTTTCAATCAACAAATCTTAAATACACACTTTTCCAACAATTTTAGTAGCATCATACTCTCCCTTATCTTTAATATAAGTATTGTTTAACTAATTTATGTGGATTAATGAAATGAGATGTCATACGTAACTCCCACATTGGAAGTATTGCTTTGAAGATAAGTCTTATAAGGCCTTGAGCTCTCCAAGGGGTGAAAGAGAAAATGGATTGTAAATATGTTTTTTTTTTTTTTTGGGAAATGGCATCAAGGTCCCAATTAAGAAAAATAATTTAAAAAAGGTCTCATAACTTATTAATTGTAGCTCTTTTATTTGTCAATGGTTGATCTTTCACTTGTCATTAACAAATTGTGGGACCTTTCTGATATTATTTTTTTTAATTGAGACCAAAGTGTGATTTCCCCCCCCCCCCCTTTTTTTTTTACTTGTGATCCATCAAGATTATGAGCAACACTGGGTTCAAGTGACCCAAATAGTATTTAAGTTAAAGGAGTCCCTTTTAGGCTTTCACTGGATTAATCAATCTGGAGATGTATCAGCCACATGAACGTAGTTCATTGAGATTGGATTCTGAAGCCGTTACCTAAAATTGGGCCTTGGTAACAAAAACTCTCATTATAGTTTCTTTGTTCAAACCTGGGCTTGAAGACACTATAAAAAATCAAGAATCTCTCTTAGATCTCGCTCAGAGACATGATTAATTAATTTAGGGTTAAGGTGTAAAAATGTATATGTGTTTTATCTTAAGGAGCGTCCAACACCAAATACTTCTTTTAGATGCAAAAGTGACTATGTGGTTACAAGTGCAAAAATATCGTTTGACCATTAAGTTTGACTTTTTTTGCTGACTGGACGATGATGTGGCTTTCAAAAGTGTAAAAATACATACGTATTTCACCGTAAGAAGAGTGTCCAACAATAAGTATTTTTTAATTTAAGGATTTTATTTCAATTAAAGGAAAATTACTATTTCTCTAAGTATAATTCCTGGGAGGCCAAATTTTTTCTCCTGATTTATCTTTTTGGGAAAGAGGGTTTATTCAATGGGTAAAATTGTTATTTTCATAATTTATTTTATTTTTTAAAATCCTTATTAAATTTTTTAATTAATAAATGAGTATTTATGCATTTGAAATCTGATATTATAAATAATATATTTACTTACAAATAATTTCATTTTTTTTTATCTAACAAATTGAACCATAAATTATTTAAATAATTTTTCAATCAAAACTGAACAATATTATTTGATTTTTATTGCATTAAGAAATATACAATATAAATGTTTGCACTTCTAAATAAGTTATTTCTATTTATATGATGAATGAAAGTGAATCAAGGAATGTTATAGAATTATAGTTATAAAGTTGACTTTTTCAAAGTAAACGAATTATTTTTTTTTGATAGAATAAATGAATTATTTATGTAACTATTTATTTTTCAAAAAATTAAAATTATTTTTAAGTAAATATATTATTTATAATATCAAATTTCAAATGCATAAATACCAAGTATCTCAAACATGCACCACCATTGAACCATCGCAGTCTTGGGTTAAGGGTTAGTGGGTTGATCAAGTCGACCCCAGACCTAGACCTAGGTGAGGCATAAGAAATTGGAAAATAATTAATTTCTCCTCATACCAACCAAAATTTGACATACTATATATATATATATATATATCTTTTCAATACTTTGGATTAATAGCAAAATAATCATATACTCCAATACTTGTCACATATTCAGATATTTTTAACAATTTTCTTTACAATCTACATTTGAGACAAAATATTCATGGTAGCAAAATATCAAAAACAAGTATATGATGACAAAATACTCTCACCTTTGATAAACTAATCATCATTAACATTATTCAACTCTCTAGGTAATGAGACATCAAGAGGTGGAGCTGGAGCTGTAGGAGGAAAAGTAAAAATACTAGAAGCAACATGATCATCATTTAAAGATAGAGGCACAATACTAACATCATCATCACCTATATATGAAACGAATAGAATTATTAATACTTACATAAAAAACGTAGTTATATTATTTTGTGTAGGAATATAATCTTATATAATAGAAGAGATAGTCAGGAACCTCCAAAATCCCTTGCCATTTGTTCAAGTTGAAGAATTGTCGCATCTACATCATCAAATTCAGGAGTTGGATCTTCGTCAAGCACCCAAAAGTCCATTTTATCAATTGATTCATAATCAATGAGATCATGATTATCTTTCTTCTTCTTCAATTGATTCCTATAATGCCAACATGATAGAATACCAACATTAATAAAGTGCATATATGTCTATATGTAATGAAAGTATAAAACAAGTAATCAAAAGTCAAGTTTACCTAAACTTTAACCTTAGATTGTAGTTAGTGAAAACCAAGTCATCAAGTCTTTGATGCTCCAATCTATTTCTTCTTTTAGTATGGATACGCTCAAACAAGCTCCAGTTTCTTTCACATCGAGAAGAAGTAGAAGTTTGACTATGAACGTGTAAAGCAATTTTTTGCAATTCTGGTACTAAACCCCAGTAGTACAACCACCAGTCATTTGCAAAATAAAATAAAAAAAACATTTAGTATGTATTATTAATATCAGATATCTCAATAAGTGTTTTTGAATATGAAATTTAATGTACTTACGTGGGACTTGTTTATGAGCTGTTTTTTCACATGAAACTTTAGTAAAGGATTCTTTACATTCACGGTATACACCAATTTGCTTCATCATTGTAACATAATAATCAGCATCGCCATATGAGTTTGCATCAAACAAATCAATCACAGCTTCCAAACATCGATGCTTTCTGACAAAATCAGGGCTATACAAGAGTGCAGGATTCAACAAATATGTCGTTGCATAAAGTTCAGTTTTCAAATGCTTATCTCAACGACTTTGAATAATATTTGTATAAGGCTTGTATTGTTCCTTTTTCTTTTGAAACATGTCCTTGATTACATTTTTAGCCCTCTCCATGCCTTCATAGACATATGGCATTGAAGGCTTCTCGTCGAAATCAACAATTCTCAACAATCTGATCAATGGAGACACAAGTCTCACAATTTGAAAGCAATCGTTCCAGAACCGGTTATCTAGAATGATTGCACTGAAAGTTTTTCCGACTTCAGTGATTGCTAACTTATGCTGCAAAAAATGCTCATCAATAGCCAAACCTTGTAAGTCATGTTTGTGCGAATATATGCTATGAAGGGTGATGAATGTGGTGGCAAATCTTCTAGCACCAGGACGCACAATTTCCTTCCAACCAGGTCTTTTTCTTAACCATGACAAGAAGATCAAATGGTTATAAGCGAATACAGTGATTTTGGATGCCTTCTTCGCATGGTCTGAAACATGAGGAATTGATGCAATATCTTTCAAAATCAAATTTAAACAGTGAACAACACAAGGTGACCAATAAATGGTTTTGTATTTCTCTTTTATCAATCTACCACATGCTACATAGTTAGCAGCATTGTCGGTCACAACGTGGACTATATTTTCAGGACCCACCCACTCAATGACTTCTCTGAACAATGAGAATAATGTATTGGCATCTTTAATTAAAAATGAAGCATCAACTGATTTCACAAAAACCATGCCATATACAAAATAGACTAAGAAATTAATCAAAGTTCATTGTCTAACATCCGTCCAACCATCAACCATGAGTGTGCAACCATTTTCTTTCCATTTAGCTCGATGGCTATCAATTAAAAGTTAACATTCTTTTTTACAATCACTCAATAAGCTAACTCTGCACTCATAATAACTAGGGACCTTAAACTTAGGCCCAATTGCAGTAGCAGCGTCAATGGCTTTTTGAAATAAATGACAAGTCAATGCATTAAATGGAATGCAATTCGCATAAGCCCATTGAGCAAAAACTTTTTCGCATTATGTTGAGCTTCTTGACTTGCCCAAGCACTCTTGATGCTTGGTTGAGCACCATGAGTTGTCCTAGGTGCAAAATAATTTTCAACCCCCACAGTGTTAGTAGCTTTCCTCTTTGATACGATCGGTTCTTCACTTTCTGTAGTTGCATTTCCTTCACCTACATTATCATTATATTTGAACAGGATTTTTCTTTGAACCTTCTACCAAAGATCCTTTCATTCTAGCACGTATGTCATGAAAAACCTTTTACAAGAACTTACTTGACCACTTACACCAGCTAAATGTTGTTTCAACCTATTTATCCCACCTCCTCAATAACTTGAACCACATAATAGACATGTAAAAACATTTACTTTCCCGTCTTTCTTAAGAGAAACATATTCCCAAGCAGGATTTGTTTTTTTAACACTAGAATGTATAGGAGGATTGCTAGACTCAGGATTAGGGGTCGTAGTATTCTGGGCACCTTCATTATTCATATTTCCCTCCATTAACACAACTTCAGGAAAACACAAAACCTCACACACCAAAAAGCAAACCAATCCTTCAGGAATCCAAACCAAACCGAATAGAGCACTATAGAAACGAAAAAGCAAATCAAAGCCAATATTAAAAAATAAGTAGAGCCAACCACTAAGCAGAGTCAACCACGACAGCTTCAAGAAAACAAAAAACGAACCCAAATCAAACCAATATGACATCCAAAAGTAAAAAAGTAGACATTAGAGCACCAGCTGAATGAAGAACTAAAAAGAAACTAAAATATTCAAAAATAATAAACCCGAAGCTCGCAAAATTGAGATGACCGAAGCTCTTTAACGTGAAGAAACCAACGGCATTGAGGCAAAATTTCAAAAAAAAAAAAAAAAAAAAAAACCTAAAAAGGAACTCCTAAAGGGCAAAACCTCGTAAACACTAAACACTACTTACCGCGACGACGAAGCTTCTTCGTAAGCTTTGCAACCTTGCGACGGCGAAGGGCTTGTCGGACAGAGGGAGACGATTTCGTGTCGGACAGAGGTAGAAGGAAGAGTTGATGAAGTTGAAACTTGAAACAATGCAATGGCGTTGAGGACAAGCAGAGAGCACCGAGCAGTGTGAGTAGTTGAGTTTGACAGGGAAGAATCGAAAATCACGCAAAATCAAATCAGATGATTTGATCATATCGCCTTCCATACGAAGTAAAAAAAACAAAAAACAAAGAAAGCAAACGACGTCGTTTCAAATTGGATGGAGGAAAAAAAAATGGTGTGACTCAATGACCTTGGTGACTCGGTCGAGTTACCCGGGTTCACACCAAACCGGACCGATTATCTAGCCAATTCCGTGCCCGAACCTAAGGTCCGTATGATTTCACAAACCACGATAAATACGCATTTATTAATCAGAAAATTTAATAAGGATTTTTTAAAAAAAGAAAATAAATTATGGAAATAAATTTTTTTACCGTTTTTACCCATTGAATAAATCCTCCTTCCCAAAATGATAAATCAGGAGAAAAAATTAGGCCTCCTAGGAATTATACCTAGAGAAATAATAGTTTTCTTTTAATTGAAATAAATTTATTAAATTTTAAAAAGTATTTGGTGTTAGACACTCTTTTGGCCAAACCACATATGTATTTTCGCACCTTTGAAAGCCACGTCATCGTCTAATCAATAAAAAAAGTCAAACGGTATTTTTATACATAATTTGTAACAGCGTAGTCATTTTTGCACCTAAAAAAAACACTTGGTGTTAGGTGCTCTTCAGGATAAAACACATGTGTATTTTTACTCATTAACCCATTAATTTGTTTTGTATAGGGGACTATTAATTACAGGTTGTACCCTTTAGGCTCTGAATCAACTGCTCTGTATTTTCAAATATTTATATGACAAGGCAGAGTTAACAACGTAGTGCAATCATGTGACCAAAACTTCATTCCTAATCCTGTCCCTTTTGTTTTCTGGCCAATTTTCCTATTCTAACCAAATTATGCTTCTCAGAAAAGCACCCACCCAATTTTCTGGCCAATTTTTTTCTGAGAATTCCTCTATTTTTTTTTAATGGCAAAAATACTCATTGAAGGAGATGATAATAACTCTCATAGGTTAAAGAGAAATAGATATCAAGAGAACTGATAAAACTACTGCAGAAGGATTCCAAAGGTTTTAATTGTGCAGGTTTTGAAGCCACTGTATATTGAGAAAAGTTGATTACAGAATGAGGAAGGTAGTTTCTGGAAAATATACAGAGAATCATCAAGAAACTACCTCCTCTTCTACAAACAAAAGGGATGAAATATTTGGACTTATGTAATAATCATAATCTGGGTTTTGATAAGTGTCTGTAACTTTGCTACACATCAAAAGATCATTATTGAATTCTTACAGATTTAAGTGTACATCAGAGAATTTAACAAGCTAAGTCAGAAAAACTGTAAATCCAATCAAAATGTGCAGTACACATAACCATATCTAGCTAGAAGCTGGAATTTGAAACACAAGTGTACACTCATCAACAGCTCTTCTGTTGTACATAGACATGAAAGAAATGAAAAGGGAACTAATTTCTGTGCTTTCATCCATCTGAGGGAGGATTGAACCTGCAAAAGAAACATGAGATTTTCTCTGTCAATAATCACAAGCTGCAAACTATGAAAAAGGCTTGAAACTGTTTAGAGTAAATAGAGTTTAGCTTACCGGTTCTGTGTAGGATTTGAGTTGCTTGGAGGTATTCTTCTGAAAGATGAACCCAACTGCTTCATATGATTCTTATTATGTGCCTGAGAAGAAGATGAAGAAGTCTTGCTTAATGGCAAATTCCGAGCTTCTGGGTTGCTTAATAACAACATTGTGAGAATAAGAAAAGCAAGAAGAGAGCAAGTCTGCTTCATGGTTATGGAGAAGGATCTTGATTGAGACAAAGTCTTTTAGGATCAAGTGAAACTAATCTAATTTATTGTTTAGTAGTCAGTACAAGTCTGAATTGGTAAAATATCTAATGGTGGGTGTGAGATAATAGTGGGGGAGGATCATGTGGCTGAACTTTTTTTTGTCTGGTCTTAGGATTTGGTGAAAAAAAGTGACAGAAAAAATCATGATACAGGCACGTGATAAACAGTTCATGACATTAGAATATTATATATATATATATCTCAGGTTATTAATAATTAAATGCAAGTTATTCAGTGACGTCAAGAAACTGGTGAATCCATTCACATAGAAAACTTGGAAGTAAATCTTGAACTGTTTCATATACATTGTTCCTTCTTTGTCACTGAGAAATGTTTTTTTTTTCAAGTAACCGACACACTCTCAGTGATGAAACACGTCACTTCCAGTTGGATGAACAGATCAGTGGTAACAGAAGATGGCTCTGTTTAATCGATCCAATCATATTGTCAGATTCTCTTTCTCACAGGATGTGGATTCTGTGTTCTGAAATAACTTACTTGGAAGCTGTTTTCTAGTTTAAAGTTTAGACCCATTGGTTTGTAATGAAAGATGCTGTTCGTGTTTCCTTAATATAAGATATTTAGGGAGTTTGTTTATGACATAGTTTTCATATTTGTCTATCTTTTCCTAATTTATTCCTATTGATACTCCCTCAGCAATAACTAAGGAGGAGAGGGAATGAGGGAATTAAAGAAGGTAAGTATGGTGTTTTAAAATATACATATCATATTAACTAATTTAACCAACTTCCTTAATCTAATCAAATTTGCTTTGTCGTCGAGCATCCATAACCTTCCTATGACTTGTTCAAACATGCCTAAATGACTAATCAAGAAAGATACAAAAGGCGCATGAAAAACGAACTCAATGCATTGTTTGTGAGTACATTGTTGAAGAGATTTGGATGATATCCTTAGACGGTATCACTTTGCCAAGCACAATTGGATTCTGATCCTCCCTAACTTAGTGTGTCCTTCCTTCTTCACAAAACTTCTTGAAGAGTGACTTTTTAGTAATTTGCATGCCAAACTTGGAATTGTAATTGGCGAATCATTTTTGGGATTATGTTCTGAAAATTGTGAGGGTCACGAACATGTTTTCAGAAACATTATCACATCTTCATCATTTGATATTGCACACCCTGTTAGAGTTGTGATTGTTTGAAATGGTGATTGGAGCCTTCAAAAACAGCTTTTCAATCGTGATTTACAGAATTATGGTATATGAGGTAAGTATGTAAGACAAGTTTTGTCTCAAATTTACATAAATACATTTTAAGACCTCCAAAAGTGATTCCAAACAAGCTGGGTGTTAAGATTTTGAAATCCTTTCTGCATTTAGCTTGTTGATAGTTATATTTAATTAACTTAGTATGCATCGGCTTCTTAGGCTCAATCTCCCTCTGTAATTTCATTTTGTTGAGAGTGTTTGGAGTAATTTTTAGATAATAGTTTCTAGAGAAAAAGTGATAAAAAAGGTTTTTTTATAGATCCTGAGCAGAATAAAATATGTGAAAAAAATGATAGTGTTTAGATATTGTTATTAAAATAACTTTTTTATGCTCAAATTACTAAAAAGGACATTAGCTTTTGTGATAATTGCATATAATGGTTACGTTTTGTTTTAAATATTTTTAACATTAAATTTCATAATAAATACCAAAACATACATAAATTTGTGTAGAAAATTAAAATTTATAACATTAGTAAATTATGTATGATAAAAAATACATAAACATATATGTATTAATAAATTGTATAGAAAAAAATCCTTTACAAATACTCCTCTAAATTCTTATTATAAAGACCAACTAAATAGAAGTGCGTTTATCCTTTTTATAAAAAAATCTTTGCTTGTTTCCAATGAGTATTAATTTAAAAACATTTGTTTTGTGAATTGTCAAACACTCACTCAGTGCTTGCTCTGTCTTTTACATCTTTATGTCAGACTCACTTACTACTTTTTGGTTTGAGGGAAAGAGATAAATTTTTTTCTCTTTTTTATTTAATAGTCATAAAAACTTTTCAATATTTTAAAAATATACTCTCAACAAAAAGAAATATTTTTCTTATTAATAACAATTTAGTCAATATCCTCCTTTCCACTCTCTCCCCTCAAACCAAATAAGCCTTTAGAAGCTTCTGGAACATTAGAGAAGGTCCTATTTTTTCATTTAGTTCTTGAAAATGGAGGCTGCATTTAATCTGAAAAGTCCCAACCATGGAAACCGTTAACGGATAGTAAGATCAGAGTCTCACATTTAAGGATTTGTTACTAGATACACGTCACGTCACAATGACATACACCTATACATATAGTACATTGTGCACGGAACAAATTTAGTTAAGAAGAGGGGAGTTAATTATCACGTGGACAACGTACAAGATGCTATCCAGCCTCACCAAAATATATAGAGTGTGCAATTT
This sequence comes from Acacia melanoxylon, assembly GCA_019022615.1. Lineage (NCBI taxonomy): Eukaryota > Viridiplantae > Streptophyta > Magnoliopsida > Fabales > Fabaceae > Acacia > Acacia melanoxylon. The sequence goes on along the minus strand of JAFJYJ010000041.1, from coordinate 5,332,181 downwards.
ATTACAAATACTTGGTTTGGTTTAGCGATAAAAGCTGTGATTTATTTTTATATATAAAACTGTAATTTATAATATATAAAGTAAGTACGTGAAAAAATTTGTTATCTCAATATACATAAACATGCTTTACAAATGACAATTCAAACAAGTCCACCCACCCATTTAAGTACTTATGGCCTACCATTTTGGTCCTATTTATAAGTCAACTTTGACCAAATCTTACATACCAATGAAAGTTAGTTCACACAATAATTATGAGGTAAATTTTTAACTTTTCGCCTTATTTATGATTGGGTATTTTTAACCTGTTTTTTCTCTCTCTATCTTCATAGATGCAATTAATATGAGTAAAATTGTCACACAATCTCATTTATTACATGAAACTGTACTTATAAATAAGACCAACTTTTTTAATCAAAATAGAGTTATAAATAGAACCAGAGTGATATGGTTCACTAAATGCAAATCCTAGTCTGTGTTATTATCCATGTGTGCATTGTGTACATGTATCTAGCACAAACTTCTGTATATTAGTATATTATACGAAGTTTACATAATAAAGAACATGATATTTTTCCGTCAAAAAAAAAAAAAAAGAAAATAAGATTTTTATTTTCCTCAAAACTTCTCGTTTTTTATTTAATGACAATTCAGCAACTTACATTTTATTTTTCCTTTCTTTGGGCCTGACGCAACTTATGTTTTCTAAGATCTTATCAAAACCTATTAATTAATATAAATGATTTTTAAAAAAAGTATTAGTATTTAATAGTAGAAGATGAATATAATTTATAATATCATTATAAACTGAAAAATTATGTTTCAATTTTTAAAAAATATACATGATGGTTTAAAAAAAATAGTAATAAATTTCTATGAGAATAATTTTATCATTTCTTCAAACATAGACATATGTATATTACATAAAATTTACGATGAATACATTCATAATAGTATATTATATTGATATATTAATGTTTAGATTAGCTTTTTTCTAGTCGGAAAAAAAGATTATTTTTTAAACTTAGTCTATCAAATGAGAAGAGAAAAGTAAATTAATTGCGTCATGCATGAAGAAAATAGTAAGGAAAATTTAAATATCATTTGGTGCTTTTATGTTTGTCTTTGATATCATTTTAGTCCTTAAGTTTGTAAAAAGCATGTTTGATCCTTTAATGTTAACACCGTTAGTTTCAATTAACGGAAAATACTGACTCAACAATTTTAAACGATGATTGATGTGCCATTAAATGTTGATTAAGCGTCTTAATATGTTAGTATTTTAATAAATTAATATTTTAAATCCTATTAATTAAAAAATATTTAATTTTCTTCGACAAAAAATAATAATTAATCTTCACAAATTGTTAAAAACCACAAAACAGTCTGTGAAGATTATTTTTTTCTTCAATTAATAGGATTTAAAATATTAATTTATTAAAATACTAATATATAAGGCGCTTGGCGCTTTTTAGGATTTTCAGAATCTTAGGGCCTTTTTTAGGATTTTTTCTCTAAAAAGGGCCCCAAGTGGATTTTCCCTAAATCTTTCTGGGTCATCAAGCATTCATAAGCCCTTGGACCGCAAAGCTTACGATTCGTTGATGGAAACAGTACTTTACCTTCTCTCGCTTTTGCAGTTTTCAACGCTACCCTTTTGAAGTGTTTACCAGTACCACTGCCACAAAATTTAGGTGCTCTTTACTTTCGGAACGCTTGAAAATCAATTCTTGTATTGTAAATACTGTTTTTGCTGTTTCAGATTTCAGGTTCAATTTGAAAGAAAGTAGATCCCAGGTAAATTATCTTCTCTCGGTAGTGACAAAATTGCTATTTTTTTATCTCCAGGCTCGTGGGTTTCTTTCTCATGATCGCTGGATTAATTGTGTTCAAAATTCCCATGTGGTGTAACTGGATTGTTTTGAATTTTATTTTGTCTATATTGGAGTCTGAATATGGCTTCTCGTTAGTAATTCTTTTTGCTATTTACAGATATAGGTATTAATCGTTGTAGAAGCTACGGTGAATATTTCAAAAACACTGGGAAAGGCATTACCTACTGAATCAAATTACGCCACTCCCTACCCCCAATCCCTAGTTTTTCTTTTATCTTTTACGTGGATTAGGATTTTGTATATCCTTACTTCAGCAACAGGCCGTTGAAGATGTAAATCTAAACAAGTGAGTTAGGATAATAGGTGAAACGCAAGAGTGTGAACAACATACTTATATCTATTTATTTGGCTGACACTGAATATGAACTGAAATGTTTTTAGGCCAAATCATATTTTGTATAAACTTTAAGCAGTTGTTAAAAGATATAATTTGAGAAATGAATGACTTTGGAGCTTGAATTGCTCTTTTCTTGCTGGTAAAATCGAGCTTTTGGCTTGATGGTGGTTATGAGCCCAGAGCTCTTCTCCATAAGAGGGTGTTAGAGTCTTAGAGATGTTAAAGAATACTGTCATTGGGCCTTCTTCTAACAAATAAAGCTTCTGGAAGAGTTAGTTTCATAGTTACAGGAATAGCCTACAATGGCATCTACCTCTAATATTTGGAGAGACTTTTGGTGGTAAATCTCCTTCAATTTCCACCAACTCATTTATCACAGAAAAACACTTGATATTTAGTATTTACACAATTACGTGTCTCTAGCTGCATTGGTTTGTTTGGTGGATTTTCTGTGGATTCATTTATTTTTAACTCGCCTGTGTAAATAATGATCAGAATTCAAAGTATGGGATGATTAGTATGTATACTCCTACACCATTAATGTTTCAAAGAACTTTCTCATCTTTTTTTCCTGGAATTTTGTGTTTTTAGCACTTTTTCATTACATTAGGTTACTTGTGGTTTTGTTTCTATTATTTGTAACATTTCCAATGACATTTATGTCCTCAATAAATTTATAGCAGGCAACAAAGGTTACCTTTGAGAATAAAAAAAGAATAAACTGCAGTATAGGGCCTTGCTCTAGCTACTGATTGAAATTTGTTGGATGGCGGAGAAGTCATGCATCAAACGCCTTCAAAAAGAATATAGAGCTCTATGCAAAGTACGTCATCTTTCCTTTTCCATCCTATTGCTTTTTTATTTTTTGTTATTCACAGTTTGTATGCTTACGCATTCTGTTGTAGTGCAACTACATCCATAAAACAGCGTATGTGATCCCATCACAACCCCCTCCTTCTCTATTTTTGTTGTGTCCAAATGTTAAGTTGATATTGCAGATGCGTGGAGATATACAGCACAAGTAAAAGGGAAGATATCATCTTGTATATTTTGCCTTTCTACAATTCTGATGTTTATGCAATGTGTCTTCGTTTACTATTAAGTGATTATTTTGCATCTTCTATTCTATTAGTCTATCTATTCTCAGTCCTATATCAATAAAGTGATAAACTGATATTAAATTATGTTTTCCAAAAATAAATTATAGAAGCCATGTGCTAACTGGGCAATAATGTTTATTATGAATTGCAGGAGCCAGTATCCCATGTTGTTTCCCACCCTTCACCAAACGATATTCTTGAGTGGCGTAAGTGCTTTTTAATTTTGTCGTAGAAATAAATAAATAAATTGAAGGCTCATGTCAAACACATCGGAATTGTACCTCAGCACCTTTTTTCCCTAGAATGTGCTTGTATCAGAGAATGCATTATCTCACCAACTACCATTTATTGTTTGAATATGCTCTGCAACGCTACCATGAGTCAGAACTTCTCATCTAAACTAACGGGAATTATAATTTTTTGTTGTTATACCAAATTATTTCCTCAGATTAGAGATGGACCTTTATAACTTTAATTTAATGCATATTTGCCTACGGACAGCATTCTATGACGCTAGAAAGCAGTCCCATGCAGTGATAGCATTATGGAGTAATATGTCTTCGCACTTTTTGTGAAAGAAGCATATGAAAATGGCTTTTATATGTACTATATTTTCATTTTGTATGATGATTAGTTTATGTAAACTTTGTACTGACCTTTTTCAGATGTAATTTATGCTCCCTTGATTGTTTTTACTTCCACAGCCTTGCAAATGTTATTTTGAATGGAGATTTAGTCACTATATGTGTCTTGTACTCTTGCGCTATCAGTTACTTAATTTTAATTTACTTGTTTGGTGGTTGTTGATTCTGATTTACTCTTTGTTAATGTCTCAGATTACGTGTTGGAGGAAGTGAAGGAACACCTTTTGCAGGTTTGTTAATTTTGCAACTTGTGATTATCGCCACCTCACTTTTTCAATCCTTGTATGCTTTGTAATTGAGTAGTAGTACTGCTTATATGCCATTATTCCAATTTGAAAACTTGACTTGAAGTTTTTCATATTTTAGGTGGATATTATTATGGAAAAATCAAGTTTCCTCCTGAATATCCATATAAACCACCTGGAATAAGGTGATCCTTCTTGCTGCAGTATTGTTTTCAATTTTTTATCTCATATATCTGGTCAATTATATTATTGGCTGTGTATACTTTCTGTCCTGTAGTATGATTACACCTAATGGCCGTTTCATGACTCAGAAAAAGATTTGTTTGTCTATGAGTGATTGTAAGTGCTTTTAATCGTTGAATCCCTAGTTACCTAATGAATTACTCATATGTTTTTAATTTAATATAACGTTTGTGTTGATTTTACTGCTTTTGCAGTTCATCCTGAAAGCTGGAATCCTATGTGGTCTGTATCAAGGTCAGATTGATTCTAGTTTTAAAGATGACTGACTTACTTTATGTATTTACTTAATTAATTATTTACTATTTTCTTTTCTTTCTTTTTTTTGTAATACTACTGCATCATTGCATGCCTCTGTACAAGCAATTGTCATTTGGAAGAAACAGATGATATTGATAATCACTTTATAGCTTTCCACTAATGTTTCCAATCTATGAATGCAGCATACTTACAGGGCTCCTTTCATTCATGGTAAGTATGAGGTAGACTCTTAATATTTCAAGTAAATAAATAATCGCTCCTTTTGACATTAGTTACTTCACTTTCATTTGTTTCATATGTTCTGTGAAGTTTATAGCAAGTTGATATGCATGTATTATTATTTGTAATTTGATAAAAAGAAAATTTTTCTTTATTTTGTCTGTTGGCCCAAGTGCTAGATTTAGATAGTGTTTCATATGTTTCTGTTCTTTTGCACTCTTTTGCAGATGGACAACAGTCCAACCACTGGTAGTGTAGATACTACCACTGCTGAGAAGCAGCGACTAGCCAAAACTTCCCTTGCTTTCAATTGCAAGAAGTAAGTATATTGTAGCAGAAGGTAACTGTGATTGGAGTTTCACTCATAAATTCTCTTTAGATCTGACTGATAATTTTGCCAACAGCCCAACGTTCCGGAAAATGTTCCCTGAGTATGTTGAGAAGTACAACCTGCAGCAGCAGCAGAAGCAGCTCTCTGATAAAGTTGATTCTGAGAAGGCGTCAACAGTGACTCGCCGTGATCAAAGTCCGAGGCCCTTGTCGGAGAAGGTCTTAGATTCTACAGGAGAAGACATGAAAAAAGATGGGTTGAAGGATGTTAGAAGGAAACGGAAGCAATCTTTTCCGACATGGATGGTGTTGTTACTCTTCTCCATCTTTGGAGTTGTAATGGCATTGCCTCTGCTTCAGCTATGATTGTGACAAGCAACACAATCGTCTGTGGGACTTGTTTTCTATATGCTTCTTAGACTTTGTGATGCCTAGCATGATCTGTATAGGGAACTTATGGATATGGAGGTTATGCCCTTCTGTGTCTATGTTGCCTGCTTGTATTCAGAGCTAAGAAGTAACAAGTTACATGCTTGATCTATTGAGGTTTGGCTTCTGGTATTATTGGTTGGCAACTAGATGTTATGTAAGAAGTAAAAGAAAGAATTTGCCAACCGAAATTATAGAAACTGCGTTCAAATTTTGGGAGTCTTCGCTTAATTATATGTTTAAGAAATATAGTCTATCTCAACTGCCAATAGTCTTATTTCAAATTTTGGAAACAACTTATTTACTTGTAGGGTAAGGTTGCATATATTTAACTCTTTTCAAATCCTATTTGGTGGGAATCTCTTGTCTTTTACTCTATCTTAAGCATTTATTAAAAATTTTCATGTATCCTCTCGTTTCGTTTTAAAGAAGAAAGGTAATCTCTCATGCCAATCTTGTTTGTCATGAAAAATTACAAAAGCTGTGTGGATGTAACATAGAACATGGAATATTGTTGCCGGAGGTTATTATTGTTGTTGTATACTGTCCAAAACCAAGACAGCTATCGCGAAACTGATGAAAGTTATAGTTAAAGCTCTCTTTTTTTTTGTTGGTATTTTGAATAGTTTGGTAATGGAAGCTTTCGTTTTGGTTTGATTGATTATGAGAGGAAGCAAACTTACCTGAGGCAGTAACACAAGACTAGTCAAAAAACAAAAAAGTGGGAAAAGAAATGAGGAAGCCAGAGATGATTAAGCGGCGCAAAGCTGACAGGAAAAGAAAGCTTTGGGGTCAGAAGTCGAGCCCACCATCGATTATCATTGAAATAAGCAGGAACTTATTATTTTAAAAATAATTACTCAAGTCAGACGTAACACGTATTAAATCTTGTTGTCCCTCAAGTCAGACGTCCTTCAGGTTGAGGGAAATAGTACTGGGTCATCTCTGATCACTGGATGCTTGGCAAAACATCCCACGTGCTGTTCAGAGATACGTGGTCATTTGAATATGTTGTGTACCAAAGCTTCAGAGAAAACTGTCTCTTTTATGTTTCCTTGAGTTTTGTTCTACTCTACAAATCCTGATTAACATTAAGTCATTAACATTGCAGGTAAAATTAATGCAGGTAAAAGTCGCTGTGGATTAATCAGCATCTTCAAACCTGTTGGCTGTTCTTGTACCGATTGTGCAGCATTATTGGCAGAGTCAAAATTTTCAAGTCACTTTTTGTTTGAGCAGTTGAGCTTTTTCCTCCTTTCTTGTTGTGACTTGTCTTTTATTATTTTATCTTTCACTGTCTCATCCCGACAACCCATGAGAAAAGCTAAAGCCTTACAGCTAGAATGTCATAATTAACAATTTAAGGTTTTGGTTTTAGATCAGTCCTTGTTTCCTGCCCTTCCCACGCCACGCTTCTTGGAGCCAATAGGTCATCAGTATATAAAGTGACCACCAATAATAAACCAAGCAGAATATGCTACAATTGGGATTTTTACCAAAATAATACTTTTTTAAAAAATAATTACCGAATTGAAGCACATTGGAAAGTATTTTCTAAACTAATGCTCACGCCATTGATGGCGCATGGAGGGTTAGCGGAACTAGCTGTGGCGCAAGGAGAGTTTATGTGACCAGTGACGCAGGACAGGGTCACGGTACTGCTAGCGTGAAAAAATTTCACGCCTCCCATGTGGCGTGAAATATTTTTACACTACACAAGCCACAGGTGGCGTGAATATTATTCACGCCACCTGTGGCATGAATAATAATGAAATCAGACCCACTAAGTGGGTCTGATCCATATAAAAAAATTAAATTAATATTAAATAAAAAAATATTAATATAATAATAATAAATGATAAAAAAAGTGGAATAATTTTAAAAGCTCTACTTTATTTAATTTGAAGTCAAAAGAAAGAAAGCATGGAGCTGAAATAGTTCATTAAGAACGCCTTTTAAAATATTACGCAGTACAATTTGGTTATAACAACCAATCTCAATACAGGGGGATCTATATATTTGTTATACACCTACAATTTGGTTATAACAACAGTATTGATTTTGTGATCTGTATAACTTATTAGAAACACTTTTACGCGGTACATCTTATTAGAAACACTTTTACGCGGTACACTTTTTTATACAGATCCCAAAATCAATACTTGTTGTTATAACCAAATCAGAGGTGTATAACAAATATATAGATCCCCCCGTATTGGGATCGGTTGTTATAACCAAATTGTATCGCGTAATCTTTTAAAAGGCGTTTTAATGAGCCTATTTCGCCTACGCTTTTCTTTCTTTTGACTTCAAATTAAATAAAGTAGATCTTTTTAAATTATTCATTTTTTTATCATTTATTATTATTATATTTATATTAATTTTTTTATATTTAATATTAATTTAAATTTTTTTTTATATGGATCGACCCACTTAGTGGGTATGATTTCATTATTATTCACGCCACCTGTGGCTTGTGCGGCGTGAAAATATTTCCCACCACATGGGAGGCGTGAAATTTTTTCACGCCCAGCATCTGCACCCGTCCCCGTGCCACCTGGCACGTAAACTCTCCTTACGCCACAACTAGTCCCACTAACCCTCCATGTGCCATCAATGGCGTGAACATTAGTTTGGAAAATACTTTCCAATGTGCTTCAATCCGATAGGGGCGGATTTAGGGGGGGCTAGGGGTGGCCCCCCCCCCTAAAATTATATAATTGGACCCAAGATTTTTAGAAATTATGGTTTAGCCTCATAAAAAAATTTCAATCTTTTCGTTTAGTCCCTATTTAAAACTCCCATAAAGGGACTAAAATGAAAACATTGAAATATTTATGAGGCTAAATCATAATTTCCTAAAATTTTGGGTCCAATTCTGTAATTTTCACCCCCTAATTTCAAATACTGACTTCACTAATTTTATTTTGTAATTTTCGCCCCCCCTAATTTTTATTCCTGGCTCCACCCCTGAATCCGATAATTATTTTTTAAAAAATATTATTTTGGAAAAAATCCCAATTGATCACACTCTCAATCTAAAATTAGAGAAACCAGAAAATGACCTAGCTTTCTACACAAGGACCTCAATGTCTTGTCGTAGAATCACCCTAAAATATTTTTTTAAGTATATATAGTGTTCTAAAATATTTTCTCGATACTTTTATCGAACACCTTAAAGTAATTTTTCAGGTGCGTCTATTACTTTAAAGTACTTTCTTGTGAAAAACAATACAATTTAGGATGTTCGATAAACCTAAAAAAATACTAAAGGCGTTAGATACTTGGATACATAAAAAAAAATAGTTTATGTTACTAAACACAATTGAAAAAATACTTCATAGTGCTAATACACACAGAAAATATTTCAGAATGTTAGGTGAACACAAAATATTTTAGGGTACTAGACATAAATGGAAAAATATCTTGGTGTGCTGAACCCTTAAAATTAAGAGTGCATTGTTGGCTGTATTGCAAAATGCTTCGGGTACTAGTTTTTTTTCTTTTTTTTGGAGAATATCATAACCAGACTTGCATGGTAGACACTTGGACTGAAATAGAAGTAACACGAATATAGGTCCCATTCACAACTTGACAAGTGAGTCGTGTCGTTTATCTTCTGTGCATGTTTAAGAGTGCAATAATGGCGAGGATACACATGGATTTTGGGATTGGGGTCGTTTAGGTAAGAGGATAACAACAAACGGTGGATCAAAGTTATCCTGTAAACAAAATTTGACTCAAAATATTCCAGTCAAGGATCCCATGTTTTGGTGTTTATAGAAAGAAATAACTCCATTCTATACACAACATGTGATCCAAGAAAAATCTATATTTTATATCACATTCATATTTTTGCAGTGTTGTGTGGTTTTCAATTTTCATAGACCTTGGTTGGTTGAAATGTTCAACATGATATCTGATATAGCAGTCACTAACAACTTTTATGGGTGAGAGCTCATTTGATGTCTGATAGATTCTCCTGCTCAAAGGTTGATTCTTTTTTTCCTTTTCTTAATTTTTATTTTACAAAACTTAAACTCCAACTCTTATTTCTGAGATACTGAATCCTACCCTACCAACCTCTATTAGTGATTACAGACAATTTCTCAACCATCATTAGGAAAGAAAATGGAAACAGGGTAACCAGTATAAGAGATAAAATTACTCAAGAAACTAAACTACTACCATTCACGTTTCAAGCATCCAGATTCCAACCATTCATGATTCACATAACAATTACCATCTTAAGAAATTATCTTCACCATGGATTACATGGATAATGGCATGTTCTAATAAGAGCTATCTCTCTGAAACAATCCAGAGAAACCTAACCAATCTCTCAGGGACAAGACAATCACCTTTCAGAGATTAGTTCTTACTTCATCCCATTGACTCTATCCTATATTTCGCAAATGGCTGCCTCAACATATGTGGGCAGATCTATTAAAAAGAAGAAGACGAAGAAATATACAGACATATTTTCTCATATATAAATAATTAGCTTTGTCCTCTCCCTGCTTGTTCAACATCTATAGAGCCAGGACCAGGATTACAAGGACCTAACCTTTTGTCTCTGCTTAAAAGCCTCTTCAGTGACCTCAATCTTGTGGTCATTGGTGATTTCAGCTCATCTTCAGCAAACCTGCTTGCAGAAGGAGATAAAGATGAAGAATTGACCTCACTTGGTATATCAATCACCATCATTTCATGGCGTCTATTGTTGTTACTGTTACTGCTACTGCTAGCTGTAGTTGTAGAAGAAGATGAAGGACCCTCTTCTTCCGAAGATGTATTAATAGAACAAACTTGAGTCTGGTTCCCCCAAACCAACACATTAGTTGGAAAATTTGGAGACTCTGAACCACTCATAGCAGCTAAACCTGAGTTTTGAAAATTTTCTACCGCTTGTGATTGGCTACCAATATTCTCTGCGGAATTTTCTCGAACACTTGAAGTGCTATTGCATTTAGGGGTTTCAGAAGCAACTGGGTCTCTGCAAAGTGGACAAGTACAATGGGATTGAAACCACATATCTATACAATCCACATGAAACCCATGATTACATTTGGGTAAAAGCCTCGCTTTTTCTCCTTCAACAAGCTCAGAGAGACAAACAGCACATTCCAAACCATCTTTGAAATTTTCAGGTTGGTACACTACAACTGGTAAGGACAAAAGCACAGAAGGATCAAGCCCACTTCTCTGGCCGCCGTAAATCGCCGGATCTTGCCCAGGGTTGAAGACAAAGCGGCGTCGACGGCGACGGCGAGTCGGCGGCGGAGGAGTGGTTTCTTCAATGCTCCACCAGAACCATTTGGCGTAGAGATGGAGAAACAGAACAAACACAACCACCATGAAGAGGATTATTATAGCTAGCACCATGATTTTTCCCGTCACTTCAACTGCGGGAGATTCGCCCAATTTGTCATTAGACACCAACGAGTCACCCATGATTCTGGCTTTACCTAGAGACACAAAGAAGTTTGGAAACAAAAGAAATACTCAAAATCCAGATTATGGGAAATCTCACTCGAGCTTATGGGTTCTCGAGAAGAAAACCATAAAAGTTGAAACTTTTGAAGCTCGGTGAATTTCAGAACGGAAGGAGGAGAATAAAGAGGAAGGAGAAGTTAAGCGAAGACGTGAGAGAATTCAAAGGAGGAGGAGTAGGAGATCCTCCGCTTTGGACTTGAGGCTTGGAATTTTTTAGAAGGGGCAAGCGAAGAAGATGACGAACTTGGAGTCTACTCTGTTAAAAGTTTTTAATTGAGGTGTGAATAACTTCAAAAAAGCGGGCAATTTTACAAAAGTATTGTTGAAAATCAAACCGCCGGGTCTGTTTCTCTCTACCCATTTTTCTTTCCTTTTTCCACCGTTTGTCTTTTTCAGATTTTTTCAAATATAAAGTCCTTTTCAAATTTAAATTGAGTTAAATTCTTTGTAACTCAACCAACCGATCTTGGGGTTTACTGGTTTTGGTAGAAGAGTTTTGTTCCTTTACGAGTTAGCCCTTTAAATCTTTGTATTTACCTTTTTTATGTTTAGACATTATAAAATCGAGTTGAGCTATCTTAAACTTAGTCAAACTTGCGATTTTGTATACCAAGTTTCAAGTTTTTATGTTTTTAACTTATAAAATTATGTTAGCTTACCTTTAAACTAGTGCTAATTTTTTCAATTTGATTGTGTTAGTAGCTTTATATATGAAATTCATAAAAAATTCTTTATTGAGTATGATAAATAATGAATAAAGATGTATTTAATTTTAATTATTTGAATTTTAAATATATTTAAATCAATTTTTTCATTTTTTATATTTTTAATTATTTAATTAATCGCTATTAATCATGTTTTGTGAAATTGGACCGACAGTAGGTTCGACAGAACCAACCAACCCATTGCCAAACCGTCCCGTTTAGTCAAACCGGATTGACCGTGAACCCAGGGTGACCGGACAGTCCTTGGGTCACCTGTCGACCCTTTTTTTTTTTTTTTTAACATTCTCCTTCAAAAATTTTTTTTTTATTTCTCCCTCAATTTTTTTCCCTTTTTTTCACTTTTGGATGTCATATGAATTTGATTTGGATTCGTTTTTTGGTTTTCCTGAAGCTATTGTGGTTTCTCTTGTTTTCGGTTGGCCGCTGCTTAGTGGATGTCAAATGTAGGTTGTAAAGAAAATTGTTAAGAATATCTGAATATGTCACAAGTATTGGAGTATATGATTATTTTGCCACTGATCCAAAATATTGAAATGATATATAATATGTCAAATTTAGGTTGGTATAATAAGAAATTAATTATTTTCTAATTTTTTATACCTCATCGGTCTAGACCCGGGTTGACTCCGGGCTAACCCACTAACCCTTAACTCAAGATCTGCGACCTGGTTCAATGACCAAAGCAGTTTGAACCTTGCTATTAATACATATTTTTTAATATAAATAAATTTTTACGATTTTACTTCACTGTCACAAATTTATTTAAATTTTTCAACTTGTGTGTTTGACAACTTGATTACAACATAATAAATTAATATTCAAATATTCACATAAGAGGTGTACATGTTTATGTTTAGTTTTGAGTAAATATCTTTTTTGGTCCTTTACAAAAAATACGATCCTCATTTTGGTCCCTTACAAAAAAAAAAATCTCGTATTCCCTCACAAATTCAAAATACACTCAATTGATTGACATTTTGATCCTCACAAATTTCCAAAAGGTATATTTAAATCCAAAAGGACGAATAAAGGTTGATTTTTTTATAAAGGACTAAAAAAATGTGGATCGCGTTTTTGTAAAAGGACCAAAAAGTATTTACTCTTTAATTTTTTATTATACTTTGAACAAAATTGTTTCCTTGATAAAATAAAATAAAAATTGTTTCCAATAAAAAAATAGTTGTACTTACAAAAGCCCGGTGCCACAAGACACACATCTTATACCACCAAACTAGGGTCTTGAAAACTTTTAGTTCCATTGTTACTCATTGGGTCCTAAATGTAAAATTCTGTTTATATTACAATTCGTATTACAAACTAAGTCTTACCTTTATAATCAGAGATAGTACTCCCTCCAATCCTTAATATATTCTATATTTGGAGAGTTAATATTAATCTAAGATATATTTTTTATATTTGTCAATTTTTTTCCTAATTTAATCTTATTGATACTCTCTCAACCATAATCATGGAAGAGAGTGGATGAGGTAAGTAAAGAAGATGATTAGGGTGTTTTAAAAAATATATGTCACATTAACTAACTTAACTAATTTTTCCTAATCTAATCAGATTTAAAAAAATATGGTATTTCTTATATTAAGAATCAAGAAAAGTATTCTCTCCGTTTCTAAATATATGATAAAGTTTGTAGTGTAAATTACATTACAAACTGTGTCATATATTTAAGATTAGAGATACTATTATTTTCTTGAAAATAATAAGGAAAGTTGCCCGACCAACTTGTGCGCAGACAATTATTTTACCTAACCCGAACAAACTGATCCAAAACAGTTACATTTAGTCAAAGAGTGATCGTTTAAACCGGAAAGAGAAAATGAGAGCTGCATCCTTCACCTTCACCTTCACCTTCACCTTCACCTTCTTTAATAAGTCAAGACCTTCTATTTCTACTTTATCTGCGTATCAAATCAGTGGGTGTAAAATTAAATAAATATAGCAAACTCTTATTGACATATATTTATTTTTGGGATAAATATCAATTTTTCTACTAAGTTGTTTTTTTTTAAGACTCAAGATCCTAAAAAATTTTTAAGATCATTTTTACCCGGAAGTTTACAAACGTATCAATCTTGACCGTTGGATTGATCATTTTTTGTATCATTTTTGCCCTAAAAGTTTACAAAATTTTGCTCCTAAAAAAACTTCTGAAAAATTTGCTTTAAAAAAAAATTTCGGCATAGTTGCTCTTTTTTTGTAAACTTCCTGGAGTAAAAATAATACCAATAAAACTTCCTAGGTCTTGGATGCCCTCTAACCAATACTTCCGACAAAAATAGTATTTAACCTTTTATTTTTCACTTATTTCCTATAATCCATTCAATTAGAATGATGACATTTCTCGTTTAAAAACAAAGATGCATGATGGCGTTCTTTCTTTTCCCTTTTTAGCACTTGTTTTTCAAAGTGGCGACATATGAAAAATGATTATGGTTTCCAATTTTATTTATTCTTTAATTGTTCCTTCACAAAAATTCAAAAAATATATATATCATTAAAAAAATTATTGGCGTGGAGGACCAAATAAATTTGTATACATAAAAAAGAATTGATAATTTTCAAATTTTATACATGTAGTAGAGTACCTAACAATGCTCTGATTCAATTCATTCTCATCAATAAAATTTATGATTTATTTTCTCTTTGAAAGACATTTATGGGTGTGAATCTGTATACAAGTGAACCAAAACAATTTTGATGATTTTTTTCTACATAGATCTTATCTAGAACATCAGTAATTAAATAATTTTTGTCTGTACGTTTTAAAATATACATTATTAATTATCCTCTTAAAATACAATAAAACAATGTTTTATATTTTGATAAAACTATAATATATAGAACTTACTTATTAATATAGTGTAAGTGTGTGTAAGTGTATTCATACAATTTACTCTTCTATGTTAGAAAGTTCGTGTGATTTTTTTTTTTTTTAAAAAAAAATCCAATTTTGCAAAACTAGGGGAATTGGTTTCCTGCTTTCGTCGACGAGCTCCCGACCACCCAAATCTATATTTGAATGGTCCATATCTTTTTTTTAAATGAAAAATCATTTTTTTTTTCAAAAAATGTTAGTTAAGAGATTATCTACCCATTAACATTTTTTTATAAAAAAATAAGTAAAAAAAAAAATCAGATTTGAACATATCTGATCTAATCCGGGCGGTGCAGACAATTTCTCTTCCTCGTCCAAAGGACAAGCAGGGTAACCGGGTCCCAAAACTAGGGAAGTCTAAATTCCAATGATTGTTGAGTCAAATGTGCTTGGGTAAAGTTTCATATATTTTTTTGACCTAGGGTAAAGATTCATATTGAAATTTTATAAATGGAGAAAATTATATATGAAATAGTATAAACATATTTATAGTTGTAGTATTTATGTATATTATTGAAAGTGAATCATATTAAAGGAAAGGTAATAATATCCATCATATCTCCATAGTTAATGATAAGTTGATAACTGTTGCTTTTTCTTGAATTTGTTTAATGATTTATGTTCTTGAAATGTTATGATTCCTAAGTAGTTAATAATAAATTATCATTAAAATTTGGCACACAAAACAAAATTATCATTATAAAAGTGAAAAAATAAAAGAAACAAATTGCCTTAGCCTATTGGAAGTTAATAGAAAAAGCTACTTTTTCTGGGACAAATCTAAACATAAATCACATTATGTTTAGATATAATGATAAGTGACTTTTCTTTCTAATTGACTTTTCCCGATAGACTTTTTTTTCGCTAGATTTTTCCTATGTGATTTGTGTTTAGGATAAAGAATTGGCGAAATGACTTCCACCTCGAAATCGGGAGTGAATGCGCTTTCAAAAAAAAGTAAAACTTTCGATCTTAAAGTCCGTCACATAAATGAAGCTTTGCCAAACACCTAAAAAAACAAGTTTCACATCTGATGGACTTATTTCGGCTTTTCATAAACTTATTTCAGCTTCTAATGCTATCCCAAACAGACCCTATAATATATATCTTCTATCCTAACTTAAATTTTTTATAGTCATATTGGGGAAAAAAAAACCCCCGTTTTTTCCTCCTCCGCACTAAAAGTTTATAGGCGTTTTCTTTCGATTAACATTAATCTTTTTTTTTTCATAAAAGACAAAATGATATTACTCAAAATAAAAAAATGAAAAGTATACAAAGTATCAAAACAAATACAATAAAAAAAAAGTTGACGAAAATAAATGGCGTAAATAGGCTGCATATAAAAATTCGTTGTGAAAACCAATATTTCATGCGATATGATAGATACCTTTGACATTAACCTATTCGATTCCATAAGTATATGTCTAAATTTTGTTTGATATTCTCACATGCACTCATTTATTATGCTCCCTTGTCTTTTTCCACCCTGGCAATATATGGATATTACAACAAGATCCAAATCTTTGTCCTTTAATTTTTAATATGAGAATTGTTTTGGCCAAGAATATATGAAAATATTTTTAAATCACTGCAAAACATAAAAACTCCAATAAGTCACAGATTTGTTTTTATTTATTTAAAGATTTCGCATGCTTCACAATCTACAAAACAATGACTTTTCACCAATTTTTCTTAAAAACAATTTATCAGTTAATCTTTCTCCTTCCTAATTATAAGACAACATTCTAATTTTTATCAATTTTTTTCCTAAAACACCCTTATTTTATTCTCTTAAGTGTGTTTAGTTTTTTGTAAGTATATGTGTGTGAGTGCGTAAACTCTTCCAATCAGTGAAACTTTTAGATATATATATGTGTGTGTCTACACACACACTATGTGTGTCTTCATATATGTGTGTGTCTACACACAAATATATAGACACACACGCACATATATATATATATATATATATATATGTGTGTGTGTGTGTGGACATATATGATATCTATGTTTGTGCCTGTCAATATATGTGTGTGTGTGTCTCTGTACATATATAAACACACACACATATATATCTTTGTGTGTGTGTATGCTGATATATATATATGTGTGTACATATATATATATATGCATACACACACATATATGTATATATAACAACATTATAACAACATCATTATTTCAATTAAATAGTGTGTGGAAAGGAAAATTTTATGTTGGAGAGATGTGTGGCAAAAGCTATTGATTCACTTTAACTTATGTCATTTTAAATTTATATAAGGGCATTTTAGGAAAATGAGTAAAATTAACTAATTTAACTTCTTTATTTAATTTCCACAAAATTGGTTAAATATGTCTTATAATTAAGACCGGAGGGAGTATTAAATTTAACTCAGATGGAGGAAGAGAGGGATGATAATTGATAGCTACCATTAAACAAAGAAATTAAATAAATACATTTTAAATTTTAAACGCACTTGTTGCCATAATTTGGGGCTTAAACAGATCCTCAAAGTCAAAATCTTTGATTCTAGTCTTGGACAGAATCATTATTTGATCTATTCTTCATTATAGCCATTCATGTCATTTTAACTTTTGCAATCTTTTCAATTTTCGGCCCAAAAAAAAAAAAAGTTTATATCTTTTCAGGAAAGTAAATTATACACTACTTACAAGATTGATTTAAACATACTTTCAAATAAATATAATTTATTTATAAGCATATCAAATATTTTTGTGTGTACTTTGAGTTTATCATACTTTCATGAATTTAATGTATTCCTAGGTTTTCAATGTAATCTTGGCGAATACTGGCAAAACATAAAAAAGTAATATTGAAGAAAAAAAGTATTTATTTTTATTTATTATGTCAAATTATTAGGTGACAAAACAAGAGTGAAAAATATATAAAAATAAATAATTCAAATACTTTTCATATAAAAATGGAAAACACAAACTCTCATCCTAAACATAAAACCTAGTTTGGGTTTTACTTTAATAATAAATATAAAACATGAAACTATTTTATCTCTTAAAATTTATAACTTTTCCCTAAATTATCTTTATTAATTGTAAATATTAATTGAGTTTCCATATCAAATGAGAATTCTAATGCAAATGATTAGATATGATATTTTTTTTAAAAAAAAAACTATACACATGAATTTTACAAATAACTAACTTAATTAATTTTTTAATCCCTGCAAATTAGTCATATAACTTTTATATTAAATAGTAGGGCGAATAATAAGATGAACCATGCTTAGCAAAAAAAAAAAAAAAAAAAAAAAAAAACCTTCTCCTCCAATCTGATGTAAAATTAGGAGTGCCAAGGGACCAGATTCAAACCCAATATTTTTATAGTGATTTTTTTAATTTGAAAGTGAACTTTACTTACTATCTTCAGTCTTTAACATAAGAACTCGTTTGTAGTATATAATTTATTATATAAATGAGGTCTTACATAAAAGGGAAACATAGTATATAATAACGAAGGGTCAGATGTAATTTATTAAAGCTATAGTATATAATCACGAAGGCTGAGATATAATTTATTAAAGCTGTATATAAATGGGATCATACATTAAAGGGGAATATATATAGCATGAATGAATTAAAGAAGAATATTGAATATTCACACTTAATATCAGCCTCAAAGCTTGGCTTTTAGTAAAGCTGCAATTATGGCCAAGGAAGCACATGTCCCCTTGCTGCTCCAGTTTCAATCTTAGGTTTATTATTTTTATTTTGAATTCTAAAGAGGCTAAAATATTAAACAAGGATAATTTTCACAAATATATACCTCTGGTGGCTAGATAACCCTGAAATTATTTATAATAATATTGTTTTAATTCTATTTTTTAAAATAGCCAAGCCATGTGAAACCTATAGTTTGTAATTTGCATGCTTTTTAGTAGTTTCTAGATTAATGATAAAATCTGTTTTTTTAATTTAATTTACGAGTTAAATTTTGTTTTAACTTATGTGGGCGTATTTTTTAAATGTTAATTCAAAAATACCCCCTAAAAAGACAAGTCTAGTATGGTCTCGTGTGGTGGTGGCAGAAAAGGCTGAGTGGGAAATTAAATGGTTTAAAAGTTGTACTGTTGTATACTAAAAAAATCTACACGAGTTTAAACAAACACAATGATGATATGTGTCTTCTTTTTATATTTTCGTTGCGGTTGTTTAGCAATATCGTAACTTGTGTATATAATTTTATTGACTCAGTATCACAATATTGCACGTTTTTATTTTTGATAATAAACTATACTTCAATTTAATTTTGGCACCAATATGATTACATTATGTTTAACAATGATCAATGTTACGTTAACAATACTTTCTCTTTTTCTTTTTCTTTTTTTGATATATAACAATACTTTCTCTTATTTTGACGCCCCTTTTGTCTATTTCTTTCTTCGGCCTATATCATCCAAGGCCCAATACTTTAGCATCAATATTCATTCAGTAAAATTCAACATGGAGTAGAAAATTTAAATAGGGAAGTAAAACAAAATTTACAGCAAAATATACCATTTTTAGGATATCATTAAAGAGTAGTACTGTCTATTTTTCATAGGGTTAATGTATGTTTTGAAAGTTTTTGGAGTAATGTTACCTTGAATTTTTTTTTATGTTTAATGTTGCCTCAGATATATTAAAATGGAACAATGTTGTCATTTTCTTTTAAGAAAGTAACGGTTAACGTTAAATTTTTCATGGTTAACATTAGTTTTCTAATGACACGTGATAACATTGTTATGTTTTAAAATTTTTAAATCAAATTTACACTTTAACCCTTTTTTTTCATAAATTCAAAGAACCTGCTTTGCAATAATATCAACAAACACTGTTAATTTTTTTTGGAGTAAATTGTAAACCAGTTACGCCGAAAATTGTCAAACTCGCGAAACGACGATAGCGTAAGTTAGTATCACTAGACTCGAATTGTAAATTTACAATAGTTTATTTTTATTATCAAATATGTATTAAAAGTTTAAATGAGTTTACTAGCGATTTAATACGATTTTATAAGTTAGAAACATAAGGAGAATAAACTTAAAGAGTCCATTTATAAGTTTGACAACAATAATTAAGTCTCATCACATTTTTAATGCTTGACTATGGAGAATGCATACTTGGATGTTAATAATCGTTGACTCTATCGAAGAGCAGTTCGCAATAGGTTGAAAATTACTCTTTCAGCCTTAAATGTCAATAATTGTGGACTCCATCGATGTTGTTTGGCGTGCAAACTAAATTGTGCAAAACTATTGGCGTTGGGATGTCTCTTGGAAGCCGTAATGTTTTTCAGGCCAAGATTCCAAGCACTAGTTGTTCCTTTAATCAACATGTGTTTGTTTGGATTGATGGTAACTACTTTTTTGGATTATCCATCTCTAGTATCCGGGAGGTTAAGCGCACTAATCCGGATCCGCCAGTGTCGCACACTTTATGGTGGGAGAGTCTCCCAAACGAGAACTTTCTGCGTTCACAAGACTCAACTCGAAACCTTACTTAAACAATACAAAAACTTTCACACTCTTGGCCAACCTCCGTTGATATTGATGGTAGCTTTTCAACTTATGTGAACGTAAAAGTTGGTAGCTTTCAGACGATAATCTAAACAAGCCCACATAATGCCTCTACCCTATAACTGTAAGGATCTGAAAACGGCCCAATTATGGCCCAAACTACTCAAGCCCAATATTAGAAGATTATTAAAAAAAAAAAAGGGAATATATGTCGGCCTTGGAAATTTATGGGCTCTCTTTGTAATGACTACTCTGCTAGTCTGCTTATTTCGTTATCCAATCCTGGCTCGTCCTTCGCTACTTGTGGATGTGCGTAGCTCCTCCTGCGTCGAGCATTCCTCCATTAACTGGCTTAGCATTCTCTTCCCGGGGTTGATTCATTCTTTCTTTCACTGCCTCAACTTCGTCTGGAGTGAGTCAATTCTCAGTCACTCTAGTTCAACGCTTCAAGAACAAATTCCGAAAGGGACGTCACTTAGATGCTGTCTCCTCTAAGTTATGCACTCTTCATGTCTGTGTAGATTGCTGAATGAGTTCCCATGCCTTTGTTCGGTACACTCTCCTACCCCTCTCCTCTTTCTGGTCTGTGTTTTTCGGGCTTATTTTCTACTTCTTTGTTGTTGTCTTGCATTTCTTTTCGTACTTCTGTTCATTTGTTCTGTAACTAACTGTCAAGGATTTAAGCAAGGCTCAAATGTAAATTAAAGACCCATTTGTATCAGTAATTTGAATATTTCGTATGGTTCCGGGGGCTTCCATTATCCTTGAATTTTACTGTCTTTAATTTCAGAGTTTTTATTTTTGTGTTTATTAGTTCTGGCAGATAATGATACTATTCATTTTTTATGTTTTTTTTTATCCTTTTTGAATTTTGTGACCAGAGATTGCAAATGTGCAGTCCTACTTCCACTATACCTCGTGTTCACTCAGAGCTGAAAAGCCTTTTCATGGTAAAATAGCTTCAATTTCGTTTACCTATGGCAAAGAGCTGAAACTTCCCTGTGCTTGGAAATCTATGGAAAAGCTTAAAAAGGTGAGATACAATGAGGGGCGTGGTAAGTTGCAGAGGGGTAGACTGTTGATTAAGGCAGTTGCTACTCTTGAACCAAAGAGATTGGCTGCAGATGAAGATAAATGTTTGAGTTTTAAGGACTCAGATAAGAGTGTAAATTCTAACCGGCCGGTGGTTCGGCATGACTCTTGTAATGGCGACACAGAAGAACTTGATGAGAGGGAAAAGATGAGAAGAATGAGAATTTCAAAAGCAAATTCAGGAAACACGCCATGGAACAAAGGCAGGAAGCATAGTCCTGGTAAATTAATCTTTATTGTTCATTATTTCACTTTTTAGTCACTTTTATCTTCATCTATCCTTTTCCAAGTTCTAAAATCTTTTCAAATGTTGAATTCGTGTGCAGAAACTTTACAGAAAATCAGGGAAAGAACCAGGCTTGCTATGCAGAACCCTAAGGTGATGTCATGTAAGAATGTCTTTAAATTGTGATACTAAGTAACAAAACATCCTTTCTTTCCGTTTTTTTTTTTGGTTGTGTGTGTGTGAGATAAAATTCTATAAGGCATGATCACTCACCGGCAACAGATTCAGATTGGGAGACAAGACATTGATTGTGCTTCTTCAAAGGGATCTAATGTTTCTTGATAGGACAAGACATTGATTGTGCTTCTTCAAAGGGATAAAACTTGAAGAAATGAAGGGTAAAATTGTAAAAATAAATAAATTAATACTTCATTGAATTTTTTAAGTGACAAATAGTTCGAAAAATCACAAAAACTCCAAGGTGACGATCTTCGTGAACCAGGAGGGGTGATATCTTCTTTCCAGCAGTCTCCCTGACCCCACCCAAGGGGAAAAACTTATCTTTGATGAATTCTCCTGTTTTTGTTGTTTTTCAAATTCTAAGTAATGTAGTTACAGAAGTTTTTTTTTTTTTTGGTCAATGAGTCAAATTAATTCTGATCTTTGTCTTCACTTGGTTAGCCAGATTGAGTATGGCTAAAAATGTAGCGTCTAAAATTCAAATGTTGCACCTGTTACTTGGCTTTTATTTCTTTTAACTATTTCTTAGTTGAGGTGTAACTTAAATGGCAATTATTAATGGAGATTAGTTAGTGTTTCACATTATTAGACTAGTAAGGTTTTGATAATGTATTTGACATGGATTGTTGATTAGATTTTACTTATGCTGATGTTATTCTAATAATTAATTTCCTTATCAAAATTCTGTGATGCAGGTCAGAATGAAGTTGGTTGATCTTGGACATGCACAGACGTGAGTATATATGCTGCTTCACTTGAACATGATTACTCTTAAGGAGTCATTTGGTCCACTGGTCTCTTATCTTAGTATCTAGGATCCCATAGTATTTATTTTCTTCTTTTTGGTGAATACCATAGTATTTAAGATTCTCTTGCTTGGTATGCCAATTAAAGTTGTGAAAGAAATGGCGCATGTGGTATCATTATCATATAAAAGGTTTGTGTGCCATGGGTTAAAGGCTAAAACTTTAGGGATGTGGGATCCCCATAGTTTTTGGGTGATATGAAATGCCACTAAACTTGAATGCCCCCAAACATTATAGATATCAACAAAAGTACAAGAGAATCTGGTATGCATCTTGACATCCAAAGAGCTCCTAAATTTATAGTAGGCCAATGAAGGTTTTTGATGTCTATCACCTCTTTATTTTGATATAAATACTGCTCTTTTGATGATAACTAGTTCTACCCATGCATTATGCTGGATTCAGTCTTCTTTATTGATTGCGCAGCGTGGAAACAAGACAGAAGATTGGCATTGGAGTGAGAAAAGGTTGGGAAAGGAGGAATGCAAAAAGGATGGTGCAGGAAGCTTGTGTCCTTGACTGGCAGAATTTAATTGCAGAAGCTTCTAGACAAGGCTTTGTTGGTGAGGAAGAGATGCAATGGAATTCCTATGAAACTCTAAATGAACAGCTGCAGCAGGAGTGGCTCGAGAGTGTTGAACAAAGGAAAAATATGCAAAGGGCAGCTTATAGTAAAAGAGCACCAAAATCTCCTGAGCAGAGAAGGAAGATTGCTGAAGCCATCTCTGCAAAATGGGCTGATCCTGTAAGCATATATCAACACCTTGAAGTTGCTTACTTTATGGTTTCAATTTCACAGCACTCCAATCTCTGTTGGTTATATTGCAATCAGCTAACAGACCACCAGCCTTGCACGCTAAGTCAAATAAAAGAACAGCCTACCAGTCCAGCACACTAGTAATGTCTCGTAAAAGTGGCTAGAAATTAATATTTATCTGCCATAACTGCTGCGTATTGCTCACCTGGGCATTAGTTATATTTGGTTATCACACCTACTAGATTTGTGCCTTGATATGTATGATACTTCAAATCTAAATCTGGATCCACATGTTCAACACTGTGAGTGTGGTTTTGAAATTGCCGATTTTTGTAATCATTCTTAAGATTTCCTTTGAAACACGTTTGTTCTAATTCATATGCAACCTAATAGATTGGGATATGAGGCTGAGTAGCAGGTGAGGTGTTTCACTATTCTGTTACCAGCTGATTAGAGTTGTTGGCATGTTTCCTGACCTACTTTTTTTTTTTTAAAAAGGATTACCGCCAAAGGGTTTGCTCTGCATTGGCCAAGTATCATGGCACTACTGATAAAACTGAAAGGAAACCAAGGAGAAAGCCAATTGATGGTACAGAATCCCCGAGGAGGAGCTCTATAAAGAAAAAATCTACTGAAACTAGCAGTTTTGCCAAGAGTAATGAGAGAGTTCTTACTCAAAAGCAGCTGAGAAGAAGAAAATCTCCTGTTTACAAAGATCCTTTGGCAAGTTTTAAGTTTGACATGATAATGAGCATCAAAGAACGAAGAGCTGCCGCAGAAACCAAGCAAACTGAGGCCATTGAACGAGCAAGGTAAATTCATCTTTACTGTGTCAGAATATTATTCCTTTACTTCTCGGTTGAATTTTACTTAGTGTTTGTGTGTAAACCCAAAGTCCAAATTTTATACCTTCTTTGAACCTCCCCTTTCTTTCAAAAGAACCTTAAACTATGGCTTAGCAATGAATGAATTTACTTTAATCAAATTGAATCATCTGCTTTGAAAGCTTTGTCAAATGTAGTTAAGTGTTAACTACGTGTCTTCGTGACATGATATGCAACTGTGCAGACTATTAATTGCTGAAGCTGAGAAGGCTGCCAATGCGCTTGAGTTTGCTGCAACCAAGAGTCCTATTGCACAAGCTTCCCTCATTGAAACAAGGAAGCTTATAAATGAAGCTATTCAATCACTCGAATCCATTAAAACACAACATACAACTGAGAGTACTGTTTCCTTGAGCGAGATTGATCAGGAAAAGGTGCAACGCTGGAAGATTTAAACCAATCAGATATGGGCCCAGTAAATGGACACAAAGCATTACCATTAAGTGATTACAAGTTACCTGATGGCCAATTTTCCCTGCATGAGTTAATTAATGGTAATCTAAAGCTTCACCTTTCAACCACCAATGATGTTGCCTCCTCTGCTTTGGGTTTTGAAAGTGAGTCTGATTCAACAAATCAACCAGAGGAAACCCTACAAGACCAGGGCTTGGAGCAGAAGGCAGACCCTTCTCCCACAAAGATGGGAATTCAATCCGTTGTAGATGAAACACCCTCTAAATCACTTACTGTAACTAAAAAGTGGGTTCGGGAAGACTGATTGAAGTAGTTGAAGAAACTCATTAGAAATGATATAGAGTAAGATTAGTTCAGTTTCAAACGCTATCATAGATAGATACCACAATTTGTTAAATTTTCATTGTCATCATTGTTTTCTCTCTCATATCTTCTTTCAATCCTTCCCTCTGTGTGTGTGTGTAGTTTCTTATGGCTTCAAGGTTTCTGAGTTGTAAGTCTCTGTTGCGACTTGCCTTTGATATTTGGAACAGAGAAGCAAATGTGAGAATCAGTAAATTGAGACAGGAGAGTCTTAAAATAACAGAGACAATAACTTAAATCAGATCTATTTGAAGCACTCTGAGACCAACTACATCAAAATCTATCCATCAGAAGAAGAATGATCAGACTTGGGGGAAGAAGAGTTCATGTGGGATTCCACTGTCTTCTCAATCTGTTTTCTCTTGCCTTCCTTTTCTTCTTTTGCTTTCTGAATCTCCTTTTCCACTTCATCCTTCTGCAGAAACACACAGGTCAGAGTTCTGAGTCCCCGTAAAAAGAAAATACAAAAAAATTGATTAAATCATAAATGGTTGGCTCAGATAGATAAATCAAAGTTAAGTCAATCTGTTTATACATTGATGGTGTCAGGCACAGGCTGCCTAACCCCATGAACTGCAGCCCTGTTGGGAGCCTTGGAGGTCATGAGCTTCCACTGACCACCACTCATCCATTTCCTGCAGGGTACGAGAGCCTTTCTTGTCTTCTCCATACTAATCATTTCAGTGGCAAAAAATCACACTACTTTAAGCTTCGGATTCTATTACCTGCATTTCATGTTCATGGTTTCCCTGTGTCTCCACATTTTAAAGAGTTCATGGTCTCATGAAATATGGCATGTTATATCAATGTATTACGTGGCATCAAATAACCGTAGCTACGTGTCTTGGTATTTTGACCTCAGGTGGGTTTTAGCAGCAAAACCTTCCGGAATGGCTGAAAGATAACTCGTCTCTTCTCTTCTTGAACCTTCTGCTACCGTCTTCTCTGTTCTCACTGCCACTTTACCTCTCAATGAGTCTGTACTTTATAAAGGAAAATAGCAACGATTTTCACCACGCCAATGATTTTCTCTAATCAAGATTAATTGAAGCTTTGAAAAATACTTTCCGGTCCTAAATATAAAAGTTAAAATTAATTTTTTAGAAATATTAAAGAAACTAATTAAATTAGTTTAAAATATTTATATTTATCAATTTTTTTCTAAACTATTTTGCAGATAGTAACTATACGCCGATTGCTCAAGCTTGTTGCGTAGTGGGGGCCTTGGTGCTTAGTACCATATAGAAAAATGACGTCTAGAAGTATTATATAGGAAATTGTCGGTTTATATTGGTCGTTCGCATACTTCTCTGTTATTTGAAGAATATGTTGAAGGACTTAAATATAATAAAAGTAAAATTATAGTTACTCAAAAAACTTAAGTTATTGTCAAATTTTTATTGTTATGAAAGGTTAAGAGAATTATGATCATGTTTAAGTAAATTACTTTGTAAATAATTTCAATAATAATTTTCTTAAAACTTTAAAATAACTGTCTAAAACTTGTAACTCCTATTCTTTAGCAGTGATTATAATTTTTAAGATCCATGCAAGCTAGCTCTTATCAAGTTTAGGTTATAATATTTATTTTTTTCCCTATCACGTTTAGCCTGTTGCATAAAGTGTGTGTGTTTTTTTTTTTTATACTGCATAAACAGTGTTTTAAAAATTAAGCTGCCAAAAATTAATATCATAATCAGTAGTTGGGCTTCCAACTGCCATAGGCCCGAATCCGCTTAGATAGGCTGTTAAACCGTCACTTTCACCTACCCACTGATTTGATCCCTTTGTACCAAAAAAAAAAAAAAAAAAATGATGCCTAAAAAATATACCGACTGATTTTTTTTTTCCTGGCCATCCCGACTGGTCTGGTTGTCTGATTCATCGTTCACTTTCGCTCGCAGCTTACGATTTCGCGGCCTCGTGGGATCTGACTCATTTCATTTCTTCACTCACTCATTCAAACTCACCGAGCCGCTGACTCAGTGACCATATTGTGGGCTACTCTAGCTTGCCACTATTGTTGCTTTCACTGAGTACTCAGTCGCGGTGTCGATCTCCGGTTCTTGTAAAGGGAGCAATGCAGAGAGATTTATCTTCGGACGAAGAAGATGACCGCCACAATTTGATCGAACAGAATGTGAGGAAGCCTCCTACTCCACCCTCTTCTGCCGCTACTGTGTTCCACATTGAAGATTTCAGTTCTCGAATGCCTCGATTGTATTTCAAGTTCCGGAAGAGGTATTTGTTCGTCATTCTCGGTATTTTCATTGTTCTCCTATTCTTCACCACCGATGCCCACACCCTCTTTCCCACCAATTTCCCTTCTCTAAAGTTAGATCCGCTACGTGAGCAAATGAAGGAGTCGGAATTGCGCGCTCTTCATCTCTTGCAGAACCAACAGTCGGAGCTTTTGAGTATTTGGAATCACACGTTTCAACCGAATTCTGCTGTGAATTCAAGTTCGCCAACGCAGGATCCGAATCACTTGCCCTCGTTATCATCTTCGGCATTGTTGGAAGATCTTAAATCTGTTTTGTTTAAGCAAATTTCTTTGAATAAAGAGATTCAACAGGTTTTGTTGTCTCCCCACACGACTGGGAATTCGGTTGAATCCGAATTCAGTTTTGGGAATGCTAGTTTGGGTGATGTCAGTTATGATAGGTGTAGAACAGTGGATCAGAATTTGTCACAGAGAAGAACGATTGAGTGGAAGCCAAAAGCTGATAAATTTCTGCTTGCCATTTGCGTCTCAGGCCAGATGTCCAACCATCTAATTTGTTTGGAGAAGCATATGTTTTTCGCGGCTCTTCTTAATCGGGTATTGGTTATTCCGAGCTCGAAAGTGGATTATCAGTATGATAGAGTGTTGGATATCGATCACATTAACAACTGCTTGGGAAGAAAGGTTGTCATCTCTTTTGATGAATTTGCTGATATCAGGAAGGACCATATGAAGATAGACAAGTTTCTATGTTACTTTTCTCTGCCCCAACCTTGTTTTCTGGATGAGGACCATATAAAGAAATTGAAGTCCTTGGGTTTGTCAATAAGTAAACCTGAGCCTGTTTGGGTTGAGGATACCAAGAAGCCTAACAAGAGGACAGCTCAAGATTTTCTAACCAAGTTTACACACGATGATGATGTAATGGCAATCGGGGATGTCTTCTTTGCTGACGTGGAGCAAGACTGGGTAACGCAACCAGGTGGTCCACTTGCTCACAAATGCAAGACTCTGATTGAACCTAGCCGTCTCATTATTCTTACTGCTCAGCGTTTTGTTCAAACATTCCTGGGGAGGAACTTCATTGCTTTACATTTTCGAAGACACGGTTTTTTGAAATTCTGGTGCGTCCTTTTGAAATGATTTTTGTGCACATATTTCTAGAAAGGACTATTGATTTTATGATGATTTCAGTGTGATACTTCTTTACTCTGTACATTTTGCCTGCTGCTTCAGGATTTCTTAGTTCTAACGTGTGAACTGCTTACAGCTTCTAATCTTCAGAACATGACTATTATAGTGCTTTTCTCGGACCTATATACTACAATCTATAGGAACTATGTCTATGCCAATACTTTTGCAATTTGGGCTTCCGCCTCATGAGAAATCTTCCTGCAATTTTTCCTCCTGTATTTTATATTATTCTCCATTGTTATTATCTCTAATGGTCCATTGTCATATTTACAGCAATGTTAAAAAACCAAGTTGCTTTTACCCCATCCCTCAAGCAGCAGATTGCATTTCGCGAGTGGTTGAAAGTGCAAATGCGCCTGTCATTTATCTTTCCACAGATGCAGCAGAAAGTGAAACTGATTTGCTTCAGTCACTTGTTGTGCTGAATAACAAGCCTGTTCCACTTGTAAAACGCCCAGCTCGTAATTCAGCAGAAAAATGGGATGCTCTATTATACAGGCATGGTATTGAGGGAGATTCTCAGGTGAGATGATAATGCTCTTTCTGGTGGTTTCGAGCTGTTTCACTAATCCATATCTGGTCTTGGATTATTCCGGAAACTTTAAAATAGTTAAGAGAACACATAACTCTTCATTGTGCTTTCTTTTTGCTGTTGCTGTGTACTGTATCTTCTGGGCCGATATTCTGTTTCTCTTTCAGTGAGTGACCTAGGTTGACTCATGTGGTGATGGTAGTGACCCCAACTAGAGTGGAACATTATCTTTCAATACATTAATTTGTATTACTGCATGAAAAGTGATGGGTTTATTTATTTTCTTGTTATTGAGACTCAAAATCTCAACTATGACTTCTTCATGAAACAGATGATCCGCAGATCAGTATGTGTGTATTTTACTCAAAATCTTACTGTGTAAATATAAGTCTATTAATTCTGTTATTTTACCTCAACGTGTTGCTTTTAGGGAAGGAAAATGAAGGTTTAACGAACTTTAGGCCATGTGATACTCAAAATGTTGCTTTCAGTTTTCCTGCAGATGATCTTTCACTTGCTTTTGTAGAAGTTTCTGAAATAATATCCAGAGTACTGGGCCACATTTTAATTGATAGTGTAGACTCAAAATATACACCGAATCTGAGCTGCATTACTTTCCTTGTAAAAGTTTCTAACTGCACTTTCCATCATGCTTCTTTTGGGATAAGGCAATAAAATTAAATGAAAAGCACTTAGACATGTTATGTGTGCTTATATTATAACCTTGCTAATAGAAAAGGCCATTGAATTGTCGGTTTTGCCTGACGTCAAATTCTTGTACTGACATGCATTATGAATATTTTGTAATTAAGGTGGAAGCTATGTTGGATAAGACTATATGTGCCATGTCTAGCGTGTTCATTGGAGCCCCGGGTTCCACTTTCACTGAAGACATCTTGCGGCTTAGAAAGGGCTGGGGATCAGCATCAGTGTGTGATCAGTACCTGTGCCAAGGCGAGGAACCAAATATTGTTGCGGACAATGAATGATGATACTGCAAAACCTGGCCATTTATTCCCATAATAGTTTTGTTTGAAATTTATTGTGTATTGGTTGTCATGTATGATAATAGCATTGGCGATTTTGTCTCATAAGCGTTATTCCTTGTTGATCTATTCTTTCATTACAATGAAAACTCGGTCCTCAATTTGGCCTTCTAATGCCATTTGGCTCTGTAGCATCTCGCCTGTAGAAATGAATAACGTTGCTGTGGATGGATTTTTGGTAAATGAAGTTTAAATTTAGAACTTTCTGCTTATTACCTATATATGCCCAATTTAAACTACACCTTACCTGGTTGTGAAAGCCGCAAGGCGTTTCAGGAAGTCATGTAATTTTCTTTTTGAGATTATTGCAGTATGAAATTTAGTCAATGCTAAAACTTTAAGGGTAAAAAAACACTTCTGAGAAAATTTAATATGATTGTTTGAGATTAGAAAAATAATCAAGATTTTTGAACCTGAGGAGATGCAATAAATGAAAGAATATATTTTTATTTTATTTTTTATAATAAAATTTTAGGAAAGACTTTAGGTTACCCACGATTAAAAGCGCAGAAATCTCTCTTCCTCCTGCAAGTATCTGCGATGTTAGGCGGGCGCGAAATTTATCTGTTACTCCGGCGTTAACCTAGCACTGTGTTTCGGAGATCTCCTCCAACGCTCGACCAACTTCGTGGATCGAATCCCTCCCTTTGGTGAGAGTGTCTGGCAACCCTTGCAAAGCCAAATGAAAAAATATTGATAAAATTATGAATATATCTCCATGGGACTTGGGCCACAACCACAAGATATGGTGATTCTATCACAGTTGATACCCTCTCGGCATGTTACTCATGCGTTAAGAATAACATGTAGAATATAAAAGTGCCTTTTTTTAAAAGTAATTTTTATTAAATTGAGATAAAACTCCTCTTATATAATTATTTTTTTATATCGGATATGATTGAAAAACAAATAAATAATCACATTATCACAAAAATCATACAAGTGAAATATAGTATTCAAAGTTTATAGAATTATAGTTTATATCAAACTTCAATTTAATTCTTTAAGTTTATAAAATATATTTTTAATTATTTAATATTAACATCATTAATCTTATTAAACTTAAGGTCTGCTTTGGTTTCCTATTTTCAAAACAATTTTGTTTACAAAAATGAAAAACCTTGTTTAGTAATTATTTTTTAATCAAATGATTTACAAAACCTAGAAATAGTAGAATATTCTAAAATAAAACAATTTTTTATATATTTTCTTATATTTTTATTCTGAAAAATAATTTTTGTTCTCTAAAATCGGACAAAACTGAATTCGTAGGAGCTTAAGCTTCTTGTCTCAATTTCTCAAATATTTTTTTTTAGAATAATTATTCAAACAGATTTATTTTGTTTTTCCCCAAAACTTATTTCGAAAAAGAACCTTGAAAAACTATTTTAAAAATATAAAAAAAAAAAAAGAAAAAAAACTAACCCTTAAAAATCATTCTAAAATCTCTCAAAAATATTTTTATTGGTTTTTTTTCATTAAACGAAAAGTCCAAAAATGGGTTCTTAGAAAACAATTAACAATTGGTGATAATGCAATTCCTAATGTATATAAATAACAAACGTTGTTTTTTTTTTCCCGGTAAAGCTTTTTCTACATACTCGTGTCGTCGGGCCTCAATGCGAGCAATCCCTCATTCTCTTCTTTCTATAGCGTAAAGCCATCGAAGTTTCAGTCCCGACTTCCCCCTCAAATAAACTAGAGAAAGTTCACATCAATGGCACCCGATCACGAGGATGACATCAAGGATGAGAAGACCCCCCCTCCCCTCGACGAGGATGACATTGCACTGCTCAAAACCTATGTAAGCTGTTTTCGAAATACCTTACTTTCGACCTTTTGCTCTATCTCTTTAGGTTTTGTAGATCTGCGTACTTGCTTGAGTCTTCGATTTTCGTTGGGTATTATTTTCGATGGTACCTCAGCTCAATCGCAGTTTAAGCTTCGTTCAACTTACTGCTGATGGTTCTCATCAAGAAGTTTTTCTATTCATCTACTTTGTCATTCTCATAATCTTGATACTCTGGATGGGTCAGTTTAATGCGGTTAATTCGAAGTTCTCGTTGGCTTTAGAAATAATGTTTATTGAAGTTGAAGGGTTTCCCTTCCCCTTGGCCCTCTTCCCAAATTAGTTAGACTTGCTGGGTGTCAAGAATTTGGGAAGTTAGGGTTTATTTATTATTTCCCAGCCCAGATGAAATTATATACGGCATATTCATGTTGTAGAGGGCTAGATGCATTAGGTGGGTCCGTCATATGGATTGCAAGGTGTCATTGTGCTTTCATCACAATGAAATCCTTGGATTATTGACCAAAAGCTTCTCAGTCTTCCTCTACTTCTCTTCGAAGGAGTCCGAAGTACGAACTATCTGCTCTCCTTTTACACCGGTGCCTCCAATTGGTTTTTTGTAAATGTCCAAACTTTTCCAGACAGACACCTGAGAAAATATTCAGCTTTTGTTATTTTTTATAGTGACTGAGGTTCCACTCGCGTACACTCTAGAATGATATCAAGTACAAAGTAGTGTTGATGAGGAGTGTCTTTCAGCCTTTCCTCTTAATATGTAAGCAAGTGATATTGGTATTTCATTGCCACGAGCCAGCCTTCTGATTAAAGTTGTTCAACAGCTAAACTTATATTTAAACCCATATGTCATACCTCTTCTAATATTCTATTATTGGTATTATCTCATCCTTAGTGACATAGTTTATAGAAATTATTTTAGAAGTAAATATTGATTTGTGCAGGGCCTGGGACCATATTCCACTAGTATAAAAAAGGTGGAGAAAGAGATCAAAGAGATGGCAAAGAAAGTCAATGATTTATGTGGTATGTTTACCATTTCCTTTCTTTATCTCACAAGATGCAAACCAGCATATTCGGTGATTGAAAAAAATGCAATATGGATTTGGGTGTATTTTCTAATTATATGTTAGTATACAAGTGCGGGTGCATTTTCACATTGCTGCTAATTCAATATGTTTAATAATGATCATTATTAATGAACGTCAGAGTGAATTGTACTCCACATTTATATACTACTTTTTTCTGTGTATAATTTCTATGTCCTGTTGACTGTAGCGTTTATTAGACCGTCACCTACAATGTCAGAGTACTAGTTGGGTGCTAGCTGATAAATTCCTGAAGACTATACCAGACGTATATGTTACTTGCTAGTTTGATATTTTAATCCTTGTTCATGTGCTAGTGGCATATCTTGCTACTGTATTTCCATAGTCTGTTAGATTGCTGTAGCTGTTTGAAATATAGATATTACTTCTCTGTTGGTATCTTTGTCATGTGCTTATCTAGTGTGTGACCATTCTTAATTTTTTTTTATATTATAAAGTTTAAGTAGTCCCTTAATCGGATGATATATTCCATTTTCATTTGACATCTTGCTACTATGCTGTTTATACTATAAATTTTTTACTGATTGTTGTAATTGCATGTGCTGCATGATGATAACATCTGCATCTTTTGACGGGACATACTTTTTATGATGTCTAGGTATTAAGGAGTCTGATACTGGTCTAGCTGCACCAAGCCAGTGGGATCTTGTTTCTGATAAGCAAATGATGCAGGAGGAGCAGCCCCTTCAGGTGGCATCTTAATTTGATTTGGGTTCAAAATGTTATTTTATAGTATTTGTAGAAATTGTTAACTGTGACTGTTGATTGAATAGGTGGCCAGGTGCACAAAGATAATAAATCCAAATTCTGAAGAGGCCAAATATGTTATCAATGTTAAACAGATTGCAAAGGTGCCCTTACTTGTAGCAATTTTTTTTTTTGTTATCTTTATCATGTTCACTGGATTTTTTTCAACGAAGTCCTGCTTTATTTAAGTTGTTTAATGTTTAATATATCGCTTGGTGATAAGTTTTTCTTTATGCTTTCTAAAGTGCCAGTGTGGCTGCTCATTCTCTTTCTTTCCTTCAGTAGATGGGCCTAATGTGATCCTTATATGATTGACAGTTTGTTGTTGGGCTGGGTGACAAAGTCTCCCCACTGACATAGAGGAAGGAATGCGTGTTGGGTATGTTCCTTGTTGGTTACTTTACCTGTCAAAATATTACCAACAGAGGGGACACTTCAGTGTAATCTTTTACTGACCTTCATTCTACCATTGCAGGGTTGATAGAAATAAATATCAGATTCAGATTCCTCTGCCTCCAAAAATTGATCCGAGTGTTACCATGATGACAGTGGAAGAGAAGCCAGATGTGACATATAATGATGTTGGTGGCTGTAAGGAACAGATTGAAAGGATGCGAGAAGTAAGTGAGAGAAAAAAAAAATTATCTATCAAGTATCAATAACCAAGAGAAAACAGGATGTGGCACTAATTTTAAAATTTTCCCTTCTAGGTGGTTGAACTTCCTATGCTTCATCCAGAGAAATTTGTCAAGCTTGGAATTGATCCTCCAAAGGGTGTTCTCTGCTATGGCCCACCAGGAACTGGCAAAACGCTTTTGGCCAGGGCTGTGGCTAATAGAACTGATGCCTGTTTCATTAGGGTCATTGGGAGTGAGCTAGTTCAGAAATATGTTGGTGAAGGGGCTCGGATGGTTCGTGAACTATTTCAGGTCAGCCTCTAAGATCTTTGATGCTGCTTTAATAATTGTTTTGATGTCCTGATATCATCTGACCAAAATTTTGCTTCCTGTAGATGGCCAGATCAAAGAAGGCATGTATTGTGTTTTTTGATGAAGTTGATGCAATTGGAGGTGCCCGTTTTGATGATGGCGTTGGTGGGGACAATGAGGTTCAGCGCACAATGCTTGAAATCGTGAATCAGCTCGATGGTTTTGATGCTCGTGGAAACATCAAAGTTTTGATGGCAACAAACAGGTTCGATCATGTGGTTTATGTAACTTATCATATTTTTTTATCTTACATTTTTCTATAGATTCCCTTTAATTACTTTCACGGTAGGTGCCTAGATTTGTGTACTCTTTAGATTGTGAAGATTTTAATAACCAAAATGAGCTTTATCATTATTTTCAAGCATTTCTTTTTCCCTTTATAATTGTTTTTAACTTGTCGTCATATCATGGTTTATTAGTAAGGCAACATTTGTTATTTTCACTACCTAAACTGACTGATATTTGTGAGCCATATTCTAAATTCTAAAATCAAAAATGATTTTGCAGTATTTTTTCCCTATATATATATATATATATATTATTTTAAGTTTTTACTTCCAATGCATTTTGTATAATGGCTCTTCGAATGCATTCTTGATTTCTTTCAATGAAGCATCATATCTGCTGAATGCGGCCAATTATTTAATATTAGTGGCTTCTTACACAAATTATAGGCCGGACACACTAGATCCTGCCCTACTTCGACCTGGGCGTTTGGATCGTAAGGTTGAGTTTGGTCTCCCTGATTTAGAGAGCAGGACTCAGATATTCAAGATACACACAAGAACCATGAACTGTGAGAGGGATGTACGATTCGAACTTCTTGCTCGCCTTTGCCCAAATTCCACTGGTAAGAACCCCTAAAATTATTCAACTGTTTGTGCTTTTGTACTTACTTTTTAACTCGTTTTTGGAGGGTTTTCCCTGCTTCCTTTTCCTTTTTCTTATTTTCGAGTATATTGACTCAGATAACTTTTTTGCCCGCAGGAGCTGATATAAGGAGTGTATGCACTGAAGCTGGCATGTATGCTATCCGCGCCCGAAGGAAGACTGTAACAGAGAAGGACTTCCTCGATGCAGTGAACAAAGTCATTAAAGGCTACCAAAAGTTCAGTGCAACTCCCAAGTACATGGTCTACAACTAAGTTGGTTCTGTTCCTGTCGGCCGTCCCTGCTTTTGGTTAAACCATACACAACAATATTTTCCTGTTAAAATTACCATAGCATATGGTTCTTTCATGAGCAGATCATTAGATACATCTGTGTGAACCTGTATTTACGAGGTTGATATTCTTCATTTGATTTATATTGAAAGTTTTTGTTTCAAACGAAGCTTCAGAAAGACAGAAAGTGTGGTGGAAATAATCGTGTTTGGCTCAGATCATTTGATAAGCTTTGGCTGAAATAGTTTGTGGGTGGGATATATCATGTACGCAGGGCGTGTTTGCTTCTTACCCGTGTTCGATATTTTTTTCCCCTTTCCTTAATCATGATAAAAACCTTCATTATGAACCATACTAAAATATAGAGAAAACTTGATTCAATTTTCTCTTTTATTAAATGTCTGTTTGAATAAGAATAAGCGGTAGAAGTTGTATTTTCAATGTGATTTAAGATATATAAGGTGAGCTTATGAAAACAGTTTTGTCTTGGTTTGTATAAACGGCAATTCAAACATACCTTAACTTTTATAACAGGAACATTTTCACACTCTGGTATCTTAGCAAATTTTTTCACGATACTTTTATTAAAAAAGCTTATGACAAATGCCTTTCATCTAAATATGATATCATAGTAATATGTCACTCCCTATAGTTTTATCTCTATCTCATTTGTAGCGTTCATTCAACATACAGATTATATATAGGGTAAAGGTTATTTTACACACGTGTCTTTTCTTGAGTCTTGCGTGTCACGAAATTTTTTTTCTGAAAGAAAAGACACGCGTGGTTATGTTTTTAGAAAATACTGGTGATCGGTCAGTTAACCGTCAACTTGAATGGAGTGAACGAAGAACGCAGGGAAATTATCATTTTGCCCTTAGTTTTGGTGAAATTACCCTTTTTGCCCTTGGTTTTATTTTTTTTAAAAAAAAAAAACTAAAATACGGGGAGGGCCCACCACGGGCGTCATGGGGCTAGCTATTTTATTTTAGTTTTTTTTTTATTTACTTTCCATCAATCCAAATCATCTTCATCGGTCCAATCGCCACATCAATGTTATCCAAGTTAACTTCAACTAATAACTATGGCATTTTTGCTTTCCAAAACGTAACCACGCGTGTGTCTTTTGCTTTCGAGAAAAAAGGCTCGTGGTCTTTACGGGCTCCTGGAGAAAAGCCTATGTGTTTTATTGCTCCTTAACCCTTATGTATATAGATACGGTTGTTAACGTGATTTTTTATTTCTATGTTGATAATAAATAAATTTTATTCTTAAAAAATTATTTTGCATAAGTTATATGTTGTTTGGTTTGCTACTTGGCTATGAGCATATAGGGACAAATACTCAATTAAGGAAACTATAAGATCCGTTAAAAAAGGGAAAAAAAAAAACTATAAAATTCTGATTAAAAATTTGATGAAAGTATTATTAGTACCGAATTAATTTTTTCCTTTTTTTCAATTAAAGACTATGCGGCAACAAATTATATATATGCCTAATAAACTTAAGGTAGAAGGAGCTTAATCATTGGAACCAGTTTAATTATTATTGAAAATTAATACAACAATGAAAGAACTCAGCACAAACAAAATACAGCACCAATTGTCGAACCTTGTTAATCAAAACACAAATCAATCTGACCCGGAAAGTGGTACTACTGTGGGGTTAAAAAGAAATAAAAATATATAAATACTATGCTTTCCAATTTACATATCCTGTGTGTGTCTTGATCAAAACGCCTCCTTGGTCTGTTCCAAATGTCATTTTTTGATCTGTTCCAATTTACAATATATCCTGTGTGTTGTCTTGATCATCGCCGCCTCGATTGGATCCTCCTTGATCTGTTCCAAATGTCCTCTTGCTCATGTTAGCTCGCTGCACTAATCGAACCAATGCTTGAACTACCTCCGACATAGGCGGTCGGAATTCAGGCTCCGGCTGCTCAAAAATTGAAATGTTAGAGACCAAGCATCACAATTCACAATCCATTTAAAGACCATTCAATTTTTTCCCGCTTCTTTAGTTTTAGATACAGTTTTTATAGGTGTTTGCCATAAGTTTTTCAATCAAAACATAACATGTGAGCATTTTTTATAGCTCAGCATCAGAAGTCCTTCTACATGTTACATTTTTTATGGCATATTTGCCTTCTCAAAAAGGACAAGAAAGTCAAGTGCAATATAACTGACATTACCTGAACACAGAGAGCAATGACATCAGCAAACCTAGAAAGGGACTTAACGGGGTATAGCCCCTCCAGAGCAGGATCAACCATCTTAGCCAATGCATCAATATCATGGAGTTGAGGTGTTGCCCATCGTACCAGAGATTGCTCTGATCTTAGTTTTGAGCTGTTTAGAATTCAGAATTGTGTTAAGAACCCAAAAATGGTAAGATTTGATTTCTTCCATCATTTCAAAAATTACATATGCACGCAACAGTAGATTTCCCCATAATTCCAGATTGGGAAAACCAGAAGACTGGTTAGTATTGTCATGATTGAAATAGAGCCCACAAACAAGGTTGCCTGTTGAAGGCTTGAAGCCAGGCAGGTTAAGTGAAGGCATACTTCATTTAAAAAGAAAAAAACAATTTATGGATATATTACCTCCAGTCCTGACCGGAGGTAATATTTATATATTCATGATGTCCAGCATGTTCTGTCAGTGCACATGTGCAAGTGGAGAAAAATGCCATGTTAAGGTATGTCAATCATTCTACCTATCAAATGGTTTCCGTCCACTAAGAAGCTCCAACATGACAACTCCAAAGCTGTAAACATCACTTTTCAAAGTATATTGACC
This sequence comes from Acacia melanoxylon, assembly GCA_019022615.1. NCBI lineage: Eukaryota > Viridiplantae > Streptophyta > Magnoliopsida > Fabales > Fabaceae > Acacia > Acacia melanoxylon. Next base: position 5,293,433 of record JAFJYJ010000041.1, on the reverse strand, counting down.
AGATAAGCCAACTTCAGGTGCCTCATACCCAGATCCAGCAATATGGTTCAAGACCTGAATATTAGATGAAAATTAAGAATTTCTGGTCATTTAAGAGAGAAATGCATATTTATTGAAAGCATTCTGAAATCTCTAATAAATTCTAACCAGAAAACATTATCCCTGCAAGTTTTCCTTCCTATACACCTATTCACAGATGTTGGCCACTGGTAACTAGCAGCAAGGGTTACTCATAAAGACCTCAGATGTATGGCAACATCCATATGAAGAAATGAGGTTTATACAATGGAGAATGACTACAAAAACTGAACGAGAATAAGCAACAAGACCTAAAATAAATACTATATATTAAAAAAACTATCTAAAATAAATACTATTTATTAAAAAAAAAACTATCATATCTAAACTTAAACCCAATTAAAAAGCATTGACTTCTAAAAGTTCCAAAAAAACTAAAATCACCTGGTCAGCATTTGGAATATAGCTTGCCAATCCTGAGTCCGAGATATGAGGATTGAGATCCGCATCAAGTAATATGTTGGCTGACTTAATATTCTTATGAACAACTGATGGTGAACAAACTTCATGCAGGTACCTAGAAAGTACATCCATGTTATTTTATGTATGGTCAAGAAAATATCATGCAACAATGGGAAACTTCTTTAGAAAAGTAAATATCAGGATTTTTAAACCCATTAACCCACTAGGAACTTACTCCAAAGCACGTGCAGTCCCCAAAGCAATCTTGACACGGGAATTCCATATTAATGGTTTGCTATATTCATCTAATAAGTGAAGCAGGTCATGTAATGATCCACTTTTATGAAACTCATAGACTAGGAGGTGTTGTCCATGCTCTGAACAATAACCAACAAGCTCTGTTACATTCGGATGGTGCAAGTTGGAGATGTTAGAAACCATTTCCATAAAATCTCTAGAATCATGGGGAAGGATAGATGAATCAATTTTCTTCACGGCAAGAACCTACAAAGATTTCACAAAAGGATCAAAATCATTAATATCTAAATCACATGCTAGACACAAGAATTGGTTAATTATAAATCAAAATCATTATCTAAATTCTTAGGTATCTGACGCTAGACGCATGCATGTATAGCTTCTTAATCAGTCAAATTCTAGGCAAAATACAAGATGACGTCATAACTATGGAATCACTGAGTCGTTCCAACCAAAATTTGGCATTAATAATGGGTCAATGAAACAATAAAGAGGATACCTTTCCATCGTCAGAGTGAGCACGATAAACACGTCCAAAAGATCCCTCCCCAAGGAGATTATCCATACTGAAGCTCCCGTGGCAATCTGTAGGTCGGCTATAGAATACGATTTCACATTTGCAGGAGCTTTTACAGTTTTCTTGACAATAATTGGCTTCTTGGAGAATTCATCTTCATCAAATGATTTGTAACGTTCAATAGGTGGGGTTTAATATTTATTGAGGCAGAAGTATCAAATGTCTTCATGTCAACTACAGAGGGAGTTTGTGCTGACTTCACTTCTGCATTACAACAGATATGCAATCTCAAGAACTAAGTTACCGCAGCACAAGAACTGGAGGAGTAATATTAAACTGTTTTCAGTAACTTGGAGATAACCTGATTAGTGATTACTAAAGATCGACCAATAATGTTTTTGCATTAAACCAATAAAACTTGATCAAACTGGCTTGATTAAAAATATTTGAAACTCTTCTAATCATATGCCAGATGGATTGTTGGGAAGTAAGAAATCCTTCCCCAAGAAAGGTGCAGAAGTAATTTCTACTATATCGCAGAACAAATACGCACCAACATTGTAAAGTTTATTTATCATGAAGAGCATGAAGAGAAGGAAGTAGGAGCTTGCTACAGATATAACCACCTATAGAGGGTAAATATTACGAATATGGAAAAGAATTTGTCAACAGTGTGCAAGATGCAAAAGGTACAAATTACCATGAACTTCGTTTGAATTGAGAGGAGCAAAAGGCTCATTGTCATGCTTTTCTACATCCGAGGATGACTTCCTGGATTTTCTTCTCACCAAAAAGAAAGCAACTACTGCCCCAACAAGAAGGATGGAGATCACTATTCCAGCGATACCACCACCTCCTATACCAGATTTTTTCCCCCCATCACTGGTGCCATCATCTGAAGGGCTATTAGTTCCATCAGATTTGTGATGCGGGTTCCTTCTAGTTGCAGGGGGCGTCCCAGGAGGTGGAGGGGGGGCAGGACCTGAGTTCCATGTATTTCCTGATGTCCTGTCAGTAAGTTCGAACAAATTTTTTTAATTTTAAACGAACTTTTATATAAAGAAACAGATCTATAGTGACTTTGTTACTGATAACAACAATACTTACTGGAGGTTAATGCCCTTCAGCTGTTCTGGTATCCAGCCAGTAAAACGGTTGTTTTCCACATTCCTAGGAAACATTGTAGATGATAAATATAAATAGTTTAAAGGCATTTCTAAGCAAAAACAGGATGTAAAACTCTAGTATGTTTACATTAATACATAACGTACAGAGTATCAAGAGGAAGATTGGCGAGAACATCAATAGTCCCTGTAAACTGGTTGTTTTGCAGATACCTGAGAAAAGGTGGACAAGACAATAAAAAACCTAATTAAAACCATGCAAAACATTATAGAAATTAATAAAAATAAATGTTAGACATTTACAGGCTGTTCAAGCTTGTAAGTGAGCTCAAACCCTGAGGGAGGCTGCCTGACATAGAATTGAAAGAGAGATCCCTGCAACAAGCAACAAATTTTTCAGTCACTTGTTCTTCAATCATGGTTGAGAACAAGTCTTAGCATCTTTTTTTCCCAATAAAACTAAGTTGTAGCATTCATCAGAGTCATTAGCATTTTTTTCAATAAAATTACATGTAGCACAAGCCAGAAGAGGGTAGTGAACTATAGACTAATTACGCAGGCCATTATTGGCAGAGATATAACAACGAAAAATGATTCAAGCATGCAATCAGAAACAATATAATGATACTTCTACATTTCCTGTGCATAATGGTTAATGAATTCACAACTAGTAACATAAAGTTATATTGAGGCTGAAAATGGTTAATATTTCATGCTAAACATGACATTCATATAGGCTATTCCAATTTGGCTAGCTTAACATGACATTGATAGAGACTATTCCAATTTGGCTAGCTTAACACGACATTCATAGAGACTGTTCCAATTTATATAGAGACTATTACAAGAGGAAATCTCACAGTGTATCTAGCTTAGAAAGCCTTTGAAACACGTCACTCAGTGCATTCTGTAGTTGATTGTGAGCAAAACTTCTGCATTCCCCAAAAAGAATGAAAAAATTGAATCCAGTTGCTTGTAAAGGGAGATGATAAAGTATAATCATGAGAATGAACAATAAGATATTACACACAGGTATGTAAGAGAAGTCATATCAGAAATTGAATACGGTATACTCCCAGTGTATTGGTTATTGGAAAGATCTCTACATAGAAAGAAACAACAACGTTAAAGATCATAATATCAGAATAAAAAAAGAAGAAATAAACAAGTATGATGCACATGTATATAGAAACATACAATCTCTGCAAATTTGGCGGAAGTTGGTATGGCATGGTAGCAAAATTATTGTGACTCATATCTCTGCAAAATTTACGAACTCACTAAGCAAATACTAATACACAGAAAATCATATATACAACAAATGAGGCTATTAATCTTACAGGTTGGTCACAGATGTCATGGTTTGAAGCTGGAAACCGAATGATCCAGATAATCCAAGATTAGGCAACTTACTGATAAGAAAAATGAATTTCCATCAGAAATCAGAGAGAAAAATAGTTAACATTCAAGTGATATAAAGTCAAAGGAAGAGTGAGACATTACATCTCTGTAACTTTGTTGCCTGAGCAAGTAATGCCTTTCCAAGGCTGTCCCCCACAGGGATCAACACCATTTGCCGACCAACCTAGTTGGGGTGGTGAGTTCATACCGGTAAACATAGCATTTAAAGCAGCAACTGCACCAAACATTCAGAAACGAGATAGCTAGTTAGTGAAAACGACAAATATTTAAATTGTCAAAAAGGATGCTGCTGGACAAATGTCGAGAGATAAATTTGAACAAAAGAAAAACCAATACTTGATCATTTCAGATAACAATCATATGAAGCAACTAAGTGAAATAAGCTCATCTGAACCCGATAAGCTTTCCTATACATTACATTACTCACTGGTTAAAATCACTTGCTGTGTGATACATATCCCATACCAAGAGCAGTATGGTACAACATACGCTATATAAGCCTGAGAACCATTTATAAAATTGAAATTAAACGTAACTGGGACTCTCAAATCTTAAGGTTAAGATTACTGCTATTATTAATTATTAAATCATTCATCCTCATGATGCAAGAGTTTGCCGATGCCTACTAAGAGGAATAATGCCATTGTCAACTAGGCCAGCAGCAGTGTGGTGACTTGTAACACCTCAAAGTAGCAATTATATCTGTGCGTAAGATTTAGTACCTCACTTTACTTGTCATTAAGCCACTTTGGATGGCACAAACAAGTACTCACTGTTGAAGTTCATTTTTGGGGTTAATCATGCAGAACTTTAAGTTCCTTTATGCATCAGCCAACATGATACAAAGATGATCAATGTGGACATCAATCTGCAAACCCAACCATATCATGGGTGACAATCAAAATGGAGGTGACTTATTTAAGAACATTTTACTGCATCTTGGCATCGCCACAGGTATCTCCTTTGTTTGAACTCTGAATGTGTATTCACCGCATTAAGAAGCAAATTTGACCGAATGAAAACCGTAATATCACATCACCTACTTGATGGATTATTAGTTGATAAAACCGTCTCCTCTTTCCCTATTTTTACTGGATACAGTGCTCCAGAAATTAACTTCCTCCAATCCATTAAAAAAAAGAAAAACCTTGAACCCACGGAAAGAAGACGACTCTAGTCCATCCTAGGATCAGTAAAGAAATTGGGAGAGTTTAAAAGAGTGAACCCATTTATAACTGTGTCGTGGGTATAACACAATTGAATAATGAACAGGAAATTAATCTTAGGAACCCGAAAATTTGTTAGAGACGAGTTACACACAGAACTTAAACCTTCCAATCAAAGTGACGTTCTCAGGGAAGGTATATGACAAATTCACAGAAACCATCCACCGACAAAACTGTAAACACAACATACAGCTCAACCACAAAAGAAAACAAAATTTTATTTGAATTGTAGTAGGCACGCAAAATCAGTAAAAGATCCAGCCGTCAGAATAAACAGAAGCCACTCGAGTATATCAGCTGGAAAACTTCTCACCGAATCCAAAACGGACACACTTAAACTTGGGTCACAATGTGACGAAGTAATCTATCAACAATTTGACGGAGCTGATGGAGGCAGATGATCTAAAACTCACAGAACTAAGCCATAACAAGAAAGGTGGATACTAACTCCAGCACAATGCAAATTTACTGAAGTACAATGAACACTCAGAAATTCATAGAATGAGTAAGCTGGAAATCAAGTACCATCAGTTTGATCTGTGTCTCCATTGACAGCACTAAGCATCCAACCCAAAATGCAGGTGCTGATGAACACCCACGGCAAAACTCGCCGATCCTCAGTCATCTCCCTCCTTACCTCCCTCTCTTTTGTCAATCTGGCAAAGAAGTTCTTACCCTTCTCTCAATAAGATGCAGTCAGAGTCTTCTCTCAATATTCATTATTTTATCGGACATTTTTGGGTCCATAGCTTATGTATGTAGCCATGTTCTCAAGCAAAGCTGGCAAGCACAGAAGATCCAAACCACAGAGGTTTTTAATGACTTTATCACGTTATCACACCATTTATATTAAAAAATAAAATTGAAATGGATATAAAATAGAAAAACAGAGACAGAAAAAGAATTTTATAATTACAAAATCTTAATGTTTATTACTAAAAATAGATAAGGAAATAACAAAACTTAATAAGTAATTGCCAACTAATTTTTTTTTTAGAAATACCTGATTTTGAATTTTACAATTATAAAGTTGTTTTTTTTATTATTTTGTGTGTAAATTATGTGGGCCAATAAAGAATATAAATTATATTTATTAGTATTCCTCTCTCTCTCTGTCTGTCGACAATATTCAGCAAATCTGTTTGCATCTCTTCATGAAAAATATTGCCGATTTTTTAAGTGCCTTTCACCGCTGTCAGGGATGAAGGACACGCTTTGGCGTGTTTATTTATTTAAATTTATATTTTATATATTCGAAGAATAGGTATACGTGGCTTTCATTGCAACGGCTAGACTGCCAACGATTTCTTTATTGGAAAAAGTCAATAAAAGGAGGAAAAATAATAATTAAATATCACATTAACTTCTAAAATCTAAACAAAGATAATTAAAACTTAAAAAAGGAAAAGAAAAGGGATGGAGTGAGAATATAATTTTTTTATGTTTTGGCTTAATGACCAAAATGTTCTTTTTCACATATTTTTTTTTAGTACCTAACGATTTTATTAAAAGCATGACAATTTTTGTTAAAACTGTTACTAATTTTGTGGGTTATGATTTATGATTAATTGAATAACAAGATTGATTAAAATAGTAATGATTTTGACAAAAATCATAATAGTTTGGACAAAATCGTTAGATATTGAAAAAATGTGTGAAATGAAAGATTTTGGTCTTTAAGCCTAAAATATGAAAAACTTATATTTTCACCCCCACTCTTCTCTATAATTTGCAAGCTTTAATGGTCTTTTCTAGGTTTTGGAAGTTGAAATGGTATTTAAAAAGACCCAAAAAACAAACTTACAGAAAATAAAAGAAATTGAATTTTAAAAATCAAATATTAAATTAAAATATTTGGTGAAAATATGTTTAAAAAATATAATATTTATTATTCTTAATATAGGAAAAGTAAGCTTTTAAACAATCTTAATAATTTTATTATTATTTTTAGGAAAATATTTAGGCCAAGTTTCTCACATTCATTTTGTCAAGTTCACCAATCACATGTGATTAGGTGCCATATTTTTTAATTATTATTATTTAATAATAAACGCATAAAAAAATAAGACATATAGTTATGTGTGAATGGATAATTTAATGTAATAGATATAAAAAAAAAACTTAATGTAACACAGTAAGTATCATCATTTTTCTTATTTTCTTAGTAAAAATCTCTCATGACCTTGATGTCTGAAATAATTATAATTTTTTAATTTTCTTGGGAGAATAATCAGTCTAACATTATTGACACGAGATCTCAAAAAGAGAAGATTTAGCAACCTGGTTTTTCTTATTATAAAACTCAAATTAAAAATATTGCTAGAAAAAATTTATATATCTTTCATTAAAGAGAAATATTTATACACTAGAGGAATATATGTCATTTAAATTATATCTATGAAAATATAACAACTCAGATCATTTTGATCCTAGTTAACCGATGACTCATTTAAAAAAATTTAAATTTTATCTTGTATTTTAGAAAAATACTAGTTAATCAATTTATTTTAGATTTTTTTTTAAATTAAGATGTTTTTTCTTAAAAACAAGATAAAATTTGAATTTTTCAGATACTCATCAGCAAATAAGATTAAAATAATCTAAGTTGTTATGTTTTTTTTGAATGAAATTCAAAAAAACGTAAGACTTTAAAGTATATAAGTATTTTTCGTCAAGATAATCACAGGAGATTTTTTTCCCAGTAAAAAAAAATTGAATTCAATATCTTATATAAAATATATTAAATCTCTTTTACCTAACCCAATCAGTGCTAATAGTTTTCAAGGGTTTTTAATCTAAACATAAAATCTAGGTTTTTTTATATATGTGTGTGTATATATCTATGCGCTTAAACTTTGGGCACAAAAATTAATAATATTTTAAATATAAACGATGGAATTAATTGTTTACTTAAGCAAAATCACGGAAAAGACCTTTCAACTAAAGTCACTTTTATAATTTCAATCATGGAGGTTGTGAGGATGCTGATATTTGGTCTCATGGAACAATAATATAACGACAACGAAGGAAATTATCGATAATTATAACAGAAAATGTCAATTATAAAAAAAATCCATTTTACAAAGTCCACGTCAAAAACTACGACCTCATTAATAATCCTACATGCACGTGTCTCTCAAACAATCATTTTAAATCTCTATATTTAATATCAGAATAAATTACAAAAATTTAAATTAAATTTTCTTCTGATTTATAAAATAAAAATAAAAATACTACTATAAGTTTATTGAGAGATGTGAGAAAGATTTGCCTTCTAAATTTCGAGAGCTAATAAAAATAAATTAACATCCAATTTGTTATGAACTTATATATTATATTATCTACGATAAAGCGCCTAACAAGGGCAATTTACATGATCCGCTTCATAATGAAAGAATATCCTAACCAACCTGTAATCAAGGCTATAATTAAGAAACATCCCAATTAAGGATTTTGACCTAGATATGGCGAAGCATTACTTGGGTTCTAAGACACAAGTCTATGGTCAAACCCTACCTCTGATGCACGCACATTCTCTATTAAGTTAATATTTTGTCGTCACTGTGCACACATATCACCCCATTGGCGAAAGCCTTCATCGTGCACAGTAATCTATCACTATCCTGGGTATCTTTCTTATAGATATCTTGAAATAGTTATTCGGTCCAATATCAACACACCAATCCAACAAAACTAGACATCTATTGTTCTTACACAGAACACAATTAATTAAAATAAATATTATATGCGGATTCTCGCTGCTGTCATTTTCAATTCCATCAAATAAATCCAACTAGATCATATTATACTCTCTTATCTTAGATGTGTTCAATATCAAAGCCACACGCTTATTTGTTTTCTAGTTGAATTGGGTGTTTATGGGCTGTACTGGGATGGATTAGTATTGGAGAATGGACATTTGGAGTTCCCTATTTTAGAAAATAAAAAATTACTAGTATTCTTTAAAGAAATAAATGCACCGTATGTCCGCATTCATTTCTCATTATTTAATTCACCGCCAACTTCTCCAATTTTTTCAAAATTTTAAATCATGTATAACTAATTGTTAATCTTATTTAAGAAAATTTAACTTTTTCACTCAATTAGGCTATTGTTGCTAGTGTTACGTCACTCATTCAATTTTCAATTTAAATGTATGATTATTTTTTAAAAAAAATAAGTCAAGTTATCATATATAGTTAAGATCATTATTGTCAAATTCGTTGATCTAATTCTTAGTTTTTACGTTTATAAACTTTACTAAATCAAGTCGAAGCATCGATAAACTCGGCCATTATCAGAACTCGCTTAAACTACAGTTTATACACCGAATTTATGGTTTTTACGTTTCTTTCTTATAAAACTGTGTTAACTCACCCTTAAACTCATGTTAACTTTTTCGATTTGATCATAATCAGTGGCTTTATATATGAATTTTATAAGAATTTCTTTGTTAAATATGGTGAATTATGAATGTTGTTGAATTTAATTTCAATTATTTGGATTTAGATATATTTAAATCAAATTGTTATAATTTTTTATATTTTAATTATTTATTATATAGTATTAATACCTATTTAATGGTAAAAATACACTCTTATGGGTTTAAATACTAATTTATTTAAATTCATTAATTTGACAACCTTAATTAAGATGATAGAAGGAATATGGGAAAAACATGCTTCACAAATCACAATAATCCCTTTGAGTTAAAGGCAGTGAAGATGTAAAGGGCGGCAGCTGAAATATATGTGACAACAATTCAGTCTTGGTTTGCACACCAAAATAACAAAAAGAGGACACATATAAACAATATACTAGTAGTTTTAATTAATAGTGTTTTCTTATAGTCAAAGGACTAAACTTGATTCCTTTAGAAATAATGCACAACATTTGTTGCGTTGATGTGGACACAATAATCAACACGTCTTAGTTCCTTCTTGAATATCCCTTTGACAAACTAGGCTTCAATAATCATGACATATTATTCTTGCCCTGTTATCTCTACTGAACACGCTTTCTTAAATTAAATATTGAAAAAGAAACACTTTTGTTTTTATAGGGGCATCTTGCAGAGGAAAAATAAGGGCCTGTTTGGTGAAAAATTTAAAGAAGCAAAGAAAGAAATTTAGTAAAGAGAAGTGAATTGAAGATGGTGAGAGTTGAGGAAGAATGGGTTATTTGATATGAAGAAGATTGAGAAATGACACTTGAAAAAGAAAAGAAAAATACACATTTCATCCTCAAAAAAATTAATCATTATCTATTAACCTTTATATTTCAATCCATACATTGATTACAATAATTTAAAGTTAAATTAAATTAATACAAATAAATACAAATAGTTTTAAAATAACGGTAGATTAATGAACAAAGAAGTAAAATAATATGAATTTAAGATAGTCAATCAAATCATATTTTTTTTTGGCATTCATGACCTTATATAGCAACTACATTAACAATAATAGACGGAAATAAATAGTGAAATTAAATATTAACTCGCCAAGAATTTAACATTTGCAGACTTCAACTACTCCAATTAATCCTAAAGATTTCTCTCTCATATTCTTTTGAAGCGATTCTCTACCCAATTGCTGTGCTTCTCAGAGATTTTAAATAATTAAATAAATGTGAATATTCAATATAAATATAAAAATAGCTGTAGATATTAAATAGGTCAAAGTATATGTTTGGTCCTTCATGTTTGCTTCTGGTATAATTTTTGTCCTTTAAGTTTGTAAAGTGCACGTTTGGTCCCTTAATGTTAACACTGTTAGTCTGACTTAATGAAAAATACTAACTCAACAATTTTAAATGATTACTATGCAATTAAATGCTGACCAAGCATGCTTATATATTAGTATTTTAATAAATTAATATTTTAAATCCTATTAATTAAAAAATATTTAATCTTCACATACTTGTTTTATAGTTTTTTCACCGTTTGTGAAGATTAATTTTTTTATCAAAGAAGATTAAATATTTTTTAATTAATAGGATTTAAAATATTAATTTATTAAAATACTAACATATAAGCATGCTTATATATTAGTATTTTAATAAATTAATATTTTAAATTCTATTAATTGAAAAATATTTAATCTTCACATACTGTTTTATGGTTTTTTTCACAGTTTGTGAAGATTAATTATTATTTTTTGTTAAAGAAGATTAAATATTTTTTAATTAATAGGATTTAAAATATGAATTTATTAAAATACTAATATATAAGCATGCTTGGTTAGCATTTAATTGCACAATTATCGCTTAAAATTGTTGAATTAAATATTTTCCATTAAATTCACTTAACAAGATAACATTAAGGGACCAAACACGCACTTACAAACTTAAGGACTAAAATGATATCAAAAAGAAATACGAAGACTAAATGTATACTTTAACCTATTAAATAATTAAAAGTGAGTTTATCACAGAGATATTTCTTCCATATTCTTTTGTCATAACTCCATCTTTTGAAAATGTAAACTTGATTTTAGATATAAGACATAATTATTATGATAATGAATATAAAGAGCTCAACTGTCAAATAATCATGTAACAAGTGTCCAATTAATTATAGTTTGTCTTGTTTAAGTTGTTTGATGGATCACTTGGGCTAACTCATGAATTGATTTTTTTTTTTAAAAAAAAAATGATATGTTTATCCCAATTCATCAAATTAAACACGCCAATTTAAACAATGCAATTCAATTGATAATTATATCTCAAAAATTTAATTCATTTAGCGAGATGGTAATTAAGTTAATCAATATGAGACTAACTCATTAAAACCCATAACACATGCTGCTTATTGATTTGCCACATGGCACATGCCAATATGCACATGTTATTATCGTATAGAATCATATATCATGTTATTTTTTGACAATTGTATCTAAACGCGTGCGTGCCTTGAAAATTATAACTAAATCGACACTATTTTCTTTACAAATTAAAAATCTTAGTCTCTATTATCATCATTATTAATTTAATCTCTGCTTTTTTATTTTTTTATGTATAAAAATGATAAATTCTTCAACCTACTAGTGTTCTTAACTCCTTATTATGAAAATTGGAAGGGCAACATGCTTTGGGTAAAAACAAAACAGAAAGAAAAAGAGAATATTTCTGAAAAACCTCTCATTATTTTTTATTTTTTTGAAACACAGATACAACATATTTCCAGCAGGTTTAATTCTTACTTAACTGTGTGCAACACATATTTAATTATATGCAAAACTAAAAATATTTACATATAATTAAAAATATATTATATATACAGTTGAAGAAGATTGGTGAGTGTACGAAGACATGAGTTCTTAAGTACGTGTAGACAATAAATTTTGTAAGTGGGGAATTTTTTTCAGCACTTTTTTTTTCTAGGAAAGAACTATTTTTCTTTATAAAAAAAAAAAGTTTTTAATTAAAGTGGAGTTGCAATAGGAGTGGTGGGTAGCACCCCATGTGGCTTTTATTAAGAGGTTGGCAATGACGAGCCTCCACGTTTGAAAGTTGAGAAAAGTAAAGGACAACAGATTAAAATCAAATAACACGTCAGCTGTGTCGGTGAATTAAATAAGAATATGACTTTTAAATGATTGAAAAACAAAAAGATTACACATACGAATTATTAATTAATTTTGTGCTTTCAAACAAGTTAGGCTCAAATAGTTTAAAATTGAACAAATATGTGCATATCGGTTCTTATTACATGTTTTTCTCTTAGGTGTTTACTCTCCTAATTTGGGGGGTGGGCATTTTTCTTTATATGTTTTATTTATTTAGATTAAATTATATGTTGTATCCCGAAATATTTTTTGTATCCAATATCTCAAATTAATTAATTTTCAATCTTACATTTAAAATATTTTTCCTGTAACACTAGTATCGTGAAAATTAATTAATTTGATGTAAAAAAATAATTTTTATAATTTAATCTAAATAAATAAAATATATAAAAAAATTATTAAAAAAAAAATGCCTACACCCCCAAATTAAGGATATAAGCACCTAAAAGAAAAACATATAATGAGAAGCCAAATCATGTCAGTAATGCATGTCCCCTTATCCTCTTCCGGTTTGCAAGCTCTCTCTCTGTTTTTTTTGTTTTTTTGGTTCAGACAATATCTAATCTATACTTCCTTCAATCTTTAACATTTTTATAGAAGGTGTTTTCTGTCCTTTTCACAAGGTATTTGTTAGTTTAAAAGAGTGTTCAATTTTTTCATATATGCCCATATTTAACCAGGACAATGAAAAAGAGTGTAAACTAATATGGTGTTAGAGTTTAACTTGATTAATAAGTGTAATATTAAAAATTACTTGAATTTTGCCATAAATTTAATGTTTTTAATTGTTTTTATTCTTATATGTAAATTAGTTAGAAGTGATTTATAAAAGTGGTAAGAAAGTGCTTCTAACCTTCTTGACAAATTCGACAATAAGATAAATAAAGAGTCTAAACAAGTGTTATAGGTAACACCCAAACTGCGATTTCAAACGTTATTTTCCGCAAGCTAGGACAATAATTCTTTCACATACTTACTTTGTAAATCGTAAAAACTATTCTAATTCCTTTGCTAAAAACCTCTTTATGAAATGATTTTGAGTGAAGAAGATGTTTAATGTATGACTTTAGCTTAGAGCAACTTATCCGTGATGTTTGGTATGTGGATTGGGTCAACTTATCAAACTTATGACTAGACTTATGGGATTTTTTTTTCTTTTTTTAATATTTGGTTGAGAAGTGGTTCAAATCGACTTATGGATCAAATGTTACTTATTTGAAAAGTTACTTTAGGGAGATTTTGAAAAGTTACTTATAGACTTATGAGGTTTTTTTTTAGTACAATTAAGTACCCAAAAAAATATTTTAGATTATTAAGATTAAAAATAATTTTTTCAAGATCCTAAAATAATTTTTCAAAGTCCTGAGGCATTTTTTTAGTATCGTTAAGTATTTTGGAGTATATTTTTAAGTACCATTTAGTACCCTAAAAATATTTTAAAGATCTTACTAAGACTAAAAATAATTTTTCAAGATCATGAAATATTTTTCTTAAGATCTGCTCAAGATCTTGAAGATATTTTTAATACTAGTCAATACCCTCAAAAATATTTTAAATTGTCTATAAGTTTAAACCACAAAAACTACTCATGCTACCACCAATCCAAACATAAATCACATTTCACAATCTGACTTTTCTTTAAGTCAGATTGACTATAAGCCATTTTTCTCACCAGTATCCTAAACAAGCTCAATGTGTGACTTTTGTAGAGCTCACATAATTTTTAGAAAAAATGTGTGTCATTGGCATTAATAATGATATAAAATTTTGCTTTTTTAAAAAATTGCATATATATATATATATATATTAGTAACAATAAGGGAAACTTGCCTTACATGAAGAGTTAAAGACAAAAAAGAAAGGGGCCAAGGAACGTGTTTCTTTACGGCACAAAAATAATCTCTTGCCACCTAAAAAAAACATTCCAACTTTCTCTGTTTGTTTTTTTTTTTTTTTTTTTTTATGGTTGATAATGGAAACAAATATTTGAAAATTGAAATCCATAGGCAAGCTAGAGTTAGGCTGAAATTTAATATTATTGTCATTGCCTCATTTGTGTTCCATAAGCCATGTTATGAATATGACCACATTGTTCTACTATTTTAGGTTTGTTTCAGGTAAAATAATATAAATATCATATATATGCATATAAATATTGTGGATAAAAGATTTCTCCAGTTAGGAGATAAATTATCTCCAAATGACCCCAAAACTACGCGTTTTGGATTAATGAATGATGTTTTAGTGATTTTACACCCTTCATTAATCCACTTAAAATTACAAACACACCCTTCATTAATTCAAAACGACGTAGTTTTAGGGGGTTTAAAATAATTTATCTCCAAGGACTAGAGAAATACTTTTTCCAAATATTGTACTTATGCTTGTATTGATGAACAATAGATTATTTAACGAAATGCCGTCTTTGAGAGAGAAAAAAAAAGCTAAATATTAACCATTTTCTAGCAATAAAATCCTCCAACCTTGAAAATTCAGTTAAATCTAAAATTTATTTATATGGTAAGGGTGTTTGAAAAATTCAATTTTTTTTGTTTAATTTTAGGCAAAAATAAATGAAATGAAATCAAACATGCATAACAATATAGCAAAATCTAAGATTTATTCAATTCATGATGAAATTAGTTTGATTCTTTTGTAGAGCCAGCTTGTAAAATGGGGAAATGATTTTCCTTTTTCTTGTAAATCTTTTTTTTTCATATTTTAATAAATTAGATTTGAATCCACGTTCCCCTTTTGAAATATAAATGATATCCATAAAATCAAAATTTTATACTCACAACTCGATTAAATAAGAAATTCAAAAATATTATTTAAATTTATCAAACAAAACAATATTGAAATATTTATATATTCAAGTTAAATTCTAATGCATAAATTCTTTTTGCTTTACCAATATATACCATGCCATTGATTGTATGTTAAATATTATGGATATAGCCAATGAGTTTGTAGAGGCGATTGAGAGTTTAATTCAATAACACTCCTCCATTTTTAATATAAAACATATTTATCTAGTTAGATTAAATTAAAGAAATTTGTCAAGTCAGTTAACATGAGATGTGTTTTTTTAAAACAGTTAGTCATTTTCTTTAATTTTCTCATTCTTTCTCATTTTTTTATTATTGTTGAAAAAATATCGATATAAGTCAATTAAAAAAGTATTGACAAATATAATAAATAAATTTTATATTTTAAAACTAAAATCAATTTATTAAATACATCATATATTAAAGACAGGGAATAGACAAAGGCAAGATCCCGGATTGACAAATAAAGCAAGAATAAATTAAGGTGACATGTGAAAGTACTAAAGTACGATGCCTAAAATCCTGAATATGCATGACTTCACGTGATCCTAGGCAACTACTTAAGTTATTGTTTATTTTAAAGGTAGGATCTAACATAATAGAAACATCTTGATAATTCACACTAGTAATAAATTATATGATGTTATGAATATACTAATTATGTGGATGTCCATTGACTCTTGGCCCTCAATATTTACGAAGCTATCGTTCATGATATACGTATTTACTGTTCACGTATACGTATTCACTATTCACGTATACGGATACTATTCATGTGGGGCCCACGCGAACTTTCTCTCAAATTCCAGAATGCACGGCGGCGCAGACAGGTTTGAATATTTGAGATTTTGGGGAAAATTACAGCTAATGACCCAGGTGGAATAATTACACTTAAAGACCCATTTTCCTTCTATAAATAGACGTCCATCAGAAACATTCGTAATACACTTGAATGAGAACTCCTCTCTCTACTTTCTCTCTCTAGAATTATTCTCGCTCTTATTCTTCTTCATTTATCTTAAGTTATCTTTAGTTTTATAACACGTTATCGGACGAAAGTCTTCTAAAGAAGGTATGATTTTCTTATTATCTTTTAATGATTTCTCTACATGTTTATTATATTGATCTGTGATGATCTTAGCAACATGGAATTAAAGACATTATATTTTTACCGAATGTTTTAAACATCGGGTTCCACGTGTGAGATTGGAGATTATTTATTTTACTATTCATCCTTGATTTAATTATTTTATATAATGCTTTATTCTTGTGCACAATATATATTGTTATTACCTCCTACATGTGATGGTTCTACTTCCAAAGTTTAATTTTAATGCTAGCACTTTATTATTATTCTGACTCTTACATGGATGGTTCTACCTCCTACTAACATAACTTTTACTTTTATGTTACTAACATAATATTTACTTTTATGTTACTAACCTAAGTTTAATTTTAATGCTAGCACTTTATTATTATTTTGACTCTTACATGGATGGTTCTACCTCCTACTAACATAACTTTTACTTTTATGTTACTAATCTAACATTTACTTTTATGTTACTAACGTAACATTTACTTTAAGCATTTTACTTTTATTATTAATGTTATGTTATTACTTGTTAATTTTATGTTAACTCAAGTACAATCTCTTGTATGTTATGGCGGAAAGCCATATAATTCTATTATATGACCGTAAGTCATAATCTTCTAAAATTATGACCAGGAAGTCATAAAATTTTAATTCTCCTTTATTGTCTTTTTGAATTTTCTATTATTATCATTAATATTTCTGTTTTAATAACTCTTGCTTATTTTTCTTTTTAAATAGCTTGAATCATGTCAAACGAAACCTTGCGAACTATGCAAAACTTCGAATTCATGGCTCTTGATATTACCTAAAAGAATTATTTATCTTGGATGCTAGATCGCGGAAATTCATCTGAATGCACATGGTCTTGAAGATACAATTAAAGAACAAAATGAAACATCTAATCAAAACAAAGCCAGATCCATGATTTTCCTTCGTCACCATTTACATGATGATTTAAAAATTGAGTATTTGACAAAGTGAAAGACCCACTAGTTCTTTGGAACGACCTAAAAGAAAGGTATGATCACCGAAGATGATCGTCCTTCCAAAAGCTCGTTATGAGTGGTTGCATCTCGCGTCTGCAAGATTTTAAATCGTGAGTGAATATAACTCAGTAGTGTTCGAATTACTTCACGCTTAAAATTATGTGGAGAAAATATTACCGATTATGATATGTTAGAAAAAACATTCACCACATTTCATGCATCCAATATGCTCCTGCAAAGCAAATATCGTGGACAAGGTTTCGAGAAATATTCTCAATTAATTTCTTGTCTCCTCGTGGTAAAACGTAATAATGAACTTTTGTTGAAAAATCATGAATCTCGTCCAACAAAATTGAATCCATTCCCTGGTGAATGTAGTAAACTATGAAAATTTTAAGGGCCGAGGACGTGGACGTAAAGGCGGTTACAACCGTGGTCGTGGTCGTGGCCGTGGCCGTTATCATGGTCCAAATCGTGGTGGATCAAATTCCCGCCCCAAAGGAGGGAGGATTGAAAAGAACCCCGTAAGGAAACTAGTGGAAATAACAAGCATTCCGAAAATGCATGTTATCGTTGTGGTGGAAAAGGTCATTGGTCTCGTACCATCGTACGTACGCCAAGACACTTGGTTGACCTTTACAAAGAATCACTGAAAAATAATGGTAAAGGGCTAAGGACTCGAGGTAAATCATGTGGATATGGCGAAAAATTCGAGTATAATGACAATGATGTAAATTATATGGAAGCTGCGATTTCCTAGAATAAATTACCTTTATCTTTTAGTATTTCTATGCTTTAAACTTGTTTTCCTATCTTATGTATTTCTTTTAATTATGTTTTAATTTGTTTTTCATGTATCTTTAATGAAGAATGATTTTCACGGCATCAATCCCGAAGATTTATGTCTCGTTGATAGTGCTACAACCCATACCATATTAAGACAAGATAAATATTTCTCTTCCTTGGTAATGCAAGAAGCCAATATTCAAACTATATCCCAGTAATATAAATTTGATTGAAGGCTCCGGAAGAGCTAATATATTGTTACCTGAAGGAACAAAATTATGCATTGATAATGCATTTTATTCTACTAAGTCTAAAAGAAATTTGTTGAGTTTCAAAGATATTCGCAGAAATGGATATCATATAGAAACAATAACTAATAATGATCGGGAATGTCTTGTTGTTACAAATATTGTTTCGGTAGAAAAAGCATATTAGAATGTTTTCCTACATTTTCTTCGGTTTATACTATACATATATAAGTGCAATTGAAACATATGCTATTGTAAACCGAAGTTTACCAATACAAACCGTAAGTTTGTCAATGTAAACCGAAGTTTACTAATGAATTTAATATTTGGCATGACCTAAGTTAGGCCATCCCGGTCAATTATGATGCGACAAATAATTGAGAATTCATGTGGACATACCCCGAAGTGTAAGCAAATACCACAATCCAATGAATTCTCATGTACATGTTCCAAGGGAAAATTAATTATTCGGCCTTCCCAAAAAGCGAAAGTGAGTCTCTCACATTTCTAGAACGGATACAAGGAGATATTTGTGGGCCAATACATCCACCATGCGGACCATTCGTGTACTATATGATATTAATTGATGCATCAACTAAATGGTCGCATGTCATTTATTATCTTCACGCAACCCGGCGTTTGCAAGATTACTTGCTCAATTGATCGATTAAGAGCACATTACCCGACTATCCTATCAAGAAAATACGTCTTGATAATGCTTTGGTGAATTTACTTCACAATCTTTTAATGAATATTGTATGTCCCTTGGAATTGATATTGAACATCCTGTAGCTCATGTTCACACACAAAATGGACTTGCGAATCATTGATTAAACGATTGCAACTCATTGCAAGACCTTTACTAATGAGATCTAATCTTCCAATTTACGCTTGGGTCATGCCATTTTGCATGCGGCAATGTTAATTCGCATCGGACCAACAAGTTACTTAAAGGTCTCCCCTCACGAGATGGTTTTTGGTCAAGAACCTAATATTTCCCATATAAGAATTTTTGGATGTGCGGTATATGTACCAAATAGCTCCACCACAACGTACCAAAATGGGTTCTCAAAGAAGGTTGGGAATATATATCGGGTATGAATCTCCTTCTATTATAAAATATTTAGAACCATCTACGGAGATTTATTTATTTGCGATTTCTTGATCGATTGTCATTTTAATGAATCATTTTTCCCAACATTAGGGGGAGAAAATAAGCGGTTGGGTAAAGAGATTAGCCGGAATGAATTATCATTGACTCATTTTGATCCTCGTACAAAACAATGTGAACTAGAAGTTCAAAAGATAATTCATTTACGAATTTAGCTAATCGAATGCCGAAGCATTTACTTGATCCAAAGAAAGTGACAAAGTCACATGTACCCATTACTAATGCTCCTATTCGAATTGATGTCCCCCGAAGGACAACCCATTATAAATGAATCTAAAGTACGCCCGAGCGTGGTAGACCCATCGGTTCAAAGACAAAAATCCTCGAAAAAAGAAAAGGAGCTAAAAGTATAGATGGTCAAGTAGAGGATAAACAAGAAAAGTTAATAACTCCCGGAAGAGTCATCTCCTGAAGAGATGTTATCTCCGAAGAGAAATCTCCGAGAAGAGAATATTGTAGTCCCGAAAAGAGACCAAGGTACACGAAATGTATGAAAATAATGAGATCTCAATAAATTATGTTATGAATGGTATTCGATGGGACCGAAACGGAATCAACGTTGATGACATTTTTGCTTATCATGTAGCAAATGATGTAATAAATGATAATGAGGATTATGAGCCAAAATCTATTAATGAGTGCCAACAAATAAAATGATTGGCCTCTATGGAAAGATGCTATTAATGCGAGAATTAAAATCTCCGGCAAAACGAAATGTATTTGGACTGTAGTCCGTACACCGAAGATGTAAAGCCGGTTGGATATAAATGGGTTTTTGTACGGAAAAGAAATGAAAAGGGTGAAATTACAAGATATAAAGCACGTCTTGTAGCCCAAGGTTTTACACAAAGACCTGGTATTGATTTTGAAGAAACATATTCACCCGTAGTGGATGCAACTACTTTCCGTTATTTGATTAGCCTAGCTTGAAAATGAAGGGCTTGATCTACATCGATGGATGTTGTAATCGCATATTTGTATGGATCACTTGATAGTGATATTTATATGAAAGTCCCGAAGGACTCAAGATGCCGAAAGCATCTAGTTCAAATATTCGAGATCAATACTCGATTAAATTAAATAAGTCCCCGTATGGCTTGAAGCAATCGGACGCATGTGGTATAATTGTCTCGTAGAGAATATTTGTTGAAAGAAGGATACGAAATGACCCAATATGCCCATGTATTTTTATGAGAAGATCTAAAAAAGAATTTGTTATTATTGCGGTCTATGTTGATGATATTAACATCATTGGAACTCCCGAAGAGCTCCAAAAGGCAATTATCTCGTTTGAAGAAAGAATTTGAGATGAAAGACTTGGGCCGAACGAAATTGTCTTGGACTACGATGATAGAGTATCTAAAAAATGGGATTTTTGTATATCAACAAACTTATACAAAGAAAGTCCTAGAGAGATTTTATATGGATAAGTCACATCCATTATGTACTCCAATGATAGTAAGATCTCTAGATGTGGATAAAGATCCATTCCGACCTCAAATAATTAACGAAGAAGGTGAAGAAGAACTACTTGGTCCGAAGTACCATATCTTAGTGCTATCGGAGCACTAATGTATCTTGCTAATCACACACGTCCCGATATATCATTTGCTTTGTTAATTTATTAGCAAGATATAGTTCTCGCACCAACACGGAGACATTGGAATGGAGTAAAACACATTTTTCGATATCTCGAAGGTACTATTGATATGGGGTTATACTACTCAAATGAATCCAAGCATGAACTGATTGGTTATGCGAGATCTTGGTTTTCTATCCGACCCACATGATGGTAAATCACAAACCGGTTATTTGTTTACATGTGGAGGCGCAGAATATCTCATGGCGGTCTATGAAACAGACTATATCGCCCACATCATCAAACCATGCGAAATTTTAGCAATGCATGAAGCAAGTCGTGAATGTGTATGGTTGAGGTCGAATACATCATATTCAAACAACTTGTTATTTATCTTCGGGAAGGATGGTCCCAACAGGTTCTATATGAGGATAATCTTTTGCGTGTGTTGCTTCAACTTAAAGAAGGTTATATCAAGGGTGATAGAACAAAACATATTTCACCAAAATTCTTCTTTACACGTGATCTTCAAAAGAATGGTGAGATAGACATTCGGAAAATCGGTTCAAGTGAAAATCTAGCAGATTTATTTACCAAGTCACTTCCGGAGTAATCTTTGAAAAGTTTGGTCCGTGGTATTGGTCTTCGAAAACTCGAGATCTCAAATGATGTTGTCAAGAGGGAGTCAATACACGCCAGTGTACTTTTTTCCCTTATCTAGGTTTTATCCCACCGGGTTTTTTCCTAGAAAGGTTTTTAATGAGGCAAAGACAAGACAACAGATCAATGAATGTCGTACTCTTTTCTTTTTGGGTTTTTATCCCACCTGGTTTTTCCTAGTTAAAGTTTTTAACGAGGCACATTCATAAATGAACATCCAAGGGGAGTGTTATGAATATACTAATTATGTGGATGTCCATTGACTCTTGGCCCTCAATATTTACGAAGTTCTTGTTCATGTATACGTATTTACCGTTCACGTATACGTATTCACTATTCACGTATACGGATACTATTCATGTGGGGCCCACGCGAACTTTCTCTCAAATTCCGAATGCACGGCGGCGCAGACGGGTTTGAATATTTGAGATTTTGGGGAAAATTACAAATAATGACCCAGGTGGAATAATTACACTTAAAGACCCATTTTCCTTCTATAAATAGACGTCATCAGAAACATTCGAATACACTTGAATGGTAACTCCTCTCTACTTTTCTCTCTCTAGAATTATTCTCGCTCTTATTCTTCTTCATTTATCTTAAGTTATCTTTAGTTTTATAACATATGAGCTAATTTGATTTACTATAAATTAATTAAAACGTTAAAGAATAAAAAAACCTAGTTAAATTGCTTAGCAGTCAAGTGAAATCACATTTGGCTCTTTGTGCTCTTGTTTTAGCAAGGATACATACATGCGAATATGTTATCTCACACTTTATTTTTTTTATCCCTGATAATTCAATATGGTCCAATTCAAGATGTTGCGAGCTTATTTTTAGAGTGTGTTTGGTTTGAAGGGAGAGGATAGATCCCTAGAAAGGGTATATATGGACTATATTGCTATTAATAAAAGAAATATTCTTTTTTATTGATAGTGTATTGTTTTAATATTAAAATTTTTTTCATGGACTATTATTAAAAAAAAGGGAAATTTTTTCTCTTTTTTCCCCTTCTCCTCCCTCCTCAAACCAAACAAGCTCTTAAGCATGTATGAGAGGAGTGGAGGGATCATGGGCGAGCTTGGAGGAAAAGTTTGGGGGGAATAGCGGTGGGATTTGGGGTTCGGGCGCGGCCCGAAAATTTTTTTTAAGGCAAGTTTTAAATGCATTAAAAATGAAAAGAAAAAAAAATATGAAATTAAGTCAATTAATTTCATCTACAAGTGTAGTGTAGAATGGGTAAAAGCATAGTAAGAGATACACTACAAAAGTAAATTTTACGATAAGATAAAAATTTCGTGTAATTAGAATGAAATATAGAAAAGAATGACAAAATTAACATAAATCATACAAGACCCCACATAGAACAAAGATTAAATTATAAAGCCCAAAGATATAAAAAGAGGGGAAAATGTAAAATAAAAAGAAGAAGAAGAAGAAGAAGTTGGGGGCCAAAATTTAATTTTACTACTTTGGGGGCCAAAGTTGTATTATTACCCTAAAAAAGTTCCATTAAAAAATTGTACATAATTTTTTTTTTTTGGGGATGGCCCCCTCTTGTCATAAGGAAGATCCGCCCCTGGGAGGGATAGTGCGATAAGGGAAAAAAAATTTGGGTTGAATTTAAAAAAAATAGAGAAATATAGTTAAAATTTAAATTACTTTTTCTTACTTTTTTTATCTTATATATTTTATCTATTAAAATTTTGTAATCTCAATTTTCTATTTTTCTTAAATGCAACTCACAAAAAAATTTCTTCCCTAAAAACCCTCATACTAAACACACCCGAAATTTCCAATTAATATTTTGGGAAAATCCATATGAGGGCCCAAACAATACAGAAAAACCCAAAAAATGCCCAAAGATTCTGTAAATCCCAGAAAAGGCCCCAGGGCCGTTTTTTGTATAATTTCATTAAAACGTTAGTTGTTAATGGAGCTGATATAGTTGTTAATGGGTACTGATATAGTTGTTAACAGTACTGATTTAGTTGTTAGGATATTGTTGTTAATGGTATTGATTTAGTTGTTAATGACCTACCCGTTAACAACTATATCAGCCCCGTTAACAACTCACGTTTTAATGAATTTATATCAGAAAAGGTCCTAAGACCTTTTCTCGAATTTTCAGAATCTTTGGGTCTTTTTTAGATTTTTCTTTATTATTTGGGCCCATATGAATTTTCCCTAATATTTTGTGTGTATGCATATAAACGCTATAGGACAATTGTTGTTATTGTTTGAAGGCAAAGCTTGTTATCATGCAAGGGTCCCACAGTTTTATTATTATTATTTTTTATGGGGTCTGTTTGTATATACAGTGAGGCACACACAACTGACACAAGGAGCTCAATTAATCATAAAATGGCAACCCTGTGTCTGAAGTAACACGTACATGTTGGACTGTTATTGGGCCATAGATTTGAATCGTACAGTTGGTTCACAATTTGCACCCATTCATTCATTTTTTTTCCATGCCTTTAAACATGATCAACCTAACTCTATTTTATTTTATTTTGACTTTTTTGTAACATGATCATAGTCAAAACTAAAGAACCAGTACTTCCTCTTGTTCAAAACATAGGGTACATTCTAGAAGAAATCTATGGTTCAAAGCATAGATTGGTAATTTTTTTAATTTTGTCCTCATTTTTTCACGCTGCATATTGGATATACACATAGAGAAGGGATAGGGGACATGTTTAAATAGAGTTAAAGTTGTCAATTTTTCTTTATCACTTGTATTTTAAATCAATAGAGTAGACTTCTTTCTTCAGCGTGAGGATTAGAAAAATATTACTTTCATCTTTAATATAAAATCTAGTTGACTAATTTAAAGAAATTAAATAAACCAAACAAACTACTTAATTATAGTATATGTTACACGATATCTCCGACACATTTAATTATAGCACAAGTTAGGTAAATTAATTTGAATAAAATGGATAATTATAAGATCTAAAATGGAAAAAAAAAATTAGGATTAAAATTTATTTCTAAAGACAAACTTTTGTCATCGGAGAAGATATGTAGTTTTTTTTTTGATAGGAGAAAAGTAGTTTTTTTGATATAAAGAGAAAAGCAGTTTTTTTTTGTTGATACAAGGCGATAGGGGAGGGGGTGATCGAACCCAGGACCTAGGGGGAAATTTATCCCAATACCAATGCACTACTAGTAATGCTGGTAAGAAAAAAGTAGTGATATATGCATCCAATTTCTGTTTCACAAAAAAGGACTATACAGCCCAGTGGGCTTAGAGGCCCATTCTGATGCCTTTGTTCCCAGTTGTCTTATCCATCACAAGCTAAAACACAAAGGCCTAAATAAAAAAAAAAAAAAGAAAAGGGAAGAAAGTGGTCTATCACATGTTCCAGCGGGAGTTAGCTCAAGTGGAAGGGACTTGTAAGAAGTGCCGAGTTCGGTCGCATGGATCTGCGTAAAACTCCCAGGAGAAGTGCTCCGCATATGCGTCCGACGAACCGATCCGTGACTGGCCAAAGAAAGAAAGCTAACCTGGGATGCGATAAGAAAAAAACAAACAAATTACTTTATATCCAAAAAAAAAAAACAAATTACTTAAAAGAAACTGTTCCCTTACCAATATTTTCTTATTCATGAAAGAAATAAAATAATATAAGAATAAAAATTGGTCCTTTTGACAAAGGATTGACTCTTAACTATGAGTGGAATTGACTCAAGCAAGGATTTTATTGGTAAACGATGTTTTACTTTTGGTCCTAATTATAGGAACACTTTTGTAGTATAATTTACACTATAAAAGTGTTCCTATAATTAAGACCGGAGGGAGTATAATTTTACTAACTCTTAAGTATAAATAAATTCGGAGAGTCTTTTTTCAATAAGGATCCAACATAAATAGATCTAGATCATAACATCAAATATCACATACTTTCATCCCCCACAATTATAAGGCGCAGTTGACTTTTTGGAGAGATTAAGGAAGGTAATTAAATTAGGCTTTAGAGTATTTTTATTTTTATTCTTTTCTTCAAATTAAATAGTTTGGTAATAAACTAATATATAATCTAAAAAAATATAACACGTTAAATGATTAAGAACTTACTTGGAAACACTTCTTTAATCTCTCAAAAAAAGTTAACTAGATCTTATAATTAAATCGGAGTTATACTTCCAGTATACAAAAGTGAAAAACCACGTTAAAATATCGGTGACCGTATTTTCATTTTTCAGTGGCGAAGGGAAAAAGGATATAGGACGCGTGAGACTACGCATGTTCCCTGTTCGGGGAATGCTTGCTGACCAATGCATCTATAATTTTGCAGAAAAAAATGAAGTTGACGACAAAGTGATGACGATGGTCAGTGTGGCCGAATCCCAAAACGGCAAAAACCAACACAACGCTTCTCCTGATTCTCGCCACAAAAGCACATGTTACTTTCAAGGTTGCTTGTCACTTGGATTTAGCCCTACTTGCCTACAGTAATACCCTCAGATGATCATTACTCCTGCATATAAATTCAACCAGATTCATTCTGTTTTCCAAAACCAATCCGGACAATCTTGCAGTTATGGCGTCGGAGAAGGGTCACGCCGTCGACGATGAAGCTTCTCATGGGTCTATGGATGAAAAGCGAACGGGCGATTGTGGTTTCAGGTGCCTCATTTTTTTTTGGGGGTACGGAAACTGTTTGATACTAGTATTATGTTTCAGAGATTCTCAAACTTGACTGGTCTTGGTATACCAACCACGCGACTTCATGCATGCAAGATTTTAATCCTAGATTATTACTTGAAAGAGTTGAAATTGCTAATGTGTGAAACTGTTTGGTTTTTAGGTATCTGATTGTTCGTCCTGAGAACGGTAGCATAAAGGACTTGCTAAGCTACTCTGTCCGGGGTGACAGACAGAGTTTTGATAAGTTTTTGGAGAGCAATTTCTATGTTAATGGGGGACCACCTGGTGGTGGTGAGATGGTTAATGATGATCATAGATGGGTTGTTATGGTTTCCATTGTGATGCGCAAGATCATTGCGTTTTTGGCTAAGCCTATGGAGTGGGTTGGCTGGTTGGTTGATTTTCTGTTGAATCTTCTGTTCCAGAATGGGAACTTGCTTGGTCTAATTAACAACGTTATCCATGGTACTTCGATGTTTTGCATAACTATTTGTTCCTGTGATACTCACTGTCATCTCTGTTTTTGGATACCTGAATATGAATTTGTGTATTCTTACCTTAAATGTCTGTATTTAAGCCTAGCTGTCATTGGCTTAGTACAATGTCTTCTGAACTGTGAAGTGACAAAAAGATTTTAAGACTATCAAACAGTGCTCACGGTTCTTTACTAGTGATGACTTAGCGGAAAGCGAATATTTATTGTTGTACTTCGTTTTGAACAGGCAAAGTGGTGGTACCACGGAGAGGCACAGATACTTTTATCAGTACAATTGGTCACTTAGATCGGAGGATTGATCTTTATAGGGGCCAAGAGTTAGCCAAAGCAATCATTGGTGGTGGGGATTCTATGCAGAGAAAGAGCATTATCGAGCCAGAATTCGGAAACAGAGCTTTGATGGATCTCTGCATGATGGCCTCCAAGCTAGCGTATGAGAATGCCAAAGTCATTAAAAATGTCGTGAACCATCACTGGAAGGTAAGTTGCTCCAATCTCTTTGAAACTTACAATTTCAGACATAGGTTCTTAACCGTATACTTTAAGAGAAGAAAGTAATTTATTTCTTTTGAATGACAGATGCACTTTTTGGATTTCTATGATTGCTGGAATGGTAAGATATTATGGGAGGCATACTAGAATGTTGTGCAAAAAATATTTTTAGTTACGTGTATATCATGTCTTTCACTAACATTGTTTAGTAATCCTTCTTTCTGGGTACGTAAATGATAGACTTCCAAAAGCAGATGTCCACCCAAGTGTTTATTTTCTGTGACAACATCGAAGATGCAAACTTGATAATAGTAAGCTTTAGGGGCACTGAACCTTTTGATGCTGATGACTGGAGTACTGATTTTGATTACTCCTGGTATGAAATACCAAACTTGGGAAAAATCCACATGGGGTTCCTGGAAGCCTTAGGCTTAGGCAGCAGAATCGAACCTGTGAGCTTTTACAATCACATTCAAGCGAAAAATGAGAAGCCAAGCTCTTCAAATGTGACATCAAACAATGATTCTGATTCAGATCAAAGTGGATGGGATTGGGATCAATCTTCTGATTCCAAGACACCACCGATGAAAGATGAGAAAACTGCGTATTATGTTGTTAGGGGAAACTCAGAAGCTTATTAAATGAGCACAAGAATGCAAAATTTGTAGTTACTGGGCATAGTCTGGGTGGAGCTTTAGCCATCTTGTTTCCAACAGTGCTGGTTTTGCATGAAGAGAGGAGATAATGGAAAGGCTTCTCGGCGTATACACATATGGGCAACCGAGGATTGGAAATAAGCAACTTGGAAGGTTCATGGAAGCTCATTTGCAACATCATAATCAAAAGTACTACAGGGTCGTCTACTGTAATGATCTTGTGCCCAGGTTGCCGTATGATGATAAAACCTTCTTGTACAAACATTTTGGAGTGTGCCTTTACTACAACAGCTTTTATATTGAACAGGTAGGTATTTGTTATCTATCTACATTTCCTAATTTAGTTTGTTGTTTGTTGTATGTCATCCTCGTATTCTCAACTCACAGATCTTTGCCTTGTTTTCCATAGTTAACATGATGCTAAGTCCTAGCATACTTTTTTATTCTAACATTTTATACAGTAAAAGTTACCTAGTTTCAGATAACTTTCGTAGTAGTCGAATTGATTTGAGTTCATCATGTACATTTCGTATACAAGAAGATAGTTTGACTGGAGTTGTTTATGAATAGCCATGTATGCATGTAAGATACACGCTTCAAAGAGATGAACCACTAATATGAGTCTCTGTTTTATGTAGAGTCTGAGAAATGCTCTCCGTTATTCATGACCCAGGAATAATGCGATTTTTTAGAGTTTATATATATACTCTTTCCGATATTTACTTAATTTGATTAGATTGAGAAAGATAGTTAAATTAGTTAATACGACATGTTTTTTTCTAAAATATTCTAATTATCTTATATAATTCCCTTCCTCTTCTGCTACTTGATTATTGTTGAGTGAATATCAACACGACTAATTTGGGAAAAATTGAAAAGATAGGAAATATGTCTTATTTTAGGATTGAGATCAAGTCCTCAGCTCAGTCTTACATTAAAAATGGGATGAGTATATGTGTGTGTGTATTGTATAGATTATTTGATAAAGAGCTGCATTCAAAAAAAAATTGTTGACCATACTAATAATATATTGATATCTGTGGAAGCTGGACAAATTTTTCAACGTGACCTAGGCCTGCATCTATATGGTTCTATTATGATCGGATTATTTATCAATTTTTGTATACTGGATCTAGACAAAAAATTTCTTGACCCACCTTTGACATGTTTACATATTAATACATTACTTATTTGGGTGGTCTTGGTGGAATTATTTTGTAGATAGAATGTGCTTTCAAAATTTTACTTCTTCTGGTCATAAATATAAGACAAAGTTGGTTTTTTTTTTTTGGAGAGATTAAAGAAACTAATTAGATTAATTTAAAGTTTTTTTTTTCCTCTAAACTAATTAGTTTAATTAATAAACTAATATATAATATAAGGATACACAACATATGATATGATTAAATAACTTATTTAGTTTTTAATCTCTAAAAAAAAAAAAAAAACTAATGTCTTATATTTAGGATCGATGAAGTATATTTTATTGTGATCTTTAAGGTACTGATTTGTTCGGCGTTTTAAATTTTGGTGGTTCACCCAATTCTGAAGAAAGTGAATGAGGAGCCGAATAAAAACTTCTTTGGAGTGAGATATTTCATACCAGAACATCTGAATGCTGCATGGGAGCTAATGAGAAGCTTGGTGATGGGCTACATTTATGGACCGGACTATAAGGAAGGGTGGTTCAGCATATTTGTAAGAGTACTAGGTTTGGCACTTCCTGGTATTTCTGCACATTCTCCCACAAATTATGTCAACTCCATAAGACTTGGAAAGGACAGCACCATTCAGATGTCGTCTTTCTAGAAACTGACTTCCCCTCCCTTGCCTTGTTTCATGAGGAATTCTAAAGTAAACATCATTTGAAGGGGAAAATACTCGGTAGCTAGTTATTGCAATGCTTTTTTTTTTTTTTTTTTTTTTTTTTTTTTTTTTTTTTTTTTTCAGTTCAAAACTGTTAAGTTTGTACATTTTGTTGTATCCAAGTTAATTAAAAATTATATGAGTAGTTAAGAGCTTTTAGCTTATTTGACACTCCACACCTTCTCTGATAGAGGTTGTAAGTTTTATATTCTAAGTAGCCAAAAATGGGCCGGGTGTGTGTAATGGGAGTAAAGAAATGAAAATCAAGCCCAGCTAACGATGTAATCTACCAATAACTTCTGTTGCATTAAACTAATAAAACTTGATCAAACTAACTAGCTTGATAAACTCTTCTAGTCATATGCCAGATGGATTGTAGGGAATTAATAAATCCTTGTTCAAGAAAAGTGCAGAAGTAATTTCTGCTATATCACAAAAACAAAGAAGCATATGAAGAGAAGGAAGCAGGAGCTTGTTATGGATATAACTGCCTATGGAGGGTGAGTGTATATTATAAATTTTGATGGCAAAAAAAGAAAAAAATATATTATAAATTTAGAAAAGATTATGTCAACAATGTGCAAGATGCAAAAGGTACAAATTACCATGCACTTGGTTTGTTTGAGAGGAGCAAAAGGCTCGTTATTGCCACGTTTTTTCGCCATTTTCTGTACATTCTCAACATGCTTTTTATTAATTATACTAAAATATTGAATTATATTAAGTACCTTATATTGAATATTTTCATTGATTACTTCATTTTATTAATATCCATGAAGTTTTGTTAAAAGTGTGTTCACCACCATATATTTTTTAGTAGTGGTAAAACACGCATTAACATTCAAAATTAAAGTAAAAATGCTAGAGCTAATAAATATAATATAATACTGTTACTCCACCACAGAAAGTAATAATATCAAGTTATATTTAACGGGACCTGACATTCTTATTCCAATTTTAAATATTTATAGGTATTCTTGCACATTCAAAAAATATGATGTTGGATATAATTTTAGGTAAAGTTTAGAGAGAATTAACTTTATAAAGACGGTTGAAATAGAGAAATTTATAGGTTGGTAGAACTCAACAAATCTTAAATCGCCTAATGACTCAATAAATAATATTCAAATGTTGATTATTTTCCAATAATACCCCTAACCCATAAATTAAAGAAAATGAAAAGAAAAAATCAGATCCTTACTTTCGTTCCTCTATCTCTCGTGTGACTTGAGTAGAGATGGCATGAGAAGCCGCCGATCTCGCCGTCCGCTTTTGCCGCCGCTGTTGGTCAAGTATTTCTCGACGTCACTTAAATCTATAGCTATCTCGCAAGATGCAAGACGCACTATCTCACCTGTGATTCCCTTCTCTCGCTACCGATCCAAATGTCGTTCCCATTTGGTATACAACGCTTGATTGATCCATTCACATTCTTTCATTTCTTCCATTTTCTATGACCTTATGTGACTCTTGTTGTTGGATGTTGAATTTGCTGCTTTAAGGCGGAGGGCATAGCAGCTTTAGCCAGGATGAACACGACGGAAGATTCTAGAAAAATTATCCCCAGAGTCCTGTCCTCCCTGGGCAGTCTTCACTCGCAGACAGAAGTTAAGTTCTCTACTTCGTCTTCATGCTTTCCCTTTTTCTGATTACGTGGTTTCTCATCTTATGTTACTTCTTTTGTGATCCACAGTTAGATTGGCTCAATACCCATCTCCAGAAAATCTGGCCTTATGTTAATGAGGTACTCTGCTTCTAATTTTCTTCTATCATGATTTTCCTTTGACTCCTCATATTTAAAGAATGGGGATAATATATCTGCATTTACTGCAGATATATTATCTGCAGCAACCAATAAACGCTGCCGTTTCAATTGTTTTTGCTCCCCCTTTATTTCTGATTTTGGAAATATTGAGCCGTTTCACTCTGCACTACTGGGAACAAGCAACAAAAAGAGAAGTTTGTTTTACATGTTGAGGACAACTAAAACTATCGGAGGGTATGTGATGAATGATTCTAGTTTTCTGACGCAGGATTATTGATGTGACATGTATTTGTTCCCTCCAGGACAACGATTCTCTGTGCTAATCTGTTGCAGCCTCTAAAAGACATTCAAACTATTAATGCTCGCCTTGATTGCCTGGTCCGAGTATTTTTCATTTGGGCCTATATTACATATTTCTTGTTGAATGTTTCCCTTAAAGCTTCTTCATTCACTTTACAGTTTCCACCTTCTTCAAAAGTTTACGTTTAAAAATTTTAAAAGCTGATCTTCAATGAACTTCAGTGCCGTGTAGTATAAAATTTAGAGCAGAGATGTTTGTGTTACCATCAAACAGCTACTCTTTCTACATTAGTTGTCTTTCAATTAAGTTTCAACTGGAAAACTTAAACACCTGAATCTGGTTAACCGGTGTAGGTGGTCTTTTTTTAGATTTTCATTGCCTGCATAAAATATTTCCAAAATCAGAAATAAAGGGGAGCAAAAACAATTGAAACGGTAGAGTTTATTGGTTGCTGCAGATAATATATCTGCAGTAAATACAGATATGTTATCCCCTTAAAGAATTTATGGATATTTTGGTAATTTGGTCCAATTTCTAAATCTCTGTCACATAACCTAATTACTAATTTGTTAAATTTAATAACCCAAATTAGAATTTAGTTAATTTAACCATCTTTATATGAGGTTCTCCCTCAAGTTTATGGTCATTTTAGTATCTCAATATTTTTTTAACTAGAAAGATAACACGTCATAGCTGTGCTTTGACGCCAATTCCTCTGTTTTTTTTTTTTTTTTTTTCATGTTTTTGCTTTGCCATCTCCAAAGTCAAAATCAAATTTAAAGAGTGTCTCTTTTGGGTCAAAAGTCAAAACCCAAAATCTCAAAAGTAGTATTATTGTTATAAAAAAGTACTAGTAAAGATTAAAACAGCCCGTTGGTTGTTGAGTTAGCGTTTTAGAATTATATTTAACTCAAAATAAAACTTCTCCTGGTACTTGTACTTATTAGGTAGTATTTCTTTTGGTCTTTATTATAAAGACATCAACTAATTTTTCTTATAAATCAATAAAAATAATTAAAGTCAATAAATTTTTCCTAAAATTTAAGTAATTTTTAATATTATCTTTACTAATTGCAATAAACTAATATCATATTAATTAGAGAGGGAGTATAA
This sequence comes from Acacia melanoxylon, assembly GCA_019022615.1. NCBI lineage: Eukaryota > Viridiplantae > Streptophyta > Magnoliopsida > Fabales > Fabaceae > Acacia > Acacia melanoxylon. The sequence goes on along the minus strand of JAFJYJ010000041.1, from coordinate 5,260,141 downwards.
AACAGTTTCTATCTATCTATCGTTAGGGGAAAAAAACGAAAAGGCTAAACCCAGTTTGATTAATCAACGGGTTAAGCGAATTGGCATTTCGTGCGCCAAACAATACTACGCTTTCCTATCGACCCAAAAAAAAAAGAGAAAAAAAAACTGGGCGCCTTCAGCATTTGCCGCGTTGTTGTAGTTGCAGCGCGCAAAGTCGCAAGGCGGGGAATAGCCAACCATCCCAATGTTCAGGTTTGTCATCTACACGATATAGTCTTGTCGGGTCCCTTCTCCGTTGTAGTACGATCAACGCCTGAACGGCATGAGACCCCCAGGCCGGTGGGGGAGGGACGAATTGGGCTTTATCACTGTAAATTTTGCATGGAAAATGGAAACTTTTTCACTTCTCTTTTGTTCATTGGGGAGAAAGAATCTGGCCTTTGTTTATATGTTTGTATATTGTAGTGCTTAGTTCCTTTAATCTTCGGGTTTGGCTGACATGGTTACGGTTTATTTATTTCAGTCATACTAAGCAATACTGATGTTGTGAAGACAATAGTCCGGAAATGTTCGAAGGATTGGTTCGTCAGGTGCTTCTGGGTTACCTAGGCAGATATGTCAAAGATATCCAGAAAGAGCAGCTGAAGATCACACTTTGGAATGGTACGTCAGATCTTATAGTGTTCGTTTGGTTATCATTTTCTTTTCTATGAGCTGTTAATAATCTTTTTGAAGTTGATTTTGTCTTATAACTGAGCGACTAAATCTTTATTAATGTTTGTGTGTGAAGTTGCACCCATATGAGAACTTACTGTTTGGATGCAGTGAGCTTGCAATTATTTTTGTTGGGGATAATTTTGTTGCATAATATTCCCTTACGACTGTGATAGTTTTAATCACGACTGTGGTTTTTTGGGACAATTACAATATTCGTTTGGTGCTGAGTTCACTTTAATTTCTCAAGAAGTGGGCAGTTTCTTCTTTACTCAACAGACTCAAGTTTCCTAGCGTGGAGCAGGATTTATTTCCACATTTCATTTAGAGGGTTTTCCATATTCTGTGCCTTAAAATTTCTAAACAAGTGGTCCAGTAATTTTAGGCATGATGGCTTCTTTCTCTGAGTGTGTGTGAATATTAGCACTTTAAATGAAGGGTGTTTTTGAACTGATGCTGGAGTTGATTATGTATTGTCACAAAGAGGAAGTATTACTGGAGAACGTGGAGCTGATACTTGAAGCATTTGATTATCTCCAACTGCCATTTGCTCTGAAGCAAGGTACTGGAACTGCGTCCTTAATCATGTGTCCAAGTTCTTCCATTCTCAGTAATACTGGACCATTCTTTTCCTGATGAATGGTTCTCTAATAGATGCATGGCTGGCCGCTTGTGCATAGGAGCTTTTATTTACTTATTCTTAATGAAAATTGAAAATTATTGCTAGGTCGAGTTGGGAGGTTAAGCATCAAAATTCCATGGAAAAAGCTTGGTTGGGATCCCATTATAATAGTTTTAGAGGACGTCTTCATTTCTGCATCCCAACGAGGTGATCAAGAGGTACTTCTTGGATCTAGTACTACCTCTAAGTCTCTAACCTTGATTCTTCTGGATTTATGTTCTGCTTTATCAACATGCTTTTCTTCATCTGGGATGGTATTCTATCTTTTTCTTGTATGATTCTCTTGTGTTTAAAGTTTTTTCCTCTTTGAGAGGATTAAAAAAGAAAGCCCACTTACTCAGGCATATCATTTGAGACAAAGCTCTTTTTATCATTACATTGTTATACTATTTATCTGCAATTTGAGTTTCCTCTGTTTTAGTGGAGTGAGTATGCTGTTGAAAAGAGAGAGTTTGCAGCGAAAAAGGCCAAACTTGCAGCAGCTGAGTTGGGGAAACTGTCCAGGCGCGTGTGTGGTAAGTCATTTTTTCCTTGTTTTGATAGTAAAAGAAAATTCATTAAGGAGTAACAAAGTTAGAAATGAAAGACGACATCCTGCAAAACAAACATAAAATGAAAAGAGAAGTACATGAGTCATTGAAAAAAGTACAATTTTGAAAATTTGAAAAGCAGCTGACTTTAGAAATCTGAGCAATGCCATTCCTAGTCAAGTTGCAGATGTGATGACTAAGTCACTTACATGGTTCAAGTTTGAAGAGCTCAGTGGCAGGCTGGGAATGATAAATATGTATATTTCCAGCTTTGGAAGTGGGCTTCGCTCTTATAAGCCCATTGCCCCATTAACTTAGTTTCTTGTTTTTATTATCTTTGATATATCTTTTGGATTTATTTCCATATCTCATCATATCTCGTCTATTATGATTCTTAGGAGGAAATTAGGTTAATGTTTTTGTTTTGAGAATTAATCTTCCTAAGGCTATATGTCTTTGTTCCTTGTATTAATGCAAATAAGATTTTGCACTGCGACTCAAATGCTTTTAGTTTCCATAACCTTTTGTATCATTATGTGCTTAGATGTATTACGGAGTTATGCTTGTAACTAGAAGTAATATATTCAGTTCTACTTCTGTTCTTTAATTGGTCATTTTGCAATTTGTTCTGGAAGCAATTGTTAGGGTCCTAACACCCTCCTGCTTCTGTTCCATAGCCTTAGGAGTGCCTTTCCTCAATTTTTGTTTTGTGAAGAAAAAGTATGATATGTCATTGGCTAACATAGCCTTTTCTCTGACTGAGTTGTTTTTAGCATGAAAATTCAAAAAGTTTGAAACTGTATTTTGAATATGTTACCTTTTGTTGATAGTAAACTGACATTTAAAGGGATACATGATCATACTAATTATACAAGATATGAGAAACATTGAGCAAAAGAGCCTTAAAATTTCAATAATGCTGTCAAATCACCCAGCATATCTGAAATGGATATTCCTCTAAAACAATAGGGAACTATTAATAGGGGATCGATTAAAGGTCTTATCACTGATTCTGAGGGAGTCCTGGTTCCCCACTTGCAGGCAGTCACGCTGGTCAATCATTTACTTCTTACATCACTGCAAAGGTATGGTTTCTTTGTCCTTATATCAATGTCATTGCTGCGGAGGTTTTTTTTTTGCCTCAATCTAAATTTTGTTCCTCATTAATAGTAATAACGAACTTGTTCAAGTTTGGGTAAGATTGCTGTTTTGTTTTGCTTGCAATATTCAGTAAATATGGGTTCCTTGTGCCCTAAAAACAAACATGATATTGCAAACTTAGTTTTCATCATTTGTTTGTGCCTTATCTTGTTCTGCATATTATAATACAACATTATGCGTCCTATTTTATTTTTCTTCTAGATTCTTGACAGCATCCAAGTGGCCATAAGAAACTTCCATGTTTTATATAGTGATATGCAGAATGGTCAAGTAAGCTTATCTTTTCTGTCATCATTTTTTCCTTCAACTTGCCTTGGGTTCTCAATGCTGCATTAAAATCTACAATTTTTAAGGATCGTCTTGTCAAGAGTTTGCTTACCCTTACTATAATCTTACAGGGAAATATTTTGATCGGTTTAAAGTTTTCCAGTTTGACCATAACAAAGCAACATCTCCTTACCGGGTAGTGTTCTCGCTTACACCTTAGTTGTAGTTGTAATTGTAATTGAATATCAAGTTGTATTTTAGAAAAATCTTAGAGAGGTTGATAGTTACTGGTGGTAGTGTTGTCTTTGCTTAAGTTTACTAGACAACCTGAAATTTTTTGTTTTTTTGTTTTGCCCATTGATCAGAGGAAATTTACTATTTTTACATAAGGAGGTTGATAGGCTGAAAATAAATAGAGAAGATAGAGCCAAACAGTATTGTCTTTGCTTAAGTTTACTAGACAACCTGAAAAAAAAAAAAAAAAAGTTTTTTGTTTTTTTGTTTTGCCCATTGATCAGAGGAAATTGACTATTTTTACATAAGGAGGTTGATAGGCTGAAAATAAATAGAGAAGATAGAGCCAAACAGTATTGTCTTTGCTTAAGTTTACTAGACAACCTGAAAAAAAAAAAGTTTTTTGTTTTTTTGTTTTGCCCATTGATCAGAGGAAATTGACTATTTTTACATAAGGAGGTTGATAGGCTGAAAATAAATAGAGAAGATAGAGCCAAACAGACATGTAGGTCAAAGGTCTATTATGAAGCACTTCATCTCCATTGGAGCTTGAAATCCAATTATTTTTGATGTTTTTTGTTAGAATGGTTCTTTTCTTAGTTCTAGTTTTATCTCTTCCATATGAGAGAATATGAATGAATGAATCTGGATTAGAGCCATAGTTTGACTAAAATTTGTTTGAAGGTAGAACACAAAATGTCTGACATGCTGGCGAATGTGTCAGCTGTAATTTGATTTGGTCATTCTTCAATATTGCAGGTTGTCAAGTGGAAGAGGGAGAGTCGGCCAAGTGAATAAAACTATAGAGATAAGAGGACTGGAGTTTTATTCCAGTATATTTCATGAGACAGTGGACTTGGTGGCTTTGGGCAATGTGGGGAATTCAACGTCACAAAGCAATATTAGATCTGAAGGCCAAAGTTACAAGTCTATATTGGCACCGTGTGATGTAACCTTCATGTTTTCGGTATAAACATCTTAATTGAAAATTATGTTTTCCATATCATTCATTACATCTTTTATCCTTGGTCTTAATAGTAACTTGTTGTAGCCCAGTCTATGGTTGTAACTTGCAAACATTCTTATTCTTAGGCACTGTTCTGGGATCTTTTCACACATTTCTGGGTTGGTTGCACTACAGTGAACTTATATGGTTAGAATCAAGGCCGTTTGGGTAGTTTCAGTGGGTGTCATGATCCTTCATTGGTGCGTGAGAGCCGGAAGTCATTATGCTTTCCCAAAAAATATCTATTCATTGTCGATACACTCTCTTGGATGGGTATTTTGGGATATATGGCTGGTTTTCATAAATTATTGCTTTCATTATGACAAAAATTTCTTCTGGCAGAGTAATAGCAACAATACCCATTTTGAGTCAGGGAACTCCTAAGAAAACAACACTTTATAGCGCCAGGATCTAATTTTCCTCTATAATCAATTTGAACAAAGGCCGTACCAAAACCTTTTTGGGAACGGTGGTAAGAATTTTAGAAAATGAACGAGTTAGGTGGATGAATGGGTTAGTTAGGAAGCTGAGGCAGTTATGAATGTTAATACAGTGATATAAGGCGTGAGGCTAGTAAATGATGAGGGTATGACTAGTAGGGTATATTGAAATAGTGAATGAAGCAAATGGTGTAATTGTGCTTTACCACAGAGAACAGCATGAGTGGATAATTTAATTATTTTAATCAATTCTCTTGGACAGTCAATTATAATGACAAGCATGTGCCAAATTACTTTGAAACTGATATAAATTATATATTTATTCATTGATTTTTTAATATGAATATATAGTTGTTTAGGGTTTAGTTTCTACCTACTCGTGTAATTTGGGGAAGGCTTGCTTTGACGACTTTCTTCTGGATTGACGTGAATTGTATTTTCAGGGGTGTGTCCATTTTTGATTTACAGAGGGATTGGAAGCTCTTTTGTCCCTAAAAGTCTTTCTTTCTTTTGATTTAGGAGGATGTTCTGTCCTCTGTTTTTTATGCTGTTATCTCTTCTCAATAAACTCTTTTTTACCAAAATTTATTATTAAAAGCATTGGCTCTTTGGAGGTAATTTTTTTTTCCCCTCATTTCAGGAGTTTTTGTCCTTTTGCGTGGTACATTTTTCATTTACTTACAATCTCGTTATTTCCCCCCTTTTTTGAAAAAAAAAAATGGAAATTTTTATACCTTTTAGTTGTATTGGTTCATTATGTTGCCCTTATTGCTTACGCTTTACTAATTTCGGGTATGAGTAATCATTTTACTGGATGATTACCTGATCACTAATTGCAATTGAAACTTCAATGGCTTTTTCTTAATTGATTTTTTTCCTCTAGGCGAACAGATCTGAGAAGCTTGATGACAGTGCTCCTCAGTATTCTGTTACTGCTGCTTTGACTGGTTTGGTTTGTACACTTTCTGTAGGCATTTGTCAATTTTGATTGTGTTATTATTTTTGCTCTCGTACATTGATTTATATCCTGATAGAATGTTTTGTGCCTATCAGGCTGTCTCTTTAGATGAGGCTCAGCTGCAACAGATGTTTCTTGTGTGGGATTATGTTTGCACTTGTCGATTAAGAGAGAGGTATGTCTAGTGCTGTAACTGTTGTATTGTGACTGATGTCTTAATATACTACTATTGAATAGATAATTGTCTGATAATTTGTAAATTGCATTTTATTACAAGGAAATGGGTTCAGTTGCATGAATAAGCACAGTAATATAAACTGATATTTCCGCATCTTGTTTGTGAGGCAATATGTTATTTTATTTTAGAGTATTATAAGCATAGTAATTACTGTTATTATTATATCTAGACTAATCTAGTATTTTGTTGTCTTTTAATGCAGTTTTTCCCTTAAAACATTTATTTTATATTTATTTGATAGGATATGTTACATGTAGGTATGGTCGTTATCGCCCTTGGCAGAGCCCTTTATCAAGGAAACTTCAGGGCTGGCCATTATTATGGTGGCACTATGCACAGGAATCTGTCCTCTCAGATGTTCGCAAGAAATTAAAGAAAACTTCATGGAGATACCTTGGGGAGCGATTGTAAGTCCTTGGAAAGGTTATCTGATAATGTATAATGCTGAAAAATGAGGTTTTGGTTGTTCCATAGATTTCAATCCAACGAGTTACACATGCACAAATTTATGATGGTGCCACATTATTTTCCAGACTGAATTGCTTCTGAAAATCGAGACACATCCAAACTTTGACATGACCCTCAGGTCACACACTCAACTGCGACCTAAGACTTTGACAATTACTCCACTTGTGTTTGTCTTCTGTTGACTAAAAGCTCCTTGAATTTTAATGACCTAGCTTCATTGGGCAGCGCCATCTACCTTGTGTGAGCTGCTGTGTTTTGTGCTCATCATCTAGCTCAATGACATGGCTCCTGTGGTCTTCAATCTATTTCTCTCGAGTTTCCTTTGCTTTCTCATAGTTCATACCATGCAGAGGGGGGTGATTGAAATGCTCGATTGTATTTATCTCGGCATGGAAATTTAGACACTGAATAGGAGCCTCAATCATAATTACTCTTTAATGCCCTAATCACTGTGATTATGCTATCACTATAATCTAGTGAGATATGATTACAATATCTATGATAAATGGAGGAATATTCTCTAGTCTAACAGTCTTCATTACTTGGGTTGAACACCTTGGCACCTAACAACACAGCTCTGGTGGTGAAGTCTTAATATTCAGCTTTTTTAATCTTGACTCCTTGTCTTTTCCTAGTTTGTACCAGAGCTTTGATTGAAACTACTTGAAAAGAAAGCCAGCAAACTAACTGTAAGGCCAGTCTACCTATATCACCTTATTAGAACTCTTCATTACCGATTCCATATGAGATAACAATATCATATTAAATTTTCAGTCCTGTCTTGGGTCCTAGAACAGCCACCTTTCTAACAAAATCTTACCTGCTTTATCCCTAGGTTGTTTAAAAGTGTACAAAATCCTTTCCTATGAAATTCGATTAACCTCTGAAAGTTAATACATATAGCACATAATCCACCTTTATTTGGAAGATATGTTTGGTATTCAAGATGGGTAATAGTTTAGCTCTTATCCACGGCGAAATTAAAGATTAAAACAGGCTTGCTGTTGGAAGAGAATTAAAGGCTAAAATAAGATGCACCCTTGCCATGGTGAATATCAAACTTTTAATAAATATGACTTCTTTTGAGGTTTTGCCTTGTGAAGTCTTTTTTTACATTCATGAAGCTTTTATTGTTTAATAATTTTCTTGTTTCATAATATAGAAATTACCGTCGGAGATACATCGACTTGTACAAGGCCAAGCTGGATTTTCTTCGACAAGAACAGGTGATTGTTGTTTTACTTTCAAAACACATGCATTTATGCATTTCTATCTATGTAATATAGAATTCTTTAGAGTTGTTGGGTTTCAATAAGGATCTTATAGGGTTTACATGTTTTGGATTGTTTGTTTTGTATAATCTTGTTTATTATTTGGAATATGATGCTGTAAGAAATTAGATTGTGCTGATGTCTTGTTATTATTATGCTGGGTGATAAGTTCTTATTACTATTTTTAATTACAAAGGTTGTATTTTATAAATGTTTTTATTAGCCAGTTGATGATGAGGTTCTTCGAGAACTGGAGCAAATGGAGAAAGAATCAGATGTAGATGACATTTTGAATTATCGGGCTGGTGCAGAATATGAGATGCAGGTACCTGCCTAATGGTTATCTTACGAGAAATTTAATCAACATATATGCTCTTCATTTGATTGGCTTATGTGGGTAAATTTTACTCTATTACAACACTGTATTAGAGCATGGTAAACTCAGGTTCTTAAAGCTCATCATGCATGCTTGTTCACAGGAATTCTTTTCGAGGTGTTCTAAACCTGACATAGGCGTGAGTGGCATTGACATTCCTGCAGAAAAGTCTTCCAATGATGAACGCAACTTAGGCAAATCGCAGGGATGGTTGAACTGGCTATCCCGTGGTATGCTTGGTGCTGGAGGAACTGATGATTCTAGTCAGTTTTCTGGGATCGTTTCTGATGATGTTATTAAGGTACTGGTGCCCATTTTTATGTCCTTTAAAGTTTGGTATATTTACAATGCTCATTTTATAAGGAAATTCCTTTCTATTCTCTTTCTGTGGGAAAGACTACTGCCCTCTTTCCTTTTCTATGACTCATGGAGGCAGAATGTACCCTCTTTCCTTTTCTATGACTCATGGAGGCAGAATGTACCAATTATATCTTTTTATTTAATACAAAGCAGTGATTTTAAACGTGATGAAATGGTAATCGAGTAATCAGATAATATAGAAAGTATGAACTTAAAAACTGGAGAGAAATAGATGGTTGGATATGTAAAGGTATGCGTACTCTTACTGTTGTTTTATAGGCAAAGAATAAAAATTGGTACAATGGGTAAGGGCAGAAGAGAAAGTACCTAACTAGGAATTTTCAGAGAACATGGCTGTTTGGATGGAATGTGTTAAGTGTGTGTGCTTCCTTTCATTTTGCATTTTGCTTTATTTACAAGGGATAATAAAGAGTAGTATAGTGGGCAGTACAAAAGTAAGTACAATGAATCTGGATGCTAATATGTACAATTCTTGATTCATTGAACAATCAAATACTGAATTCTTTTGCCCCGAGAAATTAATTAGTGCGCCTTGGCACCTCGACATTTGTTGATTGGTTTTGCTTAGTGTTATTATGTTTTTATGTTCATAATGTATCATAAGGCGGAGGAAAATTGAATATGGTATTTTGTTGAATATGATTTTTTCATCTGCATAAAATATAATTTGTTTTAGCTTATCTGTATTTGACTTTAAACAAGTTTGATATGGATCATTGCATCTGCTCCTTCTAGAGCATAACAAGCATTGGGGAAACCTTTATTATGGAAATCCTCTAGTGATAAAAATGATATTACTCGTATTTTTTGTTAAATCTTATGGATGTTCATGTTAATTTTATTTATGTATTGACATTGTTTAAAAATACTGGCTTCTGTCACTCTGCAGGATATATATGAGGCAACTGAATTTCACCCTTCGGTTTCATCCAATGGAGATGTTAATGCAAAAAATGAATCATGCCTCTGTGAAATGAAGTTTGTGATTCATCAATTTTCAGTGACTCTTTATAGCAAGTACTGTGCCATGTTCTCTGTTCACTTTCATCTGATAGATGTTTGATTCTGCACGATGTTTCTAAGGCATACAACTTCTTTTATGATCTTGATACCTGCATCATAAACTCAACGGGATGTTTTAGAAACATCTCATTCTCTTTTTGCAAATTCTCTCTTTCTTGCTTGTGTTAATGATGTAATAGTGCTCGAGTGTTGCTTCATTTGAGCTTTGTTTTGGCTAAGCATGATGCTTCATTTAGGTGTAGATGCTAAGCTTAGATTAAGCACAACTCTTACCCATTAAAAAGGTGAAAATCACAGCAGATGGAAAAGTTAAAGAGAGAAGATGGAAATTTAACATTGAGAAAGTTAGATGCCTAGATGAACTTCTTGTTTTTAGGGGCTTGAACTTTTGATAAAGAGAAATCACCCCTCAAAATGTGTTGATAGAAATGCTGAGCAATTGACAAAAAGATTCTTTCAAAGCTGAACAATTGCCTATTTGTATTTGTAAAAGCTATAAAAGCCTCAAAATTCTGGGACTTACCTAGCTCTCGTGAGAGAATTCACAGTGTAAAAAGACTGTATCCCCTCAGTTTTCACCTTTCCTAAAGAAAATCTGCTAGAAGGAACTTCTGTTTGAACACTAGCATCCTGTTCTGACCAAGAAAGTCACAGAGAAGATGAATCTGCACGCCTCAGTACCCTTTGCACTTTGCCTCCTGAAATCTATAAACTTGATAGCTAAAAATCTCTTTGTCAACTAGTTATACCCCACTCTCTTCTGTGAGACCAAACAATATGTTCCAAAGATGCCAAACCAGTTCACAATGTGGAGGAATATGGTTTGTTTCTCTAAACTGGTAAACTTTTGAAGCACATCACACATACATCTGGCATAAGGCATAGGACCTCAACCTTCTTTGAATACATAAACATAGCTTATAAATTTGAGGGGATGGAGGATACAGGCTTAGATGAAAGATGGTTATTGGTGAAGGTGCCCTATCTTCCTGGGCAAGTAATGGTATATATCTGTAAGTGAGAGAGAAAAAAAGGGTGGGGGACGTACCACTATAATGATGGATAAAATCACATCTTTGACAGTCAAAATTAGTTTTATATTGTTGGATGACTTATTATAGCATAAAGTTGTCTCAAAATCTCCTATTGGATTAAAAGTTATAATCACGAATTACCTATTTATAAAACCATATATTTGTCTAACATTACTTGGCATCAGAGTATTATATCGCAAAATTAGAGAGATTATTTGACTATTTGATTGATCAGAGTTTTTGCTACTTGGTATACAATGCATGCATAGGTACATATATTATTAATTTTTTATGAGGGATAAATTGATATTGGATTCCTTCAAATATATTCTTATATCGCTGAGTAACTTTATATAGAATGAATTTTGCACTAAATCTACTAATGGTATTTTAGCTCGAATCATAAGAATTATAGATTTTAAAATTCATGTTAATCAACGTTGTTCGGTACCTTATACATGACTACATAATGAAATTATTGTACAACCAAAGCTTCGTATATAAAGAGACTATTAACTATTAGATTACCTAGCTTTAGCTATCTAGATTTTCAAATATTTGGTTTACATGATTAATATGGTAATACTTCTGATTCAGTGGTTCTATTAATGAAAGACACTATTTCTGGTTGCTTTTCATAGCTAAATGTGTTATTTACTTTTCCCCATTATCCTTGAAGGTATGATGAAGGAACACCTAGGATAATTCTTGAAGGTGGTATCATTGAGTCTAAGCTCCACAAAGAGCATGCGACTATCATTTTTAAACTGAAGTCAGCAGAGATGGTTCTTCTGCACGAGAAGAAAGTTATTCTACGAACTAGACAGGTTTGTATTTTTGAAACATGTGACTATTTGCATAGACAACACCTATACCCTTTCTAACCATTGATTTTTCCATATTCTTGATCTAGAATTGGATTTTAACCTAGGAAACTAAATGTTGTTGTAATGAAATGAATCAGAAAGTTGTATATTATTCATGATAAACGTATGGGTATTTATACAAGAGGGAGGAGCCTATACATAATGGCTCATAATGATGATTATATGTGTAATCCCTAATTATATGGGATCTGATTACAATCCCATGATTTCAGATATATTCATTAATACTAATATATTATTTCCTAACACTCCCCCTCAAGTTGGAGCATAGATGTTAATCATGCCCAGCTTGTTACAAAGATAGTCAACTCGAATTCCTTAAAAAAACTTTAGGTAACAAATCACAAAATTCTCACACCACTTACCCTCAAGCTGTAAGCAGCATGAATGTGAGCAGCCACTAATTAAAGAGAACCGATCCAACAACTTTACCAAGAGCTCAACCAAATGGTTTCACAAGGGACCAGCAATACTCCAAACATCTCATGAGAGACCAAACAAAAAATCTTCCGGACGTCTCACCGAGACAAGCAACAATGAACGTCTCACCAGGGACGAACACCAAATGGTCCCACTAGGGATCAATCAGAAAACTCCAAAGGGCAAATAATAGCCAAACACCTCACTGGAGGCAAAGCAACAAACGGGTCACACAAGGACCACCAAACTGTCTCACCTGAGACAAACACCTCACTAGAGGCGAAGCAAAATGCAGCAGATGCCAATGAAATTACCCAACCACAAGCACAACATTCAAGACAATAGAACACTTCACGAACGTGCTGGAAAACGAACAAATGAAGAACCCAACCACTAGAGACAAGTGAACATGCACGAAGCGAAATGCCGACTATGCTGAAATAGTAGAAACCTAGTCTCACAGCGCAACCTTCGAAGCAAAGAACCGGCCTATACATACCGGGAATGAAGGCTCGACGTCGGAGAATGAAGCACGACCAGAAAATGGTCACAGCAACCAAACGAGGTATCAATAACCTCTACAACATAAACCTCTTTAGGCACAACAGAACAATATCACCTTCACAACAACTATTTGGATCAGACAGGTCCAGCGTGACTTCTCTCTTGTCTTCATGCAATCACATCTTGTTTCTCACCCTTTTTAAACATGTAGGACCCAGACAACCCACATCTTACAATAAATTTTCAATGAATGGTTGTCCTGTGCGCATGTGAAGGAAACAATTATGAGAAAACATGTGGACCCTACAAAGAAAACTCAACCACTCCTTAAACTTAGTCTTTTTCACCTCTGCCAAGCTTTATATCAAATCTGTTCAATATATCATTGAACTTGGCAGAAAAGGGGACCAGAACCAGCAAAGATCAGCGCTGCAAACACAAGAGAGGAAGAGACATTCTTTCACCTTCACCTTCTTCTCCACCTCCGTTGCCGGCAACCTTCCACCATGTTTCCACTGATCAGCTGCAGCGCTGAGAACAGAACCTGAACCACCTTCATCTTCTGGACCTTCACAAATCTCAGTAACAGCAAAAAACTCGCCTTAATGTGGGAATTACTCACCGGAATCTAAATCTCGAAATTACTCGCCAGAAAATTCAGAACACTCGCTGGAATCTGCAAACTTCGCCGGAAATGCAGAATACCACCGGATTAAAGTGTCACCGGAATCTGGAAATTTTTGCCGAAACTGAAAAGTTGCCGGAAAACTCGAACACGTTGAAATCGAAAAATTAAAGAATCCTTCAGCAAAAAACAGCGAACCCGACGGTGACGAATGGAGTAAAATGGGAGATAGGAGGGCCGCGGAGAAACAGGGCGGGAACCGGACCTTCGACCTCCATCGTCGCAGCGACCTCCACAACCTAACCACCACCCTATTTAGCCGATAGACTCGAGACACAACCTCGCAACCAAAGCATGCGAAACAAAGAGGCTCCACCGTCGGTTCTTTCCTCTACACCACCATCAACCGCCCATGTGGTAACTAAACAAGTAGAGGAGACAACCCCGAACACGCTCTAGCAGCTAATCAGAGACAACAGAACAACCAAACGAGGTACACACTTTCTCTCCCCCTGGTGACGATCACTGACGACATGGTTCACTGTTCACGAAACAACAGAAGGAACAGTACCAAAAAATAGCAAAAATCGACACAAACGAAAAAGAAGGAGAACAACCAAAGGGTAGCCAAAGAATCAACGAAACCGAAATGAGACTAACACACACACGCCAAAGACGGAGATCGGCCACCGTCACCGTACAAAGGATGACGGCGTCCATTGGAAAACCCAAATTGGCTTAGAACTAACCAAGCTCTGATACCATGTAATGAAATGAATCAGAAAGTTGTATATTATTCATGATAAACGTATGGGTATTTATACAAGAGGGAGGAGCCTATACATAATGGCTCATAATGATGATTATATGTGTAATCCCTAATTATATAGGATCTGATTACAATCCCATGATTTCAGATATATTCATTAATACTAATATATTATTTCCTAACAGTTGTCATTTGACACTGTTTGGCTCTTATGCTGGGTCTTTGTTTTAGTTCAAATAGTTTGGGTACCCACTTACAGAAATAATATATATATGTATGTATGTATGTATGTATTGTATGTGTGTGTGTGTGTGTGTGTGTGTGTGTGTGTGTGTGTGTGTGTGTGTGTGTCTGATATCCAGCACCAACAGTCAGTTTTGAGCATTGAGCATCGTTGGTTCTAAATGGATGTAGCTCCCCAAAAGGCTTCTTTTGCATTTATATGCACTTGAACCTGAGATTTTGTGCTTAGGCAGCTATAACCCCTTCTACTAAGACTAAGGCCTGTTGGTATAGAAATAAAAGCTCTAATGTGAGGAATGGGAATTTGTCATATGCTGATGGTTTGGAGAACTCTGCTAAGCTAATGCTTCTATGTTCTGTTTATACTACCTTTCTATTATTGTCGTTTAGTGGAACTACTTGTCATTACCAAATATTATCTTTATAAAGAAGTATATTTTGTGGTTGTTGATGGTGTATGTATATTCCTTGATTTGCAGCCCATTTCTGAAAACAGTAAACCGGACATTGTGGATCATTCATGCATCATTCAAGTTAATTTCACATCTAACCATGATGTTGCACTATCAGTAAAGGTATTGTCATTGTGTTCCCCCCTTATAACAAGTAAATATAAGTTATCAGTGAGTTGCCTTGATGAGTTGGTGTGCATTTTAAATGCTGAAGCACCATGTTAGTTTCATACCATATATCATGAAATGTGAAATATGCTACAGGGAAAGCTCCAACAGCTTGAAGTAACATTTGATGCACAAATTTTATCAACTCTCTTGGAGTTTTATAATGTCTGCACAACATTCAAATTTCAGAATGAAAGGGTATGCTTCTTTTGTATTCACATCTTTCCCCCACTCTAACATTGCTTAATTGCTTGTTGTCTGGGATTTTAAATGCTGTGATGAAAGGTTGTTCTATAATTGTTTAATTTTTTGGTCATTATTGTTTCAAATTTGTGTTTTAGTGTGTTGGAGAAAGTTTATTCAATACCATGTTTCAAATTGACAATGCCAAACAGCTTCGCCGGTGTTGAAAGGTCAAATTGGATGGATTTTTGCAGTCTTATATTTCCAGTGATGCAATGTGGGATTATGGATTTCTTAAGTTTATACCACAAAAGTTACTATAGTTATTTATTGTAATAATGTTATATGGAAATGATAATTGTCAAGAGGCAAGAGATTTGGGCTTTTATCGTTGTTCTTCCCAAGTTGGAGATTTGTTCTTGTTCTTGATTGAGGGTTGCAGATTGTGAAAGTTGTTTCATTAGCTCAATTCTCAAATGCTTCTTTTGTTTGTCCATTATTTGTGAATTGTGATATAGATCATTAAAAGAGACTGAATTTTAGAGGTTATGTAAACTCTCAAAACTTCTATTTCATATAAATTGAGTGCAACTTAACCTGTATAGGAAACAGTTAACGACACATCAATCAATAATCTCACCTTAGGAGGAATTAAACACGAAAGTAAATTGAGATATAATGCACAATAATATACATGTGTAACATAGAGAGAAATTTGACGCTAACCATTCATGGAAAGAACCTCTCTGTTTGGGGGGTAAGGCTGCATACATCTATCTCTCCCCAGACCTCACCTGGTAGGAGCCTCATGTACTGGACCAACTTTTCTGGGAAGTCCAAACAGTACAAGCCTTGTGGACGTTTATTCCTTCTTAGACCATACCTGGAGGGAGCCTTATGCATTGGGTTGTACTTTACTGGGAAGTTCAAATATTACAAGCTAACTCATTAGTTATTGACACATCTTATTCTAGTCATTGCGCACTTACCATTCTAACAAATTATACTGGGTAAACTGCTGTAATTGATGGTGTGAGATGGGGTTAATTTTCGATTTAATAATTTGTAATCTTTAGCATTTTCCATCTCATGTTATTTGTCTCGTTGATAATTTCTTTTGATTGTATATAACATAAAAAAGGTGAAGTTGTATGGAGACGATCAATCCTAAATTTTCACTGCATTTTTTATGTGGTGAAATGGTTAAGTACTATATCTTAGAATAATTTTCTTGTAGTTTCTTTTATTGTGACACATGATCATTCAGTCATCATGTTCCGCATTATTTTATGGTGTTTATATTTGATTATCTTCATTCTTCAATAAATAAGCAATTTAAAGGACTTTAGTCTTTTGATATTAGATTTTATCCTCTTACCAAAGGCAATTAATATCACCACTGCCACTACCTTCATAGAAGGTGTTTTGTGTTCATTATTTATTTCTAATTGCAGGTGCTCTTGTCACTGAATGGAATTGAAGATCAGAACACTAGGCTATTTTTAAAAGCAAAGTAAGCTGCACTTTGCAACTCAAGATGCCTCTTTTCATCTGACAACCCTCTATTTTTTAATGGTTTTAATTATTTTGTCTTTTTATTTCCTTGCAGATCTATTTTGGCAAGCCATAAGAAAGTTGTGTGGGATATTTCTGTTCTGAATGTACTGATTAATTTTCCTTGGAGAAATTCAGTGTCTGATTATTGCAACTTGGTAAGTGCTTAATTTCTCCAAAGTATTGATTGGACATTATGCATGGATATTTTTTGATGGCTATCATGCGTATTATATTGTGTTGTTTTTCAGTTGTATTATATTAGCGAGAAATTAATAAGTTGTGTCTTTCTCCACAAAGGATTTATCATAAATGATGACAATTGCCAAAGCAGCTCTCGTCTGAATGGTGTGGAACTTTTTAGTGATGTATTTCATGGTTAAGGACCTTGTAGGCTGGGTTTTGGTACATATCTGTGAGGAATTGAGTTGTGTTATGCTCTCTTTATTCCTGTTCGGTGAGAGAATTGGAGTCTGGATCCTTTTGGCAGAATTCTTGCATGTCCTACTTTTATTTCCTTTGTGGCTAAACTTTCATTCTCTCTATTCAGATGCATCCTTTATTGAATAGCCCTGTAGAGATTTCATTTGTGTGATTCAAGGTTGTCAAAACCAATAATAGTGACATGATGCAGAGATGCTATATAATTTGAAGATTGGATTATATTGACCTGGTTTTTTATGTTACAATGTTTATGATTGAGCAGTTTTTTTTCCTCCTTAAATAGTTTTTTAAAAACATATATACTTTTAGGGTCGGGCTTTTGTTATGTTCTTCTAGTGTTGGTAAGAAGTACTTCTCTCTCAGCACTCTAGAAATAAGGTGGTATGTCATTTTAAATTATTACATGCCAGCTAGGTCTTGCCCTCTTTCGTTGACCATGAATCTTAGCAAAAATGTGAAAAAAAAAAGAAAGAAGCTGGCGGTGTGTCTTGGGGCCAAGCCATCCATGGTAATGGTCTTGTGATTTGAAGAAGCTTAGGAGCACTTGAAAATGGCACTTTGTAGAAAGCATTTGTAATGCTAGATTTTCACTATTATTTGCAGAAGTTGGTAGCCATGAATAAATTTTTTCCTGGTTAGCTTCATGTTCCTATAAATATACTTGCAGGTAATGGAATCAAAATCTATATGCTTTATGTCCATGAATAATCTCGAGTCTGTCTCCTCAAGAGTTGGGGAAGATAACTGCTCATTGAAGTGCTTGTTAAATTCAGCATCCGCATCCAATAAATGTCTGGGAATCCAGGTTGAAGACCTATATGAGTACTTTGAGGTCAAACTAAATGACTTGGAGGTCAGGCTCTTTATACCAGTAATATTTTTTATTTTATTTTCTGTGTGTTTGGTAATCAATCAACAATCTGCTGTTCTGCAGGTTACAATGATGAATTCTGATCAGTCACAGAAGGTTTCTATGCTTGAGCAATATGATACTTCTGTCTTCCTTTCATCCTGTGTGATCCCTGATGAATCCATTTTGAAGCAGTTGGAGGTAATGAATATGTTGCATATGAACTGAATTCTTCTTGTGGAATAGCTTTAGTTTTGTTGTCCGTTTTTCTTTTCTCTAGTAATTTCCATAATTTTTATTTTAGGTTTTTATAAACATTGAACTACTTAGAGCACATCTCTCTCCATCAATGTATGGTGCAGTCAGAGAATTGGTTAATCATTTGGGCTCTTTGCGTGCAAAGAACGAATGTGAAATCTTGGAAGCCTCTTACCTGCCTAATATGGTTTCTGGTGCAACTTCTATACTTGGTGTCTCTGTTAACTCAAATCTACGCTCTGTTGTTCTGAGAGTTAACTTGGAAAATGATGGGGATAATAGCTCTGCACTTATGCTGTCCCTTGAAGAGATGAAAATCTGGTATGTATGCTATTGTTGTTTCTGTTATTTGGGAACCAAATAAACTTTGAAGAACTACATTTTATAGAATCGTTGTGTTTATCATGTTGTCATAAGTTTGATGCTCACTAATAGTGTTGATTGAGAGTGAGCTGGTCAGAGTTTGAAACCTGATGCGAAAAAAGCTTTTGATGTGAGATTCTGGTTTTACTCTTTTATACACTACTCTTATGTATCTTCCTGTTTCTCATGTTGTGTTTATAGCTTATTCTTAGGCATATTTACTATGTGACTCAATTGATGACAGAGGGGATTTGGCTAGTAATTAAAGGTTTGATCTCTTTGGAGTAAGTTAAGAACTATTTGAAGATAATCTGAAGAGAATAATTCTTGTGTATTATTCAGAGAGGGAACAATTACATTTATACTCAGAGAGAGAATCAGATCATTTAATGAGATTCAGATTTGATACTATACAATCACTATATAATCAAGAAAGAATCTGAAATAATAATCCTAATTATCTGCTATAATCTTGGATTTAATCAATCCCTATAATCATGGGATTCCTATAATTACAAGATTCTACACTCTCCCTCAAGTTGGACTATAGATATCTATCATGTTCAACTTGCCAATAAGATATTCAAACTTGTTCCTGGGTAGTCTTTTAGTGAGGATGTCTGCGGTATGTTACTTAGATGGTATATATCATAGATCAACGATACCTTCATCAACCTTCTCTCTTATGAATTGTCTGTCTACCTCAACATTCTTGGTTCTGTCATGTTGAACCGGATTGTGGGCAATATTGATTGCAGCCATGTGATCACAATAGACCTTGATTGGCAGATTTATGCATTTCCTTACGTCTTCAAGAATAAGCTTTATCCATATGCCTTCACAGATTCCAAGTGCTACAACTCTGTATTCAGCCTCAACACTACTTGCAACTGCACTTTGCTTTTTACTTCTCCATGTGACTGAGTTACCCTACACATATGTACAACATCCAGATGTGGATTTCATGTCATCTTGATCTCCTGCCCAATCAACATTTGTAAACAATTCTACATTCCGTTTATCAGTCTTGAACTATAAGCCACGTCTCGGAGTTCCCTTCAAATAACGAAGGATCCGGATGACTTCATTTAGATGCTTCTATTTAGGATAATGAGAGTGTTGACTGACCATACTAACAGCAAATGCAATGTCCCGTCTAGTATGAGATAAGTATATTAGTTTGCCCACCATTCGTTGATGGTTCCTTATGTCTACAACTTTGTCAAGGTCTGCTCCTTCATCTATTTTATCAACCCGAATAGGTGTGTCACTAGGTCTCGCAACTTCATCCTTGTTCCCTTTAGAAGATTCAGTATATACTTTCTTTGGAAAATATAGATTCCTCCCTTTGACCGAGCAACTTCCATCCAAGAAAGTACTTCATCTCTCTAAGGTCTTTGATTTGGAATTCTCGTGCATGAGCTCCCTTGATTTGATTGATCTCTACCTCATCGTCTCTTGTAAGGAGTAAGGACTATATCATCAACATATACTGCTAGAACAATCATCTTACCCTTATGATGTTTAAAGAACAAGGTATGATCGCTCTTCCCTTGAGTGTATCCATGTCTCTTAAGGACCCAAGTGAATTTATAAAACCAAGCATGTGGAGATTGCTTCAATCCATATAATGACCTCTTGAGCTTGCAGACTTGATTAGCATTCTTCCCCAGGAACCCTGGAGGTAACTTCATATACACCCCTTCCTTGAGTTCTCTGCGGAGGAAGGAATTCTTTACATGTGCAGACCCTAATCTAGATTGACTGCAATGAGTAAGAGGATTCTGATTGTATTCAGCTTGGCTACTGGTGCAAATGTTTCAGTGTAATCTTCCCCGTATACTTGCATGAAGCTTTTTGCAACCATTCTAGTTTTGTATTTCTCAAGAGTTCCACCTGCTTTATACTTGGGAGTGAATACCTATTTCCATCCAGTGGGCTTCTTCCCTCGTGGTAGATCCACTACATCCTATGTCTTATTATTATTAAGGGCTTCCATCTCCTCCAAGACGGCTTGCTTCTATTTAGGTATAGCCATGGCCTCATCAATTGTGTCTGGTACTCTGATGTTGTCAAGATGAGAGACAAATGCCCTATATTTAGATGAAAGGGCCTTATAGGAAACAAACCTTTCAATGGGATGTCGAGTGCATGGTCTGGGCTTCTTTCTTACTGCAATGGGAAGATCAAGGTCATAACTCTCTGTTACCATTGTTTCCTCTTGACCAGCCTCCAGCTCTAACTCTTGGTGAGTGCTAATAGCTGGTGGCTCATTACGTCTTTTGTGACGTTATATGTAGGTATTACGCCACTTGTTTGTGTCTCCCCCTAGAGTTGGATTATTAGAGGTATCAGGATTATCGGAGGTATTAAGATTATCAGAGGTAGGATTAGGTTCTGTTTGGGTAGGTGTATAAATTGTAAAGGTCATGTCATCTTCTAGTGTCTCTTTTGTTTGGAATTCACCATCTCTCCCCCCCTGATTTGCAGACAGGGAATAATAGGGAGTATTTTCATGGAACGTGACATCATAGGTAACAAAGAGACATTTGTAGACCGGATCATAACACTTGTATCCCTTTTGGGAATTGGAGTAGCCAAGGAAGATACAATGAAGGGCTTTAGGGTCAATTTTGTTGGTGTGATAAAGGTGAACATATGATGTGCATCCAAACACCTTGAGTGACAGAGTGTTTTCGAGGTACGAGAGGTTATAGTATTTATGCAGGAGTTGAAGTGATGTTTTGTAAGATAGTGGTTGGCTTGACATTCGGTTAATGAGGAAGGTGGCAGTGAAGACAACATCATCCCAATGATATTTAGGAGCATTGCTACTAAACATAATGGCTCTGGCAGTCTCGAGAATATGATGATTCATGTGTTCGGCAATGCCATTTTGCTGGGGTGTATTGGGACAAGTACTTTTGTGTACAATGCCATTTTCAGTTAGGAAGGTGGACAGGGTACTGATTGAAATATTCAGTCCCGTTATCAGTGTGTAGGATCTGGATTTGGGTTTGGAACTGGGTTCGGATCATATTGTGGAAGTTAAGGAAGGTTTGATACACCTCTGTTTTATCTTTCAATAGGTAAACCCAACTGACATGTATGGTCATCAATAATGTGATGAACCCATTTGGATTTTGATTTGTTTCGTGTGCGTGATGTTTAGCTTTTGGAAATGAAGCACGATGATGTTTAGCTTTTCCAAATGAATCACAATGAAAATCAGATGCATTTTTATTAGGGACGAGAGATGGAAACATTTGAGACATGTAATTGAAATTTGGATGTCCTAGGGAGAGACACTTTATTGCAAGACTTAATTCTATGACCTACTTTCATCAAGGTAATAGAGACCATCATGCTCTTTCGCACTCCCAATCGTCGTCTCGTTAGCGAGATCCCGAAAAAGACAAGAAGTAGCAAAGAAGTTAGCATGACATCGTTCATCATTTGCTAATTGACTCACTGATAGTAAGTTACACTTTAACTTTGGAACATGTAATACAGAGCTAGAGTAAGTGTAGCAAAGATTTTAACAGAGCCAATTCCAGTCACAACAGATTTAGAGTCGTCAACAATCTGTATAGTCATTCCCTTGGAAATGAGAGTATAGGATGAGAAGAGAGTCTTATTGTCAGTCATATGATCTGAGGTACCTGAGTCAACAATCGAACAATTACCTGCACAGACCTTTTATTACATCTAAGGCTTGCAAGAAATTACCTTTCCTCACTACTGTGGTAGTTGGCTGTTCTATAGTATGAAGTGCTGATTTTGCTCAACTGATCAATTTGGGAGGTCTTACTAGCTTTTGAAGCTTTATCCATATGGCCTCTTCCTTTCCCCTTTTTTGGCTTCCAATTAGTAGGTTTACCATGGAGGTCCCAACAAGTGTCTTTCGTGTGCTCCTGTTTTTTACAATTATCACAAAATGGTTGACTTTTGGAACCTTTTGATTCCGTGGATCGAATAGCAAGAGTCAGGCCACAGGAAGTGCAAGAGTAGCAGCGGAATTGATTTGCGCCTATCTTCTTCATTGCATAGAATGGAGTAGACTTCACGCACAAAATGTAAGGGTTCTTGACTAAGAATTTGAGCCCGAATATCATCATAAATCACATTAAGACTAGCCACAACTTATATACTCTCTCCTCTTCTTTCTCTTTGCAATCTTTTGAAGCATCAGCCCGGCAATGATGAGTTTTATTCTTTAGGGCATCAAACTCTTACCAAAGAGCAGACTTTGAGATAGTAACCATCAAGTGACATGTGGTCTTGTTTCAACTGCCACAACTTTTTCTTAACATCAAATATTTGAGACCTGTTCCCTACACTACTATATGTCTCTCGAAGAGCCTCCCAAATTTCTCGGGCTAAAGGAAGATACATGAAACTCTTCTTGATTGATGATGGCATCGTATTGATCAGCTAGGATGATACCGATGCATTCTCAGACTTCCATATATGGGATTCCTATGATTTCGGGATTCTACACTATTACACTGAAAGAGATAGGAATAGACAGATTAAGGGGTTTATAGTATGAAAAGTAGATGTAGGGAAAAAGGGGAATGGTGGCTCTAGCTTTTTAGTGGCTAAAAACTCTCCATCAATAGTCAATTCTTCAATGCCTCCTTGCAGACCCCTTAATAAACCTCTCCTACAACATTTTTTTTCTCCTCTAGCTCATTCTCCCTCATGTCTCATGCGATGGTTAGTGACAACACTCTATTCCCTTTTCCTTACCTTCGGCTACCTCATCAATAGATAATTTAGTCCCCTATTTCTTTCTCTTCTCATATGTCTCCAGCATTCTTGTCGTCCCTTCTATCTAGCTCCTTTGATACATCTGCATATAACAAATCTGTAGAGCCATAAGTGATTTTTTAAGGACAAAGGGGCAAATTTAACAACAAAGTTATATGCAAGGGGCAGCAGGCACCATAGAGTTTCTAAAGGTGCAAAAATATACATAAAGTTTCAAAAGTGGTGCAACTTTAACACATACGTTAACTGGGGCTTAACCACTGTTAATTCACTATCATGTGGGACCCACAAGCCATTACCACCACCAAGGTCCAGTTATGAAGCCCTCTTTCAGTTCTCGATTTCCCATGGCCTTCTTCTCGTTATCAAAGATTTCTTCGGAAATGATTGATCATCATGAATTAATGACCCCATTTTCTCCAAATGACTGATCTGATGGATCTCCTTCAGCCACCTCCCATATAGTCCCACCGCCATCTACCATCCACGACCCACCACCCACCACCCACCAGAAAGTTAAATAGGACAACATGCAAGCAAATTAAAGTTCAGCATCTGCCATCAGATTCTTCAATATTAAGAACATGGCTTGATAAATTGTACACCGAGTTTTGTCCGGTATCAAAATTCTGGTGATGGGGAGGTTGCGAGGATGAAGCATTTAACCACCGGTGTGCTCAACTAGAGGAAAAGCTTAAAACTACTCATGGGTGAGAATTTGGTAGGAGATGTGAAAATCATAAAAGTATGAGAGGGGTTTAAAAAGAAGAAGGAGCTTAGGTATCTAATGGGCGTTTCCTTCTCTCAAAGGGTTTGTAAAACTCGCATCTTCCAAGGTATATGCGGCACAAATGGGTTTGCATTTTCCATTAGCCGAGCTTTGCTTGGGACATGTGAGAAACCATATGGAGCTTCCCGCTCAAAACTTGGTGCCGTCGATGATGACATTTCCGGTGGAAATCTAAGAAGGCCATGGGAAATCCGAGAACCGAAAGAGGGGTTTCGAGGCCGGAGCTTGGGGGTGGTGATGGTTTGTATGTCCCACATGACAATGAATTAACGGTAGTTAAGCCTCGCTTATTGTATGTGTGAAAATTGCACTACTTTTGAAACTTCATGTATAATTTTGCACCTTTAGAAACTTTATTGTGTCGTGCCCTTTATATATAACTTTGTTGTTAAATTTGCCCTTTTTTTAAATATGAAAGCAAGGTTGTGAATACATCATTGGAGCCTTGAGATATGATGTAAAATACGTGTTAGATTGTGCGTAATATTATTTTGTTCATAATTTCTATGATGCCTCCCTCAATACATCTGACTAATAAATCTGTAGAGCCATCAATATATATATGTTAGGAAATCAGGAAATATATTGTAATCAAGTAGAATCCCTATAAATCAGGGATTAGAATAATCCTCATTAAATAGTCATTAAGAGCCATCAATTCTATGGCTCTCTCCTATTGTATAAATACTCTTTTATTGTACATGAATAGATATAACATTCAGACTATTTCTCTTACATGGTATCAGAGCATAGGATTAGAATTGCTGGGTTACTGATTTTTTCGTAGGTTTCCGCTGGTATTTCACGCTGGTATATCGTGCGTCACAGTGAGAGGGAGAGAGTGAATATTTAGGGTTCTGTTTTGTTGTTGCTCCTCGTACACGCGGTGGTCCGATCAGCTTCTGACCTGCGCGTGACCCTCACGCACCGTCGGCAGTTCCGCTGGTATTTCACGCGCCGACGCGTGGGTCCACTTTCCGGCGACGTCTCGGTTTCCTCGGCATATTCCTGCTATTTCGTGGTGTGGGTCTCTCTGGTTAGGGACTAACAGAGGTATTTGTGGTGTTTCTGCTGTTTCAGTCTCGTTTTGCCATACGGTGGTTGCTGTTTCTGCTGTTTGTTGGTTGGTGGTTAATGCCCAGTTCTATTTGACCTACTGTTTGCTCTGGTTTGCTCATTTTTTCTTTGGGAGACTGTTTGTAGTCTCGTTTTTTGAAGTTTTGTTTGGTCCTAGTGAGACCATTTGGCGTTTGGAGAATTGTTTTGGTCTCTGTTGAGACGTTTGGATTCTGGTTTGGTTGCTGTGTTGTTTGGGCGTGGTAACCTTGAGTTTGTTGTGGAACTCCACTTACTTTTTGGTGAAGACCGATGGCTGCATTTATGTCCAGTTCTTCTGTTGCTCTTGCTACAGGTAATATTGCTTCTAGTCTTGCTACTTCTTCTTCGAAGTGGATCATCGATTCCGGTGCTACATCGATCATATGACAAAACCACCATTTGTTTTCCTTGTATGCGCCTTATGCCAATCCCTCCAAAGATAACAATTGCCAATGGTTCTTATTCTCGTGTTATTGGCTCGCACCGTTGAGCCTACTTCGTCTGCTCCTTATCCCATGTTCTTAATGTCCCCGACCTTACATTTAATCTCTTGTCTCCTAGCAAGCTCACTCGACAATCAAATTGTTTCATTACTTTGTTTCCCGACCATTGTTTGATTCGGGATCTTACAACGAAGCGAGTTATTGGTAGGGGCTATGAATCTGTGGCCATTACTTCCTTGAGGATCAGGTACCGCGTTCAGTTGCTTGCTTTGGTAGTTCATCCCCGTTTGATATTCATTGTCGTTTAGGTCATGTGTCCTTGTCTTCTTTGAAGAGGATGTATCCTCAATTCCATAATTTGTCTTCTTTAGATTGTGAGTCATGTCAGTTTGCTAAACATCATCGTGTTCATTTGGCACCTCGAGTTCATAAACGAGCTGCATCTCCCTTTGATTTAGTCCATTCTGACGTTTGGGTCCATGTCCTGTTGAGTCTAAGCCTGGTTTTAGGTACTTTGTTACTTTTGTTGATGATTTCTCTCGTACCACCTGGATTTATTTAATGAAAACTCGTTCTGAGTTGTTTTCTCACTTTTGCAATTTCTGTGCTGAAATCAAAACTCAGTTTGGTGTGTTTGTCAAAACCTTACGGAGTGACAATGCTAAAGAATACTTTTCTGCCCAATTTCAAACCTATATGCTCCAAAGATGGCATGTTTCATCGCCCTCCCGTCCAGATACACCGGCTCAAAATGGTGTTGCCGAACGTAAGAACCGACACTTATTAGAAGTCGCTCGGGCTCTCATGTTTCAAATGAATGTTCCTAAACCTTTTTGGGCTGATGCCGTGTCTACTGCGTGCTTCCTTATTAATCGTATGTCCCCTCTTGTCCTCAATGGTACTACTCCATACACTACCTTGTTTCCTTCCAAACCCCGTTTCCCCGTTGACCCTAAAATCTTTGGTTGTGTCTCGCTTTGTTCGCGATGTTCGTCCCACTTGTTACCAAACTTGATCCCAAGTCTCTTAGGTGTGTCTTCCTTGGGTATTCTAGGGTTCAGAAGGGGTATCGGTGCTATTCTCCCACCCTTCGGCGTCATCTTGTGTCTACCGATGTCACATTCCATGAGTCGACTTCGTTTTTTCCTGTCTCTACTCCACCCTCATCTATTGTCTCTACTGATAACACTTCCGACAGTCTTGATGACCTCTTGGTCTATACGGTTCAGTTCCCACCAGTGCAAGCATCTGACTCGGCACCTGCTAAACTACCTATCCATCATGTTTATCGGAAACGCCCTAGGGCGCGTAATGTTGACGACCAAGTTCATGACCCACCAATGACTACTTCGACGTCTGATCCGATATCAGTTCCTTCCGCTCCTCCTTCTGAACCAGCACCAGTGCCTGATAATCTTGATCCTCCTGATCCCTCCGCTTCTACCTCTGAACCAAACACAGTGTCTGACACCTCTGATGCCTTGCCTATTGCCTTACGCAAAGGTAAGCGTATTTGCACCTATCCTATTTCTTCCTTTGTTTCCTATAATTATTTGTCTCCTCCATCATGTTCCTTCATAGCATCTTTAGACTCTCTCACAGTTCCCACTACTCTCCAACAAACCTTGACCCATCCCGGTTGGCGTGCTGCGATGGAAGAAGAAATGGTGGCCCTTGATAAGGCTGGTACCTGGAATCTCGTTGATTTGCCTCTTGGCAAGAAGGCTATTGGGTGTAAGTGGGTATTCACGATCAAAACAAAAGCTGATGGCACTGTGGAACGTTTGAAAGCTCGACTGGTTGCCAAGAGTTATGCTCAAACCTATGGTGTTGACTATTCAGAAACCTTCTCTCCTGTGGCAAAATTGTCCTCTGTTCGCCTCTTCATTTCTATGGCAGCCAATTATGGTTGGGATCTTCATCAGTTGGATGTTAAGAACGCGTTCTTGAATGGTAATCTTCTTGAGGAAGTATACATGGAGCAACCACCTGGTTTTGTTGCTCAGGGGGAGCGTGGGAAGGTATGCCATCTTCAGAAGTCTTTATATGGCTTAAAGCAGAGCCCTCGTGCTTGGTTTGACAGGTTTAGCTCTGTGGTTAAGAAGTTTGGTCTGATCCAGAGTAAGTGTGACCATTCTGTGTTTTATCAGCATACAGATGCTGGCATGATTCTATTAGTGGTATATGTTGATGATATTGTTATTACGGGTAGCAATGCTTCGGGAATCTCATCACTTAAGGCCTTTCTCAATTCTCATTTTCAAACAAAGGATTTGGGTCCGTTAAAGTACTTTCTTGGGATAGAGGTTATGAGAAGTAAGAAAGGCATCCTTTTGACACAGAGGAAATATGTTCTTGATCTGTTAAAAGAAACCGGGAAACTCGGAGCAGCACCGAGTAGCTTTCCCATGATTCCTAATCCCTTCTTGGACTTGGATGACCGCATACCGTTTGATGAGCTACCTGAGGATATAAGAAAGAAAGTTGATCCAGAGAAGATAAAGCCATTTGCCTACCCTGAGAGATACCGTAGATTAATTGGGAAATTGAACTATCTCACAGTAACTCGCCCCGATGTGACCTTTCCAGTTAGTGTGCTCAGTCAATTCATGACTGCACCAACCGTTGCTCAATGGGAAGCTTTGGAACATGTCTTACATTATTTGAAGGGCTTACCTGGTCGTGGTATACTCTATATGAATCATGGTCACAATAAGATTGAATGTTTTTGTGATGCAGATCATGCGGGATCAAAGGCTACCAGAAGATCCACCACAGGATATTGTGTGTTTGTTGGTGGAAATTTAGTGTCATGGAGGAGTAAGAAGCAAAATGTGGTTTCTAAGTCGAGTGCAGAAGCTGAGTATAGAGCCATGTCTCAGTCAGTACAGGAAATTGTATGGATTCACCAGTTAATGAAGGAGGTTGGTCTTGCCACGTCATTACCTTCGAAGTTGTGGTGTGATAATAAAGCTGTTCTACACATAGCCTCCAACTCTGTGTTTCATGAACGTACGAAACACATTGAGATTGATTGTCACTTTGTATGCGATAAGATCAAGGTGAACTTTATTTTTACAGGGCATGTGCGGTCTAGTGACCAATTGGCTGACCTTCTGACTAAGGCCTTAAATGGGACTCGGGTTAACTATCTTTGTAACAAGTTGGGCTTGATTAACATCTATGCTCCAACTTTAGGGGGAGTGTTAGGAAATCAGGAAATATATTGTAATCAAGTAGAATCCCTATAAATCAGGGATTAGAATAATCCTCATTAAATAGTCATTAAGAGCCATCAATTCTATGGCTCTCTCCTATTGTATAAATACTCTTCTATTGTACATGAATAGATATAACATTCAGACTATTTCTCTTACAATATACATACATACATACATATATATATATATATATATATATATATAGTAAAATGAAAGCAAGGTGGAATATTGTCATTAGCCAAAAGTTGGGGTCACATGCCAGAGTCAATATACTTCTAGTATAATGTTCTCTTAATTCTTGGATGTATTATTCATGATTATTTATAATTCTGAGTTCTACTAGATACTCTGTACTATATTAACACTTCAATAATACTTCTGGACTGGGCCTAAGCTGATTAACCAACCTTATACTGTATACTAGAAGTTGGACTTTTTAACCATCAAGCTACCACAAAGTTTGAGTGCTTAAGTACCTCATTTTACAGGTCATCTTTGTCTGAAGCATGTGCATATAGATTTTTCTGACCATTATTTTCGTCCTATTCTTGTTTGATTCCATGAGGAATGCAAAACATTCTCAGAACCATTTTTGCTTGTTATTGTACCATTTCCAGGTATGCTTCTATGGAATTGGAGAAGTTTTTTGTCCGTATGCAGTCTCTAAGAATCTGTACTTTTAAACTGCAAGATGAAAAGAATAGCTGTGTATTGCTTTCAACTGGGAAATGTTCTTCTCCTAGCCCTGTAATTGAAGTTTCTGATTCTGAAACATGGAATGAACCCGATCATTGTTCTGGTGTACCTACGTTGGCTAATGCATGTCTTGCCATTAATTATGAAGCTCCTAGCGCTAATATAGCTGGTCAAAAGTGTACTATGTATGTTAATAATGCTTCTATCCACTGCTATCCACATGTTGTTGGATTGCTTGTCAGATTTTTTGAGAGATTAACTGCATATGGCACCACTTCTGAGAATTTGTCTGCTGGAAATGATATTGACATTTCAAAAGTAATTGCAAGCCTTGGGTTACAAAAGTTTGGCTTCTCAAATTATATTGAACCTGGATCCTCTGAATCAGCATGCATTCCGGTGGATCACTTTCCTTTTGTTACTATTTGCAATTCTGGTTCTCTAGGTAATTTAGAGAATGTGCTACTATATGCCATTCCTGACTGGAGAAAACATTTCATACTGAGGGACCAAAAAGCCAAAAGTCCCAGAATCAACATGAAAAGGTCCAAATTTTGCCATATGACTTTTTCTCTTGAGCTGAATCTATGTGGATTGACTGCACATTTTCATGACTCATCATGCATAGTTGGAACAATCATGTTGCCTACATGCAAGTCTTCTTTATTCTTTTGTGGAGACAGTATGGATATATTGTGTTCCTCTGAAGGGTTGGTTCTTACCTCTCCTTGGTGGACAAAGAATTTTCATGATTATCTATGGGGCCCATCTTCAGCAAATCTGTCTCCTATTCTAAATGTCCGTGTCAGAAATGGTCAAAAGATTCCTTCAACAACTAAGCTTGAAGTAAGTGTCAGTATTCAGCATGTCTCTTGCGTGTTACCGGCAGAATATTTATCCATCATCATTGGGTACTTTTCATTGTCTGATTGGGTTGGCCGTTCAACTGATGAGCTCCTCAACAAAGAGCAGAGTTATATAGATGTAGAAAATGACAAAAGCATTACATATAAGTTTGAAATCTTGGACTCTACCCTCATTTTACCTGTGGAGAATAAGGAGCATCAATTTCTGAAGATTGAATTACCACAGCTTTACTGTAGTTTTATTGATAATTCTTGTTCAGATGATGAAATAAAGGACATTCCTCTGGACCATGCGGTTCCAATTGATAAGCTTGCCCAGAAAAATCACTGTTTGAATATGTTTAGTAGAGACTTGTTCCTATCATTTCTACTATTTAGGAATGACAAATTAGATTCATCCACTAAACAAAATACTGAATGTGTGAATGCTGCTTTAATTGCACCTATAAGTGCTAATGTTTGGGTCAGAATTCCAATTGGAAATGAATCCAATTGCCAAAACTCTTATCCGATGACAAGCTTCATGACAATCATAACAAGCTGCCAAATTATTGCTGAAGGTAGAGCTCTTTTCCTTATTCCCCTATTTTTAATGTTGTCGCACGATCTTTGTATACTGATTCTTTCTCTCTCTGGGCTAACAGATAGCTACATCTTTGAGGGATTGGCAGCCTTGGTAGATGTCATTGATGGGTTCTTCGCAGTTGGTGACCAATCCAATTATTTCAAATCAGATGTTTTGCAGTTTATCCATTCAAAGAGAAGTTCAAAGGAGATCAGAGCAGTTTCTCCAACAGCTTCTTCCATTACATATACAGAAATGAACTGTTGCGTTCAATCTTTGTTGATAAACTTCTATCATACAAAAGAAGATTCTGTGGAGTTGATATTCAAAACTGATATGCAATTTAATTGCTCTGCATCATTAATGAATGATGCTCTAGTGAGGCTACACTTGGGTTTCTCTTCTCTAGCATTACATTCTTTTCATGATTCACAGGTGTTAGCAAAATGCACATCCACTCGCTCATCCCCGATGGTGCTTCACATCACTTTCTCCAAATCAATTGAGGGTGACAATGAACTCTTTGTTTGTCTTCCATCGCTTAGTATCTGGCTACATTTTTCTGAGTGGATGGAGGTTGTTAACTTTCTTAATCAGTTTTGTCAACATTTTGCAAAAACTGTGCCCTTGGATGCATCATTGAATTGTTTCCCACACAATGCTATTGCTCCTGTAAAAGACACAGCGGTTAGAGACCATTTCGGTTTCCCTAATTCTGAAAACACCTTGGCACATTTTGCCTCAGAAGAGATGAAGGATACTGTTTTACTGGCTTTGAAGTCTGATGTGGTTGGTGTGACGTTTCACATTCCTATATCAGTTACTGATGAATCTTCTCTTGATCTTCAGTTTTGTGAAGATCTCTGGTTGACATCCTCGAGTGTATCTTTTGAAACAGATGAAGAAATAAACTTGAAACATCTCTCTGTTTCTTTCAACATGAGTTGGTTTGAATTATTAGTAAATAGCACAGGCATCCAATTAAAGTCCAATGTGGATAAATTCAGTGGAATGATAAAGATAGCTCAGAACAGAAGGTGTATATCTTGGCCTCTTTTTGAGATGGTTCAAGTTTACCTGGAGGCTGTACACCATACCAATCAGACAGACACCTGGCCATTGAAACTGGAGATTCTGTGTGATCACTCAAATGTGTGGTTTTCACATCCTGTTTTCTATTTCTGGGGTGCTGTAAAATTTAATATTCCTGAGGAAGGGTCTTCTCCACTTTCATTGTTTGATGTTGATTTTAAATTCCAGCTGAGGAAGGTCTCTCTTCTACTAACTGATGGAAGGGTATGATGGCTATCTTAGCTATGCAAACACTAGAAGCATATTTTTTCTTTCCATTAATGTATGTTTGTTTGTCTCTTATTCCTTTTTTCCTATGGTATTTCATTCTAAGTTTTCCTTTATGTTTGCTGTGCATAATTTCTTTTAGGGCATTTCATAGCTTGTTCTTTTTCATATTGTACCTGCTTTCTTTGATCGAGAATGTCTTATCCCCCAGCTTCTTGATGTAATTTTTTCCTTTGACCAAAGAAAAAAGTTACTTTTTTATACTGTGCTTGGGTCACTTATTTGAAATAGTTATGATTTGATAGTGTCAGAAATTTTATTTAACTTCAATATGTACTTTTGAATTCCATATATTCTTACTTTGCATTTTCAATTTTTATGTCATATAATCCTTTTCATTTTGCGTAGTGGAGCTGTAGTGGGCCCCAGTTGGACATTGTAGTGAGGAACATCCTCTTGCTTGTCAACATGACTGAAAAAGACATGAAATGCACAGTCACCAGTGATTTTCACGTAAACTACAATAACATTGAAAAGGTGCAAGTTGTAAAATTAATGTCATCCATTACTTGTTTAATATGAATAATTTACTGATAACAATATTTTCTGCTTCAAAAACTTCAGGTATCTTGGGAGCCTTTTATTGAGCCTTGGCAATTTCGGTTGTCTTTATTTAGGAAACAAGAAATGAGTGTTCTGCTGAATAGCTCCGTAACAACTGATGTCATTCTTGAGTCAGCAGCTGAGCTTAACATTAATATATCAGAATCCTTAATTGAGGTATATTATTTTCCGGTTTATTGGTTATACCTGAAAGATAATATGAGAACTTTTCATATGTTTTCATTTAACAGCTTTAACTTATGAGATAAAAGTGAAATAGTCCTTGACATGTCAGGAATCTGATTTATTTTGATGGCCCTATTTCATTCTTTCAGTGTATTTCTAGAATCACTGAGATGGTTATGGGTTCCTGGCATCTGATGGGATCCAAAGATTCTTTGGAAAGCAACAAAATGATGTGTGTACCCTCGGCTGAATATGTGCATGCTAGAAAGTGTGCTGCTCCTTATGTTCTTCAAAACTTGACTTCTGCGCCCCTTTTCTGTCATGTATATAGCAGCCCTGTCAACCCTGATCAGCTTGATGTTTTGGACGAGAAAAACAGAATATATGTAGAGCCAGGTTCTGCTATTCCAATTTACATGGATGAAAATACTGAAGAACAACTTGCTCGTTACAAGCCTTCTTGTTCTTCTGATTCTCTAAATGAGCAAAGGTCAAGTGGATTTTCCCATCATTATATTACGATACAGCTTGATGGAACATCCATGCCATCTGCTCCAATGTCAATGGATTTAGTAGGACTTACATGCTTTGAGGTTAATTTCTCCAAGGTTTGCAATGAAAATGACAAGGACAGTCAAACTGATACAGCTTCTAGTTTTGTCGTTCCTGTTGTCTTCGATGTTTCAGTGCTTCACTATAGCAAGCTAATACGAATATACTCTACTGTATGTACCAAAAAATGCATCTTGCTTCATGTTACTGTTGAGTTTCATTTTATTTTACTTTTCTTTCCTTATTATGATCTAAGTTTGAACATTCAGGTTATACTTTCAAATGCAACTTCTTCACCTTTGGAACTACGATTTGATATTCCTCTTGGGCTGTCACCAAAGGTACACAAGCTTATCCTCATATTCCACAAATTTGGTTGTTAGGAAAGGGATATTTTTATAAAAGATATTACTCATGTGATGTATCGTTTCACCATTTCAGATATTAGATCCTGTATATCCTGGCCAACAGTTACCTTTGCCATTACATCTGGCTGAGGCTGGCTCTCTAAGGTGGCGACCAGTTGGAAACTCTTACCTGTGGAGTGAAGCTCACAATCTCTCAAAGCTTCTCTCATCGGGTAAAAAAATAGGAAACTTCAAGTCTTTTGTTTGCTATCCAACTAATCCTAGTAGTTCTGCATTTCGGTGCTGCTTATCAGTCTCATACATCAGCTTGATGTCATCTGGCTGGATGAAAAGGAATGTCCCTGTGGATGAGGCTAGCAATCGGTTTGTTCATCACATAGTCCTAAATGTTCCTTTAATAGTGAACAACTACATTCCTAAGGATATTGTTTTGACCACTGATAGTGGCGGGGTAAATCATACAATGGCAGTTTCAGAGGTTTGTGATAAATCTCTTGCTTTATCTGTTTGTTATCAATAATATATACAGCATACATAGTTCTGTTCGCAATTTTTTATACTGGAGCAATTGCCTTTAATTATTTTCCATCATGTTTTCTTCAGGGGGAAACTACTGTTTATCACATTGATCCTTCACATGATCTTGGATTGGAGATCTGCATTGATGGATTCAAGCCTTCATATTTTAAATTTCCTCGGTTGGAAAGTTTCTCCACGACTGCTAAATTTAGTGAAAACAAATTTTCATTATCTGAAACACTGACCTTTGAATCAAATAATCTACGTGGTAATCAACATTTTTTCGCTTTTTTTTGTAGTTTCAATTAAATTCTGAAAGCACTGTTTAACTGTTTTATTCATCATTACTTGTAGGCCCAATGTATGTGACTGTGGAGAAGACGATGGATGGATATTCAGGTAGTAGGGAAGTCATCATATCTGTTCCCTTCCTTTTGTATAACTGCACAGGTTTCCCCCTGTGTATCACAGAAGCCACTTCTGAAACTAAGGAACAGGGAACTTTTATCCCTTCCTATTATGATGTGGGTGAAAACGAAACCCTTGTGGGGGAAAAGGATGGATTTTCTCTCTTATGTTCCAGCCATAATTCAGATGCTGATATTCCTCCTCGCACTAGGAGTTTGCTGGGGAATCGTGTCATCTCAATTCGAGAGAAAGTTAGTCCCTTGAGGAGTTTTCTAAGCAACCCCTTTTCCCCTGAAAATTGCCAGGAAAATGCAGGGAGGAAAACAAGTATAAATAATTCAAAACTCCATAGTTCTTGTTTAAGCGGCTCAAAGAGTGGACTAAGCTCAAAGGTTCAGTCAACTTCTAAAACTTTAGGTTCTGGTCTTCATGTTCATGAAAAGGTTGGGCCATGCATTTATTCGCCAAACCCTGTTTCCTCTATAAATAATGTTCTCGTTAAAGTTAGTAGATACTGGCCTGGATATGTTATGGAAAATTCACCATATTCATTATGGTCAAGCCCTTTCTCACTTTCACCACCAAGTGGTTCAAGTAATGTCCTTGTTCCTCAGTCATCTACAAATTCTGCATTCATTCTAGCAATGACATCTACCTCAGTTGTCGAATCATATGCCGGAAGGATAAATGCAATTACATTCCAGCCCAGGTAACATTTTTGTCTTCATGCTTATTTGGGGGAAGAAAGAGTTCTGATGCATTTGTATATCTTTCTGAAGAAATATCTATGCAATGAACTCAACTATTTATGGGCCTGGAGCTTGGAAGATTATGCACTAAGCTCCGTGAGAATTAATTATTTATAATACACTGTCTGAATCTAGCAATATGTGTATATATGTATCAGTAATTCCACATACTGATGCCAATAAATCTTTTTACTGTCTTCCTTTTATTAGTTTTAGCTTTCGTGATGACTTAATTTTTGGTCATGATATTAGATCTCTGGTTAAGGTTTCAAGAGTTTCCTAGTGGTTCAGGAACCAAACTTGACCAGCTGATTCGGCAATCACATTGCAACTAATTTTGATTCGCTTCTGCACAGGATAACCCATCTGTATTTGCAAAGTTTTCAAAATATAGCTGAACCAACCTTCCATTTGCTGAATGTGGGACTTCGAAACACTGGAAATTACTTGTGAATTAACCTCATACTTGAATGATGTGGGACTCGGAATGCTCTTGGCACAGTCTAACAAGTGTGCTTAGTGCATTAGAAATTCTTGTATTTATAAATATCAAGTCCATTTAGAATAATATATTTAATGAATTAGATTTTAGAACTTATATGTTTTTTATCCTTTAAACGTCAATTGTTTAATAATTCTTTTGCGTGCTGAATTTTTTTCTGAATAACTAATGTATGATTAGTAGAAAGAAAAATGACAAGTAGCCGGGCCCCTGATAAAGCTAAAGAACTTTAATGTATTGGAGCATTACAGATAAAAATCACACTTGAGCCTCCTAAAAGTTAAGCTTTTAGGGTGGTCTGTTTCTTGACATGATTGAGTTCATCGTCAGTTGTCATCCTGTCTGATTAGTAGGGTCTAATTCTGCAGATATGTTATCAGCAATGCATGCAGCAAGGATTTACGTTATAAGCAAAAGGGTACTGATGTCATATTTCATTTGGGCATAGGAGAACATGCTCATCTTCATTGGACTGAGACAACCAGGTGACTTTATTTAATTTGTCTCATGTTTATCTTGGATATTGCCAGTTGCTTGGACAAAATTAAATACTTTTGTTCTGCATTTGCTGAGAAAACATGTATAGCATGTGGGAATTTTAGGCATTTATTAAGGATTATTTATTAAGTCATTATCATATCTTAGGATTAGATATAGATATATTATATCATATCTTAGGATTAGATATAGATATATTATATCTTAGGATATTTTATCTTAACCACTTTGATTTATTCTGATTTGATTGGATTTTATTAGATTCTAGGGTTAGCTCTAGGTTTGCCTATATAA
Source organism: Acacia melanoxylon (assembly GCA_019022615.1). Lineage (NCBI taxonomy): Eukaryota > Viridiplantae > Streptophyta > Magnoliopsida > Fabales > Fabaceae > Acacia > Acacia melanoxylon. The sequence continues at coordinate 5,223,226 of JAFJYJ010000041.1, read as the reverse complement.
AGGCCCTTATGTATTCTTTTTGATTCAGAGATTAAGATTAATGAATTCAGATTATTCAGATTAACACACAAAATGCTTCTCATAAATGATTAGTCATCTTGTGAGTTCTGGTAAGGGTAAACTTGCTAATATGTAACAATTTATTTAAAATTTGGCGTGCATGATGAGCATAACACTTTTTCACCTTGAAGTGGTAGGAGAGCAATGTGTTCTAGAAAACTTTATTCAATGGTTTCATGTGTGCAAATGTTCTCATTTGTTTATGTTTGATTCAAGTCATACTTTTTTTGCAAATTAACTAAGGTTTTGCTTGAATGATTAATATGATACATTTTCTTCATGTTGTAATTGGATTGATATATATTCTATGAAAGTCTATTTTTATATTATGTAATATTTGATGCCTGTGCCAGTTGAATCCCTGCAGTTAGTCTGTTGCTGTAATACTATTTTTGCAAGGTACCTTTTCCTTCTTATTCCTTTGTTTCATTTTAACAATTCAAATGTTCACAGGGACCTGGCTGTTTCAATATCTTATGATGAACCTGGATGGCAGTGGTCTGGAAGTTTCTTACCAGATCACCTAGGTGATACTCAATTAAAAATGAGGAATTTTGTTTCGGGAACCATACATATGATACGAGTTGAAGTGCAAAATGCTGATATATCCATGGGTGATGAAAAAATTGTTGGAAGCATCAAAGGAAACTCAGGGACTATACTGATCCTCTTGTCAAATGATGACACTGGCTATATGCCATACAGAATTGATAATTTCTCAAAGGAGGTTTGTCCCTTGTTTTTTCTATTACAACACAACTTCTTGGAAAAGAAAATTGAGCTTGTGTTAGGACCTTCTCCCAAACACAGCTAAAGATTATAACTAGAAATAAAGCTTGAAAATGGTAATAATATTGCTGTCAAAACTAAACCAGATTACAAGGGATAAGTTGACTTAATACAGCACTAACACTGAGTTACATGAACAACAATTAAAGTAACAATTACAAACTAAAAGAAACTAAACATATATGAACCAAAGCTACAAAACACACATAAAGGTACAACTCTCACTGCAGGAAATGCTCTAGCACAAACCAACAAGTTGTCAATCTTTCGAGAGGAATGGCACTCTCCACCCAAAGGGCCAAGACCAATTTCAAATTCTTGTCTCCTTTTTCTTTGGATCAGTATGAGAATTTAAAGACCCCAAAAGTGACTCATAAAGCCCTCTTCTCATAGGCTTATACTATAGCAACCCTATAGCCAACCTGCTTCTCTATTTCTTTCTCCTAATTAGCAAATCATAGTCCTGACCTACAAAAGGTGCCCCTTTCCATTATCATGTATCTTCCTAGGTATTGAAAAGTGGTCCTAACAGCTTTCCTTTAAACATTCCTCTTTGACTTGATTTACTATACTATAATATGACTACAAACAGTTAGTTGTTATGTGTCAGTTGATATCTGTTCCCTGCTTTTTCTATCTTTTCATGTCAGTATGATTGTAGTTGATATGTTAACTTCTATCTCCGGTTTCAAGTTAACAGTTCCAGTGATGTCAAAGGCATTTGCCTCAGTTCCCAAGGGGCTGAAGGCACTGTCCATGGCTCGCACCTCTCACACCATGCGAGGTGCTGCCTTCAATTAGGTGTGGTGAGGCTTTCACCTTTGGTATTTGTTCTCTTGTTCCAGGCATGCACTTTATATGCCTCTCATTTTGCAAGCATCATGAGAAGGGTTAGCTGATAAGCCTAGCCCAAAAATATAAAAATATCCATAGGCTTAAAGAAGAAACTACAAAAACACAACCTTGAAGCCCAGCCTTTGACATCCAAGAGAGTAGGATAAATTAATTATTCTTGTTTTTAAATATATTCACATGCCATGTTTTTCTAAATTTAAATGCTACTCTAAATTTACAAGTATCAATTTTTTAAGAAAAATTGTGTAGCATTTTTTGGCCTTATTTTAGCATCTTGCATCTGTTGGGCGTGCATCCCTCTGTTTTCTCTTGCTTAAGGCATTTTAGAAGTTTAACGCCTTAACAGCATCTTTGGCCTTTCACTACCTTTAATGGTTCTTGTTATTTTTTATTATTATTTTGCCACATCTTGATATTGAATTATTTGTTTTGTGCAAATTGAAGATAAATGATAAGCAGAGTTACTTATACTCTTGCAGCTGTCAAGCACTTAATGTCAAAAGAATGTTAGTGTTTCCTTTTTTAGGTTAAATGGTCATTGAAATTTTTCCATGCTTTTGCTTCGTTGTAGACTTTGAGAATATATCAGCAGAGATGTGAAATGTTTGAGACAGTTGTTCACTCTTATGCGTCTTGCCTTTATGCCTGGGATGAACCATGCTATCCTCATCGTCTTATTTTGGAGGTAAACTATTTTTGTATTTAAAAATATTGAATTTCAATAACTCTTCCTAACAAGGTTTGCTGTCATTAAAGGTACCTGGAGAGCGGGTTTTGGGATCATATGCCCTTGACGATGTAAAAGAATATATGCCTGTCCACCTGCCACCCACCTCAGAAGTAAACTTATTTCCCTTTTCTCAATACATTCCTCTTGTTCATCTTTTGCCAACCATGTCTCTCTGGAATCTTCCAACCGTGTCTTTGCTTGACATATTTATACATGCTTCAGTAGTAAATATTGAAATAATTATAAATGATTTTTTCCCAAAATTCGATAATGGCTTATTTGTTATTTAATCAATTACTAAACCTGAGCTCAAGTTGAGCTTTTAAGATACTAATGATTGTTTGCACTGATGATGATTTCAGAAGCCAGAGAGGACATTCTTTTTATCAGTCCATGCAGAGGGTGCAACAAAGGTAAATCCATAATGCTTTTGTTCCATCCTTATATGACATGCCAAAATCTCAATTCTGATCCTTTCTGTTAACTTGTATTTCTTGCAGGTCCTCAGTGTTCTTGATTCAAACTGCCATGTTCCTAGTAATGTAAAGAAGCCAAGTCTCTCACATTCTACAGGGAAAAAGTTATGTGATCATAATCTTGCCAGACCTGCAGAGTACAAGGAGAAAATATCAATTGTCATTCCACATATTGGTATCTCTTTGATTAATTCTTACTCACAGGTATTTGGACTGCTTATCTTTTTTATATATTTCTTGACTCTCTTAACCTCTGTTAAACAATTATCATTGGTGTAGGAATTGCTTTTTGTCTGTATGAAGGACTTGAAAACCTATCTGCTCCAAAGCTTAGATCGGCAGAGTCTTTCCTTTGAGATCTCATTTTTACAAGTTGATAACCAATTGCGGTCTACTCCATATCCAGTTATGTTGTCCTTTGATAGAGAATACAAATCCTACGAGGTTGACAAAATGAAATCTAAGGATGACGTTGCAAGACAAGGGGAAAAACAAATCAAATGAATTCTTTCAACAGCTCCTGCGATCCTGTGTTCTTCCTAGCAATATCAAAATGGAGAAAGAAAGACACTTCATTTGTTTCATTTGAATACATAAAATTGAGGTACATGTTATGCTTAATTTGATGCATCGTTTGAGTATATAGTTGCTTGCATTGCTTTGTGTTTACATTCATCTAACTCTTCATATTATGTTCAATGCTTGCAGCATTGCGGACTGTTGTCTGGAGCTTGAGCAAGAGGTCATATTAAGCTTATTCGAGTTCTTTACACAAGCTTCTTCTAGGCTTCAGTATCTAATCACATCATCTTCTGATCGCTGTGATGGGGATTCAGTAAAGGATTCCTCATTGTCTGTTCTGCGTATTGAGAATTTGATTTCAAGGGATGATCAGTATCCTGCACTGATTACTCCTGTCTGTAATGGAGGCTCCAAACGCAATGTGTCATTGCCTTACATAGTTCCAATTGGCGCCCCATGGCAGGATATTTATCTTTTATCCAAAACACACAAGAAAATTTACATTGAAATGCTTGAATTGGCACCTATCAAATTGACATTAAGGTCATTTTTTCTTCATTATGTTCTATCAAAATTGAAGTTTGTAAATTCCTGCTTTTGATTTATCCCCTACTTGATGCAGTTTTTCCAGTGCCCCATGGATGCTTCAAAATCAAATCGTCACGTCCAAAGAATCTATTATCCATGTAAGTAATGATTTTATGTGAAGGATTCGTGACACTTGTTCAACCAGAAATGAACCAATAATAATTAAATAGATATAAATTTTTTTTTTATCCCTTTGAAAAAATATTATATAATAACTTTATTTAATAGTAACACAGAGAGCTCTGAAGTATTCTCTTGTGATTTCCAATGAAGAAATTACATGGACGGATGCACACATATGGGGCAGCAATCCTATGAGCCTATTTGGCTCAATTCTAAATGGGCCAAAGAATGGGAATCTGGTTTCCATTCCTAGGTGGGGTACATTTGGTTGTCATTTAGAGCCCAGCATCATCATTTCCTGCGAATACCCAGTATCACAATTTATTAAGTCCGTATTCCTCCCAGAAATGAGATCAATCAACATTCCCACATGGTGGAATTAAATGGAAATTCCCATATGTCCATATTTTCTTCTCCTTCTTCTTGTCTTCTCTTCCTCTATGTCATCGTCGTCCTCTGCTTACATTGCTCAGCGTCCACTTGTCCCTTATCTCCTCCGTCCAGATCCATTTTTGTCATCCAGAAAATCCCATTTCCAACCTTCCCCTTACAAGATCTCCTCCTCGACATCTGTTTTGGTTAGCATCACCGTCACCAACCTTCTTCATACCTTCCAGTGAAGTGCCCGCAGTTTTCTTTTCTTCCTTTTCCCCCTTTTTTGGGAATATATAGGAATGTCACTAGGCGGAAAAAGAAACCAAATGGTCAAGATTCAGGAGCAATATGCCTATTGTCCAAATTATTCGTATGATATTTCTACGCTCTGCCAGTGTCTCCGAAATGACCATGGCCAAAATTTCAACACAGTACCAGAAAATGTAATAGAAAAAACTTGGGGAGGTTCTACCAGTTTGGTGACTGGTTTATCTAAGACAATTACATCACATGTAAGCTTTTTCCTGTCCTTGACATCTAATATGTCCTTGGTGTTTTGGAATCTTTCCAAAAGCTTTGATACACTGCCAAACAAGTTTCCTAAGTTAGATGGAGTACCAATTGCTGACCCCAAAAAGTTTGGATGACTAATCCAGGCATCTTATCCATTTAAAAAAGGATTAAATACCAATTTTACCACGGAAGTATTGGTTAGGGGCATTCAACACCCAGAAGTTTTTTTGGTATCATTTTTGCCCCGGAAGTTTACAAACATAATGATCTTGCCGATCGGTTGATCTTGACCGTTGGATCATTGCTTTCTTTGTAAACTTCCAGGGAAAATTTGCTCCTAAAAAAAAATTTTGGAGCAAATTTGCTCCCTTAAAAAAACTTTCGGGGCATAAATGATACCGAAAAAACTTCCTGGGTCTTTGAGTACTCCTTACCAATACTTTCGTGGCAAAATTGGTATTTAACCCTTTAAAAAATAAAAAAACCAATCCAATAAAATATGCAACTATGATGTGAAATGAACATATTCTAGTGAGTCTACTCATCTCGACGCTTGATTTTCTTATTAAGTCATAATTAATTGCAGAGGGGTTTGATGGCCCTTGCTGATGTTGAAGGAGCACGAATCTATCTGAAGGAGTTGACAATAGCTCATCATATGGCTAGTCTGGAGTCAATCCAGGAGGTTCTAATCAAACATTACACTTGGCAACTGCTTCATGAGATATACAAGGTAAAAATAAACTTTACAAGGGTTTCTTTATTCTTACAAAGACATGTCAAGCATACATGATAGTGCAAGAACGATTTCCTCTATCAGGTGTTGGTATTAAAGTGTTAACTAATTTTACTGTATTTTGAACATTGAACGTGTCTGGATAACTTGATTAAGGTTAGGCCTATTGATTTGAAATGATTTCAACTTGCACTTATTTATGTGGTTGGCTTCCAAATGTTGAATTCAAAAAATTGACTAATAAATTAACAAGGTTATATTGTGAGCTCATCTCAACCCTAAAATATCTAAATTTCATTGCTTGCATCAATCGTTAGAGTTACTGAAAACTTTTTAATTACCTCATTACCCTTTTTCTATTTGAAAACTATCAACTTTCTTTCTAAACATTTGCTTCCCGAATTCCTAGTCAAGAAAACTGCTGCTACAATAGAGCATTTCTCTAAATGTGTAAGCATCCCAATGTCACTTTCACATCTGACACCTTGCACCTCTTTCTGAAATTGAAGGTGTTTGGTTCGGCTGGTGTTATTGGTAATCCCATGGGCTTTGCTAGGAGCATGAGCCTTGGTATTAGAGATTTCTTGTCTGTGCCTGCCAAGAGCATCATGAAGGTAAGAATCACACTTTTGCTAGCCCTTTTTATCCCTCCTTGTAAAGCCTCAATAAACTGATTATTTAAATCATTGACTCATTTGTCAGAGCCCTGTTGAACTTATTACTGGCATGGCCCAAGGCACGACTAGTCTTTTAAGCAACACAGTCTATGCTATTAGTGATGCAACTTCTCAGTTCAGTAAAGCTGCTCGCAAGGTGTTTCTTCTTTCAATGTCATAATGATTTCATCCCCCAAAAAACACAAAATTTAACTATTATTAGCATTTTTTATTTTTCAGGGTATTGTTGCATTTACATATGATGAGCAAGCAGTTTCAAGAATGGAAAAGCACCAGTTAAATGTCACTTCAGGCAGCAAAGGAGTAATTAATGAAGTACTAGAGGTTTGTGAATGAAACTACCTGATAGCTTTTCAAGAAGCACACTTGTACTGCGTTATTGATCTTGTGCCCTTTCTTCTTTGAGTATAGATTGCATTCTCTCGCACAATATGTTGACTGTTCTGCACAGCAGTTTAATTAGTCATGTCCAGTTCTATTTATGCAACTCAGAAAGACGTGAAGTAGTAGTCATCTTAAAGATGATGCTCATGTTTGCATGTCCTATCTTAGTATGTATTTACTAAAATGCATTCTTCTTGCTTTTTTGGATTCCAGGGACTCACTGGTCTTCTCCAGTCACCCATACAAGGAGCTGAGAGGCATGGTCTTCCTGGTGTCCTCTCTGGTAAATCAGCTAGGATGATCTTAAGAACTTTTACTGATATAAATTGAAGCAACTTTGTAAATTGACACTGATTGTTGTGGTACATGTGATATTTGTTTTGGTTAACTACTGAAAGTGCTTTTCTGACGTCTATTTTTTTCTTGGGAACAGGGATAGCTTTAGGGGTAACAGGACTTGTTGCCAAACCAGCAGCTAGCATTCTTGAAGTTACTGGAAAAACTGCACTCAGTATTAGAAACTGCAGTAAACCCAATCAAATACGATCGCAACGCTTTAGGGTCCGTATTCCAAGGCCATTAAGTGTTGAACTTCCATTGAGACCATACTCTTGGGAAGAAGCAGTTGGAACATCCGTCCTCATGGATGCGGATGATGGCTTGAAGTACAAAGATGAGGTATTAGTAGTTTGCAAAGCACTCAAAGAAGATGGCAAGTTTGCCGTCTTAACAGAAAGATATATATTGGTTGTTTTCTGTCCCAATTTGGTAAAATTGGGTAAACCTGAATTCTGTGGTATCCCAGCTAACATGGAGTGGATAATCAACTCGGAGATTGGATTGGAGAGTATAATCCACGCTAACACCGGTCAAGGCGTGGTACACATTGTTGGAAGTAGACCAGATCCCTTATTGAGGCAACATCACCATTCTCCCAAGAAAGGTGGTGGTGGTGGTGGTGGTAGAGGGAGAGCAGCCCGATTCAACCACTTTTCTAACCATCTTCCACTTTCTCAGACAAGCTTGGAACTAGCATCTGAGAATGATGCAGAGAACTTTCTTCGAATTTTACTGTCAACAATAGAAAAGGGGAAAGAGAAGGGTCGGGGTTGTGGTCATTTCGTGCACAGGTCTAATATCAAGTAAATTTGCGGTGAATTTGCCTCTAAAATTGCTCTAATGGCTGCCCAAATTTCCCTTCTCCATCAAAAGGAGCCTTGTATATTTGAACAGGAAAAGTGTTTCAAGCCTTTGCTTTTGTGAAGGAGCAAGAAAAATGAACAGCACATCAGTCTCTTCATCCCCTTTTCTGCCCGCTATTTTCTTTGAAACTTTTCCCGATGAAGCAGACGTTAAGAGGAGGCATTGGATTTTTCCTGTTATCTGAAGAAGCAATTCAACAATATTGAAGGCAAGAACGAATTTTGGTCCAATAGCTATTCATACTAGTATGTTGTATATCATACATAGTTCGCCACTTACCATTTGTTAGGGAAAGTAAATGTTGCCAATTCTTACATGTACAGTTCTACGATAGTGTGTTGTTTTTACTTTTTATGTACAGTAAATTTCCCGTGTAATGATATCAAAGTATAATTTTGAAATTCCAACAACAATGATTTTTGAATATCTCCATTGACTCAGCAATGAAGTTTCTCTAAATTAACCATCACAAAATCAATATTATCCTAAGGAATCTTTATTAATTATTGTGAGCTCCGATTACAGTTTCTTTTTTATTAGTTATTACAATAAATGAAATTTTTTCACAATCATACTGGAATAAGATACATTGTCTGAGTCAATATAAATTTGTTATCAATATAATATGTAAATAAATTTTATGGAGTTTTATGCTGCGGATGAGCCAACATAACCCTCCTTTTTCCCAACACAACGATTCATGTAGTCGATGTTACATAAGGATTGTTGTTGTGTTATAATACGTCTATAATAAGATTTGTAGGACGCATGATTTTTTTTTTTTCTGAATCTATAAATATGTGAAAGAAAAAAACATAGCTCTTGCAATTTCACAGTTCCTTTTACTTTATATATATATATATATATATATATATATGAAATTGTATTAATTTTTAAAAGGGAAAAATGTGTGATTCTAATAAAGCTCAACAAAATTATAGGCCTCTACCTCTTATAGATTTTAAACATGGAGAAATTATATATTTTCAATGAAATGAATCCAGTATACTCTAAATTTATTCCCATTTTTCCTCGTTTGTCCTGTCCTGATGTTGTTTCTCACATATAATCCAATAACTTATAGGATCTAAACAGCATCAGCTGGCCGTATAAAACTTTCGGTTTTATTTTATTTTTCTGTTATCTTTGTGATATGCAGAATGATCAAGTTTAACTTTGTTGTCATCATTTTGCATTACAAATATTGACTACGCTATTGTCATCTTTCCCTAGCTTTCAGTTCCTACAAAATTGTGAACAGAGAAATCTTAACCAACAAAGTTTGCCTTTACTGAAGATTGTGCATCAGAATTTATATGCTGCCTTCAAACTGTGTAAGCTGATTGGATCACACTCTGGTCTAAATTTTTCAGTCTCATAACAGACTCCACATATCCCCTCAGAGTATGCAATTCTCCCAGCCTGCAAAATGTAATGAATCTATCAAAACTCAAAATTATGTACAATGAGCCGACAACACCAAAGGTAGGAAGTGTAATGAAACAAATCATTGGCCAAAAAATGAAAGACCAGACAAATCATATCGCCCACATTTCAACAGAATCCACCTTTGACTTGCCTATATGTTTATTCATGATTAAATTAGTATAATACTTCTTGACTCAGTTTACTTTACTAATTTGGAGAGATTAAGGAAGCTAAATAAATTACTTAATTATAGTATATGTTACATGATCTCTTTGAAATATTTATTTGTATTATTAGATTATATATCAGTTTATAAATTAAACAAATAAGTTTAAAGAAAAATGATAAATATAAATACTTTAGAGTAATTTATTTAATTTCCTTAATGTCCCATAGAGTAGTTAACAGGGTCTTATATTAAAAACCGGAGGTAGTGACTACTTCCTCCCGTCCTTAATATAAGAGCTAGTTGATTATTTTTGTAGAGATTAAGGAAACTAAACAAATTACTTGATTATAGCATATGTTATGTGTCATTAAATTATATATCATTTTATAACTCAGACAAATTAGTTCGGAGAAAAATGATAAATATAAATACTTTAATATAACTTATTTAGTTTCTTTAATCTTTTATATATATATATATATAAAAAAAAAAAAAAAAAAAAAAAGTCAAGCGACTCTTAAGTGCAGGAATACCTATTTTATATAGACGAGGTTAGCAGTACCTGGCTATTTCAGCTCTACGCTTGGCCTGTTCTGCCAATAACGAAGATCTGCTTACATTAACCCGCGTGTTTATGGTATTCAATCCTCGTAGGCTTTCCTGAGAAAGAATCCATTTTGCAGCTCTATCTTCCTTCCCATAGTCTTTCTTTGAAGTAAAAGCAGTCTGTCGAAATAGATTGAATCAATATACGCGAAGTTTCAGTAGGTTGAGAGATCAAAAGCTAAAGGGTCAAGAAGAAGAAACCTGCACTAACCTTTCTATCAAATAAGAGATTCCAGGCTTCTCCACTCAAGGCATAGCGTACAACGAACTTGATAATGTCCAAAGGTATGTAGAAGACTAAACTATATAACCATATCACACCAGCCCATCCCCATCCAATCCCTCTGATATAAGCAAAGCTGATATGTGCATAGACAGCTATTAAGGTTGCCACCTGTTCATAACATAGAGCAGAAATCAAATAAAATAATTTTGATTGATATCCTACCACTTGGGAGGCATTGAAATATGTCAACTCAACGTTGAAAGTCAACCAAATATAGGACTGAAAAAAAATTCTAGCTTTTTAAGTGACATTACCAATTGAGCAATTACAAAGGCACACATCAACAGAACTCCAGGTCTCTCCATAAAAGACCATCCTCGACTACGGGTAACAAAGATTAAAGCCTGGCTAATTATGCTAACTTGAAGATACACAGCAGATGAAACTTTCTCACTGTCGCTGGATATGGAGGTTACATGAAAGTGTGTCTGCAGCAACAAATCAATCAACTTCAGGATATTTGTTGAGTAAAAACTAAATATATTTTCCTCTTACATTTCAAAGGAAAAGGACTTTTGAGGGTGAAGTTTTATACCTCAAAGAAAGTTGTCTTCACTATGACCCAGTAGAATAAGACAGTGATCAAAGCAAGATAAGTGCCAATGACAATTCCAGTTGCAAAGATCTCAGGCAACTTCCAACTGTCTGGTGTTGGAGATGGTTTTACCCTGTCTTTGGATATGGTCATGATAGTTCCTAATTAAAAGTTGACATTTTTGGTTCAGCATAAAGAACTGTAACAGGAAGGTTTCTTGCTAACAGCAGCCTTTTCTAAGCATGTGCAAGAAAATTTTTGGATAGTCAAAGAAAACAAAGTTTGTGCCTATGTTCCTGTTTATTTCTTCCACTCACCATCATTCAGTATTGCTATGATCAGGACCATGAAAGGTGGAAAATCATACTCCCAAATCAATGCCAGGAGCACAAAACCAAGCTGCAAAAGGTTTGTTTGCAAGTTAGAAGTTTAAAAAAATAACTAATAGTTTAGTTTCAAAAGGGGAAAAAAAAAACATAAGAAATGATATTGAAATAGGATTGATGAAATTTTCTTACCACTATCCTTATGGTTATGGAAACTGCATATATCTGCATTTATACAAGATATCAGTTTCATATGATCATTACAGCAAACAACAAAGGTCAATTTAAGAACTTCTACTTCAGCCATAAGTTATTCCCTTTATAATTTTATTGGAAGGAAGAAACAGGTTTCCTAAGCTCCATGGTTTCTAGCTTGAGGTTATAATATATTTATGCAGAAAAGAAAATTTCTCCAAATAGGGGAAAGGAAAATTGCAAACTCAACTGTATAGTTTTTCATTCTTTGAAATATAGATCGGCTGGTTAACACAGCACTGACAATCACACTTAAGCCTGGCTCAGTTAAGACTAGATCAGCAGCACTTCTTGCAGCATCTGTAGCATCTGACACAGCAATTCCAATATCTGCTTTCTTTAAAGCCGGTGCATCATTTACACCATCTCCAGTCATTCCAACTATATGCTTCTTTTCTTGTAAGATTTTCACAATTTCATACTTGTGTTCTGAAATGCAGCGATGATAAGAATAATCAGTGAAAAGTGAGGCCATATTCTTGCAAGTATGAACTTGATACGTATAACTTACACATAAGAATTCATCAAAATTAATGTAATGGACAACACAACTGGTCTTCTTCCTATGTTTTGATCATATCACTTATTTAAATTTTCAACATGTTTGTGCAATTCATTTGTGCCAATTGCTCATATATTATTCTTCATTTCTTTAAAAGTTCAAAAGATGGCAGAAACCTAAACCAATTGCTCATAGTTATATACTGAGAGAATATCTCATTGGCCAATGGTACACAAATGCCGCACTCTATTAATGTTCTCTGAGATGTTTTCTAGCATGTTGAAGGGAAAAAGAAGTGGAATATATGGTCCAGAAGAAGTAAATATGTTTCGCATAAATATCAGATGAAAATACCAGGAAATACACCAGCAAAGCCGTCTGCCTTTTCAATCAGCTCATCTACTGGGAGAGCTTCATTTTCATCTTTGTCACGGCCCAACAATGATGAAGAAGGGTACATGTTGGTCCCCATACCTAGTCTTCGGCCTGTTTCTTTTGCAATCGCCAACTGGTCCCCTGTAATGACATGGTAATTAATATTTCCTCCAACACAGAAATGAAATACTTCTACTGGAAACACATCCAAGCTATGTAAACGTTCTAAAATGATTGTTGATTCATATTTACCTGTAATCATCTTGACACAGACTCCAAGATTAAGTGCTCTACGAATGGTCTCAGCACTATCATGTCTTGGAGGATCAAACAAGGGCAACAAGCCACAGAAAGTCCAAGGACCTCCAGGACTATCCTTAGATTTTTCAGGAACTTCCTGGAAAAGTTTTTATATAGCTTATCTCAGTATGGTATTCTAAAGATTATGATTAGAAATTTGATGTGCTTCTGCTTCATTGCGTTATCTATTTCAGGAAAGGATGAGATAGAGAAGGATATCCAAGCAGCTATACCTGATAAGCAACAGCAAGAGATCGCAGGCCCCTTTCAGCAAACTTGTCAATGATTGCATGCACTTTATCAGCAATCTCATCTCTCTCTTGGCACATACTTAGAATCTGATATGCAGGATATATAAACAAGAGTGTGAATGTGTTTGAAAAAAAATGAATAAGGCAGTCTAATGAATTGTATGGATAAAATTGTGAACTCAATTTCCATTAATCAGGATGCTTCTTCTCTTTGTGAATATTTTTTCTTGTTAAAAAAATAAGGTCTTTTGAGGCCCATATATATACGGATAGTATTAGAAAAGTCAGCCGAGGAGAAATCGGGCAATAATGCAAGTGTTGTGCAGTGTGTATCTTCCATTAGTTTGCATACCTGTTCAGGAGCTCCTTTGCTGGCTCTATACCAGTTGCCTTCAGAATCAATATATGTATTTGCAGTACGTTTATCAACAGGGTTGAAAGGTAGAAAATGAACTTCAGTTATATTCGCACGCGCCTGCAAGGGGGAAAAATGAAATTGTTCCTTTTATGAGTATCTGACATAAAAAAAAATAAGGGAAGGAAATGTTCAGAATTAACATAAAAAGGGAATCCTTAAACTCTACCTCCTTTGGATCAGATAGCATATTAACAATGGCTGCATCAATGGCATCCTGGTTATCCAGTCTGGCTGCTCTGGCTGCTAGTAGAACAACCTTATCTCTGTCCATATTTCTGTCAAAGACCTGTCTTATATGTAAAAGAGACATGTGAAACTCTACAAGTGATTCAGGAAACCAAAGGACAAGACATCCCGAGAGATCCTTGCCCATACTTCAGAACCAGACAAGATACAGGAGAAGAAAAACTATCAACTATTCGGTTATGAATAAGAATTCATAAACCTTAGGATAACTTAGATCATTTTTGTATCCATGAAGCATATGTCAAATTTGGTTTCATAACTAGTTCAGGTGAGCTTATTTATTTCAATTTCTTTATGAATGAATCTATTAATAAGAAGGGGAATTCATTGCACTGTACCTCAATAAGGCTTCTATCAACAGTGAGGCGATTCAGGGTAAGAGTTCCGGTTTTGTCACTGCATAGGACATCCATGCCTGCCATTTCTTCAATTGCTGTCATTCTCTTTGTGATGGCTCCCTTCACAGCAAAATAAGTGATTATAAAGACCACATGACTAGCTTATAATAACATTGTATAACTAGTGTAGCCTTCAGCCATGTTTGACAATAGCTTAACTTCATTTGTAGACAAACAAGTTTATGGAGATGAATTTGACCCTAACCCTAATTATACCATATTGTTAGCTAAAACCATTAAAATTAAACCTGTTGTGAAAGTCTATGAGAGCCGATTGCAAGTGTAACAGATAACACTGTTGGCATAGCTATGGGTATTCCTCCAATTAAGAGAACAAGTAGGTTGTTGATTCCATCCCTATATGAGCGATGCTGTATCGGGAACATCACAATGATCTCAAGTACCATTCCTACAGCTATAGAGCAAATGCAGAAGTTCCCAATTGCTGTTAGGACCTACAGAAATCAGTAAATAACAATGAGGGCAGGTTTTGAAATTTTCAATGATTGATCAAATAATTTCAAACTCACAAGATTCTGTTCAAGTTTAGCTTGGACTGTGTTAAGCTAAAGTTTTCATTTATTCATTATCATCAAGCGATGTTTCGGCTCAAGCAACTCAGGGATATCATATGATATGATAAGAAAGTAGAGTTTGAATGTTTCAAAAATAAGAAAACTTCAAAATTTTCACTGAAATATTAAAAATTTGCAGATGAGATTGTCGGATTACACTGGAAATTTATCACGAATAGAAGGGGTGAAATAGAAAGCCTACTCAGTAGGATTAATAGCCATAGTTTGCATTATTACAATTGGAGTGGTATAATAAAAAAGGATAAAATTTGTGTAAGGTCCATACAGAATTTGCTATCAGATTTCTCCAATAAAAACATAACATGGAGAAACTTTTTAAGCATCCAATTATGTGATGCCAAGCTGTGAAATTTCCCATTTGTCACATTTTTTAGTGGAGTAACTAATTTTTTTTTTTGCCCAAAAAGTGGAGTAACTAATTGAAGACACCTAAAACTGCACCAAAGTTTTGTCCAAATTAAGATCCTTAGAAACACAGTCTCTCATGTAATCAAGTCAGCTTATAGCTTGTCATTAACATATTGGTTCGCTTTTGTCCCCTATCAAGTGAACCATACAAGAAAATGACTAAGTTTTTATGAACCCACCTTCTGAAAGTGCCCAACAACTTCAGTACTGTCAACCAAGTGCGCTGCCTTTCCAAAAAATGTCTGAACTCCGGTGGCAATCACTACAGCTTCTATCTCACCATGCTTACAAGTTGAACCAGAAAAGACTTCATTACCTGTCTTCTTGGTGACGGGAAGAGATTCTCCGGTGAGAGCTGACTGCATAGAACAACATTAAGTCTTAAAATAAGACACCATATAATCTCAATTTGACCACTTAAGAAACAGTTTGTGTGGATATAACAACGAACTAATAATTTTCACTCCTAATTTATGAGATACTTGCCTGATCAATTTTAAGAGGGTCGCCTTCAAGCAGGCGAGCATCAGCTGGGATGATGTCTCCCAGCTTTATGCTGATTATATCTCCAGGGACTAAAATAGATGCATCTTGCTCCTGCCAACGCCCATCTCTAAGAACCTGGATAATTTGACAATTTACTGAAGAATAAGCTTTGGCGAATAAAAGGATATTTCAGAATGAAATTACAGCCAAAAAAGTCAGAGTTATATCATGATTTGAGAATGCATGAAGAACTATAGAATCCCCAGCCTCCACAATAAATAAATTACTTAAAAACTACCAATTCCAACATCTTTCAAGATTACCATTTCTCCAATCGTTTTCAATGAAGTATGGCTCAATAAATTGGCTTAAATGTTACTCCTTTGGCCCTAAAAGTAGGACCTAGTTTTGCAGGTAGTAATAAATATGAAACTTCTCTAACTTACGCATGATAAACATCCATATATTTCCTAAGAACTCTCAAACTTGGGGCTGAAAACAAAGTCACAAAAGAAAAAAGAAACATCCATAAAAGCTAGGAATTTGTTCATAGATAATGATTCTCCAAGATGAAGATTATAAGTTGATCTAAAAAGATTTGGCTGATAAGAAAGACGTGTGAAAAAAATTTCTAACAAATAGAATATCATTAACAAAGAGACATACTTTTGTTTTAGGAGCTAAATGAGCCATCAGTGATGCCGCGGCATTCCCAGCATTATTTTCTTCTATAAAACTGATTGTTGAGTTTATTACTAGCAGGCACATAATTCCTACAAAGTCTTGCCAATCAGGACCTTCCCCCTGAAAGTACGACACCCAAAGAGAGAAATGAGGGCTAATATAGTGAGTGGTAACATTTTGAATGGAAATATGAGGGAAAAAAATTATCCCTTCAGAACATAAATTATGTTATCTACTCACTCCCCCATTAGCAAGAACAATTGCCATAATTGCTGCTGCTTCCATAACCCATGAAAGAGGATTCCACATAAAACTCAGAAATTTCAGTATTTTATTCTCCTGCATCAACATTCAAATATAGAACACATGAACAAGGTGCTTTAACTTCTTAAATGATCAATTTCTTCTAGCTTCAAATTCTATAGCATGAAGCTATGTATGACCATTAAATATATTCACAAATCATGTTCTTACTTTCTTCTCTTCAAGTTTGTTTGGGCCAAATATTAACAGCCTAGCTTCAGCATCTTCAGTTGAAAGTCCTCTTCGCGACGTTCTTAACAGTTCAAACACTTCTTCTAATGGCATACGTACCTGACAAAAATCAATTGGAAGGGCTACCCTTTAGTACAAATTAAATTTCAAAATTGCAATGACTTATATATTTCTGGTAATTAATCCCACCATTTGTGGAAAAACATACCAAATCAACATCCTCGCGATTGAAACTCTCAGGATCAAGCAATGGTTTATACAGTTCCTCAGCCATGTTATAGCTGCAGATAAAATACATGATCAGGTGGCAAGTAATACACTTCTCAAGATTAAATTTCAGACAAGTATCAGTCTATCAGAACTAAGTTAATGCAGTAAGAATGCCTTTTGAAGTTGTGTATATTATACTTACAGTGATCAACTGAGTTGCCAAAAACATAACAGGGTATAGTTGAATTGATTAAAATTTCATATGTTACCCATACTACATATACTTAGTTATATGAGCTAACAAGTTTACTTATATCTGTTCATGGTTGGTTGACCACTTATATATAAGCCCTAGTTGGGCCCTGAAATCTATAACAATACAAATGGAAAACCTAGTGGCATGTCCTACAATCATTCATTTCGTGTGTTTGGCAATGTATGGGACCTAACATGGTCTAAGATTAAGCATTGGATGAAGGAGAAAAGTGCAGACCCACATGGCAGTGAAGTGTAAATTTAGGTCATCAGATACATACTTTGAGGAAAAGTGATCAGACCCAAAGGACCACAAAAAACAGGGGAAGTGAGGAGCTTCAGGTCCCTCTTCAACCAGTAGGCAAAGTAGTGGCAGTGAGACGAGAGCTTAAATGTGAAAAGAGACAGTTTCAGTTCCATATCTAAAGGGTTGGTAGAAGGTGGCTGGTGGTGACTACCAGTCTTTAGAAGATTCGGTGATTGCAAGATATCGAGATTGCTTGTTACACTTTTGAAAACGTTCTAATACAGTTTGACAAAAAATGATCATCCGCAAGATTGGTAAATGAAGGGAAGAACGTTTGGCTTTAGCCACCGTTCAAACTTTGCCCCAACTAACGTTCTTGTTTTCTTTTCTTATTTTTTGTTTTTGCCCACATCCTTGTTTTCTTTCATTCTTTATGTTTGTTCCATTATCTTTTTTATAAGTAATCACATAAATCATTTATTATAGTAATTTTTTTCATCTCTACGTAATGTTGAGGTATAAGAGTATGAAAAAAAAATTTATGTGAGTCTTTTCCTAATTTATTTTTATTAATATTCCTTTAAAACTAATCAAGAAGGAGAGGAAATTATGGAAGATGACTAACTTTTTTAATCTAATTAAATTAGGTAAATATATCTTAATATTAAGGATTATTGTAACTGTTTTATGTGTTGTTAGATATAGGTTAGATTAGATTATTGGATGTCCATGCCTTAAAGTCACACTATGAGAAGTAAGATCTTTCATAAATGTAATATTTTTATAAGCAGGTTTGATCGTTATAACTTGGGTAAACATTTGTTTTACAATATAATTTTCTTTTTTGTAAACCTTTGCAAGCATCTCTTCTTCGGGTTATGTGTCAACCACTGTGTTCAGATGGTTTTTTTTTTTTTTTTTTTTTTGCTGTACTTTTTCCTAACTGTTGTTTGAGATATTATTGAGTACTCAACATGAGTACTTTTCTTGAGAAAATTTTAGTGTATGTTTAGGAGCACTTGAAATAGGGAAAATTACGTGTAGGCCCCAAAGAACAAAAATAATTACAAAAAAATCTCTTGAAATCATCAAATTACACAAAAATTTCAAGGACTTTTTTGTAATTATTTGTATGGAAAAAATCCGGGTTTTTAAATTTTGTTGTAAATATAGTTTTTTTTCTGTTGTAAATGATTTTTCTACGCTCAAAATATAGGTGTTTAACTCATTATTGTAAATATGCTTTTTCTTTGTAAATGATATATTTAAAATTTAGTTGTAAATATAAAAGATTTCTTGTTGTAAATATAAGATTTTTCTTGTAAATGATCTTTCTACGTTCAAATCCAAGTGTCTAAACGTTGTTGTAAATATGACTTTTTCTTTGTTGTTAATATGACTTTTTCTCACAGAAAATGGTCGATTTTAAATTTTGTTGTAAATATAAAGATTTCCGTAGAATCCAATGTTTTTTTTTTTAATATAAATAATATCAAAAATATCCTTTGAGATTTACGTGTAATTTGGTGATTTCAAGAGACTTTTTTATAATTATTTCTTTTCTTTAAGACCTGCATGTAATTTTCCCCTTAAAATAAGCAGCTTTCAGAGTTACATAAGATAAGTCATGAAGGACTCAATTTTTTTAAAAAAAGGAAAGTTCTCGCCACAACTCAAACTATGAATATTGAATTGTAAATTCGGTCAAATTATAAAAATTAAATAATTAATTATTATCCAAAAAAATTAAAGAATCATTTTTGCTGCAAGTCTTCAACTCTTCAAGACAATTAAGAATTGTTTGATCCTCTTATTTTTAAATTAAAAGCTAATTTTAAGTTAAAAGCTAAAAAAAAAATGCTTTAAAAAAAAGATAAAAGTTGTTTGGTGATTATATAATTTTTTTTAAACTTACAAGCTGAAATTAAAAATAAGTTGTTTGACAAATTTTTGTCATAAAGACTTTTTCTAATAAAAATTTTCTCCGGCTTGATTAATGAAAATGGTTTCATATCACGTATTAAGAATTGGAGGTAGTATAAGCTAACGGCAAATACTTACCTTGCTCAATAAAAAAATTAATTATATAAATTTTAAAATTTGTAGAAATTAAATTATTTTTACTTTAAATTTTTCAAATACAAATTAAAATAAATTATATTAAAATCATACTCGAGACTAATTTTCATTTAATCCATAAATAATTTTATCTGGAAAAAATATTTAAATTCGACAAAAAAATTTAAAAAATGTTATTCCGTTTACGTTTACTTGTAAAAATATAAAATATGCAAACTTTTAATAGCACATTTTTTGAACTTGTATTATACTTTTAAAACGAGGAAAATGAATAAAATAATTACATTGAATATACTACCATAAAAATAGTAAATTGTGCGTAGACCAATGATAGATTACGGGTTCTCTCTCTTTCTTTTCTTTTTTCTTTTTTCTTTTTTTTTTTAAAAGAGCTTATAAAAAAGCTCTTATAAGAAGCTCTTTTTTCTTCATTATAAAATAAACTCTTATAATTATAAGATTTTTTGTAAAATTTTGTTTGGCTTCAAACTTTATACTTATAAGAAGAAGATAAACTAAAAATAAAAAGCCAAACAGACTAAATGTTTGTTTATGATCATTTTTGAATACCTCAAAGTGTTTATTTACGTATATTGAACAAATATCATCTCGTATATTTATCATATATTGTAAATCACGATTGAAAATTTGTTTTTAAAAGCTTCAATCACTATTTTAAATACTCTCTCTGATCCTTATTATAAGGCATCAACTAACAATTCTCACAAACCAATAAAAACAGTTAAAGTTAATAAAATTATCATAGAATTTAAGCAATTTTCAATATTACACCTACTAATTGCACTAAACTCTAATATCATATTAATTCCTCCCTCCGGTCCTAATTATAAGACAGTATTTGGAAAAAAAAAATTTGGTCCTAATTATAAGACAACATTCTACTTTTTGTCAATTTCTTCCTAAAATACCTCTATTTTATTCTCTCAAATATGTTTGGTTTTTTTGTGAGTATATGAATGGGGTGCGTAAACTCTTACAGTCAGTTAAACTTTTAAATTGTTGAATTTTAATTTATTTATCGATCAGCTGACATTAATTTACTTACACACACACATATACATAAACACATACATACATACATACATACATACATACATACATACATACATACATACATACATACATACATATGTGTGTGTTTGTGTGCATATGTGTGTCTATATGTGTGTGTGTGTGTGTTTGTCTGTGTATATATATGTATGTGTCTATATATATGTGTGTATGTATACAATTGTGTCTATATATATGTGTGTATGTGTATGTGTCTTTGTATATATGTGTGTGTCTACACACACATGTATGTATGTATATGTGTGTGTCAATATATATGTGTCTGTGTTTATATGTATGTATATATGTGTGTGTCTACACACACACATATATGTGTATGTGTGTGTACATATATGTATATCTGTGTGTGTGTGCACACATATATATATATATATATATATATATGTGTGTATGTGTGCGCATGTGTGTGTGCATATATATATATATATATATATGTATATAGATCTATATGTATACATATACACACACACACACATATATATATATAGTAAGACCATTATTTCAATTAGAAAGCATGTGGAAAAAAAAATTCAAGGTCGAAGAGGTATGTGCTAGGGGTTCTTGATTCACTTTTACTTATACCATTTTAAATTTATATAAGGGTATTTTTGGAAAATGAGTAAAATTAACTAATTTAACTTCTCTCCTTAATTTCCCCAAAATCGGTTAAATATGTCTTATAATTAGGACCGGAGGGAGTATTACTTTCATCCACTACCCTTATTAATTATGGACATACATAAAATAATAATTAATGCTCTTTAGTAAAATACCTTATAAAAAGATTAAATACACTTAATAACGACGAGAGTGATCACTAAGTGGACTTTTACTGTGCATTACTATTGGCCCAACCCAACCATTTGCTTCGGTTTTCGGCCATGAATCAGCCCTTTTCTACTCTTCCACATTCGCCCAATTGCTCCTCCGCTTCTTTCTTCTCCGTTATTAGCGGCGGAAGAGGCTTATCGTCGACGGCGAAGTCTGCTTTCTCTCGCCGGTAAGATTCTCTCTCTGTACTCCCCCTCAACCCTCTTTCTTCCTTTAGTTTCTGATGTTAAAAGAACATGATTTTTAGGTCTTCCCTGTTCCCATTTCGTGTTCCTTCGCGTATTGTAATTACGTTTTTTATACTTAGGTTTTGCCCTACTGTTTTTTTTTTTCCTGAATGGCTTGATGGTTAAAATGAATTAGCCTTAACGAATGCTCTAGACTAGAATTAACAAGCGTCAAACCTAGCGATGAAGAACTATAAAGACTTCTCTTTTTTATTTTTACTTGTCTTTAGTCATTACAAGCCACTGGCGGTATAAGCAATCTATTCGAGCCTCAAAGAATTCTGGATTTCAAGTTTTGTGGGACTTAGGGAAGACATTTAAAGTCATATAAAGGAAGTGGTACTTCATTGAGTTCCACCCATCTTGTCTAGCTCACATACACCCTTTAGATTACAGTTTAAGATGCTTGTGTATATTGTCTTCAGCTCAAAATGCCAGTAATATTGAACTGAAGAAATTGAACCATGTTCTTATTTACACTCATTCTTCCTTGTACATTATTTCCGTGCAGATGAAGAAGAAAACGCAAAAGTCTCTGTTGGAGACCAATGCTGGTCAAGATTTAGAGTCTATTACTCAGCAGCATAGACTCTTCTTTGACAAGTTAATTGAGCTCATACCAGCCAAGTTCTATCTACCAAATGATGATGAGAAACCGTGGTATCAGGGTCTGAGCAAGGCTGAAAAAGCTGCAGCAAAGAAAGAGACTAGGGAAAATATTAAGAAATCTCGAAGGGAACGTTTAGACCCAGAGAAGCCTAGTGCCACAACGCTTGACCTTCTTAAACAAAGCTTGGACAAAGAAAAATTGAAGGAGAGCCATGATGAGGAAATGGATATGGATCCTTTAACATCAGGTTCAGGTCTTGAAGGCGATGATCGGTCAGTGACATATGAAGAACTTCGACAAAGGCTTCATCGCAAAATCGAAGAGTTTCGGGCAAGTCGTAACTGTGGAAGTTCTAATAGAGAAAAGAAAAGGGACGAGAGAAATGTGAAAAGAGGAATTCAGAATAAGAAACGTAAGAGAAATGATGGGAATGAAGGAAGCAAGCC
Organism: Acacia melanoxylon; assembly: GCA_019022615.1. Taxonomy (NCBI): domain Eukaryota; kingdom Viridiplantae; phylum Streptophyta; class Magnoliopsida; order Fabales; family Fabaceae; genus Acacia; species Acacia melanoxylon. The sequence continues at coordinate 5,200,434 of JAFJYJ010000041.1, read as the reverse complement.
TGAACCTAATGGGCCAATAGAGAAAGGGAACAAGGATGCTGTAGAGGCTTCAAAAGACCTTGTGTTTGGTCATGTCAAACTTGATAATGAGGAAAGGCAAGGGAAGAAAAAGAGAAAAATGTCAACACAAAAGGAACTTGAGAAGGCAAAAAAACTTGAAGAAGCAAAGAAAGATCCTGAGAAAGGTGAGGTTATTGCAAAAAAGCAATCATGGAAAGCTGCGATGGATAGGGCTGCAGGAATTAAGGTTCACGATGATCCCAAACTGTTAGAGAAAAGCATAAAGAAAGAGAAGAAGAGACAAGAGAAGAATTCAGAGAAATGGAAGGAGAGAATTGATTCCAGGGAGAAAATGAAAGCAGAGAAACAGCAGAAAAGATCTGAAAATATGGCTGAGAGGAGTCATCAGAAGAAAATGCGTAAAATTGCAAAGAGGGAAAAAAAGCTTATGCGGCCTGGTTTTGAAGGTCGCAAGGAAGGTTTCATTAATGAAGGTTCTGGTTAACATAGATTTATGAAAGCCTAGCTTGCTGATTTTTGTCATTTTCATGGCTTTCTGCCTCTTTAGCGCCACTCTCAGTAGGTAGGTATATGGATGATGTTTAAGACTGTTGCTTGATATTTCATGGTGTGATAAAATTTCCATACACGAGTTTTCAATTTCGATGCTCAACAGGATTAAATGGCATTTTACAACACTGAAACTCTTGATCTAGATGCTAGACTTTGTATTAGTTGAGGTTCCAACCTCTGTTTTGTAATCCTTTTATTACCCAAAAAAATGGCATTTTACTTCTTAGATTGTTGATTCTCTCTAAATTTAGTGTCTTTATACATTAGAGGACAAGCTAGTTATGGTTAAAAGAAAAAAAATCATTGCATGATGATCTATTTGTTAAGTGAAAGGATTATAATGGCTACGATAAGCATATACACTGGAACGTTAAGCCAATTGGTTACCTTTTGTAATCTCACTGAAAGTGATTGTTCTCTTCAAGTCATTCTCTCATTTTCTGATGTAATCTCTCATGAAAAATCTAAGAGGGTTTGTTTGGAAAATTTGAGTTATGGTTAATTATATTATTCTCTTTGGTCTTAATTATAGGATAATATTTAGGAGTTGATTTTGATCCTAATTATAGAACAACATTTTAATTTTTATCAATTTCTTCCTAAAATATCCTTATTTTATTCTCTCAAACGTGTTTGGTTTTGGATGAGTATATATATGTGTGTGGGTGCGTAGACTCTTCCGGTTAGTGAAACTTTTAAATTGTTGGATTTTAATTTATTTATTGATCAGCTGACATTAATTTATGAATATATATATATATATATATAAACACACACATATATGTGTGTATGTGTGTCTATATATCTATGTATGTATATATGTGTATCTATATATATGTGTCTGTGTATATATGTATGTACATATGTGTGTGTCTACACACAAATATGTGTGAGTGTCTATATATATATGTGTGTACATATATGTATATTGGTGTGTGTATATGTGTGTGTGTTTTTGTCAATATATATGTGTAGACACAAACACACACGTGTGTGTGCACAGATATATATATATATATACACACACATATATAAACACATTATATATATGTGCGTGTGTGTATAGATCTATATGTATACATACACACACATATATGTATATATAGCAAGACCATTATTTCAATTAGAAAGCATGTGAAAAGTGAAATTCTAGGTCGGAGAGTATGTAACAGGGGCTGTTAATTCACTTTTACTTATGTCATTTTAAATTTATAAAAGGGTATTTTCGGAAAATAAGTAAAATTAACTAATTTAACTCTTCTCTTTAATTTTTTCAAAATCGGTTAAATATGTCTAATAATTAGGACCGGAGGGTGCAATAGAACAGTAAAGTAAAACTCGTGGCGGGAAGTGTAATGCTTTAATTGTTTGATTGGTACGAGAATGTGATAGTTGAAAACCTAAGCAGCTTGTGACATACTCCTTGGAAATACAATGTATGGAGACGAATGCCTATGGGATCACATTATGAAAATCAAACCTTGTCATTCACGAGAGGCGTGTTAGTCCTTATCTTTTTCCTCGTATTCATTTCTTTTTAATTATATTACGGCTTGATAAATTCTGTGATTGGCCTGACATTTTTTTCACTCTGCGAAGTCCTTCTAAAAGAAATCAAACCCAGATTAATTAAATGAGATGTAATCTCTTTTGAATCTTACCAATTGAACTAATATCTGATTTTATTACTTCAAGAAAGGATATGGCTTATCAAGCTCTTAATCATAAAGCCATGAACCAATCATCGATTCTTTTGAAGGGGGAATAAAACAGGGATAGAATCTTTTTTAAAGAATACAAGAGCAAAAGCTTGAATTTTTATTTTCTTTTATAAGAATTTTTTCTAGGTGGGGTAGACACCTTGTCTTTCACCAAAGCCGCGTCGCCGACTCAAAGAAAAATGCTACGGAGCATTTACAGATCGCCCACCAATGAGACCTTTACATCGACCAACGGATGTCGAACCTCCTCCCTTTTGGAGTGAAGACCAACACCTTAGCCAACTATGTCAATCTTCATTGACAAAAGCTCGAAAAATTGAATCTTGGTAATACTAGTAAAGAGATTGTATGTCTTCCAGGAACCTGCCCAAACAGCCATTTGATACCTCTAATAGCAACACGGTCTCATGAGTCCGTATGGCTTTCATGAACTAAGTAGTCAGCACAGCGAATAATATCCCTGTATGTGTGTGTAGTGTAACTACACTTGTCATTAATCGTACTCCATTTGGTCTTAAATATATATAAGGTGACTTTTTTGAAGATATTAAATAAGTTAATTAAATTACTTTAAAATATTTACATTTATCATTTTTTCTTTAAACTATTTTGCCTAACATATAAACTGATATATAATCTAATAATACATAACATATAAAAAAAGTCACCGTAGGGAGTTTAAACTATCTCTAATTTCCATGATGACAAGTCTCAATGGATGGTCGAGATCACACTTTCCCGTCTAAAGGTTGAAAATAGGAAAAATTTCAGTCAGCCCTTTTTATATCAAATTAATTTCAGCCAACCCCAAAATTTTATAAAACTTTATTGCACCACATAACCAAAATGAAATTTTTTTTTGTGAATGAAAAGACAATGTGCCCTTCTTTTATTTTTTTCAGAAGAGTATTTACAAGACAAATAAGAAAGATTTATAAGACAAATAAAGAGATTCGAAAGAACTTGAGAAATTAAAAACATTTTAGTCATTTACAAGACAAATATAGATATTTAGAAGACAAATAAAGTAAGGACATTATTATCTTTTCACCCACAAAAATTAATTGCATTTTGACCATGAGGTGCAATAAAATTTCAGAAAATTTTAGTGGTTGATTGAAATTAATTTGCTATAGATAGGGCGGACTGAAATTTTCGCTTGAAAATATCTAACAAATCAGGGTGTATCACACAGTATTGTGAAAACCCATTTGTTTATAAACTTGAAGCCCTGTTTTGATAGCGAGCAACTTTGATTCTTTTTTCAACGAAGATGGTATCATTATATATAAATGTAAGCAATACAAAATCAATGTCTAAATTCTAAAAGATCACCATCTAAACGGTGCAAGCATAAAAAATCATTAAAAAATGGTTCTTAGAAACCTATATTACACATACAGATGTATACTCATCTGTATACATAAAGATTTATACAGACAGATACACACAGATTTATTAGATTGATTTGCTATATGATCATATTTATATAAAAAGGAAAAATCGCAAAAGAACATCAGATCCTTTAAACCTTGTTGCATCTTATGACATCTCCTTGCTAAAAGAACCAAATCTTTCAATGTTGTGGGTAGAATCTTACTAGTTCTTTTTCCCTTTACATTAACTGATCACTGCAAAGTATTGAAATCGTTTTAACCCAATTCACATATGATCATGGTTAATTTAATATTCCCTCCAGTCCTAAGTATAAGACAAAATTGATTTTTTTAAAGAGCTTAAAAAAACTAAATAAGTTACTCCCTCCGGTCATAATTATAAGATCAAGTTGATTTTTTCTTGGAGAAATTAAGGAAACTAATTAAATTACTTTATAGTATTTTTATTTTTATTTTTTCTTCAAACTAATTAGTTTGACTAATAAACTAATATATAATCTAATGATACACAACATATGATATGATTAAGTAACTTATTTAGTTTCCTTAATCTCTCCAAAAAAAGTGAACTCGGTCTTATAATTAGGACCGGAGGTAGTACTTAATCATATCCTATGTTGTGTATCCTTAGATTATATATCAGTTTATTAGTCAAGCTAATTAGTTTGAAGAAAAAATTAAAATTAAAAATACTCTAAAGTAATTTAATTAGTTTCCTTAATCTCTCCAAAAAAAAGTCAACTATGTCTTATAATTAGGATCGGAAGTACTACAATCTTGCTTTATAGGATTGATAGTAACATTGAATTTGGACACTTGCTTCATACACTGAAGATTGAGAAAGGGGGAGGGATAATAATAATGAGCTCCATAACTTCAGGATTTTGTCAACCATACAGAGATTAGGGAAAGAAAAGAGATTCTTTGGGAACACTTCATTCTTCCTCTCTTTTTGTGCCCTTGAAACCATATTAGAATGCAAATTATTTTTTGGGAAAATCCCTCTTGGGGCCCTTTTTGGAAAACAAATCCCAAAAAGGGCCCCAAGATTTTGACAAACTCAAAAAGGGCCCTTGGACCCTTTCTGGGATAAATTCATAAAATTTTTACAACTAAAACAAATCACATTAACAACAATATCACTTCCGCTTACAACTAAAACAAACATTAACAACAATATTTTTACAACTAAAACAGTCAAATTAACAACAATATCAACCCCCATTAACAACTAAAATATCAAATTTACAACTAACGCCTTAATGAAAAATCTCAAAAAGGGCCGAGTTTGTCGAGAATCTTGGAGCTCTTTTTGGGATTTGTTTTCCAAAAAGGGCCCCAAGAGGGATTTTTCCCTTATTTTTTTTTCTCTTTTTTCATATTTTTTAAGGTTAACAGTGAAATTAGCTAATTAATGCCCCTTAAGAAATGTCAGAAATGAGAAAGTATTTAAGTAACTCAAGTAGGCATTAGGCCTTATTCGAGTAGTTCACTCTCTGTCTCTCTATTTATTACATACTACTGCAGTAACTAAAGATTATCTAAATTCTTCTATACTTAATTAGGTTTTTATTTCATTAATAAAACATAAGACGTAGAAATTGTCTATACATAACTAAAAAATTAAACGAATTATTTGCACAAAAACTGAAATTCAGAGGCTTTATTGTCTCCAACACCCTACATATATTCTAGGGAAAATCCCCCTCAAGGCTCAAGTTATCAAAATATTGTCAAAAAAGGCCCAAAGAAAAGTTAAATGTTAGAATATTATTTCAGAAAACGTTGTACTGATATAGTTGTTAGCGTATACTGATTTAGTTGTTAACATATACTGATTTAGTTGTTAGGATATTATTGTTAACATATATTGATTTAGTTATTAATATTGTACTGATATAGTTGTTAACGTTTATAAAATAATATCAGAAAAGGCCTTAGGACCTTTTTTGACATATGACTTTTTTTGGGTCTTTTTTAATAATTTTTTGATTACTTGGGCCCTGAGGAAAATTTTCCCTATATTCTCTTAGTAAAGTCATGGATTAACAATAAAAAGAGCCTGAAATAAAGGTTGAAAAGTTTAATGTGATTTAATGACAAAATGTAAAGGTTAAGAATCACTTAAAAACCCAAAAAAAATGACAAAAATGTTTAGTCATTGGGTATCCATTCTGATTTGAAACGGGAGATTCTTGTAATTGTCCGTAAATAAGACAAACTACATATGCTACAGGGTCAAATTATTGGAGAGTTTGTGAAGATTCTTGTGAGATTATGTTTTGCATAGGAATGCATGTAACATGGATTCATATTCTTTAGATCAAAGATTATCTGCAATCCATATTTGACTAACCAATGTTCTAAAATCTGGACTGGATTGGTCCAACCGGACCGGAAACCAGTGATTTGGTCAGTAAACAAGTCTGGACATCAACTCAGTTTGGGTTTTTTTTGAAAAAAATGATTTTTCTTTAAAATTTTATATTAATTACCTTGAAGTTTTCAATTTCTCATCGGTTTGACTTCTAGGGTTAACGCTAATCTAACCCACTGACCCTTAATCCAGTATCTCAACCAGTTTAGTGGCCAGTCCGGGTTTGACCAACACACAAGGATCAGAAAAAATAATCTAGATTCAAGCACCAGATAAAGTGTAAGTGTGTGAATCTATATATTATAGATTCAAAGTAAAACTTTGTGTCCTAAAAGATGATCTGACTCAATATTAAACCTTTCGGAAGTCATCAAAAGCTGGAAGCCAGCCAGTTAAACACATATTCAACTTGTTCTCAATGAGTTCTTTTATTTATTTATTTTTTTCTTTTTGTCGATTTAAAGAGGTAGACAACCGCTAACACTTAAGAAGTTATGAGGGAGATCGAATCCACAACTTCCCACTTGTCACTCAGTTATAAGGCTATTTGCCACTCTTATTCTATTTATAAATTCAGTTTGGGAAAAAAAATGATCTTTATTATAAGTTTATTTTCAAAGTAATAAATGAAAGTATTACAATTTCCCCTATTAAAAGTAGAGAGAGAAGAAATAGGTTACAAACAAGGTTGTCAAACTTATGAGTTTTTTGGCAAACTTGTGATAGTGATGTAAATTCGTATAATGAACTCGAATCGTAAACTCATAAGATTTATTTTTATCATTAAATATTTCCCCTTTTTATTATAAGACGTCAACTAACAAATATATTTGGTTCTTTTTATAAGGTACTTATTTGTTTTCAAATAGCATTAAATATATTTTTTTTCCATATATGCCCATAATTAATAAGGGTAGTGGGTGAGAGTAATAATTAATATGATATTAGAGTTTAGTGCAATTAGTAGGGTTAAGATTGAAAATTATTTAAATTTTAGAACAAATTTAATAATTTTAACTGTTTTTATTGATTTGTAAGAATTATTAGTTGGTGTCTTATAATAAGGATCAGGGGAGTAGGTATTAATGGTGTATAATTAAATAATTAAAATATAAAAAATGATAACAATTTGATTTAAATATATTTTAAACCCAAATAATTGAAATTAAATCTATCAACATTCATAATTTATCATATTTAACAAAGACATTTCTATAAAATTTATATATAAAGCCACTGAGCATGATCAAATCAAAGAAATTATTATGAGTTTAAGTGTGAGTTAACATAGTTATATAAACTAGAAACGTAAAAACAGTAAACTCAGTATATAAACTCGTGAATTTAACAGAGTTTACAATGATCATGAGTTTACTATCGATTTCGATTTTGTAAACTATAAATGTAAATACTGTAAACTCAAAGAGTCAACTCACGAATTTAACAATAATGGTTACAAAAATATTCATTCATAAATAAGGGTAAAATTGAAAAAAAATATATATATCAATTTAGGTAAAAAAAAAGTAACTTAAACTTATATATAAGATCGAGTGATACTTTCAACGAGTACATTTAGATGTTAAAAAAAAAAAGTGCCCTTTACTAAACAATAAGCAACAAGATGATCGTGGACATAGAGTTGAGTAATAACACATTATCAAATCTCTTAAGGGGATGAGTGATTTAATCTTGGAATGAAAACCAAACCGTACGTATTAGAATAACACAGTTAACAAGACACAATGAGCTAGCTAGGGAATAATAATAATCATACTAATATCTCTAATTAAATTGCACTTTTGAAACAAGATCAATAATATTCCATGCTCCAGCCTAGTGAAGCACGTCTTGGGTAAAAGAAAATGATTTCATTACTTTGAGAGATAAGATCATAAGACAGTGTGATTTCATTACATTGATTAAATGAATTTGGCAAAGGAATACACTTGTAACAGCTGGCCATATATATATATAACCCAATATGGAATAATATAAGAGTAAGATAAGGTGTGAGTTTGCAAGCAAAATGAATCATCACATCAGCCACTACGGAATTAAAAAATGAAATATTTTAAAATAAGGTATTGAGTATAACTATTTGTTGACAAAGAAAAAAGAGTATATCTATTTGAGTCATGTATATAAAAAACAAAAATTATTAATTGAAGAGCTTTAATTTGCATTTAACGTGTGATTCAACTCGACACAATATGAATTACTCGAAAATTAGTATAAATTTTTGGAAATTGATTGATACCAATTCAACTATTTACTTCAAAATAAATGAGTTCTATTTTAGGGGAAATTGCTAAAAATCACTAACTGTAAAATTTAAGGGGAAAAATATTTAAATACCATTTCAACTTCTAAAATCCATAAAAGACTAGTAAAACTTGCAAATGACAGAAAAGGGATTGGGTGGGAACCTGGGTTTTTCATGTTTTGGTTTAAAGACCAAAATGCCCCTTTAACACATTTTTTCAGTAGCTAATGATTTTGTTAAAGTCATTACTATTTTAGTCAATCTCATTATTCAATTGATCAAAACTCACAAAATAGTAATAATTTTGACAAAAATCATAATGATTTTGACAAAATTTTTAGATACTGAAAAAATGTGTGAAAGGCGTCCTACCCCATCCCTTCTTTATCCTTTGCTGGTTTTAATGGCCTTTTGACTATTTTCTGAATTTTGGAAGTTGAAGTGGTATTTAAATACCTTTCTCTTCAAAATTTATTTCCCCAAGTTACCTGAAATTTATTTAAAGTAGTCAAGTGTAACATATATTCAATGAGTGTAACTGTTCTTTAACTTTATTTGTTGAAGATGAGTTGCACCTGTTTAAGGACCTGAATCCTTATATACTTTTTGTACAATAAATTTTGAAATAGTGAATATTTTCAGCGATTTTTCCTAAATTTTATTAGTTTTCATTTTAATATATATTCTTAATTTAAAAAAGATAAAACGTCCAAATCTCATTTAATTTTGATTGTTAAATCTCTGTTCATGTTTAAAAATATGGAGATAATTGGGGGTTTGTTGGGACATAGAATCCAACAAAAACTCCATTTAGACTTGAAGTCAGGATGATATATATGCTTTATTCTGATTGTGGGATTCCCCTTTTTTAATTCTTCCCCCTTAATTATTTAGCTTCCTTGTTTTCTGATTCTTTAATTTGCTACCACAAGCAATCTGCTTTCTTTATTTTTATTATTATTATATTATTATTATGGGATCAAGATTCATTTCACCTCCCAATACGATTATTATGATAATGGAAACTCACAAAAAATTTTAAAAAATTAATTATTCTTAATCGTCCTTTCTAAGAAATTATCAGTTGTAAGCGCTTTGTGAATTGTGATCTTCCAAACAGGGAGGTGCGTCTTTCTTTTTAATTTGTTTCCCCTATTTTCACACTTTTTTTGGTGTTGTTGTTCTAGCAATTTTTTTTTAAAAAAATTAGATCTAATTTAGATGCCTTTTATGCATTAAATAACAAGAAATTCAAGTTTGTTTTGAAAAATTTCCAAAGCAAACCAAGACTTGATTCAACTATAAGCAATGCATTGGAAAAATGATCAAAGTTCAATTCGATGCCTTGATATATAATAATAATAAAATGTTGAGGTCAAAAGAATTTGAATAATATAATTATATTCAAGCCAAGTAAGTCGTGGTACCTTTTTCCTTTAAAATGAATCAAAGCTTAAATTGGTAAATGGACTGCATTGACCAAAAAATATAACTTAGTGCATAAATTAATTTGCCTTTGTTTAATTATGTGTAAGATTATAAATAAACGTGAATGATTATATATAAATTCGAAGAATTGAAGGTATAAATTTTAAAGGTTATTTAAAACTCTACATTTTAAATAAGCCTTTAAACAGGCTTAATGTTTTGTTAGGCCTTTCAAGACCTAGGATCAGACTTTTAATCTCTATTGTAGGTCCAAGCCTATTTGGGTAAAACTTAACCTAACTTAACATATTTTCATCCCTAATACACACATATATTTATCTACACATATAGTTGTAGTAATTAAACTAGATCAACCTTATCATAATTAAAATAATTCTATCTTAGTCTAAACGTAGAACTTAATTTGTAATACTATACAATTGAACTACAGATTAGATCCTACATTAAGGACAGAAGGAGTATAATTTAATTAAATATATAAAATATTTCAAAGAGTAGTATTTGAATTTTTTAAAAAAATCAAAGTAATTAAATGTCACATTCAGATGTACGTAATCTTTTCCTTTTTTAATGAATTCATCACGAACTACACATATATTACACGATAATCCTTGATCGAACAGTATAAAAGACTGATTCACCAATGTCACTGATTTGATGTAACCAGCATTTAATAATATAACATGAATTGAAGTTAACATTAAAATATAGAGTAAATTTGTTGGCACACGTACGACGTACATGTGGAGGAAGATTCATTCCCCCTAGCAAGCTTTCATTGAAAATGTGAAGCTCTGTTAAATTAAAAGTTTGAAACAACTCTATCTCTTAATTAGCTTCCATGTCACTCTATCTCTCTCCCATCTCCATTACATTATTTTCTATATATAACTCACTTCTTTTCTCCATCCATGTCCTTTTTTCTTCTTCTTCTTCTTCTTCTCTCTCTCTTTTTTTAGGGTTTTATCCCTTTCATTTCATATTTGGAATCTATCTGAAGTCTGAACAGCTCGATCGTGACATGGCAGCCGGTAATAAGGTGGTTTCAAAGGGACATGCCTTCAGCAACAAATGTGCTTCTCTCATCAAACAACAACGTGCTCGTCTTTACATCCTTCGCAGATGTGCCACCACCCTCCTCTGTTGGTACATTCATGGTGATCATGACTAATACACGCACACACATATATATTATATTACCTAGTCTTTAATATAAGATCTAGTTCGTAGTGTAATGGTCCTGTTGTGTGTGTGTACTGTGTGTATGCTTTTACCGGCCAGTGTCGATATTTGAAGTGGAGCTCCATGAAGATGAGGACGTGGGCTTTTGGGTTCTGTACTGTTGGATTGCCATTGGCCACTACTGTGATCTTTTTCTTCCTTGTTTGAGTCACTGGGCAAAACCCTGTGGTTTTTTTTTTTTTTTTTTGGAAGGGATCATCAGAGAGAAGCTTGTGGTGGTTTTATATATATATATATATATATATCTTCATCAGTACGGATTTCACTCGTTCACGATCGATCTGGGCATGAAGCTTCATCGTCATCTTCAACGCTGTGCAGTAATGGAAAGGAGGAATTGTTATATGATTAATTTAAGTTGTAGAAGTTATAATTAAATGGGAATTTACTATTCGGTCCTCCTCTTGGACCCTTTTCTTTTCTTGTACAACTTGAACTTCCAATAATAATTCATGTTGCTTGCTATTTTTATTTAACTTGTTGAGAACAAAATCAACATTATATTCATGGGATTTGATGTTGATAATAACAATTAATAATAATGATAATAAAATGAAAATTTATGTTCTATTATATTATATCTTTTTCAGGTCAAAAAAATTATATTATATCTTCCCATTCATTGAACTAATGGATGCTAACATTTGAAATTATTATAAAGTGATAATTAATAATAATAATAATAATAAAGGTACAATGTTCATAGTTTATGTTATTGATAATTGATAATCAAATATTTAGGAAATTATATTTATATTATATACTACCTCCGGTCTTAATTATAGGAAGACTTTTGTAGTCTAAAATTCGCACTACAAAAGTCTCCTATAATTAGGACCGGAGGGAGTACTTGATAAATAACTAACTTATGAGGTGTTTTTTCTCGTTCTTTCAATATTTATATGCACTTATATTCATCGATCAATCAGGTTTAACATTTTCTAAAAATACACGGCAGAATTTTGGGACTGAAGTGAAATAAAATTGTAAAATAAGATGACAGAAATAATTAACCTTGAAAAATGAAAGGAACAACAAGTTCTATAGCTGACAAAGCATCAATTAAAAAATTGCTTCGTGAATTCAGAGCTACTTATTCTCAAAAATGACAAATTCTCTAATAAAAATTTTGTAAAAATAACAGAAAAATATCACTTTAATTTCAAAATCTTGTTGAGAAAAACAGTAATAAAATGAATAAGAACAGTAAAATAATTGACAACTAGTTTTATTGAGGAATCATCTATTTGACATTTTGAAATTTAAGTGATATTATTTTTTGGAATTTTCCTAAAATCTTAGCACATAATTATTTTCGAATGTCAAAAATCCACACGGAGAAAATTTAAAATTCCATTAAAGTATCATTAACAATAAAAATCATACCTACCAAATTTTAATTAAAAAATCATACCTGATAAATATAGACAAATAATCAGCTTAGATTTTGTCAATTACAAAGTCCTTTAGGCTTAATTAATAAATAAGGTTCTATATATTGTGATTTTTTCCCCTAAAACTCTCCCTCTTTAATTTCCATCAAGGTATTTTTTTTTATATATAAAATTTTTAGAAAAGGGGTTGGTTTCACCCATGTCAAGAAAAGCGTTTGGGCCCAAATCATGGGCATACTTGGGTCGGAGAGTACACATGCCTCTACCCACCACCTGTTTTTTCCATCGCTTCGTATACCCCTAGGATGTCTCCCCCAGCGCCTTGACCAACTCCAGGATCAAACCCCCTCCCTTTTGGTGAAAAAGTCTGACCCCTTTCCCAGTTGAACCCAAAGACGAGGGGTCCATCAAGGTATTAATCAGACTATGATTTCTTCCTCTCTCTTTTTTTGTTGTTGATTCATCTGGTCAGTTATGAACATATTTTTTTTCCTTTAATGGAGAAATATCAATGGGCCAAGAAATTCCAAAAGAATACCACTACTATATACAATAACAGTACTTAGGCCCTATCTCAGTCTCATCCTAAAAAATAAAAAAATGTCTTTTTCTTTTATTGGCCAAAATTTAAGGTGACATCATAATAATCCATAATATATATATATATATATATATATATATATATATATATATATATATATATATATATCTCCATTTGGAGATTTTTAAGGGAAAATTTCTTTAAAGTCTTAAAGGATAAAGAAAATACTAAAAAAGTTCCACAAAAAATTATGATGTAAAAAATGTCTTAAAGAGTTGTTAAAACTCATAGATAATCACCTACGGAAAGAGTTGTTAATGAGATTTTTTTAACAACATAATTTTCTGTATGAATTTTTTGATATTTTTTTTATCTTTAGCACTTAAAAGAATTTTTCCTTTAACGAAGCAGATGGTTGACTAAGGATGATAATAAAATGAAGAAAATGATGGTGAAATGACAACATATCCTAAAATGGTGATTATTAAATCTTTTGACAAAAGTCGGATATGACACCACAACATAATGGTTTATCGGCCTTTTATATAAATATTTTTAATGTGAGTCCAAATCTTCATTATGTGCGAATCCACGTTCTTCGGCATTTGTAATTTCATTAGTGGTGACACAGCCAAACCAAGCATCAAGTGGTTGTTGCTTGCACTTTCAAAATTGGCAAGTTTTATTCTTATTTTTTTATTCTTTATTAATTATTCCTATCTGTTAGTTGTTTAAACATATATAATTTTCTTAGACTTTTAGTAAACTATGCATATTAAAAATGACAACATATAATACTCCCTCTAATCCTGTAATACCCGCATATTTATTTATCCAAATATTACATTTTGGTAAATAAATTGGCTATTGTGTGATAAGTGGAATTATTGTTGCAAGACTTGTGTTATTATAGCCTATTTTTCTAGGATGAGTTCTGTAGGAAATTAGAGAATTTAAGGGCCAAAGTGCCAAATGACCAAAATACCCGATATGCGAAATGACTTAGGAAAATTGTGAAAAATCCTAAAAGGCAATGAAATAATTATTTGAGTTAGGAGAGTATATTATCTCTAATTGTGATAATTTGATAAATTATGAGCGTGGAGAAATTGAATAAGAATGCTCAAAAAGTATTGTAATGACCATAATACCCTCTCAAATTCTAGAATAATGCAGAAAACATGAAAACAGAAATGTCAGTGCTAGAATTATGAGGTAATGAGGCATTTTAATTAATAAAATTATCAACTAGTGATAATAAAGTAGTTAAGTAATTTCGCTAATTACTTAAGCATAAGTAAAGGAAATTCATAAGTAATTTTGTAAAACCCTAAAATTAGTGGTTTTTGGCTTAAAATTAGTAAGAACATATTTAGTAATTAATTGGAGAATTTTGTGAAAAATAAGTGAGTTTAGGTATTTTTAAGCCTAAATGCAAGAATGGACCAATTAGGTGATTTTGTGGAATTTTTGGAAAAAATTGGAATAAATAAATAAAAATTAAATAAAAATTAAATAAAAATAAAATAAAAATAATAAGATGCCATCCGAAAATTTGAAAGAAAAAGGAGAGAGAAACAAATTTTAATGTTATGGTAAAGTTGTATTATTATATAATATAATTAAAGTTAGTGAATAGTAAATGAATAAATAGGAAACGGATCCTATCTAGAGAACCAGGAATAGGAATTCCAAAGTCAAGGTAAAATATTGATCAGTGAGTTTTTACCTTCAAGTGACCTCTTCCGGAAGTTAATTCCGAGGCCTCGGTAGCGCATTTACCTAATAAGACGAAATAGGGAAAAATGCAGATAGTCACATTTTGGATCCGAAGAAAATAAATTATAACTCAACATCCGGAGATGAGTTTATGATTATATGGACATATTTGGAATCAGTGAATTTTTGTCCAGAGGTTGATGATTCCGAAAACGATTTTCAGAATCGGACGCGCCGGACACGTTTTTCGAGAAAAACTTCAACTGGATCATTGGAAACTGTAAGGGACTGGAATCTAAGTTAAATTAGATATTATTGATGAGGAAGAGAAGATCTTCAAAGTTATGAATTCAGAATTTAGAGACTACGCAAAACGGACACCGATCGGGGAAATTCTATCGACCGGGCATAAAGTAAGCTTAAGTCACCATTCTTGGACCAATGGTTTGATGCCACATCACCTCCCTTATGTCGACCAAGGCAGCCATGGACAAGAATTTACCACATTTCAACTTGATTTTACATGGTTGAAAAGAAAGGAAAAATTACAAAACTTGGAAAGTGAAAATTACCAAAGTAGCCCAATTTTTGCCTATATAAAGGCATGAACTCTTCATTCATTCTTCACACCTTTTCTTCTCTCTACCTTGGCCGAAACTTAGAGTGAGAAGCTCTGCAAAAGTTTTGCCTTAGCTCCGAGTAAGTTCTTCTGTCCTTAGTTTTTAGTTTCCGTAGTTCTTTCTGGTAGTTATAGTAGAACCGTTGTTTTGATCTAGGAAGTTTCGAATTTGTTCCTATGCTTGTTTTTATGCCTCATTGCATTGAAAGATGCCCGACGAGGTAAAAACATAGTGGGGATAATTTTGAAATGGAATACGGTCAAAGTAACGAAGTTCCTGCGAAATTCCGCCAAATTAGGGGTAGAAGGGCAAAATGGTAATTTTTACCTAAAATGCCGCTTATGATTGAAAATCACTAATAAAAGTGATATTACTCGATAGGGCATCGAAACTTTGATTTGCTGCGCGTTACGCCGCCCGACGTGCGTGAACATTTCACGTTTTTCCGTAAAAAGTACGTTTTTCCGCGAAAGTACCTAACGTCGTCAACGAAGGTACGGACGCGTCTTGTAACACTAATCTTGTACATCTTAAATACTTATATGTCAATGATATGTTCGTAGACCGTTATACGCATTATACGGGTTATAGTTTTGGTAACACCGTTTTGTTTTCCTAGCGCGAGGACACGAGTAATTATCGTGGCACCGGTGAATAGTGCAGTCATTATTGTTTACCTTATGGGGCTTTACATATTGCTTTGTGCTTATGTTTGTCGGCATAATGATCATGCATCGTTTGTATGCTTATGATATCTTGTGGTATTAGCTCTAGAAATATCTGTTGTCGTATATTGTATTGTTTGGGTATGAGGTTAACCGTTACCCGAGATTCAATATGGTGAATTGAATCTCAAATATAGCTTCGAGGATCCGGAGGAATACGGATCGAAGATCGAGGCAAGCGATTAGACGCGTGCAAGAGACTTATCTATCTTTACCGCTTTCATTATTCACTTTCAAACTCTGGATTACGTAATCATTACAATGTTACACTATGGTTGATGTTTGTTATGAATCGATTACTCACTCGCCCAATGCTCTACTCAATACTCGCTTGAAATATTTGGAAACGCGTTTTTTAAAAAAAAAAAAATCTGCTGTTTTCAAATGGGATGTTACAAATCCTAAATATAAGACAACGTTGATTTTTTTTAGAGAGATTAAGGAAGATAAATAAATTACTACCTTCGGTCCTAATTATAAAACCTAGTTGACTTTTTTCTGGAGAGATTAAGGAAGCTAAATAAGTTACTTAATCATTTCATATATTGTATTTTCTTAGATTATATATTAATTTATTATTCAAACTATTTAATTTGAAGAAAAAAATAAAAATAAACTAAACTAATTTAATTAAGTTTCTTAATCTCTCCAAAAAAGTCAATTAGGTCTTATAATTATGATCGGAGGGAGTACTTAATTATATCATATGTTTGTACTTTAGGTTATATATCGTTTATAAGTTAGAAAAAATAGTTTGGAGAAAAAATGACAAATATAAATATTTTAAATTAATTTAATTAAACTTCCTTAATATCTTTAAAGTCAAACTCTATTTTATATTTCGGACCGGAAGAGAATAACAAGTTTAGTTGAATTGGATTATAAGATAATGCAAATGCATTCTGTAGTGTTCCAAAAAAAAAATGCATTCTGCTAATCTAGATGTTTGATTGGCACAGTAAAATAATTCAATGTAATCTTAATTATAACATTACGAGTCTACATTATGTGCACATAATTAACATAATTATGTGCTTCTTATTTCTCATACCTCTATTAGAGGCATGAGCATATTATATATATATATATATATATATATTGTATTTATTTAGATTTAAATTATATATTGCTTTTCGAGATGTTTTTTACACCATATCTCAAATTAATTAGTTTCAATAATACGGTGTTACAAACAAATGCAAAACTGAAACTAATTAATTTGAGATATTGGGTGTAAAAAAATCTCAAAAAACAACATATAGTTTAAATATAAATAAATACAATACATAAAAAAATAAATATGCTCATACGGTCATATCTCTAATAGAGGCATGAGCACATAAGAAGCATATAATTATATGCACAGTGGACTCTAGATATGTAATATAGATTTAAGCTTGTAAAGTAAGGATATCTATGCTCTTAATGAATCAACATTTAGGCATTTATATATTCTATTTTTAATTTATTCTTGATAGGGTAAAAAATATCATTCACATTATTTTCATTTTTGTTAAATAAAGTATAAATTTTATTTTATTATATTCCTGACACTAAGTAACAGCAATTTGGTTAAATAAAATATTCAATTTTTCTCAAGTTATACTAAGAGTTTGAACCTTGAAAAAAACTTCTGAAAATCACTCAAATCTATCTGACTTTATAATATCAGATACTGAATAAAAGCAACAACAACAAAAGGAAAAAACTAACGAGATACTACCTCCGGTCCTAATTATAAGACCGGTTGATTTTTTTTGGAGAGATTAAGAAAGCTAAATAAGTTATTTAATCCTATCATATGTTTTGTATCATTAGATTATATATTAGTTTATTAGTCAAACTAATTAGTTTAGAGAAAAATAAAAAATAAACACTCTAAAGTAATTTAATTAAATTCCTTAAATTTCTCCAAAAAAATCAATCTGGTCTTATAATTAGGACTAAAGGAGTATATGTTATGAGTTTAATAGAATTAAATGCAACTCTAGTAAATACTGTAAGATTCACTTGCAAAATTTTAAATTATAATGATTAATTAATTTGAAAAATGAATAAAATTTTATAAGGATCAAAATACTAACTAAACTTTAAAATATAATTAATTATATCTAAACAAAAAGGACAATCAGATCCTTATTATCTTACACTGAACAAAAAAAATCCATCTTATAATCATTATGCTTTAAGAATTTCTCACAAAAAAAAAATATATTAATTAAATTTATTAGTTACCACTTCCGTCCCATTCCATTCCAATATCATATTGTAAAGACTCTCATTATGATTATTGGCTTCATCATTGATATTTGATAGTATGAAGATATATATCTCAAGCTTCACAGCAGAAATAGAATATTTCCATGTGTATGATGAGATCTTGTGTTAATAGAATTTAACCTCCTTTTAACATTCTAGTTCCAAATGCCGTTAGTGAAGTAAAATTTAAATATGGTTAATGTACAGTTCTGCCCTCGAAATAACCCATCAAAAGCACAAAATATCTATAAGTTTTTTTTAGAAGTATTTTTATTTTAAAAGTATTTACAAAGAAGCAAATTCGCCATAACAAAAAATTAACAGTGATAGTTAAAAAATTGATATTGGCGGTTAATATTTTTTTATGGTAAAAAGCAAAACTACTAATCTTTGGTTACTTCCAGGGTTAAATTGTTTCTCGAAAAACTTTTAGATATTTAATGCTCCTAGAGTGGTTATTTGGAAGGTAAAATTTCATCGTGACCCAATTTAAGCACATTAAATTTCTAAAATCAAGTACTCGTATTAATACTCCCTTTGGTCCTATTATAAGAGTTTGATAATCAAATTAAGTGGTTAAAAAAAACAGTTAAAATTTCATTAAAAAATAAATATGTCTGAAATAAACTTGTTTTTCAAGATATGCCCTTATTTATAATGAGAAAAGTAAAAAAAAAGAAATAGAATAGTATAAATATCATCAACCTTTTAATTAATGCAATAAATAGAAGGGGAAAAAAACTCAATAAACTGGAAAAAAATTATAAAAATAAGACAATTTGAGGGATTATAAATTTTTATCGGAACATTTTAATTTTCCAAGTTCTTGGAAACCCAAATTCTATCATCAATACACATAGCTAGCTGATCAGTGTGATTTCGATGTTGTAATATCAGTTATTACAGTCCTGATTTGCTAGTTCTGTGGACGGAAGCTGCGTCGAAGTTGAACTGAGGTTCGTTTTCTTCTATTGTTTTGTATTGTCACAGTCCTGCAGCTAGCTAGTGCCTATGCTTTCTTTTGCTGTCGTTCTTGTTTTTCCTCTTTTTTTTAAGAAATGGACATGCACATTGGCGGATCTAGGTATGAAGTTAGGGGGGCAACCGAGCAAGTGCCCCCCAATTATTTGGGATTTTTTTTAAAGAAAAAAATTCAAATTAAAGTTAAAGGAGTTTGAATTAATAACTTGAATATAATGGTTTCAAATTTTCATTAGTATTAGTATTATTTGTCTACTTTCCTTGAATTAATACATGTTTAAATGATTTTTCATTCTTAAATTAAGTGTTCAATTTAAATACATCAATATTACATTTCGTAATCGGATGAGGGATGAATGGTTGAATAATTGTTAAGTGTCTTATATTGAAAAATATGTATTTGATAAAGATTGATAATAAGACAATTATGATAGAATTCCAAAATACAAGGCCTAGAAGGATGACATTGTAATTATTTTTATTGTAATATATATTTTTTTATTAAAATATATGTCTTGAACTTATTGAGTGTCACCCTTCATTGTAATTTATGTATTGCATTTCTAACAATATTTAGCTTTTCTTTTCTAAATGACAGGTTTGTAAAATAATTTCCTCTTATTACATCATTAATATTCACTTGATTTCATAATTTTTTTTTCTTGTTTATATTCTTTTATTTTTTAATGCGATTTAAAACTTTCCTTTAAAAAAAAAAAAAAAAAAAAAAAAAAATGGAAGCGGCGCCGAATCCCCCCACCAATCGTGCCCCTTCCGTAATTTCCTGACTCCGCCACTAGACATGCGTATAGTCTATCTAGCACTCCTTTTTCTTTTGTTGTAGATTTCATGAGTTACTGTGATGATACAGCAAATATATATACTTTTCTTTATGATAAGAGGAATGAAACGAAGCACTTGAGTAGCATCTTCCCTATGCTTGACATTTGGTTGGGCTAGAGAAAAATTCTTTGATTTTAAAACTTCATGCCAATAATGTGTTTGTGTAAATGCCCCACTACTGAAAACGAAACCAATGACCTCTGTTTGGTGGACTATACTTTCAAGCTTCTAATCAAAATAGTCAAAAAGTTGGAATAACAGTCAAAACCTAATTATGAGCATGTCTAATGAAACATTCCTTTCTCTATTGAATCACCCCCAGGCCTTAACAAAACTTTATTTCCTCATATAAGACAGGGGTACCGTACTAACATATCCTCAGTTACTACAGTCCCAACCTTGCTTGGAAAATTCTGAAATTTACTTGCTAGCATGCCTAAAGAATGCACGAAATAGTTGGCCCAAAAAAGAATGATATGAAAGAAATGATAGATAGGACAAAGACACACAACTTCATGTGCCAAGGGACTTTATGTACTCCTATGAAAACGTTTTTCTAACCTACCTTAAATAGACAAATAAGAGTTCCTCTGATTAGAAAACTTGAGGTCAAATATGAAATTTGAATCAGTATAAACTATAAAGAAACTAGCACTTTTTTCTCCAAAAAAGTCTTGATGTAGAGAGGCATAGCTCTTGAATAGAATTCACTGCAGCAGATATTATTGTTGGAACTGCCGTAGTAAATAGAACTGTATTCTACAAAGTTGTGCTGCAATGTTCAACTGTCTCATTTATTCATTGTTCCATCATTTATAAAATTGGTAACATTTCTTATGACATGCTTCCTCTCTCTCTCTCTCTCTCTCTCTCTCTCTCACACACACAGAGACACACAACTTTGGTGTCCCAAGTTGATTTGAGGTATCATTGTTATTCATCTCTTCAATGATTTTGTGAACTTTATACATAAAATTTCCATTCAAGTCCAGATTAATTTCCAAGTTAATTTGAGCAATAACCTGTGAATGTTATCTGACCTGGAAAGCATGGGATATTCACTATACAAATAATCATTTCAACTACAATGCAATCATTTTAGAATCATACATTGTCAAATCAACAGGTTAATTTAAAAATTTGTGTGTTGTACATTTCCATATCTAACAAGCCTTAGTTAGGACTTGGAGTGCTTAAGCAAATTTAATCCTTCTAAGATAGCTGGCTGAAAAATAAAATGGATATTGATAGTTTTATATTGAAAATTTTCTATTATCTACAAATTGCAAACAGATGTGAAAAGTGAAAACACAAAACCAAAACCATTGACCTGTTGAACTACCTCATGGACAGAGACGGAGCACATAGTATTTGTTGTAACGCGAAATATGCATCAGTATGAGATATCAAGTCCCAGTGTATGGTCTTCAGCTCAGAAAAAGTTCAAGTCTCACATTCTCACTAGCTTCATTAACCTCTGATATGTTAGCTTA
The DNA here is from genome assembly GCA_019022615.1 of Acacia melanoxylon. Taxonomy (NCBI): domain Eukaryota; kingdom Viridiplantae; phylum Streptophyta; class Magnoliopsida; order Fabales; family Fabaceae; genus Acacia; species Acacia melanoxylon. The sequence goes on along the minus strand of JAFJYJ010000041.1, from coordinate 5,178,834 downwards.
AAATAGCATTTTCCTTTATTATAGGAGCATATAGAAGAGGGTGAGAAGTTAGAATCAAACTTATATTATCCTGGTTAAGTTACCATTCAGTTCAATAGCTCCTGCTATTAATAATTTCTAACTATGACCATGATAACAAGTAAATTCAGTAACAGTGCTGCAATATTAAGAATGAGTAGTGAAGAGGAATGTTACTTTAGGATGCTGTACATGTCAGAAAAGGAGCTTAGCGGTGGCTGATGTTATGTGAAGCAATAGTTTTTTGCATGAGCAGTGAAACTAGTGACTAAAATAGAGAGTTCATCAGTTGAATGTGGATCACCATAATCTGAATCGATTTGTGAAAGATTGGTAGCAGCAACATTATTACCTTGATAATCATCATTTACAGTGGTAAGAATCAAAATCTGTACTTGTAAAGATACAAAAAATTTTGCACAAGTATACATATCTGCTGTCAAGATTTTTTAGAAGAACAATAATTTTTCTCTACTCTTTATTCTGTTGTTTGGCAGATCCCACATTCTTCAACCAATCAACAACTTCTCTGATGCTTGGTCTCTTGAAAGGATTGAGGTTGACACACATGCAGGCCACATCAAGTACCTGCAGCATCTCTTCTTCAAAGCCCTTTCCTCTCAGAAGAGGGTCGAAAACTTCGTCTTGTTTTCCTTCACTCCTCATTTGTTGCACCCAGCCAACCAATTCCCTTGACATTTTTGGCTTGCATATGTCAACAGGTCTCCTCCCAGTGAGCAGCTCAAGCATGACAACCCCAAAGCTGTACACATCTCCCCTGAGAGTGGCAACCCATGCTTGTCCATACTCTGGGGGAATGTAACCTAATGTACCTACAAGTTCAGTGGTAACATGAGTGTGATATGGAAGAATCAACCGAGACAACCCGAAATCAGCAACATGTGCCTCAAACTTCTCATTAAGGAGGATGTTGCTTGACTTTATATCACGATGGACAATGTGTGGTTCGCATATCTGATGCATGTAAGCCAACCCACAACTCGCACCCTGTGCAATCTTCAGTCGGGTTGGCCAATCAAGTTGAGTTGCACCATCTGGCTTCTCATGCAACCAGTAATCCAGACTTCCATTTTCCATGAAAGAATATATCAGAAGCCGAAAGCCATTATGTACACAGTAGCCTTGCAATGCAACCAGATTCTCGTGCCGGGCTGTTGATAAAACCTCTACCTCTGCTTTAAATTCCCTTTCCATAAGCCCCAAATCTCCTGAAAGTTTCTTGATAGCTAGCTTAGTTCCATCAGGTAACGTTGCTTTATAAACCAAACCAAAACCCCCACATCCTATTATGTTTGCTTGACTGAAATTTTCAGTGGCTTTTAAGATCTCAAATATGTTGAGATCTTTGATTTCATTTGTTTTATTGGGGAACATCACCACTAAACTAGCCTCCTTATCAACTTCAGGATGAACACCACTATTGGAGTGGGCAGAAATTGTATCCAGTTCAATCTTGTCTGGGTCTCCCCCTGGATTGATCCTCCTCTTGGAAAGTATCCAGATTATTAACACAGTCATGATAGCAACAGTGCCCAAACAGACTGCGATAACAAGTCCAATCATGATTTTTTTGTTCGAAGTGCGATGAATTGTGCTGTTGTTACCTTGTGGACTAGGACAAGAACGTTGTATAACTGAACCGCACAATTGTGGGTTTCCTGAAAAGCTGGAAGGAGGGAAAGTATCAAATTGGCCACCCGTTGGTATCTCTCCTTGAAGATCATTGTTCGCCACGGTAAAAAATGACAAGAAATGGAGGCTTTTGAGTGAAGAAGGAATTTCACCAGACAGTTGGTTTCCTGAGAGGTCTAACTTCTCTAAATTAGTCAAGTTAGAAATTTGAACAGGAATACTGCCAGAGAAGTTGTTACTACCCAGGTCCAGCTGATGTAGAACTTTCATTAGGCCAATCTCCTTAGGAATATTGCCACTGAGACCATTGTTTCTCAGATATATCGCTGGTGGTAGGTTGGAAAGCTGATTATACTGCTGCTGAGAAGCATTTTGCGGCACAATGAAGACAGGTAACTCCAGGTAAGACCTTATTATTCTATCGTTTGTCTGTTGTGATGTTAATGCTGGAAATCCTGCGGGCTCCGCGGGAAATACTCCTGTAAGTTGGTTATGAGACAAGTCTACGTAGAATAGCTGTGGAAGGTTACCCAACCAAGGAGGAATTGAACCGGTCATGAGATTAAAGGACAGATCAATGACCTCGAGCATCCTAAGCCTTGCAAGCCAGCGTGGTATTTGACCTGTGAAATTACAACCACCCAAGGCTAGAACTTGGAGTTTTGGAAATCCGCCTGGGCCTACTAAGCTCTTATCATACGGCAAGGTTTCATTATAAAAATTCTTTGAGAGGACAAGGCTACTAAGGTTATTGAGTCCCGCAAGTATCTTCATAGCTCCAGTGAAATTTCTTAGGTAGTTGGTAGATATTGATAGGAAAGAGAGAGACTCAAGTCTAAGTATATCTGGTGTGATCTGTCCCACGAGATCATTAGATGCCAGTCTTACCGCAGCTAGTGATTTGCATGCATAAAGGGTTATTGGTAAAGTGCCCGTAAAATTATTGTTGCCAAGATCAAGAGTAGTAAGCCGCTGGAATCCGGAGAAATTAAAATCTACAAGATTCCCCTTCAAGAAGTTGACCCTCAAATTCAACTCAACTAGATTGACACAGTTCACCAGAGATGGGGTAAAGTACCCGTCAAATTGTTTATATGAAGGAGTAGCTTTTCCAGCTTGGATAGCTTCCCAATATCTCGTGGTATGAGTCCTCTGAAATTATTGGAGAAGAGCGCCAGGACTGTGAGATTGGTAAGTCTAGCAATGCCATCATCAATATTTCCAGAGAGTTGATTGAGGGGCAAGGAGATCTCTCTGAGGGAAACGGCATCAAAAAGATCGCCAGGAAGAGGCCCAGAGAGAAAATTGAAACCTGCTCGGAAAATCTCAAGCTTGGAACATGCTCCCAATCCAGATTGAATTGAACCGTTGAATTTGTTGTAGGAAAGATCCAAAAGTATGAGGCTGTCATTAATGCAAAGTTGAGAAGTGGGAATTGGACCTATGAAGCTATTGTTACTGACATTAAAAGATGTCAAAGTCCCTGCTGCTGCAGCAGCTCCAAGGTACTGAAGGAAAGAAGAAGGGAGTGTTCCTTGAAACAGATTGCTAGACAAATCAAGCTTCTGGATAATACTACTGGTTTTGTTATTATTATTCACATCAGATGCTGGCAACTCATCAGAGAGACGATTGTAGCTTAAATCAATACTCTGCAGGTGACTAAGGAGTGATAAGAATTGGGTTGGGAGATTACCAGAAAGTCGATTATGAGAGAGATTGAGCTGAGACAGACCAGTGAGGTTCGTGAGAGCAGGGGATATGGAACCAGTGAGACCTCTGGATGGAAGCAATAAGCCAATAACTCTCTGATCCCCATTACCCATATTGCTCTCATCGCAAAGAATGCCTTCCCAAGAGCAGCAATCAACCGAAGAAGACCAATTAAGAGGAGGGTGAGGTTCTGTGGATATATTGTTGGAGAATTCCAAGAGAGAATCTTTATCCAATTGGGTACAAGAAGAGGAGACAGTGACAACAAGGAAAGACAGAAGAACTAAAGGTACCATGAAAAAGGCCATGAACCTCGTAGTATCCCCGAGAATAATGGTGGAGGAGGGTCGAGTTGCAGAAGCTGATGTTGATGGGTTTGGTCTGTGTCTTTGCTTTGAAGCTACTAGGGTCATCAGAACAGATACCCAGAAGGGAAAGATGTCGTCTTGGGGATCTTTCTTCATGTAAAATGAAGAACAAGAAGAAGAAGACGATGAAGACGAAGGAGAGAAAGCAGACATATGGGTGTCATCGGCCAATCTGGGAAGAGGAGTTTGGGGATTATTGCATCGGCGTGACCATGCCTTGACCCTGAAAAATGGATGTATGAGAGAGAGAAAGAGTGGCGTGACGTTGACAAATGGGTATGCATATATAAAAGGAGGAGGATCCTTCCATTATGAAAATCATTTGCATTTCAGCGTTTACTTTTTGAGGGGGCTTTGTTTGTTTTGAGGGGCGGCCGGTAGTGGCTGGCTGGGTGGAATTTGTCTAGGATCATCATCATCATGATTGACAAGTATGCCTTTCATTTCATTGATAACGTGTGGAGCAGACAAAAATATAATATATATATATATATATAGAGAGAGAGAGGGGGGGGGGGTGAAGGTCTGCTTATTGTGGTCTGGTTCAAGTGTTCTTCTACTAGCACCTGTTGAGTTTTTATGGGAATATTCTGGTTCTGAAGTTCTAAGGATGAAGATGAATAGCCATTTCTTTTCTTTTTTTTTTAGATTATTTTGAAAACGTATCTGTTTGAGATTGAATTCTTAGAATGGGTCTTCCACTTAGATAACAATTGAATCCTTTTTGGTGTGAGAGCTGGAGCTCTGGGTTATGGCACTGCTCAGGAAATAGTTAACATGATTTTCACCTTGAGGCTTTTTTTAAGTGAAAAAGATTTTTAAAAAAAATCACTTAGATTTTAAAATTATAAATCATTTTGTTGAGTCTAAGAATATAGGTATTAATTAAAAGAGTATAATAATTGATAACCCGTTTTAATAAAAAATCACTTATTAAAATTTTAAAGTTAAAGTGTTTTTTTTTTTCTCTCCTTTTATTTTTATCTATTTTCATTTGAAAATTTAATTATCTACCACTCAATTCATAAAGTGTAATTAAGTTAAATTCAGTTGGTCAGGTTTTAATTTAACTATTGGGTTAATATAATTTTTGGACCTCAAATTTATTATCTCCATTTTGGTTTTGGTCCCTTAAATTTTATAGCATGGGTTTAAATCCCTTAAGGGCAAAATAGTCTATATTTTTTATTTCATTATAGGAACCAATGATTTAAATGGAATTAATGAAACTTAAAGGACCAAAATCAAAATGAAGATAAACTACCAAATATTACATTAGCTCTAAACAATTAAATATTTAATAAATTGGCTCCTACACTTTTTAAAAATAAAGATCACTGAGTTATACCTTAATCATAAAATATAAAAATTAATAGATTAACTAGCTAGAAAAACCGAGGTTGCACCGACTTAAAATTTAAAAACTGCGATGTGGTCGAGTCGAAACTACAAAATTAAATGATTAACTCTTACGTTTAAAAATTCATTTTGCTAGAAAATTATCTACATCCCATCTTGCTTTATTAAGAATTATTTTATTTAAATTGCATTAAATAATCATATGCAATATATTACATATATTTCAAACACCGAAAATAGTGGGCATAAAATTTAGATAAGCTCTAAAGAAGACATTTCAATTTTCAAACCAACCAATGAAAATATAAAAATACACGTCTGGATTTTTGGATTTTTGTTGGTAAGAATTTGATCAAGAGATTATAATAAAAGTGTTCAATAAGAAAACACCAGAACATGTAGGTGTATAAGTACAAATGACCTAACCTTTATATTTTTTTTTTTATCTCATTCCATGGGACAAGTCAAAAACCCAAGAACGTATCAAATCAAATTTTAGTGGTTCCTTTTTTTTTTCTTTTTTTTATATGAAATAAAAATTGAAAAAATATATTCATCACGACTTCTTCTTTTTTAATTATATTTCCCATTTTCATTGGAATATCCAGCGCATCTTATGCAAATTGTCTGATTATTTATTGCAATGATATAATTTATTATTTTATAACGTTTGAATTGAAATATGAAATGTCCAACTCTTTATGTATTGACCACTTTTTTTTTATGTGTCTTGGGATAGAAGACGAGTGAGGTATTCCACAACTTGCGTAGTTGCGTTAATTAAAAAATGAGACTGGGTAATTTTCAAGGTCTCCCTGCACTTTAAAATTATTTTTTGGTTTATAAAATAAATAAATACAATTGTAGCATTTACTATTACCTTTGGTCCTAATTATAAAATCAGGTTAACGTTTTTGGAGAGATTAAAGAAGTTAAATAAATTATTTAATCATATCATATGTTATGTATTCTTATATTAGTTTATTAATGAAACTAATTAGTTTAGAGAAAAAATAAAAATACTCTGAAGTAATTTAATTAGCTTCCCTTAATCTTTCTAAAAAATAACTTAATTTTATACTACCTCGGTTTTAATTATAATACCTAAGTTGACTTTTTTGGAGAGATTAAGGAAGCTAAATAAGTTACTTAATCATTTCGTATGTTGTATTTTCTTATATTATATATTAGTTTATTGGCCAAACTATTTAGTTTGAAGAAAAAAATAAAAATAAAAATACTCGAAGTTAATTTAATTAACTTATTTAATCTCTTCAAAAAGTTAACTAGATCTTATAATTAAGGCGGAGGAAGTACTAATTAGGATGGAGAGTATATAAGTACGTAGATGATTTCGAGATCTTTTATTATTTTTAATTTTATTAAATAAATCTCTTGCTAAGCAACTCATGAGTTGGATGACAAAGATTTCTCTATTCCACAGTCAAAGAAAAATAGCATAAATTTCAAACCCTGTGGATGGGGGGGGGGAAAAAACTGGGAAAAATTACAAGTGTTCTTATTTTGACAGGATGAATAAAAAATAAATAATCTGAGGAGATATATTTTAAAAGAATATGAGTATTATATTAATGTAATTGGATTCGTGAATATCGAGTAGATTCACGTATTTAATATTAAAAAAGACTAAATGGAAACCTTTCATAGTTGCTTTCATATTGTTACTATTTTATTCAGATTCAAAGTTTTTTCCCCAAATGTGAACTCAATAATGTTATTTTAAAAGCAATGGATACTTATCCATACATCTACTTACTTAGCTTATGTTATCGATGTATTATTATTTATTATTTTTTCAAAGTCAAATTCAATATTTCACATCAAGTTTTTTGGAATTCAATAATTTTGGTTTAATGTTTCAGTTTTTACTGTAAATTTTTTTTTTTTTTGTCACATTCACATAAAATTGAGTGGGTCCTATAATAAAGAAAAGAAAAAAAAATATTAGTAGGACCTTGAAACATTAAACTCTTAAAGTTAAAAATGTCATTAAATCTTTGAGTAATATTCGCTTAAAAAGCTTATTTACCTGTTATTAGAAGCTGCGATTTTTTTTTTTAACCCTGTACCTTTGAATTAATATATTACTCCCTCCAGTCTTAATTATACTTTTTTGAAAAAATTAAGGAAATTAATTAAATTATTTTATAGTATTTTTTATTTTTCTATAAATTAATTAATTTAACTAATAAACTAATATATAATCTAAGGATGCACAACATATTATATAATTAAGTAAACTTATTTAGGCTTCCTTAATCTCTTCAAAAAAATCAATCTGGTGCTTACAATTAGGACCGGAGACATTATGTAATTATAACTTCTAACAACAGAAAAAGAAATTAATACTTTGATGCTCAAAAGAAAACCCATTAGACATTCTTAACACAGAAGAAAGACATTAATCATGGTCTTAAATTTAGTTGAGAAATATTTTAATCATGGATGGGTTTCGTAGCAGCAACGTTAATTTATAGATTTAATGGCACTCATTTTGACAAAGACTCCAATTTATTTATTTATTTCACTTTTTACTAAAATCTTAAGTAAAAATTGCTGAAATTTTCCCCATTACAAAATTTATTACCCTGGCCAACAGGGTCAAGTCTATCAAAAAAAGACTAAATTATGTGAAGAATTAAAGTCCAAATTCCTATTAGAAATGTACTCACTCTAATTCTAATTATATGAACATTTTTATAGTACAATTTACACAATAAAAGTGTTACTATAATTAAGACTAGAGGTAGTATTTGACAAGGCTTCAAGTAGGATTGTCCTTAATACAAGAATACACGTATGTAACCAGAAAAAAAAAAAAAATCATTAGCCAAAGTATCTGAAATTTGTTTGCAGGAAGAGGTGCAATTTTTCTTTAGTTGTGTGCAGTCCATTTTTAACTATGCACAAATAGAAAGATATTTGCATATAACTAAATTCTAAATACATGTTACATTCTATTAAAGAAGACTTGCAGTTATCTTTAAGTAATAAATTTTGCATTGAGAGATTTAAACATTCTTCCCAAATCTTAAACCAATGAACCATACTCAAATAAGGGATAAAAGAATAAAAATCTGAACTTCTAGATTCAAGTGGGCCAGGTTTGAAGTCAACGTTAATAATGAGGTAGATTTTGGTTTACAAATTTAAATGTTCCTGTTAAATTACATGTCAATTTAAGGTAAATTGACCGAAATTAGTATTTATAATTATATGTACCATTTTTTTGGTTGTCACCTTTGGTTCATCTGGAAATTTTCATTTTACTAAAGTCGGATCCAACCCATAATCACATGATATATTCATATAGTATACAGGCCAGACGCCTAGTACTTATAGAAAATTGTGATCAATTTTTTCTTTTTGTTAAACCCATATTTTGATTATCTTTTTATTGTTAAAAAATTAGCAAAATATTATAAACAAATAAATAAATGCATACATGAAAATTATAATATATTACCAGTTTTATATAAGTTTCATCTCTGTTTTCATATTTTTTAATGGGATAAATTAAGTGGAGGCTAAAATTATATATAAAATATTGTTACAACCTTAGACATATTATTTATGCAATTTACTTCAACATGTAAATAATTATATTAAGATTAAATATTTTCAATAAGCAAAACTAATATACTTTTCTTAATGAACTGATTAGTTTACAAATTAAAAAGAAGGATGAACGTTTTCAAGTTTTTTTTTTTTTTTTTAAAAAAAAAGATTCAGTATGAATTTTAGAAAGGAGGAAAATGATGAAACTATAAGAAGGGCAAATTAAACTACTAATTTAATTTTCTTGTCTTAAAACTATTTTGTTTTAATTAATTTACACTATATTTGTCTCTTAATCTCGTTTTATATTTTAAAATCAACTTCAACGTAGTTTTCTATTTATCTATTGTCCTGGAATTATTATCTATGTAAAAAATGACAATTCATGCAGCACAAATTAAATTTTAAAATATCAGATGAAATGGAAAGGCAAAGTGGAAACATATAAAAAAATAAATAAACTAATTAAATTAAGTCATGATAAGAAAAACACATATTATTGATCCTGACTCTGAGTTCTGATCAAAGAAATTGGAAACATATAAAAAATAAATAAACAGTATTTTTTAGGATAAAATACAGCGATTAAAAGTTGAAACAAAAGGTCCTTCAAGAAATGAGTTGACTAAAATATATATGTTGACTTTCTTTTTCCTTCCCGTAGGATCAAGAAGACCTTAGAATTACGAAGTTGATCGGGTGGGATTGTGGGAATATAGTAACTTCAATTCAACCTGTGATAATTATTAATTAATATTATTTATTCATATTTTCAAATTCATTCTACGGCATCTTTTTTTTGACTTTTTCCTTATTATATTCTTCAAAATAATATATAAAAATGCGATAACATAACAACAATATGTGAACGTGAAAGCCTGAAGTCCTACTCTACTCTAGAAGAAACACGGGTCATCTCACGAGTCTTTTGGCTCGTTTAATGGTCTAAGAAATCAATTTTGTGCTGTTTATTATTAATTAATGTTATTATTTTGGCCACTAAAATAATGACAATTGTTATTAAAAAATATCATTTTTATTAGGGTTAAGGTGCAAAAATAGACATGTGATTTTCTCCTAGAAATACCCAAGAAGAAACGCTTTTTTTAGGTGCAAAAGTGATTTATGTGATTACAAATTAGGTGCAAAAATAGCGTTTGTCAATCGTTAAGTTTGACTTTTGATCATTAAGTTTGACTTTTTTGATTGACGATGACGTGGCATTTCAAAGGTGCAAAAATAATTTTATGATCTTAAAAAAATATTTCGTGTATTGACCAAGTACTAAAAGGATCTTGAAAAAAATATTTCTGAGTCTTCAAAGTACTAAAAAGTATTTTCGTGATAATTGATTGGTACAAAAAAAATATTTCATAATTTTGAAAAAATATTTTAGGATCTTGAAAAAATATTTCGTGGTAATGACCGGTACTAAAAGGATACTTTGAAAAAAATATTTGAAATGTCACGTCATCGTCCCAAGAAAAAGGTCAAACTTAACGGCCAAACGCTATTTTTGCACCTAATTTGTAACCACATAGTCACTTTTGCACCTAAAAAAAAAAGCGTTTCTTCTTGGGCCTCGGAGATAAAGCGGCGTACGCATTTTTTTGCACCTTAACCCTTTATATTAATATTTATTTTTAATTAATGTGAGAAATATGTTTTATCTATAATTATTTTGTCTTATTTTTTTGTTCCATGTATTATAAGATTCTTTCCTTATCATGAGGTCAATTTGCAACCTATTTATTTTTCTAAATCTATATATAGGTAATAATATAGCCATAAAATAAAAGGGAATTAATTCTACAAAAAAAAAAGATAAAAAAGGAATTATTTTTGTTTATTCCCGTTTGAAAATATTAAAAGTTTAAATTGATAATCTCTTATGAATAGCTTAAAAATATATTTTTTGAATTATATATTTTTTATTTTTACTATGTATATGAAGTATCATAAATTTAAAAGTTTAGAGTATATTTTTTGTCAGATTCTATTTAGTAAACAAACTTTAAAAAATGTGTTTTCAGTTCTTTTAAATTAACACTACTAACGGAAAATGTTGAGTTATCAAATTTAAATGCTGATATGTCTTTTTAGAAGATTGATTTTAGAATTAATATATGAAAGTAATTTTATTAAAGAATTAAAATTTGAATGTATCAGCATTTTAAATTTGCTAAATCATCATCTTCCAATAGAGAAGTAGTTGATGGTGTTAACTTAAAATGATAAAACCACACTTTTTAGATTTAAATGATTAATATAGAACATTGTCTTAAAAACCAAAAATATACTTCAACCAATTTAAAAACTAAATTACACTTTAGCCTTGATTTGTCCATGTTTATTTTTAGTTTATAAAGAGCAAGCTTTACGCTTGAGATTGGTACCACAGTCTACTACTTAGATACTAACACTAGATTCATGTGGTAATCTTTGACCCAAAAAAAAAATTCATGTGGCAACGTATATCACCTTCCAATCTAAACATGTCCAAACACGCATCAAGCGGTGCCAACAAAATAATTGAATCCAAAACCATCCCCGAGCCAATCTAGCCAAGTAGTTCAAATTTATTTCAAATACTCTTCATTGACTTTCTTTACATTGTTCTAGCATTTCAAGTTGGAAAAAAAAAATCAAATTATATTAATATACAACAACGATAGAAATAGTGATCTAGATCATGCCTAAGGACATTGATTTTGCCACACATAGTAAAGAATAAGAGATATCTCGATTCGAGAAATCAAAATAATTAAGAAAATTGAACCATTTCGTCTAACATTTTTTTAGATTTGATAAATATTGGTTGATCGTGTATTTTATTATAGTTCTATGATTGAGAGTAACATTTCCTATTTGATATCTTTAAATTTCATATTCGAAGTTACAATCGGATGATCTAAAATTAAACAAACTATTCTTGCAAAAAAGAAGAGAACAGAACTACATGAATTATAAAATAAGAACCCACTAGGAGATAGGAGACCTTGAAGCTGGCTCAAGATTTCAATGTAATATAGTTAACAGTGATTGAATAAACCCTTCATGCGAAAGGCTTTGTGAAACATATATAGCAGAAATATAAATTGAAAATCTAGCATAAAGATCATAGATGAGGGAGAGAGAAGAGATTAGGTTAAGAGCTTGGTGTGCTTGAGAGTTTGGTGAACATACCCACATTAAATGCAGTTATTTTTGGAGGCAAGACTTTCTTTTTTAAACCACTCACACCATAAATACAACATCTGAACGTTGGGTTTTAAAGTGGTTAATGAGACCATAAATGGCTAATCAATATCCATAAACACCCCTCAGGCCTCAGCGTTTAGAAATCAAAACGGGAAAAAGCATTTTCTGGAAGGCTATTAAACTAAATAAATTGTGTACTACCTCCGGTCTTAAATATATATAAGACATATTTTGTAGTATAATTTTCACGGTAAACTATGTCATATATTTAGGACTGGAGGAAAGATATATTTTAGAAAGTAATTTTTGGAAATATATAAAAAAGGTACCCATTAATAATTGTTGTGCAAATTTTTTTTCAGCCTCTTTTATTTGTGTAAATTCTCATCTTAGAGTGTGTGTACATGCCCTACACCTTCTTCAGATTTAAATAATGTAGGACTTCTTATGAAACATACTATAACTATATACTCCTCTTTTGGTAAAAAAAAAACAACAAAAAAAAAAAAACAAAACTATATACCCTCTGATCCTATTTATAAGACACTTCCAACATTTTTCACACATGTCAAGAAGAATCTTAAATCTCATTTACTCTGTTATAAAATTTAACAATTTTCTATATATAATACCAAATGAAAATAAAGTCAACATAATAATAAGTGAACGATTAAATTGTATTAATATCAAAACTTTGTGATAGAGTACCTTATGAATAGGATAAAAAAACTTTATTTCTCTGCCTTATAAATAAGACCTGAAGAATATATTATTGGATGGAATATATTTCGCAACAAATCGCACGCATGGATTGCACTTTGCTTGGACCACTATGATCTCCAAGATCACATCACATACACAACAGGATAAAAGTTAAAATATCTTAACCTTCAAAATGGAAGTATATAATTATATATATAGTACATTTTTCATATACGATCAATAATGTTATAATAGAATTAAGATATATATATATATATATATATATATATATATATGTATGTATGTATGTTTGTAAATGATAACTAAACGATAACCAATGGAGTGAGTCCAGGTGAAAGTAGCTTCCTATGAGGAGCTAGGTATCACGTATGTATGTAAGAGAGTCAACAAATATATATATACATATAATGGAGGAGACAGGTTAAGTGGGAGGTTTGGGCTGAGTCAATATTACACTTATGAGCAGATCTATTTGTGATCCTCCTATACTATTTTATTATTTCTTACTTTTTTTTCCCTCAACTTTAATTTGATCTGTTTTTTCTATTATGTCTCTCTCATATATTGTATCGTGCACAATGGAGAAAAATATGATATTGAAGGATAGAAACCAAAGATGCTGCTCTTTTTGGTCGTTAGTATAAGAAACAAGTTGACTTTTTTTGAAAGATTACGAAAAGTATATAAGTTATTTATTAATCGCAGAACATACTTGTAAATCATTTGATTATATATCGGTTTATAAATCGAATAAATTAGTTTGACATAAAAAAAATATAAATTTTTTAACGTAATTTATTTAGCTTTATTAATCTCTTTAAAAATAGTTAATTGAATTTTATATTAAAGACGAGAGAAAAGTATACCAAGTTTGAGTTTGAGTGATAGAATCTAACATTATAAAGAAGCCAATTGAAAAAAGTTAATTAGCAATCGATGAAAGAAATGAAATCCTCTACTACTCACTATTGCTTAAATTAGTGGTAATACATAATTTAATAGGATAATCAATATGCAAGTTTTTATGATTTGTAATTAGGTTCATGTAGGTTTTTTTTATTTTTATTTTTATCACGTTCTTATAGTTTTACCTATTTTAAATCAGACTTACGTAGTTTTTTTTTATATATATCAATAATCGATTAAAAATCAGATAAAACTATAAGAACCTAATAATAATAATGAGAAGAAGAAGAAATATTACATGGACTTGATAAAAAATAATATAGGATTAAAAATGAGTTGAAACTGTATAAAAGACTTGCAAATTAATTACCTTAGTTTAATTTAAAGATTTTCTATATTGAAAATAAATTAATAAAGACCTACGTTGTTTAACAATGTGACTTTCCTTAAATTTTATGCATAGACCCCTAGTTTTCTTAATTTGTCTGGGAATTGAAAAGGAGAAATATACCATGTTGGGAGTGTTTTTAGGTCCATTGATGTGGGCTTAAGAAATATGTATGCATGCCTTTTTCTAATATAAGGGAAATAGGGGACGAGATTCTCAACTAATTAATAGGTTCCTGTTCTTATCAAGACTTTTTTTTTTTTTTTAATAGAAAATATATTTCAATAAAACTAACTCAACCAGAGATACAAGCTTGAAATAAAAAGTTTGCATAAAAGAAAGCCCAGATACATAACAATATAAAGAACTCCAAAAATAACCTAACCCTAAAATAAGTGAGAGGAAGCCGCTGCCACAGCCAAAAACCTTACCGCCTTCATAATCCCTTAATTGAAATCTTGGGTAGAAAAACACTATCACTGGCAAATAGATATGTAAGAAGTGGTTATTTGACGAATCATCCTAAAGGATCTACCGCTTTTATCGGCAATAAAGAAACCAAATTGATTGTGAAAGAAATTATATGAGACGATTTCATAAAAGGAAAAACACCCGCCCCCCCCCAAATAGACACTAATAAAAAAGATGAAGAGCTACTAACTGTACAACAAACCACATTCTTTTGACCATGATATACACTTTGCTTTCCCTACCAACACTAGTTTTTTGAAAAATAAAGCTGACAATATAGAAGTTTATAGTTACCAATTCTTAATCCTCAAAACTGTGAAACATAATGTAGCTACTAAGTGAGATTTGCTGCCACTGAAACTCTCATTTGATTTATTGTTACAAAGAAAATTAGCACCGCCATAAAAAGCTCAAAGAAACATGAAAAATAAATGGAGATCAAGATAAAATACGGATGTCGCTGCCTCGACCGAAATTTAGAAGGGAGATGTCGTGAAAAAGCTTGCCCAATAACGAGAAAGAGCTCCCACCGGGTTTAAATACTACAAGACAATACCTTTCAGTGAGATGAGTATCATCATTAATAACAAGACAAAACTAAATTGTTACTTATAAAATATGAATATATCACATTTAATATTATTAATAATAATGTTCCAGTCCTAAATATCAGACAAAGTTTGTAATATAAAACTTTATCATATATTTAGTAACATAAAATGTATTGTTGAGTATGTTGCATTGTAGCTATCATGGATTCCCTTTAATGCCATTCTGTACTGTTTATTTTGACTTTAACATTAACATCGACAGAAAAAAAAAAAAAAAAACTGTGTTTTCCGAGTGTTGATCATGCTATAACTCAATTGTTAATTATTAAAACCATATTTATTTTCTGACAACAGATAAAAAATACTAAATTTTCGCTGGTAAACCACACACTAAAGTCTTTTTCCCAACTACATGCATTTCAATTCAACTTCAATTAAATTTTGCATAAACTAATCCTTGCTTACTGAAATTTTACACAATAATTTTGTTTCTTTAGTGTTTTAAATTAATAGTTATCTTACATATTTAAAGGATAAAAACTTATGCAGTTAAAACTATATACTACTACTTACTATACTCATATCTAATCAAATCAACATAAAATAGATTTTGTACATGAATCAAATGTGATTATAAAAGAATCTAGCTACTCTTTGTCCTCCATTTGTGAGAGAGATTAGTCTAATATATAAACAGCAAATGTTATGGCTATGATAATATGTAATTGAAAGTTGGCAAAAAAAGACAAGTAATAGAGAAGAAATTCAATTATTTTGATTATATATTTTTTTTTTAGAAAAAAGGTACATTAAGAGTGTTAGTAGCAAAAATTCTTAAGAAGTGGAATGGAGATTTTTTATTTTTTTTGTTGGCAAGAAATGCCTCGAACACTACTGCTTTTAATGATATGATAATCACGAGCTTGCAAGAAAATTCTCTATGTTTTATAAGTATAGATATTCTCATGTTGAAGGAAACTCTATTCAAAGTACGGCCAAACAACTCTTCAGTGAGGATTTAAATTTTAGTTTTTCACCTTATAAGGCCTAACCTAAAATTCACTTTGGGGAGCTCCTTTACCATAAGCCCATAAAATACAGCCCATAAGCCGATCAGAATAAATAGCCCACATCTCCAAAGAAGCGAATAAGCTTAGCAGGGGATTATGGCCACGCCATTTTTTTTTTTTGAAATAAAGGCCACGCACGTTTGGACCCGGCTTTGGTCCTATGCAGTTGCCATCCGCTTCTGTCCTCTGCACAAAATGTATCGTTTTTGGCTCAAAACTGAGTTGGTTACCTCTTTTTGTTTATTTAAATATTTCAGGCACAATATCAAAAAAAAAAATATTTCAGGTACTGAACGATACTTAAAAGAAAATAATTAGGGTACTGAATAGTATTGAAAAGATACTTTAGGATATTGAACGCACTAAAAAATATATTTTATGATCTTAAAAAAATATCCTGAAGTATATTTTTAGTATCAGTCAGTACCTGAAATATTTTTAAAGATTCTAAAATAATTTTTCAAGATCATAAAGTATTTTTTCAGTATCAGTCAATATCTTAAAATATTTTTTAGTACTAGTCGGTACCTAAAATATTTTTTCAAAATTCTAAAATAATTTTTCACGATTCATGGAATATATTTTAACTACCCATACCCATGCTTGAAATATTTTTTTTTTTAAAAAAGAAAGAACCAGCCCAGTTTTGTGCCAAAAATGGCTCTGTTTTGTGCTGAGGAGGGCAGCGCATTGGCGGATCCAAGTGTGTGATTGGAGAGGCAAGTGTCCACCATTGAATTGGAGATTTTTTTAAAAAAAATTAATACATATTTGAATGATTGCCTACCCTTAAATTAAATTCCCACCCTTAATACATCATGACTACACTTCATAATCGGATGGGGATAAATGGTTGAATAATTGTATAGTGCCTTATATTGAAAAAGATGTATTTGATAGCATTGATAATAAGACAATTATGATAAAATTCCAAAAAATAAGGCCTAGAAGAATGACATTGTAATTATTTTTATTGTAATATACTTTTGTTATTAAAATATATGTACTTGAACTTATTGAGTGTCCACCTTTTATTGTAATTTATGTAGTTGCATTTTTAACTGCACTTAGCCTTACTTTTCTAAATGACGGGTTTATAAAATAATTACCTCTCTTATTACATCATCGCATTCACTTGATTTAATATTTTTTTTTTATATTCTTTTATTTTTTTAATACATTTTAAATTTTCAAAAAAAAAAATTAGGCCCGCCAACGATGCCCTTAAAAATTTTCTCGAATCCACCGACCAAAGCCGTGTCTTGCACATTTCGCGGCTTGTTCTTCCGGGGGCGGCTACGGTCCACATCGGTTGCTGCCCCCCAAGGCATGAACCTCTCGCTTATATATATATATATAAATCGCTTGCGGTTTTCACGCCTTGGGGTGCGCAAGTGAATCTGAGCGTCGATTTTCATCCGACGCCTGGATGAGGAAGAGGATGGAAGAGGATACTAGCCGGACCCCCGTTCTTCCATCAATCCTCGCGACCTCTTCAATAGTCAATGACAATAATGAGAACGATTAAAGGTGTCGGTTTAGTCGCGATCCTTGCTTCTTGCTGTGGGGGTGGTGTTGGTGCTACATTTGATTCCAGTTCATGAACGCATGCCACATTTGCCTTTCTCCTATCATTTGTGACTTGTGGATTAGGTTCTGTTTGATATTACTACTGGGAGGAAAGTATTTGTACTAGCAGGTTTCAGGATCTTGGTTTATAGTCTCTCTGCCTTTATTTTCATCTGTGAATGGTTTTCATAATCTATTAAATCATATCACTCGCCTTTTGATGCTGAGAAAATGTTAGGCATTTGTACTTAGAATCTAAAGCAGTTAGATCATAGTAACTGACTTAAGTTAGTTATGAGGCTTATATGAATGTTTCTCAAATGAAATAGTAGTCATGACAGCTGATATAATCTGAATTTTCGTCTTTTTTTATATTCTTTTTTGTGTTCTCTTCTTTCTTCTGTTTTTTTTTTTTTTTTTTTTTTTTTATCAAAGATGAACACAAAAGAAAATCTAACTTGTCCTTGATTTTGGGAATTATATCCAATTCCCATCAAGGAGGTGTTTGTTCAGGAATGTATTTGAATGTTGAAAACGAGCTGAGAAGAATATGAGATTGGAAAGCAAATTCAACGGGTGTTGCTTTGATCCTACCTATAGTCTTAGAAAGACTGATCTTGTCCTGCCATTCGAAAATTTTAATGGTTATTTATATCTATGGAATGTTTGGAAACAGGAGGCGGGTGTAATTTCTTTAGGTAAGGATCATTCTTACTTTAAAGATTGATACTATTGACCTCAAACGATCATCTCACTCGCTAAATTTTCTCGCATTCGTATCTATCTCATTTCCCAGGACAAAATATTTTGTCCGATGAGGAAACTATTTTGCGGTCATGTTAGAGTAAATAGTTAATTATTATTCTCAGTAAATATTCCTTGTAGGTATGCTAGGTGTCATATATCTGTATATGCCACATGTATGACTGAGATTCATTTGTAACCCTAATTTACACTATATAAAGGATAAGTGCCAGAGGAGATATTCACTCTTGGCTATTCATTTTGCCTCTTTCTATCTTGCTACCAGAGCCATTTTTCCCCTTATTGCATTTTCTCTTTCTTTCTTTTATTACGATGGCTTCTTCTCTCGCATTCTGTTCGTCTCTGGCCGCGCCACCACCGTCTTTCTCTCGCGCCATCGCTCCCAAAACTTATGCTTTATTTTAATCATCCAAATTAAACGTGTTCGATCAAGTTGGATCGGAACAACTATTTGGTTTGGGCATCTGTCTCTTGCCCCTTATCAAGGGAATCGGCTCCAAGCACATCTCGATCCGTCGGCTCCTATTCTAGCGATGACCACTGTGCTTCCCAACTCGACTGCTGCCGTTGCTAATCCGGCGTTTGAAGACTGATTTTCAGTCGATCGTATGCTCCTCGGCTGGCTTCGCAACACTATGACCCAGGATGTTGCTACCCAGCTCTTGCACTGCCGCACGTCTTATGAACTCTGGTCTGAGGCACGCGCTCTCACGTCGGCCTTCTCCAAGTCTAGGCTCATGATCTATCGATCTGAGCTTCACAACACCAGGAAGCATGGACTTACGATGTCGAAATATCTGTCGCGTATGAAGGCCGTTTCAAACCATCTTGCTCGTCTGAGCTCCAATCTCTGTGATTTAACTTATCCTTCATACTCTTAATGGCTTGGATGGGGATTATAATCCCATTGTCGTCAAGCTCATCGACCAGGTAGGACTGACTTGGGTTGATGCTCAATCTTCTCTTCTTGCTTTTGAGTCTCGTCTGGATCAATTGAATCAGCTTTCTTCTCTATCAATTCAACCTTCTGTGCATTATGCTGCCAAAGTTTCTGATTCCATTGATCACTCACCGACCATCGTTCTCCTACCCGTGGCCCCCGGAGAGGTGGTCGTGGCCGCTCTCGTGGTCACTCAAACGGCAGCCGAATACTGGACGCCCCTTTTGTGATTTGTGTGAAAAACCAGGCCATCGTGTCTCTAATTGTTATAAGCGTTTTGATAGATCATTTCGCCCTCCTTCCCACTCTAATCCTCAAGCCTATTATGTTGATTCTGATGTTGCTTCTGACCTTGATTGGTATATGGATAGTGGGGCAAATCATCATGTTACAGCTCACTTGTCTCAACTAGATTCTGTGACCCCTGTTGGTAAGGCTAATTCTCGTTTATTTACTTGTACTGGGTCCACTGCTCAAATTCATGGAGTTGGGACTGCCTCTATTCCCTATTTTGCCTATAATATTCAACTTAAATGATGTTCTAGTTGTTCCTCATGTTGCTAAGAATCTGTTAAGTGTGAATAAGCTAGTCTCTGATAATTGTGTTGCTGTAATTTTCACTAATGAGGGCTGTGTTGTGAAGGACAAGGAAACAGGGGCTCTACTGATGAAAAGCACCCCAAGACAAGGGCTATACCCCATGAGCAGAGTTTATTCAAGGGCTGAAGCACATCTTGCTGAGACATCCAACACTTCTGAAAAGCTTTTAAGTTGGCATTACAAGCTTGGTCATCCAAGCAATAAAATTTTGCAGCAAGTTTTGAATAATTGTAATGTCAAAATTCGCATTAGTGATTTTGTTTGTGAGGCTTGTCAATATGGTAAATCCAGAAAATTACCTTTTTCACACTCTTTGTCTCATGTTGCTTCACCTTTTGATTTGGTTCACACTGATATTTGGGGTCCTTCGCCTACACAATATGTTCATGGGCATCGTTATTATATCCACTTCATTGATGATTTTAGTCGATATACTTGGTTGTATCCACTCAAGCATAAAGGGAAACAATTATAGCTTTTAAGCATTTTCAAAAATGGTTGAGACTCAATTTCGGACAAAGATTAAGTCTATTCAACCGAGACAATGGTACGTAGTATAAGCCTATTATTCCAATTGTTGCAAATTCTGGTATTGTTATGAGATTTACATGTCCCTATACCTCCTCTCGAATGGTCGAGCGTAAAGGAAACATCGACATATAGTGGAAATGGACTTACACTTTTTTAGCTCAAGCTAAAATTCCTCTCATTGACCGAAGCTTTTCAAACAGCTGTTTCATTAATTAATCGTCTTCCAACTCCTATTTTGCAAGGAAAGTCTCCTCTGGCATGCTTACACAAAAAGGAACCTAATTACCAATCCTTAAAGCCTTTTGGTTGCACTTGCTATCCTTGTTTGAAGCCCTACAATTCTCATAAGTTGGAATATCATAGTAAAAGATGTGTCTATCTTGGCCCAGCTCCAAATCAAAAGGGTTTTAGGTGTCTAAGCCCAAGTGGACGTATTTACATTTCCATACATGTAATTTTTGATCCACTAATTTTTCCCTTTCATACAGGCCATTTAAAGAAAGCTAGCCCACACGAAGAGGCATTTGACATTGCTCCACAATTGCATAGCCCAACTTGGCCAAGAAGACCACATGAAGAAGCATTTGACAATGATACACCTCCTCTCATAGCCCAAACACAAGCTCAGCCCACCACTTCCTCTCCTTAGGTACGTCCAATCAACTCACCTCAACCCACTCAAACTTCTTCTCAACCCAACACTTCATTCTCTCACCTTACTCAACACTCCACGCAGCCCATAATTCCCATATCCATTACTCCACTCACTCAGCCCATTAATCCATCTACTCATTCACTTAATCAGTCCACCACTTCATCCCTTCACTCAGTTTCGGACTCCACCATGTCTCCTTCTTCTTCGTCCTCTCCAAATCCCTCTCTCGGCTTTTCCTCTGATCCACACAATTTTCAACCTCCCCACCGGCTTTCTCCAGAAAATATTCATCCTATGCTTACCCGAGCCAAAACAAGTATTATTAAACCCGGATATCCTTTTGTTGGTCTTTGTGCTACTCGAAACCTCTCGTCTTCTTTGTCTAGCAAAAAACCACCTACCCTTGCCGATGCTTTTGCCTCTTCACACCGGCTTAACGCAATGTCAACTCGAATATGAAGCTTTGTGTCGCAATCATACTTGGGTATTGGTGCCTTATAAAGGCCGAAACTTGTGGATTGTAAATGGGTCTTTAAAACCAAGTTTAAAGCCGATGGTTCCATCTTGAAACACAAGGTCGATTAGTTTGCTAAAGGTTTTCAACAATCAATGGCATTGACTATGGCGAGACATTTAGTCCAGTTGTGAAACCAACCACCATTCGTCTCATTCTTACGCTTGTTGTTACTTATCAACGGAGATACGACAATTAGATGTCAATAATGCTTTCTTGAATGGCTATCTGAATGAAGAAGTATTTATGAATCAACCACCTGGCTTCAAAGACTCCACAAAACCATATTATATTTGCAAACTTGTCAAAGCAATTTATGGACTCAAACAAGCTCCACGAGCTTGGTTTGAAAGGCTTCGACATGTATTGATCAGTTGGGGTTTTCAAAATCTTGGCAGAGACATTTCTCTATTCTTCCTTAGAACTTTGGAAGACTCATGGTATTTATCCTCATCTATGTTGATGATATTCTTATTACTGGGAACAATTCTGTGTTTGTTCAGAGGTTTATTGTTAAACTGAACAAAGTTTTTTCTCTCAAGGATTTAGGTCCTATTTACTATTTTTTGGGCTTAGAAATTCATCGAGATCGCTGTGGTTTTTATGTGAACCAAACCAAATACATCTTAGATTTGTTGAAGAAATTTAACATGTATGATTGTGCTCCTGTACCAACACCCATGGTCACCGGTCGATATTTTTCATCCGAGGATGGGAAGGTGCCTCGATGACAAATCCATCTCTTTATAGGAGAGCCATTGATCACTACGATTTAACAACCTCTAGACCGGATATAGCATATTCTATAAATAAACTTAGTCGGTTTCTTATTGAACCAACTTTAGGTGCATTTTCAAGGGGTAAAAAGGATTCTCGTATATCTCAAAGGTACCTTTCATTTTGGTTTACACATCAAACCAAGAAGGTCTTTTCGTTTAATGGCTTTTACGGATCTTCGATTGGGCTCATTGATGTTGATGATAGAAAATCTATGGGTGGATATTGTGCATATTTAGGGGGTACACTTGTCTCTTGGTGCTCCAAGAAACAAAAGGTAGTCTCCGTGTCTAGTTCGTAATCTAAGTATCGATCTTTATCTGCTGGTGCATCCGAGCTTAAATGGTTAAACTCTTTAATCACAAATTGGTTTCTACACTCGCAACCTTCAAGAATATGGTGTGATAACTTAAGTGCTCAAGCCTTGCTTCAAATCCCGTACATCATGCTAGAAGTAAACACATTGAGATTGATGTTCACTTTATCGAGATCAAGTTTTATCTGGATCCATTGTCGTCAAATATGTGCCTTCGTCTCACAAATAGCTGATTGTTTTACTAAAGCTTTATCTTATTCTCCGCTTTGCTTATTTCGTAGACAAACTTGGTGTGTGTCTCACACCCTCTCATTTAAGGGGGAATGTTAGAGTAAATAGTCAATTATTATTATGTAAATATTCCTTGAGGTATGCTAGGTGTCATATATCCGTATATGCCACATGTATGACCGAGATTCATTTGTAACCCTAATTTACACTATATAAAGGATAAGTGCGCAGAGGAGATATTCACTCTTGGCTATTCATTTTGCCTCTTTCTATCCGGGTCATGAAGGGAAGGGGAGCAAAAATGTCTAAAAATGAATATAATGGCCAATTTCACAAGACAAGACCTTCGATACCTATTATTTAATTGCTCTTTCTGGTTTGTCATTTGATATTTGCATGGCGTATTTTAAAACATTGTCAATCTCTCTTGACAAGTCTTATATATGAGCCGTCTTACATGTTTTAATACCAAATGGAGGTGCTTGCAATGATACTCTATCCTTCTTGAAATTTACCTTGTAGTTTTTATTTAATGCTCACGAGTCATCGGCTATTCAGCTACATGGTTCAAAATGAGAATATGTACTTATAAAACTGCAAAAAGTTTTTCACAAGTGTTCATACGTGTTGTCAAAATACGTTGAAGAACAGGCATTTCTCTAGTCTTCATTTTGGTGTTGTTTGGCTGATCCTACATTCTTCAGCCAATCAACAACTTCTCTCCGACGCTTGAGTTAGAAATAAATATTGTTTGTATTATTTACTTATTCCTTTGTACATTGTATTCTAAGTGTTATGCCTTATATTCTAGAATAATCCCATAGGGACACATGTCCTTGTATTATTGGTTGTACAACTCTATAAATAGAATTATTGGCTCAAGCTATTGATTGAGAGCTTGACCTAATTTCCTCAAATTCTTCACTTGGTATCAAGAGCCTAAAAACCAGAAATGGCATCATCTGGGAATTTCACCACCCTATCAGAATTAGCCACCACCATACCTCTGTCCGAAAACCCTAACCCTATTTCCTCAATTAGTCACTCAACACAAATCCCCAAGAGACTCCACACCTCCTGCCTCCCACGTCAACCCTAGCTGGTCACACTCTGTCAACTTCGTCCTTTCCACATCAATTCCAATCTGCCTCATCTTTTCCTTCTTTTTCGTCATACCCTTCGTTCCCATCATACCCACCTTTTCCCGACACCAGCTTCCTTTTGAACCCACCCGACCTTCCGCCACTCATCCTCGCCTCCGATCATCTCCTCCGCCGTCATCCTCGCCTCTTCTTCCTTCGCGTTCACCCATTCTTCCTCCGGTCCTCCGTCGATAGCCGTTCCACTCTCCACCAACCTTCCTCCATTCTCGGCCTCACCGTCGGCTTTCCCTTATTACCACCATGCTCCATTTTCGCTTCTCCGATGTCACCAAGGTCACCAAGCCCGTTTCTGCTCTCCATTACTTCATCATGGTCCGCAGTGCCGTTCGCTTGACTCTCTATCGAGCTCGTTGAATCGTGGAAATCCCGTCAAGCCGGGACGTGATAACTTCCTAACCCGGAAATCCATGATTATGCCTATTATTCGTAGGCATCGACTCGACGGTCATGTTCTCGCACTACGCCCGCTCCTCCGAGTATATTTTTCGACTCGTCCGATCGAGGTTTGCCCAAATCCATTGTATGATGATTGGCTTGCTACTGACCAGATTCTTCTCGGCTGGTTATTTGGTACAATGACTGTTGCCATAGCTAGTCAAATGACTGGATGCAAGACGTCCTCCTCTCTCTGGAAAGCAGTCACTGAATTTGTGGGTGCAAACACCAAGTCCCGAGTCACCTTCCTGAAGAGTGAATTCCAACAGCTCAGGAAAGGATCTCTCAAGATGAGAGAATATCGCTAAAATGAAGCCGATTTAGGATAATCTAACTCTCATTGGTGCCCTCTGTCTCTCACTCGATCTCATTACCTACAGACGTTAGCCCTTGACACGTAGTACACCCCCATTGTAGTAATCCTATCGAGAAAGATCATCTATCTTGTCGGACCTCCGGTGAAGCTCCTTACCTTTGAATCTCGTTTGGAGCAATTAAATACTTCCACCACCACCAATCTGTCAAGTGCATTCGCTGGTTTGTGATTCAATCAAGCAACAATCAGCCATGTCTTCAAAACCAACGGGTCGTGGTGGTAGAAGAGGTAGAGGAGGACGTCCAGCAGAGCTTACTCCGGTGGTAGAGGAAACTCTCCTCAATCCAAAGGTGATAGAGTCTCGGTGCTACTTATGTGACAAAACCCGGGTCATGAGGTAAGAAATTGCTTTAAGCGATTTGATAAAAGTTTCAAGCCCCCACGCAAGCATGAAAATGCTTGACTTACATCACCTCTCCAGGATTACACTACTACTTCGAGACCACTTGACCCCGCTGGTATCTCGACACGGAGCTACTTATCATGTGACAAATTCCACCGACAATGTTGAGGCAACATTGAATTCGATATACCTTCAATTTCGAGGTAACGGCGCCTCTGTTTGCCATTGGGGTCTCGGGAAATGCCAAACCGATTCGTGATACATCTCGTTGATCGAAATCTCCGAAATTAAATGATGTTCTGATTGCTCCTAGAATGTCTAAGAAATCGACTCTTGGTCTCTTGAAAGGATTTTGGGACACACATGCAAGCCACATCTAATACGTGCAAAGATCTCCTCTTCAAAGCCCTTTCCTATTAAAAGTGGGTCGAAGACTTGATCTTGTTTTCCTTCACTCCTCATTTGTTGCATCCAAAGAACCTGTTCCATTGGCATTTTTGTCTTGCACATGTCAAGAGGCCTCCTCCCGGTGATCAACTCAAGCATGACCGCACGAGAATGCCAAAGCCAGTAAAGATCTCCGAAGAGTGGCCTCGATGCTTGTCCATACTCAGCGGAATATAACCAATGTACCTACAAGTTCAGTTGTAACATGAGTTTGATAAGGGGGAATCAATTGGGATAACCCAAAATCAGCAATGAGTGCATCAAAATTTTCGTCTAGGAGGATATTGCTCGACTTTATATTGCGATGTACAATGTGTGGTACACATGTGTGATGCATGTAAGCCAACCCACAAGTCACGCCTGCTATCTTCATCTTCGTCGAGTTGGCCAATCAAGTTGAAATGCGGCCACCATCTCATGCAACCAATAGTCTAGACTTCCATTTTCCATGTAACTATATATAAGAAGCCGAAAGCTATCATGCACACAACAGCCTAGCAACGCAACGAGATTCTTGTGTCAGGTTGACAAAGCCTCCCTACCGCTTTAAATTCCCTTTCCGTAATCCTTGATTCTCCGTAAGTTTCTTTATGGCTAGTTTATTTCCATCTCGTAAGGTCGCTCATAAACAAAACCACACTCCTCGATCCTATAATGTTTGCCGGACTAAAATTTACGTGGCTTTCAAGATCTCGATATAGTAAGATCTTTGATTTCATTTGCTTTATCGGGGAACAATACCACTTGGCCAACCTTCTTATCTACTTCGGATAAAAACCATTGTTATAGTCTGGAAAAGTTGATTCTTGTTCAATCTCATCAGGATCTCCTCTGGGATTGATCCTCCTCTTGAAAAGTATCCGGACTGTGTAAACAATGATGATACAAACGACAGCAAAGCTAACTGCAACGGCAATTCCAATTATTTTACTTTTGTTGCAGGTTGTCTTTTTGTTCAAGGTTGTGCTATCGCTTGGTGGACTATGACAAGAGCGTTGAATTGCTGAACCACATAATTTTGGGTTTCCTGCAAAGCTGGAAGGTGGGAAAGTATCAAATTGGCCACCTGTGGGTATCTCTCCTTGAAGATCATTGCTTGCCACAGTGAAAAATGATAAGAAATGGAGGCTTTTGATGAAGAAGGAATTTCACCGAGACAATTGGTTTCCCGAGAGGTCTAAC
Source organism: Acacia melanoxylon (assembly GCA_019022615.1). Classification (NCBI taxonomy): domain Eukaryota; kingdom Viridiplantae; phylum Streptophyta; class Magnoliopsida; order Fabales; family Fabaceae; genus Acacia; species Acacia melanoxylon. The sequence continues at coordinate 5,151,990 of JAFJYJ010000041.1, read as the reverse complement.
TCCTCTAAATTAGTCAAGTTAGAAAATTGAACAGGAATACTACCGTAGAAGTTGTTATTACCTGTGTCCACTGATGAGAACTTTCATTAGGCCAATCTCCTTAGGAATATTGCCACCGAGACCATTGTTTCCCGGATATCGCTGGTGGTAGGTTGGAAAGCCTGCTTATACCTATTTGAGAAGCATTTTGTGGAACCACCGAAGATGCACAACTCCAGGGTAAGACCTTACTATTCTATCATTTGTCTTGTGATGTTAATGCACGGAAATCCCGAGGGTTCCGGGTAAATACTCCCGTAAGTTGGTTATAAGACAAGTCTACGTAGAATAGTTGGAAGTTTACCCAACCAAGGAGGAATTGAACCTAGTCATGAGATTAAAGGACAGATCAATGACCTCGAGCATCCTAAGCCGTGCAAGCCGAGGTATTTGACTCCGTGAAATTACAACCACCCAAGGCTAGAACTTGGAGTTTTTGAAATCCGCTGGGCCTACTAAGCTCTCATCATACTAAGGTTTCATTATAAAAATTCTTTGAGAGGACAAGGCTACTAAGGTTATTGAGTCCCGCAAGTATCTTCATGACTCCATGAAATTTCTTAGGTAGTTGGTAGATATTGATAGGAAGAGAGAGACTCAAGTCTAAGTATATCTGGTGTGATCTGTTCCACGAGATCATTAGATGCCAGCCTCTTACTGCGGCTAGTGATTTGCATGCATAAAGGGTTATTGGTAAAGTGCCCGTAAAATCATTGTTGCCAAGATCAAGAGTAACAAGCCGCCGAATCCGAAGAAATTAAAATCTACAAGATTCCCCTTCAAGAAGTTGACCCTCAAATTCAACTCAACTAGATTGACACCGCGATTCACTGTAGATGGGGTAAAGTACCCACAAATTGTTTATATGAAGGAGTAGCTTTTCCACTTGGATAGCTTCCCTAATATCTCGTGGTACGAGTCCTATGAAATTATTGGAGAAGAGCTCCAGATCGTGAGGTTGGTAAGTCTAGCAATGCCATCGTCAATATTTCCAGAGTTGATTGAGGGCAAGGAGATCTCTCGAGGGAAACGGCATCAAAAAGATCACCAGGAAGAGGCCGGAGAGAAAATTGAAACTCCTTCTAAAATCTCAAGCTTGGAACATGCTCCCAATCCAGTTGAATTGAGCCATTGAATTTATTGTAGGAAAGATCCATGAGTCCGAGACTCGTCCTTAATGCAAAGTCGAGAAGGGGAATTGGACCTATGAAGCTATTGTTTCTAAGATCAAAAGATGTCAAAGTCCTTTCTGCTTGCAAGACTCCAAGGTCTTGAAGGAAAGAAGAAGGGAGTGTTCCTTGAAATAGATTGCTAGACAAATCAAGCTCTTGGATAATACTACGGTTTTGTTATTATTAACAACGGATGATGACAACTCATCGTGGAGAGACTATTGTAGCTGTTAGAACTATAGTGATCTAATCATGCGAATACTAGAACCGCAATTAGATCAATGCGGAAAAATGAAGTAGAGATCACAAATACCTCCCGCCATTGATTTGTCTCCGTAAGCAAGAAGGATGAACACTCGAACACTCACGAACACTCCAAGCTTCAATCCTTCTGATCCTTCTCTCTGAATCTGCAGATGGTGTGCTTGTCTCAAGGTCAGAGCAGGTTCAGGGGACCAAAACAGAATTACACCGTGCGTTTCCCCTCTGGCCATCACAGAGCTAAAAAAGGAAACACATTCAATACGCATTTATTGCGTATTAATTGGGCCGTTACAGTATTAATGGACGGTTACAAAACCGAAATAAATGTGGGCCATAAATGGAATTAATTGGAATATTGATTACCAAATTAAATTCCAACATTCTCCCACTTGGTCCACATACTTCAGTATATACCTCTGAGAAACAAAATGCACGGATCATAGCGATAGGTCCTCTTAAAGCGAGTAATATCTTCCATGTATCACAAAGGCATCATGTTTCCCAAGCCCAAGTAACTTAATGAATAAACCCTACGTTTATTCTAGGTCCAAACTTAATGATATTTCTCAAATTAAATATGTGCGCAATACTGAATGAGAAAATATCACAAATAGAGTTTCATAAATAACATCGTTCTTACAACGAAAATCTCATAAGGGAACCAAGTCCCATTCTTTATGCATGATCCTGAAATTTCAATGTAGGCATGCCTTTAGTTAAAGGATCAGCAATGATCAATTCAGTGCTCATGTGTTCAATAACCACTGATTTATTTTTAACACGTACTTTTATGGCTAAACACTCAATGTCGATATGCTTGATTCGACTACCACCTTTATTGTTCTTAGCCATAAAAACAGCAGCTGAATTGTCACAATATTACCTCAATAGGCTAGAAATTGGATCCATAATTCTAAGCCGAGAAATGAAACTATTCATTCATACACCATGTGAATAGTCTCAAAACAAGATACAAACTCAACTTACATAGTGGAAGTAGCAATTAAAGACCTTTTACTACTCCATGATACAAATTTCTATTGGCTAGCATGAAAATATATCCCGAAGCGGATTTTCTTAAGTCAATGCAGCCAACATAATCAATCGTAGTAACCAAATACTTCCAAATTGTTGATTCGTTTGTACTTATACATGTACTCTTTAGTACCTTCAAGGTATTTCAATACCTTCTTTGCAGCTTTCCAATGGTCCATACCGGATTACTCTAATATCTCCTTAGTATTCCAACCGCAAATGCTATGTTAGGTCTTGTGTAGACTCGAGCATACATAAGACTTCATACTGTTGAAGCATAAGGAATGTTTTTCATTTGTTCCCGCTAAAAGCCAATTTTTTTGGGCACTGGTCCAAATTGAACCTATCACCTCTCAAAATAGGAGCTATACTTGGTGAACAATTCCTCATCCTAAATCTTTCCAAAACTTTGTTGATATAGGTCTCTTAAGACAAACACAAACGTCTGCCTCTATGTATCTTAATGCCAAAGTGACATAAGATGCATCTCCCATATCTTTCAAGTCAAAGTTTTCATAAAGGAATTGTTTCACCTCATATAGTAAATCATTATCATTGGTTGCAAGTAAATTATCATCCACATATAGAATAAGGAAACAAGTCTTGCTCCCACCGACCTTCCTCGGTATATATACATTCATCCACAATGTTCTCTACAAAACCAAATGAAGAGATAACCATCATGAAATTTTAAATACCATTGATGGGAAGCTTGTTTCAATCCATATATAGACTTCTTGAGCTTGCACACCAAATGCTCACCATTATTAGAGGAAAATCCTGATGGTTTGTTTCATGTAAACCTTTTCCTCTAGATCTCCATTGAGAAAGACCGTTTTCACATCCAATTTGTTGCATCTCCAAGTCAAAATGTGCAACTAATGCTATAAGGATATGAAGAGAATCTTTCTTAAATACAGGAGAAAATGTCTCCTTGTAGTCGATTCCTTCTCTTTAAGTGAATCCTATAGCAATGAGTCTTGCCTTATATCGCTTAATGTTGCCCATTGAGTCTCTCTTTGTTTTAAAAACTCATTTCATTAGTGGCTTTTACACCATCGTGCAACTTAACAAGATTCCGCACTGTTAGATGCCTTAGAATTCATCTTAGCCTTCATAGCATCATACCATGATCTACAGTTCATGGTTTGTGAAAACATTCCAGGATCATTTTCAGCTCATACATTAAAGTCAGATTCCTGCAGATACACTATATATCCACTAGGTATCGCTGATCTTATTGTTCTAGTAGATCTACTTAATGTTGTTTCATTATCTTGGAGGAACTTGTTGTTCAAATGGTTGCTCAACAATTTCTTCTTGTTCCTCATCAACAACTTGATCTACTGGATCAATATCAACAGGTTATGGCTCTTGAATGATTGGTTGTACAATATTCGGTTGAACTAAAGAAACATTGTTAACAACCAATCTCAAACTTGAAGTGGAAGGTTGAGTATTTGAATAATGTTTTCATAAACAATGTTTTTGAACTCATCACTCCCACTAATCAAGTCATATTCAAGAAATTCTCCCATTTGCATTTTCAGCCTTCCCACCTCCTAAACACACATGGTCAAACATTTATTAATTGACCATTTATCCTTATGTGCATTATAGGATATCTTGAAGGGTCCACATGGCCGTGGAAGAGTGTTAAAAATATAGTGTATAAGGAAAGAATCGACATGTCAACTTTAGTTGAGTCGCAATGTCCCTTATCTCGCATGATGTGCTTACACACATCTATTACTATAGTGAGTCTTAGGATGAAAACTTCATAATTGGGGTGGCTGAAGTGCCTTATATGAAGTCTAAAGTTGTTCAACTATAGCCTTTAGAAGTGGCCTAATCTTGTTATGTTGTTTGACGTAACCTTGAATACCAAATAGAGATGAGGTCTTTATGAACATAACTGAGAGGCGATTAGATCGCTCCCACTTTTCATACAGATCAACCTCATCTAGAGTGCTTGTCTTAACGATAGAAGGTGGTCCGTCTTTCCTAATAGCATAACAAATGTCCATCCACCCCAAATGAATGATACTTTATAGTTATCACCCCCTCAATTTGGAATATCATATTTCATATCGTAGAAATTTGCGGGTTGCATTGTATGACTACATAGTATTGAACATAAATGCTTATAACTAAAATTTGAGACTAATTATATATATCATGTTTTACCAATGTAAATCATGCTTAGAAAAACCATGAATCTACCGACATACAACTTGCCTCAAGGGCTAAAGTTATAACTCAATTAGATCCATGTATACCTTTATGATAAAACTATCAAATTATTTCCTTATTCTTAATTCTTGTGGGTACCTTAAGAATATAATTTGATATTCTATCTTAATTAATCATATAATTATAAATTCGTATCACTAAGGTCTACCCGTGGGCAAAGACATTAGCATAGCATGAATTTATCTCGAATTGATGAAACTAGAATGCAATTATATCCCCTAATGCTTGTGGGCTACTTAGAAAATATAAAGCCGTTCCATTTCACCCTAACTAAAACTATGATTATAATTATCTACCCGTAGGCAAAGATTAATTATAACCATATATTTAATTACAATGGATGTCTTTAAATCTTTGTGTGATGTATTTTGTTTGTTAGAACAAAATAGAGCTTATGTTCCCAGTGAGGATGTTTTGAATACTCCTTGATTCTCCATACTCATCACAAAGACATCACATCATTGTGTATACTATTTGTACATATGATCATAATTTTGATATAATATAACCTTATGTGATTAAATATGCATACAACATGTGTATAAGGATATTGTAGATATTCCTTAAACAAATATGTATGCTAATCACTAATATCAAATATGCACAATGTAAATACCATACACACACAATGTCCTCGTCGAATTTAATTAATTTAATCAATTAAATCATTAATGTGAATAAAATTTCATTTACTTCACATTCCAAAGATTGATATTCTAAAACCTATGTGATTATTTATGCATGTTATAAGAGGCTACTGTAGCTACCACTCTATCATGCAAGTTAATCACAAATATATCAATGACATGCACTTAAATTCTGTATATGCAAAACTTCATGGAAGACTTGACCAATTAATTTAATCAACGTAAGTGAGTTAATCACTAATATCAATAATATGCACTTAAATTCTATATATGCACAACTTCACGAAGGACTTAAACAATTAATTTAATCAACATAAGTGACTAAATACAATCCTCCCACTTTGATTAAATTAATATTATCAATATTAATCACCAAAAACTATATTGTGCATTTAGATTCCAAATATGCACAAATTTTTAATGAGAATTTAATTGATTAATTTAATCAACAAAATGTGAATAAATAATCATCTTAGACAAATTCTCCCAATATTTTGTGCATTCAAAAATAAATCTAATATATGCACATCTAAATGGAAGAATTATTTGATTAATTTAATCAAAATAAATGACTAAATAATCAAATTACAAGAAAAATCCTCCCACTGTTTTATGTATCCAAATATTGTTTAAAGAATTAATTTTGGCATAATTCACCTAAAGTTTGGCTTCAACAATTTGAAAAAGATATATAATTGTCTAAAGTAAATTCTTCTAAATATTTAGACAATTAAATAACTCGAAATACAATAGAAATAATTTTTCAAAATTTTCCAAAATGTGCAAGTTGCCAAAATTAACTTTTCTCAATTTAAACAATTTAGCTTGATGTGAGAAAATGCATTTCATAAAACATAAAAAATAAACAATCATTGTCATCGCAACAGGAAAATAATCTTTCTATCATTTATAGGCCCAATAAAAACTCATTCGGGAACAATAGTATCCATAAAGAAATTTTCTAAATAATATTGCAACAACCCATAAGCAATATCAAAATAAAATCAAATATTCATGTTTTGCATATTATTCAACTCAATATTGCATGTATAATTAAATAATAATCAATTCATGCAAATAAAAGAATATGCAATTAATAATCACATGAAATACCAAATTTAAATAAAATTTCAGATTTATAAAAATCCAAAAACTCATTATATGTAATTAAAAATATTTTAAAAACAATACAAAAGGAGCTCATGGCTCTGTTTGCAGAACGCCATCACTTAAGGCGCTCACAAGCCTTCAAGTCCAAGGTTCGAAACCCACCTCTGGACCACTTTATAAATTTTATTTTCGATGGAAAATTAATCAAATATATAAACGTTCAAAAATAAACCCAAAGGAGCGTGTAGCTCAGCTGGCGCAAGGCCAGCTATTAAGGCGCCCACGCGCCTGTCTGATCCCAGGTTCGAATCCAACCGCGACCATTATAATGCCTTTTATTCCATTCAGCGTTTTTTTTTTTGGTTTTCAGAAGCCAAAACGCACATGGGCCAGCCAAACAAAATGAATCTCGGCCCAACTGAAGTGCGTTTGGCCCACTTCCCTTATTAATGAAACACTGCGTTTCATTAAAAACCAGAACGCCAGCGTCTTATCCAGCCCAAAACGACACCGTTTTATTTCATCTTCCCTACCCGTTTAGCAAAACCCTACCCGACCCAGCCACCAGCGACGACCCGGCAACCAGTTGCCGCGGCCCGCGAACACAGCAGCGACTTTAGGCGATCGGAGAGCTCAAAAAACCGACGTTTTTAACGGTGGAAATCACGGAAAAACAGCTTCTGAACCTCGATTGCTCACAATTAAACAAGATCCACATGAAAACCGAAACCAAAAACATGGTTTTTTTTTTTTTTTCAAAATTTTAAGATTGTGCCATTAACCAACGGTGACGCATATCATCGAAGAACTGCTGTGTTCTTCTTGCGTTATCTCACCCGATGAAATTCATATGCTTAATCGAAAACCCAGATCATAACAACTCCATGCTAAAACCCAGATTAAAAGCATAAACGTGGAATTGTCTAAGAACATTCAATAATGCAGATATAATTCCAGTTTCAGGGTTTTATGAAATCATCGAAATTTCGAAAAGAAAATCACTGTTGATTGCCAATTTCATCTATCCTTTGTTAATCAATTATATAACAGGAAGCAACTGTATTTATACTACGGCAAGTATCCAACTACCATAGGTTTTATTGATCTAAGCCAAATCGAAAATTTTTCATTTGAAAAATAAAACCATCGGCAAAAAAGTATCAATTTTCTTTTCAAACCCTTGAGGAAAAATTGAGAACGGTGATGATTCCGTGGAGGAGAAAACAAATCTCATCAGCATATCCGAAAGCACACATTGAGCAATTTAAAATAATAATTAAAATAAATTGCTGACAATAAGCATATATCCAAAAACTCAACATATGAACAATTTCATATACAGGTAAAATAAATTGCAAGCTATAAGCAAATATTTAGACTGTAAACCCAGATATCTTAAAAACTTAATCAGATAAAATCAAAGGCAGAGGCATGAAGGCCGATACCAAATGTTAACCATGTGATCTAATCACGCAGAATACCAGAATCTAATTAGATCAACGCTTAAAACGTTAGAGATCACAAATACCTCCTGCCATTGATTTGTCTCCGTAAAGTTAGCATGATACTAATGACGACGAACACTCCAACAGTTTTCAAATTCCTTCTGATCCTTCTCTCTCAATCGTAGACAGATGGTGTCTTTCAATGTCCGAAGATGCTCGTGACCAAAATTCTTTACACCGACGTTTCCTCCTACCATCACAGAGCCTAAAAAATAAACGCATTCAATACGCATTTATCGTATTAATTAGTAGTATTCTGATTAATGGATGATTCTAAAAATCGGAATAAATGCGCCATAAATAGAATTAATTGGAATATTGATTACCAAATTAAATTCCAACAAAAAGTCCAAGAGAGATTCTTTATCCAATTGGGAACAAGCGGAGGAGACTGTGACGACTAGGCAAGACAGAACTAATGGTACTGTGAAAAAGGCCATTAACCTCATAACCATAATTATGGAAGATGAAGGAGAGGCATAGGATCTTCTTCTTGTTGATGATTTTGATGGGGTTGGCTTATCTGTGTCTTTCAGGACAGACCATTTCTTGGGGGTCTCTTTCTTGAGAATGATGAAGGGGCTGTCATTGGCTATAATCTGGTAAGAGGAGTTTGGTGTGTTGAGGATTTCGGTCATTGACCCTGAAACAGGAAGCTAAGTGGGAGTCGGGTGGCGTCACTCAACTCTATCAGAATTCACAAGAGCTTACTTTTTGGTGCAACTATCTTCATGCAAGTCTTTATTTTATTTTCAAGTCGTGCAGTCACGTAACAGTAACTCCTGTTTCGATTTGCAATAAAGCTAGATCTAATATTTGGAAGCTCAAAAGCAAGCCCAAACCATAGATGGAACGATTTTGATCTTGTTGATGTTTGCCATCGATGGATGATGTAGACTTAAAATCATTTAGTACCATATATTTATTATTCATCGATTATAGTAGTTACTGCTTTCATTTTATCTCATAAGCTGGTTTTTCCCTTGATTATTGATTTGAACAGCTGGTGCGTTGATTTTTCTAAATCCCATGGAATAAACCCTTTTAAGAGGGGAAAGAAAAGCTTTGGTCTTTTTTTTTTTTTTTTTTAAAAAAAAATGTAAATACCTCCTACTCAAACTCCTATGACAGTTGAAAGTTGAAACTCCGACAGGGCGAACTTGGTAAGAAACTACGTCGAATCGAATGTATGGTTTCCATTGTGTCCAGAGTCTTCTGTTGACTTCAGTTATTACTAATTTACTACACTTGGAAAGACAATATAAAAATTTGAGGGAAAATTGCACCCAGTCTGGAATAAAGGATGATACAACAAAATAGTCCTTAAAATCTTAAAATCATGAAGTTTTGTGAGATTTTTTTGGCAATATTTTCTATATGTGAAAAGACACAAATGGCGTCATGTGTCTGTATTGACAAGTCCATGAGCTTGTTTTAGTAAGTCCATGTGTAGAAAGTCCATGTGCATGTTTTGACAGGTTCATGAGATTGTCTTGACAGGTGCATGGGTCGACACATATGCATGTGTTGACAATGTCCACGACGCTGATAAATGTAGATGTCTCGTGATGACAATGATGAAACTTGGATATTTGTGTCTTTCACATTAGGAAAATATTGTAAAAAGTATTACGGGATTTCACCGCAATTTTAAAAATTCAAGGGACCATTTTTATCTTTTTTACCTAGTTGCAATTTCCCCAAAATTGAAAATTTAATTCCATTAAAAGGAAAGATCACCAGAAACTGCCATTAGCAAGTGGAAACTAATATATCAAAATAAACAAATGCAATAAATTAAAATATTAACATTGGCTGAGCTGACCTAGTAAAAGCGCCAGCTCTTGGTCTTGGTTGGTTTGGATATGAATTGAGAGAGAGAGAGAGAGTGCTGAGAAAAAACTTTAAAAATTACTTCTTCTCTGGTCCTAATTATGGGACATATTTAACCGATTTTGGTAAGATTAAGGAGATGAGTTAAATTAGTTAATTTTACCTATTTTCCTAAAATGCCCTCATATAAATTTAAAATGACATAAGTAAAAGTAAATCAACAACCCCTACAACATACTTCTCCAACTTAAATTTTTTTTTCAACACGCTTTCTAATTGAAATAATGGTTTTGCTATATATACATATATATGTGTATATATATGTCTATTATACACACACATATGTGTGTGTACATATATTTACACACACACACACATATATATATATATATATCTGTATACACACACATATATATTGACAAATACACAGATATACGTATATGCACACACACATAGATACACAAATATATATATATATATACATACGTATGTATACACACACACATATTGGCAAACACATACGAAGATATACATATATGTACACACACATAGATACACAAATATACATATATGTATAAACACACACACATATTTATATATATATGTACACACACACATTGACAAACACACACAAAGATATACATATATGTACACACACATAGATACACAAATATACATATATGTATAAACACACACACACTGTGTCTATATATATTTGTGTCTAGACACACACACACATATATCTCAGTGTGTGTGTAAATGTGTGTCTATATATATATATGTGTGTGTATGTATTGAAAAATTAATATCGCCTAATTGATAAATAAATTAAAATCCAACAATTTAAAAGCTTTACTTACCGTAGAGTACGCATCAACATACATACATTCACCAAAAAAACTAAATGCACTTGAAAGAATAAAATAGGGTATTTTAGGAAGGAATTGACAAAAATTAAAATGTTGCCTTACAATGGGACCAAAACCAACTCTCAAATGTTGCCTTATAATTAGACCGGAGAGACTATTTATTTTTATGAGTTTCCTTCCAGCATTATTTAAACCAGAAGTTAAAGTTTGAACTAAAACAAAGGAAAATGTCGATTGCTCGAGTTTTGGAAGCAGGTGCAATAATCTAAAAAGAATATTACTCAGAGAACATGAGGTCTCAACAACAGCAACAAAGTCATTATCGGTTTTTTGAGCCACATGGAGAAAAACGGAGCACACTCTGCTCTATTTATAAATCCCTGACTAAAAAAAAAAAAAAATTTGGCCATATTTATGCTCTCTTTGAGAAAGAGATGAGATTGCGACAATTTTCGCCTTATTAATTATACCAATAAAGATAGAGAGAAAGAAAGAAATGAAAGATAACCAATCATAAATGATGGTAAAGTTGAAATTTTACCCTATAATCATTAAGCCAACTACATCTTCTATGTGTGTTTTGATCAAAAGTTAGACTTATAAATAGGATCGAGTGGTATAGATAATTTTTTCAAAAAAGAAAAAAATGGAGAGGGGCTCGAAAAAGAACCTTTTCATTGAGTGTTATCTCCATTGCTTCTCCATTGTCATGGAACAACACCATTTTGATTAAATAGAATCTCGTTCTTGATTCAAAGTGTGCGTACGTAACGTTAAATGAGTTTTTTTTCTTAATTTAAATGCCTAGGAACAAAAATAGATGAAAATTGTGTTTGGTAAATCCGGTTTTTTTTTTGCTCCAGGATGAACCGGTTTATTTTTGTGCCCAGAATTTAAATATTTATATATTTAAATTGTGTTATTAATGTACAATCAAATTATGCAGTTGTAAAAACCAATGATGGATTTGTAAACATGCATCAATTGTAAATATGAAATGTTGGCATTTTGGTTAAAATTTATTGTTTTATACCATTGATGAAATCAGAACAAAAAATAAAGAAATAAATTTGTATTGTATTAGGTAATTTTAATTCTCATAATAAAAATAAAATGTGTTAGAAAATGTAATTGATTCTTGGAATGAAAAAAAAAAGTGTTAATAAACGCAATTCTAATTCTCGGAGTAAAAATAAAATGAGTTAACAAAAACGTAATTCGATTCTCAAAACTCTTCCAAGCCAAAAGAATCGAAAAAAAAGCTTCATCTCGAAATAGTCTTGAAACGTAAATGATTCTGGCACGCACACCTTTAATTAATTGTTAAATCTAGAAAACTTGATGAGCCACAATCAAAAGCTCCCTTCTCTCCTCCTCTGCCTTACTCAATGGGATCTTTTTCTAACAAAACCACATGTTTCCTTGAAATTTTAAATGATTACAATCCCCATTGAACCTTTTCTTTTTATTTCGGAGTAGTGGAAGGAATCTCCATCTCTAAGAGACACTCTTCCAAAATCCGTAAATTACTTCTTCATCACCTGATAATAATAAAAAACGGGCCGTCAAGAAGAGCCTTAATTAATCATATAGCAAGCTTTTGAGAAGTTGGAAGAGGAGATAGAGAAGCTTTTGATTGTGGTTTGTCAAGCTCTCTAGGTTTAACAATTAACGACCAAGATATAATATTGAACCAAGGGCTGAGATTCTATTTAATCAAAACGGTATCGTTTCATCGGAATGGAGACAACACTTAGGCTCCGTTTGTTACAAAGAAAATTAGAGAAGGAAACAGAAGATAGCTAAAGTTCCTATGGTTTTGGTCGTTTGGTAAACGAAGATCTCTAAACAAGTTCGGTGAGTCTTTGATCTTCCTATGTTTGATGGAAGATCGTATCCCTCACATATTGGATGGAAGATGTGAGATTTGATCTTCTCTCCTTCAAAATTCCAATTATATCCCTTTATCTTCTTCCTCCATTCACACCGGCACCTTCGACTTTCTTCCTCTCGCCGTCGACTCTCTTCGTTGCTGGCGAAGACTTCCTAGCTCCTTCACCGTCGCCGATCTGACTTCACCAGACCACCACCATGGGTCAAAACCCACATTGTTTTCCCGGATCTCGAAGCTTTTTTTTTTTTTTTTGGTTCCGTGGCCGTGAGTCGGGATGTTAGGGATGAAGAAGGAGGGATAGTAGAGCAAGAGAGGAAAATGTCGAAACCCACGATCTCCACCACCACCGTCCGAAAACCGGGACAAGATCAAAGCTTTTTTTTCCATTTTTGTTGTCGTCGGGCGTAGAGATGAAGAAGAAGGAGGGAGGTTTTTCTTTCTTTTTTTAATGTAAAGGGTATTTTGGACATTTTATATGTTATATTTTAATTTTAATTTTTTTAAAATTATCATCTTCCATCTCAATTTCCATGCTACCAAACATAACACCCTTTTAAAGTTCTTTTCTCAATCTTCCTTTCCATTCCTTTCTCTTATCTAAGCTTCCTTTCCTTCCTAAAATCTTCCTCATAAACAAACGGGACCTTAATGGAGAGGTTCTTTGTTTGAAGGGGAGCTACGAGTAGCGTGCCACTTAGGGATAAATAAATTATTAAAAAAGGATTGAGGGACAGTTTTGCTCTAGAAACTTTCTTCAAGAGGCAATTTTGCTTTCACCGTTATCCAATTAATTTTGACCGTTAATTGATTAAATTTACTGAGATGACAAATTCACATGTCATCAATGTCATTTTTGTTAAAGTCTAAATTTGCCCTAAAACTTTTAAATCTAAGTTTGAAAAAAACGAAATAGATGACATATGAACTTACTGAAAAAATTTGCACCTTAACAAAAATGACATTTGTGATCAAATTTTAACATATTTAGTCAACTAACTATCTAAATTAACCTGGAATAATAGTCAGGAAAAATTACTCCTTTTTTTATACTTCGAGGCAAAATTGCCCCTCAATGAAAACCTTTAGAGCATAATTACCCTTAACCTTTAAAAAAATTATAATACTGAACTCATTCATTCTCCACAATAATGAGTTCTTTACAAAATTAAAATCGTTCTCATGGAGAACGATTTTAGCTGTAGTATCCTAGTAAATATTTTTATCTTGTGTAGCATTTGGCTCAAAAAGCCGCCATTATCCCAACAGGGGGTTAGCTACATGTAACATCTTCCATTTTAAAGGACAATTATTAATTACTAATTTGATTAAACCATTTCTTTAAAATGTTTTATACACATAGTTGAGCTTTGAATTTTATTAGGACTATATTATTTAACTAAGTATTGCTTCAAAATTTGCCCCTCTTTTTTCAACAACTATAAAATATTATTATTTCCACATCCTTATTCCATTAATTCCTTTTACTATCATAAATGATATTTATATAAAAACTTTTATTTTGATAACTACATAATAAATTCATGTATCATGATTAAATAATTTTTCTTACTTGTAATTAAATCCTAATATAAAAATTATGATGTTACAACATGAATCAAACAACACTATTGAGCTCAGCTGTTGAACAACCAAATCTTAGGATAAATTGTTAATTAAGAGATCTCGCTTAATAACTTCATTTAACATTCTCTTCGGTCTTCCTCTCGCTTCTCTTAATTGGACCCTAAACAACTTGATCTACCCTCCTTACTGACGCATTCAATGGCCTTCTCTGTACATTTCCAAACAACCTTAGATGATTTTCTATCATTTTTTCTTCAATATGTGCCATTCCAACCTTTCATTTTATAAGTTCATTATGAATCTTATCTTTTTTTATTTGACCATATATGCATCTTAGAATCCCCATTTCAAGAAAGAAATATAATTATCAAAAAGTTGCATCACCTTAAAAAGTTAGTAGCATATAATAACAAGTTCATGCTGCTCACTTGTTGACATTTTTTTGTAATTATATTGCATCCTTAGAACCTCAATGATTTCCCAATTAGTTATAGCTCTAATGCCCTAGGAGGTAATTAACCATTCATAGATTCATCCACATCAATCCAAAAATTCCTTAAACCCTTTATAAAGTCACCTAATTTTGAGACAATAAGTAAAAATTTGTGCATTCAATATCGAATTTTTACTACTCATAAATATCGTTGTTCCCTTTTAATGTGTGCAATGGCCATTGAAATGAGTAATAAAAAAGATAATGCACTCTTTGGTAGGGCATTTGATCCTAAATGTAATACTTATTTTTTATATTTGTCAATATTATTTAAAATTATCCCTATTGAACTTTGACTAAAAAAAATCTGATACTCTCTTAATAATAATTAAATAAATAAAATTAAAAGTGGGCTGCCCAAAAGGTAGGTTAAAGCTTTAGGTCCAAGGAAATAAGATTTGTCCCAAAAAAAAAGGAAATAAGATTGGGCCTTCTGTGACGTTCGGCAAGATGCCTTTTGCTCCAGTAGCTAGGGACGAAGCAACGATCGGTGATGAGAGGGGGTTGAGCTTGAGCTACAGGAAAACGCCTGCTAGAGAGGTTGCTTTTGATTGTTCATTCGATTGAGAAAAACATCGCCTTTTTGCCCTCCTATTTGTGATTGCTAGATTCACTTAGGAGACAGGAAAAAATGTCCGCTAGATTGATTAAGAGAGTCCTAAATGAACAATACCGTCCCCTTGAAGTGAAGAAAGAGGAAGAAGAAGAAGATAATCAACTTCAAGGAGAAGAATCGGAGTCCCCAGAATCCGTATCTCGTCCTTCAGTCAATCCTTTTGACCTCCTCAATGACGACGATTCTGAACCAGACCAGGTTTAATTATCAATTACAAAACTATTTTTTTTTATCTGTTAGGGTTTTGGGGTGAGGGTAATGCTAAGTTCAATTCAAATTCTTGGATGCATTCGACATTAGTAAGTTTCAATATCTAGTCTGTATTGTCTAATTTTCTTTATTTTCGGCTCCAATATTTTTCGCAGTCTATTAAACCATATAAGCGCACTTCTTTACCAGAGAAAATTAAGAAAAGTTCTAACTTGGCCTTGGTATTCGGAAATATATCCAGACTGACCCATTAAGGTGATGATTATTCTATAAGTTATATTCATACCTCACAGAAAGTTTGTATGAGTTGTGCTCTTTGTTGAAGGTAGGGAATATTCTCATTAGATGTCTGAATTTTTTTTTTTTTTTTTTTTTTTTTTTTTTTCTTTCAGTAGTTAAATGGTGTTCACGTTTGCAGGAAAGTGAGCTGAGATCCACCAATGAAACATTGAGGCGATCTGATGATAAAGAGGAGTCGCCTTCATCAAAATACACTGCTGTAGTTCCAACATCTAATCTAAAATCAAAGAAGAAGAAAAACAAAAAAAACAAGAATAATTCTTTATTAAGTAAAGATAGAGGTGAAAAAAGAATTGGACCAAATTATAGAGAATTTATCACTAGATGTCAATCCTTCTACTGAGCAACAAGTCTATACAAAGGACAGAGCAGCGAACGTCAAAGACCAATATAAAACTGTCAAGCAGCAGTCATTCTCCATTCTACAAGTGGATCCTAAATATTTGAATGCTGAAAATGAGCTGAGACGAATATTTGGTTCCAAGGTAGTAAAATCATTCGAGAGTAGTAATCAAGCTAGTAGCTCTAGGCCAATTCGGGGGGTGAGGCGTGGGCACTATAATCTTAGAAAGACTGTTCTAGTCCATCCAGCTGACCATTGGCCCCGGTGGGATGGTTCTTTGTCCATGGAATTTTTGGAAACAAAGGATGAATGTAACTACTTTAGGTAAGGATTACTCTTATTTAGTCAGTTGATGGCATTGATCTCCCTTTCATTTTTCCGCCCCATCCCATATGGTTATATGCCTGTATATGTTTGACTTCATAGCGGCGTCCTATAAAATTAACCAATCAGAAATGTTGGCTGAACAACTCTCGGTTAATTGTTATTTATTATTTTATTTTTCACTCCCTTTTGTGGGGACTTTTCCCCAGCAATCCCCTTTTGGAAACAGGATTGGAGAGCGGGATATATGTGTTCTTTATATATGCCAGAGTTCTTTTAATCTTTGTAGTTTGATTTCTTGCTCAATACTTTGTGATTAAATTAATGTGTTAACAACAAAAACATTGATAGTTGTATATTTCTACAGCCCCTCCTAATTTCTTTCCAATTTTCACAATTTTGATTTGTTCTGTAATGTAGATATGAACATACGTCATCCTATTCTCAAGCTCAGAAGGCGTTTGAAGCTGCCAAAGCCATTAATGACTTAAATGGTCTAGCTAGCATACTATTGTACCATCCTTATCATCTAGATACACTTTTAACAATGGCAGAGTATTTCAAGGTTGTTGGTGAGCAGCAGATGTCTGCAGATTCTATTGCCAAATGTCTTTATGCCCTTGAGTGCGCATGGCATCCCATGTTCACGCCTATGCAGGGAAATTGTCAATTGAAATTCAGCCACGAAACTAACAAACCGATGTTCACAGCTCTTTTCACTCACATGAAGAACTTGGACAGGCGTGGCTGTCATAGATCTGCTTTAGAGGTCTGTAAATTGCTGCTTTCACTAGATTCTGATGATCCAATGGGGGCAATTTTCTGCATTGACTACTTTGCTTTAAGGGCTGAGGAGTATGCATGGCTGGAAAAATTTTCTGAAGATTATAAAAGTGATAACTCCATCTGGTTATTTCCAAATTTCTCTTATTCTCTTGCTGTTTGCCGGTTTTACCTTGAGAAACGTGAGCAAGAAGTGTCGGAAGATGCTCCTAGGGATGCTAAAAAGGCTGCTTCAACTGATCTTATGAAACAAGCATTGATGCTTCATCCCTCTGTTATAAAGAAGCTAGTGGCGAAAGTACCTTTGAAAGACCGTGTGTGGACAAATATTCTCAAGCATGCCTTTTTTCCGATCAGATCAAATAGGAATTCCATCTCAAGATCACTTGATAAATATATACGTAGAAAGGAATTATCTTATATGGAGGCTTCCAAATCTGCAGAAATTGCTCATTGATGCTGCACAACTAGTCCTTGAAACTATAGAAATTGATAGAAGTGAAGTAAAGGATTGGGCTTGTGTCAGAAAAGAAGCATTCTCATCTGAGAAAAATGAGTAAGTGAATTTCATTTGCTTGATCTAAATTTTTTCATGTTTATCCCAATTTAAAGAAACATCAGGTTTGCAATCATGTTTACAACCATCTGAACTTAATTTTTGTTGAGTTTTGAATTTCTTATGTTCTGAGGTTGGCTTATTTGGAATAACGATGCAATGGTTTATTAATTGTAATCTATGAACAGGATCTTGCAGCACTTCAAAGGCATAATCTAAGTCTATATACTGCTTATCTGAAGGGTGTCCATTCTTTTGACCCAAAAAAAGTGTGTCTATTCTCTTCTATCAATAGGAAAACCCTGAATGATGCATATGCTTTTGAGTGAATCTAGTTTACATGAGGTGTTGCCCTTGCAAACACGCGTTTATAACGGCTAGAAATTTTGCTAATAATTGAGAATGCAAAAATAATGAGCAGATAAATAATTAACAATCATGTGATATGGCTGTGTAGTTGATCTGTTTGAAACCTGTGCATTTGATTCATAAGTGTTAAAAGAGGTGATGTAAATAAATTAATATGTTGAACCTCATGTTTTTCCCTTAAAGAAACTCAAGTCAACTTACGGCGATCATATCGCCGCTGTATCTCCATCCCTTGGTCTTTTCCTTATTAGACTGAAACTTTCTATTTTGCTAGGTATGGACATTTGTTGGTTTCTGATTTTTCTGACTCAGTGGCCTCAATTCCACAAGAGAATCTGCAAAATTTTATAGGCGTTCCAAGGATGAGGGAGGTTGGACAGAATGAGAATGAAGTTGTTAATTTGCCTGGAAATGGCCATGTTCATCGCGATGTTAATGACAGGAGTGCATTGGCTGTCTTGTTTGAGTCAATGCTACCATGGGTTACCTATGGTGATGGGGAGGACAGTTTAGCCGATGAGCATCAACATGAGAATCAATGATTCCGGATGCAACTCAGTCATCAAAGGTCTCCATGGTGCTTTAAAGAAAATATCTCAACATATACTCTTTTTCTTCATGATGGGTTTGTGGGGTGGGAGGAGGAGTAATTAAACTCTCCGTGAAGGATATATCTCTGTATAGAGCCATGCGGTCATTGCCTTGTCCTTTCATGTTTATATTCTTAAATTAAATCTCTATCTGGGATCTCTAGATGCGTATGGATGGCATGGTCCACAGAAAGTTTTGTATTAACGAGGTTTGATCCTGGTGTTGGTAGCAGAGTAGGGATACTAATAATTGGGGTTGTTCTGTTATTGGAACTCTGTAGTTGTTCTGCTCTAAATTGTTAAGGCATATATAGCTTCATTCTGAAATTTTTGTGCACCTATGCGTACAAGTAATGCTTCTTTACATCATCAGAAACAATTTATTAATTATATGTTTAAGCTGAATCAGAATCAAGAAACGTGACAGCTAGTTTAACAGATTCCTGTATGTGTCAATCTGTATAATTTGTCAAATGTAAATCGTCTGAGGATGTATATGTTGATGTGGTGGTTGTTTTCCACACAGTCTGCTTCGCACTCTGATGGATGTTTACACGACGATAAAAATAATAAGCCACAGTTAAAACAATTTTTATTTTTTATTTTTTAATCAATAAAACAATTTTACTTTCAAATTATCTGTACTGATACAGACGTCTGGCCTCTTCAGGATAAGAGGGAGTAATATTGTGATGGATTGATTATTGTAATCCAAATGAGAGAAAGAAGAGGCCAAGAGAGAAAATAACAGATAACAGAGAAATAAGGGGAAAGAGAGAGGAGGGAGGTGCGAATGCACGCATGTTCGGGATCATTTTTGGTGGTCCTAAAGTGGTCTTAAAAGTTCTTACTCACATAAATTGAAACAAAACTTCTGCCACATATTTATCTATATACCGTAAATCACGATTGAAAAGCTACTTTAGACAAACACTTGAAATGAGATGAGGATTCACATATCTTTTCCACACTGACATTCGCTAATGTTAGACATTGGAGATTTATTGTAAACTTGCATTGATGTCCCAACTTAAACAGCTTTTGTAATTGGAAAGTGAGGAGATGCTTCAACTCACAACAATGAAATATATTTGCATCCGGTGTTTTCCTTCAACAATAGCACCTCGACATTCATACTTAAAATAAGGTAGTTACAATAAGAAAAACTTATTGAATCAGACAGGGGACACTTGGAAACAGAGGAATAAGAAAATAGAGTGGCTAGTGCTCTGTATAACTCAAGGAGCATGCGTAATAGTTTAATGGTGGTATGAGCAGAAAGCAGAGTGAGCAGCCATTGATGACAATCATGGTCCCTCCTCCAACCCAATCCTACGTTGGAGTTAGTTGCCATCTCTCTCTTACTTTCTTTTCTGTCTGCGGATATTGCGGGGATATTCAACGCTTAAGCTCCATGAATGATATGGGGGGACCAAAGCTATGTATTATTGAGTTGTCATGTGAATCGATTTTAGTTGATATATTATTAGCCACATGCACACTCCATTATAGGCTGCAAACATCATTACAATACTCCTCCCATCAGCTTTATCAACCTCATAATATTATCGTTTCCATAGGCTCAACAAGTTTTAAATTCATGTATGCCAGGCTCAACAAGAATGATGTAGAAAAAGGGAGGGATTTTAATTTATACTTTTTATTTAAACTTAAAGTTAAGAAACAACATGATATTAGACTCCAACAATCGAGCCTCTCGATTTATCATTATACCTTGAGAATTATAAATAATTACAATCCCCATCCCTCCAATAAGTTTTATCTCATTTAGTGGAATCGGTTATATGGATTTTATGATGCTATTTTATAACCAAATATTTAGATAAACTGTATGTTGACCAAGAGGTTCCGCACAATATCCTCTCTTTGAATATTCTTTTTGGTTTTCCTCTATCTTTTTCAATAGGACTCTAAATTGTCTGATATCCAATGACATACTATGTATATGTCCAAAGACTTTTAAACGATTTTCTACTATTTTTTCTTCAATAGATGCTAGTCCTACTCTTTCTTGAATATGATCATTACAAATCTTACGTTTTCTGGTATAATCACACATTCATCTTAACATCCTCATCTTAGCTACCTCCACGGTATACTAATGTTGTCCCTTCAAAACCCAACACTTACTACCATATAGGATTGTTAGTCGAATAGGAGTATGATAAAACCTCCCTCTTACCTTGATTGATAACATAAATTTCTTCCAAATTTGTAGCCTTCTGGAAGGAGAGAACACACAACACATCAACTTGAATACTAGTTATTTCTTAATTTGTAGTGGGAACCACAAGCAGAAAGTGAGTTCTATGAATCTCCCTCCATTGACACCTATGATTTGAGGGGTTTCTAGCTTTCTCCTTTAGCTTTTCAAGACGCTATAAAAAGGGAAAGAACATAACAACCTTAAACACACCAAACCATAGGAATTGAAAATCAAGCATCACAAAAATATGGGTAGGAATCTGAAGAACGCTGCAATAGCATTGTTTGTTCCTCTTCCCTCCATACTCTTTTATCTCTCCTTCCTCAACCACTACTACGACTCTGCAATACTTGACACTGACTCTAACATCTGGACATGGTGCTATCACCACCCTCTCTTGCTGCCCAATGCACTCTTGTTCATCAACGTTACTCTTCTCTTCTGGGTCATCGGCCTCATTCAGTGCAGCCATTGGGTACGTTTTCATTCCAACATATAAATACATACCCTAAATTGAGCATATGGCTGGGTTAGGTAGCATTCAACACACTGAAGTATTTTTTCAGTAACATTCAGTATCTAAAGTAATTTTTTATGCATTCATCATCCTGAAATATTTTTTCAGGAGTACTCAGTATTCTAAGTTTAGGGGTGCTTATTGCTGCTGATAAAATAGGTAAAATTGCTTTAAAAACTACATTAGACTACTGGGTATTACTGTCGAATACACCAAAAGTACCTCCAGGGAAAAAATACTTGAGGGTGTTGTATAGTTTATACTATTAGTTTGTGGGTCTGTCTTGAAGGTGAGTGTTTTTATGGACTCTGATGATAAGTGAGTGATATGGTGCAGATGATAGACCTGTATTGGACGGTGATTCCTTTGATGCTGGTTCATTACTATGCAAGTCACCCATGGGGAGAGGGTAATTGGTGGAGATCAAGGGTTGTAATATTCTTGACTTGGCTTTGGAGTGTTAGGCTGAGCCATAACTATTTTAGGCGAGAAAACTGGCAATGGGGTGCCAGACAGGATTGGAGGTTCACCAACATGAGCCTTTCCTATGGCAACCGTTGGTGGTGGATTTCATTCTTCACAGTTTATTTCTCTCAGCAGGTTTCTCTTTATAACTAACTGCTTACTTCAATTTCTTTTCAATCTTATTATGGAGTTATTACTACTTATCTGCATAAACTGATTAAGATAAACCACAAGTCTTCTAACAAAATTCAACTTTGACACTATATATCACTCCTATTGGACTTTTTTCCTTGATACTTCTTATAGACAATATGTTCTCCATCCCTAATCTCAAGTCAAGTGGACCATTCCTCAGAAAATTTTTACAAACAGAGAAAAAATGCAACCTTTACTCAATATTTTATCAGTTTCCATTACCCAAATGGTCATCATGAGCCTGATCTTCTCATTTTCTCAACCAAGACAAAAGTAAAGAAAAAAAGTAATAAAAAGATCCTATTTTGGGTGCTTTATTTTCTCTCTTTAACAATGTCTCTACTTTTGCAGATGCTTCTGATAACACTATCTCTTCCATTCTATGCAATCCACTCAGTGAATAAGCCTCTGAGCATGATGGACTTGATGGCCACCGTACTGTGTTCATCAGGCATTCTCATAGCATACTTTGCTGACACACAACTTCACAACTTTGTAACCAGAAACAACAACCTTAAATATGTTGGGAAACCCATAGTTCCTGTTCTGGACAAGGGCTTGTGGTATTACTCAAGGCATCCGAACTACTTTGGAGAACAACTATGGTGGTGGGGCCTAGCTTTATATGCTTGGAACATAGGATATGGATGGACCTTGGTAGGGACAATAGGTAATACCTTGTGTTTGGCTTATGTGACTAGGCTTGTGGAAGAGAGGATGTTGAGACAGAAGAACAGAACAGAGGCTTATACAAGGTATCAGAAGACAACCTCAATATGGATTCCTTGGTTTAAGGTTTTTAATCCTTCAGGTGTAAGAAATAAGAATGCTTGATGCTTTTTTTTTTTGGGTCCCTTTTAAGTGCCATGTGTGGTTTGTTCATTGTTTGGACAAAAAGTGTATTGTTGGTTTTTTTTGGGGGTACTGCTTTGCATATATAGTTTTGTTATTATGTTCATTTGGTGGGATTATTGATTGGTCTGTGCAATCCATGTATAAATTAATGTGATGTGAATAAAATCTTCATGGTTATTTATGCTGTATATTTTTTTCCCTTTTTGTTATAGAAAAAAAAAAAAACCTTGACATTTTATAAATTTTTTCTTAGATGGTAACCAAGTCCTACATGCAATTCACATTATAAATTATGAACATTTGAATCCGCATTTTACCTTTGGTGCAACACATGTGATTCGCATATCTTAAGGGGGGAGAAAAAAGAAATAAGGCCTTTCTTTCTTAAGAACTTCATGAAAATGAAAATTTATATCAAATATATAATAAATCACTCTATATAAATTATGAATAAAAAAGGGAGAATGACACCAAAATCCCAACCAAGAAAAAAATATGATTAAGGAGTAAATTGGCCAACAAACTTTTACCTCGGAAGCGACCTAGGGTACAAATAACTTTTAAGTGGATCAAAACTACCAAAAAACTTTTAAAAATGTACAATCGAAGATAAAAAACTTTTAAAAATGTAAAAAAGTAAGCACAACGCCGTTAGAAAAATTTAACATCCGTTGTTTAAAGTACAAATTGGCCAACGAACTTTTACTTCAAGAGCGCCCGATAAAAAAGTTTTACTCCGGGAGCGCCCCGGACAAAAAAGTCTATGTGCAATCCAATTAAATCCGATCCAAATTATTACCGGACCCCCAACCATATGCATTGGGGTTAGAAAGAGTGAATGCAAACAAAACAAAACAAAAAAATCACAAATGTAAAACTAACACAAAATTCTAAATTTAACTAAATTAAATGAAATTTTTTTCGATTGTCATTATTCAAAACTACTTGTATAGATATCTACGGACAAAAATTACTCATTCTTCAATTTTGTCAAAATTATAATTTGCTAAAATAAACAAAAGTTTTAATTAAAAATATAATTATATGATTTAAATAAAACTCAAGGTGTTTTATAATTTATTATATATGTTAAAAAAAATTATATGAATCTACTTGATAATATATTTGTTAATTAAATGATCTATTGATTAGTCTCTTCTAAAATAATAAAAATAAATCATATAAATCACATTAGTCTCTTCTAAAATAAAAATAACTTTTATAATTTTTTTGTTTAACATATATAATAAATTATGGAACACCTTGAGTTTTATTTAAATCATATAATTATATTTTTAATTAAAACTTTTGTTTATTTTAGTAAATTATAATTTTGACAAAATTGAAGAGTGAGTAATTTTTGTCCATAGATATCGATACAAGTAGTTTTGAATAATAACAATCGAGAAAAAATGTATTTAATTTAGTGAAATTTAGAATTTTGTGTTAGTTTTACATTTGTGATTTTTTTGTTGCACTTCACTCTTTCTAACCCCAATGCACATGGTTGGGGTCCGGTAAGAATTTGTGAAAAGACCCTTTCACACAAAATAACAATTAACCATAATATTTTCTTAAAATTGGATTAGCGGGTAATTATAGAAATCTCTTTTCCTTTTCAATACACACACCTCGGGGTCTAGGGTACAAACTTTGCCCACAAACCCACTACAAAAGATTCATAACTCGGGGCACAATTATCGAACGTAAGGTTTTATAGCCCACAAGTCATACAATACGAACCCCACAACAAAGGGTCCTCACAAAACAATGTTCGCACAAGATAGGAAAGTTGATCCACTATAGTTTGATAGTATATAAAGTAAGGCCTTTGGAAAATCAACAGTCATCCAAAAGTGGCTCATGTAGTTTTTCAAAATATGAGGGCAATATATAAATCAATACAACACTAATACCAAAAGAGGCCTACAAGATTCACGACGTCTATGCTTCCGGGCCGCTTCCTTGTCCTCTAGTAGGGTTAAAGGTCTCGCTTTGAAAAGTTTAATAATGACAAAGGTGAGATATAAAGTCCCCATAACCGAAATTAATTTATCAAATATACAAGGAGAGGATTGCAAGTCGGAGAAGCGGTTTATTATCGTAATTAAAATGTCAATAATAATTAAATAATACATCATAATTAACAATATTTAAAACCATCCCCACTCATCCATCCCGCTCCTCCTTATATCTTCCGGATGTGGTACGACTATCAATGCTAGTATACCCGGCCAAGGTTAGCTAGTCACTTCAAGAATATTGTCCCTCCCATGTCACCACCAATATACCGTAACGGGGAGGTGTCCCGCCCAAAACACTCAACTCAAATTCCGGGCCGGGAATGAGAGCCGATAAGCACAATTTCACCCTCAATCTCTTCCACACAACCCAACATATCCCACAACAAAATAAAATAAATAATATAACACTAAAATTTTCATTAACATTTTACTAAATTATTATTCCATATATATCATCTCACAACAAACATTACAACCGTCACAACAATAACAACCCCAATAATAATATTGACTTAATTACACTGTTGGAAAATACATTGCTTCACCGAAATAATTTCATATTCAAACATACACAAAATTTTTCAAAACATATACAAGTAGTATATATAAAAGTAAGACTTAGAAAAATACCTCACAGTCCAAAACAAGCATATAAAATAAATTAACCCGGTTATCTCAATTCCAAGTTTAACCTTAGCTTGAGGAGCACACCCGCACAATCACCGCTTACTATAAGGCTCTACATTACCACAATTAAAGCTTATGATTTCCAAAAAATACAAATTCTAATAATGATATATTATTATATATAAAAAATTGAAAATGACATTTTGGGGTTTAAATTATTATTATTATTATTTTTAGTAGGGTTAAGGTGCAAAAATACACATGTGCTTTTGTCAAAAGAGCGCCTAGTAGCAAGTGCTTTTTTTAGGTCCAAAAGTGACTATGTGGTTACAAAATAGGAGCAAAAGTCACAGTAACCGTTAGGGGGGTGGATGTTGACTGTTAAGTTGGAAAATTTGACTTAAATATATGACATGGACGCTGATTAGGAGGGTGGAGCAGACAAATGGAATCGAGTAATTGATGACTTGGAAAAAGAATGTTTTATTTATCTGGAAAAATTTTAATTTTTTTATCTTTTATTTAACTAAATAGATTAATTCCTAAAATCTAACATACGACTTCGTTCCACTTATCGGGCAAATTTTTGGAAATGAAATTTAACACTTAACTAAATAGATAATTCCCAAAATCTAAATAAAATAGCTTTTGAAGAAACAAACAAGGTTCAATTCTTCACGACGAAAACCTAGGGTTCAAATATAATCCACTTATCGGGGAAATTGGGAAACGAAGATCCGGAGAAAACCTAGGGTTCACGACACGAAGAGTAAGCGACGAGAATCGAAGGTTCACGATGCGAAGAGTAAGCGAAGAGGAAGTGATTGAGACCAAATTGCTTTGAGGTAGGGTTTAATTCTTCGCGTGTCGGAGTGAGGGAGTGAACTTGTTGAATTCGCGATACACCACATCTACAACCTACATAATGACGACGTTCACGCGATGATAAAGAAGAAGGAAATCGAGAGAGTTAGGCCGAACTCGAAATCGACAAAGGTTGGCGGTGGAAAAGTTGATTCGCATGTGAGTGGGGAATCTTTGAAAAGAACGTGTAAGCGAGGAAGCGACAAAAAGTTTATCCGGTAAGCAACGATTGGGACCCATACATTTTTGCTTGTTTGTTTGCTTTCGGATATGGTGAAATGGCATGGAGGCCCCTGATATAATATTTATTCTGTACTGTGTAGTGATAATGGCATCGAATGGAAAGGAGAAAGTGGTAATCGAGGATGAAGACACAAACATGGGCCAAAGGTCAGTACAAAGTGTGCTTGAAAAGTATGAATCTACAATAAAGGGGTGGGAAGAAACTAAGACTAGGTTGCGGGGAGGGCATAAGTCTGTAAAAGAAAGCATTTTAAATGTTGTTGGGGGTCGGGAAAGTGAAAAAACAGTGAGAGAAGATGCTAAAAAAACAGTAGATGAGACCACAGTGAAAGGAAATGTGGAAGGTCTGATTGAGGAAATGCAATGGGTTGATGATTATGATAATTATGATGATATAGAGTTCCTTGGTGCGACGTGAATGATGTAAGTGAGGAAAAATGAGATAGAGTCAACCAAGTGGGTTGTGATAACATAATTGAAAAAGGGAAAGGAATTGTTGACGTTGAAGAGGATGATGAAGAGGGGCATTGTGGTGATGAATACGTAATAGATCTAATGATGATGATAGTTATGATGGCACTTATGTGGGGCTAAGTTCTAGTTCGGATACGGAGGAAAGTGTTTATGATGAATTTGAAGGCAGGGAGGTGGATGTGGACCCTTTGAGTGATAATGAGGAAGATGGGTTGGGCCGTGAAAGTGATGATGGGCCTATGCAAGAGCCGAATGTCCTTCAAGAGATAGAGGCAGCAGCTACAAGGCCTCATTTTTTTGTTGGCATGACTTTTCAAGATAAACAAGAGGTTAAGAGGGCCATTGACAAGTATTCAATCACGCGTGGCGTTAGCTTGAAAGTTGTGCGCAGTGATAAGAGGACATACCCGTGGTCTCGTGAAGATGGATGTCCATTTTCACTATATTTATCCACCTATGGGTTAAGTATAGGGTGGCAAGTTAAGTCATTGGTGTATGACCATAAATGTGCACGTGTTTATAAAAATCAAAGAGCTTCTACTATGTGGTTGGCTCGATTTCAAAGAGAGGGTGCAAGAGGCTCCTAATTTCAAGTCAAAAGACATGAAGAACGAGGTTCAAAGGGATCTGAAGGTCTGTGTTAGTTTACATAAATGTAAGCGGGCAAAAAGAAGATTATGGAAGAAATGGACGGTAGTTTCAAAGATGAATTCAAAAGTTAGAAGCATACTTTTGTAATGAGTTAAAACTATCGAACCTTGGTTCGATGTTTGTGTGGAGGTGAGCGAAGAGGCTTTAGAACAAGGAAGAAGAGTGTTTAAGAGGATGTATTTATGCTTCAATGCAACGAAGGTAATTGCATCTGTTATATATCTTTATTATTTTTTTGAAATTAGTAATTGCATCTTTTATATGTATTTAACCCTGGTTCTTTATTATTATTTTTAAGGTTGGTTGGAAAGAAGGGTGTAGGCCTCTTATTGGTGTGGATGGGACATTCCTGAAAGGAAAGGCAAGAGGGATAGTGTTAACAGCTGTGGGTATTGATGGCAACGACTCTGTGTACCCTTTGGCGCTTGCTTTGGTAGAGAAGGAGAATGCACATCACTGGTCTTGGTTCCTGCAATGGCTCAGACACTCTCTGGACTTAGGAAATGGCGAGACAGTAACCCTGATCTCTGATATGCAAAAGGTAATTACATGTATGACAAATTGAATAGTGTTTAGTGGTTGATATGGTCAATTGCATCTATGATATGAACTTGTTGACTTCACTTCTTTTCTGGAGTTAAACATATGAAAGTGTGTTTGTGATATGGTTAAAACAGATTTGTCATGAGAACCATGAAAACTGAAGTTATAATTGATAATGCTTTTTAGATTCTCAATTAATTGATGTTTGAGTTTGAAGTTCGTGTAATTCTCAAATTAGTTTGCTTGTGGTTGTTGAAATTTGCTGAGGTGACTGAATAAATGGAATCTACTGTTTTGTTGAAATTTAAGGAGCAAGTATGTTCTGTGTTCACTTCTGGATCCATTAGGCTTCATGATGTCTAATTAATTTCATTCTTCCCTTTGTTATCTGTATTAATCCTTTCTTCTTGCCTTTGTTATCCTAGAAGATTTTTGTACAAGTGTATTCTGGGTATGAAAAACCCCGTTGCCACATGTAAAAAGTCTTGTCAATATACTATATAAAACTAATTGTAGTCATTCCAAGGTTTGACACGTAACCTTTTTTATTTCTTTTGTTTTTGTAGTCATTCCAAGGTTTAGCACGCAACCTTTTTTATTTCATTTGTTTTTGCCTGACCTATCTGAACCATAGTTTAATTAACACAATGTCAATTATTTGCCAAGTCAAATCCAGACTACAATTGTCTACATTAACCCGTCTACTTAACCAAGTAATTCCATTTACAGTTAAAACTTTAACCTCTGTCAATGACTACAATTGTGGTTATCTTTTATTGGTTGAAGAGTTTACTTTATCTTGTATGATAGGGATTGGCTAATGCGATGGGTGAGGTGCTTCCTCATGCGAATACGATTTTGTGCACGCCATATTTATGCAACCGGAGCAAGAAGTGGAGGGGAATGAGTTGAAGAAGAAATTCTTTACTTGTGCATGGAGTTCATATCCTCAAGAGTTCAAAGACAATCTCTCGCCTCTAGGTTCGTTGAAGAAGGAGGCAGCAGAGGATGCGGTCAGTTACAACGTTAACACATGGGTAAGAGCCTATTTTACACCAAGATGTAAATCGTGGATGGTGGATAACAACATTAGTGAGTCGTTCAATGCGTCGATAGATGAGTTTAGGTTCTTACCTGTGATTAGGATGTTAGATGGCAAAGTGGGCCGAAAGTGAGGCAAATGTAACTGGCTGGCATACTGAATTCAGTCCGAAATGTATGGATCTATTTGAGTGTAATAGGTTTCTAGCAGTTGATTGTAGACTCTTCTTCAATGGAGATGAGGGATATGAGATAGTTGAGGACAAGATAGACACTTAGTTTATCTTTCTAGAGTAATGTGTACATGTAGAGCTTGGGATTTGACAGGAATACCTTGTCAACATGCTATTTGCGCCATGTATCATGCCAAGATTGATCCCAAATCCCAAATCTCACACTATTATCACAAGGACACCTACCTTGCTGCATATAGAACGAAACTTGAACCAGCTAGGGGACAGAAATTTTGGGACACTGAAAATTTCCTACCTATGCTACCACCACCACTTGCTAACTTGCCTGGACGACCTCCTAAGAAAAGAAGCGGAAAGCGACGAAGCTACTAGAAGGAGGAAAATATCCAAAGTTGGTCGTCATGCAAGTGGCCCAAGTGGGTCGCTCCTCCTAATTATGCCGACCAAGTTGGCCTTGAAAGGTTGACCAGGCGTGGTAAGAGCCACAAATGCACCCGTTGCAAGCAAGAAGGGCACAATAAATCAACTTGTAAAGAGGTAAGTGGTATTGTTGTAATTCTGCCTTTTATACTGATTTACTTGTTAAGGCTTTGATTTGATATTGTTACACTAATTTACTTGCAATCTTAACTTGTTCCATGTCAGCCTCCCACTGCAAAAGAAGGACACAATCGAAGGAAAGCGGCGTAAGTCATCTCAAACCTCTAAATGGCCCCATGACAATGCCCAAACCTCTCAACAGCCACCTAAATTTGTCAATTCCCAAACCTCCCAACAACCACCTGAACCAACACAAGCAACCCAAGAAGCACCTAACCAGATTGGAAGTTCCCAACCACCTCCATCTAATTCAACAGCGGAGAGCAACAACTAGGAAAATATACAAATCAAGAGCATATGGGTTTGGGATAAGATATGACGAGGCCACGGGATCTTCTCGTGTACAATGTATGGTCCTTATTTGCACTTACCGTAATGTCTTTATTGGTGCCTCAAATTTTTAATGGTTTTTTTGTGCTTTTCTTGCAGCTGGACTTACTTCGAGGTGGTTATAGAACGAGCACCGTACATGAGAGGATGCACCACACCGGCGATGTAGAAACCAGATTTCCCATACCAAATGAAAGGGAAATGCGGAAGACAAGAGGCTCTAACTCTGCACAAGCAATGGAGGGTTCAAGATTAATTCAATTTGAACCCCATCCAATCAATGCCACTGGACCTTCTGACCTTCCATTTCGGGCTCCGTCTACAATGGAGAGGACACCCTCCGTGACAACCTCACAGCTCATAGCGCAGACCCGACGCAAATTCGAGAGGAACAAACTCGGACCAAAGAAGCCTACTTAAATGTCTTTGTCCTTGGTTATATTTTGGTAGCATTTTGATGTAAACACCTTGGTAGCCTTTTGGTAATATTTTGGAACAAATGTGATTGCAAATTGGTTCTATTTCAATGTAAACAAGCTAGGTTGCCTTCGTGTGACCCAATCCATTGTTATTTTTTGTGTAAAGTGCTTCCTCATGCATGTTGCCAACACATTGGTTAGCTTAAATATTAGATGAATGGTCATTGTCTTGATGCGCGCAACAACTTGTGCGTTGCATGCCTTTGGAAAATTTTGTACCCAGCGCACTTATAGTGAGCAATACTAAATGTTTGTGGTGTTCTTATTATTCTTTTGTTTTCATTCCCATTATCAACAGCTATACTGTACGCAATTGGGGATATCTTATAGCATTTTCATCATGCTGGATTGAAGTTGAAGGATCTTTCCTGAGTTATATATGTTCACTCAATTTCATATACTCATCATCATTATTATATATAAGTTTGTATCTAATAATGATTACAGCAACCACCGTCATGGATCGACTAGCTAGTATATATGTTCACTCAATTTGTATCTAATTTCAGTTTCATTCCCATGCATGCTACCATTTTGGCTTGGATCTCAGGTCAATCATTTTAATAATTAAATATGTACTGTATATTGATATTGATTCATCAATAATATTATAGGACTAGCTAGTACTAATTAATCAAAACACACGCATGTTAAAGTGGAAATTAATGGTAGGTAAACGAAGCCAATCAACTTTATACCTATTGTATTGATTACACATTACAGTGGGCAGGATTGAACTACACAAGACATAGACAATACATTCCACCATTTCACAATCGTCTAATTCCTAACTCTAAAAACTAAAATACATATAAACCCTTACATATTAACCCCGCCACATCCCTAACACTAACAACTAAAATAAACCCTTACAATTTCATAACCACCAACACAACCCAAGTTAGTAACAATGTTGCTAATGCAAGTCTCAACTTCAATTGCACCTTCTTCACTTCATATCCACCTTTCAGCCTCATCACCTCACCTTCAACTGCAACAATGTCTTCATAATTCCTCACACATGCATTCCCTCTTCGAAGATGATTGTTCTCCTCATATAACTTGTCTATGTCTCTGTGAGTAAATCTTTGATAACTGCATTTTCCCTATCTCCAAACACACCATCGTGCCATTCGAAATATCCACAACCTCCATCCTATGATTCAACATATAACCTACCATTAAAATTCATGAACCCATCCCATTAAAATTAATTCCAAATCAACCAAATCTTACCCGGTAGTAATTTCGGACCCGTAAAACCTCCTACCCGGGTTTCCTTCCGACCATGACGTCCATCTGGGAGCCAACAAATTGTGATGGCGTGCGAATGGGACCTTCGTAGTGCTCCTCGCGACCGTGGCGTCTTAGGAAAACTACTTTCCTTCGCGATTTCCGAAGTTCTCCCCGGTCGATGTTGAAGACGATTGCATCGAGCTCCCACTCGATTCCTCATTCCTCACACCTTGCATCATCATCGACGCCGTTCTCCTTCGAGGTTGCGTACAACAACGGGGTTGCAACAAAGAAGCTAAATCACCGAGTTAAACCGTAGATCAGCAATCTGGTGTAGAGCTAAACCGTAAAGTATTGTGAATCTGGCTAAATCGACAAGAATGGGGGTTGAACCTTAGGTTTTTTTCACAGTGTCACCTGAGTCGTCTACTTTTTCTTCTCCAGGAATGAAGTCGTATGTCAGATTTTAGGAATTAATATATTTAGTTAAATAAAAGATAAAAAAAATTCCCGAGAGAAATAAAACATTATATTTCCAAGTCATCAATTACTTAGATTCCATTTGTCCGCTCCACCCTCCTAATCGGCCCATGTCATATATTTAAGTCAAATTTTCCAACTTAACAGTAACATCCACCCCCTAATCTAAGCTTGTGACTTTTGCTCCTATTTTGTAACCACATAGTCACTTTTGCCCCTAAAAAAAGCACTTGATGCTGGACGCTCTTTTGGGAAAAACACATGTGTATTTTTGCACCTTAACCCTTTTAGTATTATTATTATTTCAACAATTACGTAATAAACACCTTTATTATATATATACTTATTTCTTAACTATACTCAAATCCTAAAATTAGAAATTAGGATGTTATAATTTGCAACAGTCATATTTTGGTGGATTGCACATGATTTTTTGTGTGTGTGTGTGTGTGTGTCTTTAACGTTCGAGTAAAACTTTTTTGTATTGAGCGCTCCCCGGTGTGATAACCCAAGAAAAACTTTTAATTTTCGAGGATGAAACTTATTTTAAGGAGGGTAGAATGTAATAACCCAAGAAAAATAAAATAAAATAATATTAATGATAATTAATGATGACTTTTGATATTACATGTGATAATTAATTATGACAATTGATATTACCCGTGATAATTAATGATGACTTTTGATATTACCTATGATAATTAATGATGATCATTGATATTACCTGTGATAATTAATGATGACTATTGATATTACCTGTGATAATTAATGATAACTTTTGATATTACCGTAATTAATGCCTCGCTTACAAAATTTCAGCTATAAATAGGGTCTTAGCCAAACCAAATCAAATAACTTTCAATCCTTAGCATTTCTCCATTTCTCTTCTCCTCTTTCTTCTTATTTCAAATTTTTATTTTTCTCGGCTACCAACTCGTGCTTCTCTTCTCTAATCGATTTTCCTCCTAGAAGCCATCAAACACGAGACTAGGTAATCCTAATCTATAGAAGTCTTAGGTTAATTTTATATGAATTTTGGTAGGGTAATTATGATCCTAAATATATCATAGGGTTATTATATATTAAATATATATTATATGTAATCCTAATCCCTAGAAATCTTAGGTTAATTTTATATGAATCTTGATAGGGTAATTATGATTCTAAGTATATCATAGGGTTGTTTTATAATATATATATATATATGTGTGTGTGTGTGTGTGTGTGTGTGTGTGTGTGTAATCCTAACCCTAGAGAGTAAGGGTTGGCTTAATATGAATTTATCCTGATTGTGACAAGATTGAATTTTTTCTGATCGTGTATGATTGTAATGAATTAATGGCGGGAGGGTAGCTTTAGGATGGTACCTTCTAGAGTTATGAACACAACTTTTAGTAGTGTCTAGATATTATTCATTCTTCTCAAAGTGGTGTCTAGCAGGGTTTCCTGGGATACTAGTAGCAATTTTGAGAAGAGGTGTGCACACTAGAAAGAGATGTTTTGATGATGGCCAATTTGATTATTTGTGACTGGCAGGGTTTCCCGGGTTTACCATGGTTCTCTTCCCACTAAATACACTCAATGAATTTAATAAAGTTGAGGAATAACATTTGATTCGATGTGAATATATATGATGAATATTGAAAGTGGTATTTGATTCAATTACTATGTAATTATATATTTAATTTGATAAATTTTGTTTTGATTAGGATTACCAGCTTTGTTGACTTTTGTGTTTGCGTGGCTGCGATGATCCTTCGGGGAGCAGATTTTCAGTGAAATAGGTTGCAAAGGACAGGGTTAGCAGTGGGCAGTGAGGATAACGACTCAAAGATTTCTAGCTAGTTCTAGAGTTTACGTAAATTTTTGTGAATTTAATAAAATGCATAAGACATTTCCTTTAGTTGAGCTTAGCTTTGGTTTTATTTGAATGTTATGAATTTAGCCTTGCACTTGTCTTTAGTACAAGTGCGGCGGCGTAACATTTCCCAAATTTGGTTTGTTTAAATTTCATAGTTATTTATAATTTTATAAATTTTATGCCCCGAAGCTTTTATGCCCCAAAAGTTTTTCGATTTTGTCGTAAAAGTTAAAAAATGGATAAATTTTACTCTCATTGCTATTTCAAGAAGTTTTGATTATTAATTGACTAAATATGTTGAGTTACCGTCCATATAACATCCCAAATTTTTCCATAAAATAATTAATATTTAAAACTTGATCAAATCATTCATCATTTAACAAAATATCCAAATGAAATCAAAGTCTGCAACATAAGCCCTAATGTGGCAATATATAATGATTCAACATACACTAAAAATAGAAGCACTACTGTTTGTAGAAGTAGCTTAAGTTTTAGAAGTCTTCCTGATGGACTCGCACAAGAATTATCACTTAAAAAATGTATGTAACCATCAATCTATCTCATCAGCATACAAGTATTTGCTAATGAGGTGTCAAGTGGGATAAAATCATAGCATTATTACATATCAAATTTTGTGTGTGTGTGTGCGCGCGCCATCACTATATCAATATCTCGTTTTTCATATTTAGCACATAAGTGCACCATAATCAATACATAAAAATTTATTCTCGATCTTTCCTTATTTCTCCTCTCGCCTTATTTCCTCCGATCGAACCCATTGGGCTAGTACTCACCCATATGATTGGTAGTTTAACTCAATAAGCTCACCGACCAAGTGATATGGATTGGCCGGATCCACAAGGCACAAGACTAGACCATAGGTTTCCCCTTTAATATATTAGTGCGGTGTCAATGCCCTAACACAAATGGGTCAAAGGACTAATTAACCAAAGGTACACCCTGGGAGTTCGCCACCTTATTCCTCTTTTGTACAAGAAATTCACCCCTTTTTCTCTTTGAATAATTTCCCATCAAATCCACATCCAACGCCCCTTCTCATATAAATACTCAAGAGAATATTTTCAATCTCATAAATCAATACTATAATATAATATCACCAATCATTTCTTTATGAAAATAATTCCTACAAGACAATTTCAATATCAACATAGTTTCATAATTTTTTATAATTAAAAATCACTCACAAACATCATATAAGTATACACAACAAGAGGAAAGTGGTTACCTCTCGCCAAAAAGAGCCATGAGTTTTATTGACGGGGCGAAATAAAATAAAAAAAATACTATATTATAAATAAAAATACTTGAAATACAATATAGACATAATATACAAAAAAAATGAAAGAAATCTATGACAAAAATTAAGATCACTTCACTTGATTCTTACTCTACGTGTTTTTATATTGTTAAACTCATCTATCATTGAATATGGATTAAAACTCAAAACAATTTCTTTATTAATATATGTAATCAAAGAATCATTAAAAAAATTGGTCTTCTATTTCATTTCGAAGTATGTTCTTGATTATCTTCATAGAAAAGAAAGATGTTTCAAGTTAGTTGCTATAGAAATTGGAAGAGTGAATATAAATCTAATCACTCTATTAATAAAAGAATAAATGATGGATTTTTCAAGCTTGCATAAATCTTAACATAATTTAGATGTAGTTGATAAACTAATCAAATATGTATGTTTAGGAATGTTATGCTCAAAATGTTGTAACTCCTTCTTTAAATACAATTTTTCCTATTTTACGAAATCTTTAGAATAAAATTTATCAACAAGTTTACAAATATCATCACTATTAAACTTGTTTCTTGGATCTAAAGTCATGTTCCATTTTTTTTTTTTGAAGATCATCACTATTACAAGGTTGCCAACGGTTGGACTTGGATGTAAAGCGGTTGGAATATCATCACTATTAATCACTCTATATAATTACTTTTTTAAAAAAAAAAATAGGGGGGGGCCATCCCTAGCCCCTTGGGTCCGCTATGCTTCTGCTAAAGTTAATTATTATCATACTACTTCTAATCCAAGAGCCCACACACATGCCAAAATTAATCTCCCACAATCAATTTATTATCCATAATAACTCTTCAAACCTCCACATAATTAAAACCTTAACTTATAATTTTATATAAGTCTAAATATACAAATTTTAATAATAATATATTTTTATAATAAAAACTGAAAATAACAGTTTGAAGTTTAAATTTAAAAATGATAGCTATTAAAATTTCAATAATACTTCTATTAACCCAGATGAATTATTCACATTATTTTTAATTGGTAAAAACATACATAAATCCTAAACCTTTTTTAAATAGAAAATTAATTTTAAATTCTTTCAACAACCCTTTTATACTGAAAAGATTTTTCTTCTTTTCCTCCCTTCTTTCCTTTTTTGTTTTTTCTGTTGGAATTTCCTCCCTTCTTTCCTCGCGCTTGCTCGTGCACTTTTAATACTGGGGTTCGCTTCCACCAATAGTCAATATTAGTGGCAGCAGCCATCATTTTTAATTTTTCTTTTGAGAATATTACAATCCACATGTCATTTATATTAATTTAATTAGAATAAAATACTCCGACCACTCTTTTATTTTACCTTAATTACATGACCTTCCTTTTATTTTGAAAATATACACACTTTAGTCCAAATCATTAACACCGTTAAAGAATATTCTAAAAATATTCTTCAAATTATTTTTAAATTAAAAATCATATTAAAATAAATGTTGTTTACTAATTTACCCCTCATTATACGAATTCCTTAATTTATCTTTTAATATTAATGTTCATTAATTATCTATTTAATATTTTTAATAAATTTAATTTAGAATAATTTTAGTAATATGTTTATGTGGTAAATATTAATAACTTGTTCAAAATTTTAGTAATTATTTTTAAGAATATATGTTTAATAAAACATTCTTTAAAATTTAAAATTATAAGATATTGATATGCTAATATCATAATATATAATATCATTTTATAATTATATAACTTAATTGAATACATGTATGTATGTATTATTGCAAAACATCATCATGCTATTTAAAAATTACATGATGAGTTTAATAAATAAAAGAGATTAAACATTTAATTTTATCAAAAAATTGAAATTTATAATGATAAAATTAATTAACTTTATAATATGATAAATTTAAAAGTGTGACAAAAATATAAAAATATATACTATTTTTTTTTAAACTTTGAATAAATATTTGTGATTAAATGATTATTTTTTTGCCAAGGATAACATGACAAGTAGTAATATTTATTTTAAGGCGGGGCATTTTGGTCAAAATAATGAGTGAATATTGTGATTTAACGATTAACTAACAGCTTTGATAGATGAAAGTTAAATCTCAAAACTAGAAAGGAAGTTTATGCAACATATATTTTCATTTTTGAGAGAGGTTCATATAGATTTACAAAATAGAAGGGAGGTCTATGCTCTAATATAGAGTAAATAGAGGGGAAGTTGATGTATTTTACTCATTTTATTAAAATGTAAATTTATGTTAAAAGTTAATGTATCATCTATTTCACATTTATTCAAAGTTAGATTAAAAATAAAAATGCCTTAATGACGTATGAACCATCTACTTAGCATATTTGATAATAAGGTTATGACAAATTACCCTTAATAAAAACTTTCAGGACCCTTTTTACTTTAATTTTTTGAACCTATTCATCTATTTTTTTTTTACATCTATGACAGTACTTTGGGGGGGGATTCAATTTTGACTCTTATATTTTGTACTTGGTTTTTTTGGGTTTCCTGATATGTTTTTTAGTTGCTTCGTTTCTTGACAGAAGTAGTTGTGTTGTCTTTTGACTCTTATATTTTGTGGTAGTAAAATTCAATTTTTGGTTAAAAAATAGTGAGCTAATTTCCTAGGGACTAAGTTGTAATTAACGTTAAATTAAAGGTGCTAATTTATTAAATTCTCCAAAGATATACTGATGGTCCTATACCGCGGGCTATATATTAGAAGTTTGTACAGTAAGGACGAATGAGAAATCAACGACGACTGGGAAACGTATATTAAAAGTTTGTACAGTAAGGACGAATGAGAACTGGGAAACGTGAGCTGTTACTATTTATAGGTGATTCGCATCCATATCCACATGAACCCAGCTGAACTAGCAACCCCCCAGTTGAACTAACCAAAATTTTGGTTGCTGATCCCAAATTTTTAGAAAACAGCCATGATTTGGAACAATAGAAATACAAATTCCTACGGTGGCGAGAGGCTGAGGAATGGAACGAGTTTCAATTACATGGCCACGATGATCCTCGGCGCTGTCTGTTTACTTCCGATGTGCGTCTCCGCAGCAAATTTGCGGTTCGGAACTAATGGCGAATTCAAGATATTGCAGGTGGCTGACATGCACTTCGCAAACGGCAAAAGTACGCGTTGCTTGGATGTGCTTCGTTCTCAGTATGCTTCTTGTTCTGACTTGAACACCACCGCTTTCATTCGAAGGATGATCTTTGCTGAGAAACCTGATCTAATTGTTTTTACAGGTATGTATTAGTTATCATGTTTCTAATTCGGGTTCTTCTTTACTTTTTGCGTGTCATCTGTATTCTGATCTTTACTACTTACGTACCTTAAATCACTTTATAAACTGCGTCCATATTTGGGATTAAATATAAAGGGGAACAGGGTGGCGATAAAACGATTTTTGGACTTCTATTGCATCTCTAAGAAAGGTTTTAAGTTTGTTTGGTCAAGCTAACTAATTATGCATGAATGTACACAGGGGATAATATCTTTGGAAAAGACTGTGACGATCCGGCTAAATCAATGGATGCAGCGTTTGCTCCTGCAATTGAATCTAACATACCTTGGGTTGCTGTTTTGGGAAACCATGACCAGGAAGGATCGTTGTCTAGAGAAAAGGTGATGAAGCATATTGTTGGGTTGAAAAACACACTGTCTAAACTCAATCCTCCAGATGTAAACTTCATTGATGGTTTTGGAAACTATAACTTGGAGGTCCGTGGGGTTGAGAACTCTGAACTAGGCAACAAGTCAGTTCTTAATCTTTACCTTCTTGACAGTGGAGATTACTCCACCGTCCCTCTCATCTCTCGCTATGGTTGGATCAAACCCTCACAGCAACTTTGGTACCAAAGAACGTCTGAAAAGCTTCAGGTGCTGATCTGTCTGGTCCATATATTTTAAGATATTATTCTATCCATCTTGATTCTCTTTTTGTTTAATACTCGCTCCGGTCCTTAACAACTAATTTGATTAGATTGGTTAACCTAGTTAATATGACATGTATTATATATTCTACAACATATGTTCTTTAATTCTTTCATTCCCTTTCTTCCTTGATTATTGTTGAGGAATCATCAATGAAGGTAAAGTATGAAAAGATTGACAAATATAAAAAATATGTCTTATATTTAAACCATGATCAACTCCCTAGATATGCTCAGATTAAGGACTCGAGGGAGTAGCTGCTTAGAGATGTGAATTAATTCTTGTGCGGATTTTAAGTTTTCTACTGAAGATATAACTGATTTCAGTTCCTTTACTTGATGAAAATCTCTGATTAGCTATTATCTTAATTTATTCAGAGAGCATACAAGGATGGGCCTGTGCCTCAGAAAACAGCTGCTCCCGGTATTGCATACTTTCACATTCCTTTACCAGAAAATGCCAGATTCCACCCATCAGACATCACAGGTGTGAAGCAAGAGGGCATTGGCTCGGCTTCTGTGAACTCTGGCTTCTTCACAACCTTGCTTGAAACAGGAGATGTCAAGGCAGTTTTCACCGGCCATGATCATGTCAATGACTTCTGTGGTAAGCTACAAGGCATAAGGCTCTGTTATGGTGGGGGATTTGGATATCATGCTTACGGAAAGGCTGGATGGTCAAGGAGAGCAAGAGTGGTGGTTGTTAGTTTGGATAAAACAGCGAAGGGAGATTGGGGAGATGTCAAGTCCGTCAAAACATGGAAGCGCCTTGATGATCAGTCTCTAACTACAATTGATTCTCAGGTCTTATGGAGCAAGAGCGTTGGTCACAGGTAAGACTACTCAGTAATACCAACTTTTCTGCCTTAAGAATTTGGGAGAAAGACAAATAAATATCCCATAAATCATAAAACCCAAATCAACTCCTCCAATTAGACAAATCCCAGATCAGTCCAAATGTAATATTTTAGAACTTGTCAATGTTGTGCATTTACCATATTGTATGTCTTGATTTTGATTTGGGATTAATTTTCCCTGTGATGTAATCCTTTTATTTGTATTCTGGCTTTTTAGCCTTCTATGTTATAAAATAAATTGTCTGTTTTTTCCTTGAAAAATTCCACCCACAAGCAGTCCCCCACACTTTTTTGGCAAGGTTGTTATAAGGGAATAACACCGCTTTCAATATTCACTGCAATGTAAAGGATATTAACCATAATAATTAAGGCGTTAGCAAGTTTTCTTCTATTTTAAAATTTAGCATCTCCAAAGTTGAGGTGAATGACGAAGCCACTTCTTAAATTCACTATCTATTAACAATAATAATTCAGGTATTAACAAGTTTTTACTTCATTCATGAAATTTAACACTCCAGGGATGAAAGAAATAACAACTTTTTACACTCACAAAGTTATAAATCATAACAAGTAAGGGATTAACAGATTTTTCATCCGGCACAATATTTGTCAGTCTTAAAGTTGAGGTGATTAACGACTCATTTGCTATTCATAAGATTGAACGGATGTTTGCAAGATCCTCTTTTTATCCTTTTTTTCTCATTATCTTTCATCAAATATCCTGAGTAGTGATTGGGAACATAAGAGAAAGTCAAAGTAGTATTGTGATTTTTCAGATTGATTGAACGGACATGATTTAGAAATTATGAAGATAATGAGAGAAAATCAACCCGTGTTTGCAATTGTTAACTGAGGTAAAATTGATTTTTTTGGTCCATAATCCATTTTTAATATATTAGAGATAAAGTTTAATCACACGATATTTTAAAGCCTTGGATGCATTTAAATTTCAAAATAGGCGTAAAAAGGAAGTTGAATTATGTATACTACAAATTTTTTATTTTTTGAATTTTATAAATTTAAGGTAATTCCTTCTTGTTTTCATTTATTTTGTTTAAAGTTATGAGCAAATTGGAGAAAAGTCTACTATTACAAGTTTTATTGGTAAGAAACAGAATACTGATACTTTTCTTCCCCCTTTTTTTTTAAGGATTATATGAAAATATAACCAGGGGTAAAGGATACAGAGTTAACATTATAAATGGGTTCATTTCATAGAGAAATAAATGAAAAAAATTATATAGTATTTAATATAAAAAAATATTCATATTTCTAATTTGTTTTGATAAAAAGCTGAATTATATAAAATGGTGAATTGAAGAATATATAATATTTTTAATGATAGTACTATAATAATTATGAATTTTCAAGAGAAAATTAATTAATTAATTAATTAAACCTGCCTCCGTTCCTAAAACCCTAACCAGCAAGCTGGCTCTGCCTTTCTTCCTCACACGTTGTCTTCCTCTGTTTATTTAAATTCTTCCAGCAACCAATCCACATATCCAAACCAATTAAAATTAACTATTAAGCCTCCTCTACATATATATATATAGTCATTTATTGTCAATATTTAAAATTCTCCCAAAATCCTAATCCCAGTATTTTCACAAAGGGAAAAACACTTTTCAATGTTGTAGGAGAAGTGTTTTCTCACCGTATCACACACACGTGAAATGGCGGGACCACATATATATATATATATATATATAATTAGTAAGGGAAAAACACTTCTCATGTTGTAGGAGAAGTGTATTCTCATGTCAAACACACATGAAATGGTGGGACCCACATATTATATGTGGGTCCCACCATTTCACATGTGTGTGAATCTTCTTTTCTAAACCCCAAATAGTAATTATATATATGTGTGTGTAAGAATGTTCTTCTTCTTACGCAACACGGTAAGTTTAAACCCCTTTTACAAATCGAAAATATTACCCTTCTTGGAAAGAAAAAAATAGGTGAAATAACTCTCATAAAGAAAGTTTATTGAGAAGAAGCTAATTTAATTACCTAAATTATCTTATAAAATAAATATTCTCTCCGGTTATAATTATAAGACCTAGTTGACTTTTTTTGGAGAGATTAAAGAAACTAATTAAATTAGCTTAGAGTATTTTTATTTTTTTTCATCAAACTAAATAGTTTGATTAATAAACTAATATATAATATAAGAAAATATAACATATGAAATGAGTAAGAACTTATTTAAACTTCCTCAATGTCTTCAAAAAAAGTTAATTAGGTCTTATAATTAAGACCGAAAGTGATAACTTACCTTAAAAAAACCCAAATCACCTCCACCTCTTATTCTTTTCCTCCCTTCTTTCCTCGCACTTGCTCACGCACTCCTCCCCAAGCCACCAAAATTGGTGGCTCGCTTCCACCAATAGTCAATGCCACCTTTTTTAATTATTATTTTTTTAAAAAAAATATTATAATCTACTATGTCATCTACATCATTTTTTGTTAAGATATAAATTTATGTCAAAAGTCAATGTGTTATCTACCACTCGATTCTATTTATACGCCTCTTTTCGACCAAAAAAATTGGTTCTATTTATAAGTCACTTTTAACTAAATAAATGAGATTGTGAAAATTTTGCCCATATTATTGTACCAATAAAAATATAAGGAGAATAAAGAGTTGAAATGTATCAATTCATAAATAATGGTAAAGTTGGAAATATACCCCATAATCATTGAGTTACTTACTTCTTATTGGTATGTGTGATTTGGTTAAAAGAGACTTATAAATAGGACCAGAATGGTATTTCATATTTATTCAAAGTTAAATTAAAAACAAAAATGACTTGACATATGAACTATGAACTCAACATATTTGATAACAAGGTTATGGCAAATTACCCTTAATAAAAACTTCCAGCAAAAAAATCCTTGACCCTTTTTACATTATTGGATCAATTTTTTGAACCTATCATCTTTTTTTTTTTTTTAACAGTGCTGAGAAGGGGAAAAAAAGCATCCAGCATTTCTATTCCTTGCGTATATGTTGGGGGAACTGTTGAATTTGAGTTTTTGACTGAAATATTTCAACTTGCAGCATCAAGTTTTTTTTAAAAAAAAGATTTTTTTTTGAAGGGTTTAGATTTAATATTGGCTAAAGTATACTTTTGGTCATTTATATTTGCATTAAGTGTAGTTTTAGTCCTTTAAGTTTGTAAAGTATACTCTTAGTCCTTTAGTACTAACACCGTTAGTTTTTTTTAACTGAAAATGCTGACTCATAAAAGACATATTATTTTAATCCTAACTGACTACCGCATCAACTTAAATTTTTTACAAATTAGCATTTTAATTAAATTATTAATAATAAAAAATATATAGGTTTTTAATCAATTTAAAATTTCAGGCCTTTAATCAATTTTTTTTCATCTATGTCTCTTTTACCATTGGAAACCCTTCTCCAGCCTATGAACTCCTTCTTCCTCCATTAATCTTCCGAACTGGTATTGCTTAAATTAAGGTTGGAATCGGAAAATTTGTTCAGCGTGGGAGAGTATTGTTTGTTA
Organism: Acacia melanoxylon; assembly: GCA_019022615.1. Taxonomy (NCBI): domain Eukaryota; kingdom Viridiplantae; phylum Streptophyta; class Magnoliopsida; order Fabales; family Fabaceae; genus Acacia; species Acacia melanoxylon. Next base: position 5,107,653 of record JAFJYJ010000041.1, on the reverse strand, counting down.
TTATATGCAAACTGTTGTGGAAAGCGTGGAAACCAAAAAAATATTTGATCTAGTCAATTCCAAAGCACTTGATCTACTCTATTTCTCCGAGGCTTCCACAGTCAGAAGAACGGGTTTGAAACAAAAGCATTCATGGAGGAAGAAGGCACTTGGCGGTAAGAGAAGGGTTTCTATGCGGAAGGAAAAGATAAAAAAATTGATTAAAAACAGGATTTTTTTTTTTTGCAATTATTATTCTAATTGAAATATGAATTTGTTAAAAAAATATTGAGTTGATATGGCAGCCATTTAGAATTAAAATAATATAACTTTGATGAGTCAACATGTTTCGTTAAAGGAGAATAACAGTGTTAAGATTGAAGGACTAAAAGTATATTTTACAAACTTAAGGACTAAAACAATACTTGATGCAAATATAAAGGACTAAAAGTATATTTTATAATATTTTATTATAATATTATTTAAAATAAATTTAACTTGTTAATATTTAATCTGGGTAATTCATAATGGTTTGTATATAAAAAAAAAAATATAAACTATTAGATTTAACCCATCTATTTTTTCATTGAGCATGGAGATGGGATTATGAGAGAAGAATAAGAGAAAATATTTTGAGAGGATTTGATCTGATCTTAAAATAATTAGCGGGAGTGACACAGTATTAAAGGTTGATAATTTAAAAAGCAAATTACTTGAATAGTACTGATGTACTATTATTTATTTATTATAGTTAACGTTAAATTTTACAATATCAATTGACATTATTTTATCGTCCTTGTAAATTAAGGGACATGCTTATATCCCATAATTATATTAATCACTCCTCTCTCTAGCAGGAAACTGGGGGTTTGTTCTGCTCTACGTGCACAAGTTTGGGCGGTATTAACAGGGCTTGAATTAGCTCTCAAACATCAGTTTAACTGGGTAGTTGTGGAATCTGACTCTATAACTGTGATTAAAATGTTGAATGATGTACAGGTGGACGTTGGCGCTGATATGAAGCTGTTACGTTTGATTAGGAAAATTGTACAGAAATTTACTAATGTAGTCTTTGTGCATGTGTTTAGAGAAAGGAACTTTTGTGCTGATTCTCTTGCCAACGTTTTACGATTGACGAGTGTTGTGTCATTTTTTATAGGCCTCTGTTATTTGTAAAGTGTGCTCTGGACAATGATTGTATGGGTGTTGTTTACCCAAGGTTTGTGATGGTTTGGGAATAAGATAGGGCGATGGCCCCATATTTTTACCCCAAAAAAAAAATGTGCGTCCGTGTGTGTGGTTTGTCACTATATCAATATCTTTTTCATATTTAGCATATCAATGCACCATAGCCAATACATAAAAATTTATTCTCGATCCTTCCTTATTTCTTCTGACTGAACCCATGAGCTAGTATTCACCCATGTGACTGGTAGTTTAACTCAACAAGCTCACTGACTAAGTGATATGAATTGGCCAGATCTACAGAGCACAAGACCAGACTATGAGTTCTCCTCTAACATATTAGTGGGGAGTCAATGCCCAACACAAATGGGTCAAAGGATTAACCAGGTGTATATCCTGAGGAGTTTGCTACCTTATTTCCTCTTTTGTACAAGAAGTTCACCCTTTATTTCCTTTTTGAATAATTTCTCATCAAATCCGCATCCAACACCCCCACTCATATAAATACTCAAGAGAACATTTTCAATCTCATAAATCAATAACAATTCATATAATATAATATCACCAATCATTTCTTTATGAAAATAATTCCTACAAGATAATTTCAATATCAACATAGTTTCATAATTTTTTTTTATAATTAAAAATCACTCACAAACATCATATAAGTATACACAACAAGAGGAGAGTGGTTACCTCTCGCTCAATGGTAGATCTATGAATTTTATTGATGGGGGTGAAAATTAAAAATACTATATTATAAATAAAAGTACTTGAAATACAATATAGACATAATATACAAAAAATTAAAAGAAATCTATTAGAAAAATTAAGATCACTTCACTTGATTCTTACTCTACGTGTTTTCATATTGTTAAACTCATTTATAATTGAAACTCAAAACAATTTATTTATCAATATATGTAATCAAAGAATCATTAAGAATTTGATCTTCCATTTTATTTTAAAGCATGTTCTTGATTATCTTCATAGTAAAGAAAGATCTTTCAAGATGATTCTTGTAAACTGGAAGAATGATACAAATCTAATTACTTTATCAATAAGAGAGTAAATGATCGATTTTTCAGATTCTTTGCTAGCCCTTAACATAATTTAGATACACTTGATAAATTAATCAAATCTTGATGTTTAGGAATGTCCTCTCAAAATGTTGTAACTCCATTTTCAAATACAATTTTTCATATTATGTAAAATCTCTATAATAAAACTTATCAATAAATTTGTAAATATCATCACTATTAAACTTGTTTCTTAGATCTAAAGTCATGCTCAATTTCTTTTATGAACTTCATCACTATTACAAGGTTGCCAACGTTGGACTTGGATGTAAAGCTGTTGGAATATCATCACTATTAATCACTCTATATAATTCTTTTAAGAAAAAAAATAGGGGGCGGGAGCCACCCCTAGCCCCTGGGTCCACCCATACTTTCACTAAAATTAATTATTACCATACTGCTCCTCATCCAAGAACCCACACACATGCCAAAATCAATCTATTGGAAAAAGAAAAATAAGTGAAATATCTCTCATGAAAAAAGTTCGTTGGAAAAAAAAACTAATTTAGTTACCTAAATTATTTTATACCTCCACCTCCTCTTCTTTTCCTCCCTTCTTTCCTCGCGCACTCCTCCCCAAGCCACCAAAATCAATACTGGTGGCTACTAGTGGCTCGGTTCCACCAATAGTCAAATATTAGTGGCAGCAGTCATCATTTTTCATTTTTCTTTTGAGAATATTACAATCCATTTACATTATTTTTGTTAAAATGTAAGTTTATGTCAAAAATTAATGTGTCATCTATTTCATATTTATTTAAAGTTAGATTAAAAACAAAAAATGACATATGAACTATCTACTACTCAGCATATTTAATAATAAAGTTATCACAAATTACCTTTAATAAAAACTTCCAGCAAAAATATCCTTGACCCTTTTTACTTTATTGGATCAATTTTTTGAACCTATTCATCTTTTTTTTTTTAAAAAAAAAAACATATATGACAGTAATAAGAAGGGACAAAAAAAATCAATTTTGACTCTTATATTTTGTACTTGGTTTTTTTTTGGGTTTTCTGATATGTTTTTTAGTTGCTTCGTTTCTTGACAGAAGTAGTTGTGTTGTATTTTGACTCTTACATTTTGTGGTAATAAAATTCAATTCTTGGTTAAAAAATAGTGAGCTAATTTCCTAGGGACTGAGTTATAATTAATGTTAAATAAAGGTGCTAATTTATTAAATTCCCCAAAGATTTACTGATGGTCCTATACAGCGGGCTATATATTAAAGGAAATTTTTTAGAGGGGCCCAAATAACAAAAAAAATCCAAAAAAGACCTAAAGATTAAAAAATCCCAAAATAGCTCATGAGCCTTTTCTAGATAAATTCATTAAAACGCATTGAGTTGTTAATGGGGTTGATATAGTTGTTAACGGGTAGGCCATTAACAACTAAATCAAGCATCATTAACAATAATATCCTAACAATTAAATAAGATCGTAACAACTATATCAATTACAGGTTGGATCCATAAATTTATGGAAGAAGGGGCACAATTTGGGATTCGGGGATTCGTTCGGTAGCGCCCGATTTTTTTTTTTTTTTTTAGAAAAATTTTAAATACATTAAAAAACAAAAGGATATAAAGAGAAAAAAAACAAGCGCTAAGTGTGGTTAGAAATAACAAAAGTCTTGTTAGAAATAAGTACCAATTTACGACACTAAATAAGTTCAAGACATATATTTTAATAACAAAAGATATTACAATAAAAATAATTACAATGTCATCCTTTTAAGCTTATTTTTTTGGAATTCCATCATAATCGCTTTATTATCAATGCTTTATCAAATACATCTTTTTCAATATAAGACACTAAACAAATGACAAAAGTTTGATTCGAGAAAGGTTGGCTATTTGATTAAAAAGGGAAGAAGAAATTTGATTCTCGATCGAAAGATTCTCTGTATTTAAAGATTTAACCCAAATTTAAAAAAATAAATAAATAAACCACGTTTTTTAGGGGGGCACTTGCCCCAAGTCATGTATCTGCATCCGCCATCGAAAGATCCGTTAACAACTATATCAAAGATTAACAACTAACGTTTTAATAAAATTATATCAAAAAAGGTCTTGGGGCATTTTTCGGGATTTACACAATCTTTAAGCCTTTTTTTCGGTTTTTCTTTATTATTTGGGCCCCAAATGAATTTTCCCTATATTTAAAAGTTTGTACAGTAAGGACGAATGAGAAATCAAGGACTGGGAAACGTGAGCTGTTACTACTTATAGATGATTCGCATCCATATCCACATGAACCCAGCTGAACTAGCAACCCCCCAGTTGAACTAACCAAAATTTTGGTTGCTGATCCCAAATTTTTAGAAAACAGCCATGATTTGGAACAATAGAAATACAAATTCCTACGGTGGCGAGAGGCTGAGGAATGGAACGAGTTTCAATTACATGGCCACGATGATCCTCGGCGCTGTCTGTTTACTTCCGATTTGCGTCTCCGCAGCAAATTTGCGGTTCGGAACTAATGGCGAATTCAAGATATTGCAGGTGGCTGACATGCACTTCGCAAACGGCAACAGTACGCGTTGCTTGAATGTGCTTCGTTCTCAGTATGCTTCTTGTTCTGACTTGAACACCACCGCTTTCATTCGAAGGATGATCCTTGCTGAGAAACCTGATCTAATTGTTTTTACAGGTATGTATTAGTTATCATGTTTCTAATTCGGGTTCTTCTTTACTTTTTGCGTGTCATCTGTATTCTGATCTTTACTGCTTACTTTAAATCACTTTATTGTCTGGCTTGATTTTGATTTGGGATTAATTTCCCCTGTAATGTAATCCTTTTATTTGTATTCTGGCTTTTTAGCCTTCTCAAAAAAAAAAAAATTGTCTGTTTTTTCCTTAAAGAAATTCCGCCCACAAGCAGTCCCTCACACTTTTTTGGCAAGGTTGGTATAAGGGAATAACACCTATTTCAATATTCACTGCAATGTAAAGGATATTAACCATAATAATTAAGGCGTTAGCAAGTTTTCTTCTATTTTAAAATTTAGCATCTCCAAAGTTGAGGTGAATAACGAAGCCACTTCTTAAATTCACTATCTAAGAACGGATGTTTGCAAGATCCTGCTATTCATAAGATTGAACAGATGTTTGCAAGATCCTCTCCTTATCCTTTTTTTAATTATTATTATCTCTTATCGCCCCATCCGAGATAGTGATTGGGAATATGAGAAAAAATCAAAATAGTATTGTGATTTTTCAGATTGATTAAATGAACATGATTTAGAAATTAAAAGAATAATGAGAGAAAATCAACCCATGTTTGCAATTGTTAGCTGAGGTAAAATTGATTTTTTTTCCGTCCATAATTCATTTTAAATATATTAGAGATAAAGTTTAATCATAAGATATTTTAAAACCTTGGATGCACTTAAATTGCAAAATAGGCGTAAAAAGGAAGTTGAATTATACTACAAATTTTTTATTTTTTGAATTTTGTAAATTAAGGTAATTCCTGCTTGTTTTCATTTATTTGTTTAAAGTTATGAGCAAATTGGAGAAAAGTCTACTATTACAAGTTTTATTGGTAAGACAATCAGAATACTGATACTTTTCTTCCCCAATTTTTTTAGAATTATATGAAAATATGTTTTTGATAATCAAATTATATGAAAATATAACCAGGGGTAAAGGATACAGAGTTAACATTATAAATGGTTTCATTTCATAGAGAAATAAATGAAGAAAATTATATAGTATTTAATATAAAAAAATCATATTTCTAATTTGTTTTGATGAAAAGCTGAATTATATAAAATGGTGAATTGAAGAATATATAATCTTTTTAATGATAGTACTATAATAATTATGAATTTTCAAGAGAAACTTAATTAATTAATTAAACCTGCCTTCGTCCCTAAAACCCTAACCAGCAAGCTGGCTCTGCCTTTCTTCCTCCCACATTGTCTTCCTTTATTTAAATTCTTCCAACAACCAATCCACATATCCAAATCAATTAAAATTAACTATTAAGTATCCTTTACATATATATATAGTCATTTATTGTCAAAATTCAAAATTCTCCCAAAAGCCTAATCCCAATATTTTCACAAATCAGTAAAATATTACCTTTATTAGAAAGAAAAAAATACGTGAAATAACTCTCATAAAGAAAGTTTATTAAAAAAAAGCTAATTTAATTATCTAAATTATCTTATAAAATAAATAACTTACCTTAAAAAACCCAAATCACCTCCACCTCTTATTCTTTTCCTCCCTTCTTTCCTCGCGTTTGCTCACGTACTCCTCCCCAAGCTACCAAAATCAATATAATGGCCTGTTTGGGTTGGCGGTAGGAAAGAAATGCATTAAAAAGCCTATATGACTTTAAAAAAAAGCTCGGTAGGAAAAAATTCAGTTAGAGATAATGATTTGTGTTTGGATTGATGGTGGTAGAAGTGGCGAAAGGCCATGTCAAAAAGCCGAGAGAGCTTTTTTGGATTTAAAATCAAATTAACTTAACTTACAACCCAAATACACCATGTTAAGTTTTTTCTAAAGCCATTAACTCTACCGCAAACGCTCACACCAAACAGGCTCATTGGTGGCTACTGGTGGCTCGCTTCCACCAATAGTCAATACCACCATTTTTAGTTGTTTATCTTTTAGAATATTATAATTTATATGTTATCTACATCATTTTTGTGAAGATATAAATTTATGTCAGAAGTCAATATGTTATCTATTTCATATTTATTCAAAGTTAAATAAAAAACAAAAATGACTTAATAAGTATGAACTATGAACTCAGCATAATAAGGTTATGACAAATTACCCTTAATAAAAACTTCCAGCAAAAATATCCTTGACCCTTTTTACTTTATTGGATCAATTTTTTTGAACCTATCATCTTTTTTTTTTTCTTTTTCTTTTTTACATATATGACAGTGCTGAGAAGGGGAAAAAAGCATCAAGCATTTTTATTCCTTGCGTATATGTTGGGGGGAAGCTTAACTTTTCTGTTGAATTTGAGTTTTTGACTGAGATATTTCAACTTTCAGCATCAAGTTTTTTTTTTAAACAAAAAAAAAAAACTTGAAGGGTTTAGATTTCATATTTTATAACATTTTATTATAATATTATTTAAAATAAATTTAACTTGTTAATATTTAATCTGGGTAATTCATAATGGTTTGTATATAAAAAAAATTATAAACTATTAATATTTTTATAAAATATTAGATTTAAACCATCTATTTTTTCATTGAGCATGGAGATGGGATTATGAGAGAAGAATAAGAGAAAATATTTTGAGAGGATTTGATCTGATCTTAAAATAATTAGCGGGAGTGACACAGTGTTAAAGGTTGATGATAATTTAAAAAGTAAATTACTTGAATAGTACTGATGTACTATTATTCATTTATTATGGTTAACGTTAAATTTTAAATATCAATTGAGATTATTATTATTATTATTATTTGGTAAAAATTGGGGCTTAATCGCCTTTCAATTGAGATTATTTTATCGTCCTTGTAAATTAAGGGACATGCTTATATCGCATAATTATATTAGTCCCTCCTCTCTCTATTCTTTTAATTTGAGAAAAATACTTTTAAAATTTAAAAATATCAGATCAATGATTTCCAATTAAGATGTGAATTGTTAATCAAGTATAGTCAATATTTAAACTATTGTAAAAAACAAAACTGATTTAGGATTTTGATACTCTGAAGGTATTTTTCTGAAATTTTTCCTTTTAAATTTTTTAATTAATTTGTTTTTAAGATACTAAAAAAAAATATTTTGTCTAGGTAGCTTTGACTCAGCTTGGTTTGTAATTGGTTTTTTTTTTTTTTTTTTTTTTTTTTTTTTTTTTTTTCTGATATGTTTTTTTAGTTGCTTCGTTTCTTGACAGAAGTCGTTGTGTTGTATTTTGACTCTTATATTTTGTGGTAATAAAATAAAATTCAATTTTTGGTTAAGAAATAGTGAGCTAATTTCCCAGGAACTGAGTTCTAATTAAGGTTAAATTAAAGGTGCTAATTTATTAAGTTCCCCAAAGATATACTACTGGTCCCATAATTAACGACTGAGAAATCAACGACTGGGAAACGTGAGCTGTTACTATTTATAGGTGATTCGCATCCATATCCACATGAATCCAGCTGAACTAGCAACCCCCCAGTTGAACTAACCAAAATTTTGGTTGCTGATCCCAAATTTTTAGAAAACAGCCATGATTTGGAACAATAGAAATACAAATTCCTACGGTGACGAGAGGCTGAGGAATGGAACGAGTTTCAATTACATGGCCGCGATCATCCTCGGCGCCGTCTGTTTACTTCCGAGTTGCGTCTCCGCTGCAAATTTGCGGTTCGGAACTCGTGGCCAATTCAAGATATTGCAGGTGGCTGACATGCACTTCGCAAACGGCAAGAGTACGCGTTGCTTGGATGTGCTTCGTTCTCAGTATGCTTCTTGTTCTGACTTGAACACCACCGCTTTCATTCGAAGGATGATCCTTGCTGAGAAACCTGATCTAATTGTTTTTACGGGTATGTATTAGTTATCCTGTTTCTAATTCGGGTTCTTCTTTACTTTTTGCGTGTCATCTGTATTCTGATCTTTACTACTTACTTTAAATCACTTTATAAACTGCGTCCATATTTGGGATTAAATATAAAGGGGAACAGCATGGCGATAAAACGATTTTTGGACTTCTATTGCATCTCTAAGCAAGGGTTTAAGTTTGTTTGGTGAAGCCAACTAATTATGCATGAATATACACAGGGGATAATATCTTTGGAAAAGACTGTGACGATCCGGCTAAATCAATGGATGCAGCGTTTGCTCCTGCGATTGAATCTAACATACCTTGGGTTGCTATTTTGGGAAACCATGACCAGGAAGGATCGTTGTCTAGAGAAAGGGTGATGAAGCATATTGTTGGGTTGAAAAACACACTGTCTAAACTCAATCCTCCAGATGTAAACTTCATTGATGGTTTTGGAAACTATAACTTGGAGGTCCGTGGGGTTGAGAACTCTGAACTTGGCAACAAGTCAGTTCTTAATCTTTACCTTCTTGACAGTGGAGACTACTCCACCGTCCCTTTCATCTCTGGCTATGGTTGGATCAAACCCTCACAGCAACTTTGGTACCAAAGAACGTCTGAAAGGCTTCAGGTGCTGATCTGTCTGGTCCATATATTTTAAGATATTATTCTATTTATCTTGTTTCTCTTTTTGTTTAATACTCCCTCTTAACACCTAGTTTGATTAGATTGGTTAAGCTAGTTAATATGACATCTATTATGTATTCTAAAACGTCTTAGTCATGTTCTTTAATTCCTTCATTCCCTCTCTTCCTTAATTATTGTTGAGGGATATCAATAAGGGTAAATTATGAAAAGATTGACAAATATAAAAAATATGTCTTATGTTTAGGATCATGATCAACTCCTTAGATATGTCTTGTAAGGACCCGAGGGAGTAGCTGCTTAGAGATGTGAATTTGTGCGGATTTTAAGTTTTCTACTGAAGATATAACTGATTTCAGTTCCTTTGCTTGATGAAAATCTCTGATTAGCTATTATCTTAATTTATGCAGAGAGCATACAAGGATGGGCCTGTGCCTCAGAAAACAGCTGCTCCCGGTATTGCATACTTTCACATACCTTTACCAGAATATGCCAGATTCCACCCATCAGACTACACAGGTGTGAAGCAGGAGAGCATTGGCTCGGCTTCTGTGAACTCTGGCTTCTTCACAACCTTGATTGAAACAGGAGATGTCAAGGCAGTTTTCACTGGCCATGATCATGTCAATGACTTCTGTGGTAAGCTACAAGGCATAAGGCTCTGTTATGGTGGGGGATTTGGATATCATGCTTATGGAAAGGCTGGATGGTCAAGGAGAGCAAGAGTGGTGGTTGTTAGTTTGGATAAAACAGCGAATGGCGGTTGGGGAGATGTCAAGTCCGTCAAAACATGGAAGCGCCTTGATGATCAGTCTCTAACTACAATTGATTCTCAGGTCTTATGGAGCAAGAGCGTTGGTCACAGGTAAGACTACTCAGTAATACCAACTTTTCTGCTGTTTCGTTTTTTTATGATAAAAACTTAATAGGTCCTTAATCTCTATTGTAATTTACTAATTTATGAAGATAGACCTGCTGAATATGAATTTAATGCTCGTCTGTGTGTACATCATTCTTTGCATATGAGTAAATGATACTGGAAGACCTGGTAGTTTGTACTTTGTATAGCTTAGGATAAGCCATGGCCAAAGGAATGTTATAGACATAATCAAATATAGAAATTACTGTGGTTTGGTTCAAGACGGGATAAGGAGATGAAGACGGCATCGGTTTCACAGCCATTACCTTCTTATAATTTGCGTTCACACCTGGAAATGCTAAACTGAAGTAAAAAATTTTAGGACATATGTGATGCTATATATGAAACAGAAGTCATCCACGGATTAAACTAGTAAAGGGTATCAAATGCTAGTACCAACAAGGGGCAACTGCTATAGAGTCGGTGTCACTTATTGAGTATACTAGTGATCTGCTATGGAATTGTGGTTTTTATCTTAGTATATCTGTCTTACTCAAAGAATGAAACTGATTATCCTTCTACTTCGTATTAAAAATTTAGAGTAAGAAGTGAATACTTCTGATATTAACTCTGCTGCATCATCAACTTAGGAACCAGTGTCTGCAAACAAGAATCCAAAATTTATTTTGGTGTTACATTATAGATACCACATTGGCCACTTGATTAATATCAATACTTCTTTTCATTCTCGACCAGGAATTGATAAAAGTTTGCTTTCCATTCTGGAATCTTGGAGTGTCCATGTTAAATCGCATTATTTTTCGTGTCATGAACTGTTACTCATTGTTTATCTTGGTTTTCCTTGTAACAGGTAACCACAGGAGGAAACAACATGTCGGTTCGTGGTTCTTGAGAATCTAAACATTATTTTTGGAAGCCGCATAGAAAAATTTTACACCTACAAAGTTGTCTGTATGACGTACATGTCCCACGTACAGAAGCAACCATAGAAGTTCTCTCTTAAAAATATATGAAAGGAGGGAAGTTGATGGGGATGATTGTCTTGACCAAAAAAAATGGGGATGATTGTATTGCATGCTATGTGATTATTACTTTTTATATATACCACAATATATAAATAATGGTTTTTATTTGAAGTTTTAACTTTTAACCAGAAGCCTCGGTGGAAACATTGCCTTTAGAATTTGGGAAAAGACAAATAAATATGGGAAAATCCTTTTGAGGGCCCTTTTTGGTGTAAAAATCCTAAAAAGCGCCAAACTGACACATCACTGAAAAGCCTAAAGCGCTTTTTCGGTGATTTTCAAATCTTGGGGGAGTTGTTAATGGGGCGATATAGTTGTTAACGAGAATCGATATAGTTGTTAATAGAGGTGATTTAGTTGTTAAAAAAAATCGTTAATGAAAATGATATAGTTGTTAACTAACAACTATATCACCCAAATTAACAACTCCTCCAAGATTTCGAAAATACTGAAAAGCGCCCCAAGACCTTTCGCATATTATCGAGTTTGAAGCGCTTTTTGGGATTTTTACACCAAAAAGGGCCCTCAAAAAGATTTTCTCAATAAATATCCCCATAAATCATAAAACCCAAATCAACTCCTCCAATTAGACAAATCCCAGATCAGTCCAAATGTAATATTTTAGAACTTTTCAATGTTGTGCATTTACCATATTGTCTGGCTTGATTTTGATTTGGGATTAATTTCCCCTGTGATGTAATCCTTTTATTTGTATTCTGGCTTTTTAGCCTTCTATGTTATCAAAAAAACAAAAAACAAAATAAACATTGTCTGTTTTTGCCCTAAAAAAATTCCACCCACAAGCAGTACCCGACACTTTTTTGGCAAGGTTGGTATAAGTGAATAACACCTCTTTCAATATTCACTGCAATGTAAAGGATATTAACCATAATAATTAAGGCGTTAGCAAGTTTTTTTCTATTTTAAAATTTAACATCTCCAAAGTTGAGGTGAATAACGAAACCCCTTCTTAAATTCACTATAATGCAAAGACTATTAACAATAATAATTCAGGTATTAACAAGTTTTTACCTTTTTCATAAAATTTAACACTTTTTTTTTTTTGCTCGGAAAAATTTAACACTCTAGGGATGAAAGAAATAACAACTTTTTACATTCACAAAGTTATTAATAATAACAATTAGCTTTGTTTGGGAGTTTGGAAGGAAGGGAAAGAAAGGGATGCAAGGAAAATGGAGGGGAGGGGAGGGGGAGGGGAGGGGATGAAAGGGAAATAGAGGATATTTCCTCCCTTGTTTTGGAGTTAAAAAAATAGTAAGGGAGAAAAATGGAGGATTGATGAGTTATTTTTACTATTTTATCCTTTTCTTTAATAATTAATATAATTAATATATTTTACAAAGAAATTTCAAGGGGGTGGTGGGGTGGTGGTGGCGGTGGTGGTGGTGAACGAGGTAAAAAAGTAATTAATCTTTTTTCCTCTTAAAACCCCTCATATTAGGGAACTTTATTTTTTAGAAGAAAGATGATTTTTGGGATTTGTAAAAATCCCCGATTTGCTCCCTCTTATTTTTAAAACTCGCAAAAAAGAAAAACTACTAAAACCCTTCTTTCCCTTTCCTTTCCCTCCAAAACGAAACTCTCAAATGCGCCTAAGGGATTAACAATTTTTTTCATTAGGCACGAAATTTGTCAGTCTCAAAGTTGAGGTGATTAACGACTCTTTTGCTATTCACAAGATTGAACGGATGTTTGCAAGATTGTTTCCTTCTTCTTCTTTTTTCATTATCTTTCATCACCCATTTGAGGTCGATTGACGAATACGAAAGAAAAGTTAAAGTAATATTATGATTTTTTAGATTAATTGAACGAATATGATTAGAGATTATGAGGATAATGAGAGAAAATCAGCCTGTGTTTGTAACTGTTAGCTAAGGTAAAATTGATTTTTTTTCGTCCATAATCCATTTTTAATATATTAGAGATAAAGTTTAATCATAAGATATTTTAAAACCTTGGATGCACTTAAATTGCAAAATAGGAGTAAAAAGAAAGTTGAATTACCACTGCCCTATTTTTAAGTCAATTTTGACCAAATCTCATCTATCAAAAAGAGGTAGTTAACTCAACGATTATGGGGTAAATTTTCAACTTTGTCCTCATTTATGATTAGATATTTTTCAACTATTTCTTCTCTCTCTATTTTCATGAGTATAATTAATATGGGTAAAATTGTCACAATTCCATTTATTACATGAAACTGAATTTATAAAAAGGACTAAATTTTTTGGTCAAAATGACTTATAAATAGAATCGAGTGGTATACTACAAATTTTTATTTTTTGAATTTTGTAAATTAAGGTAATTCCTTCTTGTTGTCATTTATTTTGTTTAAATTTATGAGCAAATTAGAGAAAAGTCTACTATTACAAGTTTTATTGGTAAGAAAAACTCAAATCAGAATACTGATACTTTTCTTCCCCAATTTTTTTTAGAATGATATGAAAATGTTTTTGATAATCAAATTATATGAAAATATAACCAGGGGTAAAGGATACAGAGTTAACATTATAAATGGCTTCATTTCATAGAGAAAAAAATGAAAAAAAAATTATATAGTGTTTAATAAAAATATATTCATATTTCTAATTTGTTTGACAAAAATCTGAATTATATAAATCGGTGAATGGAAGAATATATAATATTTTTAATGATCGTACTATAATAATTATGAATTTTTCAAGAGAAACTTAATTAATTAATTAAACCTGCCTCCGTTCCTAAAACCCTAACCAGCAAGCTGGGCACTGCCGTTCTTCCTCCCACATTGTCTTCCTCTGTTTATCTGATTTCTTCCACCCGTGTTTCTGATTCGCTCTTATTCCCTACCGTTAACGGGTCGGAAGGTTCGGGGTCCTCTAACTATCGTTTGTAGAGTTTTTGGCTCTTCCCAATTTGTCGGCAATTTCCGCATCCCATTGATCAATGGGTGGTAAGAGGAAAAAGAGCAATGGGGAGGGTGGGGAATCAACTTTGCCTGACGATGGTGAAGGGGCTGAGAGCAACAAGAAAACAAAGATGAAAGTGCTTCCGTCGATGATCAAGAACAAGGAGAAGAGGTCGGCAGTGCACGCGAAGCTCAAACAACAGAAGAAACTTGAGAAGCGTAAGAAGGCAAAGGCTCGAGACGCTGCGGAGAAAAGAGCTCTCGAGCTTGGAGAGGAGGTTCCTTATTCTCTCATAAAGTTTTTTTTTTTTTTTGGCTCCTTTTTGAGGGCGGAGATTGTAGTATGTGTGGCGTGAATTCGCTGTGTGTCGGTAATAGGATTTGATCGTTTTGATTTATTTGGATTCCTGCAGCTGCCGGAGAAGAAGGTGCCTCATACAATTGAGAACACTAGGGAAGCCGACGAGACTGTTTGTAAACCGGATGACGAAGAGGTCTTCTTTCTCCTTTCTAACCTTGCTTGTTACTACACCCTTCTTCTCGCTGTTATCAAATATACTTCTCCAAATGCCTTTATCTGATTAAAACTAGTAGCTTTTATTTTAAGCGGATTATATGTCTATGTCTAGGTTGTTATGTCCATGTACTTGGGATTAAGTCATACTTTGTATGTTTATGCTTGTACACTAAGAAATAATTAATCGTTATCTCCAACCGTAGTGGTTTTCCTTGATCACATTGGGCCATTGGGGATAATGGCTGGAAAAATGGTGTTTGCTAGAAAATGGCACAACACTTTAAGAAACTTGGGCTCTTTTGTTGTTTTTCCCCAAATGGTGATGGGTTGAGATCGGTGACTCACTGTTTGATTTGGTTGCTTCTATGAATTAGACACTGGATGAGAGATAAGGAAAATATTATTTGGCTTTGAACCGCAAATTTTGCATTGCTAGGAAAAGAGATAGACGCCTTTTGGATTTTATTACTACTAATAGGAAAATAATAAGTTCAACTTTCTTCCATGCACATTTTGTTTTAGCATTTTGTTTTTCTTTTGCCTGCCTTGAACAATAGACTCATTTGTTATAATTGTTCATTTGCTTGCAGCTATTTGCTGGAAATGATTGTGAT
Source organism: Acacia melanoxylon (assembly GCA_019022615.1). Classification (NCBI taxonomy): domain Eukaryota; kingdom Viridiplantae; phylum Streptophyta; class Magnoliopsida; order Fabales; family Fabaceae; genus Acacia; species Acacia melanoxylon. Next base: position 5,092,304 of record JAFJYJ010000041.1, on the reverse strand, counting down.
GAATTCAGTGCAATTTTAAAACTACAACAGACTCCCAAGATATTAATCACCACTTGCCGTTTCAATTCTACGGTATGTTTTGATCATGCCATTGTATATTATATATTAAGCTCATGCCATTGTATATTATACTAAGTGTGATCTCAGCATTTACACTCCTTCGATGTTTGTATGTTTTCCTATGTTAAACTTCTAGGAACAGCATTTAAGTAAGGAAATTCTGCATCTGATTTTTTTGTGCTATCATGTTCTTACTTTTAATTGGAATATATGGTGATCTGCAGAGGGGTCCAGCTTTTATATCGAATTTACTTTCAGTTATACCTAATTCGCATTACTACAAGAGAGGGACCTATGATTTAAAGAAGGTGCTTGTCTCAATTTTCCTTGTTAACGAGAAACATAGAGCTTTATCTGTTTGAATGTTAATAAAAAATTTCAATTGCAGATTGTAGAATATGCAAAGAATAAGGACTTCACTTCTATTATAGTTGTTCACACAAATCGCCGAACCAGGTATTTGATGTCCTTGGCTGGATGTCCTATATGTATATTTATATATTTAAAGTGTATTAGGAACAATTTATCATCAAATGCTCATTTATTCCTTTTGTTGTTAGTTTTAGGGATCCAATGTCCTTTACTTGTGGTAATTCTTCATTTCTCTGAATTGTAGATGCTCTGTTAATCATTGGCTTACCTGATGGGCCTACTGCTCATTTCAAGCTCTCAAAGCTTAGGCTGCGCAAGGATATTAAGGTTTGTTATTTGTTATTTGATTAGTATAATGTGCGGCCTTTTGTCTTTGGAATTCCAAATGACGTTGTTATTTATTGTACTTTGCAAGTTATGATGATAAAGTGTAATAATAATATAGGGTCAAGGAAAGTACTTTGACTGATTGGGTCAAACGATACTCATATGAACTTGGTTATTTATCTCATTTATTCTGTGACTTGTGTTGTCATTACTGGGTGAATTTGGCTCTATTTGGGTAAGAGCCTAAGATCTATGTTCTTCAGCTTACAGTTGTTTCGTTGCAGTGGCCAGTGGTTATAGGAATTCACATTTATATTAACATCTAAGCTTGGTGGATGAATTTGTTTCTCTTTTTCTATTTATTTGTCTTCTTATGTTGATCAAATGAAATTTTTTATCTGCCCTTTTTATTATCCTCTCGTATGTATTAAGTGAAGTTTTCTTACCCATATACTTTACTTTCAGGGTCATGGAAATCCAACCTGTCACAAGCCTGAGCTAGTTTTGAATAACTTCACTACACGTCTAGGGCATCGAATGGGAAGGTTACCATTTTCTCTAATTCTGTGCTCCATATGTTGAATATAATGCATGATTGACTCTGTCTCATTCATACTTCCTACACTATGCCTGATTTAAATTGAAGTTAAATGCTAGCTTTTCTTTTTGTAAGGCTCATGATAAAGGAGGGGAGAATAAACAATAGGATAGCTTTCCTATTTCACTAATAATTACTTTTATACTTGGTTTTTGCTTTATTTATTTATTTTAATTTTAGTAGTTAAGGGTATGGTCTGGAACCTTTCCTTATACTCTTAATTCTTCAATTATTTTCTTTGATAGGTTAATACAATCACTTTTTCCCCAAGATCCAGAATTTAAAGGTAGACGAGTAGTCACTTTCCACAACCAGAGAGACTTCATATTCTTCCGGCATCATCGGTATGTATCCACAGGACTTGAATAATTAATCCACATTTTTATGTTTATGCATTTTCTTTCTTTCAATATTGCTGTGCTCAGCTCTGCTTTGCTGATGTTCTGTTGGTTTCTGATCTGTACTCACAATTTTAGTTTTTACTATTTCCCCATATTGGTAGGATTGTTTTTATGTGATTTTGATTAGCATAATGCCAGAAGAGCATAGTCTATCAATTTCAGCTCTTTTTTGCATTTTATAGTGTAGTTACTCACCCGCCTCCCTCAAAAAAACATGTGTGCTGTAGGTACATTTTTGAAACAAAAGAAGTGAAAAAGACTGATTCCAAAGGCAACAAGACCAAGGATTCCAAGGAGGAAAATGCTCCTCAAACGAAGACAATTGCCCGCCTTCAGGTTAGCTCCAGCTCTATTTAGTGGCTGGTTTTACACCTCAAACTAATGCATGGAAGTTTTTATACGAGGACCTTATGTGCTGTTAAATGCTTCTCATTATTTTCTTGCCTCATTGTGACGATAAAACAAGTTATCGCAGGGCACTGTGGTTCATGTGTCTGATTCCTCCTTTCTAGCTTTGGAATGGGTATTGTGTCTTGACGTAGTTTTTGATGGAGTGTATTGGGATGGATTCAGTGAAAAATGGAAATAAATATTTTAACTATGATGGGTAAACCAGTGATTAAAAATAAAGTAAAGGGAGCTTATTGTCACATTTATCTAATTTATGCATCAATTGGATGTCATTAGGTCTCTAAACTTGGCGATAACTTGGATTTAAAATTTCAGGAATGTGGCCCTCGTTTCACATTGAAGTTAATCAGCCTGCAGCATGGAACATTTGACAGTAGGGGGGGAGAATATGAGTGGGTTCACAAGGTAAGTTTACTTGTTGACCAAACTTACAGGATAAATGATGTTGCATAATCTTCTTTCTAACTCAGTCCATTTTTACTTTATTTTCTTTCTCTTTAGCCGGAAATGGACACAAGCCGAAGGAGGTTTTTCTTGTAACTGGATTGGGGCATTGCTAATCAGGCGCGATTTTTTTCCTAGCAAGTGGTGTCTTTTTGTTCAAGGGAGTTGGTTATCGTGCAAATGGGTGTTGCAATCTTTAGGAACAAGGGACCAATGCTACTCTGTGTCTTGTATTTTTTTAATCAGTTTTGACCACAAAATCTGTCATGGAGGAAGAGAACATCTGAAATAGCTGAGAAAAATTCATGTTCATTGTAATTGATAACTTATTCATATGCTTCAAATTACACCCTGCCCCAACCTCTTACGTTCTTTTGTTGTAAAATGGATTATTTGCTGTAGTAGTTCACCTTAGGTTTGTTGGAACTGGATGTCATATATATGTAGACACATGCATATAGGATGGTAGCTTCAAGTTCTAAACAAGAAATATAGTTGTTGACCAATTTAAGAGAGAACGGAAGGAATCAGAGAATAGTTTGAACTTGGAGATCTTGAAGTAACGTCTAAGAAAGAGGGTGCGTTTTTTTCTTGTGTGGACATTTAAGAAAGCTTGCTTGGAAGCTATATAATGATGAATCTCATTTTATGGATGTGCACAAGTCCATGCAAACTGCCAGGAATCTCTTGTGTATAATGAGCAGATTGGCTCTCTTACTAGCGACGAATCAGATCGTGCATATTCCAAGCAAATTGCCTCATTTATAGACAAAGAAACCAATAATATTATATCCTCATCGCCATTATGCACTTCGCCATATATATATATATATAAAGGCGTATAGCTAGGTTAATGTCTTGTCTGGTTTTTCTGTTCTCACTCATCAGCTTCGCTTCAATTCTTCTACTTATTTGTGTGTGTTTATATATATGTCAGTGCGTGCGTGCATGCATGAAGGAGGAGCAGTGCCAGTACCTTGTGAGAGTTCAGACGGGAGATCGCCGTGATGCTGGAACAGACTCCGTCATCAGCCTCAATTTAGTGTCAACGTCCGGCAACGATAGCTTTACCATCAACAACCTCCAAGATTGGGGCAAAATCTTAATATTATCCCTCTATTCCATGTCAATGTTAATAAGTAACCGTTAAAAATAATAATAATAACTACTGTAATTTTATATCTTGGAGTCCCCTGTGTGTATAGACTCTTTCTTTTCGGTATACATCATTAGTCTTCTTTTTGTCGGGGGAAATTACAGAAGTTGAATAACAAAGGATGCTGTTTGAAGAGAGGAATAAAATTAGTAAATTACATGCTGGTTTCTGTGCTTTTAAAATGTTACAAATTCCTTTCACCGGAAAAAAAAGAATACGACTGTACGTACAAGTTCCCAGCTGACCAAACAATTAACAAAGCCAAAATTCAATTGACCATACTGTTATTATTACAGTGTGTTTTGACAATATGCAGACGCAATAATTCAACGTGCGTGCATGTCTCAACTTGACAAAATTTAGAATTTTAATTTATTACTTCAAAATATCCTAGATTGTGTACCCTGTGTGTATGTATACACACAAAACAGAGACGAAATCACATGATGATACTAGCTAGTATTAGAAAAACACCTAATAATTTTTGTTTTTTTCTCCGTTATTGCAACTTTCAGATTCTACCTTGTCTTTTGATTCCAAATAAAAAAAGCAGCAGCAGCTAATAATAACAAAGCCACACAATAGCAGAGGACGACCACACGGCTTATCCAATTTTAATTATCAGCAAATTGATAACAACATACAACTAACGTACAAACTCGTCTTAATTTAAAATCAGGTGAGTTTACCACAAATGAAGCCCAATCTCAAAATAAAATGCTAACAAATTAAATATATATAGCTAGAAAACAAAGCAGATAGATGAAGAACTATACATATAAGATGCTCATTTTAATAGATTACAAGCAGCACTGTTGGTCAAGTGTTGATATCATGAATATTGCAGAAAATTTGTAGCAAAAAACAAAAATGTTTTGGGAGAACATTCCCTTGTAAGATTCGAGAATGTTTTAATATGATCTACAACTGCATCTCATAAATATATGGTTTTATTTATTGAAGAAGAAATATTTAAACAAAGATCATCATCATAAACTTATCTGACATAGTAATAATTAATTAAGTATTGATTCTATCTTTACATAGCACGGCCGTCAAGCCCACCCAGCTTTGTCGACTACTAGATAGGATCATTGCTTTTAATTAAGTTCTAAACCAGAAAGGATCATTATTATAATTTTGACCCCCTTTTAAAATCAAACGGAAGGAATCAAAGCTGGAATAGTTTGGAGATATTCTTCAAGTAACGGCTAAGAAAGTTAGTTGAGTTTCCTTTTTTCTTTGGGAGACATTTAATTGAGAAAGCTTGCTTTAAAGCTACACACACATGTATATATATACAAACATATATATGTGTGTACACACATATATATACATATATAAATGTGTGTGTATACATATATGTATACACACACATATATATGCATGTGTGTGTGTATATTTTATACATAAAAGTTTAAGTGGTGGTAGATCTGGTCTTTTTTTTACAAGAGTCGTAGAAAGACAACTTTAAGATTAAAGAAATGATTCTGTATACTTACAGATCGCCCACCAACATAGCCCTTATATCGACTAACGAGTATCGAAATCTCCTCCCTTTTAGGATGAAGGCTGATATCTTAGCCAAGTGTCTTATTTCTTGTAAGCTATATAATGATGAGGTCCACTTTATAGATATGGATGAGCCCATTGTAATCTCATCAAAAATCTTATTTTTATTTTTGGGACGTGTTTTCCTCCATTACCCTTTTGTATTCTTCTATATTCTCTAGCCCCTTTCATGTCCAATTCCCATCTTTCAACTTTAGACAACTGGACAACATTTGATTGGGAAAAAAGTGCATATCTTTTACAAAAGAGAAAAAATGCATTATTGTCCGAGTCATTTGGTTCAATCAACACCAAACACTTTCTTAAATATTAACTCAAGAAAGAGGTTGCAAGTTTGATCTCTGGTTACTATGATGCATGTGTGAGTTTCTTTCCCAGGATGAACCAAATATGACATGGATGTAGCATATATTCCTTTTATGCTCGTTTGAAATTATTTATCAGGAGCACGTTAAAACAAGTCAAGACAAAACTTATATCATAAATTTACTTTATGCATCGTAAATTATGATTGAAACAATGCTTTCCAAGGATCAAATCCCCATTCTAAATAAGTCATTTGAGAACCTTGTATATTAGATCACGCTTTGTTGTTTGTATGAAATTGCCGTTTTGAGTGGTTGTATAGGGATGGTTTTGAGTGGACAAGCATGGGGTTTCAGGCAACTTTACTCTGTCTCTCTTTTTTAATAAGGCAACTTTACTTTAAAAAGGACGTGCGGCTCTATAATTTTGAGGATTTTTTGTCGGCGATGAATCGTTTCAGATGTAAAGTTTGTGATTTTTTTTTTATTAATGAAAAAACAAAATCATGATAAAGAGAAAAGGCAGAAGGGCTTAAATAATTTTTCCTTTTTTGGATCTAGCGAGTACAAGAACTTCAATCCTATGAGATAAGAAATGTGTGAACTGTGAAATATTGTTTTGAAAAAAAAAAAAAAAAAACCGTATAAAATATATTTATTTAATTTAATTGTATTAAAAAAGTTAGTCACATTAGTTAATATTACATATGTTTTCTAAAATACCATAGTTATTTTCCTTAAATTTTTCATTTACCCTCCTCCTTGATAATTATTGAGAAAACATCAATGAGATAATTTTAAAAAAATTGACAAATATAAAAATATATTATATATGTAGGTTCAAAATTAACTCTCAAAATATGTTCTATATTAAGAGTAGAAGGAAGTACTTCAAGAATAAATTATATATTCTAGTAATTTGTCTAAAAAACATTTCAATCTTATTTAAATTGAAATATTTTATGAGTTATATATATCTAAAATTTGTACTCGGTTTTTTGCTGGCATTTTTATAATTATATCTGTCGGCGATTTTTTATTTTTTGTTTTAATCGAAGGAGAAGAAAGTGGTTGGGCCAGAAAAAATAAAAAGGAAAGATTTTTTTTGTAAAAGTGAGAAGTCGGCAGGCAAATAGGAGGGGATTGCGTGTGGGATGTTAATTTGTGTCAAGAAACAATGAATAAGGACAACACCGTCACATGACACGTAAACGTACATCACATCCCATGTTTATAGCTTTTTTTAATATGAAAATAATTTTTTATTTGATCAAAGTTTCTCCTTTTTAAGACTTAGTATATACTCCTTATGTCTTTATTATAAAACATCAACTAATAAGTATATTTGGTCCTTTTTATAAGACACTTGTTTGTTTAAAAGAATAATAATTTTTTTTTTTTTTAATATATGCCCCTAATTAATAAAGGTATTATGTGAGAGTAATAATTAATATAATATTACAATTTAATGCGATTAGTAGGAGTAATATTGGAAGTTCTTAAATTGTATGACAACTTTAATGACTTTAACTGTTTTTATTGGTTTATGAGAATTGTTAGTTGGTGTCTTATAATAAGAACCAGAGAAAATAGTGAAGAATTTGCATAATAACAAGTATCTCTCTCAAAATTTGATCTTGTGTATGCTTTCTTATAGGGTAAAGGCAAATAACGTAACAATCCATATGATTTCACATAAAGAAAGTGTTGGTAGCAGCAAGTTGGTAATTGTGGTGGTAGAAGGTCTCACTTCGGTAAAGAGAAGAAAACAAATTTGAATCCCAAAAAACGTACTTATTTAAAGAAGCAACCTTTACATTATAAGTTTCATAAGTTTCGATGGGAAAACTTTGATCAAATAAATAAAGGGAAAAACACTTCTCATATTATAGGAGAAGTGTATTATAATATCATTGTAGCGTGAAATGGTGGGGCCCGTATATATATAATTAAGTTATATATATATCTCGGGTCCCACCATTTCACGTGTGATGAATCTTCTTCTTCTCACGTAATACGGAAGTTTAAACCCCATAAATAAAATACGGTATCGGAATTGAGATGCCTTATCAATAAAGCATGCCTTATGAATATGGCGAAAACAATTTTCTTTATATTTTATAAATATAAACAAGAGTATTATATAGAAAGTATATGTATTTGAATTCAAGCACCATTGTACAATTAATCCTCAAAATAAAATTTAGTGAGTCCAAGATCTTCACACTCTTTTTCTTTAAAAAAGTTTCAATTTTTTTTTTTTTTTTTTTTAAAAAAAAAAAAGCTTCTCACATTGATATAATTAATTAATGTAAATTGAATTCCTCAATTTTTGATAAAGGAATTGAATTCTAAGTAAGTAGACCAAATTTGAACACATACAACAGAGTTTAACTAACTAAACCAACATTTTAAAGTGCACATGATTTGCTGGCTTGCCGCGTTCCCCTTGTTCGACGGTTATTGCCTCCCACGTTCAACAACTTTCTTTTGCATAATATCAATACTATATGCTTAGGACCAATCATAATTCTTCAATTTAAACACGTCAGCAGAAATTAACTAATTCTTTTGACTTTTTCATTTATTTAGGACCAATCATAATTCTCCATCCTTACTTTGTAAATGTTTGACTCTCTGTGTACATGTGTGGCTGCTTGCATTGTCTCCCTCCTTTCTCATGCATTCTATTCTTCTAAATATAAGATAAAATAGTTGATTTTAAAAAAAAAAAATTAATTAAATTACTCTAGAGTATTTTTCAGCTTCTAGAGAAAAATGTCAGGGATATATGATCCAATAAGTAATGTTATCTATCATATACATTTGAATACATTCTAATTTATCAATTAAAATATATTTAATTAAGTACTCTATAGTTTTCAATTTCTAATAATAATTTAAATTTTTCTATCAAATTTAAATTTTTATCTTCAATTATCACAATATATACAACTAACATATGTATGTATGTATGTAGTATTCAACATTAAGATTCATGTAATTTTTGGTCGTTTTTCTTTTCATTGACTTTTCAAACGCATTCTAAACAAAGAGTTTGTAAAAAAAATCACTTCACATCATTGTTCAAACACAAATTATATCTACAATATAATAACTTTTAGAGAAAACCCATATGGGGGCCCTTTTTGGAGAAAAAATCCCAAAAAGGCCCAAGATTCAAAATCCCAAAATCCCCTTTCTGATTTTCGAATCTCCGTTAACAACTAAATCACCACATTAACAACAAAATCAATACCCGTTAACAACTAAATCGCGCATTAACAACAATATTTTAACAACTAAATCAGTCACATTAACAACAATATCGCCCCGATTAACAACTATATCGCCCATATTAACAACTCACGCAGTTAAAAATCCCGAAAGAGCGCCCTTTTTCCTCGGATTTTCAAAATCTTGGGCCCTTTTTTGGGATTTTTTTTTCTCCAAAAAGGGCCCTTAAATGCATTTTCCCTAACTTTTATCTTATCTTCCGTTTGCAAAAGTCTCTATCTGAAAAAAAAATGACTTCTGTCAACGCTATCCTATACGGGCCTAAAATTATGAGTTCAAATCACGTTGCTGATGTAAGGATTTTGTTGATCGACGACCTGTAAATACTTTTATATGCGCTCTTTAAGTCTGAAGATATTCTTAACCCTGATGAGTCCCAATATCCAACTTACCTATTAGAGTTTTTCTTTCATCTGACGGAAGGTATTTATATTGTTTTACAAAAAATAGTGACTAAATAATTCATTTTTATAACGTAACAGTATTAGTATCAATATCATGTCTTCTTTCAACGTACTCTATGAGTGTCCTGCTTTAGTTGGATGTAAAGTTACAGGCACGCGTAGCGTAACAAATTGGATATGGATATATTGATATTATAGCGATAGATAATAATTAAACAATAAGATATAAAATATTTTCTTTAATTATTATGTATAACATATCAAAAATTGTTTGACTCCCATATATTTTTAAGATTTTTGAGCAAAAAAAATATATATATATTTTTAAGATAGATACAAACTGACTCCAAACGGTCGTCATCCTCCCTTGTCCTTTCTGTTTGTTTACAAGGAATTAATTTTATTTTAGGGTTAAGGTGTACACATGTAATTTTTTAAAAAGTGCACCTAATATCAACTGTTTTTTATGCAAAAATTATTATGTTGTTACAAAAGTGGAGTAAAAATACTCATTGACCATTAGTTTGCTTTTTTGGTATTTTTAAAGCTAACATGGACGATGACTCAGCTAAATTTCATTATACTTAACCGTGGAGAACTGTAAAAAATTATAGAAAATGGTCCAGATAGTTTTGAAAATTATAGAAAGGCGACAATGGCTGCAAGGAGCGGAGATGGGCGGCCCGATGGGTAAAATTGGGATTGGGAGAGAGAAGGGAATTAGAGAGAGAAAGGTGAACGGTAATATCCAAAATATCTATGTCATTTTCCGTAATTTTATCCAGGTTTTTTAGGCTTAGGATAAAATTTAGGCGAGTCATCGTTTATGTCGGCGCCTTTAAAAATACAAAAAAGTCAAACTAAGGTCAATGTGTATTTTTTGCTCCTCTTTTGTAATAACATAATCACTTTTACACCCAAAAAATATATTTGGTGTTGGGTGCAAGACTTTTGAAAAAAATCACATGTGTATTTTTTTTGACTTAACCCTTTATTTTATTATATTTATGGTAAGTTTTTTATAAACCAAATACTTTTTTTGTTGGCAAAAGAAACAAAATACTTTTTATATGATTTAAAACGAATTGACCTTTGAGTTAATTATACATAATGTATATATATATATATATATATATATATATATTATACTTTATATTGATTGAACTCAAAGATTTGTTGGGAATTTTATACATAATGTAAAATATATATATATATATATAGAGAGAGAGAGAGATTGTTGCCAGCATATTAATTAATATGATCTATATAATTACATGTAATGTAAATTAAATAAGAAATTTAATTTATATAATCTCAATAGTCTAGATATTATGACTTATATGATTTAATTCAAATAATTTAATCCATGATCCAAATATCATAAATATATGATAATTAAGATCTAAATGCATTTAAATATCAAGTTACATAGATACACACCACATGCAAGGGCGGACCGAGGTATTAGGTTGGGTGGGCACGTGCCCACCCATAAAATAACAATTTTTTTTTTTAAAAAATATTATTATTTTATTATATTCTTTTTCCCTAAAATCTTAAAACCAATTTAGGTTTTAGGCAAATTGCATATCCCTTTCTTCCTTCTATTGCACTCTCGTCTCAATAAACCATAATTCTTGTCATTCTTGATCAAGACAACATTACTTTAAAACAATGAATGGATATCATTTGTATTATACCTAAAACTTTGATAGGTTTTAACAATTTATAGGAGCAAGTTGCAGAAGTAAAAGATGACACCAAGATCAAAGAAGTTGCTAATATCATTAAGAATGATATCTGTCATAAGTCCTTGTAGATTAATTTCTCCAACAATAATCTTCACACATGATAGAATTCCAAAAAAATTAGGCCTATAAGAATGATTGTAATATCTTGGCCTTGTTTTTCTTTTATATTCTTTTGTTTTTTTAAAGCATTTAAATTTTGCTTTAAAAAAAATTTTCGGGGGCGCTGCCCCCGAACCCTCAAATCCCCCCACCGATGGTGCCCACCCTCCAACAGTTTTCTGGGTCCGCCACTCCACATGTATGTATGTTTGTAATTTTGTACATACGTCTGTCTGTCTTATCTAGGTGATTAAGATAACACAGAGAGATAATGATAAATGAACTAATATGTAATTATAGGATGATATATCTTGAATAAAAATATGGATATTTTGTCTTCCTTGTCCATCTTTATATGAAGAATTAAATAATCTCCTAAGCCTTGAGTTGTCCGTTATATTTCTGCAATGTCTGAAATTCGAACTTGTCCCTCACCTTTTAATGATGATGTCAAGGAACATGGAAATCTCAAATCTATGGATAAGTTATTCTCCCTTACCTAATACCATCTATGTCTCAAATTCACTTTGAAACTTCAAGCATAGATAATGATTGAGCTTTATAATTAATTTCAATTCAAAATATAATCATCATCGTTCAGTCATATTGAATCTAATCATAAGAAAGGGATATCCACCAACCACTTTAATTTCTCTCACAAATGAGTTTTCAAGGAACATTGAAATCTCAAATCTATGGCTTGGATAGAACACATGGTATTAGAGATTGACTTTTTAAAACACTTATTCAAAATCGGAATTTTTTACCATTATTAAAATTTGTAATTAAATTCACCTTCCTTGTGACAAATTAAATCTACTAATTTCTATTCCTTTTTCGTCAATGAAATCTGAATAAGTCGACATTAACAACACTAACCTACTTAAATTAGTTGTCCTTTTTTCCCCCCTCCTATTCTCATTGTTCCTAAATTTATGAGGAAATAAAATTCCCTAAAATGCAGTTTCTAAGAACCAGGAAAAATACAAACAATGATTAGATTCCATGAGGGGTGGGTATGGGCAAGGGGAAGGGCTACACCCTCTCATATCCAGCCTGAAGGATGAACCGGCTGTATTTTGTAGTACAATGTCGGCCTTACCTGATGAAAACTCTAACTATTTTGGATTGGGTAAGGGCGGGCTTCCTCAGTTCAAGTGGTAACGTTCTACCCTAACTACATGTGCAAAAATAATACAATTTAAATTTCATAAATATTCATGTAGTTACCATATGTCTTAACTTCACCTTAAGTAATATAAATTTTAAATATCTTTGATGATTCCACATCTTGAAATATTTCAAAATAAGTCTACAACTTAAGTCTTCAGATTTAAAAACTAGCATATGTCCTCAAAGTTGATTAAATAATGAAGCATCTGGAAAAAAAGCAACTATAATTTATATAAAAATATAATAATAAATATACTTACCGGATAGAACTAAATGGACCGGACTCTATTCAGCCCGACAATGCCGGACAGGGTGATTTTTCTCCGGGCACATCATCGGGCTAGTGGACCTCATGACGGCCCCTAGATTCCACTCATAAATCACAGCCTATGCTTCAGCTATACGCTGGAAAACCCGTGGCGGAGGGCCCCGCCTTCATCATCATCTCCCATTGTTTAATTTGTTTTCACGCGACACCGCAGAATCCATTAACCCTTCTTCATCACTCTATTTGTACCCACACAAAACGCCTTGCGACGAGACTCATCACAACTAGCTGAAGAAGAGAGAGCACAAAAGGATTTCTAGTCCAATTATTTCCTCAAGCCTGATAAAATTTGTGACCCATTTCAGATCCCATTATCAATCTCAAATTTCCGCTTCCAGGATCTTCTTTTTATCGATCAGTCTGTCACCGTTTATCGACTGTGGCGAGATTTCTAAGAATGGTAGGTGGCTCTCTCTCTCTCTCTCTCTATATATATATATATATATATATATATATCTGCTGCGTTCTGGGTTAGATACGTTTTAATTTCTTTGATTTGTTCTGGGATTGGAGTTTAGGTTGTAGCAGCAGATTCCAAATCCAAGTTCATTTGGAGAAGAGCGAAGGACCCTGCTCATCTTGTGATTACTGATGATAGTAATGGAGATCTTTCGAGAACTAATAGTAGCGGTTTCTCATCAATGGCGGATGTGGCAGAAAGGGACACCTCGTGTGTGTCATGTACCACTTTCAATATTTTGGCTCCTATTTACAAACGAGTTGATCCTCAGGTATCGTTCTCTCTCTCCCTCTTCCCCTCGTGTATGCGATGCATTCATTCAAAAGGAGTTACATACTGTTCCAGGATATTGTTCTCTTTCCAAGGAACCTAAATTCATATTGTTGTATTGTACTTAAGCGGTGGTGTATGTTTGGGATTATTTGTTCTGGAGGGTTTTACTGATTCTGTTTTTGCCTGATTCTCGTGGTTTTAAATAGAATCAGCGCCTTAGAGAAAGTGACTTTAGAGACTCATGGTTTGCCAGGAACCAAAGGATTCTGGACCGGTTGCTTCATGAATCATCTTCCATTATGTGCCTCCAGGTAGCAATTCTCCCTTTTTCTTTGTTACTAGGAGAGGGTATTGTTCATTCTGAAGACATATTTTGAAATGACCTCTATTTTTTCCTATCAGCTCTTACTTCACCGTGTACTGACTTATGAGAAATTTATGTTTTGCGCACAGGAATTCTGGGTTGGAAATGAAGAGCTTGTTCAGCTGTATGAGGAGAGACTTGGGAATGCAGGGTACCTTCTTTTAAAGCTTGCTCGGACCAATAATCGTGGTGATGGTAAGTGGATTTTCCTCTCTCGATGTAAATTCTTAAGCATTGATCAGACTCATGAATGATCTTACACTAATTTCTGGTTAGTTGTTGGTCAACTTAAACTCAAAGCTGGGCGGTCTACTGCTCAAGCAATCATCTGAGTTGTATCTTGAGTATTCTAGGCTGTCCACTTATTATGATCTGGTAAATTTCTGGCTAATTCAATTGTTTAATGCCAACAATTTGTCCTTTGTGTTGGAACATTGTTGCTTTCTCATCACTTTGAAAACTTATTTCCTTTCTTCCTATGTTCTATCCTTGAAATTTTTAGGTTATACATTACATGTTGACATACCAATGAATATTGTTGCATGCTCAAATATCTTTTAAACCTAATTATTTCTTTCATACTTTCTAAGCTTATTTATCATGAAAAAAGTTAGATTTGGTTCCAAAGAATTCCTGTGATTTTATTAATAATGATAAGTTGCCCAAACTGCAAAATAGAAGCCATCCTTTAACGAGGGCTATCTTTAAATTAGTGACTGAAGACCTGATTTCATGTTCGTGGCCGGAACCATTCTATTGCTCCATGTGTTGTTCCAATGCTTCGAACTCAAAATTCATATTTCTGTGTCGCAGGCCTCCTGACTGCTATTCGCAAGGAATATCTAAGAGTTGTGAACTATCGGGAGCTGCTTTTCAATGACTTTGGTGATCGTGTTGCTCAGTTAATACATGTTGAGTCAGTCGCCCCCTCTTCACAAAGCCAAAAGGGTAGTTTTCACCAAGAGTTCCTGATTGTCAATACACACTTGTTATTTCCTCATGATTCAAGTCTGTCTGTAGTGAGATTGCATCAGGTATAAACATGCTCTGCAATATAAACTTACATTTTATTCATAATTTGGTTTCACAGCTACATTGTTTTTACACATAAACCTCACTTTTTTGTTTGTCCATAGGTTTACCAAATATTGCAAAATGTTGAACTGTATCAAAGAGAAAACAGGCTTAAACCCATGCCTATTATACTCTGTGGGTGAGTTAATTATTTGATTATTCTTTGATGTTGCAAGATGAATCTCTATATTAAGTATTGAATTGAATGTCTGATCTTCATTGTTTGTAGTGATTGGAACGGAAGCAAGCGTGGGCACGTTTACAAGTTCCTTAGATCACAGGGATTTATATCTTCCTATGACATTGCTCACCAATATACTGACAGTGATGCTGATTGCCACAAGGTTGATAATCTGCAATTACTTCTCTAATTATGTACTTTCTAGCAAATAATGCATTATATTAACAGACATCTTTCCTTTTTTTTTTTTTTTCAATCCATTGATCTTGCAGTGGGTTAGCCACCAGAATCATCGGGGAAATATCTGTGGTGTTGACTTCGTTTGGCTTTGCAATCCTAACAAAGCACGAAAACCCTTGAAGACAAGTTGGGCTGAAGCTTTATTCAGTATAATAAAGGTGACTACAGACCATTGCTATATCTCCTAGTTGTATTTAAATATCCAATTTACTTGTTGAACTAGTAGACTAAATATGCAACTGAAGTTATAAAGGAAGAATGTGTATCAAGCTTTAAATAAGCTTCTTGTTAATAGAATTCAGTCAATTACATTGGCCTTGGCAATCAGATATCTGTGGATCAAAGGATGGTTTAAGGCTTTACATGTTTTTTGTTAGAGGAAGTTTATTAGAACTTGCTTTCTGATGTTAATGATGCTATTAATATGATATCAGCTTCGTATCTAATACTTAGATTTTCTTTCCCCTTTTGGATTTTAGTACCAATTAAGAAAAGCTTCATTGTCAGAAGATGATGCATTTGCCTTTCTGAAAGGAGACAACTGTGATGATTTTGTGACATTCCGTAGTTTCTCTGAGGCACTTCGTCAGGTACTTTATAATCTTTTGATAAATGAACATGTAATATACTAATATATTCCTATGCGATAGACTCACACTACCAAACCTATTGCACAGGTGAAGTTGATTGGTGTGCCCTATGGATTATGCTTTCAAGAGTTAAAGGATCTGTGGGCTGAAGCAGATATTGATCGAAACGGTGTGCTTGACTTTGAAAAATTTAAGGTAATACTGAATCTTATCTTCGCAGTTCATAGTATTGAAATTTGTCTGGTCAAAATCTTTGAGAGCTCTGAAACCCATTTGATTTATTTGTTCTACAGAAGATTTGGAATTGCACATGGTCACATATCATGTTGGAGAATCTCAATAATGGGTCTCTGGAAGACGGTGATACAGAGTCCAATGAGGAAGCCATTGGATTCAAGGTGAAGAATGCAGTGCTCTTCCCCCGTGAAGTGGAGAAAGGATTGTGGCCACCTGACTACTCTCTTTCTGATCACGCTTGTCTCACAGTCAATCTTTTGCCCACAAGAATGCGGTGTTCCGGGTTGCAGAACCGTATGTAGCTTCAACTAGTGTTCGCATTATTGAAAACAAATGTATAGCTTATGCATTTATAAGAAAACGCTCTCATGCTGCCCTGACAGCTTATTTGTGTGGAGTTAGGTTTGTGCAGAAGGATACATAAGTGGCCAATTTTGTCTTTAGTTCTTGCCAACTTTTTCAGGCGATTGGAGAACTGTGTATAGATATTTTATCAGTAATATGTAGTAAATGCATTAATGAACAGGAATTCTATAGTTCCTTTGAACTTGATGTGTTGTTCACAATATACTCCATTACTATGTTTTAGTCTTTGGGCTTGTGAAATGGCTTGCCTCAAATATTAGTCCAAGAGACCCTCGTTCACACTAGACAAAGAAGTATTTGGCCAATGCATAACAATGTGGAAGAATAAGTCTTAACATTGGTGCAATTGGGAGTTAGCATAACCCTAGCTCTTGACTCGTATCATACAATATTAGCTTTAGCTTTTGTAGATGTTTTAATATTTACAATTTTTGATTCAGGTTTCATACCTTGAAATTGAAACCAGAGACGCTGTAAGTAGTGTGTAAGTTAAATGGAGGGGCTCAGTTTTATTCTGATTCTTTAGCATCATTCTGTCTTAATGTAACATTGCGAATGAAAAGGACCAAATTATATTTGGTGCGTAATGGAAATGAAGAGTTAAAATGACCTTTCTCTTATCTGGGATGAAGGAGAAGACAAAGGGAAGGAATGTATAAAACACTTGATACCCCTAAATATTATCCTATTAAATAAGAAATTAAAAAAAAAAGTATTTGCAACCATAAATATACAAACCCCTTTTTATTTATTTTAATTGATGAACCTATTATAAAGGGATTCCTCAAATATTCCCAAGCTGCTCTCCAAAACAAAAAACAAAAAAAATCATTGCCTCTATCAAAATAAGATGAAGGGCTCAAAACTCTCCCTCTCCCTCTCCATATGCCTCACCTTTCCACCAAACAAAACGAAGCCGAAAAGGGTAATACGAAAAAGAAAAAGACCCAAGAGAAGTTCTTTAACTTGGTGGCATAATGAAATATTGAATCGATATGCCAATATAATATACAAAATATAATATTTATATTAAGTTAAATTATTTACAAGCCATTTTGTTAGATTATAGTTCAAGATGTACGACCAGAAAGAGAGGCTAATAAGTAATAATCTAGTTTAGAAAAAAAAAAAAAAAAAAAAATAAAATGGGGTGAGAGAGGTTCGAACTCTCGACCTCAGGATAACTCAACAAAGCTATGAGACCTACACGCTAGCCAACTGCGCCACTACCCCTCTTGACAGCAAACTTCCATTAATTATTATTTATTTATAATATACAAATTCTAATTGCCTATAATATATTAATTGTTTTTTTTTTTTGCCTAAAAATGATACATAAATTTAAATAGATTAATACTGAAAAGACTAAAGTATACTTTTAGTCCTTTAAGTTTACATGAAGTATATATTTGGTCTCTTAACTTTATAAAGTATACTTTTAATTCTATAATTCTAACACCGTTAATTTCTTAATGGAAAAAATGCAAACTCAAATGATAACTGTAAATATAAGTGATGACTGTGTAATTAAATGCTATTAAGCTTAAAATTAAAATATGGGTAAATTGAAGAATATATAAAATTTGTGTAATTAAATACTATTAAATCACTGAGTTAATAGATCAACGTTTTTAATAGCGAACATTAACGGTGTTATAAAATTTTAGGGCCAAAAGTATCTTTTTGCCTACTGAAAATAAAATAAAATTATATATATATATTTGATGAAAAATAAAGTCATGATTTTTATATTTGAATTAGTCTAAAACTGCATTATAGTTGAACCACGCACACGACTCTTCTTTCTGAGGCCGTTCTTCTAACCTGATGTCCCCATCCTTACAGACAAATGGAACTAGCGAGGAAACTGACGTGCCCTCGAGTTTCTGGATTTTGGGTGGCTCTAGAATTTGATTCTACTCCTCCACAAACAATTAAGATTTTTTTTTTTAAAAAAAATGAACTCATAGATATATGAATGGGTCTATAATCTTAATTTACATATGTATATCGATGATATATAGTCATTCATCCACCATAATTATTCTCATGTCCATCTCGTTTTTTCCCCGCTTTTCGTTTGAATCACATTGAGCTCCGTATCGAACTGTGATGGGGAAATAGAAAAATAAAATAAAATAAAATATTTTCCCTGTATATTATGTGTAAATATAAATATAATCTGCTTTTGCTCTACTCTTGCGACTTGAGTATATATAGGAGAATCTTTAGCAGTCAGCACGGGTAAGAAGAATATTAGTGAGGCCTATATATATATATATAATCACTGAAACACCAGAATCGAGACACAAACACAGTAACGAAGTGAAACAATGACAAGAGCCATAATAATAGAGAGGCCTTAGCTTCTTTCTGATTCTGCTAAAAAAGAAGCTTCGCGCGTGCAGACTACATAACATTCTCGAGTTCCTTTCGTATTTAGTGCTCATCATGTAGAGTAGTAACAAAACAAAACACAAAAAACGGACAAAGAGGATCATTACTATTATATTAAATATAAAAGACAAGACATCGTGATACCTAGAATACCTATAGCTGCCCTACCCTCCCCAGCTATAAATTTAGCACTTCTGAGTTTTGATGCTCTTCATATTAGAATCCAGAATCCCCTAACTAACTAGGTTTTTTTGCCCTTCCACCACATGCCAAGAAGTGTACACACATACATATTGTTGAGATGTTATACTGCTAAGATCCTATGATATATTTACCTAGATTTAGGAAGTTAACTCGAGTTCGTTAACATGACATATATTTTCTAATACATCATAGTCATATTCCTTAATTCTTTCATTCTCTTTCCTCCTTGATTATTGTTGAGGGATTGATAATAGGGATAAACTAGAAAAATATTGACAAATATGAAAACTATGTATTATATTTAGGACCAAAATCAACTTTCAAATATGTCTTATATTAAGGAACAAAGGAGTATCTTATAGTGATTAAATTAGATTCTAGGTTAGGTTATTAACTTATGTTTTGCCAATAAAGGCTTACTTGAACTCTCATCCATTTAATAATTAATAATATTTAGAGACCCTTACTTTTCCATCTACTTCAATATAACCCTAGTTTTCAGATGGAGGCCCAAGCTGCATCATCTCTTCACTGAAACAGACACACACACACACACACACACACTTGCGTGTGTAAAATAATGTAGAGTTGAGATCACAACAAACATACATTCTATGTATAAGTGAGCGTGTGTGTGAGGTTTAGTACATATATAGTGGACCAGTAGGAGAGGATTACGTCTCAAGTGGTATGATCACATGTGAGGTAGGTTAAGGTTTTTTTGTTGGGAAGAGAAGTGTGTGAAGGGGATAATACATAATGGTCCTTTTTGTTTGGCTACATGCAGAAATAATGGTCCCAGAAAGAAGAAGCTAAGCATAATAAATGAGGGTGTTGAGTGAATTCAATTACATATATATTATTATGACGATCCTCTCAACCAAACTTGGCAGAAGTTTCAGTCACTTTTGGGGATCGCTTCCCTTCTCTATGACACCCTCTCTGTGGTCCTCCATGCCCTTCCCATTCCATGTGAACATATATAAATCAATAAATATATATTTATATTACTCCTTCAGGTCTTTACGAGCCAAGTTTTATTTACTTGGCTAGAATGCCTAAATATGATTTCCTTTTAATAGTGAGTAATATATATATATATATGGAGCTGTTAAAAGAAGTTTCGTGCAGGCTACAACATTCTCTAGTTCCTTTCGTATTTAGTACTGCGGAAGTAACAGGAGACATACAGCAGAAGAGACAAGAAGGATCATTAAATATTAAGACATGCGAGATGCTTAGCTAGACACCTACCTACCGACCTATATACTTTAGATGCCTTCATCGATATCATCATGGGTTACAATTCAAAGTTTTACCTAACCAGGCTTTAGCCTTACCCTTGGCAAAGGCATTTAGAGAACCCTAGGTTCAGATAGATTAGTTGACTTCACACATACACACACACACACACACATAAAAGAATGTGGATATATGTTTGTAACAAAGTGAATGTACAGTGAGTAAGGATATAATATGCGTGATGGAGTGGGAATAGAAAGGACCATTATATATACATGTGATGAGAAGAGTTGGAATTATATATGCAGAGTTGGGTATTAGGATATTTTGTTGGGGGGGACGAAGGAGACGTGAGCTTTTTGTGTATCTGTTTGTGTAGGGAGAGATGGTCCTTGTTTGGCTGCATGCTTCCTGTGATATATAGATGGTCCTGCAGATACATGGCATCATCATAAATGAGCCTCTTGTGAGAATGCATCTTATCTCAGATGATCCCTTAACCATACTTCACAGAGTTTCAGTCACTTTTGGGGCTGCCCTTCCCTTCTCTAGGGCACCCCCCCTCTCTCTGGTCCTGCCCGTTTTCTTTTATATACCAGATAATTAAGGTACTCTCTCTCTCTCTGCGCGTATATATACAGGGCTGAGATTAATGAAACTTTGTTCTACAAGCTAAGGCACCTATACGGTACGTACGTATAACATAAATGTATGATACGTTTGTGAGAGAGAAAAAAAGATTGCGATGGAGGTATTAAATTGAGATGAGTAATTAAGGTGTATGAATTGTGAACAGAAGTAGAAAGTGAAGGAGCAGAATTACATGATTTGGGATAGGAGACGGGGGACCAACACACACACGCGCGACCCAAGTAATCTATCTAAGATATGATTTTTGTTAAAAAGAGGTAGAAGAAGACTTATAGAGTGTGATTTATTGGTTAATAATCTATCTAAGATATGATTTTTGATAGAGCATAATAATGTTGCGTAATCCACGTTGCCGACCTTACTTAGTGGGATAAAATTTTGTTGATGATGTTGTTGTATAATTATAAGCTCTAATATATATATATATATATGTAGATGAAAAGAAGAATTTCTATATAAGGTCCCAAAGAATGAATGTAATCACTAAAAAATTTGAATCACAAGTGAGCAGTATAGAGATGTTATATCATTTCTTATACTAAAATTTGTTGATGCATACTGTTTTTTCACTTATCGTGAGACTTTTCAGTAATTATGTTGTTTTTTTTTTAAGAACCTCAGATTTTCTCATGATGAAATGAAGAAGGTTATGATAAAAGAGAAAAGTGGTCCAAAGATAAATAGAGAGAGAGATAGGGGAAAGGGGTTTATTAATGAAAGAAAATGAGAATGATTAGGATTGATCACTGATGCGCCACAAGGCATGCGTTCAAATGTTGAATCAATAGGAAGCAACCAAAACTAAACAAAAAAGTTGAAGCCAATTAGCGATAGAGAGATATTATTATTTTGTGTGTGTGTATGTGTTGTGTTCACTTTTACGAAGACCAAGTGTGTGTGACTCTTTATTATGAATTGAATTCAAATATGTGTATGAAAATTCAGAGTCCATCACTATCATCACTTAATTATCCCTAACCTCTACTTCATATATAGGGTGGTCACTCCCACCACCTTTCATCATTATCCCTTTTTCTCTCACCCCTCTTTTTTTCTTTCTGTATCTCTTACACGGCATTTACATTTATCTTCTTCAAAAAAATACTTCAAATTTTAGAAAAATAAATTAAACTAAATAATGTGTCTTCGCTTACTTTCATATCATGC
Source organism: Acacia melanoxylon (assembly GCA_019022615.1). Taxonomy (NCBI): domain Eukaryota; kingdom Viridiplantae; phylum Streptophyta; class Magnoliopsida; order Fabales; family Fabaceae; genus Acacia; species Acacia melanoxylon. The sequence goes on along the minus strand of JAFJYJ010000041.1, from coordinate 5,070,160 downwards.
ATCGTATACAGCAGAGGATGATATTTTACTCTCGATAATATATCTAAACTTTATTTGCCTGGCCCTTACAAAATACGGGGAAGTAAAACTGAAACAAAACAAAAAGGGTAGTTTTTCACATTTTTTAAATAGGATTAAGCTGAGACACATTATTTATATGTGTTTGTGTATTGAGATTTATATTTTACATAGCTCATATCTTAAGCTTCGTATACAGCAGAGGCTGATTTAGTAATTTAATTATATTATTGGCTGAAGTCTAAGATTATATACATTAAATTTGTAAGTAATATACAACTCCCTACAGATTTTACGTGACACCAATAAATTTACATATTAATTGTACTTTTTATTACCATCCACATGTTATAATATTCTTATTATCTAAGCTAGCTAGCCTCATGTACGACACTGCTGTCATATATCTCAATAAATAGTTCGTTTTAATTAGAGGTTAATATATCCTATAGCTGTGAAGAACAATGAAAAATAATAATGTAATTAATTATTAGCATATTACATCAGAAATAAACATATACCTAACTCCAACTTAAGAAGTAAATAAATCAGAAAACCATTGGAATAAAATAAATTTACAAATCTAGTAAAGGAAAGTTAATTAATTAGATGTGGAAGATGATTGAATATGGGTCAAAATTTAAAGTCAAATGTCAAAAAAACAACAGTAACTAAAGTTATTGTTTATATATATATAATTAATAAACATGTAGAAGTATATTGTTAGAGGCTGCTGGCACTTGCAAGAGGGCAAATAATCATATCTCTTGACTCTTAGCTTCGCACGTCTCTTTTTGTGGCTATCTAATTTTTATCCATTTAATTAATTAAATTTCACAGTGTATGTGTATGTGTATGTGGTGCTTGTGTTGTAAGGGAGTGGGTTCTTCTTGTACTTGTAGTGACTTCTTTGTACACATCAGGCACTAAAAATCCCATGTTTTATCAATAATAGACTAATTATAGTGCTCCCTCCGGTTCTTAATATAAGATATATTTAGAAAGTTGATCTTAGTTCTAAATGTAAGACATGTTGTTCATATTTGTCAATCTTTTTTTTTTTTAATTTACCCTTATTGATACTAATTCAACATTAATCAAGAAGGAGAAAAAATAAGGGAATTAGGGAACATGACTATAGTGGTTTAGAAAAAACATGTCATATTAACTAACTTAACTAACTTCTTTAATCTAATTAAATTAAGTTCATATGTTTTATACTCCCTTTAGTCCTAAATATAAGACAAAATTGCCTTTTTTTTTGAGATTAAGGAAACTATATAAGTTACTTAATCATATCATATTTTGTATATTCTTAGATTATATATTAGTTTATTAGTCAAACTAATTAGATTAGGAAAAAAAAAAAATAAAAATATTCTAAAGTAATTTAATTAGTTTCCTTAATTTCTCTAAAAAAAAAGTCAACATTGTTTTATATTTAAGACTAAATGGAGGATTAAGGATGCGAGGGAGTACCATACTTTGAGGTAAAAAATAAATACTACTAGTAGTACCATACCATTTGACAACGTAGAAAATGTGAAATCAAAATTAAAGATCACTAGCTTGTTATTATAAGCGTAAGTATCGTTATATATACACATGTACTTGGTTTCCGGCCATTAAATGTATCTTTTTTAATCCATTATTTACCCTCTGATTTTGTTATTAACGCTTTTATTTGAGTCCAAATAAGAATTTAGTCTTGAAAACACAATCACGTACATATAACTGATCAACTCACTATACGAAAATTAAAGCAGATATTATTAATTTCTGTTAGCTCCTTCGGATCAATTTTAAGAGCAGTTATTTTGAGAAGACAAGAATGGTTAACAAAATGCCATTATTTAAAACCTCGAACGATCAACAAAGTGCAATACTGCAACGTAAATTATTTACCCTTCAACTTTCTTTACTATACTATAATCAATTTAGTAGAAATATTTATTTTATTTTTGCTAGACACTGACAAAATTTAATTTGTTAAGAAACAAATGATTAGTTATTAATATGTGTTGCTGACAACACAAAAATGCAATCCAAAAAAAAAAAAAAAAGAACTCCCATTAAGCAAGTACATCGGGTTATTAATTATGGAGAAAATTTAAGTAATATTTTGTCTGTTTAAAGCTGAATATTTTCTGACCGAATGTTTTTTTTTTTGCATGCCGGATATTTTTATTAAAGAATTTGATCTAATTACAAGAAATAAAAAGTGCAATACAAGGTACGCCAGGATAATTAATAAGCTTATATTGTTAAACTAACTGGCTATTATTGCTGCTACACACACACATATATATAACTTCAGATATATCTGATTAAAACTTTGAATTCAGAGCAGTAGCTGATGTGATTTTTATGAACAAGAACTCTCTTATCCTAGCTCCGATATATGATTTATTAGTTATATTTTTACTATATATAATTAAGTTAATTATAATCATGCATTTCGTGTTGAAATATGACATACATGGATGATATAATTCAACAAATTAAAATATTGCACTTCTTATTTTGACATACACACACACACACACACACATACATGATCCGTGATAGAGATTCGAATATAATTAAGCGAAAACCCCGGCCGTATAAATTACTACAATATTACTCAAACTACTCCTTCCACTGAAAAGATTTATCCTAACCTCTTAATGTCGAGTGTTATTATATATATTTGGACAAATACACACAGACACATACATATAATTCTTAATTATTGCCTATAATTTAGGATATATCCATGCAACTCAAACCTTGGTTAAAACTAAACTACGTAATCTCAATACAAAGAAGAAACATGACAATATATTATCAGAAGCAGTTCATTAGCGCATGCAGGAGCATTGAAAATGAACTCCCATCACTTTTCACTAAACGATGCATGCTACATATAATAAGTTCACGAATTAATCACTACACCATAACTAATAATTCATGCAAACATATATACATGTTTAATGCAATATCCAATATATCCACCTCGATATAAATTAATCACATTAGCCTCGGAGCACTGATTAATTAATTAACGAATTCATTCAAGTACCACTAAATCATGGTTAGTCTCTCTCTCACGCACATATATAACTTTGCCATTAATTAATCCAAAAAAAAAAAAAAAAACACTCGTTGGCCACTAGATAATCAGCCAGCAATAGCAGCCTACACACACATCATCATCATCGCATTAATTTCATTTGCTAACAAGATATCGATCTACACTGCCAAAAAAGATATTGCATCATTACATGCAAGTAATAAGAATACAGCATGGATTTGAGCATATATATGCATGCATGTAGATATAGATGAACTCTAGTCCCAAAACCTAATATAGCAAGCCATCTCTAAAGAAATTGTTGGCATATGGTTTCTAGCTGGTCATTAAATTAAATTTGAGTCTTTCTCTTCGACATTCGATCTTCTAATTAATTTCTTTCTGCAAGTATTATGATCATCTGATATATATGAACAACGTAAATGATCATGTGTGAAGTTAATGCATGAGAATGAAAAAGGTTATAATATAAAAGGGATAGGATTTAAAATCAATCTTCTGAGAAGTCATATTTCTTCGTTTTGTAATCTGCCTTGTTTCTTCCAAAAATGCAATAGTAGTATCCCCCCCCCCCCCCTATTTCATGCTTTATTTTCTAGCTTTGCATAGTATGGACTAATTGATATTCATCCAAAGATGTGAGAGAACACACACACACACACAGAGTTAAACAGAAAGAACATGGCTATGCTGGAAAAGTGATGAAAATCACAAGATATATCTCGTTTTGCTTACTGTACGTAGATTGTAGAACCTATATATACAGTCTTCAGCATATCGCTTTTGCTTTCCATCATCACAAGGTAAAACATAAATTTCTGTTTAATCTCTCCTTTTTAGGCTATGAATAGTCCATTTGTTAGTATTACATGTGATTTTAATATTTTAATATTCAAACGTGAGAGAGACTTTGATTTTTCAACCATATCCTACACCAATAACATTGAGTGAATAAACGAAATGACGCTGGTAATGAAAAAAGTGAATCATAAAAACTTGGGAGCAGATGCATGAAGGTACCGCGTTAAAGTTAGAGACAACCCCTCTTTATTCTTTGCCAATCTCCATACTAAAAACCACACAATTTCAAAATACTCAATGTTTTACTCTAATCTTTTCTTAATTTAAAAATAAAAATAAAAATAAAAATAAAAAACTAAACGAATCATGCTACCTTAGTCCAACAAATGGTCGGCGCACTGGATATCTAGATAATCCAAAACAATAAATTTCCACAAGCTAGAATATATATGCTCTAAAGATTTAGAGACGTAAGAGAAGAGAAGAAATGAAAATTTCAATCTACATTATCAAAAGAAAGAAAAAGGAATATTTTAACACTTAGAAGTATATGGATGAAAAGAAAGAGGGGTTTATGGTTATCACTACTTGATTTTATGAATCCCAATCCTCACTTCATCATATGATATTTTTAATATGTGAAAATTTAAATTTTCCAGATCAGAAGAGCTGTTTATAATTAAGATAGTGATACAGCAAATATTAAAAAAAAATATTCATGTGGACTGTGTTAAGTCATAAATAATATAATAATTGTTTTACATATTAAAAACACGTTCTTACTATTAATAATCCCCCTAGCACACATTATATATCCACCGGTTTTGAAATCGACATCAAGTCACGAGATCCAAAAGGCGATACCAAACACCAAAATACCCACAGATTAATCAACGGGGTCAATTTATATCTCATCAATAATAATGCCAGAGCCAACAGATTAATTAGCTATGATTATTGCAATTACACTGTGGCAAATCATACAAAAACATAGCTAATCAATTTTTTTTTCAACTTTTAAACTGTAAAAAAACAGTAATGCAGACTATATAACATTAATTGACCATGACATGCAATATAGAATTACTAAAAAAATCAAAGGGTGGTTTTAAGTTTTAGCCATTGAGCGTACACATACAAAGATGACTTATGATCGCGATCGATCATCATCAGAGAGAGACAAAGCATTAAATTTTACTGTAATGGAATCAAAATAGTAAAGAATACTTACCAGTGGGAAAAAGGTAACTTTTATTCCACCTAAAACACGTTCTTGTGCAGTAATAATTCAGACATGAAGGCGGCTGCAATAGGAAACTATACTCATCAATAAATGAAGCATAAGGATGATATAGCAGTAACTACAAAGTTACAGTGGGAAATTATTTAAGTAAAAAAGTAGTACCAATCAAGTCGGTCGGACCAGTTTTGGAATAACAGAAGCCAAAGAAGAGAAAAAAAATTCACCTTTTTTTTACAGCTGTACAACTTTCTGCGCTTTATTTTTTCCCTGCAAAGCTAAGAAAATGCCTTACCAAGTAGCAGCAGGATCATCACCAGAAGCAGTAGCAGAGAAAAACAACACATCAACCCAACAAGCTTAACAGAAACATTGAGGTAAAGAAGAAAAGTAACGAGCTTTTCTGCATATCATTTAATGCTCCAAAAAGAAAAAAGAGATCGAGCTGATCAGGAAACAAAAAATAAAACAACCTACAACTATATATATCTATTCCAATATTAACTGTATTATACACAATTGAAAGATTCAAACATAGTTCATATAGATATATATATATATATATATATATATATATATATATATATATATATATATCCATTTTCCCCGCTTGGAAGTTAAACAATCCAAAACCTCCAGCTATGATAAATAATTAATGCACTAATATCCATGATACTCTCTAATTAAGGACTAAAATATTAAAAACGATTGAGGGCAATAAAAAAATAGTTAGGATTTATAACAGAAAATGCTGATGATGCAAAAGAGTGTGATGGCCTGAGATCAGCATTCTTTTTTATTGGTTGTCTCTGTTTGATTTGATTCCTAATTTCGATCATTCTTCACTGCCTGTAATGCAAAGAGGGATCCAAATCAAATGGCATCGAAGTTTCCCCTTTCTGATGGTGATGACTACTCTGAAATCTTGTTGATGATAACAAGGCCGCCGCCGACGACGAAGAAGAAATTGGATCCTCATGGGGTACTCTCAGATACTGATGAAGAGGTGGCGGGATAATAGAAGAAGACGAAGATGAAATTGATGGGTTAGCCATTACTGTCACATTACAACATCTGGATTCTTCCACTACTGAGGGTGATGAAGAAGAAGCACACTCCATGTTCACCCCAAATAGCCTAAGTCTTTTACAAGCAGTAGTAGTATTATTAGTAGTAGTACTATTTTTGCCATGGTAATAGCTTCGATGAGAATGATAATGATCAACTGGAACAGAATCTATAATCATCGGAACATTTCCTACTTCTTGTTGCCCTATCAAGTTTGAATACATCGAACCTGCAGATCTCGAATTCATCGCGTTATGATGATTGACTTGGAACTGCCATGGATGATGATGTCGCTCTTGATGCTGTTGATGATGATATAAGGGAAACATATTACTATGGTTCACCTGTCGTGGCGGCAGCGCCGGAGAGGGAAGCGAGAACAATCGGCCGCCCCATCTGATAGAGTACTGAGAAAATTGCGTCGTCGGCGAGTTCGGATGATACTGATTCGGATGATGAAGAAGAAAAGGTGCAAACAGGCTGGGATCAGGGCCGCCGGGTGGGCCGTGGTGATCAGGTTTTCGCCTCCAATCTATGTACAACCGGTGCCGATAGGACTCGCCGGCGCCGCGGTGGAACGAGACAATGTCTCCGGCGTTGAGCTTCTTCTCCTTGACGAAGCGGCTCCAACCTTTGGTCATGACATAGCTCTGGCTACTATTCCAGTATGAGTACCGGAACCGCCATAGCTTGCCGTTCCGGTCCTCAAAATTCAACAGCAGGCCTTTCTCGTTGGAGGATGAATCCAGAGGGAAGTACTTCTCTGCGTATTGCTTTGGTATCACGAGGCGGTTGAGCTTGCCTACGTCACTCGGAGTCACCACTTTATCGAACATGTGCTCTTTCTCAATAGCAGCACCACCAACTTCGTCACCGCCGCCGCCGCTACCTCCTCCTTGGAAATTACCACCTTCTTGTTCTTCACTGTCTTTTCCGATTCCTCCGAGCGACAACTCCATGAGGTCCGGTTTTCTGTGATTGGCGGTGAAATTGGTGGCCGGTGCTGATGCTAACCCTAATCGAGGCGATGAATTGTGAGATTCGATGGTGGTGGTAGCAGCATCTGGAGAGTGATGGTGATCATGATGAAGCCCCAACCAAGAATTTTGATGAAGATGACGATGAGTACTAGTTTCGTAATTTGGCGAGAAATGAAGGTAATGATTATTCTTACTGTTGCTGCAGCTTTCCTCTCCAACAATCTCTGCTTCGTCTTCTTCTTCTTCCTCCTCCTCCTCGTCTTCTTCCTTATCATCAGAATGCATTTTGACATCTTGCATCAGCAATTCCATATGAGAATTACACGAGAGAATCGTGCACAGCCACCTGGAATTAATTTTCTAAACTCAGGATCTCAGAAAATCCAACGTGATGAAACAATAAATACAAATTTAATTAAAATCAAGAAAATGGTGGAGGGGGAAGATGGAAGGAGAGGATACCGAGGAGGGAGAGAATCTGGGGGGAGGATATGGGAGAGTAAAGAATTCAACAGAGTCGGTGGCTTCTCATTTGAGCTTGAAATTAAGCCCTAAAGAATAATGAAGGAAAAAGGCATGGAGGATTCAAATTATTGTTGACCTACACAGCCATAGCATGAGGGGATATATAAATGGAAGGTGGAAGAGAGAGAGAGAGAGAAGGGGGAGAGAGGGAACTGCCAGGGAAGCATGGGAATAGGAATTAATGAAGAGGTCATGTGGGGGAAGCTAGGGGCTAAGCTAACAAAGAGTGAGGTTAATTACCTCTATCTCTCTCTCTCTCTCTCTCACCTTATTGTCCAAAGCTATATAAATCACCCTCAATCATCTTGTCCGTAGTGGAGTTTGACTATGATCCACTTCCTTTTCATTCTCTTTCGATCCTCTTTTTTATCTTTAGTCGTTGGATTGAAATCTTAATGGTTCGAATCTAATGATTTATAAAAATATTAAAAAAATATTAAATTATTTAAAAATAATATTTTTATAAATCATTAGATCTCGAACCATCAAATTTCAATCCAACTACTGAAAAGTGGAGAAGAGGATGAAAAAGGAAGTGGTATAAGCGACTATAGCCAAAACCCGTCCATAGTGAGGGGGAAAAAGATTAATTCATTAAATTTGTTTCAAATTGAGAAAGAAATTCTTACTTTTATCATTGATACATAAGATTTCAAAAGATGAGAAATGATTCATACAACACACTTGGAAAAGATTAAAGAAGCTTTAATAAACTTTTTAATCACAATAGATGGGGTGTGTATGATTAGACTATACTCCCTCATGTTCTATTTATAACAACCTGATAACCAAATTTTGAAGTTTAATAAAGTGGTCAAAATTAGTTTTTCAAGTATGCACTTATTTATAAGGGCAAGTAAGAAAGAAAAATAAAGTAAATCTATGTATCATCAACCTTTTAATTAATGTAATTGATATAATTAAAGGAAAAAAATGAAAAAAAAATCATTAAATGCTTACACAACTCTTGTGGAGCTCTTATAAAAAGGTCCAAGAGGGAGTAAATATGTTTATAAAGCCAAACAAATTAGTTTTGAGAAAATGGTAGATATAAATACTCTAAATAAATTTATTTAATTTCATTATTCTCTCTAGAAAATCAATTGAGTCGTATATTGAAAACATGAGGTAAAAGAAGAAACTACATCTAACCATTAATTACTCCTGCGGTCCCTTAAAATAAGATATGTTTGTGAGTTGGTGATGGTCCTAAATATAAGACATAATTTTCAATATTTTCCTAATTTGCCCCTATTGACGCTTCCTCCACAATAATTAAAGAGGAGAGTGGAGGGGGGAAATTAGGAAAGATGACTGGGGCGTTTTAGAAAATACATGTTATACTAAGTAATCTAATAAAATCATGTAATTGTGTCTTATATTTAAGACATGAGAAACATTATCTAAGTGAATTACTCCCTCCAGTCCTAAATATAGAACAAAATTTATAGTGTAAATTACATTACAAACTTTGTCTTACATAAGAAGTAAAATAGTGTTCTAGAAGGTGACTCATGCTCTGAATTACAAGGATTATATGGGAAGGTGCTTTACAGGTAGGATAAAAAGAGAGGTGGGGGGAATTTGGGAGGTGGCAAATTCTCATAGAGGGAGGGAGGGAGTGGGGCCCAGTCGATGAATAATGTGGGAATTTGAGGGTCATGTGAGCAAGCTGTCGTTTTCCTCCTATATATGCCTCCACTTTGACGCCAAAATGTCCATTTGTTCGGCCCCAAACAATATATATATATATATACACACACACAATCATATTAATTTTTGTTCTTTACCAAAAAAATATTAATTTTTGTTAACACTTATATAACTACTACTAGGATATATTGAAAGAGGGAGATAAAATTGACTGATGAATTGATTTAGGCGCGATAGAGATTGAATAGTGATAATAATAGTATAAAAATAAGAAAGCATATATATATATATATATATATATATAGGGGTAGCTAAGCTAGTGTGGGGGTAGGGTGGTGCAGGGGGAGTATTGGGGGCATGAGATGGTGAGTAGTAATGAATTTAATTTGATAGGTTATGGGGGGGTGGTCCCACCTCCAATAAGAAAATTAAAGAAAGACCCTACAACTGAATGACAACAAAGACACGTCTCTTTGCTTTGCATCTCTTCCTTCACCCCCTAATATCCCTATAATTAATTATATATTTGGATAACGATACTAAAAGTGATTTTTTTGGATGGATTTTTGTAAATAAAAGATAAGATAAAAGTTAAATTGTAGATACAATTTATGTTTGAGATAACAGTGATATAAATGACTTTTTTCCAAATGAGCTCTTGTTTATAATAGTGTTTGAAAAGTTATTTGAAATAAAAAATGACTGAAAATTATATAAATCTTATTGAATATTATATATACAAGTTGTATATATTGTGATAATTTGAGATAAAAATTTAAATTTGATAAAAATAAAAAACTTTAAAATATTTAATTAAATATATTCTAATGGATAAATTAAAATACATATAAATGTATATTTAATACTATATTACTTATTGAATCAACCATCCCTACCATTTTTTTTTTTCAGAAACTGAAAAAATCACTCCAAAAAGCTGAAAAAATAACTTCTATCGTAAAGCCACTTTTTTACAATAAATTCATCAACGACAATATCTCAAACAGTTCAAATTAGCTTTTTCTTTTCTTTTTTCCCGTTGGGCTTACTTTTAATATTTAATGAGCTTTTTTCACTATTTGAAACTATCCCAAATCCTAAATCATATTCGAGCATTTTCGATAATATTGTCTATTACATGTGCACTCTGTACAAACCATTAGAGGATATTTCGTGCCTCTCCACATTATATTATATTACATGTGCACTACATCATGTGCATATTGTGGGCCCGTTTAGGATAACGATAGTAGAAATGCCTTTTGTTTTTTATGAACTTTTCTTAATGGATTTTTTCTGATATAATTTGTGTTTAGGATAATGGTGACAGAGGTGGGCAGTGCAAGGAAGCGAGGAGATGTGAAACACAAAAAGTGAACCAGGTTTGAAGTTCATTAAGGTCTAAAGCTATGCCAAACAGTCAATTATTGAGCTTCTGCTTTCACTGGGCTTTTGATGGACTTATTTAAGCTTTTGAAGATATCCCAAACAGGCCCTATATTTGCTTTTGTTATGACATTTTAATTTTTCTTTTTGGCTAGATGACATTAGGTTAATGCGTAAAATTAATTTATAAATTAATGAGGAGTTGTATAATACTCCTCCTCCTCCATCCTAATTATAAGAAAATAAATTGACTTTTTGGAAAGATTAAGGAATAAACTAATTAAATTAGCTTAGAGTATTTTTATTTTTATTTTTTTCTTCAAACTAAATAGTTTGACTAATAAACTAAAATAATATAAGAAAACACAACATACGAAATGATTAAGTAACTTATTTAATCTCTAAAAAAAAATCACAAGGTTCATAAATTCTCCAACACCAATAGGTTCGTTATCTGAACGTAAATTTCTTATAATTAACCAACTTGATTACTCACGTTTAATTATAAGAAAATAAGAGAGATCAAACGAAACGAGTAAGCTTAATTATCCCCTATATAGAACCTATAGGGCCGAACTAGATGATCATCAATTCAGATCATCCTAAACCTAATACACTCTCTAAATCATACCCAAAATTAAATAAGTAATATATATATATATATATATTCTCTAGAACTTTTATAACTCAAGAAAATAAGATATCCAACAAATAACCCTTTTTCTTCCGTTTATTTCTCTAATGTTTACTATATAAACTAAACTATCATGATTTAGAATAGCTGAGAAAAACTGAAAGATCATAATTATTTGCAATCATTTTTCAATCATAATCGGTAATAATTTAAAGTGGAAAATTCTGCCTTGGAGAAATATCGCTGTAATTTTCAAATTATTTTTCGAAACTCTGGACTCAAATCAAATTGATCGCCCATTTTCCCCCCGTGCCTTGTTAGTTTAAATGCAAACAAAAACCATTTCAAGAAAAAAAAACAGAAGAACAAATCAAAATTAGAATCGTCCTTTTTTTGTAATCATATTAGTACAACTAAAATTATTAATCAAGATCATTTTTATCTTCTATCTGCAAGTCTTATTTTTGGAATTTTTCCAATTCAAAATTGTAAAAATAAAATAAAAGAGAGAGTCAAAATAGGTGTGCACTAATTTAATTACAGCCATATGTACATTATCCGCGTCTATGTGTGGTTATATATTTTGTTTAAACCGATGATTTTTTTTATTAAATTTGTTTGCTGCATTTATAAGGGACACGTTGTAATTAACGTTAGGTTCGGTCCATGCAAATTAGGTAGCCCTACACAAATGGTGGCTTAATTAACGAGTTTTTTTATATAAAAAAATCAATATTTATTTACATATTGCAAATATTTAAGAACAGGAAACGCTGGAATTTTCTCGATAGTTCGATTTTCATTAGATAAATTATAAATATTTAATAGTACAAGGGAGGATTAATGAACCAGAAAGTTGAAAGATACTCTATATAAAGCAAAGTTGATCTGAATAACTTCTCAAGCTAATAATTATTAAGCTGATTCCTGCACGTGGTTGACCTTCAAGTCTTCATTTTATATTTTGCTTTCTACATTTAAGTGACTACATTTGGCAGAAATTAATAATATATATATCATTAATGCCAGACAATGCCAACCTTCATAGTATAAGAAAATGTTTAAGCAGTCTTCAGGGAAGATTACAGATACCTTCGAGTAAGGTCCCGGGTCAAAGTAATTAATTAATTATTAATTGAGTTTGTAAATGAGCTATATTATTCTTATTCGACACCTCACTTACAAAACCCACTCCATAAAAAATAACAAAATATCTCATTAATCAAGGTTATTAGATACTCCATGTATATATATAGAACTTTGCAAATTATTATTATTATTTTAAAAAAGAAAATGAAATTAGTAAACAACGCAGATTGAGTAATTAGTTTATTAATTAGGATGAGTATTAATTAATTTATTGATTATGTTATCTCACATGACAGGGTATCTGAGTAGGTAAAGTTGCAATACTCTATTACTACACATTACATTTAGAAAAGTTTATTAGTCAAACATTGAATCCATGAAAGTCCTTGAACAAAAAAAAAAATCCATGAAAGTCAGTCGCTGTCATTCATTATTATCTCCTACGAACCACTTGAAGGGATCATTAAAATATTTTCTGATATACAAAAATAAAATAAAAAATTTGATTATATATTATTGATGGTCGTATATCAAATACATCTAGCCTTTTCACCTAATCCGATCAGGATGAACACGCACACACAACCCAAGAAGATCGTGAAAAAAAAAATACTCATTTCTGAAAAATAAAATGATCAATTTAATCGGTACCTTAAAAGAGTGTAGTATATAATAGATATTCTCTGAGTAATAAGAAGAAATTTTGTTGTCTATTTTTACTCTTTTAAGAATGTTGATATATAGTATATTTCTTTTTACATTTTAAAGTATTAATGAGGTCAAATAATTAGGGGGAAGACTAGATCCTTAAACTTATGTACCAAAGATAATTTTTTTTTTTTGCTTTTGCCAACTAATGATAGTACTTTATTTCTAATCAAATATGGCTGCTAACAAAAATCTTATTATCGATCAATATTAAAATTTGGAAATTCACTTACAATTTTATTGGAAAAAATGGTTAATTATGTTAGTTTAAGAGTGGTACGGATCCTTCCAATAAAATATTCCACCCTTTTGATTCTTAAGCATGATTTTCCCTAATTATAATTGTCAGCCTTAGAGGCAAGTGACAAATAAAAGGAAAATCGGGCATCAACCTGAGTTAGGGTTTTCTCAAATTAAAAAATAAATGTATGTAATTTTATTATTATTATTATCAACAATTAATATATAGTTGTTTCATTATCCTATAAAGCTATTGACAAAATCTGTTTGAATCATCATTATTTTCTTATTAAATATATGTAAGTACTAATGACTTCACAAGCAGGATTGAACATATGGCTTCTTATTTATAGGGAAACTTTTATGCCATTGGGCTATAAGATCATTGAATTAATCTCCACGTCCTTTTTTACACTTTAATTTTAGGCTGGATAATTAAGACCAAAATTTAGCTGTTTAAATTAATGAATTATTTTGAAATGTTTTAATATTTTATAAAGCTATTAAACTTGAATATTCAAAAATAAAAGCAAAGACGAAAGCTCTGTGAACAGTACTGTTTACCACAGTAAAGGTTTTGTATTTATTACGCAGGAAATTCAGCTAGGCGTTTAATCAAAACATAAAAGAGAATGCGTACGATATATAATATGGAGCTAGTCCACCAAAAAGAAACTAGCTAGGGCTTCGACTAGATTCACACACCAAGTGACCAAACACGTCTTTGGCTGTTTTGGAGCCTTGGAGGGTTTAATTATATTATACCAGAGTTAACATTTAGCACTGTGTTTCTGTACATGTGTGTGTGTTTTGGTTACAACTGTGCATTGAAACTTATAGCTAGCTATATTGATAGCTGGTGGTGATATATATGAAAGGTAAGCATCAAGGTGGTCCATCAGTACACGTAGTACTCTACTGTGATGTGTGTTTGTGTGTGTGTGTATGAGTGAGATAGATAGAGAGAGAGTATGTGTGTGCCCATTTCTTTTTGGACATGAGAGAGCCTGGACTATTCGTATCAGTATATACCAGTATATTTGTATAATTGAATATCTGTGATATTTCGAGCAAAAAAAAAAAAAATCTGTGATATAGACAAGCAAAATAAGACTAACATGGTCACACACTCAACTCCACTTGTTGTGTGTGGGGAGAGAGAAAGTGTGTGTGTTTATATATCAAACAATAATAACAAGTTGGGTTAATTAGCCTTGGCAAGAGGAATAGAGTGTCTAGTAGTCACATGCAAGTTTCAAAACAGCTTATATTTAACTGTCTCTTGCATCATTCATAGTGCAATTTTCACTACCACTACATTGATCCTTAAAATAAGATAAAGTTGATTAATTTAGAGAGATTAAGAAAACTAAATAAATTATTTAAAGTATTTATAGTTATCATTTTTCTTCAAAATAATTTGTTTAGCTCATAAGCTGATATTAATCTAATGATACACACACATATATATAATTAAGTAATTTATTTAACTTTATTAATCTTCTTAAATTAGCTAATAAGGTTTTATATTAGTTACTGGAGATAGTACTATCTTTGGTTCTTAATATAATATATACATGTACCTTTGGATGAAAACACCCAATATTTGCAACAAATAAGGGATTATTTGAGAAAAATGTTTTGAATAAGGCAGTGGTTTAAGAGAGAAAATATATTGAGATTTTATATTTAAGAGTAACCAGTATATGCTATGTATTCATATTAATATAAAACGACAGGAGAAAGTAAATTGAAGGATGTACATCAATTCCTGTTACCACAAAATATATAGGACTTTTAATGAAGGAGCCCCAGCTAGCTTATTTTGACTAGAGTGACAATGAGAGTTTGTCTTTTTTGTAAATTCGGTGGTAATTTTCTGGTTGCATTCTGAAAACGGGGATCATATATTCTTTTTTATTTAATCAATTAATAATGGATAAGTATGGAAAATAGGAAACATCCGATACCAAAAAACAGCAGAAAAATATATTTCATAACCATAAAAAGGATATAAAATTGACTAAATTTGTTACCTAAATATGATAAAAAGGAACGTAGATCAATCGATGGATCAATCAATCAGTCTCTTGTGCATATTAAATATTAATCAATAATAGGAAGCTAGCTACAAAGAATTATCCATGACTACTAGTAGTTTCCTTTTTGTGAGTATGTAGCAATAATCTGAACAGTTGCCAGTTGGTAAGTAACGCTTATTCCAAGAATTTCCGAGGAAATGTCACAAACATGCCCACATGCCTATGCCTTCGTGTTCATTGTTCAAACTTCAAAGCTACGAGTTTTAGCAAGGAAAACAAAAAACAAATTCTGCGGCCTTAATTGATCATCCAGATTCTCTTTTTCTTTTCTTTTTTTTGCCAACATTAATTATCCAAAATTTTGAAGCTTAATTATGCGGGTACAATGAAAAATCATTAATGTCATACTAAAATACTTTTCTAGTTCTCATAGGATATAGATGGAATAATTTTTTTATCCTGTTTATAAGTTATAAGGTAATTTTTATATCAATGCACAATTTTGATCCTTAATTTATTATTATATTGACTTTGTTCTCAAAGGGTATAATAACTATTAAATAGGAATAAATTTAAAATTTGTTGAATTTTATAGGAAAATTAATGAAGTTTAAGGTTTTTCTTGTCGGTGTGAAACACATTGGAGGTGCTTTATAGATAGGATCAAAAAAGTATTTGATATTCTCAAATGAATTCAGGAGGTTTTGTGATACTCTTTTAATCCAATTTTTAAGACACTTTCAGCATGTTGCACACCAACAACAACAACAAACTTAAACTTTGTTAAATCTTTCATAAAATTCAACAACTTTCTAATTTTACCTTTATATTATACACAATGAGAACAAAGTTGAAACAATAATAATTGAAGGGTTAAAATTGTCCATTTATATGAATTTTTTTTCTTTCAACCCTATAAATATAGGACCAAAAAAAAATCTCTTGCTACTATTAACTCTTAGAAAATGATAATATTTTAGCACATTTTCTTGTCTTATTAAATTTTTTGAAATCAAAAGTCGTATAAAAAGAAGTTTATCAAAGAAAATGTGCCTCTCAAATTATCAAGCAAAAAGTCAAAGAAATTATTGTTTTATCCTATATGTTTTGTGATTAAATTGAGAACTTATGCATCCTCTTTTTTGTAGGGGCTAGAAACAAATGGGAAAGTTATTCAAGGACCATATATGGGTCCGGATCTTTTCCTTATCACCTCTCTACCCATCTCTCCTCATTAGCAAAATCTGGCCGTCGAAATCCTGATCCAAGGGCACAGAGTAAATTCTTAAAAAACCTATGCGGTTTTTTAAGAATTTACTCTGGGCCATTGGATCATGATTTCGACGCCAGATGTGATCAAGAGAGAAAAGGAGAAATCTGCTCATGAGAAAATCCTCTCCCGACCATATATAGAACAAAGCTTGTAACAAAAAGATTAAACAAAAACCAAATCATGAAGCTAGAAAGAAAACTATTTTGTTGTTGGCTTGACCAACAATACATGTGTTGAAGCAAACAAGACTTATTGAGGAAGAAGCTTATTGTGTAATATGCTTCAGCCAACATGTTAACCAAATCTAACGGAGATTTGAACTTACTGTGCCATATGCTTCAGCCAACAACATGTGTGCCGGAGCCAACGAGGATCTAAACTTACTTTTTCATGTGCTTCAACCAACAATATGGGAGCTAGAGCCAATGAGGATTTGGAATTATGTGCTTCAGCCAGCAACATGTGTACTGAATCCAACGAGGATCTGAACTTATTGTGTTATGTGCTTCAGCCAACAACATGTGTGCCGAAGCCAACGACAAAAGTACTACTATGTATTTCACTTGCTAAAACACAATTTGAGGGTTTTTATTGAAGGGATAGACCGAAAATTGATTAGTCTTCACTTCCTAAGGGTGTTTGGAGCATTTCTTTGCTAGGATTTGGCTTCTTGAAGAGTTTTTGGAGCTTGGGGTTGGAGCATAGAAGAGATTTGAAGCTTCAATCCTTGGTTTTTCTTATTATTATTTCCTTTCCTTGCTTGTTTCTTGATATAGCTGTAATTATTTTAGATAATTGTGGCTATTTTATGATTATGGGTAGCTAAACTCTTCACTCTAGGATTATTTTGAGCCTTTGTATGGATTAAAACTTGATTATTCCTCTCTTTTAGTAGTTAATGATATGTATATGTTGATGTTATCCTTGGCTCAATGCTTCTAAATGTTAATTTGGCCACCCTTTTGATTGATTTTTTCATTTGGATTTGACTTGAGAGAGCTCATATAGATGTAGAACTTGGTTAAAATAATGTTTGACTTGAACTTTACATGATAAATGGATGGTTTGTTAGTAAAATAGAGATATATTCACTAACTTTGCATTGTCATATTAACGTTATCGCTTAAAGTTGATTTTCATTAATTATAACAAGTGCATTTTCACATTAAATTTTCTCTTTCTTCCCTATAAATAAAACAAAAACTTTTTCTCTCGCTATCCTATAAATAGGATCAGATCAGGCGTACATAGGTGATAATCAGATGATAGCGCGGGTAGTTTAGTGAAGCCCTTCAACTAACCAAAGGCCATGAGAGTCCTGAAATATGAGACCTCTACAAGTAGCAGAACCATTTCTTTAATTAGTCTACAGAACCATCTACGTCCAGTCTAATTATATATGCTTTGAGTGCTTGTGACGAAGGCGATGTCTTGATAAGGAACATCGTTGTTGGAATACAAGATTCTGTGCACCTATCCCTCCATATGTTCCTGCAAAACATACAGATGCAAAGAGATTCTCCAATTGATTCATTCAGTGTCCCCAACTTGGTTGTTTGCATTCCATAAAATCCATTCCTACAAGGTAGAGCAAATTAATTAATGTATTAATTTTGGGTATGTCTTTACAAGTTTAATGCAAACCTATTTTAATTTGCTGTGGCCAGTAGGGAAAATATTCCTTAGGATATGTAGAGAGGTGTACATGTCCATGAAATTAAGGATCCCTCCACATAGTTAGCTATAACTTGGTTTTTTCCGGAGCATGTTCTTTGAAAGCAAAGAGATCGAGAACCATAGATTTTAGAGTATTATGACTGATATATGATCTAAGACTACACAACATATGATATGATTAAGTAACTTACTTAGCTTTCTTAATCTTTTTTTAAAAATAACTTTATCTTATATTTAAGACCGGATGGAATAAATTATATAGTGTACATATATGTGTGTATAGCTTTAGCCTTTAGGACCACCTCGGCCTATGTACCCCAAACCTACTCTTCGCTCAACTTGTATAGTTGTATATATGCCTCTCTCTCTCTCTCTCTCTCTCTCATATGATATTAACTGCGAACAAATACTAATCCCGGCGGTTAATACCTAATTGCACGGTTGCTTTATGGAAAAGCATGAAACATATTTACCCTCAACTATTATACACAAAGTAAAAGGAAAACAATAAGTAAACTAATAAAAGGGTAAGATCAGGGCACATTTATTAATTATATATTTTCTGAAGGAATCTTATTAACGATAATGTGTACTGTCTCCCATAAAGACTAAACAGTTTCATGATGAGAGAGAGAGAGAGGGAGAGTAAAATTGATGCTATTATAATTAAAACATTTTACATTATATAGATGCATCTCTCACGTATGCTAAAATAATTTTGTTAAACTTCTGGCTCTTCAAATTATAACTAATACTCTTACCTTCCGTAACTTACACATTTGATGATATATATTACTAATTTCTAATAGACAACGACATAATGGATTCAGCAAGGTGAAGTATACTTCTGGAAAACGTGTGTGTGTATTACTTACCACATGGCCCTTCCTTGAACTCCAAATTAAATACAGTTTATGTTAATCCCTCTAGCTATATATATATGTTAGCTCTCTAGCTCAACCTATGTACTCTATTAATTAGTTGTGAATTACAGAGAATTTTGTTAACAACTAATTATTGAATACTAGTAGATATCACGTTTAATTAATTAATAATTCTTTGACAGATAATAAGACAACTATCTTCGTACGCAAACTTATCAGTTTGTTAAATGTTGAGTACTTCCATTATTTCTGGCTCTCTTAGTTAATGAACAGGTACGATCTTGGTGGTGGGGTCTCACCACATTAACCAATGAAAGAGGTATATTCAGAACTCACAAGATTCCTCCTTTAAATTCCTAATATATTAGTAATTAATCTTCAATCCTAAAGGTGCATTAAATTTATTTATTAAAAAAAAAAAAAAAACCTCAAAAAATGGATAGGATCGATCTTAAATCTTTGGCTTGTTCTCAGTATTTTCACTCTAGTTCTCTCTCTAAACACACCCTAATTAATGATTCTTATATATATAGCTAGAGAGACAAAACATGTGATCATGTTCCTAAGAACCTCTCTATATATAGAGCTATGTGTGGATCATTTCATACTACAAATTTAAGACTTAACTAGCTGCATAAACCTAACCTGATGAATTGAAATTTGTACACTTCCTGATATATATTCACACACACACGTACACTATCTTAACAATTATATATAAGTTTGCATATAGTTTATCTATTTCGTATTGTTGAAAGTTAGCTTATATATGGCCCGAAATATATTGTACAATCCTAGCTACCAATTTAATAAGAGAATGAAGGAATTATTGATTGGGATTTCGTTCTTTACACAGCAAAAGGGGCTCCTTTTGGGGGTTTCAAATTTGTGCAGCATCACATGCCCTAAAGTAGTCTACTAATTAGTAGGGCTAATATAGCTTAGCTTTGAACAAAGCATGCATGCATGTACATCTGTACTATATATATATATATATTCCTATACACATTTAATACATAGCAGCTAGTGTATAGCTAGAGTGTCTTTTCTATATTACCTTCGTCAATATGCGTCATTAATAATGGCGGTCTGTCAATATATATATTATCACTTTCCATTAAATATATAATATTTTGTGTACATATAATATGGTGCAGGCATGCAATTTGCATTTGGCAGCAACCCTGATTAATTAAATTCCCTACTTATATTTTGTGACTGGAACTTTTTAAGAAGAATTAATCTGTCTTCAAATTACCCTCCGAGAAATTTAATTATTATGCAAGAAAAAATAATATATTAATATTCTCGATCGATCGGATCTAGCTTATTCATATATAACACTGGCAAATTAAATATTCTACTGTTGTGGTTTCAGATTCTTCTGAGCTTGCTTGTGTGTGAATTACTCTTCTTATGTAATAAATAGAGTTCATTTGGGTGAGAGGAGATTCATAGAACAGTTTTTGAGAGTAATGGAATCCAATTATATATGTATATCACTTAGATTGGTCTTAAAGATTAGGGTTGGTATTACAATCCTCATATATGTCATATTTAATATATTATGTTATACTCCTCTTATCCTTAATATAAGACATACTTACCTAATTTAATTAGAGTAAGAAGGTTGGTTAAGTTAGTTGATAGGGTTAAGGAGCAATTTGGCCAACCAACTATTGGCTCAGGAGCGCCCAACACAAAAAACTATTAAATGGACCAAAAATGCCAAAGAACTTTTAAAATTGTAAAGTTTGCACAAATCCGTTAAATTGCTTTTAACGTCCGTTACTTTCCCTGCAATTACAAGCAAAATTATTAATTATCTACCCTATTCTGCCCTGAAAAATTTTCCCCGTGAAATCTCTTGCGTGAGATTTGGGGATAAGACAAGCTTCAATATAATGGCTCATACTGAGATATAGAGCAATGGCTGTGAGGTCCAGGAGCCGACCCCCAAGATCCAAAAGGTTGAACACAACGGTGTCGCCGAAACCCCTGCAACCTTTGTGCCTTTTCTTCGAGTGAGGAAACTCTCTGACAAGGCCATTTTGCCTTCTAGGTCTTCCGCTTTCTCTCGCCGGTTACGATCTATCTAGCGCGGTGGAGACGAAGGTGCCAAAGGGAAAGGCTCTTGTAGCAACTGATCTGAGTATAGCGATTCCCGAAGGAACCTATGTTCCTATAACACCACGTTCGGGTTTGACTTTGAAGCATTCAATTGATGTGGGTGCTGGTGTGATTGATGCGGATTACAGAGGACCTGTTGGAGTGATTTTGTTCAACCATTCGGATGCTGATTTTGAAGTGAAGGTTGGAGACAGGATTGCGCAACTGATAATCGAGAGGATCGTGACGCCTAAGGTTGAGGAGGTTGCAGATTTGGATTCCACGGCTAGAGGTGAAGGTGGTTTTGGATCTACGGTGTTTGATCTTCTTCTTGTTGGCTCTAGAATTTTTGTTTCGTTTTGGAAAATTAGGTTTAGAGACATAGCTGAGGAAGCCTCCTAGTAGTTTTGTCGAACAGATGGTGGGCTTGTTTATGCTCTTACCTGCATACTGACGGCGTTGTGTGCATACTGACGGACGTTAGTGGATTTGTGCAAACTTTACAATTTTAAAAGTTCTTTGGCATTTTTGGTCTATTTAATAGTTTTTTGTGCTAGGCGCTCCTAAGCCAATAGTTGGTTGGCCAAATTGCTCCTTAACCCTAGTTGATATGACATGCATGTATTTTTTAAAACACCTTAGTTACTTTCCTTAATTATATTCCCTCCCTCCCTCTTCTCCTTGATTATTGTTAAGGGAACATCAATAGGAATAAATTAGAAAAAAACTGACAAATATGAAAATTTTAAGGGTTAAGGTGCATTTTTGCCAACAAACAATTACAGAAAGAGCATCCAGCACAAATATTAATTAAGGGTAACTTAAATACCAACAAACAATTAAAAATGTGTAGATTGGCCAACGAACTTTTAAAAAGGTACGGTTAACAACTCGCGTTAGAAAAAGATAATGTACGTATCTAAAGTACGATTATAACGAACTTTTATTCTAAGAGCACCCAGCACAAAAAAGTTTTACTTAGGAGCTCCCAACACAAAATTCTTAATTTCGCTAAATTAAATAAATTTTTTTCTCAATTGTCATTATTCAAAACTACTTATATAGATATCTATGGACAAAAAGTAC
This sequence comes from Acacia melanoxylon, assembly GCA_019022615.1. Lineage (NCBI taxonomy): Eukaryota > Viridiplantae > Streptophyta > Magnoliopsida > Fabales > Fabaceae > Acacia > Acacia melanoxylon. The sequence continues at coordinate 5,047,674 of JAFJYJ010000041.1, read as the reverse complement.
TCATTTTCTAAAATTAAAAAAAAATTATATGATTTAAATAAAACTCAAGGTGTTTTATAATTTATTATATATGTTAAACAAAAAAAATTATATGATTTATTTTTATTTTAGAAGAAATTTATGTGAGTTAAAAAATTCATTTAATGTTAATAAAATCTAAAAAAATCTATTATATTCGGAAAGAAATGAATTTAATTTAATTTTAATTTTTATAAAAAAAATTAATGGATATCAACGTTGACACTTAATAATATAAATCCGGCAACTTGATGATATTTTTGTTAATTAAATTATCTATTGATTACATCAATATGAGACTTGTTGGAAAAAAAATTGTCATTAATTAAGTATCTTGGAATAGCCTCGGCAAATTATTTATGGGACTTTTTTTTTTTTTTCAACCAAATCACATAGTCATATAATCAATAGATCATTTAATTAACAAAAATATCATCAAATTTTTGATTTATATTATTAAATGTCAACGTTGATATCTTTTAAGCTCTTTTTATAAAAATAAAAATAAAAATTAAACTCGTTTCATTTCTTTCCTGGATATAATAGATTTTTTTAGATTTTTTAAATTTTATTAACATTAAATGAATTTCTTAACTCACATAAATTTCTTCTAAAATAAAAATAAATCATATAATTTTTTTTTGTTTAACATATATATAATAAATTATAAAACACCTTGAGTTTTATTTAAATCATATTATATTTTTAATTAAAACTTTTGTTTATTTTAGCAAATGAGTAATTTTTGTCCATAGATATCTATACCAAATAGTTTTGAATAATGACAATTGAAAAAAATTATTTAATTTAGTGAAATTAAGAATTTTCATAGGTTTGAGCTCCTCTGAAAGAAAACTTTTTTTCTTTGGTGCTCCGAGTAAAAGTTTGTTGGTCAATCTGCACCTTAGATAACGGACATTATCTTTTTTCTCACGTTGTTAACAAGCACCTTTAAAAAGTTCATTAGCCAATCTGCGCATTTTTAATTGTTTGTTGGTATTTAAGGTACCCTTAATTAATATTTGTGCTGGATGCTCTTTCTGTAATAGTTTATTGGCAAAAATGTACCTTAACCCAAATTTTAATTTATCTTATATTGAGGACGTAGATCAACTCTCCAAATATGTCTTATATTAAGGACCGGATGAGTAATAATTTTGAATACTACTTCGATTTATGGGTTTGATTAAGAATAAATACATTAACTATGCAGTCTTCTAAAGAAATTATACATCTAATCAGTTTCTTCTTACGGAAATTAGGATTTCTTAAATTAATTATTGAATTTTTTTTTTCAATTATGTACATAGTCTCCGGCCAACAATATTCTTCTCTTTACAAGAAATTATTTTGTATTTGTATAAATTTCAATGCATTGAAAGAGCCTACAAATTAAATACTTTGGGATAATCTATTGAATTGAGGCATTTATAAAATACATAAGACACGTTTTTTCCATAACTTTCACAAAATTTGAGACAATGTACTGTTGTTCATGTCATGGAGTATATACTAGTAATAGAGAGAGAGAGAGAGAGATTGCCGAATGAATATACAGTGATATCCGATTTGAATTTAATTAGCGGGGTCGGTATCTTTTTTGGTATTACAGTCGATTTCAATCTGTCATCTTTTATATTGCACTATAAATCTATAGTATTATTATTGATCGACTCAAGTTTCAAAATGATATCATTTCACTGAGTGTATATTACCTATGACGAATTATCTTAAATGATAGATCATCAATCAAAACAAATACTCAAAAAAAAAAAAAGATCTTACTAACAGTATATATCTCTATCTCTTTTTTCGGTGTGATCCCTATAGGATAATCCTAAGTCACCTTGGATTTAAGATTAATCCATGTCTAAGGCATAACCCTTTTAATAACAAGATCTTTTTGAATTCAAACTCAGTATTCTTCTTTTATAGAGGCGAGACTCACTGCTGCCTCAACCAACAACTTATCTATGGACATGTTATTTCATATACAAGAACTTGTTATTGCATTATGCTTGCTTATTTATAAGACATTTTGGTGATTAGACTCCGTCACGGTACCTCATAATGATTCACGCACACACATTTCACACATATAGGAGGAGCTAGGGGCATAGGGAGGGGACAAATTAAGAAGATATTATTATGATACGAATCTAAAGGAGATAGTGGGTGGCCTATGAACCAAGGTATTGCCACCAAACAGAGATAGAGTTGTGGGACCATAATGTATCACAGATTGGGGACACCTCCTCAACCTAATCAAATGATCATTGCTGTTAAAAGCATCTTTATTCATTCCCCATCCCCTCTCTTTAATTTCTCACATTTCATTCCCTCTCTTTTTTACACATTATTCTGGCCCTATACATACTATAGATCTCTCACTTTTTTTGCTCAAAATATAGATCTCTCACTTCACCATCAACTACATTCGCTTTATATATATAGGTACCTGTTTATCCATACACGTGATTACAACTCCAATGTCAATCCTAAATGTAAAAGCTAGCTAGTTAAGAGACACAACTACAAAAAAATGGATTTTAATTCCTTGAAAAAGTCAGTTTTTCTAAAAGGGGAGGAAAAAATAAAGACAATGGTATTTTTATAATTATCTAAAGAAATTTTGACATATTAGACGTTTCTAGCTATTTAGTTAGATATGGGACGCTTAAAGTGGACGTTATGCGTCCCAAATTTAAATTGAGACGCTAAAAGAAGGGGATTTTGCATCTCAATTAAAAGAAGAAGAAAAACGCCAAAAGCACTACTTTGGGTGTCCTTTTTGAAATTGGGACGTTAAATTAGGCTTTTAGCATCCCACATTTAAATTGGGACTCCGTCAAAAGGTGTAAAAAAAATCTCTTTATAGGTTCGACCACCATATTGTATCGATTCACACTTATTACTCATTCCTCTCATACAACAACAACAAAGTTCTCAGCTTCAACCTTAGGGTTCCTTTGTTGTTTTTCTCGCCAAAAATGGTTCCTTCCTTGATTTTCTGGGTTTCAATTTCCAAAGATGTGCTTGTTTGCTTCTTTTTGCAGCTGGAGATCGTGTACAAATTTGACCACCAGCAACGGCGATCACAAGGCACCAGCTACAGAGATCTACAGGTTCAACCACCAGCAACGGCGAAGGTGTCGCAAGGCACCAGCGACAAAGATTTATAGGTTCGACCACCAGCGACAGTGAAGGACAGCAAGGCACCGGCGATCTCCATGGTTCTTCAACTATTCCCTTTCCCTTTTCCTTCAACTACCACCAACCTCATCAGATCTATCAGAATTCAGAACAGTGATTCCGTGGAGATCCGAGACAAAGCACCAGATCTATTCCTCCAAACTCTCTTTGCCGCATTCTTCACCAAGGTTCTTCTTCCACGACCAAGCCTCGCCTTGAGCGTGATGTTCATGAGGTCGCCAATAGGGTTCTCGCCGTGACAATGAAAGATGGGACTCGGTGGAATAGGGCAATATTGGCCTCTCGATCTACTCAGTCACTCCTCTCGAACCTGAGGTTTGGGTTCTTTTTTTTTTAAAAAAAAATAGCAATATGGCGTCCCAAATAATAAGAAACGTTGTAAGTCACGACTTTACTACGTCTCCCACATAGATGTTCCCCAAAAAAGGGACATATAAATTAAAGGGTAAAAAAAAAAAAGACGTTGAAAGGCTTCTCTTTTTTTTTTTTTTTTTGTTTTTTGTATTAGTGAGAGGTAACTTTAAGTCTTGAATGTAAGACCTTCATCTACTGTATTTCTTAAATTTGTTATTTTTGCACAAATTACCACAATTGATTACAATCAATTGGAGTAGTTTAGGGCCCGAGAATCAAACAAGGGATATGGTTATGGATTCTTATCTACATATGCATAGCTATCTTATTTCCTGATAACTTATAGTACTTTCTAACTCTTATCTTATATTCATGACATGTCACAATTAAATCTTTTGAAAATAATCAACTTTAATCACGCTACGAGGACAAAGCAACATTTTTTTTAAGACAAAGGGATATTCATAACTTTGACAATTCATATAATTCAAACCCCTGGGCTTAAACAAATTAACCTTCTAATTTGATTATGGTGGTCCTTTTACTCTTCTAGAGAGAAAAATGCCACTAGTAGTGTCATTTATTATTAAAGTGTAGTGTCATTTATTATTAAAGTGTTACTGATAAATAATAATGGAATTTCAACAAGTGAGTCACTAACAGCAACAATAGAATAATCTAAGAAAACATTATCTGTACATGTGGGATACCTCAAAAATATTCTCTGAGGGGCAGATGTAACCTAATCTAGCCATTTTAGTTTAATTGTTTTTTTAGTTGTATGATGTACAAAAGTTTAGGTAAGTTAGACTTCAGGAACTCATGAAGGTTAAGGCATGTCTTCAGATTTGAAAAACGCTTCGAGATTATATTTATTTAATTTAAAAATCTTAATATTAAGAGATATCTAAAAATAATCTAAATTTGATTTCAGATCAAATCCTAAAGATACTTATTGTAATGAAACGAATAATCGTTCTAATAAAACAATTATAAATGATCTCAATTCCATCCGGCACTAGCTTGTTAATTAGAAATGCTGCATATTTTGATCAAGGTAGCGTTTTACAACAATGTTTTTTTTTTTTTTCAATCTTGCCCCCCTTTTCTAGTGACCATTATACTAGTTAATATTTAGAAATTGTGAGTAGATTAATGATTTCACGTTTTTATGTCACAACGAGGATCTTAGTAATGATCAGTAGATATATATAAAAGAAATGCAAAATGTATCGTGGATGTTAGAAGACTGATCTCTCTGTTTCATTGTGTTGTTATTGATTTTCTTGTCGTAAACTTAAATTTATACAAACACGAGCGTTGATTAAAAAAAAATTGCATATATATGTTAATTGGAGTTGGACAAGGACTCTCCTTTTTTTTTTTCCACGTATTACTTTCAACTTTATAAACATTTATTTTAATGTTAACCAGCACATTAAACTTCAATTACAGGTACATATAAAAGATTATATGAAATCACATAACTGAATAAATGGTCTCATAAGTAGCGGTTTTTTTTCTTTAAAAAAAAAAAAAAAGATGGCACGCAAAACTTCCATTAATTAACCTGAAATAATACAGAAGTACAAAACCAACAACCAACCAACAAACAAGACCAGCAACTAACCACAAACATGTCGAGTGATTGAAAAGACACACCTCCTAGCTAGTACCTAATATAATTGAATCCTGATTCTATTGCATATATTTCCATTGAAAGTTTGGTAAATTTGAGGGAAGCAGATACTCTTATGATCTATTTTTTCATTATCTCTCATGAATCTATCTAGGTTATTGATTAGGAAGAGGAGAAAAATCAAAATAGTATTGTAATCTTTCAGATTAATTGAATGGACGTGATTTAAAGATAATAAGAGATTATGAGGAAAAAAAAAACGACCCAAATTTATTATTTTTTTTTGGGGGGGACTAATATGATATATATCAATAGAGACAAAACTATTGTTTTTAATTTCAATACATGGGAAAGGAAATAATTGGCTATTTAAAAAAAAAAACAAGCAAGAGATCAAACATTCGAAAGTCCTCTTGTATATCTCAACTAAACTGAAAGCTGAGTGATCTCAATATATGTCCTATATACACTTTTGATGCCTTGTTCATATATAGCTTCCATGAAATTAGGAAACACCCTCACTTTTCTATATCCTTGGTTCCAAGTTCCAACAAAGAATTAACTATTCTTAAATCATATTTCCGGTCTTTAATATAAAATCTTGGTTGTAGTGTAAACTGCTCTACAAACAAAATTTTATATTATAGATCGTCTCAACAATAGTTCAAGGAACATAGCCCAATTCCCTCGTGAACCCACAACTCCAACTTCCCATTTTCATCTAATCCTTTACAAGTGGCCTTACTTTGAAGACTAATCAAGCAATCAGCATACAATTTAACCCATTTTTAAATCAATATGGAAAAATCACTATGAGGTTTATGGTGGATAGATAACATTTTTCCTTGGAACATCATAATAATTTTCCCAATAATTAATACTTCCTCCAAATTTAAATGCCATCTCGTTCTTGTACTATACTTTGATCCAATAGAAAAATTATTTGCAAGCTATCTCCTCTATATGATCCCACCAGAATTATTGCTTTAGGTCAACTAACTCAGATGAATCTAAGAGGTTCATTATTTAACAGTTCTAGTACCAATTCCTCGCGAGAACAAAAGCTATCTGATTGTCATATGTATTATTTGAAGCAACGCACATGTATATAGTTGGAGTACAGACAATTGATAGGGATGGAAGAAGGGAGATAGATACATAATGATAAAAGGCAAATTTGGGGACAAGAGAAGTAATGAGCAAAGAGAAAGTAGTGGAATTAATGTAGGAAAGGAACGAATTAAAAGGGGTATAGTTAATTAATACAATAAACAAAAGGAAACAAGGTAGCAACATCATGTTACAGCTTAGCAGATGAGAAAAGAGAAAAGCAGTACATGAATGAATGAGAGAGAGAGAGAAGCTATATAGGGAGGGGCTACAAGTGAGAGAAGAGAAGAGGCTATATATATATATATATGCGCGCGCGCATATGCATCTGCCTTTTTATATAATTCAAGACCTTGGAAAGCGACCTAACCTCCACAAATAAGAACCCACTATTCTTCCTACTATTTTGATTTTATTTATAAGTTCATTTTTACCAAAAAAAATTGGTCTTTATTATAAGTCCATTTTCACGATAATAAATAGATTTTTTTTTAATTTTTTGCCCCTTTTAATTACAATAAACAAAAAGAATTTTGTTCTGGTGTAGAACACAAATGTCTTCAAATTTAGATAAGCTAGTAAGTTGATGTAGGATCTTTAGTCTTCTCTTAGATATCTATAGATGAGATACCCAAATAGATAGGAGATCACGGAGAGCTTGAACACAGGGTTTTCACCCAAAGGCGTGGGGTGTGTGATCTCGTGTATGCGATATGGTAAAGAGGTTTTGAGAGAATGTACGTGTCCCGTGCACCTGTTGAATCCTTCCCATTTATAGAGGGAAGAACTTGGCAGTTGGTTGGTGGCGTGTCCGCCCTTCCACTCGGCCTGTTCCCATTTCCATTATCCACGACGATAACAGATCATGGGGTCATGGGTCTTGTCCAGATAAGTGCATATCAATGGGCCTAATCTTCCGAGACCCATTTATCTCGGTCCATACAGCGATTGCTTTTTGCTCGGTCGCTCGGGTTTCGATCCGCCGAGTTGACTTTATTGTGGAAGATCCGACTCGATGATCCAACTTGTTTTGCCGCTAAGCCCGACTTTTGAATTCGAGGATCCTTCGAATCTTAAGCCTTCTAACGCCCGACTTTATACTTGGGTTCCCGTGTAGATTGAGGACGAGTTGCGCATCTTAACTCCCGCCCTGGCGACTAGCTGATTTGACTAGGTGCCTTTTCATTTGCCCGCGTAGCAGCGGATAAGCACTATTCTGATGCCTGCAGCCACGCGTCCTCAAACGCCACCTTTGGTTATCGTGCCCATTAATGGCCCTTGGCGTTTCACACGTCTTTTAACCTGTCATTCATGATTACTTTAGGGTTTTTACCTCGTAATTGTCACGACGATTGGCGCTTAGGAGTTCCTAAGCGTTTCCTCGTCTATATCTTCTCAGCACTTCTTCCCATTCTTCACTTGCACTCACTACTGCCTTTGAAGCGATTGAAGGAGCCCCCAGTGGCTTCTGGTCTACTTTGAAGGATACAATGTAGTTTTGCCTTCAGTGAACGAATCAGTGGCTTCTGGTCGGTTATCTGATAAAGGTGGTCATTTCTTTTATTTTTATCGGGATGTAATTACCCGTCTTGGCCTTCCGCTCCCCTTTTCCGACTTCCAAATGTGCCTACTCCGCCACCTGCACCTGGCCCCTTCGTAACTACACCCGAATGGTTGGGCTTTTGCCTTAGCGCTTGAGAATTACTGCACGAAACATGAACTCAAGTGTTCCGTACCCGTGTTCTGCAGCTTCTTCATACCTTTGGAAACCAATGTCACCATGGAGGAAGAGAAGATGTGGTTCGGTTGGACGTCACTTCGTGCTTGTCATGGACGAAAATTTCTAAAGCCGTATACAGACTCATGGAAAGGGTTTAAGTCCTCCTTTTTCAAAGTAGTCGCCAAACCCGGGGAGTTACCTTGGTTTCTTCAGAGGAGCCCGTCCGGGAAAATTGAAGAGCGCTTTCCACTATACTAGGGTGAAAGTCATCACAAGTTTCAATCCAAGGACTTCTTACCCGCCCTTTCGCAGTGTTCCGATTCCGAGGATGAAACCATTGTTAAATTAACCAAACTTGTCAGTAAAAGGGGCCTTTGGTGGACTCGGTGATTACATTACCTCTAACAAATCAAAACCCGTCATGGGTATGATATTTTCTGCTTTCATCATCTTTGTATGTATTTCCTCAGATGTATGATGCTATTTATTTTTCTTTTCAGGTGATCAAATGGGGAAGAGACCCGAGTACCTTGACGTGACTTGCCGTCGGGAGATGGTCCATACACCCACGGGTGGAAAACGAGCACCCCGAGTGGAGCCTAGCATTCCCCGCTTGCCAAGAAGGCAAAAACTTCTAAGAAGAAGAAAGCTACCGCTCCATCTTCCTCGATTCCGAGCCCAAGATTCCACATGATGTGCCCTCGGGATCAGTTCAGGGCCCCTTAGTCCGAGTTCCCTCTTCCTATCTTTGGGAGGGCAACTGTCCTCCAGGTCTTCGCAAAGGTCTTCGTGCTCCCCCAAACTATTTCGATGGGAAGAGACTGGCTGAGAGTGAGAAGGAGGAGCTCTTGGAGCTGTCACGCGTCAACTTGAAGAACGTCGGCTTATGTCAGCTAGTTGCCCATCTTAAAGAGAAAGTCGGCCTCAACGAGAGGAGGACTTAGACGCCCCTTGAAGAGGAGAAGAAAAAGCTGGAAGAACGATTGACCCAAGCGCTGGAAGATTGGGAGTTAGCAAAGGGCCGAAGGAGAGCTTGGAAGAAGAACTCACCTGGACCCGAGATAGTCTAAACAAGGCTGAATCCGAAGTCGCTCAGAGGCTGCAAATTCACCAAGAAGACTTGGGAGCCATGAGTCGCATAAAAGTAAAATTGTGGCCTTGGAGTCCGAGTTGGCATCCTGCAAAGACGCTGTGTCCTCGGACATAACTTTATACAAAGATGCCCTCTCTGTTGCCCAAGCCGATGTGGCCAAGCTGACGAACGGCGTCTCGGATGCATTTGCTAACGCCCTGGAGCAGGTTCAATTTTTGAACCCCACGGTGACTTTGAATTTGGACGGGGTTCATATGATTGCCTATGTCGAAGACGGGAAGTTTTTCCCCGCTCCTTCCCCAGCTATTGGTTCTCCTGCTCCTACTTCCGAGACGATCCCAGATGGCCATGGGCAAGACCAGTCTCCTCCCCACAACTGATTCTCCGAATGTATTTTATACTTTTTTATTTGCAGCTCTGCCCGACTAGGCCTTTTGTAATGAACAAGAAATTAATATAATCTTATTTCGTTCGAATTGACTCCTTCTTTTTTCATTTTGCGCTTATTGCTTTATCTGTTGCTTTCTGCCTTTTTTCTTTAACTGTAGTTAGGGTCTGACGTGATCTGCGTCGGAGGCCTTTCATCTATAATCTCCGAGTCATTTTAGACTCGGGATACGTTTTTCTTTGTCGGCTTTGCCGTGATGACATGTTTCGCGCAATCGAGCTTTTGTCCTGAATCGCTCATGCTTTGTATTGAAACTCTCCTTGTCATTTAAGACTTGGGGTACGTTTTTTCTTGTCAGCTTCACCGTGAAGACACGTTTCGCGTAATCGGGCTTTTGCCCTGAATCGCTCATGCTTTGTATTGATACTCTCCTTGTCATTTAAGACTTGGGGTACGTTTTTTCTTGTCGGCTTCACCGTGAAGACACATTTCGCGTAATCGGGCTTTGACCCTGAGTCGCTCATGCCTTGTATTAATACTCTCCTTGTCATTTAAGACTTGGGGTATGTTTTAGCCGTCTTGAGTTATACTCGGCTTCGAGACTTCATGGTTTATGAAGGAGTTTCGAACCTCCATTCATACATGTTCGGCGTTTTTGTATCCGCACGCATTGCAAAATAAGCGCTCCATGACCCCGTATTCTTTATTCCTTCAGTTCACGAAGTTACATCCGATTTGATTCCCGTGGGAAAATACATGTACTTGCGACCGGTTTTCCTGAAAGTATAGTCAAAATGAAATTGCGAAAAGCAGAAAACAATTGAAATTTTGGAATCTAATTTCCCCGACTTCAGCTATAGTATTTCTTAAGCTTGTCCGCATTCCAGGTCCTTTTGATTGCTTTGCCGGTCAAAGTTTCCAGCACATAGGCTCCTTTTCTGAGTTCATCTGTAATACGGTAAGGTCCTTCCCAATTTGCGGCGAGTTTGCCATCCCGTGCGTTTTTATTGCCAATGTCGACCCTCCGGAGTACCCGTCGCCCTTTACGAACGAGCGTGGAATTACCTTCCTATTGTATCTCGAGGCGACGAGTTGCTTGGCGGCTAAATCCCGAAGGTGAGCTATGGCTCTGACTTCGTCTATGAGATCCATTTCCATCGCCAACTCCTGATCATTCCGCTCCTGCGAATGGTGTAGCCTTCTCTATGAAGGTTCCCCGACTTCGACTGGGATTATTGCTTCGCATCCATATGTGAGTCGAAACGGGTCTCGCCCGTTGATGTCTCGAGAAGTAGTCCGATGTCCCCATAACACTGAGTGTAAATGTTCAACCCAACTACCCTCAGCAACTTCCATACGCTTCTTCAGTCCATCCACTATGACCTTGTTAGCTGCTTCGGCCTGCCTATTGGACTGTGGGTGTTTAACCGAGGCAAAATGATGTTTAATCTGAAAGTCAGCTACTAATTTTTGAAAGTTTTTATCCACAAATTGGGTTCCATTGTCGGTCACCAACTCGGCTGGTATTCCGAAACGCGAAATAATGCTTCTCTTGAGGAATTTCTGCACATTTACCGAGGTGATGGTCGCCAAAGGTTCGGCTTCAATCCATTTGGTGAAGTAATCCACTGCAACAATGAGCCACTTCAACTGTCCTTGTGCCGCCTTGAATGGCCCCAATAAGTCCATACCCCATTTGTAGAACGGCCAAGGGCCGAGATCTCGTGTCAACTTGGATGGAGGGTCCATATTATCCCGCCGTGTTTACGGCGCTTTGACATTTCTGGACATGATCCTTCGCATCCTGGGCCATAGTAGGCCAATAATACCCAGCTCGTATTGCTTTTCGAGCCAACGCCTTTGCGCCCATGTGCTGTCCGTTTATCCCTTCATGGATTTCTACAAGTACGTACTGGGCTTCAAGCTGGTCAAGACATTTAGCCATCGGAGAGTGTAAACCTCTTCGATATAATTGATCGCCCATCATTGAATAAGTGGTCATTGTTACGATAAGTCTCTTTGCTTCCGCAGCATCTTCTGGAATGATCCCCCTTTCCAGATAGTCGGCAATCGACTTCCTCCAATCGCGATTATCTGAAATAAGCATAATGCAACTCGGTTCTTGGAGATTCTGTTGAATCACAGTCCGAAGATTTCTCGGACTCTTAGTGCTAGCGAGTTTAGAAAGGACATCGGCTCTAACATTTTCAGTCCGAGGAATGTGCTCAATTTCTACATTATCGAACTCAGCTATGATATCCTTCACTTTTCGCAAGTATTTTGCCAACAACGGGCCTTTGGCTTGATAGGTTCCTTGTATCTGGGAAGCCACCAGTTGAGAATCGGTTGCTAAATGTACTTGTTGAGCTCCATTCTCCTTAGCCTGTAGTAAACCTGCAATGAGGGCCTCATACTCGGCTTGATTATTTGATGTCGGGAAATCCAGCCGAAGCGACAATTCCATTGCAACTCCTTCGGGGCTCTCCACAATGACTCCCGCGCCGCTTCCCTTAACATTTGATGAGCCGTCTACAAATACCTTCCACAACTCATTTTGCGTTCCCTCCATTTGAGTTGACGAGGTTAACTCCATTAGGAAATCAACCAAGGCCTGAGATTTGATTGCTTGCCTGGCTTCATAGCTAATATCAAACTCGGACAATTGGATTGCCCAGCTTATCATTCTACCGGCTAAGTTTGGTTTATGTAGTACTTGACGTATGGGTGATTGGTTCGACGACGATAGAATGTCCATGAAAGTAATGGCGAAGTCGCCTTGCCGCGATCGCCGTGCAAATGCCATTTTCTCCAACTTCGATATCTTAATTCGAACCTTGTAAAACCCTCGCTCACGAAGTACACGGGTTTTTGCCCTCCTCCAGTTCTCGGACGAGAACGGCACTTACCGCTTCCTCTCCTACCGATAAGTATAGGATCAATGTTTCTCCGGGTTCGGAGTTTAGATAGTATCGGCGAAGATGCCAAACATGACTTTATCTTTGCGAATGCCTCTTCACACTCCGAGTTCCATCCTCCTTGCGCCTCTTTTTTTGAAGTTTGAAAAAAGGAAGTGACTTTTCACCGACTTAGGCGTAAATCTTGTCAACGCCGCCAATCGCCATCAATTGTTGGACTTCTTTTTAAGTATTTGGAGCCTTCATTTCCAACACTGCTTTGCATTTTTCTGGATTGGCCTCTATTCCCAGGTGGGTCGTAAGAAAAACCCAAGAATTTGCCCGATGGTACTCCGAATGCACATTTGGCGGTTCGATCGATCCAATGCTTTCGCAGCTTTTTCAAATGTCTCACAGATCATTGACATGGTTGTTCTCTTCCTTCGATTTGACTATCATATCGTCAATATATTGATCTAACCATATTTTTATATGATATTTTATAATTAAATTGGGATTTTCAATGCATTTTGTTATAGTTATTGAGCTTAAAATGTCTTTCTTGTGATAAATTAAATTAAGAGTAAATACATTAAATTAGGGTTAAAAAGGGCAAAAATGTCAAAGAAATTGTAATTACTCTTAATCATGAATTTTTATGAGAACATTTGATGTTCTATTAATTATTTTATTTGTAGATGACTAAAAAGATTGGATCAAATTTAAAAATAAAAGTTTGAACCAAAATTACAAAAGTTTCAATATATACTTACACGTTATTCCCCATTTGACTAGCAAAAACCTTAGTCATCATCCTCACGATAAGTAGCTCCGGATTCTTAAGGCCAAAAGGCATCATGTTGTAGCAGAAAATTAGCGCTATTTGTGATGAAAGCCGTCTTTTCTTGATCATCGGATGCATGGCTATCTGATTGTACCCCGAGTATGCGTCCATGAATGATAGGAGTTGAAAACCCGAGGATTTATCCACCGTTGATCTATGTTAGGCATTGGAAATGCGTCTTTTAGGCATACCTTATTCAAATCTTTGTAATCAGTACAAACACGCCACTTCCCATTTGGTTTCTTAACCATAACCACGTTGGAGAGCCATGTCGTGTATTGTACTTCCCTGATAAATCCGGCTTCGAGTAACTCCTCCACATGTGCTTCCAAGGCCTTAGACCGATCGAGCCTTGCTTCCTCTTCTTTTGCGCCACGGGTGTTGAGCCGGGTGGATCGCCAAACTATGGCAACATGAACTCATGATCCATACCGGGATTTCGAGGGCCTTCCATGCAAATACATCTTTATTTTCGACTAAGAATTTTTCAATTTCCCTACGGATCTCGGATCCAACCCTTTCCCGACTTTAGTGATTTTCTCTCCGGGGTGTCCCCAAGACATAGTCCTCGAGTTCATCATTTGGTTCTGCTCTTTGGATCTTGTCTTCTTCCCTCAAATCTAACTCCACAACTTGGACCGACCCGGCTTCTTTCTCTGATTCGCCTTTCTTTGAATTTTTACTACCTTTGACCGTGTCAAAGTAGCATTGTCGAGAGTCTTTTTGGTCGCCTTTGATGGTAACCACTTTGTTTCTCTTGTTGATAAACTTCAGCTTCTGGTGATTTGAGGACACCAACATATTCCAGTCATGAATAGCAGGTCGTCCTAGGATGATATTGTATGAGGAGGGGAAGTCGGCAACAAAAAACCGAATCACTTCTGTCTTAAAAGCCTCCTTGGTGCCCAGAGTGAGTTTGAGATCAATGAATCCCTTTGGACGGGTATCTTGACCGTTAAAACCCGTTAACACGGTCTTACGGGCTTCACTCTTCGAAGTCAAACCTCATGCGTTTGAACGCATCCCAAAGGATGATGTTAACGGCGCCGCCATTATCCGAAAGATTTTCCTTACACGGCCCTCCACCAACGTTCCCGTGATGACCAGCCGTCATGATGCCCGGTATTACCTCATCCAGTTCTTCATCAGGTGAATCCGAGTCCGGGGTAGGAGCTTTGCGGTTCTCCCTTAAACTCGGGACGACTTCTTACGAGAGGATCTCTTTCAAATACTTTTTCCTCGACTAACCGAGTCTCCTCCTCCACCAAAACCTCCGACTATGACATTACGTCGTATTTTGACTCGGAAATTCGTCATCCCGGCCTCGCCCGGTTTCCTCTCGTTCTCTTCTCTTCTTTTCAAGTCTTGGCTCCTACTTCAACCTTCCTGACGCTTGTTTTTCCGTCCTTGTGTTTGTATAACATAACGGCATAGTTTTCCTTCTCGAATAAACTTCTCAATGGTGTCCCGCAAGTCCCAACACATGTCCGTCGTGTGGCCATGCGATCATGGAACTCGCAATATCTAGATTTATCCAGTGGTTTCATTGCGCATTGGTCGTGGTCGTTCCACCTTTTTCATCTCCGTTAAGGAGACTTCCTTCCAAATTTGTGCTTGCGGTATCCTTAACGGGGCATATCTCGTCATATCTTCCTTCGACCTTGTCTCTTCTTGATTTGTTATCCCTTACATGTGTCCGAGTATCCCGCCGATTCATTCCGAATTGTTGCTTCTCTGGGGAGGCGGGCTTCGCCTTACTTCGAGGCGCGTGGGTCATGATGTCCATCTGCTCCAGCTCTATGTATTGTTTAGAGCGATCTCGGAAATCTGACAGAGTTTTGGGCCGACGTTTCATCACCGACTTCTTCAAGCGAGAATCCTTGTCTAAGCCTGAAATCACACAATGCAAGTGTACCTCATCCTTCAACCCGGGGACATGTAAGGCTACGTCCTTGAAACGCTCCAGATATTTTTGTACTGTCTCTCCTGGCGACTGCTTAACCTGGTCGAGTTGGAACTCGGTTTTTGGTTGTTTCCGACTTGTGGCGAAGTTCTGCAAGAATTTCTTTTCGAAATCCTTCATGTCAGTGATCGACTTCATTGGTAGAGAGCCGAACCATATTTGAGCCGGACCTCGAAGTGTTAAGCAAATAGTCGAGGATCACCGTCCCAAAACCCTTTCACCATTATATCCGTTTTAAAGTGACCAATGTGCAATTGCGGATCTTGACTTCCGTCATATTTAGGAAAATCTTTGGTATCCAAACGTTTTGGATATGGGGCGGCCATTATTTTATCCACGAAAGGACTCTGGATATTGTTATCATAGGCATCTGACTCAGATGAAGTCGGCGTCGCATCTTTCTTTGAGTGCTTGCGGGCCTGCAGTGGCTCCTTTGCTTTTTCACCGATTAACTTCTCTGCCTCTGCCCGACTTCGTCCTTCTTTGTCAATGTTTGCCCGAGAATTCACTTCCTGATCATGCTCAATTGGGTTCCCTCCGAGCTGTCTCAGGAATTTGATATGTTCCTGCAAGGCTTGTATCTTCCGCGACCGCTCCTCGATGAGTTGTTCTTGATCTTCCCGAGTATGATTTCTTCTCTCCGTTGTGCGGAAGTTTCCGCTTTCGAGATATGGAAACCTCATCTCGGCTATGGCCGACAACATTTTTACCCGGATCCGAGTATGGTTTTACGCATATCCGAAATGTCGCTCGAACATCCGCTTCCACTCTTCATTTCGACTATTCAACTCCTCCCTGAATGCTCGGGCATCCTCCTCACGCTGTAGGCGATTACGGATTTCCATTTCCCCCATCCGATTATACATGGAACCGAGTGTGGTTTGCATAATGCGAATGTCGGGTCTATCGTCGGAACTCTAACGTATGTTCTTTGTGGTAGAGCACCGCGGGTTAATTTGCCGGATGATGACATTGTCGGGAGGAGGAGAATTAGCCGTGTCTGATGTCTCAAATTCGGTCTCTACCATCACATTTCCCGATTCGGGTTGATAGAACCTTCCTGACGAGATGTTTGCTCCTGGAGATGTTGCCTTGCTTCTTCTGGCATTTGATCCTGCCGAGTTTCCACATTTCTTCTTCTGGTGTTCGCCATTCTCCTAGTTACACTCTTGGTTTTGCTATGTGGGATTCAAA
The DNA here is from genome assembly GCA_019022615.1 of Acacia melanoxylon. NCBI lineage: Eukaryota > Viridiplantae > Streptophyta > Magnoliopsida > Fabales > Fabaceae > Acacia > Acacia melanoxylon. The sequence goes on along the minus strand of JAFJYJ010000041.1, from coordinate 5,031,244 downwards.
ATTTACGGTCCCCACGGTCGGCGCCAATGTTCTGGTGTAGAACACAAATGTCTAGCCTTAGATAAGCTAGTAAGTTGATGTAGGATCTTTAGTCTTCTCTTAGATATCTATAGATGAGATACCCAGATAGATAGGAGATCGCAGAGCTTGAACACAAGGGTTTTCACCCAAAGGTGTGGGGTGTGTGATCTGTGTATGCAGTATGGTAAAGAGGTTTTGAGAGAATGTACGTGTCCCGTGCACCTGTTGAATCCTTCCCATTTATAGAGGGAAGAACTTGGCAGTTGGTTGGTGGCGTGTCCGCCCTTCCACTCGGCCTGTTCCCATTTCCATTATCCACGACGATAACAGATCATGGTATCGTGGGATCATGGGGTCATGGGTCTTGTCCCGATAAGTGTATATCAATGGGCCTCATCTTCCGAGGCCCATTTATCTCGGTCCATAACAAATTTATTCATGTTGATTTTTGAAATCGATAATAGATAAGGGCAAAATTGAAAATTTAGCCCATAATTAATGAGTTAACTAACACTTCTTAGTATGTGAGAGTTAATTAATTTAAACTTATAAATAAGATAGAGTGGTATATTACTTAGCCCTTCCCCTTTTACTTTTCTTTCTTTAAGGTATCTTCAAGCTTACAAACCTTGTTCATATTCATTTAATAAATGACCCTATTTAATTTAATCTTGCCAATTAATTGAATCATCAATCAATACTACTCCCTTTGATCATAAATATTGGAGCTAAATAACTAATTTATTACATATAAATTAAGAAAATCAACTCAGTTATTTGCAGAAAATATATGTTATTGGTTTTCCTAAAATACATCTACATTCTCCACTCTTTGGGAAATATCAAAAAAGTCTCAAAGAAAATTTTGATGTAAAAAATGCTTCATTGACAACTCCTTCAGTAGGGTATTAACAACTTCATCTGTGGGTTTTAACAACTCTTTAGGATCTTTTTTACATCAGAATTTTTTCTGGGACTTGTTTAACATTTTCTTAGTTTTTTAGACCTTAAAGGAATTTTCCCTATTTAATATGCCAGGTAATAATAGTGGTGCAATCATTTTTGGATCGTAACATCACAAAGTGTGTGTGTGTGTTGTGACCCATTAATATATTTAGGGGTGTTCATGGGCAGGGCTAGGCAGGGCGAGACTCTTGCCCGATGCCCTGCCCGAAAGGTCACTGGGCTGTAAAATGCAGCCCAATGCCCGGCCTTACCCGATAAAAGCCTTAACATTTTTAGGCAGGGTAATAAATGGCTGGGCAGGGCGGCCTTTCGATGTCCGAGTGACGATACCCTGCCACATCCAATGTGAAAAAAATAGCTTAAGTAACAGAAAAATTAAATAACATTCATAATTCTACACTTTTGAATATTTCAATATAAATCTACAAATATAGTCTTAAATTTAAAAAGACAACCATATGTCTTAACATTGCATTAAAAAATAGTCCATTATCCATTAAATACAATGCATCAAAAAATAGAAATTAAAGCCTTGTAGATATCCAAAACCCCTAGAGGTTGCATTGAGGCCACAAAATGTCAAAAGGATGAAGCATATGGAATCACCTACAAGAAAGCAAAAAAGAAAGCATATTATTACATCATTTACATGTGAAAGTAACAATTAATTGTAGGCTCTTAGCCTTAGTTTAAACTTTAAAGGTTACAAATTGCCTACTTTATAAAAGGTTGCAAATTGCCTATAAGATATTTTTTTTTATTATAAGTTATATATATATTTGTTGATACAAATAGGTTATATAATTTATAACAAATACAAAATATTATTTTATAAAAAATAAAAAATATATAATATATACTTCAAGCGTAAGGCAAAGATACCTACCCGATGCCTAGCCCCCCCTCGCAAAAATGCCAAAGGTTGAGCCCATTTTGCTTTGGGCGGCTTTTCCTTGGACTAGGCAAGACGATTTTTCAGTGGGCGTGGGCATCATGAACAGCCCTAAATATATTAGTGGCCCACATAATTTCGTTTATTTCATTTTCCGCCTCAAATTAAATATATGGATTACCTTAAAACATTAATACATATACATATATATGTATGTGATTTTCAATTTAATTGATTAATTAATTAATGAAACCAGCTCTTAATATTTCAATATAATTTTTTTTTTTGGTATAAAAATGGTAAAGTGTCTGTGAACTCCGCCTGCCAATGTGAAAGACACCCTCCCAACAAATGGTATTTCCATACAAGGCGGATTACGAGTGGTTTTACCGCAGCTCAACCCTGATCTTCTTAAGGGAATCCAGCGCCACATTCCGCTGGACCAACCACATGTTGGTAATTTTTTTATTTTTTTATTTTTATCTGATATACCTATAAACATATATCTAATGCAGTTTCAATCTAGAGTTGTCATGTTAGTTCCGCGAGGAGTTAGGCCCAGCCTTTTAGGAGAACATCATTAGAGGCCCACATTAATTATGGACCATCGGGCCCATATTATTGGTCTGATGTATTCCACTACAAAACGCTGTTATTGGGATGACTTTTTTAAAACGGCGCGATTTTAAAATTATAAGATATATATTAAAACAAAAATTATAAGATATACTTCTATTTTTATTTGATGCCACTTATATTCGATCTTATGGAAAGAGAAACTACTTGATTTGCACCTGTTGAATGATTATTTTATAGGGAAAAAAGTGTCAAAGTATAGCGATTTGTGATTCTTGAAATCAAGATATTTCTCTTCAATCGTATGTTTATCTTTACATCCCATATTTTACTAATTAAATAATCAACTAATTAATTATAAAAAAATTCACACAAAAAATTAATATCTAGCCTATATACATGAAATAGAAATCTAACATATACATAGGGAAAATCATGAAATTCCTTTTGCATATGCCTATATGTTATCTCTACTTTCTTTTTTTTAACAAAATTTTAGGAAAGTTGAATTTCCCACAAACCCAAAGCTAAGAGACGCTTGAAATTAAATTACGCAAGATACGCCGCAGCATACACGCTCCCACCTCTACCAAATTTTCACGCTTCCTGCACCCATGACGCCTCCCCAGTCTTTGGCCAACGTAAGGATCGAACTCCCTCCCTTTAGGTGAGGAAGTTCGACCCCTTCGCCTACTGAACCCAAGGACGAGGGGTATCTCTACTTTTAATTTGGTCTGTATACTTTTTTTGGGGTCCTAATTAAATCCTTTAACTTTCCTATATTAATAAATTTAACAAGTTACAAAGTAAATGGTGCTAATAGAGCAAAATTAAAATATGTAATTGAAATAGAAAAATACGTCTATACTCCCTTTGGTCCTTAACATAGGACTTAATTAGAAAGTTAATGTTAATCATAAATGTAACACATATTTTACATTTTTATCAATCTTTTCTCAAATTTTCCGTTGATATTCTTTCAACAATAATCGGGATGAAGAAAATTAAGGAAGATGATTTGGTTTTTTTATAAAAACATATTATTAACTAACATCCTTAATCTATTAAAATTATTTATAATTAGGTCTTACATTAAGAACCGGGGAATACAAATTAAAAATTACTCCCTATCCTAATTATAAGACAATATTTAAGAGTTAATCTTGATCCTAATTATAGGACAAATTTCTAATTTTTGTCAATTTCTTCCTAAAATACCCCTATTGCTACTTTCTCAATAATAAATAAATACAATGATAATTTATTAATACACCTATATATTCTATAAAGTAAGTAATGCTTGTAACTCATTAATGTCACATACACCTTAATTCTACTATTTTTTGTGACAGCCCGGAGAAGTCTACTCTGTGTGTGTGTCACGTATGTGTAATATACACATGTGTATGTATGTATACATGTATGTATTGTGTGTGGGTATGCACACACACTTGGGTTGATAAACACACTCACAAAGCACACATTTTTATTAGATAAAAAAGGCTTACACCTCATAGATTTACATATATTCTCTAGACAGCTAGGGGAAGTCGACGATGCTGGACTCGGAGAAGTCGTGTGAGGTCGGAGAGGTGCAAACGGCATGGAGCTATTAATTCAACAATATTTTCTTGAAGCAATTTTAAACTTTAAATAAGGACATCATAGAAAAATAAATATAAGTACCTAATTTAACTACTATCCTTAATCTCTCCAAAGTTAGGTAAATATGTCCTATAATTAAGATTGGAGGGAGTATTACTCCTCTAGTCCTATTTATAAAACAGAGATAGAGTGTATTTTTTGTTCTTATTTATAAAACATGTCATTAATTTTTTTTACATGAATGTACAATCTTATAATTCATTTATTATTATGCATATCGTAATTTTATTGCAAAGTTGTTGACTTTTAATGCAAATCTAATTCAGTTTAAGATTTTTCTTATCCACATAATGGAAGTGCCTTATTTTTATAAGATTAAAGAAGCATCCATCTTATTTTTATTATAAGGAATCAACTAATAAGTGGTCTTTTTATAAGACACTTGCTTGTTTCCAAAGAGTATTAAATATTTTTTTTCATGTATGTCTATAATGAATAAGGATAATGGGTGAGAGTAATAATTAATATGATACTAGAGTTTAGTGTAATTAGTAGGAGTAATATTGAAAATTAGTTAGATTTTAAGACAAATTTAATAAATATAATTGTTTTTATTGATTTGTGAGAATTATTAATTCATGTCTTATAATAAAAATAAAAAAAGAGGGAGTAAAAGAAAGTATTAAGATGCCAATAAATATTTAAATATATATGAAAACATGAAATGGGCGTGGCGCTTGAAAAAAGTGATAAGGCAAGTTGGGTTGGAGAAAGATTAGTCGTGGGGTATTGTGCTATGAGTTGACAAAAAATGAAAGGTTATTGTCAACTGTCAACCAAATATTTCCACACGCCTTTACATCACTCTCGTCCTTTTCTTTCTTTTCCTGATTACTTTTCTAATGTCATTTATACTATATTAAATAAATTTGTAAGAATAATTTTATCTCAACGTATTTTTCTATCACCAACTCAAACGCTTAGAAAACAATAAGAAGTTTTATTTCCAATTCTTACCCCTCCATTCTTCAATTACTTTTGCTATAATTGCTGCATGCGTGCGTATGCGTGTGTAACTTAAAACTTAACTAGGGGTGGAACTAGAGAGGGGTCAGGGGTGGCCTCCTCCCTCTAAAATTATAAAATAAACCCAGGTTTTTTAAAAAAATTATATTTAGTCTCATAAAATTTTCAATATTTTTACTTTAATTCCTATTAAAGTTTTGTAGATGGATTAAAATGAAAATTTTGAAACATTTATGGGGCAGAAAATGTAATTTTATAAATACCTAAATTCTATTCTATAATTTTTCGCCACCTAATTGCAATTCCTAACTCCACCTCATAGCTAACTCATTACATTACAGTATTATGTTTTCCATTTTTATATGTAATTACCAAAAAAAAAAAAAACGTACACGAACATTTTTACTGTGGTGCTTTTTAAAAAATATAAATATTTTTATTCTAAATTTAAAGTATAAAGAACGCACTTTGTGGAGATAGGCGAGAACATTAATAATAATTAAAAAAAAAAAAAAACTATATATTTGCACTCTTAAAAGACTTTTGTACTTGTATTTTATTGTATAATTGATAATATAGCCGTTGGAAGGCTACATCGCTAGCATAATTGGATCCTCTCATTTGTAATCGACCAATTTTGCATAAAAGAATATGGAATACCATATCCATCCATATATTTATCTGATTCTCTCTATATATTTATTATTATTATTTGCTCTCAATCTTTTTCTTCCAATATTCTCTTTCTCTTTCACTATTATTAATACCCACAAGTGGTATTAGAGTTGTTAGAAATGCTTAATCCAAAAAGATTAACTATTGGTTCACTTGTACATTTCAATCAAATAATGTCAAATATTATATATAAGTAATAATTAGTATTCCTGATAAATATAAATTACAGCTTATCGCAACTAGTACTTAGCTTCTAACCAAACAAAAAAAAAATCAATATAATTAGCTACGTTTAAATAACAATTTATACCTTTTCTAACTCTAATATAAATTAATGATTACCAATGACTTTTAAATATTACTTCCTCCCGTCCTAATTATAAAACACTTTTGTAGTGTAAATTGCATTATAAAAGTGTTCCTATAATTAGGACCGGAGTAGCTACTAGCTTACAAAAGAAGGGGGAAAATATTAGATGAACATTTCTATTTTTTGAAATCACAAGAATTTTTCTAAGCGAGTATTATTACTAACAATTTTTGTAAAAAAAAAAAAGGGTAAGTTATAAAAAACTTATGACACAATTTTAAACAGATATACCCCTAAACTCTAAAAATAGGAGGAAAAAAAGACACTCCTCAAATGACAACAGATTCTCGAAAGCATCCCGATCTTTTTCATCATATCCGATTTTTGATCCAAGCGTCCCAAAAAATACACATAATCTACTTTTAAATTTTTCATATTTATCGCATGCGGTGTTTTTAAATAGATGGTGTGTCTTTTTCTAGACATTTGAATCAAAAATTGGATGGGTAGGATGAAAACTACTTCGAGAGATCGAGGATCTGCTTCGAGAAGCATCCGGATCCCTCAAATGACTAGGATGCATTTCCTCAAAAGTCATTTTAAAAAATTGTGACATTCGAACTTCACTCTAGGCCAAGCATCAAAGAAAAAAAACTCTAAACCAAGTATTCTTGGTACATATGTTCACAAATTTTTTCATGTGTAACTCATGTAATTTGATCTGGTCTTATTTATAAATCTAATTTAAGAAAAATATTGATTCTTATTATAAAGCCACTTTTAAAATAATAAATGAAAATGTTACAATTTTGCTCTATTAAAATTAAAGAGGAGAAAGAAATAAAAAATATTCATTTATAAATAAGGATAAAATAGAAGAAAATTATCAATTTACTCTATATTTATTGAGTTACTAACTTTTTTTTAATATGCAAGAATGATGGAATTTAGATTTATAATTAAGATGAGAGTGGTATGTGTTTAATCTATGGGAAAAAAATAAATATATATATATTATATATATATATAAATAAAGAGCGAATCAATGACAATAAATAGTGTCTTAATGGCATTAGAATGGGTGCTGAAGTAGTGGGACCCACGTATCTGAAAAAGAGTAAATATATATGCTGTACGGCAAAGCTGCAAGACAATGAAAGCTTTAAAAGTGAAGTGTGCTCTAGAGACGAATTTCAAAGATCACTCCGACCATAATTCCATTATATATATCTCGAATATTAAGTATATTAAATAATTAGTAGATATTATTCCCCAACTAAACAAATGGCCTACCCTCTCTATATGACATGTATTGCCAATTTGCCATTTCCGTTATTTTCCCATCTCAACATTATATCAAAATTTAACATCTTATAAAAATAATATTATAATTTCACTTAAAAAAATATATGTATATAATATAAAATGCTAAAATTTAATCTGAAGAGAGATATATTGTTATCATAGTAGAATTTCTTCCCATTTTTTCACTACAATTGCTATGTAGTATTTTTTTAAGTAAAATTATTATAATATTTTTAGAAGATGTAAATCTAAACTTTAAAAATTTTGATCCAACCGTTAAAATGGAAAGAGGAGGGCAAAGTGCCCGCGGATAACGCGGTAGAAGTGGCTTTTTTTTTTCCGATGTGCTTTTCTTTGAACTTTTTTTTCGATGTCTTTTTTCGATGTGATTTGTGTTTGGGATAGCGGTGGCAGAAGTAGCTTTTTACTTGATGGAGATTTGTTTGGCATAGCTTTAAAAAGTTATCATGAGATGGAAAATGACTGAAAAGGGCATGAATTATATATATATATATATATATATATATATATATATATATATGGTATAAAATGTGATAATTTGGGATAAAAAACTAAAAATAAATATAAATTACAAGTTGGTTTCTAAATGAAGTGCTTAAATAAAAAATTACAACACAATGAGATGTTTAGGATGAAGATGCTTCATCTTACAATAAACCTTTCCCTTACAAGTTGGTTTCTAATTTCATCACGAAGACGATTCATACGTGTTGAAGATAATGATGAGGATGCTTCATCAACCGGATCATCATTATCTTCATCACCCATATTTTCTTCTTCAACTTGATCAAATTCCACATCATTTTGGGAATATCTCCGGATAAAATTATGTATCATGCGGGCTTGTGTTCGAAATTTATATGAGGGCATATCTTGCAAGATGTGAAACCTATTCTTCCAGACCCCAAACGTCCTTTCTATCGTGCATCTCAAACTTGAATGATAAAAATTGAAGTACTCGTTGGGATTTTGAAATCCCGACTGTCGCCTGAATTCTGGAAGGTGATAACACTCATGTTTATATGGACCAATATATCCAACTGGTGTTGGATAGCCAGCATCAACCAAGTAATATTTCCCTGATAAATGTTGACATTTATTTGACATTGTGAAATAAAGACGAAAAGTAATGCAATCGAAGTGAGGATGTAGGAGATATACCTTCAGGTGGATGGGGGAAGTTCATAGTTGGAGTCTCAATCGCATGCCGGAAGACACGAGCATCATGTGCGCATTCCCATCCTCGCCAACACAAAAGTAAAACACATATCCCAATCACAAACGGCCATGATATTTTGTGTTGGATATCCCTTTCTTCCAATATATTTGTCGTGCTTCGATTGGCTGACCACACACTTGATGTGAGTTCCATCAATTGCTCCTATGCAATCCTTGAAATATGGGTCATATCGTGGATCGTTAGCTATTTTACTGTGACAGTGGCGAAACTCCGGATCAAGTGGTTTGATATTTTCTGTTGAAAGCCTGTAACAAGCTCTTAGAACCCTGTGGAAAATCCTACTAACAGTTTCGCCTGAATGTTGAAATCGCTCTTGGATTATTCGATTTCCTTGTCTATGCCCAACTGTATATAAAAACATGGCAACCATTTCTTCAACTCCGATGTTCTGAGTGTGCCGTAATCGATGTTCCCTCAATTTAGAACATAACAGCATGAATACATGTTTTTCCACACGGAAATTTTCTTGACATACTACATCATGGCCTTGCAAAACCTCCTGTACCCACATTGCCCCTGTTTGCTTACTAGTTCTACGTGGTTGTTTGCAAAAAGAAGGCGCGATATACTGAGCCATCAAGTTACCAATCTGGTCATACTTTGTCATTTGTTCGTTTATAATAGCAAGTTGTAGGGACCTTCTTTGTTCATAAGACAATTCTTCTTCCTCCGAATTGTCTGAAATATCCTCATCACTCGAACTTGACATGGATATATAATGAAACCTGTGTGAAGACTTAACCGAATCAATACCAATATATGTTGCAAGATTTAACTGAATCAATACCAATAATAAGTGTCATCAAATGGTTTATATTGATACATGTTATCAATAACAAGTGTCATGAAATAAAGATGCGTCATACAATATATAAAAGAACTACTGTAAATTAACAATAATGGTAAAATGGTTTGGTTTAGCGCTTCGGGCCAGCCTGCCAGTGTGGGTCATTGTAGGCATGCTCACGCAACCAATCCAACAAGGCACTTTTATCTCCTTTTAGGCCTAAAAACATGTTCTGAGGCGTTCGGTACATCATCATATTACAACATCGCCTTCGAAAATCGATGTCACTAACAATCTCCGGAATGGTTAGTAATTCAACTACAATGTCGCAGACATCTATCATCACGTTCAGACATCTTTTTGAGGACAATTGTGTTATCCTTAGATGCGTTAGCTATCACACTAACAGAATCAACAAGTTCTTTCTGGGAGGTTGTTTTTTTCTTTTTTGATCCATCTACCACTTCACCCCTCTTTCTCTTCCCAATGCTCGCTGAACCACTAGGTGCACTATTTTGGGTGTTGGATGTCAAGTTCATGCCTTCCAAATCTGCTGGCATCTGCACACTATTAACAGTTGTAGTACCTTGAAGCTCTTCCTCACTATCACCTGAGCCTTCTTCTAGGTCCATTTGCGGTCGATACACATCATCTTCATCATCACCAAGTGACACCCGTCTAGTTAACGATGGACATTCGAAATCTTCTCCTGATGCTAGAACATCCCTGAAAATTATTTGCAATTCTCTGGCAAACGTCATACCTCTATACCTATATTTTCGATACTCTTTATTCTCCTGCAAGCAAAAGATCAACCGAAATCAAAGTTGTATCTAAGATAATGGTAATAAAAAAATCAATACATATTAAACGCTATCATAATCAAAGTTTGGTACCTTGATTTTCTTCTCCCACCATTCATCGTCTGCAATAACCTTATTCCTTACATAGTCAATGGATATACCGGTCTCTTTTAAAAATAACTTCTCCCAAGTTCTCCATTCTCTCCTCAAGCTATCATACCTATTTTTTAGTTGTTTCTTGGTATATGCTAAACATGTTTTTTCTTGAAATCCAGTAACAATGTACTTCCACCCGTCCCTCGTAAATGATGAGCCAAGTCGTTCTTTTTTATATATTTGCTCAATGCATAAATCAATGAAAGTCTTAGTGGAACCTACATCCCATTCTCGTAAGCTACGGTGGTCATATTTCTATAGTAAAATCCATGTCATTAATCAAATAAGTACAATCAAATAAGTACAGAGAAAGCAAAATAAGGAATAAGAAAAAAGATATGAAATCAAATCAGGTCCAAGATTTCCACATCTGATAAAGCAAAGATATGAAAAAAGACATGTCCATGTTCAACAAAAAATAGAAAATCAAGTCGAGCATATCGGTCCAAGATTTTGTTAATGTGATCATTTTGTTCGAATAACACACTGTTAACACTTGTGAAGTCTGGGCCATTAAAATTCCTTTTCCTTGATTTGATTTCATTTTCTTGGGTGAAAGAATTCGTCAAAGTGGGCAAGCATTGGCAGCCATTATATATGATTGGAAGCTAGTGCAAGCTACTAGTTAGATGGGCAATTGTTTCTTTTAACCACACTTTAAATTCTAAGAAGCTTGTCCGAGGGATTCGATAAAAAAGCACCCAACCAAAGAGACCAAGATAAAAGGCATGAGATGAACAAGTGTTCTAGAGATTCCTCAACATCACATCTAAATAGGCAAAGACCGGAGAATTTAAGTAATGTTTTTTCGAATATCACAAGAAGGCAAGGTATTATTTAAAAGTTTTCAAATAAAAAGAAAACGCTTGAATGGAAACGAGATTTTCTAAAGGAATCTCCGAAGTAATCAATTCCAACATCATGATGAGTCAAAGATTGAGATTGAGTAAGAAGAGCCACTCCATCCTTGACTTTATAAAAATCTAAGGCATTACCATTCCAAAACAAACTATCTGGCAGATTTAAAAGGGAACGTGGAGTTTCAAGAATAGCGTAAGCATGAATTGGAGAGGAGAGTTCAAGAACACACTGTTCAAGAACATCCATCGAAAATCTTTTAAAGCCATCTAATCGAACAAAACATATAAATGCCCTCCCTTCTAATCTACTTGAGTAAAGAGCATATCAAGTCCAAGAAAAACAAAGATTTTGTTCGAATAACACACCGTTCAAGAACACCATTTACGTACCTTATTGTTTGGTCGGAAACTATTGTTGCCGCAATACCATTTAATTAAGTGAAGAAGTTTCGAGGAGACAGAAATCAACTAAATCTATTTAAAAGTTAAATCGAAATTTGCAATAACGATGAAAGCATATGAAAATTCAAGCAAAATATCAATTGTGACCCACTCGCGAGATTCCCATTCAAGCAAAATTAAACTATTTCCAACTAACCTCAACTTGTAACACACCGAAATCCCGGAGAGACGAGGAAAATGACCCACTTGCGAGATCCTACAGGAGGACGAACAGATCCCATGAGATCCGGCATAGAGGACGAAAGAATAATTGACGGGGGAGCTGGCAAATTCGTGATCCCTTCAAAGGTGTTCGTCTCTCAAGCCTATGAAGCGAAGAAGATAGAGTTTGAAGCCATGGCTAAGATCGAACATATAGCGGATGAAGAGGAGGTTGATAGCGGATGAATTCAAGAGGAGAGGAGGTAGGTCGGGAGTTTAATGGAAAGCGAGATATTTCGAAATTGCGGAACGAGAAGTAGGTGAAATTGAAGAGGAGGACCAGTGGTAGCTCGTGAAATTGAAGATGGGGTACAACGGTCAAAAGGAGTGAAGGAGGAGAGAGAAAGGACGGTTTGAAATAAAGATGCGATGAGAAGCAATGAGAATCAACCAAGTCTTGCTTCAAAAAAAATAGCTTCAAGTGTGAAGCACATCAATTTTTTAGGGTATCCAAACACTCATATTTTTTGCTTCTACAGTAGATGTGCTTTTGATGTGCTTATTATAGCACTCACAGCCATGCCAAACACACTCAAAGTAGAGGAAAATGATAGGAATGGCGATGGAGAGAAGCTAAATGGCATGGTTGTGGAGAGCATAGGAGCCCAGTAAAATTGAAAAAAAAGCCTAGTGTGTGAAATCTTGGTGTTACGGGTAGCTTTTGTGGTTGATGGACTTTTTTATAAAAGTAACTTTTTGTAGAAGCAATAAATCTTAGTTTCTGGGCGTAGTAGCTAATGGACTTTTGTTGCACAATGCTGGTAAATTCTAGTATTGCCCTCGTGGCTAATGGACTTGTTGCACGAAAGGGTGATGAACTTTTGTTGCACAAGATCTTGATAAATTCCCATATTACCCTAGTGGTGATGGGCTTTTGTTGCAAAATGATGGACTTTTATTAATTTAAATTGTCATCTTCAATTATCAGATAAAATATAACTAATATATATGTAATTTTTAATAAGATTTATGCAATTTTTAGCCATTTTCAATGTTAGTTGACTTTTTAAACGCTATGTCAATAAGAATTATCTAAAAAAAGTTACTTTTATCATCACTATCCCAATTACATCTATAATTTGACTTTTTTAAAAAAGCCTATCTAAAAAACCAATTTAAGAAAAAGTCACTGCCCTTACTATATCAATCGGCACTAAATCCCAAGGATCTGAATCTTTCTTCATTTGGCTTTCTAACTCTTTTTTTGTGGACAAATATTTGGCTTTCTAACCACGCACAACCCGATCCCACAAACATTTGTCCGTACGCTAACGCCGTTACTTCATCCGCGCATTTCAGAGTTCTCGCCCCCTCTCGTTCTCATAGCTTACCCATGCCACGTGTCCAACACTGGCTGCTCATCTTGAGTTCCCCATTGCCCAATGGCGTGTTGACAAGTAGATTAGACCGAAACGTGTTGATATTTGATTGGATATTCTGGGGTTCCACACTTGGGAAGCCCTTAACTTTTCGGGATGGCTAAACGTGTTGGATCGACCCAATCAAGATCCGGGTGTGGACCCGTGAGAACATCAATCTAAAGTTCAAGCTCGAAAATATCGTTCCCTTCCGTATCTCCAGTTCGCAGTTCCCGAGTTATTAAACGCAGTTCTAGTTTCAGGTGCCGATTTCCAAGACATTCAATCCAATCCGCACTCCAAAAACCTTAAACAGTTTAAACATTTTTTGGGCATAATTTAATTAATTAATTAATAATTAATTTACTCACCGTCTTCTTGTTTTAGACGAGTAGCATATTTCCTTTTATGTTATTTCGTGTCGCCCCCTCGTTCCTCTTCGTCTTCGAGTCTTCTATCTCTGTCGCTGCGGCCCTATATTCAACAGAAAGAAGTAACAGCGGCGAGAAGAAGAGGCAAAGTTCAGGCTGAAATATAATGAAAGAGGAAAAGAGATAGGCGAGATAGAGTGAAAGAGATTCCAGAACTGTGTGGTGTTAGTGTGTGCACGCACGTGTAGTCCGGGAAAGGAAAGGGAAAGAGAGCAGAATAGGCGTTGATAGACCGTGGAATCTTACAGAATCGCACACAACTTGTGATTTTAGGGTTAGGGGGTTTTTTCTTTCAGTCTTTTCTTGAGAGACTAAATTCCACCTTTCTGCCCATCACTCTTTTGCGTGCTTCGTACGGTCTATCTACCCTCCACTCTGCTAAAACTTTATACTCTTTGATCCTTATTTTAGCAATTTAGCTCGCTCCAAAGTTTCTTCGTCCTTTCTATTGGCAATCCTTTCCCTTTTCGCTGTCCTTGTTTTCCTTCTTCTTTCTGATTTTCTGTTTTATTTACTTCTCTTGTTTGTTGTTAGTCAATTCAATCCGAGTAATTGAAAAAAATGGGGGATGGGAGTATTAGGGTTTCAGGGAAAGTTGAGGATGATCCAATAGTTCCTCGCTCCTCTCCTTCCTACTGGCTGGATGCTGTTGAGGACATTTCCTGCGATCTCATTCACTTTGATGATAGGTCCATAGTCTCAGAGCAGGTCGATAACAATTTGATACAGGATGGACTGATTAGTGATTTCTTCGGCGGCATTGATAGCATTCTTGACAGTATTAAGAACGGTAGTGGCCTCCCTGTGCCCCCTGAGACTGGAAATGGAAACAAAGACTTATCATTGGCACTGCAAGCTGAAATCTCCGATCAGAAAGATAATATTGTGAAGAATGGGTTGGCTGGTGAAAAACATGGTCGTGCTATTGAAGTATGTGAGCGTTCAGAAGCTGAAAGTAATGGGTATAAAGTATCTAATGGCAATGAAGGGAGAGCTTTGGGCGATTCCAAGGAAAATGGAGATGGTGATCTATCTACGGAGCATCACGTCGATGGTGAAGAAAGATTTGGCAAGAGGGCTCGGCTTGGAAGTTATAAGAATGAGAGGCTTTATCCTGGCCGAGGGAATTATCAACCCAAGGAGAGGGAGAGGGGTCCTAATAGAAAGAGGCCCCGGGAGTGGGATGAGGTTGATAGGAAGGAGAAAGATAGTTTGAGGAAAAGAGAAAATTTAAATGGTTGTGGTAGGAGAGATGTTAGAGATAGGGATTGGAGGGATAGAGAAAGGGGTTACTGGGAGAGGGATAAGTCAGGTTCCCATGACATAGTCTTTCGCTTAGGCACTTGGGAAGCTGATCGGCATCGAGAAGGTAAGGTAGCTAATGACACTAAACAAGAATGCAATGGAAAGACTGAGACTAAAACTGAGGAGCCAAAGGAGAGAGTTCCTGAGGAAAAGGCTAGAAAGTACCAGTTAGATGTTCTTGAGCAGGCAAAGCAGAGAAATACTATAGCTTTTCTTGAAACTGGGGCAGGGAAGACCCTCATTGCCGTTCTTCTCATGAAAAGTATTCATGAGAGTTTACAAAAGCATAATAAAAAAATGCTTGCCGTATTCTTAGTTCCCAAAGTACCACTTGTTTATCAGGTAAAATAAATTTGAGACATTAAAATTTATAAGCTTGAATGTCTTCTGTGAAGAAACAAATTTTCCTGTAGAAGGCGATTTGATTTTGGTGCTTTGTCTAATCTCAGCAAGCGGAAGTAATTCGAGAGCGAACTGGCTACCAAGTGGGTCACTACTGTGGAGAAATGGGACAGGACTTCTGGGATGCTCGAAGGTGGCAACGTGAATTTGACACAAAACAGGTAGGCTTTGAAATTTTGTTGGAGATATGCTGGTCTATGCCTTCTGGCACTTTGTATGTTCTTTTATTAATTTTGGTTTCAGTCCATTAGCCCTGGTCTCTTTTTATTCTGTACAGCATAACATTCCACTTAAGCTCCAATTTTGCTAATTTTTCTTCATAATTTGTCTTTAATCATCTATACTTCACTTATCTCTACAGTTGGCTACATTTTTTATTGGACGGTTTCCTCATGGAAAATAAGTTTTTTGATTTGTGGCCTTTTAGTTTATATCTTCTCCAAATGGTTGGAAAGACTTTCTGATTGTAGAATATTATTATAAGTAAGCTTGTAGCAAATGCTACACGGTTACTTCTATAGAATAAGTAAACAACTGGGAATATCATGGGAAAAGACTAGCTGGTGCTTTAATTAAAACTTTACCTTGGTTTCTAATGTGGCTCCTTGAGTGGGGACTGCTCTAAAGCACTCAATCTGGTTCCTAGAAAGAGGGGTGCATGACATTGGGATAAGTTTCAGACAACGGCTGCACCTTCCTTGCGGGCTCACTTGGTTGCACCCTCCATAGGCGAGCAATTTAACTTAAGCCCAAGCAATGAAGTTAATAAATTTATATCTGACGTGCATATAAATCACTAAGAATATTATGCAAAGGATAATTATTTTTCAATCAGCATATATTTCCAACAAGTAATCTTTACCTATTAAATTGTGGAACATAACTACGAAAATTGACAATACTTTCCTTTCCCCCCAAATTTTCTTAATTTTTGCAGAGTTGAGTTTAACCTTGAAATTTTGGTTTTGTTTTTTGTTTTTTTGCCTCCCATTAATTGACTTTTCAGAATTTATGTGGGCATTTTGATAAATTTGTACTTAAAACTTTTTCCTTCCTTGCTCAACTTTCAAGGTTTACCTTATTTAGTGCTTTATGATCTTTTGTCACTGTTGTTTGTGTTGCTTTGGCTCTGAATTAAGACAACTTTTTTTGTCATAAGATTACCTGGCTATTTAGTTTTATCTTATCTTAATTTCTTGCGTTATTCCTTAGCTTTGTGTGTTTATACTGCAATTACCCGGTTGGCTATTCTTGCTTTAGGTTCTAGTCATGACAGCTCAAATTCTTTTGAACATTCTGAGGCACAGCATAATAAAAATGGAAACAATCAATCTCCTGATTCTGGATGAGTGCCATCATGCTGTGAAGAAACATCCATATTCACTGGTGATGTCTGAGTTCTATCATACAACATCCAAAGAGAAGAGACCGACTGTATTTGGAATGACTGCTTCTCCTGTTAACTTGAAAGGTACTCTTAATATGGGTTTTCACGCTGTCATTAATTTTTTGAGGGATGAATTTCTTTTTAATTATTTTATCTTCTTATTTGTTGGTCCCTATTTAGTCTTTTGCCTGTTCGAACTTGCAATCTTGCAGTTTAGTGCATGGCACACTAACTAGCAAGCTGCAAGTCTTCAAGGCTGATATTCTTTTAGAGAACACAATACTTTGCTCTGATTTCACAAGTCAACATTGCTCTTGATTATGGCATAATCAGGTGTATCCAGCCAAGTGGATTGTGCAATAAAAATTCGGAATCTTGAAAGTAAGCTAGATTCTGTAGTTTGTACCATCAAAGATCGTAAGGAGCTGGAGAAGCATGTACCA
The DNA here is from genome assembly GCA_019022615.1 of Acacia melanoxylon. Classification (NCBI taxonomy): domain Eukaryota; kingdom Viridiplantae; phylum Streptophyta; class Magnoliopsida; order Fabales; family Fabaceae; genus Acacia; species Acacia melanoxylon. The sequence continues at coordinate 5,014,012 of JAFJYJ010000041.1, read as the reverse complement.
ATGCCTTCTGAAGTTGTTGTGGAGTATGATAAAGCATCCAGTTTGTGTTATCTTCACGAGCAGATAAAGCAAATGGAAGTTGAAGTTGAAGAAGCTGCAAAATCAAGTTCAAGAAGAAGTAAATGGCAGTTCATGGGAGCTAGAGATGCAGGAGCCAAAGAAGAGCTCCGTCAAGTATATGGTGTTTCTGAAAGAACAGAAAGTGATGGAGCTGCAAACCTAATTCAGAAGTTGAGAGCTATCAATTATGCACTTGGTGAATTGGGTCAGTGGTGTGCTTATAAGGTGAGTTCTGTTGCGAGAATAATGATTAGTCATTGATTTTCTGGACTTTCTTAGAATTTATATTTCTTTTACAGGTTGCACATTCTTTTCTGTCGGCTTTGCAAAATGATGAGAGAGCAAACTACCAACTTGATGTCAAGTTTCAGGAATCCTATCTGAATAAAGTTGTGTCTCTTCTACAATGTCAACTGTCAGAGGGTGCAGCGTCCGAAAAGAATGCTGGAGCTTCTGACTCGGAATGTGGTAAGGCACAGGGTGGTTCTGGACCTGATGAGATTGAGGAAGGGGAGCTTCCAGACAGTCATGGTGAGACTGACTGCTGAAACTTTGTAGTGCCTTAGGGATGCACTATTATGTGGTTATGGCTCTTTGTTCAAATTTGTCAATTGTCCCGACAAACTGAAATTTTTGAGAAGTTCCTGTTCTTGTTGCTGAGAATGCAAACATTTTGATAAAAATGCTATTGGACTAATCTGTGAGAATGTTCGACATGATATATTAACGTTTGACATAATATATGATTATGATGGTCTTTGCTTTGACATTTGTGCTTGAACACTAGGTCATAGTGTTACTTATCAATCTTGCTTTTCATATGAGAATTTCAAAATGAATTCTAATTATCTAATATCTCAAAGGGTTAAGTTGCAAATTTGTTCGGAAGTTTTGCGAGGAGCAATGTTATCTTGAAAGTTTTTTTAGGTTCAATATTGCTTGAAAGTTTTAAAATGGAGCAATGTTGCCCTTTTTCGTTCAAAAGTTAACGGTCAACATCAAATTTTAACGGTATGGGCAACATTGTTACCTTTTGAAACTTCTGGGGTGACATTGAACATGAAAAGATTTTCAAGGCAACATTGCTTCTCAGCGAAAACTTCCGGGGCAAACTTTGCACCTTAACCCTATCTCAAATGTACTCTGTGATTGTTAATGTAACTCAGCAACATCATGATTTCCAGCAAATATGTTACTATGTATTCTAGACTTTTGTAATACCTACCGCCTATTTTAATGCCAATGTGTAAGATAGAATTTAGTTTGGTGTTTTACTTACACTCCTACACTTGTAGTTGTCTCTGGAGGGGAGCATGTGGATGTCATTATTGGAGCTGCTGTGGCGGATGGCAAGGTGACCCCTAAGGTTCAGGCTCTGATCAAAATACTTCTCAAGTATCAGCATACAGATGACTTTCGGGCAATCATCTTTGTTGAGCGTGTTGTGTCTGCTTTAGTTCTACCCAAGGTTAAATAAAATATATACCACACTCTTATAGTTCATCTTGGTTTATTCAGTTACTTGGTCAAGATCCCACCAATTGACTTTCGGGCAATCATCTTTGTTGCAGGTTTTTGCGGAGCTTCCATCTTTGAGTTTTGTTAAGTGTGCGAGCTTGATTGGCCACAACAATAGTCAGGAAATGAGAACCTCGCAGATGCAGGATACAATTTCTAGGTTCCGTGATGGACGAGTAAGATCTTTCTTTTAATGGCTGCATGTCTGCTCAATCAGTTCCTTATGAACATTAAAATAATTTATTTTGTTCTTTCCGTCTAACTCTAGCACCTCTTTGTAGGTTACATTATTAGTTGCCACCAGTGTTGCTGAAGAAGGACTTGATATACGGCAATGCAATGTTGTTATCCGCTTTGACCTTGCAAAGACTGTTTTGGCATACATTCAATCTAGAGGTCGTGCCAGAAAGCCTGGGTCTGACTATATCTTGATGGTTGAGAGGTATTTTTAAGATTGCATTCTCTTTTTTTTCATGATGTTGATTGACTATGATTTTGGGTATTCTAATGAGCCTGAGAGAACTTAAAATTCTGCTGAGAAATTCATTGTTTTTGGCTTCTGTTGGTTAGTTTCCTCCCTCAAATTATTACTCTTACTGCTTGTGTCTACATAGTTAAACCAATGAGCTACCAATGGAGTAGCTTTTGCTTTTAATAAAATTGAAGGTTCAATTCTTTTCTTTAACCACTGCAGCTGGTAAGAGGTTACAACCCTTCTTGGGTTCTTTCTAATTAATTTTTTCTATCTGAGGAAGGAAACATCTTTTGCTTTTGTTTTTGTACAGTTTGGTTAAACTGTGACTTGTTATTGCAGTTTGCATCAATAATATACAATGAAAATTTAATACTGCTTTAGGAGTTTGTGCTTCTGCTTCTTGCATTTTGTTAAACCTTGATCATCTTCATGACATCACAAACGACAATGGGTCCTGAGTTCTCTCCTCCCAAATGCTCTCAATCCTTTTGTTTTTTCCCTTTCTTTCCTGTACATAGGGGGAACTTGTCGCATGAAGCATTTCTGAAGAATGCCAGGGATAGTGAGGAGACTTTGCGGAGAGAAGCAATAGAGAGAACAGACCTAAGTCATCTTAAAGACACTTCAAGGTTGATTTCGGTAGATACAAGACCAGGAACTGTTTACCAGGTGGAGTCAACTGGTGCAGTTGTGAGCTTAAATTCTGCCGTTGGTCTTATCCACTTCTACTGCTCTCAGCTACCTAGTGACAGGTTCTGCCTTTGTACTTGATATTGCTTATTTGCTTTACTACATATTTTTCTACTCAACTAGGGTTGTTTCTGAATGTCAATTTTGAATTCTGGTGCATTTATCCAGATATTCAATTCTTCGTCCTGAGTTTATAATGGAGAAGCATGAACAACCGGAGGGTCCCACTGAATATTCTTGCAAGCTTCAATTGCCGTGTAATGCACCATTTGAAAATCTTGAGGGTCCCATATGCAGTTCAATGCGCCTTGCTCAACAGGTTTGACATCATTTGATCATAGCTGCAATGCTTTCTAGTCATCTTTACACAAGAAGCAATGGTTATCACTTCCTTGTTTTGCAGGCTGTTTGTCTGGCTGCTTGCAAGAAGCTGCATGAGATGGGAGCGTTCACTGACATGTTATTGCCAGACAAAGGAAGTGGAGAAGAAAAAGAAAAGGCTGAACAAAATGATGAAGGAGATCCACTTCCAGGGACTGCTAGACACAGAGAGTTTTATCCTGAAGGTGTGGCGGATGTACTAAAGGTTCGTTTGCCCTACAAATCACTTAGTCTATGCTGTTATTTTGTAAACCTGGATTTAAGTTGGATGGCATCAGAGCATAGGTACAATTCACCTTAATTCCAAATGCGATTTAAGTTTAAAGTGATCCTTGACATGATATTAGATCTTCCTTAACTAAGCTAGGAGTTCAACACTTGCCCTTTCCTAACAACTTAAGCCTATTAGATGAAGTAGTCCTTGAGGTTATTGCACTTCTTCCCAAATTTATTCTTGCTTATCTCGATCTGGATTTTCAGGGAGAATGGATCTTATCTGGAAAAGATGCTTGCAGCAATTCCAAAGTGCTTCATCTTTATATGTATGCTGTTATGAGCGAAAACATAGGCCATTCAAAGGATCCATTCTTGACTCAAGTTTCAGATTTTGCAGTACTTTTTGGCAATGAGCTGGATGCAGAGGTACTAATTCTTGTTTGCATGTAACAGTCCCGTCCATATCAGTTTTTTTTTCCCCCCTTTAAACCTGAAAATTTCAAAACGTTTTTCTCCCTTGTTTTTTGCAGGTGTTATCGATGTCGATGGATCTATTTATCGCACGAACCATGACTACAAAGGCATCCCTTGTCTTTAGAGGGTCAATAGATATTTCTGAGAGTCAGGTGTGTGTATGGTTGTATTGGATGTCTTCAACTGTTAGAATTAGTGTTGCTGATGACAAATTGTTACCTTTTCTTTTTTGCATGCAGTTGGCATCCTTAAAAAGCTTTCATGTAAGATTAATGAGCATTGTCCTGGATGTGGATGTTGAACCTTCCACTACTCCTTGGGATTCTGCAAAAGCATATTTATTTATTCCAATGGTTAGCGATAAGTCTGTAGATCCTATGAACCAAATTGATTGGCACCTGGTTGAGACAGTAATTGAAACAGATGCATGGAAAAATCCACTTCAGAAGGCTCGACCAGATGTTTATCTTGGCACGAATGAGAGAACTTTAGGTGGAGATAGAAGGGAATATGGATTTGGGAAATTGCGTCATGGCATGGCTTTTGGGCAAAAACCACACCCAACCTATGGAATCAGAGGAGCTGTTGCACCGTTTGATATAGTAAAAGCTTCAGGATTGGTTCCTAATAGACAAGCCGTGCCAATGCAAAAGCATAATAGTAAGAGTGTTCAAGGGAAATTGATGATGGCAGATACCTGTACTCATGCAGAGGACCTGGTAGGGAAGATAGTTACAGCTGCTCACTCAGGGAAGAGGTTTTTTGTTGATTCAATACGCTATGATATGACTGCAGAGTACTCTTTTCCTAGGAAAGAAGGCTATCTTGGTCCTCTGGAGTACAGCTCATATGCTGATTACTACAAACAAAAGTATGATATGTATTCTACTTTAGGTGGTATTATTTTATTCTAGTTTTCTTCCTTGTTTAAAGGTTTTGTGACTTTGTCCCCTAGCTAAACCTCCTACCAATTTTCTCTCCTTTTTCTGTCTTGAAATTGGTTAACTATAACTTGTCGACTGTGTTGGACCTGTGATATTGTGCATGAAGAACAGGAAGCTACTCTTAATCAGTGAAGGAATATGCTTTTTTCATCTTAAAAGTGTGGGTGTTACCAATATTGTCTGGCATTAGGCGACAATAACTTATGAATCCTTGTGGATTAGAGGAGCTTTTTGTATCTTGCATAAAGGAAGGTGCAAATGGTTAGCTGATCCTCTTTTTATTTCTATATGTAGGTATGGTGTTGATTTAATTTACAAGCATCAGCCTCTTATAAGAGGAAGGGGTGTTTCATACTGCAAGAATCTTTTATCCCCTCGATTTGAACACAGTGAAAGTATGCTCTCCTTATTCCTATACTGAACTTATATTTTCTTGGCACGTGTCTAAATTCTTATATTTATTATATCTTGGCTTTCTGTAGCACATGAAGACGAATCTGAAGAGGCTCTTGACAAAACTTATTATGTCTTTCTTCCTCCTGAGCTATGCCTTGTACACCCCCTGTCTGGATCACTTGTTCGTGGGGCCCAGAGACTGCCTTCAGTAATGAGGAGGGTTGAAAGTATGCTTCTGGCAATTCAACTTAAGAATTTGATAAATTATCCAGTCTTGTCGTCCAAGGTAATGTTTCTCCTTAATGTAATCAATTTTGTCATGGTTCTAGTTTTTGCAGTTAACCCATGCCTTCTCAATGCACAGATATTGGAGGCCTTGACTGCTGCCTCCTGCCAGGAGACATTCTGCTATGAAAGGGCGGAGCTTCTAGGAGATGCATATCTCAAATGGGTTGTTAGTAGATTTCTTTTCCTAAAATACCCACAGAAACATGAAGGCCAGCTTACTCGGATGAGGCAACAAATGGTCAGTAACATGATATTATATCAATATGCATTGAGCAAAGGACTTCAATCCTATATTCAAGCAGATCGCTTTGCTCCATCCAGATGGGCAGCTCCAGGGGTGCTGCCTGTGTTTGATGAGGATACCAGAGATGGAGAGTCATCTTTATTTGATCAGGAGGGATTGATTTCAAAAACAGAGAAGATGGATCGCCTTTCTGATGGATTTGAGGATGATGAAATGGAAGATGGTGAGCTTGAGAGCGATTCAAGTTCTTATAGAGTCTTATCCAGCAAGACACTTGCCGATGTTGTTGAAGCTCTGATTGGGGTGTACTATGTTGAAGGTGGGAAGAATGCTGCAAATCATCTTATGAAATGGATTGGCATTCAGATAGAATTTGATCCTGATAAGATGGAGTGTTCAAGGAAGCCAAATACTGTTCCTGAGAGCATACTTCGGAGTGTTGACTTTGATACTCTGGAGGGCGCTCTGAATATCAAGTTTAGAGAGAAGGGGCTGCTTATAGAAGCAATAACTCATGCATCAAGACCATCCTCTGGAGTATCCTGTTATCAGCGGTTAGAGTTTGTTGGTGATGCTGTCTTGGATCATCTCATTACTAGGCACTTGTTTTTTACTTACACAGATTTACCACCGGGACGTCTGACTGACCTTCGAGCTGCTGCTGTAAACAATGAAAACTTTGCACGTGTTGCAGTTAAACACAATCTTCATGTCCATCTTCGACATGGGTCCAGTGCCCTAGAGAAACAGGTTTCATGTTTACTTCCTGGTTCTAAGTCACATTATTCCTCATTGCCTGGAGCTTGTTGATCATTATTCTCGGGGTGGTTCTAATGTTGTGGTTTTGGTTTTATATGTCTACAGATTACAGAATTTGTGAAGGAAGTTCTAGAAGAGTTGTCAAAGCCAGGTTTTAACTCCTTTGGCTTGGGAGACTGCAAAGCACCCAAAGTCCTTGGTGACATTGTCGAATCTATTGCTGGTGCCATTTTTCTTGACAGTGGACGAGAGACTTCCGTTGTTTGGAAGGTGAGGCACCTGCCCTTCGAAACTGCATCTCTCGTCCTATTCATTTTACTTGAACATAGATAAAATGATTTCGGGTCTTGCGATTTTCTCAGGTTTTTCAGCCTCTTCTGCATCCTATGGTGACGCCTGAGACTCTGCCGATGCATCCTGTGCGGGAGCTACAAGAACGATGCCAGCAGCAGGCAGAAGGCTTAGAATATAGAGCCTGTCGAATTGGAAATTTGGCTACTGTTGAAGTATTCATTGATGGCGTGCAAATCGGGGTTGCTCAAAATCCTCAAAAAAAATGGCACAGAAATTAGCTGCCAGAAATGCCCTTGCTGCATTGAAAGAGAGAGAGGAGGAGGTAGCCAAATCTAAGGAGAAGGATGAAGAAAATGGTAAGAAGAAGAAGAATGGAAACCAGACATTCACCAGACAAACATTAAACGATATCTGCTTGCGGAGAAATTGGCCTATGCCATTCTACCGGTATGAAGCGACTCGTTTTCAATAGCATCATTAAAATGCTGATTACTGGATAAAGTGTGATCTGTTTTACTAACTGTAATTTGCTACACTAAAATCTATAGGTGTGTGAATGAGGGTGGTCCAGCACATGCAAAGAGGTTTACATTTGCAGTTCGTGTCAATACTACTGATAGAGGATGGACAGATGAATGTATTGGGGAGCCAATGCCAAGCGTGAAGAAAGCCAAGGATTCTGCTGCTGTTCTTCTCTTAGAACTTCTAAATAAATTATACTCCTAAATGATACATTTATTGTAATTTGCATACTCCTGGACGTTAGGCACTAAGCCTAACATTCAGAACAAAATACCCTAAAATTAGAGTGATAAAGTTATATATGTTGTACCATCTCTTCAATGCAGATATGTAACATTGAATTTTGTTGTTGTTGTTGGGGGTGGAGGTTTTAAAATGAGAAACGAAAAAATCATTTCATGGTTGAAAAATTGGAGTGATTAGATACGTTTAGCTTATTTTAGTTGTGGATATTATTTCTTTTGATCCTTAATACCTTTTTATATGTAATTTATAGAAAGTCATTTTATAATTGGGACCTATAGTAGTATAAGATATATTTATGGGGTTGATCTTCCTCCTTTTAAATTTGTCATTCTTTTCCTCATTTATTTTTATTGATGTTATCTCAATAATAATCAATGAGGAGTGAATAAGAAAATTTAGAAAGATGAATATGATGTTTTAGAAAATATATGCTATATTAACTAACTTAATTAACTTTTTAAATTTAATAAAATTAGATAAATATGTATGATATTAAGGACCATAAGAGTATCTATTAATATTCATAATGTGGAAAGTTGACTTATATCAAGTAATTGAACATTTAAATTAATGTTTCAGTCAGTACCAACATCAAGTAAATATGGGAGAGGGGTGTCTCCGTGCCCTCTTCATTTACATTCTATTTAATGTCTCAACCATTAGTTTAACTTTTAATGGTTGAGATTTAATGATTGATGTACGAATATTATTATAATTTTAAATATAATAAAAATGTATCATTAAATATCAACAATTAAAAGTTAATTTAATAGTTGAGAGATTAAATGAAGAGTAAATAGAGACACATCTTCCCCAAAGAAATATATAAATTGTTTGACAACAGTTTGATCTTTCAACCAATTCAACAGTGAATTCAATTGCAGAATTTAAGCATACAATTGTGCAAGTAATCAAAATTGGTAAAAATAACCGACCATGAATAAACTCATGATAGGTGGATTATATTTCAATCAACAGGAACTTTACATGATACATTTCCAAAAAAGTTGATGGCTGTTCTTTATCTTAATCAACCAAACAACTAGTATAATTCCAATCACCAATACAAAGGAACAATTCCAACAAAGCATAATCAACAAAGGTCCCCTGTAATATATTATCTGGGGAGAGATTTAGTCTCAGGTAAAACCCAAGTACACCTTAATTGTAGGATATACTAACAAGTTATGATAATTTATGGTAGATTGCATTATAGTCTATTGCTTCAAACTGCGCAGAATATACTCAGCATAAAGATCCCTGCACCAAATCACAGAGAAAAAACTTACTGTAATGAAGCAAAATAGTGCCATTTTTCCTGTGATATTGACATGGGAGAGGAATAATTGGTGATAATTTAATTGTTGTTGTTGTTTTTTTTTTCCCCATTTCATATATGCAACATTATATCTCTCAGCTAGTTTCTTTAGAAGTCAAAATAGAGGTTGGATATAAAAATGACATAAGAGCAACAGTTTCTCAAAATATACTGACATTGAGTACTGGATGGCTTCAATGGCAGTAGAAGGAGGCAAAAAATCATTAACTGCTACCTCCTTATTCTCATTCTTCTTGTCTGATCAATTTGTCAAGAAACACACATCAAGCTTATAGAAGCTTAGGCAACAAGTTCCTGATTTTAAAAGGTTCCATAATAGGTCTTCTTCAATTTTTCTTTTTTTTTTTGTTTCAGCCTAATATTCGAGTATGATTTTGATTCAATTCCATTAAGGTGATGCTAAAACTATGCGAATCAGACTGGTTAAAGGATACAATCTTCAAAGAAGCGACGAATCTCAGAGAGGCGATGAGGTGGAAGTTCTTTGTAGTCAGTATAGTGCTTGTACTCAGGATCATCAACACATACAGCAATAATCTTATCATCGGTCTCACCCTGTAATGTATCATCAATAACATCACTTTATTCATTACAAGAATCAGTGGAAAGGAGGAAATTTCATTTAAGTACTTGGTAGTTGCTATTGACTTTTGCAATAAAGAAATGATATTGGAGGAAATTTCGCCCGACATTTTATGACAAACTGCATGTGGGTTCTTTTTAAGGTTAAAAAAAAAACTAATACCTGGTCAATCATAGGCATCAGTCCAATGGCCCTGGCTCTCAGGAAACAACCAGGAAGAACTGGCTCCTATACACATGAAATATTGAGTAAGCCACTTAGAATTTCCTTAGTTATGTCAAGTTCAAACACAGGACTTTCATTCATATGAAGTTGACAATAACACAGACTACGGCAATGATCAGAAGTAACTTTATACTTACTGCTAACAAGTCAAGAGGAGAATAGTGTGAAAAGAATAGGTTTTTGAAAAACAAGCCTAGTGGCAGTGTTTAAAATGACTGTTATGTAAGGACATTTGTATTTCAAATGGTATGGAAGTTACCTGCATAAGGATCAAGACATCAAGTGGATCATTATCTTCACAAAGAGTACGAGGAATGAAGCCATAGTTGTGAGGGTAAACAACTGATGAATACAAAATGCGATCAACCTAAGCAGAGTAAGAAAGAAATAGAACGTTAATAACTTGTATTACTTTCATCATTTAGTCATAATTATTGAATGAGGAAAATTGTTAAAACCTTGATCATTCCAGTTTTTTTGTCAAGTTCATATTTGACCTTGCTTCCCTTAGTGATCTCCACAACCTGCAGGCAGCAACTTACCATTCAACAACATGCAGAAACACCAAAGCTTCCCTTGAGAGAAAAATCAGACATTGAAGATTCCAAAATGTATGTGTAGGCAGGTGACTAGTATTTATTCCTGAAGAAGATGAAGACTTACACAATTGAAAACATTGGGAGCATCAGGTCCTGCAATAAACAATAAAAAATAATTTGAACCATCAGGTTAAGTGTCAATAAACAAGACAACTTTGGATGAGTAGCATGGTCAACAACATTAGTAGGTACCAATTTCAAGATCATGCCAAGGATGAGCAGCAACTGATCTTCTTGACAAAGATGAAAGAATCCTTTGGTTTAAACGGGGACGGCTATCTGCAGGTTCAGCATTCTGTTCTGGCTGACTCATCTTAAGACATAACATACAAGGACAAGAAAAAAAAATTATTAGTTCAAAAATGCGCCTTTTGTTTCTTAACCTTGTTTATTAGCTTTGGTCAAATGAATTGTTTCCAAAAGGGAATGACTTTTTGTTGTTAACATCATTCTTATTACAAATCTCAAAATTGATGATGCCTAATAAAATGAACCCCAAAAAGGATTGCTTCTGTCTTTTGTCAAACCAAGTTGAACACGAGTGAAAAAAGACTTGACTTAAAGATTGTAGCCATGGAAGAAGAAAAAGTATAAAAAGATGACAGCTTGGCACATTTAACAAACACCCTTCGTGCAATAATTAAAGGAAAAGCCAGAAAGGATATGAATGATAAGATTTCAAAGAAAAGGATAATGTGTACCTTGACAAAGCGTAAGTATGAAGGAAGAACAGAGAGATTGGATTGAAGTAGTTATTGTGATTAGCAATGGTATATTTATAGCTTAAAGTGAAGAAATGGTCAATTTTGGGGATCAAAGGAGGGAACTAAGCTTGACCATTCCCATCTTTTGATGAACTTCTAAAGTTTCTCATTTCCATTCGTTCGGGTAAAATGATCTTTTTTGCTAATTTTAAATTGTTCATTACATCTGTTCTTTAATTTTCTTTTTAATTGATTTTAAAAAAATATTCCTTTTTCAATATTTTTTCAGATAAAAATTCTTAACACAAAATTTCTATATTTTTTATCAATAAAATAAATAAAATTATTACTTAAAACAAAAATAAACAAGAGACAATAAGAGTAAAGTTCATGATTATGCGACAACCATCAGGACATGACATCACAATATTCTTTGTCTTCTTAAGTAAATAAATAAAACTTGCCATACAATTTAACAATTAAATTATAACAAGATAAAAATTAAGGAAACAAATTAAAAATTAATTACAAAGAAATAATTTTTTAAAAAAAAAATCTAAAAATATTTGGTTGTCTTTGTTCACGATTTTGGACAATTCTCATATAGGGCATGTCATTGTTCTCCATTTGTTTAGTAAAAAAGAAAACACCAGGAGACAAGGACAAGTTGCTCCTATTTACAAGGCGATCTGATAATTAATTATGTGTTTGAAAGACCAGAAATACGGAAAACTCTTCCAGCTCTATTTATAAGAGTTTGATAATTGAATTACAAGGTTTAAAAAAGTGGTTAAAATTAGTTAAAAACAATAAGTGTGTCTGAAATAAACCTTGTTTTTCAAGTATACCCTTATAATTTATAAGGTACGAGAGAAAAAAAGTAAATATAGATATCACCAATATTTTAATTAATACAATTTATATAATTAATGAGGGGTAAACATGCAAAAAAACATTAAATATTTAGACAACTCTTGTCATTATAAAAAAAGAAATAAGGCAATTCAAATCACACAAAAAGGAGTACAGGATAATTATATCTCTAAAGATCATTATTGTTGTTATTGTGGTTGTTGAAAATTTAAGTTTTAAATGAGTTGGATTCTTCACGTAAAAATAATAATAATAATAATAATAATAATAATAATAATAATAATAAGGAGTTGGATTCTGAGACCTATATTAAAGTCAAGAAAAGTTCTTACTATTAAAAGAGATATTAGTATAAAAATTCTTAAAAATTATTTTTTCTTAATTTGGAAAAAATAATTGGAGTTTCTCATTTTCTTAAATTAAAGTGGATCCTTGCGAAAAATAAAAATATAATCTTAGCTTGAGTCCAAATCTTGAGCGTGACTTATAATTTTGTTGGGTTTATAAGTTTTAATATGACTAAAATTTAAACTATCAAATCATTGAGAAATTGTGTTGACTTAGCATCTAAGGGGGTAATTGGCCAAAAAAAATATTATAAAAAGGATTATAAAACATGGTAAGAAGAAAATGAAAATAACTTCTAATCGTCCAAAAAGACTTGGCAAGGCTAATATAAACAACTTTGCCTATGAAAAAGTTATTAGAATATAAAAAGATAAAACAATGAAAAATAAATTCAGATGACCCAAAACACTGAAACTCTGAAATTATATGAACTAATATACCCATTAAAGACTGCTAATCATTTATATAGAGAGTGATTTTCATACATATGCATAATATGATATATCTCATTGTATTTGTAAGGAGACATAAAACCATATATACACTTTGCTCATAGAGCCAAGTGAATTACATGCTAGAACCAGATTATTCAATCCATTCCCCAAATGTACAATGGCTGGGAATCTCTCATCTCCACACTAAGCAAATTATAAAACTGTGAGTGGCTTCTTCTTCTTTTTTACTTTGCCCCTTTCTGTTTCTGGGACTCACAAAACTGAAACCGACCATAGATATCATCATCATCTGAAGTTTTTAAGGTACATGCATAGAATCAGGAGACATTGATATCATCTGAAGAAGGCTAGAATTTGAGAATGTCTCTTCCAAAGCAGGTCCTCCTCTTGTGATTCCTCCATCAACACTCTCTTTTGTTATGTGTGTCAACTCTCTTGCAACATCAATCATTCGCAGCTTCCCATCTGAACCAAACAACATACATCTTGTTGCTAGGTCCGCTATTATCTGTATCTGTTCTTGGCAAGAACGAGTTTGCTCGTGGTAGTAGAGAAGGGGATCGATGATTTCTTCGAGCTTCCCTATCCTAATCTTCTGAAGTGCCTGGGTTGGTGTGTTCAAGTGATTATTTGAGCCTGAAATGATCTCAAGAAGCAACACACCCATGTCATAAACATCATTCTTGCAGAAATTCAAGCCTTCAATATTGTTATCATAGCGATAGTTGAATTTGGTATTGACAAGCCTGAATCCTGCAATCTTGACAGAAAAATCATCATCTAGGAATATACAACCAGGTTTAAGGTTGTGGTGGAATATGGGAGGGGAAGTGTCATATTGTAAGAATGCAAGAACATTTGCTGTTTCTGCAGCAATAATCAATCTCTTGTTCCAGTCCAAACAAAGTTTATGTCCCTTTCTTTGATGTAAATGGTCCTCCAAGGTACCATTTGCAGGATACTCATAGACAACGACAGAAGGATAGCCAGAATCTATACAGCATCCAAGAAGGCGGGCCAAGTTCGTATGTGAAATAGCAGATAGGACCTCAATTTGTGCCAGGACTTGTATAAGGTCTTTCTCAGTATCATATTGCAACTTGTGGACAGCTGCATGTGATCCATCCCCAAGAACACCAGCGAAAATTGTACCATTGTTGCTGCTCTGCATGAGTTTCTGATCCTCAGCGAAATCTTTCGTGGCTTCCTCTAGCTCGCGGGGGCTGAACAACTGAGTTCTACAAGCCTTTTGAAATGAGGTCTGGTGATAGTAAGCCTGCTCGTTGTCAAAAGTGCCTGGTTTTTGTGGTCTTTTAAGTAGACAAAATAGTGCTAGTAATGAGGCAACAATAAGAACGGGACCAAGGATTCCTGCATTTGAAGAACTTCTTGACAGTGAATAATCATGAAAAATGACAGAACATTTCAACAGAAAATGGTCCTAAGTTGCCTTTTTATTACGCAAAAATGAGTATAGTGTTGCTTGATTAATTACCTGCGATGATGACAAATTTTCTTTGATTTTTTCTTCTGATGTAGCAGTCACTACCATATGCTTCACGTCCATCCTTCACACAGGCTGCAAAGGATGCATCAAAGACAAGCCAATGTCAAATCTGAATTGAGTAAGTTCTAAAACATCATGAAACTTCAAAAGAACTAGGTCCAGAAACACATTCATAAACTGTATATTGTAGATAACCTAGATTGAGTTAGCTTTCTCATATGTACACTATCAGGTCTCATAGGAAACATGCTCCTTTCAATAGATGCAAATTTCTAGCTCCATTAGGGAACCAGTTTCAGTGCTCATTGTAAAGATAAGCATTGAAAACTATTCATCATAACAGATTCTTTAGATCTAATTTAGATGGTTTAAATTGATTTTTTTTTTTTTTTACTTTTACTTTTTTTAAAAAAATATTTTAAGGTGTATGAAAGCTAAAATAAAGATAATATCTTAACTATCAGTCTTTTAAAAAGTGATTTTTCGATTTGAAAATTATTTGTTGGAAATCTTAAATCTAAACCTTTAAATTTTATTTGAATCATGCAAATCTCACTACAGTGAATAGCTTTTTCTGAGCAAAAAAAAAAAAAGCTTTTAGTGCTCATTGCGATTAGCACTAAAACTGATTCCATAACTATTAAAGAGTGTAACAAATTTCTTAACATTATTCAAGGCCAGCCTAAAGGCCTAAGTAAAGAAGAAAAAGAAAAACAGAGGCTTGCTTCTGTATTGCAACAAGAGAATCTCGCTTATCTTACAGTGACAATTTCCCCAACCATGTTCATTGCTTCATATTTTGCTTACCAGACTTTTAGATCAGAACAAGAGAACAATAAAGCATAATATATATCAACAAAACAAAAGGCTCTAATGCAATTTTTCAGAGATGAGGATGATAAAATTACTACTTACCCTGCAAGCATCCAGTTCCATTAGCAAATCCATCACCAACATACCCATCTTGACACATACACCTTGCTCCACCTTCAACTGATGTAGCATTCACTAATTCTGCATTGCTTGAACAAACTTGCTTGGATGAGTTATTAGGAACAGCCCATTCCAATTTTACCCCTCGCTTTCCTGAATTTGACCCTCTCAAAACAGCCCAACTAGAAAATCCCCTGCATCCATACTCAGAAAACACTGAAAACCCTTCTCCTACATGCCATATACTATGGTCTGAAAGTGGATAGCAGCAACCAAGTGAGCCACCTCCACCGTCACCGTCACCGTCACAACCCGGCAAGTCAACTGTTTCACAATCTGCTTTGCACAGAGAAGAATCTTCACAGTCATAGAGACCAATGACGTTTTCCACTGAGACTCCAAAGTGTTCATTTCTCACAAAACTTTTACCAAACGAGTTCAGGTCATTGTACTGGCGACATGATAATGTGCCTGGGAAGTCCACTAGGACGCCGTCAGGGAAGAATTCAATAACTGGGTAGTTTTCTGAGCCGATTCTGAGAAGAAGGGAAGAGGAATTCGAGCAAGAGAGATTGAAAGCATGAGAAATTGATACACACGACGAGTTCACGTAGAATGGAAAAGGAACATGGTGTTTCCCACATGTTTCGTTGCAGGAATTGGGAAGCAAATTATTAGTGGATGATTCTAGTACCTTTTCTTGGTTCTGAAAGGAACCACAAGAAAAAGGCAAGCAAGCAAGGAGGAGGAGTAATCCAAAAAGAACAGGAGCTAACATTGAAAGAACTTTTGAAGAAGAAGTGAGTGAGTGATGAAGTTGTTCAACAAATCAAGCAAATGGTTTCACATGAGCCTGCCTCCCTTTTATTTGCTCAAATACCAAATGGGGTCTTGAAAAAAATGAGAATTTGATAAATACCCAAATGAGAATGACATGTCTCTCTGTTCACCAAGGCATTGGTTTTTATTTTCCCTCCTCTCTCGAAAGAAACTCATAGGATATTTTACAAAAGTATAAACAAACATGGACATAAATAGTATACCACTCTGGTCCTTATAAGTCCACTTTGACCAAATCTCACATACCAAGGAAAGTTAGTTGACACAATGATTATGGGGTAAAATTTCAACTTTACCCTCATTTACGATTAGATATTTTTCAACTGTTTCTTCTCGCTCTATCTTCATGGTGCAATTAATATGAGTAAAATTGTCACAATCTCATTTATTACTTGAAACTTGACTTATAAATAAGGACCAAATTTTTTAGTCAAATAACTTATAAATAGAACCAGAGTGGTACTCTTCTAGTCCTATATACAAGGCACTGCATGTTTCACATACACCAATAAAAACGTGAAACTACATTAATATTATGCTTTAAATTCAACAACTTTCAAACTTTACCTTATTTATTATACATTATGCCACGCAGTAATGAAGTCAATATGATAATAAATGAAGCCTAAAATTATACCACTTTATTTCTATTTATAAGTCAATTTTACAAAAAACTTTTAGTTCTCATTAAAAGTCTATTTTAAAAGTAATAAATGATATTGTTACAATTTTACCCCATTAAATGTAATAAAGAAATTATTCATGTGGCTTTTGGAACCTCATGTATAAATATAAGTGACGGAATAATTAAAAATTTAGTCCATAATTAATGAGTTAACTAACTCTCCTTAATATGTAAGAATTAGGTAATTTAGACTTATAAATATGATAAGAGTGGTATATTTATACGAAAAATTTCTCTCATTACCCTATTACCAAAATTTGTTTCCCTCCCTACTCTATAAATAAAACCATAAGAGTATAGTATGAGAATAGGAATATTAAATTGACGTAGATGAAAGATAATGAACGGAAGAAAGGGAAGATCATTGAAACTGAGCAGAAGAAAACCCTAAAAAAAAGGACAGGTGGCAAGATGAGGGAGGTACTGGGTAATGAGGAAGACATAGAAGTTGGAGAAGGAGAAGACGATTGGTCTGAGGAATGGGCTACACTTGGTCTCAAAATATGGAAATAAATATGGAAGAGCGTGAGCGTGGCTTTCATATTTCATATTTGTTGTGATCAAAAGTTGAAATCCACAGTTTCTGTTCTGGGTGAATTACGTAGAGCAGAGATTGGTACTATTATCCTAATAAATAATAATAAAACTTGCATGGGTTTCTAGATTTCGAGGAATATATATATATATATATATATAATTAATTTATCCGAGAAATATTTAGTTTGAGAATTACGGAATGTCAGATCTGTCCAACAACGTAAGGATGCGTACCTTGCAAAAAGAAAAAAGCTTACTGGTATGTTATCTTCTCTCATATATATATATATATATATATATCCAGAAAACGATGCCGCGACTTATAAAGCCTCAATATGCGCTAACCTAATTCACTACTGTTACGTTTCCTCGTTACTAAGTTTTCAACTGGTAAGAATATGAGTTCTCTAGTTCCTATCCACGGTTCTTTTTATAAGAAATAATTATTGAGTTAATTTATTGTTCAAAATATTAGTTAGAAGTAATAAATGAGTACATTTTATATATTTCTTTCAAGTTATACCTTATTTAGAAAGAATATATATGAGAGATAGTAGGAGGAAATTAAATTTATTACAGAGATAATGAATGACATATATTTAATGAGGATAAAAATGAAAAGACCGGTTTAAAATTTCAGATAAAAGAAATTTATTATTTTATTAAGGACTATCCCTATAAAAGAAAACGTTCCTTATATGAGATATATAACACAAATCTGTAGTCTTATGTGAAATCTTATAAATATGAAATTAAACCATATGTATATTCATGTGCTCATATATGTGATTTAGCATATAGGGCTCAATGTTATTTGTATATTGTTCATTATCTTCTTTTTCCTTCTATCTCTTGTATGAATGCTTATAAAAGATTCAAACTGATATGTGTGTGTGTGTGGAGTTTAAGAGGAACAATATTAAAACTTGTCTATAAATTATAAATCTGTTAAAGATTTGTTTATGTATAATAAAAAATTCCATAAGATATTTATACCAATAATATGATCAAAGATGGTCCCATAAAATGTTAACATGACGAGTATTGCATATACATATGATGAATGTATTTAAACAATTATCAAATCGTGTTAATTTATATTACCAAAATAGAATCACTTATCTGACATGTATATTTATTATCATCACACTTTTAATTATTTATTTTCAGTGAGGGACATAATTAAAAAGTCTTTTAGAATTTAGTTATAAATAAATTAAACTTCATATATATACTAACAATTGGTAATGAACCATTAATTTTAGGAAGGCATAATAATAAATAGAATATATTAAAAGAAAGTTGTACAGATGAAGTGATTGTGGCTTTGGAGAACGTAGCAGGTGCGTTAAAGCTTGAAACTTGAGATTTCGTCACTCAATGCACGTGAAAAGGTTAAATTGCAGGTTCAGTGTACAAAATTTGTCTTTTTTATATTCCCAATTTTCAACGTCAAATTTTGCATTTTTTTTATTTCCATTTATATAATTAAAGGATGCAATTCAATTGTGCGGGCGTGTAAGCATGCAACATACATGTATACACACACACAAACAAGGTTAGGTTGTTAAAGTTGCGAGTTTAAGTAAACTCATGATAATGATGTAAATTCGTATGAGTTCTTTACTTTAAATATATTAAATAGTGTATAATAAATAATTATAATAAAAAAATTATAATAGTTTGATTTAAATATATTTTAAATCCAAATAATTGAAATTAAATCCATCAACATTCAAAATTTACCATATTTAACAAAGAAATTTCTATAAAACTTATTATAAAGGCAATTGAACATGATCAAATCAAGAAAGTTAACACGAGTTTAAGTGTGAGTTAACACTAACACGGTTTTATAAGTTAGAAATGTAAAAGCGGTAAAAACTTCGATGTATAAACTCGTGAGTTTAATTGAGTTTATAGTGGTCACGAGTTCTGGAAATGATCGACTTCGATTTAGTAAAAATTTATGCTTCGGAAGAAATAACTCGCGAGTTTAAACAATATACATACATATATATATATATATATATATATATATATATATATATATAAAATGATCAAAATGTATTAATGAAACAAATGATAATACATCAAGTTTCCGCGATTATGTATGGACAAGATTGTAGTGCATTAAAGACATCACGGTGAATTGATTTCACCAAAAAAAAAATGAAAATTAACACAGTTAAGAAAAGATATGTGAGAAGCTATTCTGCATCAAAACCTAGGTTTTGGAAAAAGCTATTTCTTTTTAGATTTTTCTCTCTCCTCTGCCATTATCGCATTATTTTTCAAGATGTCGGTCGAGATCCTAAGTATTTTTTTAGTACTCTTCAGTACCTGAAATATTTTTTTGAAATTAGTCATAACCCTGAAATATTTTTCAATATCATAAAATAAACTTTTAAGACCATGAGAAGTATCTTTTTAGTAATAGTCAGTATTAACTATCTTTTTAGTAAAATCAATCTGTGAAATATTTTTTCAAGATCAATCATTACCCTAAAATATTTTTTTAATATCTTAAAATAAACTTTTAAGATCATGAAATATTTTTTTCAGTACCTGAAATATTTCATGATCTTAAAAATTTATTTTAGAATATTAAAAAAATATTTCGAGGTAACAACTGATTTTGAAAAAAAATTTGACTGAATTTGAAATACTAAAAAGATACTTAATACTTGAATTTGATCTGAAAAGATACTTCTCATAGTCTTAAAAATTTACTTTAGGATATTGAAAAAATATTTCAGAGTGACAACTGATCTTGAAAAAATATTTCAGGGTACTGACAATCTTGAAAAAAAAACTCATGGTATTAAAAAGATACTAAAAAAATATTTCCTGATCTTGAAAAAAAATGTAGGATGTTTAAAAAATCTTTTAGGGTAATGAATAATTTTGAAAAAATATTTTAGGGTACAGAAAGGTACTAAAAAATATCTTAAGGATACTAACTGATACTGAAAAAATATTAATGATGGTAGAGGAGAGAGAAAAAGCAGAAAAAAAATTGTTTTTCACAAAACCTAGGTTTTGATGAAGAATAGCTTCTGGAGTGTGTTTGGTAAGGTTTGTCAAACTTTTGCCAAAACCTAGGTTTTGATGCAGAATAGCTTCTAGACAAGTATGTTTGAAATTAGTTTTTGGAAAATGATTTTCACATTTTACGATGTAAAAATGATTTTTGGAGAATGATTTTTAAGATTTTCGAGGTAAAAATAATTTTTGAAAAATAGCTTTTGGATAACTTCAAAACCTAGGTTTTGACAAAAGTTTATCAAACATCCTCCGGAAGCTATTCTGTCCAAAACCTAGGTTTTGGCAAGAGTTTGCCAAACACTTTAGGCATCAAAATCCTAGGTTTTGTCATAACCTTACAAAACACCCCTCATTCCGAAAGCTATTCTACATCAAAACCTAAGTTTTGAGGCCAAAACCTAAGTTTTGTGAAAATCAACTTTTTCCGTTTTTTCTCTCTTCTATGCCATCATCATTATTTTTTTAGTATAAGTCAGTATTCTTAAGATATTTTTTAGTACCTTTCTATACCCTGAAATATTTTTTCAAGATTATTCATTATCCTGAAATATTTTTTCAATATCTTAACTTTTTTTTTCAAGATCAGGAAATATTTTTTCAGTATCTTTAAGTATCTTTTTAGTACTTGTTAGTACCCTAAAATACTTTTTTCAAGATCAGTTGGTACCCTGAAATATTTTTTCAATATCCTAAAATAAATTTTTAAGACCAAGAGAAGTATCTTTTCGATCACTAATCAAGTATTAAGTATCTTTTTAGACTCGTCGATTTGAAATATTTTTTCAAGATCCTTTGTTACCCTAAAATATTTTTTTAATATCATAAAAGAAATTTTTAAGATCATGAAATATTTCAGGGGACTGACTGGTACTGAAAAAATGATTTTCACGATTTACGAGGTAAACAACTTTTAGAGAATAACTTTTGGGATTTATGAGGTAAAAATGATTTTTGGAAAATAGCTTTTGGATAAAAATGAGTATTTGACAAACTTTTTTTTTTGGGAATACATTGGCAAGCCAAGGCTTGAGGGTTACAAAAAGTCTAATATTATACTACATGCACTGGTCTTAGTGGCATTCCGCCACACTCAAGATTTACTAATTCAGTGGCATTCCGCCACACTCAAGATTTGCAAAACCTAAGTTTGATGCAGAATAACTTGGAGAAAAAATAAGGGTGCTTTACAGACTTGTGATTGTGACAAAACCCAGGTTTTGTTTTTCTCCAAACAGGTAAATATTAGCAGAATTCTCGTTTGATCCTTTCTATGGCAAAAGTCTCCTTTTGCTACATAAAACTTCAATTACACACACATATATATAATTAGTTTCAACTTTCACGGTACGAGGATGGTAAATTTTAGAAAAATTTGTTAAAAAATTTCTCTTTACAAAATTTATTGTCTAAAAGGCGAAGTTAGGAATTACAATTAGGGGGTGAAAATTACATAATGGTACTTAAATGTTCATAAAATTACTTTTAAACCCCATACAATTTCAATATTTAAATTTTAGTTCCTCCACGGAACCTTTTTAGTGTGGACTACAGTGAAAATATTGGAACTTTTATAAAACTGAAATGTAATTTCTTAAATATATGGGTTCTATTCTATAATTTTAGAGGGTCGTCTCTAACCCCCTTATTTCTGCCCCTGATCCAAAGATATTTAAGGACTCAAATTCTTAAGTAGGTGGAACACTTCTTCAATTGCATCTAACATATATTTAACTATATGTAAATGTCTTCTATTTTGTGCATAGCTAAAGATAGGTTTGGTGAAAGAAGAGCTGCACCCACCGAAAATATGTTATACCTGGGTGTTTAAACAAATTTCATATATGTTTGGTGCTAAATTTTATAATGAGATTTTTTCTAAAATTACATATATATTATCTTTGGTCCTTAATATAATATAAGTTCTTATTTGTAGAGTATATTAAATACCGGAGGTAGTATATATCTATTTTATTAAATTGGGTAAAATAAAGGGAAATTATTTAAAAGATAATTTAAGTATCCAATTTCAACTATTAAGAAAATTTAGTTTATAAAATTAAGATAAAGTGTTATTATATGTACGAGTTGGGTATATAGTACTGCCTCCAATTCTTAATATGAGAGCAAAATAACTAATTTGTAAAGACTAAAAAATTCATTATATTAAGTTCATTATTTGTAAAATATGTATGTTGGTTTCTTTAAATATCCCTTCAATTATTTGCATTTGAGTTACCTCCGATAAAAATCATTTAATATACACAATTAAAATATTATATTTACTATCAAAGTAAACTATCTAAACGAACTCTTACATACACATAGATATATATATATTTTTCTGATATAAAAAGGTTTTGGAGGGGTTCGACATCGGTCCCACTGGCGCAGCAAGACGGCCGAGAAAGATATGAGCACTTTTTAGGACTTACGAGATCGTCTACCAAAGGAGTCACAAACTGACGACGAGAGGATCGAACCCACGACCCAAGGCCTAATCCTGGATCTCTTACCATCTATGCCAACTCACATTGGCTACATACACATAGAATTGAAACAATTGTAGTAACAAGATTATTGTTGAGCCAATGCTTATGTGGCCCAATAACACTAACTTCCTCCTTATTTGTAAAAGATTGTGGGTTTGATTCGACTATTTCAAGTTGTTTCTGCCTTTAGCTTACCCTATACTAAAACTATTATAAGCTCTTTTTACGTGTGCCATGTGATTTTAACTCTTGTATGAAAACAATATGACAATGGAAATTAGCGTCTGAAAAAGCACGCAAACCAAGACAAAACCCCTAGCTCTCACATACTTATCACGTTGGAAAAGTAGCTTCTACCGTTAATCCAAACAGCTGCTTAAAACTCTTAAACAAACATTTTATCAAGCCTCCCATAAGAATTTGATTGATTGATTGATTTATTCATTTTTAACCGAGTGAAAAACTATGAATAAAATAATTGCATGCAATGGACATAATTGGTTTTTTTAAGTGTTGGGTGAGAGAGTGGTTGACCATGAAATAGTTGGGTGAAAATAAGAAAGGTAAAATGAAGGTATTAAGGATTTCATTAGATGCGTTAGGTGAGAGACAGTTGGGATGATGTGAGGATATAAGATTAATTGACAAATTAACCAGATAAAGTTTTTAACTTAGGGGGAAAAAAAAAGCAGAAAAGGATTATAAACTTTAATAATCCTCACTGCATTAAGACATTATACCTCAACGATTCTCCACGTGAGCAAAAATTTAGGTGACCCTATGCTGTTACAACAATATTTTATGATAATATTAATATACTAATATCGATTAATTGAGTTTCTTAATTATACAAAATGTAATAAATGAATCATATTTTTCATGACATATCATTATTAGTGCTGCCTGTGATCAGATTTATTTTAACAAGGATCATGCAAATTAAAAGTTGTTCCTTTTTATATACAAAAAATAAAAAGGGAAAACGTAAATACTCCCTCCGCTTGTAAAATAAGTCATTTTAACTAATTTATCAAAACCAAAAAAATGGTAGTTAACTCATTAAATTTATTTTAAATTGAAAGAAGTTTTTAACTTTACCCATACTAAATGAGGTTTTAAAGGAGAGTGAAACATACAATGAGTCATGTTTAAACATTAACTAAAAGGGGTTTAAACTTCTCATGTTGCATGAGAAGAAGAAGATTCCTACACATATATAATGCTGAAATTTTCATGGGATCCATATATATATATATATATATAATGTTAATTATATATATATATATTATTATATATATATATATATATATGGGTCTCACCATTTCATGTGTGTGTGACATGAGAATACACTTCTCCTACAATATGAGAAGTGTTTTTCCCATGCTAATTATATATATATGTGTGGGTTTCATCATTTCATGTGTGTGTAACATGAGAAAACACTTCTCCTACAACATGAGAAGTGTTTTTCCTTAACTAAAAAGGTAAAATTGACAAATAAGCATTAATTTCTCTCCAAGTGACTTATATTGTGAATCAGAAGGAGAACAAGAAAGGTTAGGAACCAATCACATAGACTAAAATCTCCATCATCGATTCTAGATTGGGAATAATGCAATCTAATGACTTTGTCTAGATTGACATCTCTACTTATCTGTTGGATTTTCACTTACTACGAACGTTGCATCATGCTTCTAATTTCAGAGATTACTCCCCAATCTTCATGAGTCTCCGGAACTTGGTTCAAAATCAGTTGAATAGCCTCAAAAAAGTTACTTATCAGGATTATGTTTCGAAGCTCTGAGGCTCTTTTTTAAGCCTATTAGACATCCCCACAATTTGGCTATAAGGTTATTGCATTCTTTCAAAACCTTCTACTGAGGAAGTATCTTCCTCTTTCAAGGCACCACGGCACGCAACTTTGCCAAAGTAGTGCCAGAATGGACCGTCAACCTTAACCATGTACAAGTCAACAGAGTTCATCAAAACTTAAAATAACCTTTATTATTATTAAATCCCCTCAAAGGAGATTTTAAGATTCAAACTCGCATTTAGGAGCAACGAGGATGTTTTCCTCTAAATTTGTGCACAAATATTCATTTGTAACGGTCCCCCAACAGGTAAGAACATAGTTCGTCCCCCTCACGGCGCACCGCTTACACCCGTGGTTGACCGGCCCCTCACAGGGCGGAAAAAAGGACGCCTCCCCAATAGCTCGAACCTTGGACCTGAGGAATAAGTCCAAAGCCTCAAAGCACCTTGGTATCCATTACAGCATTGCGAATAGCTCAAACACATAATTACTCCCTCTGCTTCTTAATATAAAATATATTTAGGTAGTTGATATTGGTTCTAAATATAAGACGTATTTTTTTTATTTGTCAGTATTTTTCTTATTTATCCCAATAGATGCTCCCTCAACAATAATCAGAAATGAAAAGAATGAGGGAGTTAAGGAAGATGATTATGATATTTTAAAAAATACTTGACATATTAACTAACTTTCTTAATCTAATCAAATTAGGTAAATATGTCTTCTAGTAAGGACAAAGGGTTTTTTCCCCCTTCTTAGCCACCAAATTTGGGTGAAAGGATGTTAATCAGTTTTAAATACAATACCAAGTTAGTTGTAATTTATGGAGATTAAAAATTTCAATTATTGTATAAAAAGCATATATCACTTTTTCGAAATACTCCTAGTTTAATGAGAGTATTAAATGTGAGAGACAAAAAGAACAAGAAAAATTGTGGAATTAATAAGGGTAATATAAAAAATATATTAAATGAGGAAAATAAAGTGAATCCATATTTTATATGTATAACCAAATCATATTTATATAACCCGAATTCTCATTTCTATGCATTATTACCTTTTCCTCAGAATGTTTCCTTAATTACCGACATCCTAATTATATGCAAGAAAGCTAAGCATTGATACACTGTTTCCCCCGTGATTAATTAGGATAAAACTAATTATTACCCTTCATTTTTTTTAGTTTTAAAAATAAATAACAATCAAGGTTAATTGATAATCATCCCTTAACATCAAATCTATTAAAGTGGAGAAGCCTTGTAAAGCAGTAACCAAGTCTCCCGGAGGAGGAGCCCATCTTCCACCAAGCCCAACAATTTTGTTACCTCAAGAGAATAAAAGAAGTCATTATAAAGAATCGGGTCTCGCAACAAAAAGGATAGTCTCTCATAATATGGCAAATTAAGGTTCGAATCCTTGCTGAAAAAGATGATCACATTTAGTGTTAGACAATGTCTCGAACAGAATTGCCTCCAATAGGAGGATACCTGTGTCTAGAAAAAAAAAAATAGAAGTCATTATAAAGAATAAAATTTGGCCCAAAATATTTAAGGAAAGTTATACTTACAATATAAGTATTGAGGATTAATTTGCTTAAGTGATTAGAACTTCTACAACTCATACTAACATGAATTTGTACTTAACAAGAATTTTCTTACAAGAAATTTGAAAAGATTGAGGCAATGTTTGGCATGTGGAATTTTTTCAGAAAGGAAATTGAAAAAAGAAAAAAAAAGAAAGCATCTAAAAACGAAATGAGATAGACGCATTTCTCATTTTCTTTTTAGAAAACACTTTTCTATGTGCCAACAGCATTCTTAAAACAAAAACTTATCTGATCATTCTATAACTGACGTGAATCTAAATAAAACATACACATGTACATCTCCAAAGTCAGTAGCTATCCTATTATAGATTTTCATCACCTTATTGTAATCAATTAATTATGTCATTCACCACCATGCATTTGTTTCTCCATTGCTCTAGAGTTTACTTATTCTTGCTAGTTATTACCATTACAGCTTCTAGTTATCAATAAAGAGGAAAATATGAAATATCTAGTATGAGGGAGACGAATCTAGAAAGGAGGGGGGTAGAGAGAATCGGTGTTATCTGGACAATCCCAACATAAGAAGAAAAAAACTATTATTCTGGTTGAGGTGTAAAATGAAATAAAGAATTACATCAAAAGATAATTGCATAAAATAAAATATATATAAAAAAGCCCAACAAGTTGAGAATCATACCTATAAAACAACTCATTCATGCAAACTGCAAAGCACTTGCACTTCATTACATCAAATATTCTCGGCTACCACAATCAACATGCAAGCAGCCAGTCATGTCTTAGAGGTTTTACCTGAACTGGGAAGAGTTGTTCTGAAGTAAACTAATTCACAGATGTCAAACAATAACATGGGGGAGTAGCTGAATGATTACTCATAAATTACTTAATGGTGAAGTCTCGATGTATCTTATCTAAAGCTATTTTTAGCGGAGTTCTTAACCGCAGCAACATCAGTTCAAGAAAGTAAATAAGCGTACGTAGAAATTTAATATAGTACACACATCTACACGACGAGTTTCCTGAGCTGCATAAGTGGTAATGAACAATAAGGATATACACATGGGAAAGCTAGAAATATAGCATGGAAAGCCAAGGTTTCCACCATGTGTTTCCATGCAATATCAGTCTCAAGTTGAAGCCTCCGCTTCCAAGCGTATTTTCTTGGCACTTTTCTCTTCACCTTGGTTGCTGTTAGTTCCAACCCTGTTTTCCTTGGCTTCCATTGAACATCTCTTGTAAGGTTTGAACCCTGTTCGACTAGTCTTCAGCTTTCCTTGTCCAAGCCCTATGGTTAGCAACACCTCTTCCTCGTCATGTTGTTTTCCGAGGAATGACAAGTTTTTCGCCACTCCTCTCCAGTCAGAACCGCATCTGTTGATGCTGTCTAGTTTATTATCCATATTATGCTTGTTATCCTCAATGTTGTCCGTCCGATAATCCTGATTTGTCAAGTCATGTGGAGGAGAAAAGCTCTGTGGCAACACCTCCCTGGAGAAGAGAGCCTGAAAGGCCAGCCTCCCCTGATAATAACAGTGATATGAGAATGAAAAGCGACAAATGAATTTATAATGTCAAAACTTCATGGGGGCAAGAAGTCACATTACCTCTTCAGAGACCTCTTTCCAAGAATCAGGAAGGCTGCAAGCACTTCTAAAACGACGATTTCGGGAGTCAATAGCTAAAAGGTTTGCATCAGGTTCTTTGTCTTCATCTTTCCCTTTCTCATCCTTCTCTAATGCATCTGTCTCTACCTCGCTGCAGGAGGTGGTATTGGAACCACATGAGGAACGGTCAACCTGTTTTCTGCCTTTCATTTTGTTAGGGTCAAGGTGCTCAGTATTTGCTTTGTTCTTCTCATGATCAGTAGCCTTTGATGAAGTATCCACCTTAGCTTCTCCATTTTCCCCTGGCTCTGATGAAGAAATAGCTGGTGACTTAGAAACTGATTGTTGCGCTTGCAGAGCATCTGTGTATTCTGGATTCCGATCTTGCAGAGGAGTCTGGGGAGCAGTTTCACCACCTTGCTCTGTTTTTGCTGCTGGTATTTCACCATTATCCATTGATGGAACTGCTGCGGCTGATGCCTGAGGGCAAGGAAAAGCCGAATGGAAGGGGGCACACAAAGGAAGAAATCCATGGGCTGCCCACCATGCAGATGCAGCAGCCACAGTAGCGGCTGCAATAGCTGCCATACTAGGGGGAGAGCCAATTTGCCCAGATGGAAAGGCTCCTTGCAAGCATGCTGGAGAATCTGCAGAAGTTTCTATATTCGCATAGGGCCAAAAGGTAGCAGCAAAGCTTGCTGCAGCATGTGCTGCAGGGTTTTGAAGCAGGGTGGAGACAATAAGACTTGAAAATGTGGAGGACATTTGAAGAAATGATTGGTAGTGATCTTGAATCTGGTGAATTTGCGGGAATGGAGGAGGATAAGCGGGTAAAGATTGATGAATTGAAGATTGTGCCGGGTTATTTTGACTTTCACTTGCATTTGATGCAGATGCATTTGTGAAAATATGAGGTTGCCTGTTAACCCCGCCCATAGGCTGAAATACAGATTCTGGAAACAATGTATCGTGGGACGGATTTTGAGTACCTGTTCCAAGTTTCCCATCGACAACATGCACAGGAACATGTCTTGGGTAGTTCTGATTTCCTTGCATCCCTTCTGTTGTCAAAGCACAATTGAGATCATCTGTTTTCTTACAGTGAACCAATTTTGCATGAGAAGCATCAGAATCCTCCATCTTAGAAGCTTTACTTGTGCCATTACTCTGTGCTGTGTGTTTCCCTTCAGCATCTATCTCCAACTTCTTATTTTCTTTTAGTTCAGCAGTGATAAAAGATTCATCTGTTTCATCCCGACTTATCAATTCTTTTGCTGAAGGTATGAACTCCCCTAAGGTGCATGGATTTCTCTGTGGCACTGACATTGAACTCTTGTCTGCTGACGTAACAAAGGAACAGGGTGCCTCCTGAAAAACAACAAATACTTTAGAGCAATTCTCGTCCTTATTTTCTCTTACATTGGCCTGACTTACATCTACAGTAGGATTCTAATAAAACAGGAATGATCAGTTATTTTGCTGAAAGGTACAATCATCAGAAGTTGAGAAAGACTGAAAAGAAATGTAAACCTCTGGCTGTGGTTCCTTCTCCAAGTCCAGTGCTTGCTTACAATGTGAAGATGAAACTGACACAAGAAGTTTTCCATCCTTTCCTCCGACATGTGATGTTTGGGCACCGGCACTAGTCTTCCGAGGATAAGGATTGCTTGGTTTTCTTTTGGGTCGTGGAGGAGGTATGTCTATGTCAATAGATTGTCCAATTGGAACACCTTTTACAAGGGCCTCTTTCTCCAACTGGAAGTGAAAATAAATAGTAACAGTATTCTCAGCAAATGAAATTTCAAAAGCACTAATTTGAATCATTTGTGCATTAGCTGTTGTGTGTAATTCAAAAAAATTCTTTTGAACTATAAATATTCAGACTAACACTGACAATTCAATGCATTCTTTAGCTTAATGAAAGATAAACTAGGTATATAGTTTTCAATCAAAAACTAACTTACATTAAAGTTAAGAAAGAATACATTTTGAAACCTTCTCCACTTCAAGTTTGGAAAAAATCACCTGATTTGTAGTCAAGGATTATCCATATGAGAGTTGGAGGGCTGAAAACTGAGTTGTTTAATGAAAAAGCTGTACAACAATGTTGTTGTAGACTACAGTAGGAAGTTATTGCCGTCAAGTTACTAAAGCCAGAAGCTACATTGAATAGTCACTATAAAACAGTAGAGGTCAAAGAACAGTCCCCAGAACTTCATCTTTCAGAACCATATGATCTAATATGGTATGCAGAAACTGCTTGCCACTGTTGAGACAGCATAGACATTGCTAAGAGATTTGACAGGAATCTAACTTGTACACAAGTTTGTACATCTTAAAAAGTAACATAACTATCTACTGAATCTCAACTTTTTCACAGAAACTATTATTGCAAGTTTAAGAATTTACTCAGTCTATGATCAGGAAAAAAATTGCTCTTGCCATCATTATTCTTAGTGCCTATTTGGATTAACAGTAGAAGTTTCTTTTCCAACACAACTTATGGTATATGAGGTAAGTATGTCAGAGTAGTTTTGTCTCGACTTGCATGAATGTGCTTTTGCACCGCTAATTCAAACAGGCCCTTAAATTACTTTTCAGACCAAGTTGTTAGGAATTTGTGTATTCTTTGTAGCTAAAGAGGTCTTCATGCAAAAAATAAAAAATAAAAAAATGATATATATATAACCATTCCTAGACCTTCTAAAATCTTAAACCTTTGAGCTAAAAGTCGTAAAATATATCCGATAACATATTATAGCCGAAGATGAATTTCTATAGAAATGCTACCCCCTTTTGATGTCCCTTGTAGCATTTCAATCTAATGCATCCTTCCCTCACATGCAAACTGTAAGACCAATTTAGAAAGTAACTACCGAATAGACTGGTCTGGCTGGCCTGCAGTCAACTCATCTCAATTATTTTTATTTACAAGTTCTACCATCTTCATTCAGCCATTTCTCTCGTATGTAACCCGATACTGCATACTTTCTTTGGGTAAAGGTCTGATTCTATTTTGCAGAGAGAGTGAATCATAAGCAAGTTCCTCCCTTCTAAACTTCAATGCATACCCGATTCAATCAATTCATTAATGTTTATCCCTTTCCCTTCACTTTCTCCTTATAAACATGCGACATAGACTTATTTTCAGAGGAAATTAAAATGATAAGTTGGCAAAAAGTACCAAGATAGTTACATTTAACATGTGTGTGTGTGTAAGATGAATTCCGCACAGTCAGCATGCTATGTTTTTTGAGGTAAAACAATCGAAGACAGTACTAAGAAATCAGAAATTTTACTCACACCAGAATCCCATAACAACCAAAGATTCCTCTATTTGTGGATGAGTTTCACAAATTCTAGGCTTGGTATGTCTCTACTATTGTATCACATCAACATTACTTGATCAAAGCTAGCAACAAATTATTCTGTTAGATGAAAGTTTAAGGTGATTTGAATTTGCTTTACTTACAATTAACTCCTCATTTCTCAAGCAAAGGAAAAATCCACAAGTCCTTCAGTGACTTTATTTATTTTGTCAGGAAAAAATCCCAACTTTTTAAAATCAATCATGATTTTTTAGTGATAGAAGTGATGGAGGAAAGCCACATATTAGCCGGAGCCCATCACCCAAAAAGACTATCTGGCCTCTTATTTTAACAGTACTACCCCTGGTTTAAATGTTTTTCATAAATCATAAGTAAACCCATCAGAATCATAACTTATTTATTAGGCTGAGCTCACCTAAGAAAATTTCTATTGGGTTGTTTGCGTACCAATTCCATTTGACCTCATTCAAGATCAACCATGAAGGGTCGCATTAAGAGTTGCAATGACACATCATAAGAGTATACACAGGCCTCTATACTCAATAACCTTATGGTAAAAATGGCTTTTCAAATTTTTGCCTACTTATTGTAGCTTTGGCATATAGTAATACTCTGAAGATCCTAGATGGCATGCATACTAGACCATCAAACAAAAAAACGGGGGACTGGTTTGAGCAAGCAATCAAATAGACTGCTTGGCCAAACCAGCCCCCCTTGATTAATGCGGGAAAAGTATTTTCTAAGGTCTGAAAGCATTTTGCCGTATATTTTACAGCTTTAACTGACAATAAACTTCTTACATTTTGCAACATACTGAAGCAATAGACCCTCATTTTTTTCAAAATTGAAGATGCCTAAATAAGGGTTAAGTCAACAGATTTTAAATCTTAGATTAATCCCCAATTCTATATAGTTAAGGCCTTAAACTTAACAATAAACTATATGCAAAATATGTAAGGCTGCGACTGAGATCTATTATTCTATAAGCTAATTAGGTGAAGCCGCTTTCGTATTCTCAGTAGTTGACCTGCTGGTTGCGAGCTACAATTCCAACATGAATAAGAATTTCAGTCTTCTTAGCAAGTGATCCAATTCCTGCAATCTTAAACTTTTGTTTGTTTCATTTACTTATCAGAATCCTTATCATAATCAAGAAGAAAAGTAACTGGAGCCCTGACCCTCTTCATCTAAGCCAATACATACATCTATAGAGGAGTCAGTGCTATTCTTTATTATTATATTCAATAACAATAAAATCTGAGTTAATAAGGGTGGGTGATTGACTAAAGGATATTAATGCAAAGTCAATGTTCGAGTGTCATTTGGTTGGTTGAGAGGAACAGTTTCCTCAACACATGTCACAGGTTCGAACGACAAAGGGTAAAGCAAGAAGGATATTAATACAATTCCATTTCACTTCATTTGAGAGGTTTATCTTCCATTAGCGGTCATTTTGGTTCTGGACTGTGATCAAATCACAGCTAGTGAACACTCCTATAAACTCCTTAATTGGACTTACATTGAACATAATCCTGCTGCCTAGCAAGCAAGCATCCGAGTCCCTGAACTTCAACCATCCTTGGCCTCCAAAGATTATCTTTCATGACCATAAGCCAATACTCAAACCATATGAATTAGGAGCCTCAAACCCTTGGAAGATATCCAAAATCATTTCTTAAATTCCGATAGTCATTTATTAATTTGGAAGCCCACCGTAGTTCTCACTAATATAACTGTCACTCTCCTGATGTGTCATATGATTCCAGAATAGGGAAATTACTTCAACTTCACTTGAAGTGTAGTCAAATTACAGAAATCTCCCATGACGGCACAATGCTGTTAAGACTTGTTAAAGAGTTACAGTAACTTAGCTTCAGCCTTCAGGTGCTCTAGTTTGAAACATTTTATAAGAAAAGAATAATTTAGATATTTAAACAAATTTGTTTACGTTTATTATTTTACTATGCTTCAAGGTGTGTTAAGGTATGTTTTCAGGGGAAATATATTGTACAGTAAAATTAACAACCTCAAGGGATATCATTGTATTTTAAATCAACCTCAAGGGGAAGACTATTATAATTTTCCCATTTAAATTACAACCAACATACATAATATGTCCTGGCAACAAATGCTCTCAGATTGGGTGACTTGAATCATCTCTAACTACCACTAAATAATATAGCAACCTAATTACATATGTGCCTTAGTTACGAAAAATTGACGGGGAAGGAATCAAACAACCAGCAAAGCTGCTTTAGAAGTCTTCAACTATTGTTCCAATAATCTCATACGACAACTGAATGAAATACATAAAATAGAAATGCTACTTGCACTACCTTCTCTCGTACATGTCCCACAAATTCCCAAGTCTATTTTGCTACTTTTCCTAAAAAGATGACAGTTGATATTTTAAAACCCCACATTATATTTCCTACATGTTGACTAGTAATCTTTCTAGAAACTACAAAAGTTGATAAAAATTTATCCTAAAGTTTCAAAGCTTAATTTGCTTAAGGGAATATGCATCTCCATGAATAGGCAAATAAGGTCCTGATTACGGTGGTGGACACAGTATAACTTACATGCTGCCTCAAATTTTCCACCATTTCCTCTTCAATAACTGTCATGCCAACTCTTCCTCATATATGTTCATTTTGAATCATATCTTTTCTTATAAGACTGCACATCCACCTTAACATCCTCATCATGGTTGCCCCAATTTTATGCTCTTGTTGTCCTTTTAAAGTCTAACATTCACAACCAAATAGCATTGTCTGTCCTATATTAATAATTTAATCCTATAAAATTTCCCTTCAAGCTTTTTAGACACTTTCCAATCACAAATTACTCTGGTAGCCTTTTTTTTCATTTGAACCACCTAGCTTGTATTCT
Organism: Acacia melanoxylon; assembly: GCA_019022615.1. Lineage (NCBI taxonomy): Eukaryota > Viridiplantae > Streptophyta > Magnoliopsida > Fabales > Fabaceae > Acacia > Acacia melanoxylon. The sequence continues at coordinate 4,980,135 of JAFJYJ010000041.1, read as the reverse complement.
ATGTGTAACATCTGCATCAATTTCACCATCTTTTGTATAATTGATCCCATATATATGAACTTTGTCACTTTTTAAAGAATGATTTGATCTCCCATTTTAACCTCCAAATCACTTATAAATTTGCTTCTTATAAAAAATACAATACATATATTCTACCTTACTCATACTCTCGCAAAAACCCTTTGACTCTAATGTCCTTCTCCATAACTCAAGTTTAGAGTTAATCTCTTCTCTTAACTCAGCTATAAGAACTGTATCATCAACAAAAAGCATGCACTTAGGGATTTCTTCTAAGAAAGTCCATTGTCTTCCCTCCAAGTGTTCCTACACTAGTTATTACCCCTTGATGTTTTCAAAGCTAGCAAGAAATCTGAAAGGACCCATTCAGCAGCAAGACCTACACTAGGAATTTAGGAAGACAAATTAGCTTCAACCAAGGACCAACATGCTTTTAAGGTTCAGGGTTTGACTTTCCTTTTTTGATGTAAGTTTAGGATATTAGCTGTCTTGTAGGGTGGCCTTTTGGGTTTCTGTGAAAGTAGTTTTATTTAGGTTATTTAACCATTAGAAGGAGGAGAGGGGGAGAGAATTTTTGGAGAGTGAAGATTGTAGGAGAGGGGAGCAATCTGTATTAGAGTGTTGCTTCGGTTCTTGGCTGTGGAGAGTGTCACATTCTCACAGAGTTGTAATTTGGGAGAGGAGGTCCAGGTTCTGCGTCAAGTCCTGGGCTTACTTCTTGGCTGCGTGGGAGATATTTTCTTCCAGCAGATTATTGTATCCTAGTTATCAGTTCTATATATCAGATTCTGTGATCTTTTTTGGGTCCATTTTGTTAGTTCCTAACAAAATCTCATTTAATTACTTAACCAATATAAAATCAAAGATATTAGCATCTATCAACCGGATCTTACTGTAAAACATTTATCTTCACAAGAGAAGGATTGTTTTAAATTAATATATAGTACCACCAAATGACTCTTAATTAAGGCTATCCTGATTATATATGTAAACTGGAAAATTGACTATAGATGATGCCAATGATATATTGTTTCTGAATCGTTATAGCAACAATGTAGAATAATAGGACGGGAGAAAACAAGGAAAATTGAATATTCTTCAAATTACTATTGAGATATATTCATACGTAAAGATTGAAAACCCTCTGGGAGATATTAAGCCTTGAATAGGAAACTAAAACAACCCCGATTCCATTAACATGAGTTATCCAATCTTAGGAGTCAAGAAATCATACTTCAAATAGGAAAAAGAGAATCCCAATTCCATTTATGAAATTTTTCTACGACCCGAACGCCTAAACCCTAATTTCCCAGAAAACTCATAACTAAAATCCAACGTCCAAAATTACAAATACACCAGACATAATACAATAGTTACAAAAATGTTTTTCTTCTTACGCATCATAGGCTAAGACCAAAATATAAAAATAAAATGAAATGTTGACGATAGATAATTATTCCCACGTTTCAACACAAATTTGATCAATTTTAATGATGTCATAACAAACCACTATTATAATCTCTCAACATCTATTTCTCCACTTCTTTTTGTTCTCGTAGTCGCATTTATCAAGATCAACAGATATAGGTGTAACGTTCTCAGTCTATCAGTTGAAGTATCATCAGCTAACAATATAGATAGCCTCTTGATTTTCTCAAAAGAAGATTCAAAGTCTTACTTTAGAAGTGTCATTTTTTCCATTGGAATTGAATTTCAACAATACATATATGCATTTTGTTAGAATTATTTATATCTGAATTTTGAGATTTCACTGTAGCTTCAAGTCTACCAATCCAAATAAGTTTTATTTTTGGTGCAGCCCAACGGACACTTCCATTGGATAAAGTGAATCAAACATTTTATGCCAAAGAAAAATAATTCAACAGCAGATGAGAAGCAAGCATTAAAACAGTAAAAGAACCAAAACTTGCAAGGTGAGAAGGTACGCATTGACCTTTGAAAAGAACTTCTGTGCATGGCTCCTGATTTGCACAGCAGTCTTTGTACCTATATGCTCTGCACAGCAAGAAATACAACACCAGAAAGGGAGGAAGGGGAGAAGACCGTTTAAATTAAGAGATATTAAAGAAAGATACAAGTTCCTGACAGAAGATTTCAAAGGAACAAATCAGTATAACATATAACTTGACAATTCTAATCAAATTTCTCCATATGAAGAAATACGCTCATTAAGTCATTATTACCTTCTATGCGCTGCCATGCTCTTCCATATAGCTTTAGAGCTTCAAGGAACTTATTATGCTCCTCCTCTGTCCATCGTTCTCTTTGCTTTGTGATTGTATATGGTTTTCTTGTCTGCAATTCCCAGCTATGTACTTAGACAGTATCAAAATTTTCAAATCCCCTAGCAGCAAATTATTGCAGCTTCCGAATATAATAAACTCGCTCCATCTATAATAATTGTCAACAACTATTTATCCCAATTAATGTATATTTCCCTTTTCTTTTATTTAAAGAAGCAGGCACTGATGGCCTGAGGATACAAGCGGATTGAACCGAGACCTCCCCATTTACTGGGGAGCTTACATGGCACTAGGCGGCCATAAGGTCATTGGTAATTTATATTTCTAAACAACCTTACCTTAACGACCAATTCTTCTCCAGAAGAGTATGCGTCCATCACAGGATCTGTGCAGCTGGCGCGGCTTCAGATCTTCCCTGACGAGCAGTGGATAAAAAGAACACCTTTCTTTTTTTGTGACATGGAACACAGTAAATAGTAAACCTGTGGTGATTGTAATAAGAAGCTGATAAGGCGATGCTACTGCAAAACAAACAAAGGAAGAAGAATGGGTAGAGATCCGTCTCTGTTTCGTATCAGAAGCAATAAGCATTCCAGTTCACATGCACTCGGGCAAAAGATACATATTATGTAAATAATCAGAAAATATTAAAATTTTAAGAATCCACCGCAACAAGAAGACGCTTGTCCGAAAGAATAAAAGAAAGTTCCTTAATCAGAATCCTCACCAAATCGAACTTGAGAGCGCCAAAACCTTAAAAATCCGGAAAAAAAGAGAGGTAAAACATAATTAGTATCAAACAACTATCTTTGTCCTCACTTCATAATACTGTCGCCGTAATACTCATACGGGGACTAGCATATTAGCCCTCATGTTTGGTTGCCGAGAAAATGTAATCACAAAGCAGCTCAAAATAAATCAGTAAAATTTGAATACAACTCTACTCATCCGGAAGAACCCTTCTCCTCAGTGAATTGAGTAAATGATATATTTCTTTTCTAAATCAAGATTATAGTGAATAATAAGGAGAAAATCGTTAAACAGAATGGTTATGTAGATTGTTTCTCGGGAACCAAAAGGGAGGTAAAAAAGGCGAATGAAGGAGGACAAAGAGGAAAAATAAGAGAAAAAGGAAAGTTACCTTTAAACAAAGCCATGGTGATTAAGGGGGCTAGGGGTCGGGTGATGAGTACGATCATTGATAATATATACGAATTCAACCGGACACAGGCCGAAGAACCATTTCCGGCGATGGCGAAACGGAATCTGAGAGCGACTTCAGATCGGAGGAAAATAGCAGAAGCAAAAATCAGAAGAAGCAGAACAAGAGCTGTGAGTAGAAGAGCTAAACCGAACTAGAAACAGGCAAGCTTCTGAGAGTGCGGAGAAATCTCAGCCACTATAATTTCTTGTGGATTTATTTTTATTTTCTGTTGTCATAAATATTAGGGGCTGTTCTTCGTTGAAGCTACCAAGGCTCCTAAGATGGTGCCAGGTGGCAAAAATTTAGTGGATGCTGACTGTAACGCCTACCTTTGCACTTTTCCCTTATTTTCTTCCTGCACTTTCTTTTATTTAATTTAATTTAATAATTATTTTTATTTTATTTTATCATCAAATCTCATCCACAAGCTTGGCGACTGAGGGTTAGAGTCCGTAGGGTTAGTTTGGTTTGAGGGAAGGGGAAGGGAGGGAAGGGGAGGGGAGAGAAAAAAAATGAGGGGAGGAGAAAATTATACCAAAATTCAGTGTAGTGGGGCCACAAAATCTTTCTCTCCAACACATTTTCTCTCTCCCCTCCCCTTCCTTCCCTTCCCTTCCCTCAAACCAAACTTACCCTAAAAGTGTCGCCAGCTGTGAGGAAGGTGGGGCCCCTGATTACGTGGCGAACGGCACCGCCTGTATCCGGTCATTTGGCGTACGAAGCCTGGTAGTTAGTGGTCTAAGATTTAACCACCTAGGCAATGGGCTTGGGAGACCGGCACGCAGCGTTATTGTTTGAAGGTAATGGGCGCACCACACTGCTTTTTTTGTCGTATTCTGGTTTTGCCATATAATTATAAAATTTATATTTTAAATTAAAAAATATTTAAAAATAAGAAATACTTCACAATACTCCCAACCTGATTCAATTATGACTCAATATTACTGAATATCATATAAAATAATAATTTATTTTAAAGTTTAGGACCTGGTTGGAGCCAGTGGCATTAAAAAATATTGTTTCCAGTGTTTGTACTGAAATTTATCAACTATGAGTATTCCTAAAACCCACTTGCTTAGCAAATGGATTAGGTAGTCTCAACTTGGGATGTTTTACTTACCTTTTGTATTCTTGAAAAAATAATAATTACTCACTAATGAATGATTTATTTTTATTAAAGATAAAATAAAAAAATAACAGAAAAATAATTTAAAATTATAAAATCTAAAATCAGGTTTATTATCAAAATTTAATATATAAAACGATAAGATTTAATAAATAATTCACAAATCACTTTTTAGAAAATAACTAATTTAAAATCTTATAATTTCAAAATTATTTTTATATCGTCTGCTAAGATAAAACTTGATATAATATGACCATATCTAATAATCTGGCTACTAAGGTTTGTTTCAGCGTACTTGCACTATTTTTTAGGTCGGGTCGGGTCGTCCCCTAAGTAAACTGTTAGGCCCGGTTCCTGAAACCCACTCTTTTATACTCCCTCTAGTCCTAATTATAGGAACACATTTTGGAGTTGATTTTGGTCCTATAAATAAAAGCAAGTTTTAACTTTTGTCAATTTTTTCCCATAGTACCCAAAGCATATAGAGAAAGAGACTTGGTCTTCATTATCTTGTGAAATGATGCTTGAGGCAATGAAAAGTGCAGTGACTGCGGGCAAGAATCAAATAAAAAATTATAAGGTTTTTTTTTTTATTGTAATTTTAAGTAGGGGTATTTTTGGTAAATAATTATAATTAACTAATTTAACTTCTCTCCTTAATCTCTAAATTTTAGTAAATAGTTCCTATAATTAGAATCGGAGGGAGTAACTTGCTTCCAAGTTTCTATGTCACCCATTGAGGTCACTTCACTGTACGATGCGTTTGATGAGGTACGAAAAATACCCACTTGTGTGTTAGAGAGACAAGGAAACCATCTAACTTGTGATAATGAAATTGCATAATGCAGACCATCTAACTTATTACGTAGATAAGGAAACCAGAGAAATTGTGTTAAAAAATTATGAGATATCTTGTGATCGCATTTTTACACCTAGAAAAGATTAATCTTTAGCTATCAGTTGGGTCTCTTAAACATGATATCTTGAGTTTAAACTAAATCGTATACATGAAAAAGTTTTATTGAGAGAGTAAAACCTACTTTGATGATCTTTACACCTAAAAAGGATTAGTCTTTAGCTACCATTTGAAGGATACCGCCTAAATTCTAAAAAATATATAGAGATGAAGGTCACGACGGGAACACTTGGAATTTGTAGAATCTTTTATGGAAGGATTTATACAATGGTCAAAAAAGCCTGGTTAACATCGTGATTAACCATTTCTTTCTACAGTTTTGCCTCTTGTAATTAGAATGAATGCCATCTGTATGTAGTCTATATAGATTTGATCCTCAAGTGTGGCTGAACAAAATAGAGTGAGGGGGAAAAGGCATCATATATGGAATCTTTTTTAAAAAAAAAAAAAAAAAAAAAAAAAAAAAAAACTTCCTTTCATGTCACATGAACTTAATCTCTTATATTAATAGGATTTAAAAGAATCACATGATAGCGTGGAATTTTTTTCACATTGTTTTGTAACAATTTGATCTTTCCCATTCTTTCTAGATTGGTGATAATAATAAAATTACTCCATGTTGTAATATTCATAATGTTGAATTCTAACCAATGAAACAGTAAATGGTGTTTTTTTTTTTTTTTTTTTTTTACTTCTTTGGATCTGTAAGATATTTTTAAATAAATATTAAATTTGAGGTCTTTATTTCTCATTCTTTAGATCTTTTTTAAAAGAAAAAAAAAATCGGCCATTTGAGGCCTGAATATTTTGAAGGCCCGGTCTCCAGGGCTCACCCTATAGTCTTGCGGGCATTGCATACGGCCCACGATTTTTTTTTTGTTCAATCTCGTAAAATGGTCTTGTATTGTGAGGCCCATCAATCCCCCATAGATTAATTTTTATTTTTGGGATAGAGATTAGTTCCTTTAGGTCTCCAGTTTGAGATTTAAAGAAGACATTTGTACTGGGAGGGGCAAACACGAACTCTAAACCAGATACAAATGACAATAAAGAAAAAAAAAACATCACACAACAACCCACAAGTGTTAGATTTAATGAAAAGGGCTAGTCGCTCACAACATGATGAATGAAAGTTTAAACCCTTGTTAAAAGAAGTGTTCACATTTATTGCCTGACTATAACTTGAACATAATTGTATTCAATATGAGGATCGTTGTGCTCGTAAAAGTTTTAAGATTATTTTGATAATCAAGTGAATGTTGGATTCATCAGTCTACAATTTTTTTAAAAAAAAATAGAAGACTACTTTTCTCCATACACCTAACAAGATGTGAACCAAACAAGTCTACGTTTCAGTTGGATTCATAATGAGGGATGGTTATGAAGGCATTCATTTGGTTTAATAAGGATAACCATAGTTTCTTATTCATCCATAATACCAACAACCCATAATATTAATTAGGTACATCACAGCCAACAGCCCTTGAGAAGCTCCTCCACTGATCACAACTATAAATTAAGGTTGGCATGGTCCCATAAATAGAATAGTTGTTAGTTACACCGAAAATATGCGACTATATTTGATTCTACGGCACATAGCTTTATTTGTCCCCAATATTTCTAACTTAACTTATATAGGTATGCTTCTAGAAAACGTGCTTAGCTTATATAGGTATGCTTCTAGAAAACGTGTTTAGCTTTTGATCTCTTTGGGATATGAAGGTCAAATAATGCCAGCCACGTGCATGCATGTTTCTTAATTTAACTTTATTCGATAGTGGAAAAAAGATGCTTTTACTTCTTTTATTGATTCTTGTTTTGTTTTAAAGGAATAATTGAGTTTAACAATGTAAAACATGTATTCTTCTGGGAAAGTACTACTGCTATTGAATGACAGTCTATTATTTGTTCAAATTTACAACATATAGTCAAAAATATGCTCTACCAATGGTAGATCTTTTATAGGGTGGCCTCCCAAAAAAAATGTTTAGTTTTTTTTTAAAAAAAAATGTTTTTTTTTAAAAGGGACTACAGTACAAATCTTTAAAATTTTGTAAAGAGTGCTATAATTTCTAAAAATTATGGGTATTTTTCTGTAATTTTCTTTAATTCTTTTCTTCATTGATTGCAATTTCCAAAAATTCCGGAGACTTTTCTATAACTTTTCCCAAGTCCTCAAAACATTATTTCTAACCTCCAAAATTTCAAAATTTCTTCTTAAACACCTACAATACAAAATTAAGAACAAACAAGATCAAAAGTCCAAAAATAATTTGTATGAATAATTAACAAATTATGATCATTTTACCCCTAATATCAAAAGTTTAAGAAATCATGACAAACCTCAGATTTTTTAAAAAAAATTAATACAATGTAAAATTTAATATAATATTTTAAAAATATTATATAATCATTAAAAAAAATTAATTAATTAATGAATATACATTTAGCCCCCAAACATTTTCTCCAAGATCTGACACTGTGCTCTACTATCTTTCATTTCCTTAATAATTTCCTCGCAGTTTCTCAAATTCTTCTATCCAGTTCAGACTTTTACTAGCTAGTTCGTAACCTCGAGCATTTTAATAAATGACCACTATAGAGACAGACTGTACAAGCTCTACCTGGAGGGATGGATGACTTGAGATTATGTTTCATTCCATGATTAATTATCTAAATCCCTTCTGTTATTTGGGGGAAAAATGCAACATCTACCATCATCTCTTCCTTGGACTCATTAAAATCTTAATTGAACTTGTCAGTTTATGATAAAGATTTACATTTTTTATATTAAATCTAGCTTGTTGATAAGTTTTTACAATGAATTAACAAGTAAATGTTATTAGTGGAATGGTTGTAAGTTTACTTTCCGTTTTAACAATTACACACTTTCATGCTATAACGACTAGTCGACTGTCCTAAATGCATGGAATCTTAGTGACATGCAGGTTCTTGATCTAGAGTAAACTGATAGTAAGTAAAATCAATGTTTAGTTCCTTGAGCATAAGTATTGGGTTCGATCTCTGGGCATGGGAAAAAAAAAATCTCTTTTGGTTAAAGAAAGATCAGTCAAGTTCATAATAATAGAATCCAAATACCAGTGATTACATCCTAATAAAAAAAAACTGAGAATTGAATGTTAGTGAAATGAAATATTCACTTACTATTTTATCAAGTATATATTTCTGGTTATAAAGACATATTCTACACAGTGAATTTTGTTTACAAGTTTTCTTTAAGACTCCTCTAGTCCTTAATATAAGACATATTTTGGGAGTTGATCGATCTTAACCCTAAATAAAAGACATGATTTTTATATTTGTCATTCTTTTCTTAATTTATTTCAGTTGATACTCTCTCAATAAAAATCAAAGAGAGAAGGGGAATTAAAGAATTAAAGAAGATAATTAAGGTATTTTAGAAAATACATATTACGTTAGCTAATTAACTGACTTTTTTAATCTAATCAAATTAGATAAATATATCTTATATTAAGGATCAGATCGAAGTAAGTAATTTGGTGTAATTGATCATGCATGAAAATATATGTAATGTTCAATTAGTCCCTTCATCTTGCAGTGAAATTTCATCATATACCATACTTTACACATAATTTGAAATTATATCCTTTGATCAGTGATCTTTTATTGAAATTCTCACTGTGATGTGCTCAATCATATTAACCAATTGCGCCAAATTTATATAAAACCATTTGAATTTTGAGTGATGTATATATATATGAATAATGATTTCTTGTGCATTAAAATTTAACAATAATTCACTTACTGTTGATAATAAAATTCAATGTATTTGAACTATCATGTCATGTTCCGTGAGTCAAATGATAAACTAATTACAGATATCTACACCAAACTCATGAATGTTTACTTGCACAGACATCATGTTTTTGTTTTTTTTTTTTGTGGCCATGTGAGTTCCTTCCAACCAACCCACATAACACTTGAACGTTGACAGCCTAAATAGTCTACTAGTTATAAATAATTCTCTCTCTCACCACTGTTAAAGGACGCCTTATGGTATCTTTGGTCTTTTTCTTGTAAGGCATTTAATACTCAGGACAAGTATTAAATAAAAAGAGAGAGTGTGGGACTTAGTATTAATGTTTGTTGCCCACGAAATTATCATTAAAAATGTGTTAGTATAGATAGATTAAAAAAAGGACATGAATATCGTATTTTAATAACAAGATTCAAAATGAGAAGTGATAAAGAGCCGGAAGAAACTAATGGGCTGTTTAATTTTGTTTTTAAAAACTGTTTTTATTTTAAAAAACAATAAAACATGTTTGTTAAACTATTTTCAAAAAATTATTTTTAAAAACTAACAAACAAAAAACCAAAACTTTATTTTTAAGAACTTAAAAAAAAAATATAGGCTTTCAAAAAAAATCAAATTTGAACGGTCTAGATCTGATTTACTTCCTACTAATCAAGGTACTTAGGCGGTTTCTACACAAAAGTACGTTAGATCCTTTAGGGTCTCAAGTTTAAGTCACAGAAGAGATACTTGAAAGGATAACCTCGATTTACGAACCCCTAAATCAAATACTACCTCCGATCCTGAATATATGACATAGTTTGTAGTGCAAATTTGCATTACAAACTACCACTCTGATCCTATTTATAAGTTCATTTTGAAAAAAAAAATTGGTCTTATTTATAAGTTCAGTTTCAAGTAATAAATGAGATTGTGATAATTTTACCCATATTAATTGTACCCATGAAGATAGAGAGAAAAAAAAAACAGTTTAAAAATACCCGATCATAAATTAAGGCAAAGTTGAAAATTTACCCCTATAATCATTGAGTTAACTACATTTCCTTGGTATGTGAGATTTGGTCAAAATGAATTTATAATTATGACTAGAATGGTATGTCCTTTTTGTATCAAAAAAAAAGAATGGTATGTCCTCTATTTAGGAGGATTCTTTCCCTGCTCGTCCTTGGGACGAGCAAGGGGGCTTCGTCCGTCGGATCTTAGATCCGATTTGCCGAGATCTGATATATTTTTTTATAAAAAATAATTTTAATAGGTAAAGAATCTAAAATAAAGTCGTCTCTCAACTAACATTTTTTCAAAAATGATTTTTTTATGTAGAAAAAAAAAAAACAAAAAAAAAAATGGCCGTCGATCGGATCCGACGGCCGTCCGAAGGATGAAAGGGAAAGTGGTTCCCTATTTAGGATAGGAGGATATAAGATCATAATATAAAAAAGAAGTCAACAATTCTTTATTACTTTCTAATTTCTTTTTAATCAACACAACATCCTATAAGTACATGCCCTCATCGTCATATTCATAATCCATCCAAACCCATACTCTGTGAACTCTCTTTCCCAATGGCTCTTTCCTTGAAGACCAACGCTGACCTCACCAATGGCAAATCATACAACCTCACGCGACTACATGCAGGGCACGTGCAAGAGGATGAAGGAAGTTTTGTCTCCGCCATGCAACTGGTCTCCTCCTCTGTTCTCTCCATGTCTCTGCAAGCCGTCTTCGAGCTTGGAGTCTTCGACGCCATCACCGGAGCCGGTGAAAAGGTAAGTCTCTCAGCCAAGGACATCGCCTCCATAATATCCTGCAACAACCCAGGAGCTCCGATGATGCTCGATCGTCTCCTCAGTCTACTTGCAAGCCACTCTGTTCTTCACTGCTCTGTCATTGACGATGAACAAGGAACAAAACAGAGGATGTACAGTCTCTCCCCTGTTTCAAAGCACTTTGTGTCAGATTCTAATGGCGTCTCTATGGGACATCTCTTGACCCTAGTCCAAGACAAAGTCTTCCTCGAAAGCTGGTAACCAATAAAGTTTTGTTCTTTATTGTTACTTATCATAAATTAATACTCCCTCACTCTTAAATATAAGATCTGGTAGTTGACTTTATTTGAATTTTAAGGTTTGATTAAGAGATTAAAACTACACAGGAGGGAGCTGAAGGGAGCGATAAAGGAAGGAGGGATAGCATTTAACAGAGTATATGGGATGAATGCGTTTGAGTATCCAAGTAAGGATGCAAGGTTCAATGATACTTTCAACAAGGGAATGAATGGCTCAACAACTCTGATAATGACCAGCATTCTTAATTTCTACGATGGATTTGAGACACTGGACACAGTCGTAGATGTTGGAGGTGGTCTTGGGATCAACCTTAATTTGATCACTTCTAAGTATCCTCATATACAGGGCATCAATTTTGATCTGCCTCATGTCATTCAAACTGCCCCTACCTGCCCTCGTATGTTTTGATTTGTTCAACAAAGAAATATATGAAGTTGTGTGTGTGTAGGAAGATTTTGATTGATTTAATGATTGTGTTGCAGGTGTTCAACATGTGGGAGGAGATATGTTTGAGAGTGTTCCTCAAGGACATGCCATTTTCATGAAGGTGAGTTTGATCTTTTCTCAAAATGAATTATTGTTTTGATGTGTTTTACTTATAAGACTTGGACAGCCAAACCAAACCATCTTCTACCTCTTTGTCAGATAACTTCTAGCAAAATTACAATTCAAGCATTATACAGCTTCACCTCACCCACCACTAAACGAGGATTAAAAAAATCTTTTTTTTTTCTTACTTTTCATACTTGCTTACCTGTGTTCATATACTGAATAGAAATTTTTTTTTTTTTTTAATGTAATTTCAAAGATTTGATTTATAATGCAATCCAATAAAGTTTTTGAATAAGTTGACAAAAACATGAATATCATTATATTGTAGTGGATATTGCATGATTGGAACGATGAACACTGTGTGAAGCTGTTGAAGAATTGCTACAAGGCGATTCCTGAAGATGGAAAAGTGATTATAGTGGACGCAATTCTCCCAGATGAACCAAACACTACTCTTGCTCTCCGAGCTGCTCTTCAAGGAGACGTCTTCATGATGACCCAAAATCCTGGAGGCAAAGAACGAACCCAGCAGCAGTTTCTGGATTTAGCTTCTCATTCTGGGTTCTCCGGGATCCGATTCGTCTGTCGGGTTTGTGGATTTTGGGTCATGGAGTTCTACAAGTAAATAACATATACTAACACAATCTCGCTTTAATATAATAATTAAGGCTGTGTTTGTTGAAGGGAGGGGAGGGAGGGATGAAAGTTTCCCACCTTAGGTGAAAAGTCAAATATAACTATAAATTCGTATTGTTTTTCTAAATATTTCATATCATGGTCTTATCTAACTTTTCATACTAAGGAGGGAAACTTCTCTCCCTTCAAATCAAACACAGCCGAAGAGTGGCTATATATATGTATGTGATAGAGATTCATTTAAACCAGAGTCTCTGTATTCTCTTTTAACATATACATATATCTATTTTTTTCCTTGTCATACTATTGTGTATGAAGCAAAATGTTGTTCTAAGGAGTTCAGGGTTGTTTTTACCATTTGAATTTTCTTGTAATAGAGCGGTTTGTTTAATGAGTTATTACTCTTATTATCCTTAATGTCACATCTATTTATATGTAGTTTGACTATATTAAAAAAAATCAGTTAAGTTAATTGGTATGAAATTTTTTAAAAATACTTTAACCATCTTTTTTAATTCTCTGAATCTCTCTTTTACTTGATTATTGTTGAAAAATGATTAATATAAGTAAATTAAAAAAATATATATATAATAAATAGGTCTTATGTATAGAATAACATTAACTTCCTAATTAAGGACAGAGGAGTTTTCTATGTTTGTGAAATTATATATACTATATACCATATATATCTGACCCCTATAGTTTTGCTATTTGTACTTGGTTCTCATTTTGTCTGAAAAGCCTCAATTTTCATTTGAGTGTTGTTTCTTTTTTTTCTTTCTTTTTCTTTTCAAAAAAAGTGTTTACTTAAGCATAATTCGACAAAGTCATTATTGAAGTCCTTTACTTCCATGAAATAAACTATCATCAACATATATAGACATTCTTTTAAAAAACAAAATTAAGAAACGACTTAGTTTTTTTTTTTTTTTTTTTAAAGTTTTTCATTTATTTTTAATCAAAAAATAAAAATGAAAATAAATTTATCTAAATCGTTCAATTGGGGTCAAATTGCAAGGATTATTTTTCTACGAGTTTGTATATAGGCCTGTTTGGGTTGGCTGTTGCTTAAAAGTTATATGACTTTAAAAAAAACTCGATAGGAAAAAAGTCAGGTTATAGATAATAATTTGTGTTTGGATTGATGATGGTAAAAGTGGCGGGGCCCACGTCAAAAAGTTTGAGAAAGCGTTTTAGAAAAAGTTGGATTCTGAAACTTTTTCCTTAATGAACTTTTTGAGTGTTATGATTTTTAAGTCCAATGAACTTAACGTCAAACTCAAACACACCACGTTGAGCTTTTTCTCCAAATGTCATATTAACTTTACCGCAAACGCTCCCAACGCTCTCATCAAACACGCCCTATATCAATAATATATCTCATACAAGGCATGCTATTTCTAATTTTCTGCTATCTCTTTACAATTTATTATTCACATGCCACTTGAATAGTAGTATAGCTTGCATCGAGCTTCTAACATTTTTCTATATTATTAATGTTTACACAAAATGAATTATCTAGTTAAATTTATAAGAATTAACTTATTAGATAGCATGCAAGTAGCAACTTAATTATTATAACATGTTATCTATGTAAGTCTTATAAAGCAGAGTTATGCTGGCTATAAAATGTGCCAATGATATTAATTAATTATAGAGTGAGATATATGGGACTAAAATGTAAAATACACAAAAAGGAGTTACCGTTATTATTGTTATACAGATTACATTACAGTAACCTAATTACGATGACAAAATGAAGCATAATTACACTGATCTCAACAAGTTGACCACCACATTATTAATTTGAGTATAATACATTTACTTACACAATTCTAGCCGCTGCTCCCAATTATTTCATTATACGTGTCTTTTATCTTTTGTAATAAAGCTTCCCTGCAATTCCATCCACTCAATGGGTTTAATCATTCACATAAGTAATATAATAGTAATATTCAAATATGCTTATTATACAAAAGAAAAGTCAATGTGCATGATGATATATATTGAACCAGATTGTGGTTAATTATTATTCAAGATATATAAGTCATCATTACCTGTCTGGCTTGTTAAGTAGGTTCTTATATGCAAACCACTGTAAACAGATAAGGGAAAATGAAGTTAATTTCATAACACATGATGACAATATTTTTTCTTAGAGAAAAATGAATTCCACGTAATGATTTTACTTTTTTTTTTTAAAAAAAACAAGAAGAAGAAGGAAAGTCTTAAATTCAATTTGGCCTCTTCTAAACTTGTACAGATCTTCTTCTTCTTTTCATTTTAAATTTTATCTCCTGACTTTGTCTAAAGTCCGTTTTGTTTCAAACTAACCTTAGTAAACATTTCACCAAAAAAAAAAACACTTATCCAATATGTTTTCCTCCATTAATTTGTTTTCATGTTTTTCATTCGCGTACTAGTTTGAAACATGATAGTAAAATTTCAAATCAAACAAAATTTTAATTAAATACATGTCCCATATATTCTTAATGAACATAACATATATAGTTAGAATAATAATAAAACAGAGATAGGAATTAAGTTGTAATGTGAAGTTGTAAAATATGAAGAGTAGGTAGGTATAGAAGGGAAGAAAATAGAAGTTACCCCAGAGTAGCCAATGCCAACGACCTCAAGAACCCCAGGAATCAAAGGAAGCCTATCAATTGCCTGCAATTGCATATATGATTTCTTTTTTGATTGACTCAAGTTAAGTTAGACTGAAAAGAAAGGGGAAGAAAATTGTTCTAACAAGCAAGTTCCCATCCTCGGGCTATCTGTCGAGAACTTCGTGCCTATAATTGGTGCAGGTTCAAAGATCTCGACATTAGGGAGAGGAGAGGGTACTTACTAATTAATTAAGTTAAGGTTGTCCAAAAAACTTGAGATCTGGTTGGACCACTCCGACCCGGTTTAAGGTAAAAAAAATTGGTCAAAGACAATTTGACCGGATCAGACCAAACCAAACTGCTCTGGTTGGACTGGGCTTCAGTCCAGGGGCTTAGACCCTCTGGACTAGTTCAGTCTGACCCGAGATCCTTTTTTTTTTTTTTTTTTTAAATCACCACTACATTGAGCCACTAACTGGAGTCTGAACATCCTAATATGCTTTTTAATTTATAGGAATCGCTTTTCATTATGTCACTTTTTATTACTTTAGAAAGTCAGATGAAACCAGAGTTAAAATATTGCATCCCAAGAAGGAAAAACAAAAAAATGGAAAAAAATTAGAAAAAAAAACTAGACTGTCTGGACTGGTCCAAGCAATACATCCGGTCTGGTCTCGGGCTAGACCAAACCATACCTCGGACTGATTTTTCCAATCCAAGGTCATATCAGGTGACCTCAAATTAACCTCCAATTTAATCTGACCTTGTCTTTGGACATTCCTAAATCAAGTGATACTACATATTAAGTTGATAAATTAATTAATTATTAGTATTAGAACGTACTGAGACGACACCAGCTGAGCCCCACAATGCAACCACACCAGCCACAGCCACCGTACTCACTGCATATTTATCTTCAATCTTCTCCCACTACACACACACATATTCATCCGTCAAATAATGTATTTGATTCTTTTTATAAAACACTTATTTGTTTCTAAAATGTATTAATTATTTTTTTCCATGTATGCCCCTAATTAATAAGGGTAGTGGGTGAAAGTAATAATTAACATAATATTAGAGTTTAGTGCAATTATTGTATCAAAAAAAAGAGTTTTGTGCAATTAATAAGGGTAGTATTGGAAGTTACTTAAATTTTATAACAACTTTATTGACTTTAACTGTTTTTATTAATTTGTAAGAATTATTAGTTGGTGTCTTATAATAAGGATCAAAGGAGTAGTACTATGAACTAATAAGGTGAACCGATCCTAAATATAAGACGGTTGATTTTTTGGAGATATTAAAAAAGTTAATAATCTTACTTTAAAATATTTATATTTATTGTTTTTTCTCTAAAATATTTTGCTTAACATATAAATTAAACTGATATATAATCTAATGATACATAACCTATGATATGATTAATTAACTTATTTAGCTTCCTTAAAATTCAACTTTATCTTACTCTAATATATTACATAACTTCAAATTTCAGACTCTTACAGTTTGTTGAACAGTCTTGAGGAATTCTGGCGGCTCAGTCGTGGTGACCACCTCTGTGGAAGCCTCTCCGGTGGCCATGGCCATCACATTCCGAGCAACTTTCCGACCTGAAATTATCATTATTTATATCATCATCACCAACACTTACTCTGTGTGTGTAGGCATGTCAGATCAAAATGTTTACATCACCAGTTACATACAGTAGGCAGTGGCCTTCCATGGACGGTGGTTCTGCTGAGAGGTGGTGGAAGGTGGAGGAAGAGAGGGGAGGCTGACGCATTGTGGAGAAGAAGGAGCTGATAATGAGTGTCTGGGAGCTTTGCGATCAACAATGGTGGTCGAAGAAGATGATAAAGTTGAGGTTGAAGCCATTATATGATTTGACACTGTGCTCTCTATGGTACCAGGACTTTAATTTCTCATATCCTATATATGAGGGACGAGACGACTATTATTTATGGCAGCTTAGCTGTTTAGTTTTGGATTTGTTTTATTATATTGATGATATAGATCATGTGTTTCTTAATTTTTCAGGGATTATTGTTATTATTATTGGGTTGAAGAAGGTGTATGTGAGTGAATGTGATAATTTGGGAAGCGGAACAAAGAGAGTAGAACCACTCGTTTCTTTCATAGGCCAAATACGGTATCTCTTTTGGATAAAATGTGCCACGTCGGACGCCTTCAACGCCATATAAATTACATGTTCAATATGCACTAACAGGCTAATATAATGGTTATATTACCTTCTTTTTTTTTTTTTGAAAATTTGCGACAGAATTTCGTTACTAAACTGATAAGTGAAAAAAAAAAAAAAACGGTTGTCATTAATTTCTTATGTTTTGGTATGTTGATTGAGATTTCGGTTATTGATATAGTATAATGGCGTCGAGTGATCATTTAGTCAACCACACTGGTAATGCATAGTAAGACTTCTTGTTAGTAGCTAGTGTGAGGTAAAGGTGACCTTCACGAAGGCATAAACTAAAGTTTTATAAATGAATAGCATGTCTTGTATTTTAGATTTTTTAAAATTTTTAAAAAAGTATTGGAAAAGTATATATTATTAATTGATCACTGAATTTATTCATCCCTTATAAACTAACATAATTTTGTAAGTTGTGGCCCAAGAGGAAACTTTGGAAGTATTTTCTTGGTTTCAAAGAAAATTAGTGATAGATAAATAGGTTACCATGTATACATTATATTTTTGAAATGAAATTTAATTTACTGACATATATTTTTTGTTTATGATCTTCTGCACAAATTAGATTTAGCTGTTTTTGGAGCGCAACATCTTGGTGATCTGGCTCCTCGCTACAAGAAAATGACAAATAACTAAAAATATCGAAAGTGTAGGGGCTTGTTTGTTACAAAGAAGATTAGAGAAGGGAAAGGAAGATCCCAAAGTTTCCATGGTTTTTGGGTGTTTGGTAGACGGAAGATCTTGTTTGCATCTTCCGATGAGTGCTTATCTTCCCATATTTGAGGGAAGATGCTTTCCATCGGAAGATTGAGGGAAAACTGCAATCTTCCTAGGAAAATGTTTTTTTCCTTCCAAAATTGGCCCTGGTTTTTATTTTTCCTACTTAACTAACACTCAATTCTTCATACAAAACATCTTATTTTCCCTCAACTTAAATTTCATTCCCTAGTATACCAAACGACTCACATTTTTAAAGTTCTCTCTCAATCTTCCTTTCCATTCTTTTCCCTCCTTTAAGTTCCCTCCTTAAATCTTCTTCATAACAAATGGGGCCTAAAAGTATCTCACAACTCCAACCAACAAATTTGAAGGTATTAAACGGTTTGGTCAAAAGCACAAACAAAAAGGTCTCACGGCCAACATTAAAGCCCCTTCAGAAAGCCTACAGTGTGAAGAGATTAGTCATTACTACAATAGTGATACCCCGAACCTACCCAAAACCAAAAAAAGAACAAAAAAAAGTATGATGAAGGTGGCATCATTACGGAGGCATTTGGGCCAGGGGCAATGGTATGGCAGTTCTGTTGGGCCTAACAAAAGCCCATTGTAGGATTAAAGAAGACAAGCTAAATACCACTATGCCTACAATGGGCCTTTTACCCTTTTTTTCCTTTTTGAAAAAATCTTAATTTTTGGACACCAGTAAATAACACATAAACATAATCTTGATGTCCATGAAAAACTTGTCAGTAAATAATTTATAAGTATATATTTGTAAGCATTTTTTAAGTTATGAGCTTTTTATCCTATCTCTAGTGAACCTTCAAAATTCAGCTCACCTTTTATCATAGAAAAACTATAAGTCTCACCTAATTTCAATACTAAGGAGGGAAAAAAAAATAACAAAAAAGGGGGTGTCAAATTTTGTCCTTAATTTCACGTACAAAATTTTAGTTAAATTCAAGGGATTTAAATATTCATATTATGTTTTAAAGTTCTTTGAGATATCACATGAGTTTCTAGAATTTGTATAGCTCATCATGTTGAGAATGTGAGAAAATTCAGAAGCAAAGAGAGAGATGGGTCAATCCCCTAATCATTTGGAGACTCTTCTTTCTCAAACAATCAAGATTCCCTTTAGAATATTCCCCCCAAAAAATCATTGAATAATTCTCTGAATCGTTTTGATTTGACATGAAATTATATGTCTGAATCTGGTTTCTCTTCCTAACAAAAAATAAACATGTTATCTGAATCATGTATCCATATGGATGTGATTTTTTTTTTTTAAAAAAAAAAAAAAAAAATTGTGTATACACTTCATCAATCAAGCAAATTGTAGGGGAAAACTTTTATTGCCATGATATACCCAGTTTTGAAAGTATTTAAGATTTAAAATAGTATGAAAGGGAGAAATGAAAAAACAAATATTACATATTATATAGAGTTTATTTTCTGTTTAATTAATTTGTGTGCATATTTTGTTTATGAAAACAAGTAAATAAATAATTAGTCAAAATTCATGATTAATGTATCTTATATTAGATTTCATAAATAAACAAAAGGCATTTAAATAAGACATGCACAGATATTTTATTCAAATATAATTAATCAACAGTGATTATTTCTGCATTATTATTTGAAAAAAAAATTAAGGAAGGGTTTGAAAAAAGGGAAAGGAGTGTGAGAATTTCCAATCTCCAATGATCTCATCCTCACTTTATTTGGTCAATCCCTTCTTTTGCTGACTCCACCTTCTGCACCACTTTTTCAGTTTCTTTTCTTCCAATCTCTTCCAACTTCTTTTTCTCACCTTTATTTATTAATACTGTATTTGTGTGATTTAATCTCACTAATATATTAACATACCTAAATATAGAAGTTAGACAAAAAAATATTTTGTTGGTTTTAACTTTAAGTATGAATAATAAATTCAATTTATTTTTTATATATAATTTTTCCTCTAAATATTCATATTAATTGTGCATGATAATATAATTTCAATTAAAAAATAGTTTTAATGCACACAATTAAAGAGAGTACTAATTAAAAATAATTAACACATGTTATAACTCTAATTGATTAGATAGAGGGATTTGATAATAATGAAAATTCTTTTATCTAGCCTGCGTGCTTGCTATTTAGCTAAATAAGTCTTGTATGCAGATTAAAGTGATAAAAAAAATGAGTTAGAAGGAGTACTCCCTACAATGCAATTAATTACTTGTTTGCAAACACTTTAAAAGTGATTTTGTAAACATTTTTTTTCAAGTTGAAACAAAAAAGATTTCACATATTTATCTTGTAAATAAAAATAACATTTCTAAAAAATTAAAACAAACTGACACTTTATAAATCACTTTAACCTGTTAATAAAAACTAAAAAATGAAAATTAACTCATTAAATTTGTTTTAAATATATTTTTCTAATTTTATCCATATTAAATAAGCTTTTGAATTATTAGGAAAAAATAACATTTAAGCATTAATTACTCCCGTATTAAATGAGCTTTTGAATTAATGGGAAAAAAATAACATTTAAGCATTAATTACTTTCTAACTTATATTGTTTACCAAAATAATTTATACTGTGGAGTGAGTAGGCAAGGGACAACGGTGCAAGGTTTTGAAGCTCCCAAAGGCTGAAAAAGCTTGCTGTTTTGTGTTATGGCCTGAACCAAAGCAGCGGAATTTTTTTCCTAAAAAAAATTTGAACCTCAAAGAGATTATCAGATGAGACCTTTTTTTCCTGAGAAAGAAAAGGAAAAAAGGGAGAAGGTGGGATTCAGAGAATCTCTGTCAATGATCTGCATAGCTCATAACTTCACCAAACCTGAGGCTCATCACTCATCAGAGTCAAAGATAAGATATACACTCATGGTTTTGACCTTCTTTTCTTCTTCTTCTTCTTCATCATTCCAGAAAGAATGATCAAAGTGATGGAGTCAATATAATTAAGCTACTGACCAAAAATAAATAAATAATTAAGCTACAGAGTCACACGCATATAGTACAACACAAGTACGTACAAAATACAGTAACAGCATGTGTTGAAGTTTTCAAGAAAATGTCAGATTATATATATTCAGAAATTCGTCTGACTTTGGAATTTGAAGCAGCAAGCTCCCAGGCTACTACGTACGTACACTGTAGGATAATTTACATGGGTTTTCTTTGGAACTAGGAATTGAAAAAGATTTCTTGGTGATGAATATCTCTATATCTGGACGCTATCGTTGAAATCCAAATAGTATGACAAAAAACATGTGTATGTGTTTCCAACTTTCCTCTTGTTGATGTGCTTTTTTGTTTCTGGTATATTCTAATATTACCATCTCTCATATAAAATCTCTACTATGCTTTCCTTGTTAGCATCGGTCCGCATGCCCTAATCGCATCTATGAGCAGGACTTGCTCATCCCCTAATTTTGAGGTGAGGGAATTGTTTTTTTATAAAAAAAAAAATTATTTATTTAGATTAAATGGTATGTTGTTTTTTGCACTTAGTATTTTAAATTAATTATTTTTTACCATATTCAGCGCCTAGAAAAATGTTAAATTAATTAATTTCTAGTATATGCAGCATCTTGAATTATTTTTTTATACCACTCAATATCCTGAAATATCTTTCCAGCTGCGCTCATAATCCCAAAATATTTTTTCGACAGCACCTAGTATTTCAAATTATTGGTGCATCTTGGAGTTTTTTAAAAAAATGTTGGATGCACTAAAAATTAATTAATTTAATATACTGAATATTACTAAAAATACCTTAGACCGTTAAATATGCTTAATTCAAACAAAAAAACCTCTTATTTTGAGATGAGCATTTCTTGCTCTTCTTTTGGATGAGCGGGAAATGAGGACTCATCCCGCAACATATGCATATCACCACCTTCACTGACTTTATCGATCCAGAGTACTAATTTTGATCTCAAATCCCTTAATAATGAATTTAATAAAGAAAATTTTATAAGAAAATAATAAATTTAAGAGATAAAATGAATTAGAGTCTTACATTATATTTAAGATAAAATCATCCCTCTCTCTGCTTTAATTTCCTAGTAATTAGTCCCCCAACATATATCACTGCCTTCACTGGATTTTTCACATCAATCTAGTGTATCGCCTTTGATCTCAATTAAACCTTTTAATAAGTGAAATTAATAGGGATAATTTTATAAAAAATTATAAATTAAAGAGATAAAATAAATTAGGGTTTTACATTTAGGATTAAAAATTAACCTTTCAACATTTAACAATACATGACTCACAAAGTTAACCCATGAATGTGTCATGGATCTGTACATACACACATATTCACTGAAAAAATATTCTTATATTCTTCGAATAAAGACCAAAAACAAATATATATTGATATTATTCTATCTTCTCGACCAAAAGGTTGTCAAGACTAGGCTGCTACTGTTATATATAGATCAGTGTTCAAAGGTTTTGAACTATTTAAAATGCCCTTTTCTGGGTAGGATTGCCTTTCACATTAGATTTTTTATATAATACATATACTTACATGTATATGATCCATTAATAATTAGTAATATAGGTAGGTTTTAAGTAGTATATAGTATAACAGTTTTCAAGGGAACTTGGAGCCATTCAGATGATGAAAGTATGTCCCTCTGAAAAGTCAAAAGACTTTGGCAATCTCAGGCTGCAGGATCGAGTTTTTATATATACAAATCACAAAATAAATAAATGAAAGTGGAACAAGACACACACAGTAATATATATATTTTTAAAAGATGTGGTGTCTCGTCCATGATACCCTAGAAGGAAATTTGACCCCCCAAAAAAAAACCTTGGAAGGAATGTAGTCTCCTAGTATTCCTTTGCAGTCAAGTCATCACCAGGATTTGAGCAAAAAAAAAAAAGTCATCACCAGGATAATACACACACTTTCCGGTCCTAATTATAAGATAATATATGAGAGTTTATTTTTGTCCTAATTATAGGACAACGTTCAAATTTTTATCATTCCTAAAAATACCCCTATTGATGTGAATAAGGATTATATAAAATCAATAAGGTAGTTGAAGTGTAAAATTTATATAAAGGCATTTTCAGAAAATAAGTAAAATAAACTAATTTAATCTCTATCCTTAATCCCTCTAAAATCAGTTAAATATGTCCTATAATTAGGACTGGAGGGAGTATTATGTATGTGTCAAGAATTTCAAAGCTTGCTTCAAAATTTTCCACATTATATATATATGTGTGTGTGTGAAAAATTAATCTTTTAAGTGTTTTAAATTTTAATTCACTTATGACTTAGTAGCAGCTTAACTTAACTATGACTCAATGCGACTTAACCTTAAAATTTTGTCGTGTATATAACTTAATATGTTTAATCTCTCAAATTATATAATTTTTTTCAAGATTATCCTTTTTATTGAGCATATTAAAATGGGGTTTTAATCAAATTAGCAGTAGCTTCCCATGTAAATGATTAAATGAAGCATTTACAAAAAATCAACACGCAATTTACACAAACCAACAAGTTAACTAATTAATCTTCTACGATATATTTTTTAAAATAATTAATAATGATGTTGCACTTACATTATTTTCGATCAGAAGAATTATTGTTTAATTTACCGATGAAAGTACGTAAACTTAAGACATATGTTCTATTTTTTGAGTTCATTGATGTCTAGATCAGAGTTAATATAGGATATTAATTAATGCAAACTTGCATGTTGCATAGGAAGTTGAATATTAATCTATAGTGTGTTTAAGTTCTTTATTCTTATTCTTATATATTATAATACATTAATATAAAAATTATACAAATACAAGAGAAGCCGATCGAAAAGATGTGAGAGGTTGTGGTTTTAATCCCGCTTATAAGTTTAAACAGTTGGTATCTGCCTCTGTAATTAAAAAGATGTGAATACGAAAAATGTTGTGCATGAGCGTATGTATATATAATATTTAAAAAACAAAACATGTTTAGAAAATACCCGCATTTGTCTCACGTAAAGAATTAGCATTAGCATAGTAATTAACGAGGGCAACATTAAAAATGATAGTAATAAATATTCTAAAATAGTTGTTGAAAGTCTCTTATAAATGAAAACAAATTATCGTCATTCCAAATATTCTCTTATAAAAAGAAAAAAGAAAAAAAAAAACCAGGAGGGCCGTATGATACAGTCCTTCAATATTAAGATTTCATTGTGTAGATATTGGTTAATTGGTTTAATTTTCTATGAATGAATGTAAGCATAAAATTTATCTTAAATTAAAAAATGAGCTAAAATTTAGTATAAATATACAAAATACTAGTATAAAAAAGGAAAAATTTCAAGAAAATACCTTCAAAATTTAAAAATATTAAAGTAATGATTTTCTACTAAAATGAGTGGTAATGATTTTCTAATAAATTGCTAACTATTATAGGAAACAAAATTAAGGTGAGATTTTTTATATTTTGAAGGTATTTTTTTTTTTGAAAAAAATTCCGATAAAAAATTATAATAAAAGACATGAGTAGTTGTAATGTGAAAAATGTTGTACTACGTGTTTGCATGTGCCAAGGCGGAGTAGAGACAAATGCGTAATGTGATTTTTGTGGGGCTTATTCGGCTGTGGTTGTGATCTCTTGCCCCAACTTTTTTTTTTTTTTTAAAAAAATATTTATCCGTTTCTATTTTTCATCATTATTTTGACTTTTATCTTCCACTGTCGTTTCCTCATTTTTATTTTCTGACCCATCAACTTCATGCAACGTGTCAGTTTTTACCCCCACTTCGTACATTTACTTTTAGATTTTTTTGATGACACATATAGGTAAGATGCAACAAATATAATTATTTTTTTGTCATTGCAAAAAATATAGCAAGAATTTTAATTAATTCTTTTTGAAATAGCAAAATATAAATTCAGCAACAGAATTTTTATCAAAAAAATAATTTCGATGTGAAGGGGAAGGGTTCGGTTCAACCAAAAAAGAATTGAGACAGAGATTGAGGCAAGAGTCTAGAGATGGAGATGGAGATTTTATTAAAAAAAACAAAGAATGAGACATAGAGAGGATAACAAAAGGACATCTTAGTAAAATCAATAAATTCATAAATCTTTAATTAGGCCTATAGGCCTTATTAGAGATTCGTTAAAAGTGCGAGTCTTATTCTGAATTTAAGTATTTTAAGAGGATTTAAATAAGATTTTTCCAAAAATATAAGTATATGCGACATACATATCTAATTGTTTGTTTATTTATAAACAAAAATTTAATCTTCATATTTATCAATTTTTTTCCCAAATAAATTATATAAACACACTCACACACGTATAATTTGCATTTCTTTTTAAATTTTTTTGTGGTACTTCATTTGGTCTAGATATATTTACATGACCTTGATCTACTTTGGCGCACTCATCTAATTCTTTTTCCTCACATTACCCTCATTAATGCACTGTTTTTTTTTCCCCCAATTTTGTCTCCCACATTTAGTGCACTTATATATAAAAAAAAGTATACAAAGGAAAATGACCTATATTACATAGTAATAAAAATAAATAATTAACTTAACTTTTTTTATTATTAATTTATGTGAATTAGCTAACTCAGTCTTATCCTCAGCTAGTATAAAGTATCTTTAGACTGATTAACTCCCAAATAATTTTACCGAGTCCGATCCAGAATTATTACCCATGAAGTGGGATACACACACACACACACTATTTGTACAGAAAAGAACGAATATGCGTTTCTTTTTCAAATGGCAGCGAAATATCCCATATTTAATGCACAGAAAGTGACATTATTGATAAACTGTGAAAAATGCTCCTTATCTTATAAACTTTGTAAAATATAGGCACAAAATTATATAAAATTCCTTATATCCTTTAAATATTGTTCTCTAATCAATACAAATCATTTTGTATTTTTGTGCCAACTTATCCTTCACACCAATTTTCCGTTTGTAACTTCATTGAGTTAGTTAACAAAACCCATTTTTTTTTTTTTTTAAAAGTAGGGGAGTGAGGAATACGAACAAGGGGTAAGAAAATGAGATATTACCTCCGGTCCTAATTATAAGAGCTAGTTGATTTTTTTTTTAAGAGATTAAGGAAGCTAAATAAGTTACTTAATCATATAATATGTTGTGTTTTCTTAGATTATATATTAGTTTATTAATTACCAAACTATTTAGTTTGAAGAAAAAAATAAAAATACTCTAAACTAATTTAATTAGTTTCCTTAATCTCTCCAAAAAAGTCAACTAAATTTCTTATAATTGTGACCTAGGGGGAGTATTGAAATTTAAACAAGGAAAAAATCACACATAATAAGTCTTAAATAAGAAAATTAAATATAAAAATGTCCACATAATTTTGACTTGTAATGAAACAACTCCATTTGTAAATATGGAAGTTTGTCTAGTAATCAAACATGTTAAATTTGACTTATATATATATAATTTACTATATTTAATTTTGTATCTAAGCCCCATGAATAATTTGTTTATGCCTGAATTAGTTAGTGAGTTGGATAGGAAAGAGTAAAAATTATGGAAATTCTTAAATTAGTGGAAATGCAATTAATTAACTCTTGTTCGTTGGACAGATTGATTTAGTAAAGGTAAAAAAAGAAGATAATTAAAGATGGGAAGGAATGGAAGGTTGAAAGGGTAAAAACAGAAAGTGATGTGGAGAACAAGTAATGATGAGGCAAATTATAGTAGAAACAAATAAATATCATAATAACACAAAAGTCCTACCCAAAGTAAAAATATCAATAAAAATAATCACACAAAAGTCAAAATACGAATGGGAGCATCATCATTCCTCCACTATCTTTTCTTGGCCACCCAAGGTGGTCCCCATTTCCCTATTTTAGTCATTTACACATATATCCCATATTCACACCCCTTTTTCCACTTGCAAACCAAAATGGGAATACTATATTTGATTTTTAAAATATGTTATTCAAATATTAACATGAAGAATTTCATGATGTTATATATAATGTACTACAATCATATTTAAATGACGAAGCATGTCATTTTGTCATGTAATTTAGGGGATATTGTTGACTTATTTGTCAAAATTTAACTATTTAGATTTAATTTATGATGGTTAATTTTTAATTTTTTTAGAATATTAGAGTACAATATAGGTATAACATGCTATTTATATTTAATTTATGTTGGTCAAATTTTTTTTTATAAAGAATATTATAACACAATACAGGTATAACATGTTTAATATAAACTTGAAAATTTTGAATTAAATAATTTTAAAAAAAATTAATATAAATGAGGTATCCCTAATCTAACAATCATGGCTAGCAATAACGAAGGATCTTTAACGTTAAAAATGGAAATAAGTGAAAATTTCTGATTGAAAATTCTATTGGTTTGGGCAGGAGGATCTAATATTCTTTTATACACTGAAAATACCGTTTTTCTGCATGATTTTATACACATATTCATAAAGTATACATACTCAAATTTATATTCTTCAAGCCAATAAAATTTTTAGGCAGGGACATTTCACCTGTTTGTTAAAAAAGTTGAAAAAACTTACAAACAAAAGGGCAAAAAAAAAAGGAAAATCACTAAAGGTCTTAAAAAATAAATGTAATTACCAAACAAAAAAAAAACTTTAGTAGAAGTGAGCATTATTACTATGTTACTCCTTCATGTTCTTAATATAAGATATATTCAAAAAATTGATCTTGGTTCTAAATATAAGACATAGTTTTCATATTTATTCATATTACCTCAACAATAATCAAAAAAGAAAGAAATAAGGAAGTTAAAGAAGATGAATAAGGTATATTAAAAGATAAATGTTATACTAAATAACTTAACTAACTTTCTTAATATAATCAAATTAAATAAATATATTTATATTAGAAACGGG
Organism: Acacia melanoxylon; assembly: GCA_019022615.1. Classification (NCBI taxonomy): domain Eukaryota; kingdom Viridiplantae; phylum Streptophyta; class Magnoliopsida; order Fabales; family Fabaceae; genus Acacia; species Acacia melanoxylon. The sequence continues at coordinate 4,952,116 of JAFJYJ010000041.1, read as the reverse complement.
AGGGAGTATCATTGTTGGGGATTATATAATTTTTAGTGTTTTTTATTTATTAAAAAAAGTAATTTAAACCGGGATAATCCAATTGTGGGAAGGCAGCAGGATAAGCTTTGAAAGAAAGTAAATTGTTTGAGACAGAAGGAGTATGATTAAATTAAGGAGATACTATTTAAGGAAGAGAACAAGGATTATGTGGTGGCTTCTCTATCCTTAATCTGAGCTATATCTGTCTGTTTCTCTCTCACACATTATGGAGATGCATAAAAACAATTCACATGGCCTATGCAGACAAATTAGCATTGCCCTCTGTTCCCCGTTTCTCTGCATTCCTAGTCCCATCCCTCCTTTCCCTCTCCAATCATCATCTTCTTCTTCTGCTCTAGCTTCCATTGATGAACCTCAACATCTCTTGAACTGCTCCTGCAATTTCACTTGCTGTCACTACTTTACACTCGTCTTCTATCTGCATTCATCAATACCCACAAATCCTTTTTCATCACAACAAATCTTTGTGCTTCCCTAATTAACTCTTCATTCATATTATGCTTGAATTGCCACCAAAACGATGCGTTTTATACCAGAATTTTATCTCGTAAAAACAAAATGGAATTTTGGAATTTTAAGGACAAAATTTGGGCATTGATTCTAACGTTAAAGCTGGTTCAATGAAAAAAGGTGAAACATTTTTTTAATAAAAAGATATTGTTGGAAGAAGCGAAGCCAGTTTTGGCTTAGGTTAGAAGTCAGAAGCACAGAACAGTACAGATTCCACAGTAATGAGTTGACCCCATTTAAAAAACAAAACTTGGAAAAAGAAAAGGAATAAAAAAAAAGGATCAAAAGAAAAGACAAAGTGATACCTTGAGATTGAAACAGTAAAGAACCGAGGCCTGTGAGGATGTTATGTTTAGGTGCAGGATAGTTAGCCTAAGATCCTCAAGACCCATTATGGTCTTCACCAACTGCCCACTTCTTCTCTTGCACTGAACTTTCAGATTCACATGGTTTTGAATCACTGTTACTTCTATTTCTGCTATATCTGACTTGTTCTGTGCTTTCACTTCTTCACAAAAGTTGGATTCTCCTCCTCCTCCGCGCGACGTCGTTCCATAGCTGAATTCAATCTCATCGTTCCTTCTTATTCTTTTCTGTGCTTCCAGACATTGATGCAGCTGCTCCAATTCCTTCACAAAATCTATTGCACCTCCAATAATGGACGCTTGGTCCCCCTAAAATGGCATTTTTATCATTGAAAAAGCAGAGGAATGGAATTTGAAGAATTGGGTTTGAGTGTACAGAGGTGGTCGTTCGTTTATGAGACAAAAAGATTTGACTTTTAGGATGAGAAAAAAATAAACGAGGGGAATTGAAGAAATGGGGTTTATGAAAGAATTGATTACCTTTTGAATATAGGAAGGGGGCATGAGTGATTTGAGAACACTAAGGTGGTCGTTCATTTGACGGCGGCGGTTGCGTTCGACGGCAATGTGGGTCATGCGTTGATTCTCCACGTCTTCCTTGCTCTTAATTAGTCTCGTTGATCTCTTCCTTTTTCTCCTGCAGTTCCCAGATTTCGCCGGCGAAGGCGACGACGGCATCTCCGCCGTCTCGTGAGTGACGCAGCTCTCTAGCTCCGGCGGCGCGTGAATTTGAGTCTCCATTGTTCTAGATAAGCACGTTGTTCTTTCCCTCTCTTCTTCGCATGGTTTCTTCTGGTTTACAAGTGTCTGAAACTGAAAGTTGGAATCTATGAAGGGAAAAAATTGTGGGTTTTGGGATTCCACACTCTGAAGCATCTCAAGAAATGGCATTTTATCCTCCAAACTCGATAGTGATATCAAAAGCTCTTCTTCTTCATCTGATTGAAAGTTCACTCCCATATACTCACCAACGGACTGAAACAAGAAGATAAATGAAAAACGTAAAATAAGCAAAGAATATAGCATCCCACCATTGGGGGTGGGGATTCAGTTTCAAGAGCTGAAATAGAAGGAGTAAGAAAAGAGGAACAAGTATATGGTAGAATGTTGTGAAAAGAGAAGAGTGAGAGAGAACATAGCAGGAAAATAACACACACAGCAATAAATGCAAAATATTTTAAGGAGTAAATGCAGTACTGTTTCATGGTTCTAGAAATGGGTTATCCAGAAAAAGGCAAAAAACAAATGATGAAACCAAAAAAACAAAAGGAAATTGAGTAAACAAACAACGAACATACACAGGAATTGATGGGTCCTTGAAGCCCCTCCATCAGAGAGAACCGATCTTTAAATTCTTCCGTAGAGAGAATTAAGTTGCTGGTATGTGTGTGAGAGCGATGATGATACTAACAAAACAAAAGAGATAATAAATGTAATCCCCAAGAAGCACAAGGACACTTTGTAATAAATAATAATATCTATCCCTTTGCTTTCTGATGATGTGCTAACAATACATGCTCTTCTTCTGCAGAATGTAACCCAACAATAAATGCTGTGGCTTGAAAGGTTAAAACATGAGATGGTGGGGGGAATTGTTCAGAGAGAGGAGATGGATTGTGGTAAGAAACGAAAGGTGGAAATTTAGAAGAGATATGGCAGACGATGATGCATATGAAACTGTGAGAGTTGGTGAGAGAGAGAGAGGTTTAAGAAGAGAGAGAGAGAGAGAGAGTTGTGTTGTGTGTCTGGTTTCAAAGGTCCCAGCATTATTGGCGGTGTCAATTTTGTCGAGCAGCGAGGACAGACAGTTGTGGGACTCTGCGTCTCTCTCTCTCTCTCTCAGTTTCTCTCTCTTTCTGTTTCAGTTTCTTTCTTTTGCTTACTTGCATATTGAAGAGTACGGAAAAGAAAAGGAAGAGAGGAAGGAAAAGGAAAAAGAAAGGACCTTGGAAAGGCCTTGTGTGGATTGTGTCCCTCCCTAGTCTCTGATGATGGGTCATCTCTCAATTTCCGCAAGACTTATCATTCTTTGGAATAAATTACTCATATTGTCTCCAAATTGTTGTTTATTTTCCTTTTGACCCATCACCTGTCAATTTATGGTTTTATCCTGCACATGGAGTTTAAGTACTATGGCAAGCTGAACCTCTTGGCTCTAGTTCAGCAAAGACTGGGTTGAGTTTGGAGTCCAGTGAGATTTTTTTTAAGAACATTGCTAACATATGGGTATAATATAGGCGTATAGCTGTTAAAATTTAAAAAGTTTTGTGTTTGGATTAACTTTTTAAAAAATTGCTTCTGGTTTTTGGTGATTTTAGAGAATTGATTTAGAAGAATAATTTTGAAAAGGAGAAAAGAATAGTTTACGAAGAAACATTATTTCCATTTCCAATGATTCACATTAGGTGCACATCTCACACCTTATGTGGAGGGATGAGCATTTATAAATGTTTCTCCTGTAATATCAGTATCTTGGAAACTAATTAATTTAAGATATTTGGTGCAAAAAATATTTTAGAAAGCAGTATATAATTTAAATCTAAATAAAAAATATATATAAAAAATAAAATAAAAATGTTTCATCCCTCTAATTAAAGGGATGAGCATGTAAGAAGCATATAAGGTGAGAAGCACCTTATGTGCTCCTGATTTGCAACAGCAAACCATGGTTTGAAGAGTTAGGAGAATACTTGAGTAACCATGGTTTTAAGGGCCTGTTTGGGATAATTTCAAAAGCTTAAATAAGTCATGTGTTCTCAATTTCAAATGAAAGTTGAAACTAAATTATTGATCATTTAGCGTAAACTGACCTGATGAGTTTGAGATCTTGAAGCCTATTTTTTTGCCCACACCTCCTTACTTCGACACTGCCCACTTTTCACCACCGCTATTCTAAATACAAATCACATTAGAAAAAGTTCATCAGAATAAAGGTCCATCAAGAAAAGTACATCAGAAACAACTGTTACTTCTACCACTGCTATCTCAAACAAACCCTAAAAGTGTTCTAAATAGGGAAACACACACCCTTTTTCCCCCTCAAGAGACTATGCTGTGTCGAAAAGGGGGGGGGTTTTCAAAATAGCCTGTTGATATTGGCCCCAGCTTTAAACAAAGTTTTAAAATTTAAATAAAATCGAGTGAAGGTCCATAAGTTGTGCGAAAGAGAAAAAAGAGGAAGTGATATTATTCACTCTCTCTCTTTTCTTAAGTAATAAGTGTTAATTGGTGTTTATTTTGATTTTAAGGGCAAGATCTCAATACAACTTGTTTCTCAAAATTATATAATTTTTTCCTAAACTATACTATCAATTTAAAAAATTAATTTCATTATTTTTTATTTTAAAAATTGATTACCTAACATCTATATTTTTAAAAAAGAAATATAATTTATGAATAATTTATCAGCATACGAATAAGGATTTATGATGGAAACGACACGTGCGTTGAATTTGACCGATTAATGTGTTTAGGGTGTAGAGCGGGGACCAAGGGCTTTATCACTGAAAGAGGAAACGACGCTTGTGGTGTCGTTTAAGCTCATGGCATAGGAGCCCTTTGGGAATGAGCTTGCGGCACCCTACGTGCCCCATAGGCCTATAGCTATCCTGTAGCATCCCCAGGCTTTATTTTAATTTTTGAAAAAAATATATTTCAGATATTGAGTACTGCTAGAAAAATATTTTAGAATATCGATGTTACAAAGAAAATATTTCTAAATGCAGGATTAAAAATTAATTAATTTGAGATATAGAGTGCAAAAAATATTTTAGAATGCACCATACAATTTAATTGAAATAAAAATAAAATGGTTTCCACCCCAAAATTAGAAGAATGAGCATGAAATGTAAACCTCTACCCCAATCTTATTCACACATTCCGTGCATCAACCTCCTTAACCCTTAAACGAAGAGACTGCTTTTAAGATTTAAACCCGTACCAGTAATATGGTAAAATAACTCACCCACCTAAAAGACTAAAAACTCAAACTTATCTTTTATAATATACCATTTGTTTGGGTTAATGAAATATTTGTATGAAAACGAAATTAGAAGGAGATAACATTTGATGAGACATAAACATGTACATTTGTATTTAGTTGGGCAATGATATCCTGATAAAAAATAGCGCACAGAGACAATAAAATTTTTCGTCTTATAAGGCGATATTAAGATTACTGGCCAGCCAGTTTTCCCTTTTTCTCCATAGAATAAAAAACCCTTCTTCTGCGTGCACTTTGATTTTGACATTTAGTTACACGACGTGTGTGAACACGAATTCACCGCCAAGAAGAAACACACATGCACATTTATGTATGAAAACACTTCAACATCAATGGAGATAATTCTGTCATCTATATAAACCAGTAACCTTATCTTCCTATCTTCATCAAAACTTTTCCATTTAACTTGAACTATCTTGTCATTATTTGTTTTGAAATTAAAGTAACCGGGTCCTAAACTAAACATCACCAAGGAAAGCCTGAAATATCAAGACACATTGAGCACTTAGAAACTCAAATTCAGTACAAATCTTCCTAAGAAATCACACTCCTCATAACATTTTACCCAAGACCTCACAATCTCATCCTCATCTTATTAGTAATTCACCAGTGAAAAACTGGCAGCCCCATTAAGTGGCCAACAACTTGAGTTGGCTCTTTCAAGAGAATAACTCATAACCCTTTTTACATTCACACGTGCTTGTGAGTGACACATGTTGGGTGGAAGGGGTCCCATTTTTTTGTCCTCCAACAGGCCTAAGACGTTTCAATGAGCAGTCTTGTGTACGTGAAGCCATATAAAGACAGACAGATATCAATTGAAGCAACAACAGTTTCAGACCACACTAAAATACCAGAAAATCACAGAACTACCAAACAGATCAACCTAACCAGAGGTCAACCTGCCATCCTAAAACAGGTCAGGATGATTTCCCTCATTTTTTGAAAAACACCAGAGTGTTTCACACGTATAGCTCAAACCTTATTAAGTCTCTTTAAATTACTAGAAAAGCATATGATGCATTATTGAGGTCAAGGAAGTTGAATTCTAGAGTGTGGGGGGACAAAAAGCCAATTGACCTAAAGAGAGAACTAGCGCTCTATCTGAATGGTCACATGACTTATGTTGTAAACCCTTTTGAGATAGACTACAACCTTGTCCAACATTAAGTCTGCATCAGCTTCTGGTCTAATTTTCACATGGCAAGCCAGTAAAACCTTGCCCACTGTAATGGCCCATATATGCAACTCATGAACAGCCACAACTTCCTCCATGTCCAGCAGCCCCTGTTCAAGTTGAGTTGCGTCTATCTCTCTTGGCGTGCTCTCCATCAGGACTTCGAGTATGCTTCGCAGCATATTGATCGTTGTCCCCAAAACAATCACCGAGAATACCAGTGTGCAAATCAAGTCAACTACTTTCCACTCGGGTTTGTACCAAACGATTGCTCCCCCAATCATTACCCCGACACTTTGGATACAGTCCCCAAGTACATGGAGATAAGCCCCTCGCACATTAATGTTCCATTCTTTCTTCTTCTCTGAGCTGCCTTCTGATCCAATGAGAAGTGGTTCGCTGACATCGTCATGACTATGGTGATGGGGCTTATCTCTTGAATGTTCTTCATCGTGATGGTGGTGATGGGCAGAAACTACAGATCCATGGTCATGTCCATGATCATGCCCATGCCCGTGCGCGTGACCCAATAGAAGAGCCATGATAATGTTAACCAATAGACCAAATGCAGAAACCAAAAACATTAATAGGCCATTAACCTCCTGAGCACCAGCAATGAGTCTTTGAATGGCTTCAAAGACCAGAATCCCAGTAAGCAACCATATTAGTTGGATAGAAACCAAGGTTCCGAGAATCTCTATCCTGAAAAATCCATACGACTGACGAGGGGTGGCTTCCCATCCAGCAGCCCACAAAGAGAATAATGAGATGGCAAAGGCTGCAACATCTGAAAGCAAGTGTGCTGCATCAGTCAATATTGCAAGACTATTAGCTTTGATGCCCCCAACAACTTCAATGCTCATGAAAATAACACAAAGAATGACTGCCATCAGAAGTTTTCGCATGGAAGTCATCCGTTCTCTGGAATCCCTAGAGATGGATCCGGCATCTGCAAACCCACATGGTGCTTCCCCACAAACCTTACTTCTCCCAAGAGCCCTTCCAACATCAGAGCTGTGTCCACGAATTTCAATCACTTCTTGTGCTTCCATCTGGAATACAACACTGCTCAAAATGTTATTTTCTGCAAATTGGTGAAAAATAACTGCAAAACGTAACAGCAATCAAGGAGTAAAGCATTTTTCAAAACCTAAGGTAAGTAATTATTGTGTTTCCAATGTTATAATCCTCGAAATGAAATTGCACATGACTTAAGTCAGAAGAACATTTTGAATATTTATACATACAATACAAAAATCATGTCTGCATAATGCTTCAAAAGGGAAAAAAGAAAGAAAGTGTTAAAGTGCCAAAAATTCAGGAAGTATATCACAAGAAGCTGCTGGCATCCTGAACTTAAGAATGAAACAAAAGTACATTCAAATCCAAACCTTCCAAAAACAGTGTAATCTTCCTCCAATTCATTAACAGTTACATGCGCTATGGGACGTGTAAATGGGATATAAGCAAAAATATGAATAAAGTACTATATTATATTATGGTGCGATTTCGACCATCAAATATCAAATGAAAAACAAAGGCATGCATTGACGAATATTGACATGAATGTTAGAAATAATGAAATTTTATTTGACTCATTAGAAATATATGTGTTTAGCTTTGTCAAAAACAACAAGGGTTCGAGAAGATCAAACGAAGGAGCCTTAATCTCCGAGTTGCAAATAGGTCATAATTTCTCATAGAAAGAGTATAAGGACACGAAGTTGTTTGCTGGTATAAAATCATGACAAAATTTTATTCATGGAATGGCCAAAAAATTATTCAGCAAACATTCGTCACAATAAGGACTGATTAATGAACCTGGGTTTCAATCTGGGAACCAATATCCAGAAACTCTAGAAGGAGAGGCAGAACGAAAAACAGAACAGAATATTCATCGCCCGAACGAATTCAATAAAATCCCCAAACGCATATATGGCAGAAAGTTCCTTTTTTGAAAACAAAAGGTAGTAGCAGGAATCAAATGGGACAATGTAGAAAGTTGAAAATTGAAAGAGATGGGATAAAATTTTCAAAAGGAGAAATTGGAAGGACCGTACCAGGAAGGACTTTATCGGCGGAACTGTTGGGATTTGGGGTTTACGAACCTTTGATTTGTAGCTATCAGAATATCGTAGTATACTAGTATTATTCATTGTTCAGGTTCGTTTTTTTTTCCACCTCACCCCCTAGGCGGGTATCTGGTTGAAAGTTTTTATTTTTGGCAATAGTGGGCCCAAGGCCCAGAACTACAAAACTACCTAACTTGTCTCTTATGTTAACTCTGACAATAGTCCATGCAATTCTGAAACAATCCAACCTAAACACGAACGTAAATAAGGTTGGCCAATAAAGGACTGTCTTGACTTTTGTAAGCATTCAAAACTCAACTTCACCATTGCCCAACATCCGTTAGGAGCAAGTAAAAAGAGACTTGTTTTTCCTTAATCACGTCCTCAGTTTAAAGCGTGAGAATGTAGAAAATAGTGTTGGAAGCTCTTCCCCCACAATCGTGAGCTCGATTTGAGGCGAATCCCAATTAGTTGGAATCGAAGATTCCAGTGAACTAGGTGACAAAAAAAAAAGGCTAGTCCCTTGTAAATAAAGTAACAGAGGAAGGTTCAAATTTTTTTAAGAAGGGTACTCACATCTGGAATCTAACCGTACCTTAAATAGGATCATCTCTAATAAAATATACCTGTGCACATAAAAAAACTCAATTTTTATTTGTAGGTTTTACTGACTCAAAAAATCATTTATATATATATATATATATATATAGTGTGTGTGTGTGTGCAAGAGTGTTCTTTTAGTGAAGGTCATTTTGTTTTTGGTGCAATTGGGTGTTAAACATATGTGCATCTTTCTAAGAGGATTTAAACCTTTATTTATCATTTTTTTATAAGAAAATTTTAGGAGAGGGGTTGGACTCACCCACAGTCCAAGGGCAGGGCGCTTGGAACACACTTCGCAAAAAATTCAGGACTAAGAGCCTTTATTTATCATGTTGTGGGGGTGTTGGAACACACATTTACTCAAATAAAAACGAATGGCATCCAGTGAGATGGCTAGGTCAAGAAACTAATGTCATCACTAGCAGTAGGAAGGTAAATGAAATGACTCCTATACAGTTGATCTTGTATAAAAACTGCATAATATATAATGGGAAATAAATGTCTCCATTGATTTCTCTCTCAATTTTCCTTTCATTGAATATCTCAATCATTAGATTAAGTTTTAATAGTTAAGATTTAATGTTATAATAATATTTTTATATAGTATTAAATTTCAATAATTAAAGCTTGATTTAATAATACAGACATTTAATAAAAAGGAACGAAGAAAGAGATCAATTGACATATTCCTCTCCCAATAATATATAACCCATCACAAGATATGCACAGCTTCAAGATTTTCACTGGGTTATTACGTAGACATGATATATCAACATTTTATTAATGTGATATATAATTATGAGCAAATTAATTATTTATGTTAAAAGGCCTTAATAACTTACACGTCACTGGCTCAAGTTTACACATGAATACATCTACACATGATGCAACGATGAGGAGATAATTGAACAGAGAAGAGAAAATGATGAAGAGATCATGCTTGTACATATTTGGAAAATGCTATTCTAATATGATTATTGGAATAAAATTTAAAGTAATTACAAATTAATGAAATTATAAATGTGTTTAGATAAATAACATATATGATTTTATTTTTTTTAAAAAAAAGATTTCGTAGACGGTATTATGAGTTATGACTTATGAGTATGACCATGCCGTCGTCCCAACACTTTACTGGTTAGTAAATAGATAGATTGACCCTATTTATTAACTATGATATATCATACTCCTTCCGGTAATAATAATAAAATATAGTTGATTTTTTTAGAGAAATTAAGGAAGCTAATTAAATTACTTTAGAGAATTTGCATTTGTATTTTTTTTCTTCAAACTAATTAGTTTGACTAATAAACTAATATATAATTTAAAGATACACAACATATGAAACGATTAAGTAACTTATTTAGCTTCCTTAATCTCTCTAAAAAAAAGTCAACTAGGTCTTATAATTATGACCGGAGATACTATGTTTTTACTTTGTATTGATAGGGGGTGTGTGCATATGATTGAGGCTGAACCAGAAGTAAACCCGGTTCGATGCCTTGGATTTATTGGAAGCACTTCACAAAGCGTTCAACTTTGACCCTTGCTGGTACATGTAACATCCCATTTGAAAACGGCGGAATATATTTTTTTTTTTAAACGTTTCCAAATATTTCAAGCAGAAGTAATTAGAGTAGAGCATTGGAGCGAAAGAAAGAATCGATTCATAACAAACATCAACCACAGTGTAACATTGTAATGATTACATTAATCCTAGAGTTTAGAAATGAAATAGCGGAATGACGAAATAACGTAATAACGAAAACGATAAGATAGAAATAGTCTTCCGCCGCACGTCTATTCCGGCACTTGCCTCGATCCCCGAACCGTGGTCCTCCCGACCACGAAGCTACAACTGAGATTCAATTCACCATATTGAATCTCGAGTAACGGTTAACCTCATACCCAAACAATACAATATACGAGACAACGATATTTCTAGAGCTAATACCACAAGATATCATAAGCATACAAACGATGCATGATCATTATGCCGACAAACATAAGCACAAAGCAATATGTAAAGCCCCATAAGGTAAACAATAACAGCCTGCACTATTCACCAAAGTGCCACGATAATTACTCGTGTCCTCGCGCTAGGAAAACAAAACGGTGTTACCAAAACTATAACCCGTATAACCGTAATCACGTATAACGGTCTACGAACATATCATTGACATATAAGTATTTAAGATGTACAAGATTAGTGTTACAAAGACGCGTCCGTACCTTCGTTGACGACGTTAGGTACTTCGGCGGAAAAACGTACTTTTACGGAAAAACGTGAAATGTTCGACAATGACACGTCGGGCGGCGTAACGGCGGCAAATCGAGTTTCGATGCCCTATCGAGTAATATCACTTTCATTAGTGATTTGACATCATAACGGCATTTTAGGTAAAAATTACCATTTTGCCCTTCTACCCCTAATTTGGCGGAATTTCGCGGAACTTCGTTACTTTGACCGTATTCCATTTCAAAATTATCCCCACTATGTTTTTACCTCGTCAGGCATCTTTCAATGCAATGAGGCATAAAAACAAGCATAGGAACAAATTCTGAAACTTCCTAGATCAAAACAACAGTTCTACTATAACTACCGAAAGAACTACGGAAACTAAAAACTAAGGACAGAAGAACTTACTCGGAGCTAAGGCAAAACTTTTGCAGAGCTTCTCACTCTAAGTTTCGGCCAAGGTAGAGAGAAGAGGAGGTGTGAAGAATGAGAGGAGAGGAGGTGCTATTTATAGAAGAAGGGAGGACAAGGTGGGAATTAACACAAAAGTCTTCGGATCGGATTCCGGCCGTTGGATCGCATTTTTTAGGACAAAGCAATCTTGGCCATTCATGGTCAAAACCGACCTCTTGGTCCCCCAAAAGTCAAAGATTGAGTTTTCATCTTGCTTTATGGCCTCCTATCCGATAAAGCTACTCGATCGATCCGTTTCGCGATTTCGCCGAAAACTCAAAAATCTGGGCATGTAACTTTGAAGATCTTTTCATCCTCTTTCATATTATCTATTTTGATCCTCTTTTTGATCATATCCAGGTATTCTCCGGTGCGTCGGAAGATATTCGGACAAACGCGTCCGATTTACTAAATCGCTTCCGATAGAACCAACTTCGGACAATAATTCGCCGAATCGTAAACGTCCAAAGTGGTTGCCTAACTTAATCCCGTGTTTGAAAACACGCAATTGTTTCTATAGGTTCTCACTTTGCCTATCCGGCTCTACTCTATCTGATCGCTTTCCGTCTTATTAGGAATTAGGGTTTTCGGTTGCGGAATCGACGTCCTGGTAAATTCTTTCTTCGTGTAAAAATTCACTTGTTCTTAATTTGATCAGTCTGAAAATACTTTTACCTCTGGTTTACCTGTAGAATTTATTTCTAACTTTTCCCTCGATCTGCCTATATATAAGGTGACTCACCGCATTATATTATTATTTTATTCTAATTACCATTTTAATTATTTAAACAATTCTTTTTAATTAAAAATAACCATAATTTCGACACCCTCTTTTAAAAATTCAGATTTATTTATTTTTCTATAATTTTTTCCATTTTTTAAAAATATAATATTTTTTACCAAAAATTCTGTTTTACCCCCGCCTTCGTTAGGGCTTAATCGCCTAATTTCTTCGTTTAGTGATCTTTTCAGGATCAGGTTTCTTCATATATTTATCTTTACTAATTTACAGTATATTGTTATCTTTCAAACTTCTATACTGATATTGTCATTTTATATCCTGTGTAAAATATTAAAAATGTTTACCCCATCAAGTTACTTTATGATTAAAATGCTTTTTAAACTTTTCTTCATGTTATTTCCTCTGAAATAATTTATTAAATTCTCATAATTAGGGATAACACTTCTATATTTTTCTCATAATTTTTCATGATCTTTAAGTATTTATCATAATGTCTTTAGACTGTTTTTTATCACCATGATATCATTTTCGGTCATTCTGTTCATCGATTTTTTTCGTAACTTTTTTGACAATTTACTCTATAATTATAACAATTTTCTATAACATTTTTATCTCATGAATTTACTTCATTAAAATATTCTTTAATTTTCCTTTATCTCAGAAATTCCAGATTTGCTAAAATCCGGGTATTACAGTACAAAAAGCCCTGTTGAAAGATTTACACTCACGACTCACCTAATAGTACTTGAATTTAACTATACACTCCTCCAATACTTGAAAGGTAAACTTTCTTTAATGGGGTATACTTTTGAGATGTCTAAAATTTCGATGCATTTATAGTATCTCAATTATGGGTTAAGGTGCAAAAATGCACATGAGCTTTTACCCAAGATGCACCTAGTACCATATGTTTTCCGGAGGTGTAAAAATGCACATGAGCTTGTAAAACTAGAGCAAAAATATCATCACAGTTAAATCTTTTTAACAGACGTTACATACATTATAAAAATACCAAAATGCCCTTTATCTCACAAAAACACCCTCTCCCTCCCCAACCTTCATCCTCTGCAACTCTTTTCCAGCCAAGAACAGTGATGATACCACACACCAAAGGAAATAGCAGTTGCCAAGATCTACAAGTTATGCAGAATTAGATTGTTTTTAAGGAAGAAACCTGATGCATTAATAAGATCACAAAACCCAATTCAAAATAGAGTTTGACAAAGAAATTGCAAAGCATAAAGAAAGTCACAAAGACCGCATTCCAAATTTGAAACTTCGATTCCAAAAACCATATAGCAATCAGGGAACAAACCTGAGTGAACTATAAATGGTGTTAAACTCATATTCCAAAAACCATGAGCCAAACTCTCTCTCAAGTGCTTGCAAATTCTAATTTCTGCAACAAACCCAGATTTGTTTTTCTTCGACTGAACAAAACCATATATAATTCTAGGCGTTCAAACTCCCAACTTTCTCAGATTTACCTCGTTCAGCGACTTGCCTGTTCAATACCTTTTATAATACTAATATTTACTTGGTTTGAACAGAGAGCTTTTAATTTCTTTTCCTAAATATAAAATCATCACCTAATAATAGAAGGAATTTCCTGGATTTTATCGAGCGATGTCCAGCTCTCTTACCTTTGCACAACTTCCGACCCGTTCTTCTTGTGCCCTTCCCACCATTAACAACCCTCAACTCAATGTACGCCCTTCAAATAAACTCGGTGGCAGAGTCACCCGATTCTCAGTTGCGAGGAAATCATCATGCTTGGTCAAGAAGAACTTTCTCGGAAGCCGATTGCGTTCGTGCAAAGCGCCGGGATTGAAGAAACTACACGTTTAGAAGTCCGACGGTTCTGGGCGGTGCCGGATAAGCCGCTTGGCCTCTATGATCCAGCTTTGGATAAGGACTCTTGCGGGGTTAGATTCATGGCGGAATTATCGAGTGAGCCCAATCGCTCTCCATTATGGCGGCGAGGAGGCTAGAAGGAGACATAGATGGTGGAGGGTTCCAAGGGTAAAGTGAAGGGCAGAAAAGGGATTTAAAAATTGTATATATTTTTATTTTTTAAATAATGTGGGTCTTACTAACAGAAGTTAACCTCTTTTAACGGCATGTGCATTTTTGCTCTGGTTTTACAAGCTCATGTGCATTTTTGCACCCCCCGAAAAGCATATAGTGCGGGTGCACCTTGGGTAAAAGCTTATGTGCATTTTTGCACCTTAACCCCCCAATTATTGATATAAGACTAAATTTATTAATTTGAGGAGATTAAATAAATTACTTAATTATAACAAATGTTATATAATCTCCCTATCATTAGATTATAAATCGACAAATTAGTTTAGAGAAAAATAATAAATACCTTAAAATAATTTTATTAGTTTCCTTAATTTTCTTAAATTAATCAATTCGATCTTATATTAAGAATTAAAGGTAGTAATGATTTTTCACTCATTCTCTTTTACTCACAGTCTCTTTGAAAAAAAAAATTCTTAATCATTTATTGCCTTTAACAATTTTTTTGACCGTCTTCTTAATAGAAAGTATAGGAGGGATCAGTAATACTCCTTCCGGTTCTAACTATAGGAACACTTTTGTAGTGCAATTTGCACTACAAAAATGTTCCTATAATATAATTAGGACCAGAGATAGTATAAAATAAGGCTATTAAACTCAGACCGGCCTTTGAACCAGTCAAGGTAGTAGGTCAAGAGTCAGTATTGGAGTCAAACCAGAGCTAACCCGCAGCTAGACCAGTGAGCAAGTGAAGATTCTAAAGTTATTAATATAAAATTCTAAACAAGTTTTTTTAGAAAAAAGGAAACAAAAAAAATAGTGACATGGGTTAGTGGTTCACTCGGACAGGGTAGGTGGCCGGTCCATACCGAATTTAATAATCTTGATATAAATCACATGCTAATTTTGTATGAGAGAGAAAAAAGAGAGAGAGAGAGATAAATTATTCGTCATCAGCTATCACTAATTGGTATCTGGGGTTGTTAAGAAGATTGAGCCATAAGCTCGAACTTGTTAAAGTCACAGAGAATCCTTAGATTCCAATCACCAATCATATATTCGATATCACACGTACGATCGAATCCGATTCCTATCCACTACCTCTGCTCCTGTCTTTCCTTGTTTCAAACTTCAAGTGTAAGTATTGAAATTTATCCGGGTAATAAAATTTGTTTAATATCAATTTCATTTTTTATATTTCAAATACTTTTTTCAATTGGTCCAACATGCATGCATGCAGTTGCCTAGCTTTCTAATATTGATTAGAATTTCGTAACATTTTAAACCTTTTAAAACTATACAGGAAAAGAAAAGGCAACTAATTGTGAAACTCATGATCAAATATTTTATCTTGCCATCAGCTAATTATCATATATTACCTCCGGTCCTAATTATAAGACCTAGTTTATTTTTTTTTTGAAAAATTTAGGAAGCTAAATAAGTTACTTAATCATTTCATATGTTGTGTTTTCTTAGATTATATATTACTCCCTCCGGTCCTAATTATAAGACATAGTTGATTTTTTTGGAGAAATTAAGGAAGCTAATTAAATTACTTTAGAGTATTTTTTTATTTTTTTTTTCAAAGTAATTAGTTTGACTAATAAACTAATATATAATCTAAAGATACACAACATATAAAATGATTAAGTAACTTATTTAACTTCCTTAATCTCTCCCAACAAAGTCAATTATGTCTTATAATAAGGACCGGAGGTAGTAGTTTATTAGTCAAACTAAATAGTTTGAAGAAAAAAATAAAAATAAAAATACTCTAAGCTAATTTAATTAGCTTCCTCAATCTCTCCAAAAAAGTCAACTACATCTTATAATTAGGACTGGGGGGAGTATAAATTTTTAACTTCAAGATCTTAAACAATTTTAATATTTTAGATCGTTATTTGATAAAATATAATAATCAAATAATTTCTTACTTACCACAAAAATGTGCGTGTACAGTTTATAAGAAAAATAAGTATACAGTTTCATTCTTAATTCATTGGTTTAAATTTTTTAGTTCTCACTCACTCATTCCTTCATATTATATTGAACAGAGACAAAGTTATTTATAAGAAAAATGAAGATACGTTTAAAAATTATTCAATTTTAGTAAATAGTTAATGAAATATGTTAGAAAAGAAATTACTAGTTATTGGTATTATATTTTTGGCGAAATAATAGTTATTATTATTTGTTAATGTTTGGTAAATAAAAGCTCAAGGATAATGCGATATCATAAATTGACTTGTATAATTTCTTTTGGAGAGACTGAGTTTGGTCAAAATATTCTCTTTACCCTTTTTAAAGACGATAAAGAAAAGTTCTGCTTTCTTCTTCGTCCTGCATGAATATTATGCCACGCGTCCAACTCACACACTCACACACACCAAAGTACGTGTGCCTAAGAGAATAAATGAGTTCATTTATGCTTTTAATTTTTACGTATCCACTTTTTTTCTTTTTTTTTTTTGTAATTTGGGTCGCCGGAACAAGGCATGCGTTTAAGTTTAAAGAATGTTTACATATCATTCACAGATAAGGTATTCACACCAATGAAATTTAAACTTTCAACCACCAACTTTACCAGATGGAAGTTGGTACATGTTCAATTTAAACACAAACTTTGATATATAATCTGAGCACCCAGAAGATCAGAGGCTGTTATTTAATGAAAAAATTTCAACAAAACGAAAATATTCTCGGCGTAAACTTTAAGCTCCAGCATAAAATTATAATCAATACACAGCGGCCTTCAAAGTATTCAGACGATCGACTCATGAGCTTGATTGATGAGTTACGTGCATAATAAATGAAGACAAAAATAGAGACAAAGCTGGTTCTGAAATTGAAATGTTGACAAGTTGATTACACTTATTAGAGACATGAATCATCAATATAAGCAAGTTACAGAATTCAGAATTCAAATATCTACAACGCACGGCGGATTTGCCAGCAATGGAACCTGACCTACAAATCCTTTCTTGAGGCCTATCATGAGATCACACTTCGTGTACATTCCATAGTGCGCTGTTCTTATGGCTCCGGCCTTCCACCGTACCCTCCCCTGCACCACCAGCCTCACTCCCACCACTCCATAGCTCTCTTCCGCCGCCAACCCATTCACGACCTCTGCCGACACCGGCAGAGGAGATCCCCCGATCATTGGCGATACCGACACGGCGCTGTGCCGATCCTGGTGCAGCGGCGGCAGCATGATCGGGGCCGTGATCGCCTGGTTCCGGTACAACACGAAGGCCGAGAGCCTGTCGTAGTGGATGGAGTCGCGGCGGTTCGGGTTCCTGATGTGGATGGTGAATTGAAGCGTGGTGGTGAGGAACGGCGGCGCTGTGGCGTTGAAGCCGTAAAAGGCGGCGCCGATGACGGTGAATCTGGGCTTGTGCGGGCGGTAGACTAACCAGAGGACGAGGAGGGTGATGCCGGCTAGGAGGAGGAAGATGGTGATGCAGGAGCAGATGGCGCGTATGGGTGCGTGAGATCTGTAGTCTTTGCCGGCGGCCATGCAGCGTTTCTCGCTTGGGAGGTGGTGACGGTGGTTTTGGAGTGGGCTGGGGCTTGGAGTTGCTCCTGGTGGTGGTGGAGGGCTCGGGCTCTGGCAGGCTGCCATGGGAGAAGCTGATTTGTGTAGCTAGTGAGGAAGAAGAAAGTGAAGCTGTGTGGAGGTGAAATGGATAGGAGTCTAAATTGGACCAGAAAAAGAGAGATGATAAAGCGAAAAGGATTCGATGGGTCACTACTTGGAGCTAAAGGAGAGGTCAGTTTCTCGTTTTTCAAGATTAATGAAGTAAGGATTACTAAACTATATATGTATTAGTAATTAGTGTATGATCTCTTAATGGATTAGTCTTTCTAAGTGCGGTGTTTCCTTTTTCTTTTTTTATAATAAAGTTTATGGAAGTTGGGTCTCAAGAGGCGGTATATATACCTTTAGCTCAAACCTTAAAGAGCACTTAAAAAGAACGTCCACCAACGAAAAAAAATGATATTCAAACTTACAACGTTATGATTATGAACTAATCTTTTTAGCAACTGGACTAACTTTTGTTGGCAACTGTTCATTGTCTGTTTGCATTTTGCTTTTCTTGTTTGAGTGCTTTCACTTTGCTTTTTGTTTCCATTTAAGCCTTTCTTTTTCGCTTGCTTTTGCTGAGAATAATACTTTAGTTCCTTAATTTCACACTTTGAGATAAGATGTATGAGGGCAATGTTTAGATTGATCTTGAAGTTTCTGGTGTACGATATATTCTTCGAATTTGTGGAATAACATTGTTTTTTAAGTAATATTTTTGGCCATCTGTTTCAAGTAATGTTTATATATATATACACACGCGCGCGCTCTGTTTGTCAACTTTAGTATACCCAATTGTATGAATCTTGTCTTTACCTTGTTGTCCAGTGGAAAGAGAGAAGGAAGAAAATGGGTCTGTTTGAGATAGCGGTGGTAGAAATGACTTTTATTTTTTATGGATTTTAATTTTCCTGATGTGATTTGTGTTTGGGATAGCGATGACAAAAGTGTCTTTTATTTCTAATGAACACTTGTTTGACATAGCTTTTAAAAAGATAGATGAAATGAAAAATGACTGAAAAGTATATGAATCAAATTCATATATATATATATATATATTGTGTATAAAATGTGATAATTTGAGATAAAAAATTAAAAATAAATATAAATTTGCTAAATAAAATAGTATTCACCTCAAATAAATAAATAAAAAACATGCTCGAACTCTTCAAGGGGCAAACAAAAAAGAGAAATCCATAATTCACCTCAAATTTTGATTATGCAGGTTAAAATATCTTTCACGATAATTAAAACTAAAAAAGAATCCTTTATATTATTTTCTCTATTGTATTTTTGAATGAAAAAATTAGTAAAAGGAAAAAAATAAAACAAAAGGCAGAATCACTGAAAGACGTTATTTTGGAGTATTCAAAAAGAGGAGCGCCGGTCATGGACGGACTGAGGTGATAGCTCACCGTGGGTGACCGAATCATTGACCTTCTGTCTCTAACATTCCTTCGACTCTTTCAATCTTTCTTCGCTCCCTTAATTGCAGAGGATATCGCCAGGCGAAATTGAAAGAGGAGAGGAGAGGCAACCAGGAGCACGACTTGAAGAAGGAGAGAAGCTTTTTTTGGGGGTTGCAACGATCATTCTTCAAACGGGTCCACAGGAGCAATTGATGGAAAAACTACTGATGGGGTCTGAAACTTGGTGGTGTGGTTTTAGAAAAAAAAAAATCAGCTTTAAATCTTGAAGTCCATCAAACAAGAAGTTATCCCAAACACTCAAATTCTTTCACTGGACTCTTTTCTGGTTATGAAACTATGCCAAATAGGCCCAAAATAGGTAGCGGCCGAACTAATGTATCCTATGTAAGTAAGTAAGTTTAGATAACCCCTCGTCCTTGAGCTCAATTGGCAAAAGGGTCGGACACTCTCACCAAAGGGAGGGGTTATCCTGGAGTTAATCAGCGTTGGGGAGACATCCTATTTCCTGGGTGCAGGTAAACGCCCGAGGTAATAGGCAATTTCGTCCTGCCCAACATCGGTATGACTTAGGAGGAAGGGAGATTTTGCCCTGCCCTTAGATCGTGGGTGAACCCAACCTATTTCCTAAAATTTCTGTACCAAAAAAGAAAGAAAGAAAGTTTAGGGTAGATGTTCCAAATTTATATTTCATCATTTTAAATTTTCATACTGAAATTTAAGATACAAAATGCATAAAAAATGTAGTGTGTCGTTAGACTACTGCAGCAGAGACATTTCGTGTTTGTTTTGGAGGGCTTTTTACATCACTTTTGGCAATATGCTTATTTACGTATATTCTAAACAAATAGGTATAACAGCTTGAATTTTAATTTAGAAACATAATTAAATATACAACCTCTCATTTATAGGAGAGTTTGGCACAAAAACCGTTGATTACAATTAATACACATATGCCTCACTGATGAGAGCAAGTCTATGCTTCTTACAATAATTATACCCATATAATCATTATAGTTTATGGATGAAAAATGTATAATAAATGGAAAAGTGTGCCTATATATTATAGGCATATGATTATTATATGTGAAATATTATTTTCTTACAAGAGTATAAACTTCAACTTTTATCATGGTTGAAAGAAATCTCAACTACTGCCTTTGATAGTTAATATAAGATCTTCTTTCTAGTATAATTAATATTACAAACAAGATTTTGTATTAGAAATAAGTGGTAGTATTAATTATATATTTACTTTTTTTTGTTTGTCATTGCATGGAGTAAAAAATGGTGAGGTGAGGGGATAGTTTGGGTATGGCACATTGGGTGGGTAATGTAGTCACTGGGACATTAATCTTCTAATGAAATCCCACTTGGGATCTGAGAAGAGGACAATCCAATGTGTCTGTGTATCAGTAATATATTATAATATTGAAATTAAGAAATATTGATGGCTGTGAGATAAGTCAGGTTCAGAAACTCGGACCGGACCCGTCAGTAAACTGGTCTGGTTTGTGTATCAACCTGATTTTGTATTATTATTATTTTTTAAATCATTTTTTATAATTTTATATTAATTACTTTAAAATCTTCAATTTTTTATTGATTTGGTCACCCTGATTAGGCTTTTTACATCCCACTAATCCTTAATCGAATACCCGACAGTTTAGTGGGGGTTTCAGAAGATAAGGTGCGACTGAGGTGGTGTTACTTTAATATATTTATAGAAAATTGCAAAAGGAGACAGAGAGCGGAGAAGGAGGAGAAAAGAGAGAGGTACGTGGCTGATCATGAGCAAGTTGACCGACAAGATGATAAGTGTTAGACCAAACCAGTTTGTGCATGCAGATGAGCTGACTTACGCTGATGTGTTTTGGCTTCAGTTTTACACATTGTGTCCCACAACCTCTTTTTTGTACACGTTTCTAGTAATACACCTTCAACATATTTAATGCCCACGTATGGCCACTCCTTCACTCAAATACAAACAAGCTACCAAAACAGTCACATCCAGGGGATATAATTTTAGTATTTTCTTAAATAAAATGATAGAGTAGTAATTAATCATAACATAGGTATAAACGTATTAAAATTTCTCAAAACAAGATAAAATAAATATGCATTCTACACAAAACACACATATTTTTTTCTCTGTTTTTGGGTAAATAATATGGTTCTGTCAAATGAGTTGATTAGGCCATTAAGCTGGTGAACCAAGAAAAAAAGGGTTGACTCGCCCATTAAAAGCGACTAAAAAAACAGTGGAAGACTGACATTATCTACTTTAGTCCACATAACGAACGACACAACGTTCTTCTGGGTCGATCCACGTTCACCTATTTACCTTGGTTTATAGAAGTCTGAATAATTTTAAAACAATCTAGAATCCTCTGAAAACAGTATCGAGAAGCAGCAAATCATAAATAATATTTTCGGTCTCTCTTCTTTATCGTAACTCTTACCGCAAACACGCTTCTGTCTTCAACTTCAAGAGTAACATGTTTCGAGCAGACATTTTAAGAGTAAGAACGTTTCGTCAAACTTTTAGAGTTGCTTGAGGATATTCAAATATTATAAGCTTATTATTACAGAAACTTACTTCCTCACTGCATTCCTACATAATCCCAGCCCTACGTATAAATATAGGTATTCATCAAAGGCAATCCATATACAGTAGAGAAAAGCAAAACTTAACCTGCATTCCTACTCAACGAGTACAATCCTAAATTTTTAAGCTTGTCAGCACAACGAAAAGGAAATACAAGAACTAAAACACCATGAATTTGAATGCTACACATTCTACCTTTGCATCCTTTAAATTATCACCCTACCACAAATGCAAGCCCCTACACTACAGCTTCTCCTTCCAGATGCAGCTTAGTGTTAGTCAGACTAAAGGCCACCAACGCAGGTGGCTTGGAAAAAATAAAAAAATCAGGAACCACCACCACCAGAATCAACAATTGGACAATCATTTTGCACTTGTCGCACAAACTGCCCTTTTATCCGAGGACGCTGCTCAGCCAGTCTTTTCCGGCTTTGATACCTGACCTGTAAGAATTTTGAGCATTCAGTATCTGAGAGGATCTCGAAGAATAACTTTTAAAAATATGTCAGTCTTAGCAACTCTGTCAGAAACAAACTAGTTCAAACTGCTAATAGCACGATAAATTTGATCAAGTATGGTGATTTCATAAACACCCAACAGGCAAGCATTGGCATAAGGCATATAGGAGACGCATTTGATAGAATGTTTATTGAGTAGCAGCAACAGCAGAACGAGTCATAGCACCTTTTTCTCAAAGCATCTGTCTTTCCTCTTCAGTCGGAACTTTGTTAGAGCAGCTTCCCTTTGGCTGGGACGCAGAGAATCTGCCCCTCCGTATTCATCATAATCATGATAACCATTGTCACTAAAGCTTTCAAGGGTTTTCTCGATTACCACAGCTGAAGTATGATCTCCTTCTCTTATACTGCCTATACTTCCATTTGAACCATCATTAATATGGTTTGGTGTGTCACGGCATAAGCTAACGCCGTTATTCTGATGAGCACCTGGATAATCATGCATTGTAAGATCCAAGTAGCTTTTATCACGCCCTGTCTTCTTATCAAGAGAAGCACAGCTGGCCTCAGACCAATGATGATGTTGTTCGGAGTTGTGACTTTCAGCATTTGACAGGAATGAAGTGGTTGCGGGAAAGGGAGAATTCTCTTTCTGGCTGACTGATTTTGAACTCCACGTGAGATGAGCACCGGATTGTGTGTAGAATATAGAAGGCTCAACATTCTCGTATCTACTAAACATATGATCAGAAGTAACGCCAGTAGCAGGAGAGGATCCAGGATGACTGTTTGGCAATTGTGCTCCAACTTGTCCAGACTGGTGAAGAACCAGTGGGATTGTATTCTCCTGAGTATGATTCGCCCCGCCATACTGATAAGAAGTATCAATTCCAGATATCTCAGTATAATTCTGGGAATTCAGCTCAGTACTATATGCTTTGGCAGAACTCATTGGTAATGCTGGAAAAAGGGGCTGTGGCAACTTATTACTACTATACCTGCAGATAGGATAGACATGTGCATCATCAGAATATGGCAACAGTTAAGTGATTAATTTTCATAACTCGATAGGCCTACTGCTTTTGTTTAGAATGAAGGATACTAAATTCTCATATACTGATTGATTTTCGAGGTTGGTTCCAACAAGAGTATGTTAAAGTCCAACATGTAGAAGGAAGGCAATGGGTATATGGCAAAGGAATACTAAATACACTATGAAAGAGAAAAAAATAAATAATCAAATTTCATATAAACTGAAGGAAACAAATTTGAAGAAAAACTATTTTTTCAGTTGAAATTTGTTTCAACAGAGAAAACATTGTGTAGCATCTATTTTCAGTTATTTGGCATCAGTCTACGAACTAAGATAATCACAAGCAAACAGAAAACTTACCAAGAAAAGGCAGATGCATTTGAATGGTTCAACGTTTGCCTTTCTTCAGGTTCTTCTTTACATGAGCTACCAGAAAAACTTCTCAAGGAAAGTTCCAATTGCGGGTCAAAATCAAACTTGTCCTTCCCACCATCAGCAAGACTATAATTCTTATCAGCATTCTTTGGAATATTCTCAAATGTAGCAATCAAGTCAATAGCTCCTCTAGAAGGTTCTACCAATTCATTATTGCAGCCATGAATCTCTGTATCACCATTAGGATTGTCTCTATTTAACTCTGCTCTTAAAGATTCATCCTCATTTTCTGTTTCAGCAAAATTGTCTTGCACCAGCCTTGAATTTGTCAAGTTAATATTGCCATTGCACCTAGCAGCCTCGGATGAATAACTAATCGACCTCTCTGCAATGAGTAATTTGTAAGATAGCATATCTTTATATAATAAACATAATCAGGAAAAGACTTAGCCAATAGTAGATAGAAGGTAAGGAAGTTACATACTTGTAGTTTCAATATTATGTTTAGCAGAGTCCCTTTCAAATTTCGCAGATTCTTCATAGTTCACTGTGTCAGTGTTGCTCAAATTTGAAGGACTCCTGGGCTGGGACGTATCCTGCATATTTTGCATGTATGCACTCTCAGCTTCCAAAATAGGTGATGTACAAGCGCTCTGCACGAGATTTGGCAAAACATGCACTTTTTATGTAAAATTTCATGAAGCCAGTTTACTGTGGAAAGGACATTCTCCTCATGCTATAAGGGCTCCACATATATTTTGTATCAGAGATCCTATGCAGTGCATTTTTACGTGTTATTTAAGATAAATGTTAAACAAGAAGGGAGGTAATAGGATTTTAAGCAAAGTAATGGAAGGGAAGGGAGAAGATAGAATTTAGGAGACTTTATATTAATTCAGTGTGTCCCAACTGTTTCATATTCTCCCTATTGAAATGAGAGATATTGACATGCAAATTTAGCGAAATTTAAGAGGAAGGGGTGCCTTACTTGGGACTCACTCCTTTTCTCGCAGCACTCATTATTTTTCTGTGTGGAAGCCACGGAACCTGTTGTATGATTGCTAGCAGCATTGTTTTCTGAAGTAGCTTCAAGTTTTTTCTGAGGAAATGTTAGATCATGAGCATGTTTTGCTGATCTATAAATAATATTCAGTAACAAGAGAACATTGACAGATGATAAAGAAAAAGCGTAGATATGAAACACTGATACAAGAAGGTTGAAGAATGCTACATACAGGATGCCTTCTCCACACATGTCGCCACAAGGTGGATAGTTCATTCCTCCGAACAGGTTTTATAAGAAAGTCAGCTGCACCTTTTAGTATGCATTTCATTGCCGTGCTAATAGAATCATGAGAAGACATCACTACACAACCATCAGATTACAAGAGTCCATTAGTCATATCTAAATAGTTAACATAGTTTATTAAGATAGCATACGACTTTAGTCAACATACTTGTGACGGGAATGTTTCTACAAATTTCATGCTCCTTGATTAAAGTAAGAAGTGCAAATCCAGATATTGACGGCAGCTCCACGTCAGTTAATATGAGATCAATATCAGGAGCTTTCTTCTTCAATATTTCCCACGCCTTTAATCCATCAGAAACCGCAGCAACTGCATGGATAAGATTATCTTAAAGATGAAGCATAAAATTATCAAAGTCCTACTTGAAGGAACAACCTCAAGAGTGCCTTCAAATTTCTAAAATTCTTTAGAGAAAGCCTTGTGAGACAACCGTCATCTAAAACTAAGAAATAAGCAACAAATACAAATCGGCCCTAAAAAAAGAGAGAACTCTATGCTTACAATTTGAGAAGTGGGAGAAACCAAAGTGATATCAAAAGCCAATTCAGTTGCAGGCCAAAACACCATCAGAGATATCAGATTATTTTTTTTTCAAGCTGAAGCGGATTCAAAAGCTTGAAACGATAAAGATTACTTACTGTATCAGCACAATATTTAAAGAACAAACATTGACCAACCAAGCCACACGTCCGAGCAACAACCAAATAAAGAATCCCTCTTCCAACCTAAGTGAGTAAAATCTCAATCAATTCTTACTTATAAGCATATAAGCACTGCATTGAACTGATACAAGAAGGATCAATGGATTTAGTCCAACTAACAAATTTAACCATCCTCCCGTGTTAGCATACCTACGATGTCTTCGTGATCTCAAGATATACAATGCCAAAAATAATATCTAGAACTAAGAAAGAAAGGAAAAGCCACAAATAGTAGTGAAGTCAACTAAGGAATTTTTTCCCCTAAAAAAAATAATACCTCTGTAACTACATTTGCGGAGAAGGGCTGCGATAATCTGACGGGTAGAATCATCAGCTTCCACCAGCAGAACTCTAAGCACCATCTGAGGAAGAAGCTTGTCCCAATTAACCATTTCTGAGGAGCTCTCATCCTTCAGCTGGTTCATCGTGTTCATCTTCTCTTCCATGTCCACCGTCCCCTTTTCACCGCTAGCCAGAACCGCTTCACCCATATTCTCCAAGAGCATACTACAAAACCAGAAAGGCCAAGCACACTAAAGCAGCGAAAAAGACAAACTGAAACCCTAACTTTCAACAATCATTCAGACAAAAATGAGGGAGAGGGAACGAGAAAACTGTCTTGCAGATAAAAAATGAAATCGCACCTCATGATGCTTGTCCAAGAAAAACAAATATCAGAAAAGTGACTGCAAAGTCTGCTACAAAATGAGTGGGACTAAAACGAGAGAGAAAATCTCGAATCGCCTGCAACGCTTCGATTAAACCAACTTTAGCTCACAACCGCGAAAAACGAAGAAAATATCTTCCACAGAAAACTCTCTGTGTATAATTTTGGTCGCAGGATGGAAAAGAAAATGAGTTGTGATATAAATGGCGACTACCAAAACTGGATCATCGGACATGGAATTATACTTGCAGTTATATATATTGAAAAAGAATCTTGTGTTAACAAAACAGAGCCACAGGATGATTTATACATAATAAATAATAATATGCTGTTTAAAATAATGAAAATATCTCGACAGAAATGAATTTCTTATGTGTATGATGATTCGTTTGAGTGTTGTTTTGAAACAAGTGGAGTTTTTATCTATTTAATATTATTTTTAAAAAAATTAAAAAGTAGGGAATAGAATGGTGTGGCAATTTTTTGGGTGGATGTTTTACACACCACGAAAATCTTTGAGGTGGATCAAAAGACGGGCCGAGATTGGGCCACCCTGAAGATAGGATGACGTGGCGGAGTTTGAGCCATTATTTGAAAATCTGTATGGTGATCGTCCACGTAGGTGGGCTCCACGGTGAAATAGGAAGGTGCTCCTAAGGAAGATGAGAGCGGATATTTTGTACTGTTGGGATTGCCAAGTTTGTAGTGGAGGCCACCGCTCTTTAGAGCTTGAGGTGAGGAGAATGACACGTGTCCCCTTTTAAGGGAACATTTCAGTTTTTGTGGCCTCAACTCGGCGGCGCTAACTGCATCTTTTTGTTGGGTTAGGCAAAGTCAAAGAGAACGGAGTTTTCAGAGAAAATTCCTGACGTGTATGCCAGGAATTGGAAAGAAGAGTCGGAAACAATTTTTTTTTTTTTTAAACAATGGAAACATAAATTTTAAATCTACCAAAAAGAAGACGACAAATGTGGTTATTAATGAAGGCCAGCTACTTATTTTATTTTGAGAGAATATTATGGGATTTAAGGAATATACTCATCATGATATTTATAGGACAGACTGAGAAGATTTTTTCTTTGTTTATAAGAAATTTTTGAATTGAATGTATAATTTAACCCTTAACTTATAATTATGTTGATTTTATTCTCATGTGTTATTATGTATTTCCTCGGGTCCTTATTACTCCTTCCATTTCTTTTTATAAGAAATGTTTAACCAATCTCGTAATTCGAAGTGTCAGTTAAAGACCATAAATGTGATAAAATTGTAATATATTTTTTGCAAAAATACCCTTATTTATGTTGACATATAAAATAAGAAAGGGTAAGGAAATTATCATAACAACGAGGATTGTATAAGAAAGAGAATCAAAAAATAAATATAGTGGAAGTAATAGGTCTTTAGGGGTTGTGAAAATTTATTATATTGATATTAAATAGGGATAATTAAAAAAGGGCAAAATGAGAAAGTAAACTGTAAAAAATAAGACATTCTCTTAATGTTTCTTATAAAAAGAAACATGGTATGTGTGACGATTGTTTTCTATAAAAGGAAACGAAAGAAGTATAAGACACCAACTAATAAGTATTTTTTATCATTTTTATAAAGCACTTGTAAGATTCCAATGAGCATTTAATTTATTTTTTCATGTCTAACCATACCACTCTGGTCCTATTTATAAGTCTCTTTTGACCAAAAAAATTGGTCATATTTATAAGCCATTTTTGACCAAATGAATAAGATTGTGACACTTTTACCCATATTAATTGTACCAATGAAAACAGAGAGAGAAGAAAGAGTTAAAATGTACCCAATCATAAATGATGGTAAAGTTGAAAATTCACCTCATAATCATTGAACTAACTACTTCTCCTTGGTATGTGTGATTTGGTCAAAATGGACTTATAAATAGGACTAGAGTGGTATTTAATAAGGGTAACGAGATAAAGTAATAATTAATACTCTATGGTCCTACCACTCTAGTCCTATTTATAAGTCCAGTTTGACCAAAAAAATTGGTCATATTTATAAGTCCAGTTTCATGTAATAAATGAGATTATGACAATTTTGCCCATATTAATTGTACTAATGAAGATAGAGAGAGAAGAAACAGTTGAAAAATACCCAATCATAAATGAGGGCAAAGTTAAAAATTTACCCCATAATCATTAAGATAACTACTTTTTCTTGGTATGTGAGATTTGGTCAAACTGTACTTATAAATAAGACCAGAGTGGTATTTTATAAAAGCCTGATAACTGAATTACGCAGTTCAAGAAAGCAATTAAAATTAGTTGAAAATAATAAGTATGTCTTGAAATAATTTTTTTTTCAAGTATATCCTTATTTATAAGAGGTAAGTAAGAGAGAGAAATAGAGTAAACATGGGTACAGACCCTTTAATAAATACAATATATAAAATTAATGAGGGGCACAAATGGGAAAAAAAAACTCATTAAATGTTGAGACAATTCTTGTCAGGTTCTTATAAAAAAGACCAAAAAAATCCAAATTCTGTGCTTTTATAAAAATGACAAGAGGGAGTAATATGATATTTGAGTTTAATGTAGTTAGTGAGGATAATATTGAAAATTACTTGAATTTTAAGACAACTTTAATGCTTTTAACTATTTTTATTGACTTGTAAAAATTAATAGTTGGTGCATTATAATAAAGACTAAGGAAATATATTAACTTGAGATAAAATTAAAGTTTTGTTGCATTTTATGGTAGAGTTAATGATATCTAAGATTTTCCTTAATCTGTATAAAAAATGTTGGAAGCGACCTATAAATAGAATAAAATGAGTAGTTAATAAAAATTTTGATGAAAAATGAGTAACATAAATTTATTATCATTTAATCTTAATGAAACTTATTATTATACACTCCTCACTTATTGTAAGAGTTTTTAGTGAGTATTTTTTTGTTACATTGCGAGGTGTGCCTTGATTAAATTACACGGACTTTTTGAAAGTTAACTTTTTAAGGAGTTAATACATATATGTGTGTGTTATTTGATTAATTTTATATTTTAAAAATTTATTTTTTTTTAAAAAAATATGGCTGCCTCTAATATTTATTTAAAGATCTAGTTTATATTATAAATTGTACTAAACTATATTTTATATAAAGGATATACAACGATGAAAGTATAACTTACCTAAATTTTGTTTAGGATATACCACGACGAAAGTAGAACTTAATTACCTAAGTTTTGTTTAGGATATAACTTTTCTAGTGATAAGAGAAGTGTGATACTCTAGTTAGTTAGTGGTTGGAAATTCAAAAAAAAAAAAAAAAATCTATAAAATTCTCACCACATATTTATCTTGTATTATAATAAAAATTACTTAAATTAAAATAATTTAAACTCCAAGCATTATTGTATTTTACTACTTTTTGGAAGTTTAACTCCTCTTTTCTTTTTTTAGTTAAAATGAAAGACACTAATAGTTTAAAGTTACAAGTAAGATCAACTAAAGAACCTCCCATTTAAAAGGTAATATCTATACTGTTAAGCTATGAGGGAATTGGCTCTAACTTCTCCTTTTACCTACCCAACCCAAGTCAGGTTGAGATTATGAAAAGGAAAATTTTAACAAAAATTAAAATAGTAAAATTTAATATTATATATACATGTGTATAATATTTTATTTGGGCCAATGTGAGTATAATATAATATTTTGTTAGGTCTTAAATATAAGATAGAGTTAACTGTTTTTAGAGATAAAAGAAACTAATTAAATTACTTTAAAATATTCATATTTATCATTTTTTTAAAAATTATTTTGTCTAATTTATAAATTGATATATAATTTAAAGATCTACAAGATATCAATATAATTAAGTAATGTATTTAACTTTCTTAATTTTTTTTTTAAAAAATTTAGGACCAGAGAAGTAATACTAAAAAAGTGATTTTCCTCCTGTTATAAATATATGACATAATTTATAGCGTAAATCGTACTATAAACTATATTTCGTACCAAGCTACACTCTTTTTTTTGGGTCGAACTACCAAGCGACAGTGGACCACTGCTTGCGGCAAAGACGACATTTTACTCACCTTGTCCCGCGGCAGATCAGCCGTAACGGCAATAAATTGCATGAACGACAGAAAATGACATCACACAAGCTAAATGTTTGTTTTCAAGGCACATAGCTGACTGGTCCATATAAATAAATTAATATCGTATATGTTTAAACAAAAATATAATTATCCATAATAATAAAATGTAAAATGAATGAATGGAAAAAAAAGATAGAAAAAAAAAATTGAAATTATAAAATTCAAAATCAGATATATTTTTTAAAAAAATTGTGAATTGCTTATCAAATTTTATCATTCTCTTATCAATTATTGAAAATAAATCTAATTTAGGATTTTACAATTTTAAAATTATTTTTTAAAATGAATATTTAAATAATATGTATAATAAAAAAAGCAATGTACATCCATATTTCATCTCCCTATACAAAATGTATGTACTTATTTCATAATTTATAATATGCTATGTATATACATATAGTTTGCATATTTACTCATTTTTCTTTTATTCCCCATGCTTAATAGGTATATGCATAAATTGTAACTAAAAAACATTAATTGAAATCTTAAAAATAGATGGCAATAAATTGACGTTTGTGTTACAGAATGAATTGCCCCTGAAAGATTTGGGGTTGGCTATGGTCATCTTCCCTTCCCATTCACTTCCTCAATTTAATCTAATGTTTTATAATTTTTTTAATAATTTAATATTTTTTTAATATAAAAATAATATTTTTATAAAATATTAAATCTGAACTGTTCAGATTTCAATCCAACGACTGAAATTGAGAAGAGGATGGGAAGTGGATGAGAAGGGAAGATGATAGGAGCCACTCCCGAAAGATTCAAAGGAAATAAAAGGGAATTTCTTTTTTTTTTTTGGGAAAAATTCCATTTAAATACCATTTGAATTTGTAAAACCCTCAAAAGTCTCCTGAATTTGTAAAAAGATTTAGAGTGTAGGGGACGCATGAAAATATGCAAATTCGGGTAATTTTAAATAAAAAATAAAAATACCCTCACCAAAGGGCTGGCGGCCACCAATGAGGGGGTGGAGGTTTTTTTTTTGAGAGGGGTGAGGTTTTTTTTTTTTACAAAAAAAATATTTTCATTGAAAGTGTGGGGGTGGGGTTCGAACACCCAACCCCCCACACATTCATGGGCCAAATAGTCCACCGGTTGGTCACTTAATTTTTTTAATATATATATATATATACATTAACAAATATATATATTTTTCTTAATATTTTTTCAACGATATTTACAAAACTTGCAACGGTATTTACAAATTCAATAACGTCATTTACAACTTTTTTTCAAGTTTACATTTTTTTCATCTTTAATGCCTCTGCGTAAAAAAAAAAAAATAACGGTATTTACAAATTCAATAACGTCATTTACAACTTTTTTCAAGTTTACATTTTTTTCCTCTTTAATGCCTCAGTAAAAAAAAAATGCAACGGTATTTACAAATTCAATAACGTCATTTACAACTTTTTTTAAGTTTACATTTTTTTCCTCTTTAATTCCTTTGAGTAAAAAAAAAAAAAAAAATCAACAGTATTTACAAATTCAATAACGTCATTTACAACTTTTTTTCAAGTTTACATTTTTTCCTCTTTAATTCCTCTGAGTAAAAAAAAAAAAAATCAACAAGTATTAACAAATTCAATAACGTCATTTACAACTTTTTTTCATGTTTAAATTTTTTCCTCTTTAATGCCTCTGAGTAAAAAAAAATCAACGGTATTTACAAAACTTGCAACGGTATTTATAAATCCAGTAACGCCATTTACAACTTTTTTTAAAATTTGAAAATAATGTAAACTTGAAAAAAATGTAAATTTAAATGGAATTTTCCCTTTTTTTTTTTTCCAGAAATAAAAAGGCATTTCACCGCGTGAGATCACCACGTGCCAATTTTGGTACCACATTCTATATTCTCTTGGTCTTTTTAGGTTTTCTCACATGCCTTTATTTACTAGATACAGTTCACCATCTAATTTTAAATGATTATTAAATTCCATTTTTTTCCAAGTAAATAATCTATTTCTGTCACGTTATTGATTTTTTAAAAAAAGTTAATTTGATAGAGAAGTTTGGGGAGCACTTCTTTTTATGCTCTTTCTTGAGTATTTTAATTTTAGCATCAATTAACATATTATAATCATATTTTCTCATTTTTATATATATTTTTTATTGCTAAAATTCACACCCAAGGAAATTGTTAGAGGTTTCAATTATTTTTTTTTTTTTTTTTTGGGCCAAGTGTTAGAGGTTTCCATTTGGAGGACAAAAGGTAGATTTTTTGTTTTTAATATATATATCTATTTGGTATAATTTTACGATAAAGTCTAGCAATGACATACTATTAATTAAGTAACTTATGTAGTATGTTTTATGATAAAGAAAGATACTACTCTCTCCTGCTTTATTATAAAGCATTGATTAACTAACTAAAGTTTATTTAATTTTTTTATAAAGCTGACACATTGCATTCCCAAATGAACAATGATTATTTTTTCTATGCCCCGCCCCTAATTAATAAAGGTAGTGGATGAGAGTAATAATTAATATAATATTAGAGTTTAATGCAATTAGTAGGAGTAATATTGGAAATTACTTAGATTCTAGGACAACTTTATTGACTTTAACTACTTTTATTGGTTTGTAAGAAAAGTTAGTTGATACCTTATAATAAAGAATACATCCAATCCTTGGTGTAGTGTTATTATTGACAATTGTCCACGGAAGTTTGAAATTTTAATATTAAGAAAAGGACTTAATAGATATAAATAAATAGATCTAAATTTCATCATTTCAACTTCATCTTGTCCTTCTTCTTAGTAGCATCCTCTTTTTTTGGGTTGGGTTTTTCTCATCATCATTTTCTCATTATCCCTCATAATCTCTAAATCACATCCGTCCAATCAACACAGTACTATTTTAACTTTTCTCTTATTTTCTCAATCAATGGACCAGATGGGACCAATAAGAGAAAATGAGAAGAAGGATAAGGAGAGTATTTCCTTCCTCTTTTTTCTTCCCACTTGATTAGTCCTCTCCTTCCAAGTCCCAAGTCCCACACCTGACACCTCATCATCTCTCTCTTCTTTTTTTATTAAAAGACACTTTATTAAGGAAAAAAAAAGGATAAAATGAGTTACATAAAAGATCAAAACCTACTGGTGCTTCAAAGGCCTGGTCCAAAATTTGTGAGATACATCATATGCCCAAGTCATCATACAGAACATACAGTAAAGAAAACCAATAACCGCACCAACGACAACGAGCTTGATGATGGAAGAGTCATGCACAATTCCTCCACACCAAGTTTGACAAGTTAAAATTGAAGGATTAGTTGAATCATCAAAAGCAATTCTGTAAAAGGGGTTTCTGTAGGAGTTGAAATATCACACAAGGTGATGGAACTTAAAAAGCATAAAAGTGATCTAAAGTGAGCGTTGACGAAGCTATCTTAAGATAACTAAACCAATTGAGGAAATCAAATATGTAAAGGGCTACTAGACAATCTTCCATATCCTCAAATGTGGACACAAACATTCTAAAACAAGAACAAAGAATGACACCCACAAAACAAGCAAACAAACAACTAAAAAAACAAAAAATGAAAAAATATAGATTTTTTTAAAAAAAATGCAGTATTGCATGGTGGACGTTTAAGCGGCTGCAAATGAACTTAGAGGTCCATAGTAGTATCATTAACAGGTGTGGAGCTTTTTGGCACAAGCTCCGCCAAAACCTAGAACATGAGGCGGATCCCATGAATGCTTTCCTTGTAAAGTAATTAGGGAAAATGACAGACAGGTCCCAAGGACCATAAAAAATAGTAAAAAAAGTCCCAACAGAAATTCATATATAACACTTCCTGTTGTAAATGACAGATTTTAAATTTTGTTGTGAATATAACTTTTTATATTGTAAATGGCAGGGTTTTTAAATTTTGTTGTAAATATAACATTTCCTCTTGTAAATATAGTTTTTTCTATTGTAAGTGACAAAGTTTAAATTTTGTTGTGAATATAGCCCTTCTTGTTGTGAATATAATTTTTTCTATTGTAAATGATGACTAGGTTTTTAAATTTTGTTGTAAATATAACACTTCCTATTGTTAATACAAATAATATCAAAAAGTCTCAAGATACTTTTTTGTTTTTTGATATGTGAATTTATATTAGGATTTTTTTACTATTTTTTTACGGGACTTGTCTGTCATTTTCCCAAGCAATTATGCTCCAAGTTATAAAGCAATTATCCTCATCGTCTCTCTTTGATTGGACTGGTGGTGTCAGCCGCGCCTCAATTTTGGGGTACTTTTCAAAGTCATTTTTTATGCTTCTTTCTTTTTATTATGAGATTTTACATAAAATGAATGATATTTTGATATCTTATAGACAAAAGAAATAAAATTGTTTTCAATTTTTTATGATTTTTTAAATATTTAGTGTTCTAAGGGCCTATTTGATTTGAGGGGAGGGGATGAGAATGGAGGGATTTTGGCCTCCTCCCCTCATTTGGCTGATCATATTTTTTAGGAGGGGAGGGGATTTTTTTGAAATTTTCCCCCCTCTCCTCTCAAAAGTCTCACCCCCCAAATCGGAAGGATTTGAGGAGATTATAAAAATTGGTGTGTTAGTGGACTAAGATGTCCCTAGAGTTTTTTTATTACTCCGAAAAGGGTTAATGAGCAATTTGGCCAACGAACTATTACTTCAGGAGCGTCCAGCACAAATAACTTTTAAGTTGACCAAAAATACCATATTTTTTTTTAAAAAAATGTGTAGTCGTACAACAAAACTTTTACTCTGGAGTCTTTCGTAAGACAAAAAAGTTTTTACTCCGTAAGTCAAGCTTAACACGAAAAAAAAAAATTCCATTTTTGTGTTAATTGCACATTTTTAAAAGTTTTTTGGTATTTTTGGTCCATTTAAAAGTTATTTGTGCTGGACGCTCCTGAGGTAATACTTCGTTGGCCAAATTACTCGTTAACCCTTCCGAAAATACCCTTATGGCCTTTTTCACTTGATGCACTGGTGCAGAGCTTGGAACCTTATTCCTAATTTGTTCATGGTTTTCCGTCTCCTAATTAAACACGCCAATCTGTCAAGAGACCTCAAAGGGTCACCATTAATGGTCCCCACTTCTTCTTGATAGCTTTCTTGTTGAGAATTCGGTTCAGTGGAACCACTGTGCCGATTGACTGCTTACTTTTATGGTGGAAGCTTTCTATCGGATTGTAAGCTTTCTATTAGGATCGATGTTTAAATTTCAAAAAAAAAAAAGCCCAAAGATCTTAATTGAAACCTTGAAGGCTTTCTCCTGATAGGTTTTGTCTAGTTGGATGATAATTAAACTGCTATCATAAGTGGCTCTTTAATTCTTGTGGTAAAGATCAACATCTTCTATGATTTCAGTTTTATTAGAGTTGTGGCCGTGGGGAAACTTGAGAAATTGAGCTTCCGGAATCTTCTAAGTATTCTGAAATGGAGCTATCTGTGTTCTCATTTCTGTGTACTCCAATAGATAAGAGTTTTGTGCTCGCAGTTTCAACTGTTAAGAGTTTATTCACATGAAAGAATGAACGGAGTCAACTTAAACTTGCTTCACAGAGAAATATAATCTTTGTAAAATGCACACCTACTTTGTAGATTTTGATCCAAACATGCTCTTAAGAGACTAGAGTGTACATTGGTGTTATCTTAAGGATTTTGTTGTTGCAATTTTGTTGCTGGAGTGTTTCTTGTAACATTAGAACTTTGCAGGATTGTCACAGCCCATGTCTACTACACAAAACCATAGAGATTAAAACAAAATTCTCTTAAAATTATCAATTTCACAATTTTTTTATGGGATTATTGTATTTTCTATACATCAACATGCACAATGTTTATGGGATAAGTTGCTACGTGTGTGCTAATTAATTTGGGATAATGTTGTTTATTTGTTAGATGGATTGTGAAGAGGAATTTGTGACACAATGGTTCCTAATACGTCAAAGACTTGTAGCCCACGTTGTTTGTCTTGTTGTCCAGTATTTTATAGTTCAGAAATGTAATAATAAGAAGAGAATAACTTACGGTATGAATTTTATAAGAGAGAGGAGGGTACGTGAAGAAGTGATGTATAGGATAACTTATACTCCTAGTGGGCAAGATATTGTTAGAATGAGTCCTGAAGCTTTTTTTGGATTGTGTAATATGTTACAAAGAGATGGTGGCCTAAAGCCGACCCCATTCTTAAGTGTGGAAGAACAAGTTGCTAAAGCCATTTACATCTTATCACATAAAACAAAAAACTGTGTGGTTAAGTTTTGGTTTAGGCGATCTAGTGAGACAGTTACCCATAATTTCCATAATGTGCTAGAAGCCATTATTAATTAGAAGTTGTCATTTCCATATATGTATTAAATGTTAATTTTCATTTTAAAGCATAAAAATGTTATTTATAATTAAACGTTATTA
Organism: Acacia melanoxylon; assembly: GCA_019022615.1. NCBI lineage: Eukaryota > Viridiplantae > Streptophyta > Magnoliopsida > Fabales > Fabaceae > Acacia > Acacia melanoxylon. The sequence goes on along the minus strand of JAFJYJ010000041.1, from coordinate 4,915,185 downwards.
TACATTAAATAAAGTTTGGAAAAAATAATTTATAACATAAGTAAAGTTGTTCATGTGAAGATAATTTCCTTCTCCTCCTCTCCTAAATTAAATAACGTAACATTGAAATCTCTCTTATAACATAAGGGTAAAGTTGTTAATGTAAAAAAAGTTTCCCTCCCCTCCCTCTTAAACCAAACAAGGTAACATTAAACTTTCTTCCATTCTCTTCCTTCCGATCAATCCAAACAAGGTAATATTAAAATCCCTCTTATCTCTTTCCCTCCATTAAAATCCCCCCTTCCCCTCCCCTCCATTGAACCAAACAGACCCTAAGTGCAAATAGAAACTGTACCAATTTTCTAAAAAATATTTAAAACTTATACGATAAACCCATGATTTTCTATAAAAAAAACTATATATATATAACTGCAATTTTTAGAGAAAATGTTGTATCTTAAGACATAAATTCATCATTGTACTGATTTTAGTTATTGCAATAAAAAATTGTTCTCAAGGGAAAATCATTATCAAAATAATCATTTTCTACTCAAGGACTTATGGATTAGAAATAAAGCATTGAGACTTGAGATAATCCATGAAAAAAGAAAATTGAAATTTTGATTGGCATGAAACGCTGCGTTCCGTGATCTGAATAATTCGTTTCCGTCATCTTCTTCCTGATCGTGTTTTTCTCGCGGCAAATAACCAGATCCGAGAGCAGTTAGAATCTCTCTCCTTCTCCACAGAGCTCAGAGACAATGAGCTCCACTCCCACCACATCAATCGCGGCCGTTGATCAAGATGGCAGCATTACATCACCTACCGCGAATGTATCATCCTCCGTGGACTTCGGCACACCGGAGGCATTGGAATACGTCCGATCACTCACTGACGTTGGAGCAATGACTCGGCTACTCCATGAGTGCATTGCATACCAGCGAGCCCTTGACGTGGAACTCGACAACCACTTGTTTCAACGGACCGACCTCGATAAACAGCTTCTCCAACTCCAGAGATCCTCAGAAGTCCTCGACATTGTAAAGTCCGATTCCGAATACATGTTCTCCAGTGTCAGCTCCACCTGCGAACTCGCCGATAATGTCAGCGGCAAGGTCCGGGAGCTTGATTTGGCGCAGTCGATGGTTCATTCCACGCTTCTTCGCATCAATGCCATCGTCGAGAGAGGGAATTGTTTGGAGGGCGTGAATAAAGCGCTTGAAATCGAGGACTATGAATCCGCGGCGAGGTATGTCAGGACTTTCCTCCAGATTGATGCAGAGTACAAGGATTCTGGGTCAGATGAGAAGGAACGACTGATGGATTCTAAAAAACGGCTTGAAGGAATCGTGAGGAAGAAGCTTTCGGCCGCCGTTGATCAGCGAGACCACCCCGCCGTTCTACGATTTATCAGGCTTTACTCGCCACTCGGTCTTGAGGAGGAGGGGTTGCAAGTGTATGTAGGGTATCTGAAGAAGGTAATTGGGATGAGATCCAGGCTTGAGTTCGAGCAATTGGTGGAATTGATGGAACAAGGAAATGGGGCTAGTAACAATAGCGATATGAGCCAAAACCAAATTAATTTTGTTGGGTGTTTGACGAATTTGTTCAAGGACATTGTGTTAGCAATCGAAGAGAATTGCGAAATCTTGAAGAGTCTTTGTGGTGAAGATGGTATTGTTTATGCGATCTGTGAGCTTCAAGAGGAGTGTGATGCCCGAGGTTCAATGATCTTGAAGAAATATATGGAATATAGGAGGTTGGCTAAGTTATCATCAGAAATAAATGCTCAAAACAATAATTTGCTTGCAGTTGGAGGAGTTTCTGAGGGGCCAGACCCCAGAGAGATTGAACTATACCTGGAAGAAATTTTGTCACTTATGCAATTAGGTGAGGATTATACCGAGTTCACTATATCTAAGATTAAAGGACTTACTACTGTTGATGTAGAGTTGGTCCCACGGGCAACTAAAGCCTTTCGAAGTGGTAGTTTCAGTAAAGTTATTCAAGATATAACTGGATTTTATGTAATTCTAGAGGGTTATTTCATGGTGGAAAATGTGAGGAAAGCTATAAGGATCGATGAATATGTGGCCGACGGCCTTACAAATTCCATGGTGGACGATGGATTTTATGTGTTGCAGAGTTGCATACGAAGGGCAATATCAACGGCAAATATCAATTCTGTAATCGCAATTTTGAGTGCTGCTAGTAGTTTACTGTCTAATGAATATCATGAAGCATTGCAGCAGAAGATTAGAGAACCAAACCTTGTTGCCAAGTCATTATTTTTGGGCGGTGGTGGTGTGCACAAAACTGGAACAGAATTTGCAACAGCTTTAAATAACTTGGATGTCAGTACCGAATATGTTCTGAAACTAAAACATGAAATTGAAGAGCAATTGGCTGAGGTTAGTGGTCAATTTCTAGTTACTTTCATTGTTGGATAACGAAATTTATACATACAAGGTCCATTAGATACGGTCGAAATATGTTTTATATGTGTGTCTCTGTGTGCAAAAGAAAGTTAATTGATAACTTTCATACTGAGTTTTTTTTTTTAGTGAGATCTTGAACCCCAAGTATTTTTTGATGTAAAGTGTAATGGTCATAGTTCTGAAATTACAGCTAAGTAGTCCTGTGGTTCGTATGGGCTGCATGTAAACCTGGCCTATGTGTCTAAAAAGCTGAGTTTTGGTGTGCCATGTCCAAAATGGATATTGGATAGAAATAAAAGACAAAGTGGGGACAACTTTAAGATTCCCATGCGTCTTCATCCCAATGAGTGCTGACAAATAGAGGGTCAAATTGCATCCACTATTTGCTTATTTAATTCAGAACTTATATTATACATTCAATTAGCAAATATTTAATTCATCACTGGCGTTTCCAACAATCTTTTTTGTACTTGCTCAAAACATTTCAAATGATTTTTTTAACATTTTCTTTTTAATAAATGCCACAACAATTTTTTCACGTATACGTTCATTATGAGTTTTATTTTTTATTTGTATGACCACACATTCATATGAATATTCTCATATCTACTTCTCTAAGTACAAGCCATTAGCATGACTTTTCTATTTTGTAAAATATATGAATTACATTCCAAAAATAAAGCAGGAATCCTTTAAAAAATCTTACAAAATCATAGGTCTCATTGATACTTTTGGCCATTTGCTTGATTTCATTTCAACTTATAATTCCCTGCAACAGCATCAACTGAATGAATTACTACTTTATATAGGTTTTTTCTGCACCAGCTGATCGAGAGAGGGCAAAATCTTGTTTGTCTGAATTGGAAGATATGAGCAATGTTTTCAACCAAGCTTTGAGTGCTGGCATGGAGCAGCTTGCAGCAACCATCACACCAAGATTACGTTCAGTGTTAGACAGTGTAGGAACAATCAGCTATGAGTTATCAGAGTCTGAGTATGCAGATAATGAGGTCAATGACCCTTGGGTTCAAAGACTACTTCATGTTGCAGAGACAAATCTCACATGGCTGCAGCCACTTATGACAGCAAGCAATTATGACACTTTTGTTCATTTGGTTATTGATTTTATAGTGAAGAGACTAGAAGTCATCATTATGCAGAAAAGATTTACTCAGCTTGGTGGTCTTCAACTTGATAGAGATGTTAGAACATTGGTAAGCCATTTCTCCAGCATGACACAGAGAACTGTAAGGAACAAGTTCTCTCGTCTTACTCAAATGGCAACAATTCTGAATCTAGAAAAGGTATCTGAGATTCTAGATTTTTGGGGTGAAAACTCAGGACCTATGACTTGGAGACTAACCCCCGCGGAGGTAAGGCGTGTTTTGGGTCTAAGATTGGATTTCAAGCCTGAAGCAGTAGCTGCTCTAAGGTTGTGATACCTACAGATTCTTCACATTCTTTTGTTCTTTTCATATGAGAAGTATTACATCTTGATTTTTTTGTCATTATTATGAGGATATTGGTATTTTGGGCAGTCATAGTTCCAATTATTTTGGCTTTCCAAGGTGGTCTTAGGTCATGTATAGGGCATTTTGTAAGAACTGGAGCATTGCTCTAGGTCATAGACTGCCTAATTTTGATACAAAGATTTTTCTTCCAAGGTGGTTTACGAGATTTTCTAATCACTTTCAAATCAAGAAAGGTCAATGTTAGGTGAATAATGATAATACACCCCCCCCCCCCCCCGGTGCATGACGTAGAATATTTTTCACAACCTATTGTTGATTCAAAATAATAGGACATTTTGTAATTTTAAGACGATGGAATATGCTTAAATGGGAATAGTTTCTGCAACAGCAATAGTGGAATGCAAACAAAGATTTGTTAAGAGTGCAAAATATATTGGCACACGCACTCACATAAAAGCTTCCCTCTAAATATGGGCTTTGGAGGTGACAGAAGGTGGGCTGTTAGGAATCCACCAAAGCGCAAAGCCTATGTAAGATACCGTTTCCTATTGTCTTCGTTCTCATGGGAGATTGGAGTTAAGATTCAGGAAAAAAATTATATCAAAAAAAAAAAAAAAAGATTCAGGAAAAATTATAAACGATCGGTGAACCCATTCAACAATATGTACATGCATACACGAGATCCAACTCACATACGTATGAATCCTTCATATGACAAAAACAATGACCTAACCGTCAGATGAGAATCTCTAAAATAAAAATTAATAATTAACGATAAACATTAAACTAAATCGATAAAAACAGCATCAATAGCCCCATGCGGCTATTGCGAGAATTAGATTCGAGAAAGGATCCTCCCAAGTTTGAATTTTGTCGCTCATGAGATATAAAGATATGTGATATCCATTATTGACACTAGTTCCACAATCAGTAACAATGATGGCTTAAAAGGCAGCCAAGAGGGGAAAAAAAAGGGGGGGGGGGGGGGGGGGATTCCAACCTAAAGAACAAATCCTGATTATATTATAAGCCTTAATATTTTTCGGGATTAACATTTGATCCGAGTAACTATGAGAACAAGAACATGCATCCAAAACTAAAAGCCAAAACAAGCAAATTGAGGTCAGACTGGAAACAATCAGACTTCAGCGGTGCCTTCAGTGAATTTTGGATCCTCACATCTATACCTGCCATCTGGTCCAATTCCGAAACCTTTCGGATCGGCAAAGACATTTTCTAGAAGCTGACTGCGGTGTGGAGGAGGGCTCTCATCCGCAAATTCAACAGAATCTTCAATTACCTCATCAATTTTCTTATCAATGTTCTTCAATTCCTGTTCATTAGCTAACTTGTTCTCAATCATGTATTTCTTGAATGCAGAGATGGGATCCCTCCCAGCATAGTGCGCCTTCTCAGCTGAAAAAGTAGCAAGAGGTTATGATAGTTGATTATAATGAAATTTGCAACCAAAAGCAAGAGACTGAAAGAAGCCAGAATAAGATGAGATAGATTCAATTATGTTACAAAATTTACAGTCTTAATTGAATTACAAGATTAATGCTATAAGATTAAGTAGATAAACATGTAAAAATTAAGAATTTATACAACTACAAAGACGTCTCAAGAGGTAAGACATGTTAGAAGTACCAGGTAATCTCAAGAACAAAAGCCTTTACAATAACTAGCAAGTAAAAAGGTGGAAGCATGCCTTGCTAAAACATCAGAAGTTCAAACATTGAAACTGACCAAAATAAGCATTCACTACTCTACAGAATAATATGGAGGAAATATTCAAAGTATAATCTACCAGAATTAGAAATAACTAACATAACAAATGAAGGTTGCTGAAGGGAAAGCCAGGAGTCCGTAGCATTAGCAGGTAGAAAGGATCATGCTATCTCAAAATCATGGATTATCTCAGTTGTATCAATCTCACCAGTTCTTTTCATGTTGATTGAAAGGAAAGCATTTCAGCATTATTACTATAACGACACACTTAGCCAGTGCCCATGCATATGATCAAGTTTTCAAGAATCATGACTAGTATAGAAGGGTTCATATAATGCCAATCTATATATAAGTCATAAAACACATAAGAAGCAGTATTTTCATAAATAACAAATAGTATGACACTATGACTCATGTCACATTCCATGCAATGCACAAGTCTACAATCTAGTTTTGTTAATTAATCAAGCAAAATAACCCAACCCATCATTATTTTCCAAGTATTGCTACTTCTACAGGCCCAAAAACCATCTCGTCAATATGAAGTCTGTTATAGAAACTAGTATTGTAAACCTAGGGACTCAAGTGTAAAACTAGCTCTAGGGACTTGAGTGAATAAAACATAATATGTAGGATAATTAGTAGATTACACTAATTATCCTACTAGCCGTTGGGGGAGGGGCTATCATTTATAAATAGCCCCCATCTCCTCTTGTACAATCATGTTTTGTCATGACCTTGCAGTATACAGTGTGTGAGAGCCAAGATAGCTCTCTTCTCTTCTAAATCCCCTTTCTTGTGTGTCTTTCCTTCTAAACCCATTTTCTGTGTCTTCTCTCTATCTCTAATCTCTATTCTTGATCAAAACCCATAACAGTGGTATCAGAGCAGTCCTTCCTTGGCTGTCTCTTTCGCTGTTCTAGTCGCACCTATTTTCTGTTCTGGTGTTAGAAATCGCAAGAAAACTCAAAAAGAATACAGCTTTGGCTCTGATTTGTTATTCCGTTGTGACTGACCGAGTGAAAGAAACAGAAGAAGAAGGGGAATTGGCTGTAAGAGCCCAGCAAGAACCTTCGAACAGCTTCAAGGCTGTTAGTGAATGGTACAAACCCGGTTACAATTGTCAAGAATTATGGAAGAACGTGTGACAGCAATCGAACAACAATTGCAGAAACTCAACAAGATTGAGGAATTTGATGAGAAAATGGACAAGAACAATAATGACGTACAAGACATGCTAGTAGCTATGAGGCAAGAACTTGGGCCATTGATTCGAGCGGCTGCAAATGAAGAACCACAGCAGCCACGCAGACAGCAAGCTCTGGGCAACGGTCACGTAAATGGAGAAGCAAATCATCGGCCCACCCACTTCACAAGAATGGAATTTCCGCGGTTTATAGGGCAGGAAATTGACAACTGGATTTTCAAATGTGAAAGATTCTTTCAGCTTGATGGGACTTGTGAAAATGAGAAAGTGACAATGGCGTCAATGGGCCTCGACGAAGCGAGTTTTTCTTGGCATGTTGCGTCGGAACGTCGCTGGCCTAGACCACCCACCTGGGCCGAGTATGTCGTCAAGCTGCGCAACACCTTCGGCCTTCCAGTCGACAAACCAATGGGTGAGTTGACCCGGTTGAAACAAACAGGGACGATGGCTGAATTTAACGCTAATTCGATTTAATATCAGCCAAACTCGATCTGACCGAGGAGTATCTGGTCGACATATATGTGGCGGGACTCAAGGACGAGATTGCAGATTCGGTCAATTTATTCAACCCGACTAATCTGGGTGACGCACGACGCTTAGCTCGCCTCCAAGAAATCGCAATTAACCGACTAGCAGCGAAGGTTTCGAATCGATCTCAAAGTTATCTTCCCAAGACATCTTCGGTGTCATCGTCGGGAGCTTCGATCATGGGTTCACAAACCAACGTCTCGACAGGTATTAATAAAATGGTTAGTCAGCGTGATGGGCCCCATCCGAGGGAGAATTTGGGCAGTTCGGGCACTACAATAAATGACCCAAACCGTGGCTCTACTACTACTGAAAACAGAGGCCAATGATCCTGGAGAAATGCAAAACTCCTTTCAGCGGAAGATGAAGCTGAACATAGAGCCAAAAACTTATGCTTCTATTGCCATGAACCTTTCACTAGAGGCCACTCGTGTTCCCAACGGCAAAGGATGCGACTACAGTTTATGGAATTAGTAGACATCAGTGATGACAAGGTGATTAGGGAACCAGATCCTGAGAAAGAAGATGAGTATGCCCCTTTAATTTCTCTTCATGCTATAAATGGTGTAGACACTAATGACTCCATGAGGATTGGAGGGCATGTAGGAAAAAGGTCCATTCAGGTGCTGATTGATAATGGCAGCACCCATGACTTCTTGGACTATGACTTCGCTGTCAAAATGGGTTGGAAAGGTACAGAACCTCCTCTTGATGCAGTTCAGGTTGCTGGGGGTCAAAAGTTGCAAGTTTTTGGCATTTGGCATGGGTTTAGGTGGAAGATGCAAGGTCTGGAGTTTGTGTGTGATCTCAGGATTATCAAACTTAATACTTTTGATATTGTCTTGGGATTAACTTGGCTCAAAACTATTAAGAGTGCCCTATGGGACTATGAAAAACTCTCGATGCAATTCTGGTATAACGGGAAATTATGTCAATTGCAAGCAAACCCCACAAGCTCCCTTCAAGTGGTCTCCTCTACAAGATTAGGAGGGAACAAGCACTTTGGTCCCCAAATGTACTTGGTGCAACTCTTGCAACCTTTACCCCAAATTTCAGATTCTAGTACTATTCAACTTGCTGTGATATCTGGAAATCCAGAATTACCATCGGAAATTCAGAGGTCCTTAGAACGGTATGAAGGGCTTTTTGATGAACCAAGGGGTCTACCTCCACTAAGGGATGGTCATAATCATCCACTTGTCCTTCATGAAGGTACAAATCCTATAAGTCTTAAACCTTATCGTTATTCAGCTGCGCAAAAGGATGTTATTGAGAAACAAGTGACTGATTTGCTACAAACGGGAGTGATACATGAGAGCTCTTCTCCCTTTTCAGCTCCTATTGTGTTAGTTAAGAAGAAAGATGGGACTTGGAGGATGTGTATTGATTTTCGTGAACTTAATAAGAAAACTGTGAAGAATCAATATCCTATTCCTTTAGTTGAGGATCTATTAGATGAACTACATGCAGCTAGGTGGTTCACTAAGCTGGATTTGAGGGCTGGTTATCATCAAATTAGGATGCATCCGGAGGATTGTTACAAAACAGCATTCAAGACTCATTCGGGGCATTTTGAGTGGCTAGTTATGCCTTTTGGGTTGACTAATGCACCGGCCACTTTCCAAGGTGCAATGAATGATATTTTTCGACCGTTTTTAAGGAAGTTTGTTCTTGTGTTTTTTGATGATATTCTGATATATAGTAATGATTTACAAGAACATATCAACCATCTTGAGCAAGTGTTGGCTATATTACAAAATCACAGTTATTTTGTTAAAAAGAGTAAGTGTACCTTTGCTGCCCATAGTGTGGAGTATTTGGGTCATATTATTAGTGATGGTGCAGTATCTACCGATCCTAAGAAGATACAAGCCGTGGCTGATTGGCCTGAACCAAAGTCAGCTAAACAATTAAGGGCTTTCCTTGGCCTAGCGGGGTACTACCGAAGGTTTATTCAAGGGTATGGATCTATTGCAAAACCTCTTACACTTTTATTGCGAAAGAATGGTTTTAAATGGTCAGAAACAGCAACTACATCGTTTAGGGAATTGCAATCTGCACTGGTTTCAGCTCCTGTTTTAGCTTTGCCGGACCTCTCCAAAGACTTTGTAGTGGAAGCTGACGCTTGTGGAGGTGGTCTAGGTGCTGTTTTAATGCAACAAGGTCAGCCCTTAGCCTATTTTAGTAAGGCTCTTGCCCCTAAACATATAAGCCTTTCTATCTATGAAAAAGAATTGTTAGCTGTTGTTCAAGCTGTGGAGTATTGGCATCAATATTTGGAACGAGGTAAATTCGTTATTAGGACTGATCAACAAAGTCTTAAATACCTCTTAGGACAGAAATTAAAAACTCCATTTCAGATGTATTGGATTGCTAAGTTGTTAGGATATGATTATGAAATTCAGTACAAGAAGGGGAATGAGAATGTGGTGGCTGACGCATTGTCGAGACTACATGGTTCTCAAATTTTGCAGATTTCATTAGACACTACTTCACCGGAATTATTGGAGGAAATCAAGGAAAGTTGGGAGTTGGATCCTGAAATAGCGGCTATACTTGTTCAGGTAAAGGAAAATGATGGGATTTTTCTCTCATACGCATGGGATGGCTCTTGTTTGAGGAAAAAGAACAGGTTAGTTGTTGGCAATGTGGCTGACTTAAAGGCGAAATTGCTGGAGTGGCTACATTCAAGTCCTCAAGGAGGTCATTCGGGTATTCAAGGTACCTATTATAAGGTAAAGGGTTTGTTTTGGTGGAAACACCTACACAAGGATGTTGAGGATTTTGTTAAAGGGTGTGACACATGTGCTATATGCAAATATGAAACGGTTGCAACCCCCGGGTTGTTACATCCACTTCCAATTCCATGGATTTCATTGAAGGATTGCCTAAATCAGGGGGTAAGGAGGTAATATGGGTTATTGTTGATCGGATGACTAAATATGCCCATTTTATTGCACTTTCTCACCCCTATTCAGCTTCTACTTTGGCACAAGTATTTTTGGATCAGGTTTATAAATTGCATGGTGCACCAGCTGAAATTGTGAGTGATCGTGATCCCTTATTCCTTAGTAATTTTTGGAAGGAATTTTTGAAGGTTTTAAAGGTTCAGCAAAACCTATCTTCAGCTTATCATCCTCAAAGTGATGGTCAAACCGAAGTCCTCAATAGGTGTCTAGAGTCCTATTTAAGATGCATGTGTTGGGAGGTTCCAAAAGAGTGGAATCAATGGCTAGCATTAGCTGAGTGGTGGTACAATACAAGCTTTCATAGAGCCACCAAATCCACTCCGCATGAGCTGTTATATGGGCAAAAACCAGCTGTTTACATCCCTTATGTACCTAGAACAGCAGTGGTAGAGGCTGTTGACAGAAGTTTTTCAGCAAGAGAGAAGATGCTTGCTGTCCTAAAACATCATCTCCACAGATCAGCAAACACCATGAAGCAAAAAGCTGATGAGAAGCGCTCGGATAGGAGTTTTACAGTTGGGCAATGGGTGTTTTTAAAGTTGCAGTCTTACCATCAAGTTTCGGCAGCCACTAGAAGCAACCAAAAACTAGCTCCTCGCTTCTTTGGTCCCTACAAGGTATTGCAGAGAATTGGACCAGTTGCTTACAAATTGGAATTACCTCCGGACACAAGGATTCATTCCACTTTCCATGTGTCCTTATTGAAGTTGTGTCCGGATCCAAGTGTTAGACAGCGGCACCCACCAATTGATTGGCCGGCTATCCCAAATTCTCTTTACCCACAGCAAATTTTGTCTCAACGTGTGGGTAGGAAAAAGAGAAGGATCATTACTGAAGTATTGGTGCAATGGCAAGGTTACCCGGAGGAAGAAGCTACTTGGGTTTCCTTATTCAATTTGAAACACCAATTTCCAGAATTTCCATTGCCAAACCCTTGAGGTCAAGGGTTGTTTCAAGGGGGAGGGCATTGTTATAGAAACTAGTATTGTAAACCTAGGGACTCAAGTGTAAAACTAGCTCTAGGGACTTGAGTGAATAAAACATAATATGTAGGATAATTAGTAGATTACACTAATTATCCTACTAGCCGTTGGGGGAGGGGCTATCATTTATAAATAGCCCCCATCTCCTCTTGTACAATCATGTTTTGTCATGACCTTGCAGTATATAGTGTGTGAGAGCCAAGATAGCTCTCTTCTCTTCTAAATCCCCTTTCTTGTGTGTCTTTCCTTCTAAACCCCTTTTCTGTGTCTTCTCTCTATCTCTAATCTCTATTCTTGATCAAAACCCATAACAAAGTCTATGTTAGTCGAACAAAAATTTGGTCTAGTCTAATTGGATGGACTTAATGAATGTAAGCCAAACTTTAAGGTTCAAGACAGGGATAGGATACACAAACTTTTCATATGAAAATAATTCAATATTCATATGAGTCTTCTACTTATAATCATGACCATCCAATAAGTATCCTTAGCCAGGCGACTAATTGCTGAATTAATCTCAACTGCACTAACCAAAGATGTCTATTGACTACTGCAGTTCAGTTAATCAGACATAGTAGGCTTTGTACTTAAAGTAAACATGACGCCCAGGCACCTTTTCAGCATCTGACATGCTGATGATAGTGCTTTGAACCGGTTGGATTTACTGGGAAGCAAGGAGTTCACTCACAGAAAACTATATGACAAAACATGTACAAGGAGTATGCATAATTAAACTGCATAATAATCCACCACGAGTACAAAAAACAGGCGTATAATTTGCTTCAAAATAAAATACCTAATAGGAGCAGATAATAAGTTTTGAAAAAGAAACGTAACACAAAATCTTACCAGGGTCACGAAGTTCATCAGGATCAGCTAGTGAATGCCCTCTAAATCTGTAGGTCTCACATTCCACTAAAGTTGGTCCCTCTCCTTTCCTAGCTCTTTCAATTGCCTCCTTAGCCACCTCTCTGACCTTCAAAACATCCATCCCATCTACATGAACTCCTGGCATTCCAAATGCTGGTCCTTTCTTCCATATCTCAGGATCTGAAGTTGCTCTGATGTGAGACATACCAATAGCCCACAAATTGTTTTCCACAACAAACACAATCGGTAATTTCCACAAAGCTGCCATATTTAGGCACTCATAGAATTGCCCATTATTACAAGTCCCATCCCCAAAAAATGCCAATGTGACCTGATCAGCATCTGCTTGTTTCAATACCTCCCTTTTATACTTGGAGGAAAATGCTGCCCCAGTCGCTACAGGAATTCCTTCACCAATGAATGCAAACCCGCCAAGAAGATTGTACTCTTTTGAGAACATATGCATTGAACCACCTTGTCCTCGGCAACATCCAGTTGCCTTTCCAAAAAGCTCACTCATCACAGCTCGAGCTGGGACTCCCTTACTCACGGCATGAACATGGTCACGGTATGTGCTCACTACATAATCGTCTTGCCTCAGAAGTTTGATGAATCCAGTTGACACGGCTTCTTGACCATTATACAGGTGGACAAAGCCAAACATTTTGCCCCTATAATACATCTGGGCACACATGTCCTCAAAGGCCCTACCTAATACCATGTCTTCATAGAGCACTAAAGCTTCCTCTTTGGTAAGAAGCTGCATACATAAAGAAATAAAAGCACTAATGTCAAATACTTTTTTTCCCCTTCCAATATAATAGGTTCTTACTTCCAAGAAGATAACAAATCAATTAGGCAAGAGACTGAAGCATATGCACATTTAACAAATACACATACAGAGAAGCAAAGTAACAAAATCCTTGCACTCGAACCACTGAATGAGCTTTTTTTTTTTTTTTTTTTGGTTGATTGCAAAGCATGAAACAAAATCGAGTTCAATTGAACAAAACGATTAGCTTTTTCAATTAGCCATAGCACAGAATCCATTCTACGAGAACACCCACACACAAACTCGTTCGAATAGCTATTGCCAAGAAGCAGAGATTCATATGAAAAGAAAGGGCTAAAAGGCTACTACTCACCAGATTAGCGCGAGATTGGGGCTTCTTTTCCTTGACAACATCGGAAACAGCATTGGCAGTGGATCGACGGAGGTGAGAAACCTTAGAGGGAGCATGGACGCGAAGCTTGAGAGTGGATCCAAGGAAAGAGGAGCCAGCTTTGAAGGGATCAAAAGAGAGAGGTTTGTCATTGGATCTGGAAGCAGAGACAGAATTGACAGGCAGAGGCTGGGCAAACTTGGCGGCAGAGAACGACATTATAGGAAGCTCAAGGGAGATGGAAGAGAGAAAGGAATATGAAGAGGGTGAAGGGGAAGAGAGAGTGTTAACTGTTAAGTAAGCAGAAGGAGGCGGAGGAAACGAGGAAGAGAGACGTGGAATTAACCGTCTTGAGCGTTGGGGGCGATGTGGAAGTGAAATGATAGAGAAATGACTAACGACGAATCTCTCGCACCCAGAGGCAAGAACAAGGTTAGCCACCTACACCCAACCAATTTTTGTTCCTTCTATTACATGCTCCATAGAAATCATAATTGCTCGTCTTATATATGGATTTGGATTCAGTCCTCTGCCCCTTACGGTTCTCTTCCGTCCACTGCGCAAACAAACAACACTGATTCTTTTTTTTTTTTTTTTTTTTTTTTTTTTTTTTTTTTACAAATATTTCAGGATATGTAGGTATTTAAAAAAGATATTTTAGGATCTTGAATTTAAGTCTTAAAAAATATATCATTGATTCTTAAAAATTATTTTAGGATCTTGAAAAAATATTTCGAGAATCTTTTATGTAAAAAAATACTTCGGAATCTTGACCGAGAATCTTGCAAGATCAAAAAAATACTTGATGATCTTGAAAAATTATTTTAGAATACTTAATGATCAAAAATAATTTTTCAAGATCATAAAGATTTTTTCAAAGATCAAACAAGATCCTCGCCGAGATCCTAAAGATTTTTTAACACATTAAGACTCAAATATTTTTTCAACATCCTAAAATAACTTTTAAAAATCATGAAGTACTCGTTAGTATTTTTTAAGACGGCCGAAGATCTTAAAATATCTTTTTAGTACCTACAAAGATCCTGAAATATTTGTAAAAAAAAAAAAAAAATTGTTTTTTTGCGAGTGATGGAAGAGAACTGTAAGGGCAGAGGATCGAATCCAAATCCCTTATATATAAGAGGTCTTTTTTTTTTTTAAAGTTAAATAAGTTACTTAATCATATCATATACTATCTCTGGTCTTAATCAATGGCGGATCTAGGTGTTAGATTGGAGAATTTTTTTTTATTATTATTTTAAAAAATTAATACATGTTTAAATGATTTTCCTCTTAAATTAAATGTCCACCCTTAATACATCAAGACTGCACTTCGTGATTGGATGAGAGATGAAAGGTTGAATGATTGTTTAGTGCCTTGTATTGAAAAAGATATATATGATAGTATTGATAATACGACAATTACGATGGAATTCCAAAAATAAGGCGCAAAGGATGATATTGTAATTATTTTTATTGTAATATAGTTTTGTTATTAAAATATATGTCTTGAACTTATTGAGTCTTGCCCACCCTTCATTGTAATTTATGTAATGCATTTCTAACAAAGACTTAACCTTTTTTAAATGATAAGTTTGTAAAATAACTGTCTCTCTTATTAATCATCGGTGTTCACTTGATTTCATGAATATTTTTTTGATATTTTTTTTTTTCTTTTTTTGTTTATATTCTTTTATTTTTTAATGCATTTAAAAAATTTAAAAAAAAAAAAAATTGGGGGCAAAATCACCCCGCCACTGTGCCCCCCTTCAATAATTTTCTGGATCCGCCCCTAATCCTAATTATAAGATTGGGTTGACTTTTTTTGGAAAGATTAAAGAAGCTAAAGAAATTACTTAATCATATCATATGTTATATATCCTTAGATTATATATTAGTTCATTAGTCAAACTAATTAGTTTTGAGAAAAAAAAAGTACTCTAAAGTAATTTAATTAGTTTCCTTAATTTCTCCAAAAGAGTCAACTTGGTCTTATAATTAGGACTGAAGGGAGTATTATGTATCTTTATATTATACTCCCTCTGGTCCTTATTATAACTCACCAACAATCAAGTGTATTTGGTTCTTTTTATAAGGCACTTGTTTATTCCCAAGGAACATTAATTATTTTTTCCATATATGCCCCTAATTAATGAGGGTAGTGTATGAGATTAATAATTAATATGATATTAGAGTTTAGTGCAATTAGTAGGGATAATATTGGAGATCACTTAAATTTTAAGACAAATTTATTGACTTTAACTGTTTTTATTGGTTTGTGAGAATTGTTAGTTTGTGACTTATAATAAGGACAAGAGGGAGTATATCAGTTTATTAGTCTATGAAAAAAAAAAAATTCTAAAATAATTTAATTAGCTTCTTTAATCTCTTAAAAAAAAAAAGTTTACTTTATCTTATATTTAAGACCAGAAGGAGTACTATTATTATTACTATTACTAATTACTACTAATAACTTCACTCCTATAGAGTAGACTTTTTTCAAGATGTTAAAGAAGAAGTTGAAGAAGTTACTTAATTACATCATATATTGTGTATTATTAAATTATATATAGGTTTATAAGTTAGAAAAAATAGTTTGAAGAAAGAATGATAAATATAAATATTTTAAAGTAATTTAATTGAATTTTTTAATATCTTAAAAAAAAAGTCAACTCTATCTTTTGGGGAGTACTAATTTCATTTACATCAATATAATATATTTTTCTGTAAAAAAATACTTCCTTTACCCAGCAAGTAACATGTTGAAAATTATGACAAGAGATAAATTTTGAATTTTTATTTGATTAATAAAATTCTAATAATAAGGGCAATGAAGGACCTTTGTAAAGACAATGGGAGCTATGCCCCAAAAAAAGCTGTCCTAAATTTTTATCTAAATTGGATTTTTTTTCATACATTTGGCCCAAAAATGTATACATTTGTCCCAAAAATCTATACATTTAACCCCTAAATATTTTTTTAAAAAAATAGTTAATGAATATACATTTGACCCCCATAAATATTTATCCCAAAGTCTGTCATAAATAAGGGGTTGTGCTATCTTAACAAATGATTTTTCTTATTATTTTTGTAGTCATTCTCAACTCGATCTGCAATTGTCAAAATAACTTCTTGTTATTGGTAGTTTAATATAAAAAAGGTTAATTGTGTTTAATTTATTTTTTGGCTTAACATTGGTGTTTCAATATGAAAATTTCTAATTACTTAATAACATAGGCACATTGTATTCGATCAAAATTAAAAATAAGTAATATTATTAATATGTTATAAATATGTATAGTTTATTATAAATTTCATATTGATATGTGATTATTATTATTTTTACTTGACCTAATAAGAACATGCTACTCTTTTCATTATTTATACAAGACAGTTTAGGGGCAATATTTGAAGGAGCTCCAAAAATATGGGATATGCAAGGACGCTCTAAAGGCTAATACGCCGCCACTTGCTAGGAGGAAGGATTATTTTATCTTGGGAGGGTTTTCTTTGACAAAAACTAAAAAGAGAATTAATACAAAAAGATACATAATTGAAAACAATTTCGTATGAACTTCCGAAATTTCCCCCTTGTATGGGCTTTTAACTCTAGTAAATGTTCAACAACTTGTTTTTTTTTTTTAAAAAATTATTGAACAGTAGCATTTTAATCAATTAATATTTTGCGTTTTTTTTATAATAAAAAGACAAACTTTATTAAACATGTAACACCCCCAATTTACTAACAATTATCTTAATATAAAATTTAAAAGATTTTATAAAGAAATACTAAAAATATCCAAATTTGGGAAGTGATTTTAACTCTAGTTTTATTACATAAACATAAATTCCATAAATTCAAACTTAACTAAAAAGGGTCTATTCAATTAAAATAAAACTTAAATTTATTGAACAGTAGCATTTTAAGGATCATCGCTGATTAAACACAAACAAACATCGTAATCTAAATCAAACACAATTCATATAACTCAATTATAATAGTCAAATCAGATATTATTCATATCAAATAAACTATTATTCATTATCTTTATTAAATTCATAATAGACCACACTTGTTTAGTGGGAAGAGAACTGCATTACATCGAAAATTTAGTTTAGTGGGAAAAACAAAGCAAATAGCCTAAAACAACAAATCATCGCATTGGCCATCATCAATCTCTTCCAAACTACAACGAAAAACCACTTTGGGAAGAACGGATATAATCGGTTCACATCAAATAAATATATCGAAGGCATAAAGCCTAATTGTGTTACCTCACCTTAAGCATCTGTCCCAAAGCTATCTTCCCATTCTTAAGTTAGTTTTAAGACACATATGAATTCTCATAATTTCCTATAAGGTTGTCATGAGGAATTCTCATGACCATTATGTAATTCTCGACTTTATTTATTATCCATTTTACCCATGGAGTTCATAAAGGTTATCGTGAGAAATTCATGACCATCATTTAAACTCATGGCTTACTCATTATCCCCTTTTAAACCCATAAATCTTGTACTCTTATTTTCAAGTTCATTAAGAAGATATAGTTTTCTCTCCTTGTCATTTTGTTCATATCTATATTTTATTGTATAGGAGATACTATATACAAAAAGAGAATCAAATAATAAAAGAAACATAACATACAGGGGATAATATATTGCAATTACAAAACAAAAGAAACAAAAACGACGCACAATATAATCGAATTAGGCAATGCATTCAATGAAAAGGCACAGGTATGGTATAATCGAATTAGGCAATTCATTCAATAAAAAGGTGAGGCACGAAAACCGAGGGAAGTAATGGTCTTTTTTTTTTCAATCATAAAAGAAACAGAGGCGCGAAGGAAGCAATCAGATTCAATTATACATATGCAATTGAAGCACGCCGACCGAGGCAACTCAATTGTATTTGATTAAAAAGGAAAGACGCACACAGGCATATGTATATCAAGCACGCATGCCGAGAAGAAGAAATATATTTTTATTCTATTCAATCACCTAAATCGAAACCACAACTAACCTAAGACTTATAGACTTACATGGGATTAGGATTACCCGGTTCTTAGTTTTCTTTAGCTAACCTCCTGGAGAACAATTAACGAAGGGACGGAGAAAAAGTATCGAGTTTTTTCTAGGTTAGGTTTGGTAATTGGCTAACCTATATTTATAATTTAAATTTTAGGGTTTTAGGCTAAAGCTTTCCTAGCTTTAATTATTCCTTAATTAATAAATTAACAATACAACCATTATAAATTTTTAGATTTTGCTATATATTATTATATCATTATCATTATTATTATTATTATTTAAATCTATTACTATTATTTTCATTATTTAAACGTATTATTATTCTGGGGTATTACAAAACACGTAGTAAAATGATTACAACACACTTGGGCTGCATTACATCGAAAACAAAAACAAAGCAAATAGCCTAAAACAACAAAGTAAAGAAACAAACAAACTACAACGAAAAATAACACATTGAAAAATAAAGAGAAATCATAGCAATAAACAGCCTCGATACATAGGAAGATTCAAAGCCATCAAAAGAGAGCCATGAGTCTATTTGCTTTGAAATTAGATTCGAGAAAGGATCCTCCCAAGTTTGAATTTGATTACCATGATTATTTAACTTAAATGATCATTTTCTTTGAGGTAAAAATGGCTATCAGGAATATTCATTCGAGGGAAGGGAAAAAAAGGAAATCTGTCGCACAGCCCCATATTTAGATCACCGTTTTTTATTTTAAAATTCATAGACGAGAAAATCTATATATAAAAGGGTAAAGGGGTGTAAACACACTGATTTTTTTCTCTCTCTCTCTCAGTTATGTCTAATATTTTAAAATATTTTGTAGATTATCCAATACCTTAAAATATATTTTCAGATGCGTCAACAAGTTTCATCAACTTTACTCTTAAAAACTTATAATACCCAGTTTAGTCAAAAACATATCGGTTCAAATCTACCAATCAATAAATATACTGATTCCCTTATTTATGTTTATTTATATTTGATAGATTAAACAATCATATTTAGAAATGATTTGGTCTTGCCATTATTTCCTAATTTCCTCACAACATGACAAATATAATGTCTCTGCTTGTTTCAAAAGATAAAATCCTTGCCATAAATGAAACATTAAGCTCAATTAAGAGCTGATAATGATACACTTGAATAATGGAGGCTCAATATTTGTTTATTAGTTATTGATTATTGATGCTAATGAACTATACAAAAATGAGATACAAAAAGAATATAAATGGCTGAGACCCAGCAAACCCAAAAGCTAGTGACAACCTAAGCAAAAAATAGCCTTCGTTAGTCTATACAGTTGGTTAGTGCTTCATCTGTCTGTATTTCAGTTGAAAAAGTTGGTCACCGCTTATTGTTCTTCTCCTTGCCTGTAGACATGTCTCCATTATGGTCAGAATTTGAACATTTCTTATCACAGTCAAAATGTTCTTAAATTTACAGGTTAAGGACGGGAAAAAAGAACTCACCAAATATACTTGATTTTAACGGGAACCGAATTGCCGACCCCTTAACTCGAAGCTCTCGATTTTGCCTATTCTGAGTTTGTTTCTCAGCAACTGCAACACTGCTGCTGCTTTCTCCAGCCACAAGATCTGTCACTCTATTTACCTTCTCATGGTATAAAGCTGGAGGTGCAAGCCTAAGCTGAGGCAAGTTTTCAATTTGCGCAAATCTCTGATCTTTTTGCAAGCTGGACAGAATCTCAAACTGCAGAACCAATTTTCACAACTTGATCAATCCATAGTGCCCAAAGTCCCAACAGTAAATTATATTCACCTACCTTGGGTGTACAAAAACCCACATCAGACGCCTTCTATTTTCAGTTTATACAAACCTTCTATAAACATGAGGACAATCCTAGATTCTAAAGGAATTTTTATGAAAAGACCAATCATACGAAGCTAAACTTTACAAAGTTATATTTACTTGTGACGCTTTTATTGGAAAATTGACGACAATAACCATAAAAACTAAGACTTGCGCCTAAGTTTTGTCATGAACATAATTTATTGACAGAGGTTATACTTTATGCAGGTTATACTCGTAGAAAACTGATGGCTTCCAAGTTCAATGCATGATAAATTTTCAAAAGGCCAAAATAATATTATGATGACATGAAACAAAGGAAAAATTCCACTTAAATATCTTCACAATTTGAAAATCCCAAATCAGCGAATTCTTACTAAAACGTCCTGTCATTTACTCAAAAAGTAGTAAATAACTAATGAATTGTAGTAAACAAAACTAATTTGGGATTTTGATGTTTTCAAGGTCTTTTTTGTTGTTGTTGAAATTTTCCCTAAAACAAAGGGCGCTACCAAAATATTTTGAAACAAGAGCAGAGTTTGATTTTCATGATAGTGGATAGAGAACTTTTCATGTGGGATGTGTGACCCATTGTAATACTCCCCGAAGGGGGTATGTAGGTTTCAAAAATCTCAAGAGATATGAATGCAATTTACTCTATTTAAAATTTATTTAGGTATATATTTAATTTACCCGTGAAATCTGTTGAGGCCCATATGTATTCTCTGATAAATCACTTTCATGTGGATGGAAGGTACTTCCATTAGGCTGTTGGCGTCTGGATGAGAATTTATTCACTAAGCCATCCTCGGCCGCAACTGATTTGCTTTTAGACTGCTGGAACTTTTGGGTAGGCATACATACAGGACATCCAGATGAAGAACCTCTACTTGATACCTCAATTTCCAAAGCTTCACAATGGAGATGACTTGCATGGCCACAGTTGAAAACTCGAACCCCAGAGCTAACAGAGTTCTTTGTTAGAAGGCTATTACAAATACAGCATACTACGCTCCTCGGGGCATACCCATGAGAGGCTCCTTTCTTGAGTAAACTCATATTATAAAACGTATCATCCTCTATCAAGGATTTGGCAGCATCCTACTTGTAAAGAAGGAAAAGGAAATGAAGGGGGGAAAACCATAAGTCCATAAAAAATGAAGAGAATAGAATTCCAACTAATTATTGTTGTATAAAACCTTCAAATAGATTAAGTTGTCCTTTAAAACCTAGATATACCATGCATACGGAGTGTCATCATAACTTATTGCTAACAATCCCCTCCCTTGTTATGAAGGAAGAGTTTCTTTTTCTTCTCACTAGCCCAACTAAGTTCCCAGCCAAGATGACAAGCAATAATATATAAGTATCCAAATAAAAATTAACCATATCTTGCCATGCTTCTTGAAGCAAATTTTAACATGATTCTACTAATAGTCTCAATTGATAATTTAGTATAATTCTATCAAGGGTAGGAGATTTTTGTCATCAGAAAAGCTTGATGAAAGAATTGAATTTAAAAACAAAAATTTATGAAAAGAAAACACGAGGGGGAATGAAAATACAAAACTTTACCAGAATTCTTCTTTCAAAGCCGTACGTCCCGAGCATACCCAATATGGTTAGTTTAAAATCACCAAATTCTTGACTACCATTATCAGAAAGGAGTTTGGCCATGATAGTTGGAAGGTGAACATAACCTATCATTCCCTCAACAATCTCCTTGATGAACAAGGAGAACATTCTCCTCAAGACATCAGCACCATGAGACTTCGAGATTTTCCATCTGCTTTTGCCCGTGTCCTTTTTCAGTTTTGAAACTGGTGATCCAGCAAACGTTTGATAATAATTTTCTCTTTCAGAAGCCCTCTCATCAACAAATGAATCCAGCAGCGGGTCACAAAACCTTGATGAATATTTATATGCAAGTTAGCCCAAAAACAACTAAGACTGGGGATGATAATTTGAAAAATGCTTTTCAGGAGAGTATTGATCATTTAAGTATTTACATATATGCTTGATCCAAAATTATCATCTCGTCTTTCTATGAGCACCTCATCCCCAGATTTGTCTCTTCTTCCATCATAAGAAAAGGAAATATCAAAGTAACAAAAGAAGTGATAATTCCACAGATCAATGGATTTTTTATTTATTATTATTTGATTAAGGTTTCCCTTTCCCCAGATTTGTCTCTTCTTCCATCATAAGGGTTTTTGCCTCTCTTAACAAGTGCACTTTCCGGGATTCAAACTTGTGTTCTTCTCGTTATGGGGGTGAGACTGCTTTCCATCTCTATCAACAGCTTGTTGGTCAGATCAATGGAATTTTTATTTATGCTTTCACATTCCTAAAAATCATGTATAGAAAAACGACCATAAAAAATACTACCTCTGGTCCTAATTATAAGAACACTTTTATAGTGCAATTTGTACTACAAAAGTGTTCCTTAGGACTGGAGGGAGTAGTTTTTTTAGCAATTTCCAGATACATCACTACTATGCTCAAATATGTGCAAAAGGAGGCTATACAAACAAAGTCAATGCCCAATAACTGAAATTACTTAGAATGACATTCATATTGCCCCCCACCCCCCCCCCCCAAAAAAAACCCAACAAACGAAAGAACAGAAAAAAATCAGCTTACCCTAGCCTATATAATTAAAGATCATGAGCCAAATGTAATGATCAGAGACTATTTTAAGCATTAAAAATTCCTGGTAATCATCTAAGCGTTTAAAATTTAGGAAATTGAATTCTCTAGCTCAGCTCTGACATGCAAGAATTTCAGGGAAATTCAACAATGAGAAGGAAAAATAAAAAAGGCAAAAAGAGAAGAAGAAGAAGAAACCCTCTGCGCCTGGGTGCTCATTAAAATTATAAACTCTACCAGCCTCTCAACTTTTTCCCAGCTTCCTTATTTCTCCCTCTCCGGTAGCCTAACTGACTTCATCTAGAGACCCCTCTAATCTGCCTCAAAGCATGCTACTTGTGAGAAATTACTTAAATAACTAGATAATAGAAGATTAGTTGTTAGGCACAGATAGATCATTGGGCATGGGTCATTAGGGAAGAGAGGGTCACATATTAAGACCCTTCTGCACACTGGTAAGATTGTTGATGAAAAGCAGACTTGCATTTTCTTCTGTCAACGTGCCTTCCAACAAAACCTTGCTCATCAAACTGATAGCTTGTTGGATAGGCTCTTATTACTCTCAACAATGCTGTCTATCTTCCTGTGTGTATAGACTCTCCTAGTTGGAGCTCTACCATATAATTAAATTTTAATTTAAATCATCTGAAGCATTGAGAAGGGCTAATCAATGCCTTCCAAATCCAGGGCCAAATTATGCAGTCTAGAGTGTCTACATTACATCAACGTACTGGTATATTTCCAATTTTCCTGCCATTTCCTCTTTCCCTTTTTAAATGCTGGGTATTGAAAAACAAAAAAAGCACTTTAGGACATCTTTACATGGCTATTCTCCAGTAAAAGCTACACACAGGTATATTTGTAACAATGATTAGTGACAGAAATTTTGGTACTTTAACTGTATAACTTTAAGTACCATTTGAAAAATAAAAAATGCAAGGATGAAGAAGACAAAATCAGTATTGAACATACGAGTCAAGTAACTTAAACCAATATGCTTCTGACTCCTCAGGATTTAGACGGGGGGTGTTCCTCTGGCACAAACCAATACAAGCGTGCAACAAATTTTGTATGTCGTGAACCTATTAGACAGTAATCAGTAAGAATATTAGGTTGCCTAACAGCAATACAAATACTTAAGCATACACATACACCAATTAGAGTGCAGTAAAATGGTTTAATTTCGAGGGACAGAAATATAAACCTCTTTCATTCTTGAAACTGTGTCGAACAATTTTATATGGGAAGAACCCTTCAAGGAAGGATTTGAAATTACAGCTTCCACAGCAGCATCAAGCTCAACAAATTTCTCACTCAGACTCGAAAGGGTCAGGAGGAGAGCACTACCAACATCACCAACCCGTTCTAATAAAAATGCAGCAGCATCTATAATTCCATATTCTTGGCACAGACGTAAACAATGTTCCACCCGGTAGCTATCAAATGTTTCTAAAAATTTAAGGACTGAACGACCTTCATACTGGCATAATAGCTGCAAAAGAAAATGTACCATCAAAAGATATATATATCTCTGCTCCCAACCCTTTGGAGAAAGGGAGAAATGCTGATTACATAAATTGGCATGTGTCACGTCAATAACAACTAAAAACACACATCAATTGAAACACTGAGGCTTAACATTCAATTCAAGTTAGTTTTAAATATAAAAATCAAAATAATAGTGTCTGTCATAAAAAACTCACCTCAAGATAAAGCTCAATAAGATCATCAGTCACATGAATAGGACTTTCACGAATGTACTTGGGAAAATTAGAAAGACTATCCAAGTAAGCATCAACTCCTTGTGGATGACCCTTAACCTGCTTTCCACTAAGTGCATCCACAACATAATCCTTTCTAAATTTAGACCAGTCTAGTGTTCCAGATAAGTGAACCTCAATGAGTGTCTTTAAATAAAGGAATAGACTTCTACGATGAGAGTGAAGTTCAGTAATTATATGTGAACTTTCATCACTGAAATGACTGATAACCATTAGGAAGGCACCCTCCCTGCAGGGCATGAAAAATGAAAATGCAAATGATTATATAGGTTTCATGAACTGAGAATATGGAAAGAAGAAATTCTGCATAACCTGCAAAAGAATCCAAAGAAGTTAGAACTAATGACAAGGATTACCTGCTCAATTCAACCAGCTTAGCAATACGAGATATTACTGCTGATCGAAAAGCAGCACGGTCACTGCCAGTCAGCTGCATTAACATCATGTTGATAAAGGAGAAGGCATGAATAGGTTCATCTACATCTTTCATATAGCTTTCCAATGCTGCTACATACTCATCTCTGATGGCATGGATAAACCCACAAACCTAAAATATCAACAGAAACGGCTGAAAGAATCAGTTGAAATAAACTTTACTTTTGCACTAAGGTTCACCCTCTAATCAGTTGAAATAAACATAAGGCTAAATTGCAAAAAACACTCTTGAACTTTGAGGCATATGTAACAACCCCTTCACATTTAGAAGTTGACAAAAAACCCCATTAAACTTTTTAAAGTTGTACAAAAAACCTCTGCCATTTATGAGTGAGTCATTTTAGTATATCTCAATTTTTGTATGCAAATAAACCCTCCATCATTTCACATTACATTAGTAAAATACTGAATAACTCAATGGCAAGGGGGTTATCTTGATAAAGCCGGTGATGCCCAAAAGATCTGGACATCATTTCTAAAGACCTATGGCAGACAATCTAGGAAGGGAAGTGATTTAGAGAGGACTAAAATCTGAGGTCTAGAGGTTTATCCCAAGGTTTATAACCATAAGGCTAAAATGGTATTAGACTGTTAGGGTAGGTGTAGCCACTAGCCAGAGGTTTGGGCAGTGTTAGTAGAGGGGTTATGACTACTTGAGGGATAAAATCATCCTTTCTGCCAAGCGGTGGGAAAGTTCAGTCTTTTGAAAGAATTCTCAGGATTGGGAGAGTTCTGGCCTCTCAAAAGTCCAGAGTCATTGTGCTGTGTGTCTTTTGTTCTGTTTCTTATTAATTTGTATTTGTATTAATCTGATTTAGTTATGCAGTAACAGTATTATCAATCTCAAGTTATTCCCACTCTCTTGCTGTCTATTTCTGGTTTTAGTCTTGTTATCAACTTGTTTAGGAGAGGGTTCTATTATATCTCCAAAAATTTTAAGGTTCAAGGGATCCATTATCAAATTTTAAAGATCAAAGAGGTCATCTACACGACTACACATAAATCCAAATTCAAGGGGGTTATGGATTAACTTAGTGAGCAAAATAAATATTTGATGGCACTTTCCTTTGAAAGACAGTACCACCAAAATGGACATTGTACCTGGTGGAATTGTGCTTTCTCACAAAGGCCTAGCACATATGATGGATCCCAGTCTGACTCAGGCAATACTTTCAGAAGAGCAAGCACCTGTTTTTCTCTCTTTTCTGAAGTTGAACTCAACAAAGAACCACTAATTGGGAAAACACTCTCTGACGTCAAATATTCCAATAATTGAAATAGCACACTCTTTGAGACTTTAGCTCTTTGAAGTGCAACATAATATGCAATGAACTCAAATACATGACCAATGTCCTTATTTGAAGGCCACTCTTTTAGCAAATCATCACCACCACTGATGGAGGTTGTATCTGTGGGAGAAACAACAATTAAGCGAATGAGAGCAGCCACTGTATTCTGAACCAAAAGATTTTGAGTTTCAGTAATATCATGAATTCCCTTTTTCGCCTCTTCATCATCTCTGTCAGCTAAATCCACTGAAGAAGAACTGGAATTTGAAATTTCATCTTCTACAAAAGCACTTCTTAGAACATCTAATGTAGCTTCTGTATCTAACTCTAAAAGAAGATATAAATTCAGGCATGGTCGTCTAGCCCCTAAGTCTGAAACTCTTTGTGATTTCAGAACATTTGATTCCTCCAACAAAAACTCTACAAGTTCTTTTCTAAGAGATGGCATGCGTGTAGGAGGAAGAGTTCCACGCCCTGGAAATATATCCAAAGTGGGATCTTTTAGAACTAGTAGTCCTATTTCAAAGCTTGAGGTAGAAATAAATGAAAAGGAATCAAACGCATAGAAAAGATTAAAAAAAATACTAGGTAGTTTCTATAAAGAAAGAAATACCTGGTGGAAAAGCAAGACCTGTAAAGCAGTACTTCAGATAAACCAGCATTCTGTACCTGATATATGGGCAGAAAAGCACGAGTCAACCACTTCCAACAAGCTTAAATTAGACTAACTGCTCAATGTTTAATATATTCATGGATGGCTGAGGCAACCATTAAATAATTGCAGCCAATTTCCTGATTCAACTAGGGACTAAGTTTTTATTCAAATAAAGACCACAACGAAGATCGTAAATGATCTAACACAGGTAGAAAGTTAAACTGGTAAAGGTTGAGCTGGACCAGAAAGTTTAAGTACAGGTGGTACGCCCAGAGCCAGCCACAACCTTGCATAAATTAGAAATGGCAATAAAAGATAAAAGGTAACTTACCCGAGTGCAGTAGCACTTTCCTTTTGGCTACTTTGTAAGACAGCAAACAGCTCCTCCAAAGGTGTCCTGAAATCATCCAATCCTTTATTGAAAAGATACACCAATGCGCTATATAGTCCATGCTCCTGGCATAATCTAACAACCTAAAAAGAAAGATATCATACATAACCATTAGAAAGTTGAGTCCCCAAACCTACTAAATATAGTTGTTCAACAATAAAACAGATTTTAAAAGATCTAACAACAACCTGATTGAAATCCAAGGAAGATATGTCCATATGAAGAACACATTGCTCTACCCTCAATAACCACCCTTTGGTGCTATAATGCTCTACCAGAGCTTGCATAATCTTTAGAAAGGAATGGGAAAGTAAACAATCAAAAAAAAAAAAGAGCAGTCATCAATTATAACAATAGAGAATATGAATTCAAATCCAAAAAAAAAAAAAAAAGTTACTATCCATTACCTCGGGAGGCAGAGATCCAAGCATGTCCTTCAAAATGTATGGCTCCAGAAGTTCCAGAAATGTGTCTGAAAAAGGTATAAATCATTTGATCCGTTAACTCTACCTAGCTAGTGCAAGCTGTATCAATAATGCAAAACAGTTCCCATAGGGTGTTCGCTTTTTTCTAGACCTAATTGGCTAACTCAGATAGTTCAAAAAAACAAAAATAGATAGCCTCATAAATTGCATTCATTTAGCTAATACAGCCATAAATTTTGTGAATATAAATAAATAAATTAATCAAAAATCTGATTGTTCATGGGTGTCTAAAGTCAAGGAATATATTCCTATTTAATTGAAAACAAACTTAGCATAATAGAGACGGCTTTTGGCTTTGTGGCATTCTTCATACAACAAATCTTAATTTTGCTACGAGTAATGAATATGATTCAGTTATCTACTTGGTAGTAGGAATTGGGAAAGGATGCGGTAGGGATCTGACCCACAAACACCAAGATCCTCCAGCACCCATATCCAGAATAGGTGTCATTTAAGCCAAAGCTATTGGGCAAATACACTATTCTTTTAGTCTTTCTATAGACCTCTAGGTTAATAAATTATGTTGTAGTAAAATTTATCATAAGTTGATATCTAAAATGTATTATGTTTGCTCCGTCTAATATGGAGCTAAGTATTAAATGACCTTCTACCTCGTACCTATAGTAAAGTACAAACTCTTAAAGCTAGTCAATGACTATTTTCAAATTTAATTGTCTCATTGAACTGCTAGAAAGCCATGACTTTTCCCCTTGGTTTGATAAAAATATCAAATAAGATCACAAAAACCAACAAAAAAATGACAGTGGCTGGCACTGCCAGGGATCAAATTATGGCATGAAATAAAACCACAAGCCTTAAAACAGTACAAGACACAAAGCTAAAGACGTAGGATTACCTCTTTGTTGAACATCTACAAACTTCGAGAAAATTTCATCAAAAAGTATGTCTGTCCTTTTGACATGAACACAGAATTCAACAGCAACTCCACCAACACGAGTATACTGCTCTTTTATATCAGAATGCACGGAAGAGCTTCCACCATTCAATTCATTAGATTGATCCACTTTACCAAGCTGGTTGCAGAATGCCACTGAAATGTATGAGAACACTTCATCAACATAGGACGTTAGCAATTCCAACAAGAAGGGCATTATGATCTCCTGTATGGCATTCAGGTTTCTAGGAAGGTCAATAACCCCATGAGCTTGACCATCATACAGAGTCATTGCCATGTTCAAGGCACCCATCCAGTCACCCGCTTTCCGCAGAACCAGAATACGCTCTTTCCATGGGAGAAGACGGGAAACAACAAGATGTGTCGGGCCGAGTATATAAATAGAAGCGCCACGTGCTGCAATACTGTTATGATAGGCTTTTTCAGGGTTTCCAAATACATTAATGAACTGAGTATGGTAAACCACCAGATCATCTCCTCCAGTACCATCTACACCAACATTTGTTTTGTGAATCACAGTTCCATCCTTTGCGAATAAGTAAAGCTGTCCAGCTGATGTTAAAACTACTAGCATCTGGAAAAGTGCAAAAACAAGCAGAAGAAAAGTGACACAACAGAACAGATTAAGTAAAAGGAAAGGAAGCAGTTGGCAGCAAGCAGCAATGTTTGTGGAACAAGAGTTGATACAATACCTGATCATCCAACCATGCCAGACCTATAGCTGCACTGTCAAGAGACCACTCCCCATAAAATTTTAGTTCTGATTTGACCAACTTTGCAACCTGAACTTTCCTATCCCAAGCAATTGCGAGCAAGGAAACTCTTTCCGCAGCTTCCCCAGACATATTTTCTGCAATACATAATATTCAGAAAGATGATGACATGGAATGTAACAAAATAAATCCGTACCAGTAGCATTATGATCTTGTCCCATATATTTCCACGCAGTATATGGCATCGAACCCTCCCGAATCCCATCTGGCCTATTCAAGTTTGCATAGCGTTTCAATGAAGGTAGTTGTACCTATATCAAAGATTTAATCTTTTTAGTACATAATGAACAAGAATTCTCAGCAACACATAAGAAGAAAGTACAGGATAAAAGCATGTGGAATCAGTGCAAGCAACTCAAAGCTTCATACCACCAGAATATATTGATGGGTGACAAATATGACCACACCTTCCTCAATTAAAGAAGAGCCTTCATTGAAGAGTTTCCAACCTGCATCTCCCCCAACAACTCCTCCCATCATGCTAGTGATACTGCTTGTTGAAACTGTAGTATTTTCATGGGAATAAGATGATCCACTTCCACTGAGTTCATCAGAAAGGAGCGGTGAAGCTGATAGCACCAAGCCCGTTCTTTCGCCATCAAGTAGACACTAAGAAACCAATACAGATTTGAAAACAAAGTGTAAGAAGAATGAATGTTGTATGAGCTCAAGATTGCCCTCTATAACACAATGCTCTACTCAATATATTGCTAATTACCACAAATAACAATGTACCTGACTTTTACTGGAGAACCTATTAAGCAAAGGAAATACTGAGATGTTCTGCAAGCGAACCAGACCCTTACTATCACCAGTAACTGCTTTAAATTGACGAGTATTTTGAAGATCCTGTCCCAAAAATAATGCATGCACTACTGGTGCTGTATGCTCTCCACTAATAACTTTTGCAATCACAGCTTTATGTACATCCCAAACAGTAACGCGACCATCACCATAACCAGCTAAAAGTAGATCCCCTTGCTGATTAAAAGTTATGGATGTTACTGGAACATGTGATCGATCACCTTGCATGCCAAGCATCAACATCTGACAAGGAAACAATATAGGTTGATAAAAGAAGTAATATGTCAGGTAAGAAGTTCATCATATAAATATTACTAAAAAGGATCTGTCTTCTCGCTTCATTCTCTTAGAAGTTTGATTGTTCAAAGGGTTCCTTTATGGTGTACCATGGTGAATAAATTATTTGACAAAATTCCTAAATTCATCCGTTTTGCACAGTGATATTTCCTCAAATCTAAAAAGAAAATTTTCCATTATATATTGAATTCTCAACCATTCTAGTACAAATCTAAGAGATTCGGCCATAAGGAAAAATCTAATCAAACTATTTAGAAAGTAAAAGGGAAATTGACCAAATATTCAAACAACGAAGAGAACATTAAACTAGAGATAGTTTAATAAGAACGGTTGATTATGGGAGAAAAAACCTTTCCATCCATATTGTCAGCATGATAAGGGGAATATCTACTGGGAACCACAAAAATGTGTCCTTTTGTCGTTCCAACTGCAATGTAGTTAGCATGAACTGCCAAGGCTTGAGGGGAACCATGTTCACGCCTGAATGTTTGGGATGAGATGACTCTTGTGATGGCATTGTCAGCACTAGTATCAAAATATCCCAATGTTGGGGAACCCCTTCGAACACCCTCCAACTTCATTGGCTGGGCAGCAGCACCCTCCTCCCAGTGCATACCAGTAGAAGCGTGCTTTTTCTCCAGTTCTTCAGCTAACTCAAGTGGCTTCTTTGAAGAGTGCAATTTCTTCTCCGCTCTCCTACTGGCCCTTTTGTTTTCCAGTTGCTCAAGTGTCTCTTTTACCAGCTCAGAAACGTCACTTGTTGAACTACTACCGTCATCATCAGTCAGGTTGTCTTTATGATCCTTCATCCCAGCATTAGCATTCGATAGTTCTTCTGTTTCCGCAGATGCAGTATTTGATCCATCCTCATTCAATCCCTTGTCCCTAATATCATTATAAAGACTCCTGTTTTCATTAGAATCCTTGTCGACAAATGGATCAGAATTCGTATTCGTTCTAGAATCAGGTTCACAAGCAGGAACAGATGTCTCAATACCATCTTCAATATTACTGGAGCGTGGGATTGTAGAATATTCATCGGAACTTCCATTCTCTTCCATCACACAAGAAGAATCATTATGCTGCTCAATTTTTTTATCCACTTCAGTCGCAACTACTACTTCATTCTCAAAATGCGCATTGGGTATGCTCTCTCGCTTATGCTCAAAAGCCTCAACATTTTTTGACACTTGATCAATATGATTAACTTCAGAAGACCGATAATCATCCAGTTTCTCGTCCACCTCCTCTGATTTC
The DNA here is from genome assembly GCA_019022615.1 of Acacia melanoxylon. Lineage (NCBI taxonomy): Eukaryota > Viridiplantae > Streptophyta > Magnoliopsida > Fabales > Fabaceae > Acacia > Acacia melanoxylon. Next base: position 4,883,263 of record JAFJYJ010000041.1, on the reverse strand, counting down.
TCACTAGACTTAGAAACATAGAGACCAGCCAAGCTCAAATCACTATTAGAAGAGATATCAGAATCATCCCCAATAGTTGGATTCAATTCACCACTGTCTTGAACTTTCTGGAGAGTCCCACTGCCCGCCCTCCTCGACTTAATTGCAGCTGCATGCGGCGTCGGTATCGATCTAGAAGCTGCAGCGGCAGCAGCCAACGCCGCACCAGGTTTCGCATTCGGCCTCACCCCAGGGAAAAGAGTCGAGAATGGGCGCGAAACCCTGAGTGAACGGTCATCGGGTTTTTCTCCAGGTTTGACCCGAGAAAAATAGCTAGCTCTGGACTGACCTATCCTATTGTCCAAGTTGGTTAGTTTCTGAGGTTCTGGATTCTTCTGGCTACCTTCAAGTGGAAACTCTGAGACCGAATTTCGAGAAGAAGAGGCTTGGCTAGTAACAGAGGGATCCGAAGGGCGGTGACTCTGGCGCAGATAAGAGGATGGGGAGGGAGGAGGAGAGGACGATGAGGATGAGGAGGTATCACAATCGTTGAGGATTTCGTCGACGGTGCGGTGAGGAACAGAACGTAAGACGGCGTCGTTAGTGCTGTTGTCGTCGTTTTCGTCGTCAGTGGAAGCAGGTGAATTGAGGAAGGAATCGAGGTCGAGATCCATGGAGGTTGATTCAGGTGTGATGAGTTCACCGCTCATCTCTGACTCCAAGCAATTTCGCCCTTCTTCACTGACAGTTTTTTGTTTTCTTCTTTTTAGCGGTAGAATCTTTCCCGTGCCCGGATCTCTCCAAGAAACGGCGCATCCATGAAATATAAAATTAAATCCAATAAAATGATTAAAATCTGTTATGTCTATGTTGCCTTGACGTGCAATTAAATAACTAATTTAAATATTTCACCAAAAATATAGTAACCAAATTTTTTTGAAAAAATTGTTGGAATATCTTAAAATGAAAAGATGTGTTTTTTATAAACTCATGTTCATTAAATTAAGGGATTTATATGAAGAATTGTGTAAAAAATTGTAACACTAAAAGTCATCAAAGTTATATATTTTTCATTTCTAGAGATACGTATGAAATGTTCTAATCAAAAGTGTGGCACCCAGCACTTAGTGAAAAGTTATGTTGTGTTTATGAAAACACTCTACATAATATAAAAGTATAACTCTCCACATATCGGTTCATAAATCAACATATGAGATTCATTTGTTATAACTTTTAATTAAAGAGATATTGCTTCTAGATACACCACTTTAAGGCATCACTTTATAGCTTATAAATACCTAGTGTCATTATCACACATCAAAAATCACGCAATAACAACATATCAAACTCATTGCTTTTGTCCTTAAGTATACACAAAGATAAAGTAAAATTATCACTTTGTAAATGACATTGTTGTCTTGACTTGTGTTTTAAGGGTGCAATCCATATTTAAGAGTCTTTATTATATTCTGCAGGAAATTCACCCGTTAATCTAAATTACACCATATTAAATAGGAATGGGTAGGGATGAATTAAACATAAATTGCACCCGTCAAAAAAGATTGTGCTGAGGTCCCACCCGTGCTTTTGACCCTTAACAATGACATGTTGAGAGTGTGCCCCGCCTCATATATGTAGTACTACTGTAAATTATCAAGGTGGTGAAGTTGCATGTCTATTTTAGTTTTTAAATATAAAAATATCTATTATCGATTATATACCACAATAAAAAAGTTTAGTTCTCTTATGAATTTATTTTGTATAATTAAAATTTGATATTGTTGTTTAAGATTGCATCACTCCGATGATAATATTTTATCTAAACTTAAATGCTTAATTGATGCACTGATTTTTAAGGAATTATTAAATTAAAATAGATTATACTCCCTCCGGTCCTAATTATAAGACAACATTTGAGAATTGATTTTGGTCCTAATTATAAGACAACATTTTAATTTTTGTCAATTTCTTCCTAAAATACCCATATTTTATTCTCTCAAGTGTATTTGGTTTTTGGTGAGTGTATGTATGTTGATGCGTAGACTTTCACAGTAAGTAAAACTTTTAAATTGTTGGATTTTAATTTATTTATCAATCAGCTGATATTAATTTTTCAATACACACACATATATATAAATATAGACACACATTTACACACACACATATATATGCATGTGTGTGTTTATACATATATATATTTGTGTATCTATGTGTGTGTGTATATATGTATATCTTTTTGTATGTTTGTCAATGTGTGTGTATACATATATATATAAATGTGTGTGTGTGTGTTTATACATATTTGTATATTTGTGTATCTATGTGTGTGTACATATATGTATATCTTTGTGTGTGTTTGTCGATATATGTGTGTGTGTATACATACATATACATATATATAAATGTTGTGTGTGTTTATACTTATATGTATATTTGTGTATCAGTGTGTGTGTATACAGATATATATAAATGTGTGTGTGTGTGTTTATACATATTTGTATATTTGTGTATCTATGTGTGTACATATATGTATATCTTTATGTGTGTTTGTCAATATATGTGTGTGTGTGTATACATACATACATATATATAAATGTTGTGTGTGTTTATACTTATATATATATATATATATTTGTGTATCTATGTGTGTGTGCATATATGTATATCTTTGTGTGTATGTCAATATATATGTGTGTGTAAATATATGTACACACATATATGTGTGTGTATAATATACATATATATACGCACATATATGTATATATAACAAAACCATTATTTCAATTAGAAAACGTGTAGAAAGAAAAAATTTAGGTTGGAGAAGTATGTGGTAGGGGTTGTTGATTTACTTTTCCTTATGTCATTTTAAATTTATATGAGGGTATTTTAGGAAAATGAGTAAAATTAACTAATTTAACTCCTCTCCTTAATCTCCCCAAAATCGGTTAAATATGTCCTATAATTAGGACCGGAGAGAGTATTAAATTTGCAATAGGATCCACATATTTTTTTTACTTCCATACACTAAATTTTAGGCCTAAAAAGTAAATGAAATTGCAGTGTGTCTTTTTTTTTTTGGGGCCGAATAAATAGCGGTGTTATTGATGTTAACAAGTACTACCTTCAGTCCTAATTATAAGACCTAGTTGACTTTTTTTTGAAAGATTAAGGAAGCTAAATTAGATACTTAATCATTTCATATGTTGTGTATCCTTAGATTATATATTACTTTATTAGTCAAATCAATTAGTTTAAAGAAAAAAAATAAAAATACTCTAATGTAATTTAATTAACTTCATTAATCCCTCCCAAAAGGTCAACTAGGCCTTATAATTAGGGCTGGAAGGAGTAAAAGATAAAATATACTAAATCATGTTTATGCAGTTGGCTAAAATTATGGCTATCTCTAAAAAAATTATATTGCTCTAAGAACCCCCTCATTCACTTTGTGGAGGGACCAGGCTGCGGTCCGCTGCGGATTTATGTCCGTCTGCTGCTCAGCCCCTTATCCCCTTTTATAAAAAAAAAAAAAAATCAGGCACTTCTGAGTAATAAAAAGATAATTTATGATACTGAACGGTGCTGAAACAATTTTTCATGATCTTGAAAAATTATTTTAGGATACTGACTAGTATTAAAAAGATATTTCAATATACTGAATGGTACTAAAAGGATCTTGAATATTGATTGATACTAAAAAAATAATTCATGACCTTAAAAAATCATTTTAGGATCGCGAAAAAATATTTCATGGAACTAACTAGTATTAAAAAGATACTTCGGTATAATGACTGGTACTGAAAAAATAATTTATGATCTTAAAAAATTATTTTAGAATCTTGAAAAAATATCCTAAAACATATTTTTAGTAGTAGTCAGTACTTTAATTATTTTTTCAAGATTCAAAAATAATTTTTTTAAGATCATAAATTATTTTTTCAAGATCCCGAATTATTCTTTTAGTAGAATCAAGTCTAAAATATTTTTCAAGAACCTAAAATAGTTTTTTAAGATCATGAAGATTGTTTCAATACCGTTCAGTATCCTAAATTATTTTTTTATTACTCAAAAGTGCCTGAATTTTTTTTTTTTTTTTATAAAAGGGGATAGGGATAAAAAACCGCACCAAAATCGGTGCAATTTTAGGCAATGGACATGACCCAGTCCTTTGTGGAGGTTGACGACGCATCTTTGTTAGAAAGAGAGTAGACCCTGGCCACAAGATGTTTTTTCAAAGGGTTAAAAGAAGTCGTCAAAGACAACAAACTATTAAATTTCGGTGAGGCGTCCAAAGACAATTAACTATTAAGTGGATCGCCTAAAGACAATAAACTTTTAAAAAGGAGCGCCAAAGACAACGCCGTTAAAAAAAGTTAACGCCATTAGCAAAAAGTTAACGTCATTATCTCAAAGGAAATACCAAAGACAACAAACTATTATTTCGAAATAAAAGACAAAATTCTAAATTTTACTAAATTAAATACTTTTTTTCTCAATTGTCATTATTCAAAACTACTTGTATAAATATCTATGGACAAAAATTACTCATTCTTCAATTTTGTCAACAAATTTTTTAGATTTTTTAATTTTATTAACATTAAATGAATTTTTTAACTCACATAAATTTCTTCTAAAATAAAAATAAATCATTTTTTTTGTTTAACATATATAATAAACTATAAAACACCTTCGGTTTTTTACTAAATTAAATAATTTTTTTCTCAATTGTCATTATTCAAAACTACTTTTGTATAAATATCTATGACAAAAATTACTCATTCTTCAATTTTGTCAACAAATTTTTTAGATTTTTTAAATTTTATTAACATTAAATGAATTTTTGAACTCACATAAATTTCTTCTAAAATAAAAATAAATCATTTTTTTAAACATATATAATAAACTATAAAACACCTTGAGTTTTATTTAAATCATATAATTATATTTTTAATCAAAACTTTTGTTTATTTTAGCAAATTATAATTTTGACAAAATTGAAGAATGAGTATTTTTTGTCCATAGATATTTATACAAGTAGTTTTGAATAATGACAATTGAGAAAAAATTATTTAATTTAGTAAAATTTAAATTTTGTCTTTGACGCCTTGGAATAATAGTTTGTTGTCTTTGATTTCCTTAGATAAGGGACGTTAACTTTTTGCATAAGGGGCGTTAACTTTTCTTTAACGTTAACTTTTTTTAACTTTTTCTTAACGCGTTAACTTTTTTAACGGCGTTGTCTTTGGACGCTTTCCTTTTTAAAAGTTTGTTGTGTTGGACGGTCCACTTAATAGTTAATTGTGTTGGACGCTCCTAAACTAATTTTGTTGTGCTGGACGCTCCTTAACCCTTTTTCAAATCACATACACGCGCATGGGGCGGGTTTCTATACTCGTTTCCATAAAATTAGAGGGCTAATATGCTATAATCATATGGACTAATATGAGATTAAAAAAAGATCCACGATTCCCTGGAATATATTTAACATGGTTGGGGGCAATTTTATCATTAAAATATATTATATTTGCTAAAAATTAATTTGAGAAGAAGGGGGAAAAAAAAGTTTAGTAGTATGTTTTAAAAATATATCGAGGATTTCTTTTCTTTTTTTTAAAGAAAAAGAAAAAGAAATAAAGGTGGCACTTGGAGCCTGAACACGAGGCCCGCGAAGAATATTAGTGAAAATCCGCTGGATAACACTTCAAATTACGAAAGCAAACTCAAGCAATTGTGTTCACGAGATTCCTCAGTCTCATGACAAAGCTCATGAGGATGAGCTACGCACTGCTGATAAGTTTTGTTGGTTTAAACAGTTAAACTCGAATCAAATGGAGTGGCAAAAAAGGAGGCATAGGATTGGCTGGGTGTGGCGGCACAGTAAGAGGGGAGGATAAAACCTGAATTGACGGTTTCTGCAATAATCTAAAGCTGCTGATCAATCTCAGATAAAAGGGTTTAGAAAGAAAATTGTTACTATGAGTGAATCCTCCATGGATGATCGACATTATGACTAAACCTAATGTTTGTTCTATGGGTAGTAAACAGATAAAAGGTTAAACAACCCAATAAATGTACTCAGTTATAAGTTTCATAATCCTAAGATTGGAAGGCACCATAAACACATCCGCACTGAAACTACTGGTCTTTCAACTAAGATGACCACGCCAAATTTAGCAATTAGACCCATTAGTCCAAACAACGACATCATCTAAATTGATAAGACTGGAACATATTTTCAGATAAAAGCTGTCAAGTGTCAAAATTTCTCACGTCCGAAATCTTAGATTGGACATAAATCCAAATAGCCAGGTTCAAAGCACACTACACAATCATGACTTCCACTTATATCTGTAAGTAATCATCACGAAATAAAGACCTACAAAATCCATTGATAAAGTCTACCATTACAGTGACAAAGAAAATAATAACTGATCATACTGGAAAGAGACTCTAATCAAACAAGCTGAAGCCCATGTCACCATCACTCTCTTCTTGGGGTTCATCCTGTAAGGGATTCAAGAAACAGACAAATTAGATACCCATGACAAGAAACAAAGTTTAATAAAGCCCAGTCAAACAAACTATCACTTGAAATTTACCTTCTTCTCCTCAGCAGCAGGAGCAGCGGCAGGAGCAGCTCCACCACCAGCGACGGCTGGAGCACCAGCAACAGCAACCGGAGCCCCACCACCTCCAGAATTCAAGATCAGATCCTCAATGTTTCTCTTCTCAGCAAGCTTAGCAAATAAACTTGGCCAATAAGATTCAATATCAACTTTTGCTGCCTTCACCACCGTTGAGATCTTCTCAGCCTATGAAGATTATCTTAAGGAGAAACACATAATCCGGGAACGTTCCGTTTCGGGACAAAAAATGATACCAGACCCTATGATATTAGACCTATTGAAACAACTTCGACCAAAAACAACACCTAATTGAAACATTACTTAATCTAATATTAAATTTCCCGATTTTATTGCTACCAATAGAAAATTTACGCTGAAACGTCAGCATCATTAGAGAACATAAGAGCAGGGGTCTCAAACAAGGATACAGTTATTGGGATGCCATCGTCGTGAAGAAGCACAACGGCGTAAGAGCAAGCAAGCTCTCCAATCGACATTGTTACACTATGAAAAATCAAAAAGCAGATGAGATAATATAAGAATCACTAATCGCTCATAGCAATATTCTTAGAATTAGAAGTACTACCCAATTTAAAAACAAAAAGAGTGAATAACTGAGCCATAACCCCTAAGTTCTATGAAAACTCATATAAAACTGTTGTCAAAGAAATAAAGGGATGGAATAGCTTACATCGAGGATGAAAGACGGGAGAGTTTGTTGCCAACAATTTCCTTGCGGCCGGCTGCAGTGAGAGACTAGGGTTTCAGGTTTTTTGTGCGGGGACGAGAGAAGGCATTTTAAAGAATGAACAGGTTGAGAGTACAATGGGCCTAGATCCGAAATAGCTTAAAGCCCATTTAAACACGGAGTCCCCAGATTCATTTTCCCATATGGTATGAGTCCAGCTTTTCTTCTTTCTCAAACCCTATCCTACCAACTAATCAAAGTAAAAAACAATTATGGATGAGAAAATAAATATATTGATTTGATAGTCCCAAACCATACGATTTTTTAATTATATTCATATTCTTGGGTTGGAAATAATACACTAGGATTTAGTTAAATAGGTTCAAACTTAAAACATATGTATAAAGACTGAGATTGAGTTCGAATTTGATCCTACATATGAATCTTTTTTCCCTCAAGCTTGAGCTTTAAAAAATGTCTAACATGGCCTAAAACTTTTTAAAATCCTTTTTAAAATGTACTCATCTGGTTCTTAATATAAGACATATTTACCTAATTTGATTAGATTAAGAAAGTTAATTAAATTAATTAATTTGACATCTATTATCTAGAACACTTTACTCATCTCCCCTAATTCCCTTGTTCCTCATTCTCCTTTATTATGGTTGAGAAAGCATCAATAGGGTAAATTAGGAAAATATTGACAAATATGGAAATAATGTCTTATATTTAGAACCAAGATCAACTCCTCAAATATATCTTATATTAAGAATCAGAGGAGTAGATCTCTAAATGGAGTTAAAAAGTATGTGTAAGGTGCTTCGAATAAGAAGATATCTATACTTAGCAAAAAAAAAATAGTATGGCTATATATAACCTCTAAAATCTATTTAAATGATTGATAAGGACATTGATAAAGGTTGGATCTAGCGGAAAGGGTTAGTCCCTTACACCGTGGTGAGCCAAAATTCAAATCTCAGTTGAAAGTGGTGTCCACATTTAGTGTTTGACAATATCTCGAATATAATTGCCTCCAATAGAACAATACATAAGTGAACAAAAAAAACATAAACAACCGACGTAGGAGCAAATTGGAACAAATAAAAAAATCAATTATCAATTAATTAATAAGATATGTTTTTTTTAATATCAACATGACCAATCACAACATGTAGCATATAAAATTGGATTTTACCTCTTATTTTTTCCCTAAAAACTAGGACAAACTCATCTTGATGATAATATTTCATTTAATTTGGACATCATTAAAAATAGACTTACATAAATTATTATGTCTATTAAAAAATAGGCAATTTCTTTAACTCAGATCAAACTCGGGTACCACATGGCCAAACCTAATTTATACTCTAAAGATCCGGGATGTATCACCCTCACTAAATTGGCCTTGGTTCAGGATGACTTGGTGTTTGTAGTTTCTTGGCTCGTTTTCTTAAGCGAAGTGCTATAAATAATGTAAAAAATGCCAAAAACACTATAAAAAAATATTTACCAAAGTATTGCACATTATTTTCCAAAAATACAAGTTTGATCTAACTCAAAACTGGTTCACCAAATATGTGTTTTAAAATCTATAAAGTATAAACTCATTCTTAGTCTCGATGTCAATCCTTTAAAATCTAGTACTACATGCTAAACATGGCCCATACACTTACCAGACTATTGGTATATAACATGAGCCCATGATTTCACCGTCTCATTGATTGCCAATCATTGGGCCCAGCTGATACCCACCCAAAAAAAAAATCATGTTAGTCACATCACTTGTGTATTTTTAATTTGAGAATTAAATATATGTTCAAGAAATATGAAACAATACATGAATATGAATATTCAAAAAATCCAAAAAATCATTAATTTTCTCCTACAGCTAATAAATTTTACAGTATTATCTTATGGGAATATATAAATACAGAAGGGCCAGAGAATAATGGCAAAAATGTGTATATATATATATAAAAACAATAATGTACATTTTCAATGAAAAGCGACTACTTTTTTAGTCGACGAAATAGATTGCTCCCACTGTTTTATAACTTGGTCTGATAATAGGTGGAAAGAGGCTTGATTTGATAATAGTACTACTTAATTGTTTTTAGCTTACATAATGTGTTGATTGCACAGTATCACTCTTGCTTTCTATTAACTGTTGCATTACAACAATGAGATTCTGCAGCAGGAGGCATAAGTAAATGGTTCATTATATATAGTGATAATAGCAATATGTCAATCAAATGAAGGTTTGTCCAGTTGGTAAGAGGTTGACTCATAATTATAACTTATAAGGTTGTGAGTTTAAATTTCACTTATGTAAGGACCTTGTTAGTTGACTCATAACCAAAAGGTTGTGAGTTCAAACCCTACCAATGTAAATACTTTGTTGGTGAACGACTCATAATGCTCTCCCCACCCTCTCTTTTCTTCTCATTTTTGGTGCATTTTGTTACATTGCATAATCAGAGTCCATATAAGTGTTTCAGTTTTGAACCATGTGAAGTGAAGGAGATACAAGCGAGAACTAAATCTGAGCATATATAAGAGGGATGCAGTTGTACATCAAATCAGAGAGAAACCGAAGTAATTGAAAAACTTGGCACATATCGTTTTTTGGTGAGCTCCCATTGTCTTTGTTTTCTCTTAGCTGTCATTGTTGGACTGCCAATGGGTTCTCTGTAAAGCAGCTTAACCAGTCACTTTGTTCGAAGTACTACTCCGTAGATAATATAAGACATATTTAAGAAGTTGATATTAGTCTTAAATATAAGATATAATTTTAATATTTGCTAATCTTTTTTAATTTACTCATATTGATGCTCTTTCAACAATAATAAAAGGAGAGAGAGAATAATGGAATTAAAAAAGATAATTAGGGTATTTTAGAAAATACATGTCATTTTAACTAACTAAACTAACTTTCTTAATCTAATCAAATTAGGTAAATATGTCTTATATTAAGGATCAAAGAGAGTACGGAGTATTATTTATGAGTTACCTTTTTAAAAGTCACGCCCCATGCTAATATATATATTAAAAAGCTTAATTAGCCAAGGTGAACATATGAAGGGAGGATAGGAAATACACCTTGATATACACTCATTTTAGTTTTAAATGCAAGTCGCGTTTCAAAAATCTCATCTTATTTCAAGATATAAATCGTGTTTATGTATTGTTTGGTACACTAATTGTTATTGACTATTTTGCCCATTTATTTAAGAAGTTGACAATCTTAAATTTAGAAAGTAAAGAGCCAAAATGCATTACAAAAAAAAGATCGTATTAGCCACGGAAAAATTCGGTGGGAAATTACTCACGGAATTTTGTGGCTAATTTCAGTCACCCACGGAATTCTGTGGCTAATTTTTAGCCACGGAAATTACCCACAGAATTCCGTAGGTAATTTCCCACGAAATTTTTCCGTGGTTAATACGATCGTTTTTTGTAGTGATGTCACTTCTATACCATTACTTTTTTATTCATAACGAGCTCCACCACAAAAAGGAATTATAGTCAGAGTTATTTTGATGGATGTGACATTTTTCTCTCATTTTTTAAATTTATGAGTAGTTTTATTCCCTTTGAAAATATATATTGTTAAACGCACTTTGAATAAAAATTTATGAATATTTTTACATAGGGTTAAGGGGTTCTAAATGCCTTGGAAGTTTTCTCATATGACCACTAGGCACTTAAAAATTTTTGAGGGGCCAACTATACCTAAAAGTTTAAAAAATGAGGCAATTTTGCCCCTTAATTAACAAACCAAACAATCAACATTTGTTGACTAATTTATGCAAAGGTGTCATAACTACGTGACATTCATCTCACCCTTATTCTTCCACATCAAATTTTTTTGAAATTATATTTGAGTAGATTGAGTCAAGAGGGATAGAGGATCTGAGTTTTTTTTTTTTAAAAAAAAAATATTTCCTTATATTTTCTTTAAAAAAGTATGACTTGGAGGGGAAAAAAAGGGTGATATGAATGCCACATAGGCATACCGCCTTTGCATAAATTAGTCAACAAACATTGACTATTTGGTTTGTTTTTTTTTTTGCTCGGAAAGGACATTTTATTACCATTAAATCGAGAAAAGTTACGAGAAGAAAAATACAACCGAGACAAACCAACACTAGACCTTAATGCTACAACGAGAAAATGTACGAAGCGAAATACGGTTGAAAGGAAAAAGGAACAACCCGAAAAGGAAAAAAACAAAAAACTGAGAAGAGTAAATTAACGATCACCCCTTACGAGTTGGAGAGAGATGCATCATCCATGACCGAAAGAGCCTCTGCCGTCCAAAGTTAGAAGGGACATCAAAGGAGGTGTTGGTTGGAAGACCCACCCAATAGGACACCCTTATAAAGCAATTGCTTTGCTAAAGAGTCAAGAACACCTTTTCCCGTCTTGGGGTAAAAGAGATTGAAAACCCAACTTTGGAAGAGAGGAGGCCGATTATGTCATGAATTAAACTTCTACGCGCAAATCAAATAAAGAAGGTGACTTAGCATTGACACGCTTGATTAAGGAAAGACAATCGATTCAAAGCCTCGCTTTGTCAATCCCTATATCCACAAAGCAAGGAGTAGAGCCTGTTTAAGAAAGCAAGAGCTTCATCATGAAAGCCGATATAGATTTCGGTTTATCTACATAGCCCCATTTAAATGAGCCAAAATTATCTCTACGAGACCACCCCTATAGATGCCTTTTCCTTGCCATGCCGATAGGCACCATCACAATTGATTTTCGATAACCGCAGATCGGTGGAACCCATCGGACTAAATAGTTAGGAGGCCGATCAACCGCACCGCATTCATGCGGTTGGCTTATATTGCTTGTGAGAAATTCAACATTGCTATTCCGTGCCATTTCAATGACCACAAAGGGGTTGGGATCTATGTGATTAAACACCTTGTCATTCCTTTGCTTCCAAATAAACCAGAGTAACCAGCAAATTAAGGATAGGTCATGAGTATTTAGAGAGTGCATACCTAAAATCTGGAGCCACCAAGTGTTGAAATTTGTCACATTGAGAGTGTCTATTCTCGCACCCAGCATACACCCAAACCATATACAACGAGTCCATGAGCAATGGAAGAATAAATGTTCAATGGTTTCAGCCTCTTCTTCACAAATGGGGCATTGACTCGTCCGGCTTCTTCTTCTACGACAAAGGGCTCCATTGGTAGCAATGGCATTATTTAAAATTCGCCATAAAAATTGTTGCACACGTGGGATGGTCTTTAATTTCCAAACAGATTTCCAGCACGAAGGAGGCTCTTTTATTTTACAAACTTCCAAACTAAAATTGTCCTCTTGAAAACTTTCCACCATATGAGAAAACTTCCCGGGTACACTCCTACCTTACAATATACAGAGAGACATTACAGAAAAAGGGCGTTACCTCAATCAACTTTATGATTCTTCATGTCCTCCCTCCAGTCATGGAGCGCTCTTTGGATGAGGTGTATGTGGGACCCCCTCCATTTCTGTCCATTAAACATCAATTAATTAATTAATTAATACATCATCACACCCACATTACCCCTCTATATCAAATTACATTTTTCATAATAATTATGATAAACCACATTTCGTCCAGCTCATTTCAAATTTCAGTGGGGGCCCACTTCAAACTTCATGCATTTTTTTTGCTCATAAAAACTTCATGCATTCAAACTGCAAAACAATCCATTGTCAAATCCTACCCTCTCGTTGACTTTTTTCTAAACTCTTCCAAACAGCTATAGCCTCCTTCTAGCCTTGTCCCCTATATATTCCTACTTCCTCAGTAAAAATCGTCTCCTTATTATTATTTTTTTGTCCTAATTATAATATTAAATTAATTTTTTTATAAAGATTAAATAAATAAATAAGATTACTTTACAATATTTATTTTATATTTTCTCTCAAATTAATTAGTTTAATTAATAAACTAATCTATAATCTAAGAATGCATAATATATAATATCATTAAATAAATTATTTTTTAAATCTCTTAAAAAAAAAGTTAACTAGTCGTATAATTATGAAGGAAGTAATGTTTTTGTTACTCATTTTTTCAAAACATTAAGGACATCAGTGTCATAATATTACTACATTTCTTGACCCAAAAATGTCATATCACGTTTAAAAAAGGAATATTATACGGTATAGATCCTTATTATTTAAATAAATAACAGTAAAATGTATAACGAGTGATAATAATAAATGGAATTAAAAAACCAAATATGCATGGTTGCTCTTTTATACTACTCATTGTTTGGGCTCTCTCTCTCTCAGGCCTGGAATGTTAACATACTCATTTATAATTGACATAATTAGTAAATACATGGATATTTATCAAATACAAGGAATGTTATGGGACGATAATGAGACAACTTTACTATCTTGCTATTATTTTATACCCTTGAAAAACATGGCTCGACTTTTTTTTTTTTTTAAGATCTAGTTGAATTTTTTAGAAAGATTAAGGAAGCTAATTAAATTACTTTAAAGTATTTTTATTTTTTTCTTCAAACTAATTAATTTAACTAATAAATTAATATATAATCTAAAGATACATAATAAATGAAATGATTAATTAACTTATTTAGTTTCCTTAATCTTTACAAAAAAAAGTCAATTAGGTCTTATAATTAGGACCGGGCTAGTAACATTTATTTACTGCTTGCTTAATAGTAGTAATAATTTCTTAAAAATAATTTTGTTATGCAACACGGGCGTTTACATAAATCTATTTGGCACTAGCCTTTGTCCCCCCCCCCAAAAAAAAAAAAAAAAACGCACATAATTTACCACCTTTTAATTCAAATAAGGTAGGGACTGATCAAAGGTACAAAAATGAAAAAGCAAAACATCATTTGCTTCTTCAATCAAGTCATTGTAAGGATTTTGAGTTTTTGACCCCCCAAAAAAAAAGTCATTGCAAGGATGTCCCATATTTCTACGGCGGTTATAAATATATGTATTATGTGGATGTCCATTGATAAGAACCCTCGGGGCGTCTATAAATAGAGGTCTTGTGTAAACATTCGAAGACTTTTGAAATAAGAATTCCACCATCTCTCTACAATTTCTCTCTGACTTCTCTATACTTTTCTATACATTTTCTTCAGTTTTATAACACGTTATCAGCACGAAGCTCTAACTAATTGAGCTTAGTGTTGTTCTTCATCACCATCATCCTTTTCCTTCCTCTTTGCACCGTAGAAGATTTTCGAGATTTTTACATCATTCAAAAGGAGGAGTTTTTAAGCCGAAAAGATGATTTTGGATCGGTAGTTATGTAATCTCTTCACTCGCGTTCACCTTCCCCGGCGAGAAGAAGAAGTTTTTCAAATTTCTCCGTAGGAGGCGTTTCAAGCCGAAAAATTGATTTACGATCGGTGATTATGCGATCTCTTCATTCGGGTATGTTTTCTATGAAGTTTAAATTGTTGATTTAAGTAATATGATCTTTGTGAATGAAAGAGGAAGAAGAGTTGCGAGAGAGAGAGAGAGACGAGGCGCGAAAGCGAGAGGAGGAAGAAGGAGAGAAAATTTTTATGTGGGTCCCACGTATTTTTAATATTTAATTATTATTATTACTATTTAAATAGTAAATTCAAAAAAAAAAAAAAAACGTCGATGGTTTGAAAAATGTGACAATGGGACCCATATGTTTTAAATATTTTATTATTATAATTACTATTTGAATAGTAAATTCCAAAAAAAAAAAAAAACCTGTCGTTAGAAATTTAAAACAAAATATTGATTGCGCAATGATTGCACAATGATGATGCAATGTTTTTACTATTTAAATTGCACATTGATTATATAATGATTGCGCATATATATATATTAATGTTTTATTGTTTTAATTTAATATTTTATTTTTATTCTTTTTGCTAACATATTTATGATTCAAAGCATTTATTTTTATTGTTTTGCTAACATTTATGATTCAACAATTTACTTTATGTTACTAACATAACATTTATTTTATGTTACTAACATATTTATGATTCAAGAATTTACTTTATGTTACTAACATATTTATGATTCACAATTTACTTTTATGTTACTAACATAACATTTACTTTTATTTATATCTTATAATTGTTATTAATTTCGACACCTACTTGGGGTTAAACCTCCTAACCTAAGTCATGATTTAATATTCAAATTTACTTTTATTGCTTTTAATTATATTGTTTGTTAACATATTTATGATTAAGCATTTACTTTTATGCTATTTAAATTTAAGTATTTACTTTTTTTTTTATTATTATTTATTATAATTATTATATTTCTTATTATATGATCGATCGTCATATATAATGGTCAGATCCTTTGTTTATCCCGAAGATAAACAAATTGGAAGCCATTTTGATTGTATTTCTCTTGAAGAGAAAAAATGACATTGAGATATATGACAAAAATTGGCGGAAAGCCAAATAAAGATATAAAGTGTCAAGTAGCCTAGAAGAGTCATAATTAAGCCAAGAAGGCGAAATTGGCAAGAAGCCAAGAGAAGGCATAATTTGGCACAAGCCAAATGATAATGTGGCCGAAGCCAAAGAGACATATTTGCCTGAAGATATGAGACAAGGCATGATCTATGATTTTTGTATGCCATCAGTTGTATAAATGTCTCAAAATTGAATATTTATCATTAATAGATTCTTTTTGTTCTTTAGAACAAATTAATGTGATTGTATGACCACCAGAAGATGATTGTTCTTCTATAAGTTTATTATAAATGGGAATAATCAATTTGCTCCCAAGTAGCAATATTGTGATGGAATCAAGAAATATTTTGAATTAATTTCTTGATCAAACAAAACAGTGAGTTTTTGTTTTAAGAATCATAAATTTCCTCCAACAGAATGAACTACATTCCCATAAGTGAATGTAGTAATGAATAAATTTAATTGTGGTTGTGGATATGTGTGTAAATTTGTTTACATATGGACATGGTTGTAATTATGATGGTTCAAATTCTCACCGAAGTGAGAAAAGATTATTGATAAGAACCACGAATGAAATATCGGGTATAATAAACATGATAGAAATTCATGTTATTGTTGTAGTAGCAAGGGTCATTAGTTTTGTATTTATTGTATGCCATAATATATTTGTTAAAGGTCAAATATTTGATATAAAACTATCTCGATAAGATAAGTATTATATGTAAATCAGCCTCAAAATCAATTTCAAAAGTTTGAGGCGTTGATTTTCGGAAAATGGGACCAATTTGGAATTTTAAATAATTTGGGTATTATTTTGTAATTTTATATGGTACTAAAATGATATTTATGAATTTTGGGGTCATGTTATGTAATTTTCCCCAAAATTTAATTTTTTCAAACCTCCGGGTGAAGAAAAATTTGGCTGTGGGGCCCACGTGTTTTTAATATTTTATTATTATGAATAGTAAAATACTATTCACGAAAAAAAAAAAAAAGATTGATATTTTTGAATGGCATGTAGCTATAATATTATGTTTTTATGGTAAGAAGTACTCATAATATTATGATTTTATGACTAGAAAATTTATCATTTTTATTGCCATAAAAATTATTATTTGATATTAAGAAGTTTATCAAATTTCTTAATTGTTCTTTTATAAAAGAAAAATATTGGTTTAAAGAAATGGCATGGTATGAAAGTTTTATAAATTATTATATATAAAGACCCTGAAGGTATATGTATCAAATATTGTATGATACAAAGAGTTTTAAGTTATTGTCTTAAAGACAAATAACTTGCGTAGAAATTATGCCACATATGAGTAATAATTCTAGACGCTAATAGTCTTGAAAGACTAATTAGCATAGTTTACCTACTTAATTTGAAATGCCAATGTTCGACTAAATTTGGTAGTATAAATTTGTTTTAAGGCTCCCGAAGAGCTAATGTATTGTTTCTTGAAGGAACAAAATTATGCATTAAATATGCATTTTATTCTACCAAGTATGAAAGAAACTTGTTGGGTTTCAAAGATATCTACAAAAATAGATATCATATAGAAAAGTATTGAACCATATGCAATTGTAAACCAGAAGTTTACAAATAATAATGCAAAGTTTGTATATGTAAACCAGAAGTTTACAATATGACCAGTGAGGTCATATGTGATTAATAAAGATATGAAAAATTATTGAGAATTCATATATTGATGTGTAAACAAATATTGTAAATTCATGACCAAGGGAAAAATAGAAAATGAGTATTCATTTTTCTATAGCAAATATAAGGAGGAGATATTTGAGATATTTTCCATTGGGTGTACAGAAGTACATGTAGCACTATTATAATGCACTAATATGGTCCTCAATGGGGAATGAGAATATATGTTGGGTGTAAAAATCTTTTGATAATAAATTAAAGGATTTGTAAGTGATAACCCACATTTGGATTGAAATCCATGAATAGATGTGAAGTATTTTTAAAGGACTCACACTTGAGGGGGAGATTGCTATAATGCAAGTGTGAGTCAATTTTGATGAGTGATATACTTCCTATATTAAGCCATGAGTGATATACTTCCTATATTAAGCCTCTTTTATGAAGAACAAAATCCTTGAGTTTTAAGGGGAATGTTACGTCTCACACTTAAAGGGGAGATTGTTAGTATGCAAAGTGTGAGCTAATTTGTAGAAAGTCATACTTATACTTCCCACATAATGACAAATATGATCTCTCGAAAATGGATGATAAATTATGATTGTGGATCATAATGTTACAGTAAACCAGAAGTTTACTAAGATGAGATATATGTTACAAAGAACGAAAGTTTATTGAACAAAACAAATTTATTTGTTGGCATGACTTGTTTGATCATCCAAGTCATATATATATAATACAAATAAGATTTTGTATTGACATTCATTGAAGAACCAGTAAATTCTTCATGAATAGCTGCTTGTTCTCAAATATAGATGACTATGAAAATATCATAGGTCATAATTGGTAATAAGATCTCTAGAAATATATCAAACAGATTTATATGGGCCCATTGAAATAGCATGTAAACCATACAAAGATATGAGAAATTTGAAAGATGCATCTATAAGATGGTTACATGTGAGATTATTTGCTTGCAACATGGAGTTTGCAGAAATAAATTGCAACATGAAGTTTGCAAATGAGATTGCAATATGATGTTTGCAATAATGTTTGATGTTTGAATATATTAAGCGCGCAATTTCCGGATGATATGATTTAAGAATCATAATTAAAGCCTCCATAAATAAGTGGATGAATGCTTATGAGAACAAAATTTTATGTTGATATGTTTGATATTATATAGCGACATTTATATAAGCCAACAAAATTCTCCTGGTAAAATTAGCTTTTGGTCGGAAGCTAGACAAATTTCCATCTTAAAAAGGTTGAATGTGCAATGATTATAAACCCACCACAATGCACATAGATGGATATAGAAAGATATTTGAGATAAATGTTGTATAAGTACCTTCTATTTCTTGTTTGTCTCTATATGAAATGAAAGATGTTTCTAAAGGAAACAAATGGATTTAGGAGACTTATACTTGCATGATTAGTCAATTGTCGTTTGACATTGTTTTTACTATGAGGGGGAGAAATTGGATAGGCGGAAAAGACAATATATGGAATGCATTATAGCAAAGTATATATCCTCAAATAAAGAAGTATGAACCGAAGTTCATCGGTAATGCATTCATGTTATTTTTGCCGGATAAATTATTGACCTAAATGAGATTTATTAAATCTCATATTCCAAAGATAAAAATGCTCCAATTTGTGACATGCTCTCAAGCATGAGTAATTATTCGGTTCCAATATTATGAATAAATTGGAGCAATAATTTAGATGATCATATTAAAGTAGGATGTCATCTAATACTATGTCTTAGAGTTATACTTTGACTGTACAACTCTATCCGCCTGAAATATGGGGAGAACAGTGTACTCTTGGGTGTAGCTTGGATACATGAGTATAGATGGACATGCCGAAAGGAACTAGATACTCCAGAAGAGTATCGAGACATAACTAATTGTAAAAACCTCAAGAGAGGTTCAGGTACCTGAATTATATTGATATTGATAAGTTATGTCGAATTGGAAAATTGAACCGAAAAGATGAAATTGTCGACAACAATTTTTGATGATGATATCACGTGATCAAATGAGGATATTATATAAAGATATGTCACAAGAAGTTGACATATAGATTATTGGCCAAGAGGATAAGTGAAATTGAAAATGACGCAATTATAATCATATTATGATAGTTATGGACCGAGTCCAAATTGAGATATATGAATATTTATGTGAAAATAAAGATTTTCACAAAGTCTAATATGATTATGATGTGATATATGATTTTGTGGTGGATACAATAATTTTGTATAGATATTGTTAATCTGGCAATTTATGAAAGGAAGAAAAATTATGCGTCTACTAGATATTGTTATATAGCCTATGCATAAGGCTTACTAAATCATGAAAATTACAGAAGAATCTTCAAAAAAAAAAAAAATCAAAAAGTGCTAGTAGCACATGTCCTTAAAGGACTTAATGTGGTAAGAAAGGACTTGAGGTGCCGGAAGCACATGTCCCCGAAGGACTTAAGGTGCCAGAAGCACATGTCCTAGAAAGACTTAATGTGCCGAATGCACATGTCCCTCGAAAGACTTAATGTGCCGGAAACACGTCCCCCGAATGACTTAATGTACGTGCGGAAGCACGAGTCCCTAAAGGACTTAGGATGCTAAAAGCATCTAATTCAAGTTATTGAGAACAATAAAGGGGAAAAAGTCTATGTATGACTTAAATCAATTAGGGCACAGTGGTATAATCTTCTCAAGAAATATGTTGTATGAAGGGTATAAAGAAAGTGAATCAATATGCCCATACATCTTTATGAAAAGATCTTGAAGTAAATCTTTTAATTGCAATTTATGTTGATGATATCAACATTATTGAAACGTTTTGAAGAGCTTCAATAAGGCAATTAATTGTTTAAAGAAAGAATTTGAAATAAATGACTTGAGAAGAACGAAATTGTATTAGATTACATTTAATACCTATAGTACGAGATCTTTTGTTTATACAAAAGTAGGTCCTTGATTGATTTTATATGGATAAGTCAAATCTATTATATACTTAAATTATTTGCAGGTGGATAAAGAACATTTTCAACCTCAAGCAAAGAAGTTGAAGAAGGGCATTATCATGTTTATTAACATGAAATAATTCTTCACCAACACAAAAGACAGTGGAAGTAATGTAGTCATCAGGGGGAGTAAATCTGATGTAATTTAGAAAGACATGTTGATGTACGCTGTACTCTTTTTCCCTTATCTAGGTTTTATCCCACTGGGTTTTCCTAGAAAGGTTTTTAATGAGTCAGCATTAGAATATCTGATGTAATTAAGAGGGGGAGCGTCGATACACATTGTACTCTTTTTCCCTTATCTAGGTTTTTGTCCACTGGGTTTTCCTAGAAAGGTTTTTAATGAGGCAACATAAGAAAGTGTATCGATGGATGATGTCTTTCTTTTCTTTAGCTAGGTTTTATCCCACTGGGTTTTCCTAGTTAAAGTTTTTAATGAGGCACATTCATAATGGACATCCAAGGGGGAGTGTTATAAATATATGTATTATGTGGATGTCCATTGCATAGTAACCCTTGAAGGTCTATAAATAGAGGTCTTGTGTAAACATTCAGAAGACTTTTGAAATAAGAATTCCACCATCTCTCTACAATTTCTCTCTGACTTCTCTATACTTTTCTATACATTTTCTTCAGTTTTATAACAACGGCAATATTTTTCAAGTTATACCATAAGCACATGTGTGTGTATCAAATTTTTATCACATAGTACCTCGGTCTTAATTATAAGGCACATTTGTTCATTAACAAGCCCGCCGCCTCTTTTAATTTTAATGTTGGTTATATTCTTTTATTTTTTAATACATTTAAAAATTTATTTAAAAAAAAATCAGGGGCACTGCCCCCGAACCCCCAAATCCCCCTACTAATTATGCGGACATAAACTACAATTCCGCCTCACACGCCCATATGCAGTGGCGGAAGCTAGTGATGGCCAGTTGGGGCCTTGGCCCCAACTGATCTTATAAAATTTGTTAAGAAATACATGTATTTATTATATGATATTTAATTTGGCCACAAATTTGGCCCCAGCTAATTTTTAATCTTCTCTGTAAGGATAATGTTTGTTTCATTACTCATTGGATTAAGAGGAAAGTAAAATTCTTGTTTGAGATATCGAAAAAGGGTATCATCTTATATATTGTTTTGATTTATAATTATCGGTTATTATTTATTTGTATTTTTAAGGTTATTTGATACTATTTAGTAAACACTCCCTTTGGTCCTTATTTAAGGAACCAACTAACAATTCTCACAAGTCAATAACAACAAAAAGTTAAAGTCATTAAATTTGTCCTAAAATTTAAATAATTTTCAATGTTATCCTTATTAATTACACTAAACTCTAATATCATATTAATTATATTACTTTTTTTTTTGCTCAAAAAAAGAGTGTTAATTAATTTTTATTAATTATTATTGTCACTCACTACCTTTTTAATTATGGGTGTACCTGAAAAACATATTTAATACTATTTGGAAAACAATGAAATGTCTTATAAAAAGACCAAATATATTTGTTAGTTAGTGTCTTATAATAAAAACTAAAGAGAGTAGTTCAATATGTTTATTTTTTAGCCCGGGCTAAAC
This sequence comes from Acacia melanoxylon, assembly GCA_019022615.1. NCBI lineage: Eukaryota > Viridiplantae > Streptophyta > Magnoliopsida > Fabales > Fabaceae > Acacia > Acacia melanoxylon. The sequence goes on along the minus strand of JAFJYJ010000041.1, from coordinate 4,861,219 downwards.
TTTTTTTCTGGTTCCGCCACTGCCCATATGCCCTCTCTTTTTTCTCTTTTCCATGTGCCAAATCAATAGTTAAAATGAGTAAAATTGATAAAACATCATTTAATACCCTACAAATGACTTATATACAAGCACTGAGTGGTACTTATTAATTATTATAACCTTCACAAAGAGTTAAACTCACAATCTCACAATTTAGTTTCTTAAAAGTACATGCACACGTAGCTGAATGGCTTAATGGAGTGTGCCTTTCACATTAATGCTAGTGGCAAGCTGAATTTAAATATTATTCTTGGAAAAGGTATCTCTATGTAAATTTATATTAACAGGATTATTTAAAATCAAAAGTTTGCTTAAGAAATTACAACACCCTTTCATGCAACATTTTACTGTTAGTTTTAGAAAATTATGTCTGATTATTGAAGGTATAAATACGAACAAAATTATGATATTTTCCAAAAGAGCAGTGAGTTCTTCAATAACCGCCGAGCTAGGAAGAGAAACCGAAAAAACCCTTTTGATTTTCTTAACAAAAGCGTTGAGGATTTACAGAGAAATGATATATAAAAGGGGGACTTCTTTAATATTTTTAACCTTAAAAAAAAAAAAAATGTAAGAAAATTTCTAAAAGGCCAGTCCAATAAATAAGTAAAATTACTAAAAAGAATGAAAGGGAAGAGGTTTGACCGAATTCTTCGAGAGTCAAGGGGTTGTGTGGCAGCGACCGTAATGATTCGATTTCAGGTTGTTTTTATTTTAATGGGTATTTTTTTTTGCTCGAATTTTAATGGGTATTTAGGTGAATGGATTATTGCAGAAGATCTTCGTGTATTACCAATACTACTCTTCTTCCCTTCCTCCCATATCACCATTATAGACGCCGCTTACCACGCTCACCACTTGCTCTCCCTCTCTCTCCTCCTTCCTGTCTCTGTCTCTGTCTTCCACCTTGTTCTCTCTCCTCTATCTCCTAATCATTCATTCATATATATATATATATATATTGCAATTTATATTTGTACACCACAAGTGGGGATGCACCTGTGACTATGATTATCCATTTCAAGAATATACAAAATGACAAAGCTGTCCCCTACAGGAGTTGGGTTTTTTTTTTTTTTTTTTTTTTTAAAAAATACTCTTCCAATCTGTTATATACGACATATTTAACTGATTTTTAATTTTACTCATTTTTTAAAATGTTCTTATATAAATTTAAAATGACAAGTAAAAGTGAATCAACAGTTCCCTGCCACACTCTTCGAACTAAAATTTTCCTTCCCACATATTTTCTAATTAAAATAATGGTCTTGCTATGTGTGTGTATGCATAAATATAGATCGCGTGCACACACACACAAAGACACATACATACATAGATATATATATATATATATATATATCTATATATGTATTTATATGTGTGTAGATATATATTGACAGGCACACACAGATATATGTATACACACACATATACACATATATACATATATATGTGTGTGTGTATATTTGTGTGTAGACACACACACACATATATATGTGTGTGTGTGTGTCTATATATATTGACAAATTAATATCGACTGATCGATAAATAAATTAAAATCTAACAATTTAAAAGTTTCACTTGAAAAAGCCAACCCACATATATATACTCATAAAAAATCCAAATACACTTGAGAGAATAAAATAATGGTATTTTAGAAAGAAATTGTCAAAAATTAAAATTCTGTCTTATAATTAGTATCAAAACCAACTTTCAAATATCATCTTATAATTAGGACCTTGAGAGAGTATTTTTTTTCATGCTTAAGAATGTTGGATCCACTCAAATGATAGTTGATAGAGGTTTGGTCAGGCAAAAGGAATTAGGGAAAATCATTTTCAGGGCCATTTTTGGAGAAAAATTCCAAAAAAATCCTCAGAATTCTGAAATCCCAGAAAAGAGCCGTTTCTGGGATTTTCATAATCTACGTGAGTTATTAATGGGGCTGATATAGTTGTTAACGGGGTACTGATATAGTTGTTAATGTGGCTGATTTAGTTGTTAGAAAATTGTTGTTAATTTGTCTGATTTAGTTGTTAATTAATAACTATATCAACCTCATTCACAACTCACACAAGATTCTGAAAATCCTATAAAAGGCCCTGGGATTTCAGAATTATGAGGGCCTTTTTTGAGATTTTTTCTCCAAAAAGGACCCTGAAAATGATTTTCCCAAGGAATTATACCATTACAATGTAGTAAATCAAAGTTTCAATATTTAGTTAAAAATATGATCGTATTTAATGCGTTACAATGTTTCGAACAATATTATCACTCTGGTCCTATTTATAAATCCCTTTTGATAAAAAAATTTGGTTCTATTTATAAATCCTTTTTGACCAAATAAATGAGATTGTGACAATTTTACCCATATTAATTGTACCATGAAATAGAGAGAGAAGAAAGAGTTGAAATGTAACCTAATCATAAATTAGGGTAAAAATGAAAATTCACCCCATAATCATTAAACTAACTATCTCTCCTTGATATGTATGATTTGGTTAAAAAAAACTTATAAATAGGACCAGAATGATATATCTTTAAAAAAAAAGTTTAGAAGTAAAAAATAGACTTCATTGCTATTTTTTTTTTATTTTTTTTTATTTTTTTGGTCATGGTAACATGACTTGTTACTTTTTACTTATATATACTCAAACATACACTTTCAGTAGTTTAGGTAACAAAGTTTAAAGCATCAAGCTTTAATTTTGGTTTTATAGGAATGTCACCTGAATGAATCACAAATCACATGGGCACAGAGATTAGCAAATTAGGCTCATCTATCGAAAGGTTTTTTTTTGCCAGTGGCTCTTTCTCTAAAATTTAACCAATAAAAAATTATTATTGAATTATGAGCCGATATTTTCCCAATCATATTAAAATTATAGCCAGTGATAATTGCAAGGAATATACATAACATAAATAGAAAAAACAAAGGAGGGCGATTTTGGAATTTAACTTCTCCCCTGTTTTATGAAGATAATAACAAACAAGTATCTATTTTTAACAAAATAGGAAGTGGGGGATATAGCAGTTTGAACTTTGAACTATCTATTATTGTTGTTGTAGTCGTTGTTGTCCCCAAAAAGAAAAGAGAAAAAATGTTGAAGGAGATTTTAGATTTAGAAGGTTGTGCCGGAAAATTTTGGCCCACAGAAAACCTCTTCATCACCATTTTCTCTGTATCCTTTTGGGTTAATAGAATTGCAGGAAGCTGCAACAACACGAGGAAGTTGGAACTCAACGGCACAAGGAAGAAGCAGAACAAGAACAAGAGAGAGAGAGAGACAGAAACTGAGAAATCATTAACAAAAAAAATGAGAAAAATTTTGGGATAGAGAGAGAGAGAACGATAGTTGTATTTCAATGGCATCATTTTTCTGAACCCCACAAACGTTGTTAACAGAGCAAGCAACGTTGTTGTTAAGGTGGACGACGTAGAAGGGAAAATTAAAAAAAATGGAAGGTTGAATACAGCGAAGCAGATGTTTTCTCTGCAGACCCACGTCCCCACAAAATATATATATTATTTTTGCTATTATATATATATATATATTTATGTATGTATGTAATGTATGATATAATATAGCAGAGAGAAAGTGGTGATACAGCAAAAAAGGTTGGTCTTTTGGTCTTTCATATTTCATTGGACAACCTATCCTTACTGTTTTAGTGGGTGCCCACTAGCAGCTTTTTTGTCCTCTCCTCTTCTCTCTCTCTCAAAACATAATATTTCTTTCTCTCTCATTAACTTGTATGTATTATATGATACTACAGTTGTTTGTATATAATAATTTCTTGAGAGGGGTTTCTTTTTTTCTCTTCCCTCATATCCTTCCCTTTCCACCCTAAGCTGTAATGATTTTCTCGTTAGGGGGTATCGTTCTTGAGGAATCTGAGGAGTTGTTGGTCTTGTGTTTGTGAAAAAGTGTCAGTTAAATAAAGCTTCAGAAATATAAATACCATTTCTTAAAGAAAAATCAAAGGGCGAGCTAGAGCTAAGTAGCTAACACACAACCCCCAGAAACAGAGAGTCAGCATATATGACTGCATGAGTGTTTTTTCCCCCCAATTCGTTGATGTGATCTTCAAACAAAACAACAAATACCCTCTTTTTCCAGCTTTATATCATCGTCGTTTCCTTTATTTTTTTCCCCTCCCCCCTTTTATCATCCCCTCATATTTTTTTTGAGTTCTGGGGTTAATTCGTTTGATTTGATTTGATTCTTCTCTGATATACTCATCAATGTCTCATCCAAGGCAATTCCAGATGGTGGGTGGTGGTGCTCATAATCCTGCAGGGCATTACAATGACACAATTTTTACTAAAATCTTTGTTGGTGGATTGGCTTGGGAGACTCAAAGGGACACAATGAGGAGGTATTTTGAGCAGTTTGGTGAGATCCTTGAGGCTGTTGTTATCACAGACAAGAACACTGGGAGATCCAAGGGTTATGGCTTTGTAAGACCATATATTGCTTTAACTTTTCAATCTTCTTGTCTCTCTCTCTCTCTATCTGCATTGGTGTTTTTTTCATTATGATCTTTTGAACAAACAATGAGTCATTGGTTTCACCTTCTTCTGTTTTATATTTATCTTAAAAGGTTACATTTAAGGATGCAGAAGCAGCCATGAGAGCATGTCAGAATCCTTCTCCAGTTATTGATGGAAGAAGAGCAAATTGCAATCTTGCATCTCTTGGAGCAAACAAGAATCGCCCACCAACTCCTCCACATGGTACCTTAATCCTCACATATGTTCCTCTTTTTTCTCTAAAATCCTCAAAACGTCAATGGTAATTTTTTGCCAAGGATTTATGCCAGATTTTATTTTCGTCTGAGCCAAATCTTTTGGGACTATTTTGCAGGAGCAGGAAGGTTCAGACCAGGACCTGGACTTGGACTTGTGCCTACACCTGCATACCATGGCTCTTCCTCTTCTACATTTCTCCATCAGCCCTCTGGCCAATATACATTTCCTTATTCAGCTTATGGGTAAAAAAATGAAATATCTATGGATATGATTGTTTTTGCCTCTTTGCATGTGGTTTCTGAACATTTCACTCCATTTTTCCCATTTCCCTCTTGATCTGCTTTGTTTCTGTCTGATTCCCATTCTTCGGATCTACTTAACAGGTATTCTGGATATTCACAAGACACCATGTATCCCATGGTAGGTATTGATGCAGTAAATGCTTCAAAATAAGACAAAAAAACCATAATATCACATCTGTTCAATACTGCAAAGACTTCTTTTTTTTTTTTTTTTTGGTGCATCACTTGATGAAATATCCATTTTCCTACCACCCCCTCTGAAATGGTGAAATTAGAACCCAGATTAAAAGTGACATGAATGATTCATTTAATGTGGATGCTAAATTGTTCATTGATGATGGTAACTGTTTTTTGGTTTTTGAACTGATATATGCAGAACTATTATAGTGTTTATGGAGGAGGAGGGCAACAGTTTTCACCATATTACACATCCAGTGGGGCATCTGGGCCACCAGGACTGGTCCATAATATTTACCCTTTCTATGATCAGACTAGCCACCAGGCTCATAATCAAGGCTTTGGACTTCATCAATATCCTCAAATGCTACAGTTCCCATTTCTTCCTCAGCACTATGCCTCCTCTGGGATCCTCTCTTTTCCTTCTTCAATGCCATTGTCAACAACAACAACAACAAGTGCAGGTGACCAACTCTCTACTGCAAAAAACATTATAAAAATTACAATGAGGTCCCAAGGGAGAGACTTAATTACCTATAACTAAAGAGCATGTACTGACAAGTTCCAGAATAAGAAAGATAATACCTCACTTGTCATTGAGACTTCTTAGTAATTAAGTTACTTAGTTGGGACCTCATTGTAATTCCCAAAAAATTTACTGTTTTTAATGATTCTAACTTCTAAGCTAGTTGTGATAATAAATAAAAGCAGGTTAGAAATGATGAGCTCTGGTGATGTGTGTGTGTGTGTGTGTTTTATGAATAGTTTGATATGCTTTCCCCTCTATAAATGAGATGCATCTGAGAATTCCTTTTAAAGCTATTTGAATTGAGACAAAGAGTACTAAGGGAATAAAATTAACAGCTGCAACAACAGCGACAACAATAGCAGCAACAACAGTAGCAGCAACAGCAACAACTGGGGCAGGTGCTTCACAATCTTCTTCAGGAACAGCTTCTGAGCAAAAATCTTCAACTTAGAATCTCCAAGCAGATAAATAAAAAAAATGTCTTTCCTTGCAAGGCTAACCAGTTTTAGAAAGAAAAAGCTCTGATCACGAGAGGGAAGATCAGGGATCAGCCTGCATAAGAAGAAGAAGGATTTTTTTCAGCATGGAACAACATTTTATTGATGGGACTTGACGGGAGAAATTCTTAAGTGAAAAATCATGAATAGACGTATAAGCATGTCAGACACATTTCTGTTATGGAAGGAAAAACTCAATTTGGATTCACTTCTGACACACTTATATGTTTAATTCATGATTAATAGTTAATACTTGGTTTTACTTAAGAATCACTGTGTCTTAAGATTCATCTTACACAAAGCTTGTGCCACTATCTGGCCTTTGATGACGACGTCTCAAACTCATGCCAAGAACTATCATCATGAAAAGTGTCTGTTTTAGGAAAATAGGGGTCTTTATTTTTTTGTTAACTTTTCTTTCGGAAGAAGAGTTTAGAAGTAGCTAGAGGAGGTAGGATCATATATTCATTATTATTGCATTGAGCATGCATAATAAGGTAGAATATCTAAATGTTTGGAGCTTTGGATTCTTTACCTTATTGACTAAATTCTTATTATTAGTAGCTCACACACACACACACACATATATATAGTGTGAGTGTCTTGGGTGCACGGAGCATCCAATGACAAAACAGGCCTCTTGTTCATAATGGCAAAAGTTGAAAGAGAGGGTTCAAAAGATTAGTTTTATATCGGTTGGACCCTTTTTTGATTGGTTGGTCAATTAGGAAGAAAAAAGTCAGTGCTCATCAAGTTTGTTAATTTAACTTGTTATTTTATTTATTTAAAAAGTCCACTTTTGCTTTCTTCCTAATTCATGACTGGTGGCTGGGTGAAAAATGATGAAGATGGCTTCTGTTATATACGTGTTGCTTTAATGATTGGGTTTTGATAATAATGGCTTCTGATACACACACACACACAAGTATAATTTAGCTTTCACTGTCAAAATGGGATTTCTATGATTCTTTGCCTTTGCGTCAATCAGATCTCTTTTGCAATCTGTACATTCATGCGTTTGGAATCCAATGGAAGCGCCGAGTCAATGGTTGTTGCCTTGATAGTACCTTCCTCCTTCACTTTTTTTCACGGTACTTTTTTGGTTTTGGTTGATGGGTGAAAATTAGTATTTTATTCTTTGATTTTATGCTAAAGTATACATTTAGTTCTTTAAGTTTACATGGAGTATATTTTTAGTCCCTTAACTTTATAAAGTATACTTTTAGTACTATAATTCTAACACGGTTAATTTTGCTAACGGAAAATACAAACTCAAATAATAACGGTGTAAACTTAAATGATGACTGTTTAATTAAATACTATTAAACTTAAATTTAAAATATGAGTAAATTGAAGAATGTATAAAATTTGTGTAATTAAATGTTATTAGTCATCACTTGAGTTCGTTGCGTCAACGTTTTCCATTAACAACATTAACAGTGTTAGAATTTTAGGATCAAAAGTATACTTTATAAAGCTAAAGGACCAAAAGTATGTCTTACATAAAACTTGAATGATTAAAAGTATACTTTAGCCTTGATTTTATTTAATTAGATTGTGGGCCCTTATTTACCTATAGTTTAACCGGGGACAAAATTTAGGTCAGGTTCCTTACCACTTATAAGTAAGTTCATATAAGTCGAGATGAAATTTCTCTCACATAGTTACTTAGTACACTATAAATCATATTGAAAATTCAGCTTCTGTCGTTAATCCAAACAGGCGCTATATCAAATCTATCTTAGCAGAAGCTTTGTCAACATTTAATTACATAATCTTCTTTTAAGTTGATAAAACCATATTTTCCATTAAATAAAACTAACAATGTTAAAATTAAAGGAAAAAAAAAATATTGTATATACATAATGGACTAAACACAAAGCACACATATAATGTAGCCTTAATTCAATCGATCAAGATATTAATTCACGTTTAATTAATCCAAACATATAACATTCTCCATTTTAAAGGACAATTATTAATTACTAACTTAATTAAACCACTCATTAAAATATTTTACGCACATATTTGTGCTTTGAATATTACCAAGCCTAGACCTTTTAATTGAGTCTTATTTCGAGATTTATCAAAGCAACCTTAATATACTAAAGTATGCCAAGTGAGCTCTACGTGGCAATATACAATAATTCAACATGTACAAAAAGTTGGAAGCATTATTGTTAGCAAAAATTGTTGAAGCTTCCAAAGCCTTCCCTGATAGACCAATGCGAGAACTATCACCTAAAAAATATTTGTAACTTTCAATCCAGCTCATTATAAATGCTAATATGTGCTTGTGAGGTGCCAAGTGGAACATTTTATATAACAAAGTACTAGATATATAATTTACAAATTTAATAAATCACAATTTCTGAATCCGAATTTTCTGAATCAATTTCATATTATGAATCACATATATAATATGCCAAGCAATAAATCGATACCCTCACAATCCTTATCACTCCCTTATTCCGATGACAGAACCCATGGGCTGTAACGTAATAGGTGTAATCTCTATGACAAGACTGCACCAAGCTCTCCAATAATGAGGTGGCCAAAGACTTTAGATCTCACATCGGATCATGGGTTCCCTTTCCTTCAAATATAGAAAGGTGTCACTGTCCCAAGGGCTGACCCTTAACTTGGCCAAAGGAAAATGGTGATACCAAGGGCTTTTAAAATATCAAAGTCATCCATCACAGACCGAAATGCAGATACCACACATGGTATTATATACACAATAACTCTCATTATCACTCCACACCCATCACCGCTTCACTTCATGATAAACAAGTTGGCATGTATATACGAGTTCCATATGAGATTTGTAAAAATAATGCATCGTTTCAATAATCATTAAGATAATAATACTATTTCAATTTATGAAATCATAACAAAAGTGTATTATCCAGAACCATATAATATTACAATTTTCTGTCTCAATAACCGTTTCAAAGTACTCATTGACATATTAAATCAATAATACAATCTCACCAGTCACATCTTAAAATAAAATCTCACAAGGCAATTTCATTAAAAAAATGGTTTTCATAGATTAAAAATCACTCACAAACATCATACAAGTAAATACAATGAGTAGAAAATTGTTACCTCCAGTTCTTGACATAAAAAATAAACTTGAGAGAGATCAAGTCAACTCTAAAAATAAATATATAATTATACGTTAATAGAATTAACAAAAATTCAATAATTAATTAATTAATTAAATTATAATTGTCTCATTTAATTTTCTTAGAAGAGATTTGACAATTTTATTTATTTCTCAAATCATCGTTACAAATCTCATTTCCTTCCTTCATAAATTATTTCTCACTAATTATGATTATCAAAATATCACCACATCCTTAATTTAACCAAAATATCTAATTTCCTACAATAGAAATTTCACATAAATATTCATATTCATTATAACCTCAAATTCAATCCATCTAATCCTCAATATAACCTCTAATAAATTATAAACTCAGATATAAAAGACCTAATATTACAAATTTCAATTTCTCAACCTAATACTAACTTATAAGTATAACCCCATTTATTAAACAAATCTTCAAACCTCCACATAATAAAAATCATATCAAACTTTAATTTAAATTCTAATTCCCAACTTACAATTTTGGGTTTAATGTTTTTTTCTTTTTCTTTAAAAACATTTTTTCTTGTCATACTCACATAAAAGTGAGTGGGTCCTATGCTAAAGAAAAGAGAGAGAAAAAATATTGGGGCCCACTCACTTTTATGTGAGTGTGGCAGAAAAAATGTTTTTGCAGCAAAAACAGAAACATTAAACACTATAATTTTATACAGTTCAAAATTTAGCAAAATTAAACTGATTAAATTGACAACAATATCTCCAGTAGTCCAAATAAATACCTTAAATCTTATTTAATTAGTAGAAATATCCTATAAAGCATAAATCATAAATTCTTTTAGATAAAAATTTAAATTTAAATTCCCACAACTACCCATCAATAAATCTAAACCTATTAAAATTATATATTAATCATGCTTTACAAATATATAGCCTTCTATTATCAAAACTCAAAACTTTATAATAATTCTAATCCAAAAATTTTCACTAATCAATATTATATTGCTCTCATTAAAAAAAAAAAAATACGTAGAATAACTTTTATGGAAAAAGTTTATTGAAAAGAAATTAATTTAACTATCTAAATAATCTTATAAAATAAATAACGTATCTTAAAAACTCAAATAATCTTATAAGATAGGATTATTTGAGTTTTTAAGATATCGTTATTTATTTTATAAGATTATTTAGATAGTTAAATTAATTTCTTTTCAATAAATCTATCTTCTTCACTTCCTCTTCTTCTCTTATCGTATTATCACTCAACACACACCACCTCTCACTCTCCGCGCTCACACTCTCAACACCCACACATATTATTCTGCACGCACACACTAACATTAAACACACACATATTTATAATTAAGAGGCGGTGGAGGGTAATTATTACTCCCTCCACTGATTTAAAGTGTTTACGTGCTGCCCACTACACCATATATATATATATATATATATATATATTATTAATATTATATTATAATTAGTTCATTTTTTTTTATTTTAAAGCAATTGGATGAGAATTTATATTTTCAATCCAAATAAAATTTCCTTAATACTTATTATTTTCTAAAATTATAACTTGCAATATTTTGTTCAATTTTTACTTAAGAAAATGTATTCTCATACTAAGTAACTATATGGTAAATTTAAATTTCCATAAATTAATCTCTCCTAAAATATTACTTAGTTTTAAAATTTAAAAATTAGGATGTTTTACCATGTTTTAAATAATATTTAATTAAATAAAAAATAATCATTTTTTCCAATAAAATTAATCATCTATAATCATAAACAAGAATATATTAGAAACATAAAGAAAGTACTACTTTTAATAATCCATACAAACTCCTGCACACAATTTCTAAGTTAACATGTGATGATTTATAATTTTTTTCTCTAAAATTTTACAGCTCAACTAGTGTATCCAAAATTTATAAATGACTGTCCTTTTCACAATATTTGAGTTGTAAATTAAAATAGTGTAATAAATTATATATTTTTCCAAAATTTATAGGTAATTGTTCCGAAATTTACAGCTAATGTAAAAAAAACATATTTAATTATAGATCACAACTTAAATTGCCTTGTGCCATTCTTGTCTATATGAATAATAAAGATTGCCCCCCCCCAACACACCCTGAACACCACTCTAAAAACTTGCTTTATCTAAAACCAAAGGGTGCACATGTGCTTTAACTTCGGGAGCGCCCAGCACCATATGCTTTTTAGAAGAGCGGAAATGCACATGAGCTTTCAAAGTTGGAGCAAAAATCACACAAACGTTTAAAGAGCCTAACTCTGTTTGTGGGAGCCATGTTTTTTAAAAAAAAAATCTAAATTTTCAAAATTCCTTAATTACCCTCCTACCCTATGTGTAGAGTTGAAGTTCGTTTCTTCCTTCATCGAATCGACTCCAGATCTGAGCTTTCAATGGCAATGTGTGAGGACTCGGTCTCTGGTTTGTGTTGTGTTCAAGCTTCTGAGCACCGAGGCTGTGTGGACGACGAAGGTCTGATTATGAGTTCTTCTATCTAAAGCTCCAAAAGTCTCTCACAGTGCATCTGGTTCGATTCTGACATAGCCATTTCCGGTAGTGGATGACGGCGACGCTAGCTCGGCGGAGATTAACCTGGTCTGAAATCGCGGTACACTTCTCTAAGTTCGCGACTTTGTTGCTCACCACTGTCAAGTCTGAACTTCAAATTGAGCACTTGCTGGTGGGTCTCTCTGGTGGTTCGAAGGTTTTTCGGCAAGCTTTGAAGGTCTCTTGCTGGTCTTGATTTGGGACCTGCGTTTCTGCTCGATTTGGGATCTAGTGCTTTTGGCGAATCTAGACTTGCGAATCTTGGTGGTTGCTTTTTGTTGCCTGTAGATTTCTTTGGTTTTGGTCTTGGTTCCTTTTGGATGAAGTTGGATATCAATATTCTGTTGCTTGTTTCGATTGCCGGAAATTGCCATTGTTGAGTTTCTTGAATTTCTCCTTCTACTGGGAATTCTAGTCAATGACCGTAACTAAAACCCTGGTTCGTTCGTTCTTCAATCACTGATTTCTGCCATTCTATTATGGAAAAAATCGTGTTCTACAATTTTAGGATGAAAATGGAAATTGGCATCCTTGTTCCAGCATTTAATGTCTTTGTCGATTTCTCCATATCCTTCTGGGTTCTTATTCTTCCTTCTATATTTCTGGGTTGATGATTTTGTTGATTTGGTGAGCGATGGTGGTTGTTGATTGGGCATTTAATGTCTCTATTGATTTCTCCATATCCTTCTGGGTTCTTATTCTTCCTTCTATATTTCTGGGTTGATGATTTTGTTGATTTGGGTTCAGTTTTGAATTTGGATTTCAAAATTTTTGTTGATTATTTTGTTGATTTGGTGAGCGATGGTGGTTGTTGATTTGGATGAAGTTTCACACGACAAAGACTATGAACTCTTCAATTTTTCTATATTTCGGGTTGATGATTTTGTTGATTTGGAGAAGAAGATCGGCGAGAGCGGGGGTATTTTGATATTTTTAGACTGTAGTTAAAGTCTGTTAAGGGGATTTAACTCTGATGGATTTTTGCTCCAACTTTGAAAGCTCATGTGCATTTTTTATCCTCTAAAAAACATATGGTGCTGGGCGCTCCCGAGGGTAAAGCACATGTGTATTTTTGCTCCTTTACCCTAAACCAAATTATACAAAACAACAGATTGGGGATACTTGGGCTCGAGTTTAAATTAGGAAAAATCCATCTCAGGGCCCATATTAGTAAAAAAAAATGTCAAAAAAGGCCCAAAAAAAGTCCATGTCAAAAAAGACCCTAGGGTCCTTTTCTGATATTATTTCATAAAACGTTAATAACTAAATCAGTCGCATTAACAACTAAATCAATACCTGTTAACAACTAAATCAGTCGCATTAACAACAATATCTTAACAACTAAATCAGTTCCATTAACAATTAAATCAGTACATGTTAATAACTATGTCAGTCCTATTGACAACTAACGTTTTAAGAAATAATATGAGAAAAGGCCCTGAGGCATTTTTTGACATGTGACTTTTTCTTGGGTTTTTTTTTTACATTTTTTTGCTAATATGGGCCCTAAGATGAATTTTCCCTTTAAATTATCATAATTACTGTTCACCCATACACAAAGTATCACTATCATTCATATTTATTTTATAAATCCCGTTAAAACCATTTTTGTCCATTTCTCGTGTTTTTACTTTTGTTGCTTATATAGTACTCTATCGGTCTTTAATATAAGACATGTTTGAAGAGTTAATATTAATCCTAAATTTAGCAAAAAAAAAATTATTTGTTAATTTTTTCCTAATTCACCTTTATTGATAATTCCTTAACAATAATCAATGACAAAGAGAAAGAGAGGAATTGAGGATAATGACTAGGGCGTTTTAGAAAATACATGTATATTAACTAATTCGGTTAAATTCATTACTCTAATCAAATTAGGTAAATATATCTTATATTAAAAATGAAATGGAGTACTCAAAATGAGCATAGTAAAACTGTTTCCTTAAGTTCAATGACTGGATTACACACACACACACTATATAAATACAATTATTACTAGCAGATAAAATTGTACTATGGGTGAAATATGGGGGTAAATGTTGATATTTAGGACAAGTCTGTCTTCATCTTAATAGAGTAGTTTTATAGTATATGAGATATAATTTATTTCACATCTTTATTTCGGAGGACCCAAAGTCAAGCAACAAAACAAGGAGGAAAATATATGAGAAAATTGGGGAAAAAAATTAAATTCAAAATTTTATTAATGAAGACTTGAAGAGTACCTAAGAATTTTTTATACACAAAAGTATCAGTAATTTGTAAATATTGTGTAGACAGAGGATTGACTCTCATCCTCTTATTTATCTCAGCCATTAAACTAATATTGTCATAAAAGATTAAATCTAAATCGTTCAGATTTCAATCCAATGGCTTAGATGAAAAATGGAATGGGAAGGAAGAAGATGAAAGCCAAATCTGTGTACACAGTATTAATGCATCATGCATGGATTCATTTCATTCTCATTGGTTGCCAATAAATTTTTTAATGCAAAAAAAGCTCCCCAATTTACTTACAATATACTCATTCATTCGATTCTAAATATAAAACCTACTCCGTGGTCTAGTAAATTGTAGTCATAAATGTAATACATTTCTAAATATAATTTTTTTCAAATTAATTTATCTAACTGATATACAATATAATGTTATACAAAAATATTCTAGAGAGATAACATCATATATATTATAATTAAACAATTTATTTAGCTTTTTTAATCTTACTAAAATATATAAATAGGTTTGACATTAGCTAATAGAGGGTATTAAATTTATATACTCATTCTTGTGCTTATTATAAGATACCAACTAACAATTATCACAAACCAATAAAAACAGTTAAAGTAAATAAATTTATCATTTAAATTTAAGTAATTTTCAATATTACACCTACTAATTGTACTAAACTCTAATTTAAACATTTCATTTATGAGCAAAATAGCCGTTTTCAAGTGTCTAGGGTTGGGCCAGGAGGGTCTCTTAACGTTGGCCGAAATGGGCACTAAATACTTTTTGGGAAATCTCCTCCAAATCACTAGTATGGCTTGCTCTAACGCCCACACCGGATATGGACCGAACTGTCTCACGATGTACTGTTAATAATCCCGCCGGTACCAAAACCATTAAAAGAACACCCAGGTACAGGTACCCTTTTGTTGAAGGTCGTTCGGGCTAGTAAAATGCCTTATTTCTATGCAGCTTCCATTTATTCATTATTCATTGATTTAATATTCTAATATTTATTACTCTCACCCATGGTAGTTAAAATCTCAATTTATCACTGCGATTTTACGTTTTTACGTTTTTTTTTATTAAAACGAATTTAGTAATTTTCCAAACGCTTTTATGTTTTTACGATTTTTTATCTCTCTTCCGATTTTACTTAAAATCTCGATTTTACCTTGCTCTCACCCACTATCCTTATTAATTATAGGCATACATAGAAAAAAATATTTACTACTCTCTAGAAACAAACAATTGATTTATTACTTGGTTGCTTATAATAAAAACGAAATATTAATAAAAAAGGAGGGTGGGGTCGTGTTGATGTGTCGTGCTATAATTGGGTGGTCCACAATCGGATGAATGGACCTCTTTTGGGCACAAAAGAACGAGGAGTGTCAGAGTAGAGACGAGGATCACATGCAAGTCGCCAGTTTTATTCATTCATGCTTACTATTTTGTATTTACCCAACCTCATTAATTAATTAAGCTGTAAAATCTAACGGTCCTTTTTCCCTTTTATTTATTTATTATTTAATCCAAGGTTACGGGGTCAGCTTTAGTAACTTTCAAACTACGCTGTTCTCATTAATATTGATACCCCCACACACACAGTAACACCTTCGTGAGACAATATTAATTAGGGTTGAGATTGACCCAACACCTTGAAATATATTTTTAAGCATGTCTAATACTTTAAAGTATTTAATAATGCAATTTCACACTTGGAGTAATTTTTCAGGAAGAATTTTAATCTTACCATTAACTCTCCAAAAATATGTTAACTCAAGGTGTATTTAACACTATAAAGTATTTTTTAAATAGCGTTTAACACCCTAAAATAATTTTTACTGTAGTTTCTTTTTTCTTTTTTGGTTGTCCATCCGATTTTTAGAGTTTTGTCCTAACTAATCTGGATCCAACCCGGGTCACGCACCTAGCTATGGTGGGTGAGTTTCTTAAGTCAGAAGATGTAGGTGATTTTCGGCCCTATTTTTTTTTTTATATAAAATTTTTAGGAAAGGGGTTGGGCTCACCCACGATCCAAGAGCAAGGCGAAATCTCCCTTCCTCTTAGGTAATCTCAATGTTAGGCGGGGGCGGCCGTCAATTACCTCGTCGACGTTTACCTAAGCACCTAGAAGCTAGGATGTTTTCCCCAAATCTAACTCTGGATCGAACCCCTCTTTTTTGGTGAGAGTTTCCAACCCCCTTTGCTAATTGAACCCAAGGACGAGGGGTATTTTCGGCCATGTTAAGGCAAGTGAGATTTGTTAAATTCTTTATTCTGGGCTGGGCCCCCTCAGGCATTTTTCATTTTGATGGGCTAGGTCAGGCTCAAAAGGCCCAACGAGCAATCTGAAAAGCCTTCATCCCGAATGGGTTAATGACTCCATTACAATATGGGAGCTTTCCTTTTGGGCCAAGGAAGTCGGTTTATCAGGCATTTATATTCAAATAACTGTTTTTTATTTATCAAGAAAGTAGTTATGATCAATAAATATGTAAATCACATATATTATTTCAACTATGCCCTCCCTCATAAATATAAATCTCATCCACATTTTTAATTATTGCAATTTATATAGTCACCCGTCAAAAAATATGCAAGTCAACAAGGGTAGCATTGAGAAAAAAAGTAATAGATGTTGAGATAAAAATGAAACAAAGCTTACATTTTGAGGCGGACCTATTCTCAAATTTTGAATCTTATATTTAAGGATGAAGGAATAACATTTTATAATTTTTTGATTTTTGGCTTTTGGAGTTTTTATATTTAAATATATCAAATTATAATCCAAACAAATTTTTTTGTCAAACTAATCATTTTTATAAAAATTATCCATATTTAAATCACATTACACTAATTACTCCAATCGTAAAAATCAGTTAGAAAAAAAGTCACGTTTGCCATTATTAATCCATGCCCTTAAGCCATATATGTCTTGGAAGTAGTTGCCAATGATAAAACTATTTGTCCGTTTAGAATAGCTCTGACTGAAGTAACTTATTCTCAATTTGACTTTTACGAAAGTAGGATAAGAAAAAAATCATATTGTAAATGTGATTTGTGTTTGAAATGACGGTGAGAAAAGTGACTTTTTTCTAAATGAGTTGTTAGGTTGTTTTGATGATTATTTGAAAAGTTAGTTGAGATGGAAAGCGACTGAAAATGGTATGAATCTTATTGTGATAATTGAAGATAAGAATTTAAATTTAAATTTGGTAAAAAAATTAAGTTATTATTAAAAAAAAGTTGGTCTCTGACTATTTCACAAACATGATTTATTTCACCCAATTTTGCTAATATGCTTGGCACATGTTTTGCCACATCATCATCATTTTATTTCTAGAGACTTTATTTGTTCCTTCCAAAAAAAATCCCCTAATTTATTTCCAAAGACTTCCTCTGTTCCTTCCCCTAATCTAATTTCAGTCTGACTTCCTCTCTTTCTTCTCCGATTTCATCCTCTTTTCTTCGTCTTTTTTCCCTCAAAACTCTGTTTGAGTCTTACGGCTTCATCAGTGATGATGGCAAGTGAGGATTGAGAGGGTTGACGGAGGTGGTGGTCAACGGTGAAGAGGGAAGAAAGTGATGGTGGTGGTGGTGCTAGGTGAAGTCAATGGTGATGATCGCTGCTAAGGTTGCCAACGCTAGAAGTTAGAATTTTCAGTTTCTCCAATTAGTCCTTTTTATCATAGAAGCCCATCTAAATTTGAAGCTTTCGTAACCACTATGAAATGAGCTTTTAACTCCTATTGGACTTTTAATTTATTCCACAAGGGTTTTGATGCTATGCAAAACAAGCTCGACGAGGAAAAAGAATCCAATTTTTTCAAAATGTAATATATGTAAGATCGATTTCTTAAGAAGATAAGTTTTTGTTTGTATTTTGATGGCAATGCAAACCAGAATTCTTCTCTAGGTGGCGGAGTTATATGCTCACACGTAGGGATGCCGCTAAGTTGGATAGTACAGGATGAATTTCATGGGATCTTCAAAATAATATACTCGTATTATTTTATTTAAATATATAAATTGATCTGCTGGAGCTTCAAATGCTGGAGTTAATAAGAGTATTTATTTTTGGCATACAAGTGTAGAATGATGATACCACACAGCTCACTGACATCCTAAAATCTCTCTCTCTCTCTCTCTCACACAGAGTTGATATATATATATATATATATTATAAAACCCTGAAAAACTTACTAATGATCAAGATGGTCTTCATCGTCGTCGTCGTCACTACGTTCTTGAATTGTGCTCAAACTGATGTTGGCACGTGAGAACATTGTTGACTGATGAGAACAATCATGAGAAGTGAGAGAAACAAGACGAGCATGAAGGCTTCCTTTCAAGCATTCCCTAAACACCAAACGCCCTAACTCAGAATCATCAGAAAGGCCTTTGCCTGAAGAATCTTGCTTCTTCTTCTTGAGCTCAGCCATCAATTCCTTCAGCTGCCCACTCGTCATCCTCACCTTCAACCTCCTCACACCGCCTCCTTCTTCATCACCACTGCGACGGCTATGATCCAGTGGGTGCACCACCACCATCGCCGCCTTGCTCCTCCTCCTCCTCCCAAAGCAAGAAGCGTTACCCATATGTCAATTGGATTTTTCTGGGTTTGGGGACAGATCTGTGGTCATAGAGATAGAGAATGGAGATAGGCGTTTCCAACAAGGAAACTAGTACGATGCAGGGTTCATTAAATAACAGAAGAAGCATGAACACAGCAGACGTCAGCCATTATGGCGGTTGACGTAGAAGACGCATCCCTTATTGACGAAGACAAATTATTAATTGCGTTACCCCTTTAATTTTGTTACAGTTGGCAGTTTCACATCTGTTTCACATTTAATTTGCGGCCCTCCCAAGCGGGAGCACCATAACTAATATCATCATCAATCTACCGCCCTGGTTGATACTCTCTCAGTCCCTGAATATATACAAAATAATCTTTCAATCCTAGTTAAATATAATAATTACATAGGATTTTTTTTATAAAACAAATGCCTCTATTTATGAATGGATGAGAAAGAGTAATAATGAGAAAATGATGAAAAAGAATATATGTAGTATAATAATTAATTAAGGGCAAACTCAAAAGAGATCTTAGATTTAAGGATAAGCCCATTAAAAAAAAAAGACTCTCATATATAGAGACGGAGGGAATTCTTGATATACTCCTCTGGTCCTACACACACACACACATGAGGCACTTCGAACATTTTTCACATAAACCAAGAAAAACCTTAAATATCATTAACTCTATTATAAAATTTAACAACTTTTCAACTCTACTATTTAATATATCACTTTGGTTCTATTTATAAGTCTAATTTAACTAATTCTCACATATCTATGAGAGTTAGTTAACTCATTAATTATGAGCTAAATTTCCAATTTTACCTTATTTATTATTGGTTTCAAAAGTCAAAATCAATAAGTTCTTTTTGTTTATTGCAATTAATTGGGGCAAAATTATTACAAATGCATTTGGCTTGGAAACCGACGAAATCGATTTTTTATTTTCTTTATAATTCTATGTTAATAACCTTGAAATCTTCACTTTCTCACCGTCTTTGCCCCCCGGTTAGCTCTGGTTTGACCCTATCTGACCTATTGACCCTTGATCCAGTACTCCAACCGGTTCAGTAACCAGTCCGGTTTTAATAACCTTGCTTAAAATGATAAAATTTCTAAATTTTCTCTTACTAAAATTCTCTCCCTATCTACATTTATAAATCATACATTCTCACCTCTCTCACATTTTCTCTCATTACAACAAAAAATTAAATAAGAAGATCAAAGCTGTGCAATTAGGATGCCTCTCTCCAGGGATCCCATGGATTTTTTTGAATAAGGTGGGACTTGAACTTATCAGTTTGCATACTTTGTAGTCTATCTGATTCACCGACCAAGCACCTTTGGTATCATTAATAAACTTTTAAATTGACTTAAATTTAGGGAAAACATAATTTCTTCTACGTGAGGTTTATAATAAGGATTGAAGTGATCTTCATGTGGTGGATATTATAGTATAACATGCGTGTGTATTGATGATTTAATATGTTTGCTATACAATTAAGGTGTTATATTGTTCTTAATTATGGTAAGATTTCCAGTTTTTATCTTACGAAGGAAGAGTAGATCTTAGATATCGCCCTTTGTTATGGTTTTAGGACTAGGTCAATTGATGTACAAAGTAATTTGTCATTAAATTTTGATAATAATCATTTGAAAGAATTCTGATTTCTCTTCCTATGCGATCTTAATTGTAGGATAACTTCTGAAAACTTTAATAATGTTTAGGTTAACTACTACTACTTTGTTCAATTGGTAAAAGAGTTGTACATGTCGGGACCTGTAGCTTAACTAACGCCAAGCATATCTTTTAAGGTATTTTTAAATGTGGTGTTGTGAGTTTAAATCACATGTGAAAGATATAATGAGTGCCTGAGTTATGGAGAAAAAACTAACAATAAATATATCAAGTTTATTAAGAGGTTTTGAGTCCCAACCTAAGAATGTGGAACTTAGTTTTTTGTTTCTTTAAGCATCACAATTTTTTCTTAATATTCCACTCATCATGAGATTAGTGTATGAAAATTATAGCCACTGTACACGATTTACATAGAAAACTTTAATTTTTCTTTAGATTGAATTGAAAGAATGGACTTTAATTCGAAACACTGTACAGTTCTTTATTTATTTATTTTTTTTTTAAAAAAAGAATGAGAAAATTCCTTTTTCAGTAAAGTATGATGTCTCACGTTGTTAGGTTGGTCTCTATCTCTTAAGAATGATAAGGATAAGGTCTCAAAAAATTCAATTTGTTTGTTTGTTTGGATTTTCAAAGAGAATAATGATGAATGAGGGATAAAAGGTTGGCAGAAGGAAATGGAAAACTAATAATTCAAAAAAGGGATGCAGAAACTAACATAATTGCAAGAAATAAAAGATGAGGCATTCACATTTTATGACCAAATTTCGCAGTTATAAATAGCAAAGTACTGCTTAATTACGTCACTTAATTTGTATTTTTCCTTTATCTAACATATTTTGTCCATTAGGAGGAACTGCCTAGCGAGTAGCGACAAGACCAGAACACTGTTTCAAGTTGAAATAGAGAGAAACCATTAGCGAGCAGCCACCCACGTTTAAATTAATTAGCGATGACAAATATGAACATAGTTATTAATTTTACAGTTATAGAACCTGTCCAAGTTGACAAATGGCGATTTTTTTTTCATCTCCTCCCTATCCTGGCCTTTTTTGTTTTTTGGCATGAGAGATTTGGAGGGAAGGGAAAAGAAAAATTTTATGAGTTTCATTTAAAAAAATTAGAAAACAAATTATTTCAAAATCGTGAAAGTATACCCTAACACACTGGTTAGCCACCGAGACCTGATAACAGTGGCGGAACTAGAAAATATTTTTAGCCCGAGCCAAAAAATAAACATATTGAACTATTTAATAAAAAGTATCACATAACATTGAAAATATAAACAAATAATAACCGACAATTATAAATCAAAAGAAGATATAAGATGATACTAACTTTTTAGTAGGTATATCAAACAAGAATTTTACTTTTCTTTCATAGACCAATGAGTAATAAACCAAACATTATCTTTATAGAGAAAATAAGAGATTAGCTGACACTACTACAAAAAATGGTTTTGTATTTCCCTAAGAGATGTCTTTTTTTTTTTTTTTTGAAAAAGGGAAGTAAAAAATGAAGGTGGTCATTTTTGTAATTATATAGAGGCTTTTGACGTCCTAATTTTAGAAAAGGAAGCCAAAAGTTCCTAATTTAAAATTGGGACACCTAAACAAAGGACTTTTTGCGTCCTAATTTAAATTTTGGACGTCAAAAGTGAACCTTGGTGCTACGTTTGGCGCCAAAAGCAGTATTTTTGACGTTCTTAATATATTTTAGGACGCCAATCTCGTGACTTTTTTTTTGTTTTTGTTTTTGGGTTAAAAACTACAATCTCATTCTCTCATTTCATCAGCTCTCAGCCTTCACTTTCTCTCTTCTTCCTTTTCTTTCAAACCTCGATTCTCACTGTCGTAGCTCGCCGCCACTCGATTCTCACCACCATAGCTCGCCATCAAACCTCGATTCTCATTGCTGTAGCTCGCCGTTACTTGTCGCTCCTGCCACCACTTGCCGCTCTGCTTTGCTCTGCCAAACCCAAACCCTCGCGTTTGAAGATTGTCTTGCCAGATCGAGCATTCTTCAAATCTAAAAACAAATATGTTGTTCTATTTCTTCATATCTAAAAACGGATCCCTCGGCGTTGATTTGTACTGTGATCTAAATTTTGTTTTTCCTCTTCTTCTGATTGTTAGATTTGGAATTTTAGATATGTTAGTATGATTGTTATGGATATGTATTATCTCTGCATATGCTAATCCCAGATCAATTTTTGGATATGTAATTATCTGCGTATTGCTTGCATTTTTCATGTGCATCCTCTACATTTTTGGATCTGCTTGCATTTTTCATGTGCATCCTTGCATTTTTGGATCTGTATTATTTTTTCATCTGCTCGTATTCTGTACATATCTAAGGTTTAAGGGGGGTTTTTTTTTTTTTTTTTTTTTTTTAAATTTAAAAGCAATATTACGTCCTAAATTTTTTAGGAAGCCGTAAGTCTTCACTTTCTATGCCTCCTACATAGGTGTCCCCAACAACAAGGACATTATAAAGCTTTTTTCTAGTACTCGGACTAAATTGTTGGCCAAAATAAAATATTATATTATAATTATAAATATATACTAACAAATTTTAGAAGGTCAGCTAGGGCTAGCGAGTGGTTCGACCACTGATCAAGGAGAAGTGAAACACACATGGGAAGAATCTCGTTAGAACGATACATTTGATTTTCAGAGGGATTAATTCAAGTGTCAAAACTGAAGTCCACATTTTTAGTTCTCGTGTTTCTCGATAACTAGAAGAAAAGGGCATATCGTTGGATATGAGAATGAAAATAATAACTTGTAGAGTGATGATTATACAGTTGTTAAATAGTTAGAATTTTGTTTTTACCCACACACACATATAGTGACGGTAATCGATTAATTTATTAATTAAGGCATTTATACACTGAACATATATAAAATATAAGGTCAAGGCAAGTTTCATGTGTGATATATGGAAAATTGAGGGGCGTTGAATTGAAGAAGAGCGTGTGGTATATAATTCAAAAACCATTTCTTAAATTTAGGCTGCTTTCGTCAATAGTTTGTCTATATTTTGGCTACATTATGCGTGAAATTAGGTGAAGATCATTTATAAAAAGGTAAAGGTGCAAAAATACATACGTGCTTTGCTCTCAGGAGCGTCTAACTGTAAATATTTTTTTTGGGTGCAAAAGTACCCATGGGTTATAATTTTGGAGCAAAAGTTCCAAAAAACGTTAAGAGAGAGGGGTTGACCGTTAAGTTACAATTTTTGACTAAAATGTTGTACGATGAACTGGAGTGAGAAGAAGGCAAGTGTGTTGTATGCAAGGAGTTGAATATGAATGCAAGCTTATACAGAGACGGGAGCTCGCAAACGGAGTCAAGAGGTAGAACCCCAGCAAGATTCTGAGAAGAAAGATCGATCTCTGTCACCCAACCGTTGGAGTTGTAGGCAATCCCATAGAAATTGCA
Source organism: Acacia melanoxylon (assembly GCA_019022615.1). Classification (NCBI taxonomy): domain Eukaryota; kingdom Viridiplantae; phylum Streptophyta; class Magnoliopsida; order Fabales; family Fabaceae; genus Acacia; species Acacia melanoxylon. The sequence goes on along the minus strand of JAFJYJ010000041.1, from coordinate 4,837,331 downwards.
GACGAAGTTGGTGGAATTCCAGGAGTTAAAAACAGGGGAGTTTGACTCATGTTGGAGTGAAGATTTCAAGTTGAGAAGGAGTTGACGGTCGTCGGATTGAACACCGGAGAGAAAGAAAACGAGACAGAAGAGAGAAAGGAACATATTGGAGGATGGAGGACATCGAAAACAGAGTGTGAACTGGAGAAAAATAAATAAACATAATAAATTATTTATTAAATAGTATCACATAACATTGAAAATATAAATAAATAATAACCGACAATTATAAATCAAAACAAGATATAAGATGATACTAACTTTTCAAAAAGTATCTCAAACAAGAATTTTACTTTCATCTTACACCAACAAGTAATGAACCAAACATTGTCCTTATAAAGAAGATAATAGATTAGCTGGGACCAAATTATTGGCCAAAATAAAATATTATATCATAAATATATATATAAACTAACAAATTTTAGAAGGCGAAGGCCCAGCTGGCCAGTGAGTGGTTCGGCCACTGATCAAGGAGAAGTGAAACACACATGGGAAGAATCTCGTTAGAACGATACATTTGACTTTGAGACGGATTAATTCAAGTGTCAAAACTGAAGTCCACGTTTTTAGTTGTCGTGTTTCTCGATAACTAGAAGAAAAGGACATATCGTTGGATATAAGAATGAAAATAATAACTTGTAGAATGATGATTATACAGTTGTTAAATAGTTATAAAATAATAACTTCATGATTATACACAGACACACAGTGAACAGTATAAAATAGTCATTTATACACTGAACATATATAAAATAGAAGGTCAAGGCAAGTTTCATGTGTGATATATGGAAAATTGAGGGGCGTTGAATTGAAGAAGAGCGTGTGTGGTATTTAATTCAAAAACCATTTCTTAAATTTAGGCTGCTTTCGTCAATAGTGTGTATACATTTTGGCTACATTATGCGTGAAATTAGGTGAAGATCATTTATAAAATTTAATTATGCATATGTGTTGGACAAAATCACGACCCTTATTTGATCACCACTTATATATTAATTTATTCCCCTTCAATTCATTCTTTAATTATTCATGATGGTACGTTTTGTTATTTGTCTCTTCATTAACAACTTGATAATGACATCAATATTTTAATTCATTATTATTCTTCCAAGTTAATAAGATCTAATTTGTATTATATATACATAACACCCCCCACACACACACATGCATCCGCAATATTCATGCATATATAAATTAATAGACGCATTAAAGAGTCTCGACCCCTCGTTCTTGGGTTTAATTGACGAAGGAGTCAAACTTTCTCACCTAAAGGGAGGAGGTTCGATCTTGGAGTTACAAGAAGCTAAAGCGAAGGAGATCCTGAAATCTCAGTAGTAGAAACGCTTGGGAAGATGTGGAAGACGTGTGTCTTCTAACCCAATATATACGCTAACCCAGAACAGTCTCTTGCCCTTAGACTGTAAGTGAGCCAAACTCGTATATATCTACCAAATGAGACTTATCGTTATGCTCTTTTATTTCCAGTTATGGTTTTCAGCAATAAATGAAATTGAGTTTTCTATATCTTGGTTATACGATGGTGCAAGTTGTATGGATGGAGTTTAATAATTTTTTAACCAAAGCATGCAACTTGTATCCCCAATCACAAGCCACTGAGCCAGCCACACAGTTTTGTACATGGCCCATGAATAATCATGGCTGATTGGTTGGTTCGCAAAATGTGATGTGTAACGATGGTTATATATATATATATTATGGGAAATATACTTCTCATGTTGTAGGACAAGTGTATTTTCACGTCATAGATACAAAAATATGTGGGTCCCACCATTTCTGTGTTCGAGTTTTTTTTTTTTTTTTTTTTTTTTTTTTTTTTTTTTTTTTAAATTTTATATATAAAATATGGATCCCACCATTTCACGCTTATACAGAAAAGATTTTCTTCTCCTCACGCATATATATATATATATATATATATAAATATATATATATTATATATATATATATATATACACACATATAAAACTAGTGATGTAGTCACTAGTTTTGTCTTTTTTTTTGGGCCTGAGAATCAATTTTGATAAATTATTACCATTCCTATTAGAGGTAATTCAATGCATTGTCTCACACTAAACATGGATACTTTTTTATGGGAATTTGAACCTTAATTTATCATATTATGAGAGACTAACACCTTCCAGTAAGTTCGATTCCCTTTGTTGCCATTTCAATTTTTTTTTGGGGTGAAAATGAAAATATAAATAACAAAATCTCATATATATAACTGGGACACTGGGTACACTGACAAGGGGAAAAATGATAACCTGAGTGAGGAGATGATCAGCCCAAAACGGTAAAATAATACTAATATTGGTGGCTATGATGGGCTGGTCCATCCTTTAAGAAGCCCAACCGTCCTTGGGCTATACATTAGGCTAAGCCAAATCGTACGATTGGAGGGTATCTCCTTTTCTGGCTTTTTTGATGTTTGTCCTGACTCCTTACGGACAATTGTGGATCATGAAATGATGGGATTTATTTCCCCTATGTAACCTCTTTATTTAAGTTTTAATGCCATTCGTCTTGAGTATAAAATATATATATATATATATATATATATATATATATATTTAGCTTTCTCAGAAAGAGTCATAAAATGCACGCATTTTATGGATAAAAAAAAATATGATTCTGTTGTAGAACTCATATTTTTACCGTTTTTTTTTTTCACTTTATATATCTTAATGCACCCTATACATTTTTTTTATAAGCACATGTATCTTTCGATTAGAGACAGTGTTATTTGAGACACATGTATCTCATAGTTTGCTATGTTATACGTAAGTAGCCCCCTTTTGCTTTGCCTAACACCGTTTGTTAATCACCATATGATGTTATGAAAAAAAAAAACTCACCGAATCCAATAATAGATTGAAACAACCAGAAGGTGTTGATACGTAGTTTTGGAAATAAAAAATGCGAAAGAAACGATGAAGGAAAAGAATGAGAAAAAGGCTGTCAATCTCACTGGAACCGCTAAAAATGATACTCTCTCATCTGGTTTTAAATATAAGATAAAGTTGACTTTTTTGTTGAAAGATTAAAGAAACTAAAATGAGTTACTTAATCATATCATATGTTACATATTATTAATCTATATATCAATTTATATGTTAGGAAAAATAGTTTGAAGAAAAAAAGATAAACATAAATATTTTAATTAGTTTTGTTAATATCTTCAAAAAAAGTCAAATTTTCCTTATATTTAGAACAAGAGGGAGTAAGTGTTTTTAGAATAAGACGATTAAAGACAACCCGTGGGGTTGTGCTTTCAATACCGTACCAACTTTGAAATTTAAAAGCACAATTTTCACTCCACTTTCATCATTATAATTATAAGGCCGTTATTTGCTATTTGTTATTATTAGCACTAACCTCGGATTAGACATGTTTTCTGTTGTTTAGTAACACAACATTCCCACACGCAGGCACATCAACGGACGCCATTTAACTTAGCTAGCTACAAACATATCATCAAAAGACATATAGGAATCTTACCTTTTAGGCTCTTTGCTAATTATGCTGTTTACCCCTTTTCAATTATTTTTGTCATTTAACACCAAAGGTTAAGTGAATATAAACCAAAAACAAATTTGCCCTAGCTTGTTGACCTAGCTCGAATAATAAAGATTCAAAACCACACACACACTGTAAGGTACAGAGAGATCTCAAGTGCACACCATGATTCATCATTAGTATAAACCCCAACTGTCAAAATATGTAATCGAGTATCACCGAAAGTTGAACGATCCCCTCATGAAACTTCCTCACCATAATTGTTCTTCAAGGTTTTGAGATCATTTTGTTTACATTCATTTCGTGTACTTCCTCAAAAATATATTAAAAAAAATCTAACTATGTCAGGAAGGCACTCAAAAATATATTAAAAAAAATCTAACTATGTCAGGAAAGCATCCATGCCTTCTTATATATAAGTGTTTGATAGTTGAATACATATAGTTAGGATATCTTATATAATTATATTATGACATGATACACACACATATATATAATGAATATAAGTTGATATTATATATAATAGTTGGTCACGGGCGGCGATGCATTTTGATTGGAGTTGACTAGTTAATTAAGAGCTTGACCAAAAAAAAGACTAGTTAATTAAGAGGATCAAATTTTGGCCAGCTTTTAATATCAGTAAGATCAACCAGAATAACTCGACAACGACGTCGTTTGCGATTGTCAAAAAGCCCCCTATATACTTTTCTCTCTTGCAAGTTCTTTAGATGGCCGTTTTCATTATTTAAATCGTTTGCCTTTCTTGACTCATCTTGACAATACCATTCTCAGTCGGTAAAAAGTGGGTCCCCATTTCTAAAGCAAGAAAAAGTTAAAGTGATAACGTATGCCCCTTCAACTACATCACATTTTGTTCGTACATTATTATATAGAGTATAATATAATTGTATATACTCTGTAGTCTATATATAGAATTTAAACTCTGTGAATACATTAATTGTCAGGGAATTATCAAGGTTATTATAAGTAGGCCGGACTTCAAATATGTATTATATTCTAGGACCATCGTTTTTGTTTGGACTAAACATGTGAACAATATTTTAATGTTTTAATTAATTTGTTTTCATAAGTATGTGATATGTCACCTTCACTGAGAAAAAACGAAAGACGTCTTATGAACATTTGGATATCTTTTCTTGATGCATTTTAAAAGTTAGAAACTGACAGTATGAGAGTTGATATATGTAGATTCGTACTTTATAAAATATTTCCTTTGCATTGCTTCTTAGTACAAGCCAAAGTGGGACCTCCACACGATTAAACTACCAACCATATCCTTAAAAAGGAATCTGCATTTTCTGATCGCAAACAAGAAAAGGATTTGATGCTTTTAGTGTCGGCTAGTTTTTTCCCCCCTTCCACGAAGAAACCCTCAAGAAACCTCCTCCTTCATCTTCAATAAATTCTTCAGAAACTGAGTTTATATATATATTTTCTTCGATTCAATAATTTCATTTCAATTCATTCCAATATGGGAAACTGTGTCTTCAAAGGCTTCAACTATGGCGACGACATGATGGTCAAAGTCGTCACCTCCAACGGCGGCATCATGGAGCTCTACGCCCCCATCACCGTCGAGTGCATCACCAACGAGTTTCCCGGCCACGGCATCTTCCGCCGAGGCCGCCCCGGCTTCTTCTCCGAGCCCATGCTCCACTCTGACGAGCTTGTCCCTGGTGAACTCTACTACCTTCTTCCCCTGGATACCTCTGCCGGCTTCTCTTCCTCCTCCGGAAAGAGCATGGCGAGAAAACAGGCCGGTGAGTCGGCTTCGGCCAACGTGACGCCGTACCGGATGTTCACTTACGACAAGAACGGCCATAGCAGTGGCAAGATGATGGGGTCGTCGTCGGAGGCCGAGGTGGTTCCGAGGTATAATAGCTCCGGAGTATGGAAGGTGAAGCTGGTTATAAGCCCGGAGCAGCTGTCGGATATTTTGTCGCAGGAATCACGCACGGAGGCGCTGATCGAGAGCGTGAGAACCGTGGCTAAGTGCGGCAACGGGTTGCCGTCGGCGGTTAATTCCGATAAGTGGAGTGTCTCTGGCAGTTGGAAGGGTTCTCTGTCCGAAAAGATGGCTTACGATAGTTAATTAGTTAATTGTGATTTTGTATTGTTAATTAATAACCCACATTAGCTAATTACCCCCTTAATTCGTTTGTTCATTACTACTAAGTCGTTATAGCTGTTAAGTATTACATTTTCCTTTTTCTTTCTCTTCAATTGGTTGTTATATATATAGGCTATGCGATCTGTATGCATATATGTTAATTGGGAATGTTAAACTAACATTTAACACTTCGACATGGCCTTCAAAAACATGAGTGTGTTACTTTACTAATTAATATAGCAATATATTAGGGGAATTGTTATATTGATTGGTATTATTACAGGCAAAAGTTAGTGTAGTCTTTATCTTTTTTTAAATGATCATCATCAATGTACTCCTTATATATTATCTAAAGAGCTTAATTTCTTGTTGTGCTTTCAAAGAAAACATATGGTGAATGTCTGTGTGTGTGTGTTTTTTTTTTAAAAAAATTAACAGAAGTGATTATTTTTGTTTATAATCAATTACAGAACATTTTAATTAAATTATATGGGTGTCATAATTTTATATCGTATTATTATCGACATTTAGCATGAAAATTTGACAATGAACATATAAAAAACAAATTTATAAATTTAATTATAATGGATGAATTGCTTACTAGTCTGAATATATATAGATTCATAATAAGCTGTGCTGGGATAGCTGTGTTAATTACTAGGGCCTATATAACAAGGGAACTTTTAGAAAACATTTTATATATTATTATTATTATTATTATTTGGCGTGTTTTAAAATTAAAAGAGTGGACAAATGCATTAAAAAAGTATCGGGAAAAGCTAGGGACAGGGGAAGTACTTCTTGGCAAGGCAGAAACCATACATTTTGGAATTAAACTATCTGTAAGTGGGTGTGAGAGAGAGGCACTAGAATTGATAATGCTATATATTATTAATTAATGGGAGTAATTCTTGGGGTTATATAATTATATAAAATTAAATTATCCTGTTTAAGTGAATATAGCTAGTTATTAATTTGCATGCAGCATGTGGGGGCAAGTAGAGGACTTTGTTTTTATGCACAGGAAGCGCCAATCAAATATTTATTACAGTACTCTATTATGCCAATCGCATTCTCACGTGAACAATCAAATGGGGTAAAAGATCAAATTAATAAATATATGGAGAAAATATTCCACCTTTCTGAATATATATATTCTCAACCACACAACAGCAGAGGGGAAAAGGGACCAAGTCTCACTTATCGAGAAAAAAGAAGAAGAAAAGGGACAAGTCTTGAATGGAGAGAGAAATAATTTTTTTTTTTTTAAATTATAGATATATTCGTATTAAAGATAAACATGTATCGAACACTAAAATGTGTGTATTCATTCCAATAAGAATTCAAACCTTGATTGTTTGTTTTATTTTTATGAGCAATATGTTGCTTTGTTTAGTAGCAGTCGGGAAAAATCTCCAGAAATTATTAGCACGTAAAATAAACTGGCATGTTGATGTGTGGTAATCTATGGAAATACAATAACAAAGTTATATCTCACAGAGTTCAGTGACCATTTGTTTAAACTTTTTATAAGGTAAGTATATGAGAGAAGTTCTATCCCAATTTGTCAAAAAAGGATTTATGAAACCATGGTCTTATTTTCCCAAACAGACACTGGATGAGATTGGCTACTTAGGTTGTATGTTGTTATTGTGGTTTATCAACAACTAGATCTTTTTTTAATAGAATGTTATCTAAAAGATATCATATAATAACTTTATGGATTGGCCTCTTTGGTAACCTTCAAATCATTAAGTTTTTTTTTTAATATATATACATTTTAGGAAAAGGGTTGGGCTCACCCACAATCCAAGGGCACAACGAAGTCTCTCTTCCTCTTAGGTAATACTAATGTTGAGCTGGACGAGCTGTCTATTATCTTCAGACGTTTACCTAAAAGCTTGGGAGCTAGGATGCTTCTACCAATACCTTAACCAACTCTAGGACAATTTTTTTTTTTTTGGTGAGAGTGTCTGATGTGAGTATTATACCTTAAAACCTTTATCTTATTTAACTTATTAACCCAAAAGAAAGCAGTGGGCCAACTTTTTTCTTGGATATCACACAAAAACAGGCACTTTTTGTGATCTGCAATTTGTTAACAGAATGGGCTCGATCAGGCCCATGAGCCCAAGTATAAAGAACAGTCTTCTATGGCGAACATCATGTCCTTATTATCTTATTCAAAAAAAGAAAAAAAAAATCCTATTATGTTCCAACAATATAAAGGGTTTATTTCAGACTATAGCTTGACCCAATTTCAATATTTTTGGCCCACATATGAAGTGGAATCACTAATAGCCTATTTGGTTCACGCAATCACTGTCAGAGGGAAAGTAAAAGAATCTAATACAATGTAATTACACTACTACAAAATTTGGATATTACTACCTAAAAAACGTCATGATTTTAAAAAAGGAAGTAAAAAATGAAGCCGGTGGCATTCTTGTAATTATTTGCAAGGAAGTTGAGCCTTCAGCTTCCTAAATTAGAGATCAGGACTTCTTAAATTGATTTTTGGTGTCCTAATATTTTTTCAGAACGCCTAATATTTGGGAATTATTGTTTCGCGCCATATGAAATATGAGAATTTTTTGTTTGGCGCCATATAGGATATAATTTTTTTGGAAAATTAAAAAAGTGGCGTCCTGATTAACATTAAGGACGCCAATATTGGCGTCCTGAATATTAATCAGGACGCCAATTTTTTAATTTTCCAAAAATTGGCGTCCTGACTAATATTCTAGACGCCAATATTTAAAATATTGGTGTCCTGATTCTTAAAAAGGACGTCAATATTTTTAATATTAGCGTCCTGAATAGAATTCATGACGCCAATATTAATTAATATTAAAAAAAAAAATGAACAGAAAATAGGCGTCCTGAAAGATAATTCAGGACGCCAATATTAATTAATATTAAAAAAAAAGAAATGAACAGAAAATAGGCGTCCTGAAAGTTAATTCAGGACGCCAATATTAATTAATATTAAAAAAAAAGAAATGAACAAAAAGAGACAGCCCTAAATTGGAAAAGAGGCGTCCTGAAAGATGATCCAGGACGCCAATATTTCTTTTTTAGGTTAATTTGATTTACTTTGCATCAATCTTTCTCCTCACACACAGTCCTGACATAGCGCGCGAAATCCTCTCACTCACTCTCGCTGCCTCGCTCCTTCTCCGAATCCGGCCCTGTTGTTTCCATTTTCGCCGGCGGCTCCTCCGTCTCTGCCGCGCCGTTCTCTGCCGCTCACACTCCTTGCTCTCTCTCGCTCACTCCGCCTCCTTCCCGAAACCCAAACCCAAGTAAGCTCGTTATTCTCTTCTTCTTAAACGATGATTAATTGGTAATGCTAAGTTCTTTGATTCCATTTCACCTTAATCGCAGGATTTTTCCTTCGATTAGGATTTCTATTTCGATTTTATTAACCGCGCCGTTCTACGTCGTCGAGCACACTCCCCGGCTCTCTCTCGCTCACTCCGCCTCCTTCCCGAAACCCAAACCCAAGTAAGCTTGTTCTTAAACGGTGATTAATTGGTAATGCTAAGTTCTTTGATTCCATTTAACCTTAATCGCTGGATTTTTGCTTCGATTGGGATTTCTATTTATGATTTTATTAACCGATGACCATTTGACAGAATAAATGGTATAGTTATATATTGTAAGTTATTATTTTTGGAGACCCTGAAGTTAGGATTAAATTAATGTTAAGAAGTAGAAATATGCATTTAGCTTATTGTTTTGATACACTTTATGGGGAACCAAGGTTTTATATGATATTTACAAATTCTAGAGTTGTAGTAAGCTAGATGAAGAGCAACAAGTACGGTTACTTTGACTCCAACAGTGTTACCATAAGTGCTTTCACAAGAGTATGTAAAATTTGAGGTTGAAAAGAGAAAGTATTTAGTCATTAAGCAAGAATAAGATTTCATAATCAAAGTTTATTTGATGATATATGATATATGGCTTTATATAGATGGTTTTTGAATATGATCTTGTAGTACATAGTGGTTTTCTTTCCAGTTTTTTTTATCAAGGCAATACGAAAAGCAATTCAATAATGCTTAAGTATATATAAGGTATAGACGTGCTGTGAGGATGGATGATTAATTTAGTTATTCTTGTGTTCATGCTGCTTTTTGTTTCAAAACACACCACTTTGCATTTAGTTTATTGTTGAAACTATATGCTAGTCCCAAGAGTGTGTGTATATGTATTTTGAGCCATTTATGTTTCCTACACTGTGATTTGCCTTTTAAGAGTTCTCCCTACCTCTTAATGTCATTCTACATCAATTTTCCTTCTGCATTTTTCATTCCCTACCTCTTAACTTTTTTCATTTTTCATTCCATAATTTATAGTTTATGGTTTAGACAACTGAGATATATTTTTATATTTGGTATTGATGAAACTATTGGATTTAATAGCTGATCTTTTCTAAATTGCCTTAGTTAGTAAGTTTTGTTAAATTAAACTGAAATTGTTTGTTGTTGAAATTTTGGGATGTCATCCTTTTAAGGGGAAATCTTTGTAGAAATTTTTAAAAAATATAGAGAAAAAAGCATGTCGTTTATGTTTTTTGTTATAAACTTGATCTTTGTTGAAATGTCTTAGGTGGTATTAAAATGAGGCATAGTTGGATGAATGCATTGAGAACTAGTGAAGAATATGAGAATGGGGTGGAAGAGTTTATTGAATTTGCTAGAAGGAATGTGGCTACAAAAAATGGGAAGTATTATTGTCCATGTGTTAATTGTTTAAATGGGGTTCGACGGGATATTGCTGATATAAGGGATCACCTAATTTGTGATGGAATAAACCTTCGATACAAAACGTGGATATGGCATGGTGAGGAGGTAACTCCAAGTACGTCCCAAGAAAATGAAGTTGAGGTAGATGTCGACGATGCAATGGAGAGAATGATTCATGATGTTGAGGTTGAATCTTTTGCTCAACCCGCATGAATATGATGGCGTGCGGAGTGATGCGAGAGACACCTTTGTTCCCCGGGTGTACTAAGTATACATGGTTGACTGGGACCTTACATTTGGTCAACTTAAAGGCAACTTGTGGGTGGACCGTAGTAGTTTCACATCACTGCTGAAATTGTTGTGTGATATGTTGCCAGATGACAATGTACTTCCAAAACGTATGTATGAGGCCAAGAAAATCTTGTCTACGATGGGTATGGAGTATAAAAAGATACACAGTTGCCCTAATGTACGTCATGTGTTAGCTTTTCTATATACTTGATATGTTGCCAGATGACAATGTACTTTCAAAACATATAGATATGTACGTCATGTGTTAACTTTTCTATATACTTGATAGACATGGATGATGTTTGGAATTCGTTGTTGTTATAATTATTGTTATTACAAAAGTTTAGAAGTTGAAATTGAGAAGTTGATGATACACCTTTACTTGCATGTTTCATTTTTAAAGTAATTAAGTGATTGTCATTTACATAGGAGGTGCCTTTTTCACTAAACTTCTGATCTTGCATTGTGAAATACTTTGCTGCACAAATCCTATAGAGTAAATATGTTCTGTCACTTCACTTTGCTGCACAAATTGTAGTTGCAAGCATTCTTAATCGTCTATTTTTCGCTGCCTCTGTTTGATGCTCTAAATGGCAGATTTGTCATTGTGCATGTGTTCCTGGTTAGTCAAGGAAGTAAAGGGATCTATATATATAAATTGTTGCAAATTGATTCTTCAGGTATTTAGGTAATGCGCTATACAAGGGACCAATTTGTTGAATGTTGAGTAATATAAATGTATGTATGTACGCTGGAAAATTGGCTGGACGAATAGCACTTTAAAATTGTAGGTTCATTATTCTTTGACCCTCAGTAGTAAGAAATATAGCAGGTGGTTTTTTTTTTTTTAAAAAAAATTACACATAAGGCGTTCTGAATTAACATTCAGGACGCCTTATATGAATATAAGACGTCCTTATTATATATACAGGACGCCTTATATAAATATAAGACGTCCTCATTTTCTATACAGGATGCCTTATATAAAAATTTATTTGGTTCGTTGTTAATGAAAGATGATGTATAGCCATAAAAACATTTGATAGGATTAAAGAAATTATAAGAATATGATAGAATAATATAGCAAGATACAAAATTGCCCATATATATAATAACCCAGTCCATGTATATAATATTAAATTAATAGACAAAATTATTCTTTGGTCATATACATAACAACAATTTTATTAATTAAAATCTTCTGTGTATATATGCACACACTTTTATGTTTGTAAAATATCAAATAAAAGAAAAAGGAACTCAAGCTGCAAAAGAATGGCTATCTATCGGTTCACCAATGCCAAAATTCAATATCTCCAAGAAAATAATTCTGACCTTTCAATTCTAAAACCGATGGCTCCCTAATAAACTCACTTGACCTTTCAAAGCACCCACACTTGGTGATACGCAACACTACGTGGATATTGCATTCAGTAAAGATCGATCATCACTATTCTCAAATAATTCTGATATATATCACGGATGAACTTCACCGAGCAAGAACCCACTGGAAATAGAAGCAAATAAGTGCTTCCTTCGCACAAGATCCTCTGATCACGATCAAGCAGCAGGGACCTTTTTTTACAGCGATGAAGACGATAGCAAAAAGCAGCAAAAGAGAATGGGCGCTAGCTGTCACTAGGTTTTCACTTAGGACACTTTAATTTTATCAATTTAAAAATATATAATCAATGCAGTCCTTTCAACCGGACTACAAGAGGTTCGCATCCTCAACAGGATTATAGAATATAATCCTCTCTCTCTCTCTCTCTCTCTCTCTCTCTCTCTCTCTCTCTCTTTTTTTTTTAAAAAAACATTTTATAAGTTTAACTAAACACTGCAATCTGCCTATTGCATCAAGATTATAAAATGTAATCCTTTTTAAATTATATAAGCCTAACTAAACGCCATAATCAGTCAATCGCATCAGGATTACATGAATCGAACCAAATGGGCTATAATAGTTCATTAATCGTTTACTCTTCACCTCCAAAATTCAGCGGCTCCCTAACAAATAAATCATCGTATGTTACTGATATTTATGTGTCTGCATATATAAAAGTAACAATCAATAAACAGTCATCATTGTTATTTTAATATGTAGTTTTCAAACGAAAATTCGTGGGGCAGCAGGAAGTGAAATGTGTAGAGCCCATAAATGATTGAAAAGCCTGAGAAAATGGAAAAGAAGAATAAAAAAAGAAGAGAGAATGATGCATATTGAGGAGTATGAAATGTACGCGAAAGCTAAGGGGGCTGCTGCTTATTCATTTGTCAACGACATAATATTGAAAGCACCAAACAAAAGCAGCCAACAAATAGAGAGACCTAACGCTCCAAATAATTAAAGCAAAAGCCTGAAATGAAATGCAGCAAGTGCCCGGAACGATGACCATTTCAGAATCTCTAATTAAGACGCCCTTTGATCTGTTTTGCAAGCGAAATGTCAATTCCTATCATGTTTCAAGTTTGTGTGCATTCAAAGGGTCTGCATGTTTTTCTCACATTTCTAATCTTCAACATGTTTCTTCATTTTCCTCCTTTTTTAGCTTATTACAAAAATTCAACTTGATTGGTTTTCAGTTCCTCATCATTCAGCAGTATACAACGGATTCTCTCCTACCCCCGGTCGATGATGCGTCACTTCTAGGTTCAGATTCTGACTTACAGAAGTAATTCAAAGATGATCCAATCCAAAAATCTTCTAATAATTTTGGGTTATAATAATGAGTTGTTGGACTCTTCTTCTCATTTGAACATTGATATCCTAAAAACATTGCGTGAATAAGAAGTTTAACATACTAATTATCGAGGCAAAACTGTAGTTTAACCCTAAAATCTGTTTAATTAACAATATAAGTTAGCCTAATGTTTAATTAACCCTATATTGTTTAATTAACAATATAGGGTGACATTTGGGGCCAAAGTGTTGTCACCCATTTATTATAAATAATTAAATTAACCATTTTCTTTAATATTCTTGAATTAGTTATCTAATTCTTATTGTTTTTTTTTTTTTTACACACGTGATTGTTTGCCGCATCATCATTTGAATATTAATGGTGTTGATGCCACTTGTGCATTGGGAAGATTTTGCAAAAAAAAATGAATTTAACTTTGAGGATGAGCTCTGCTAAGGGAAAAATTTAACTTTAGGGGCACATTTGGAAATGTTCATACTTATATCAATTTTCTTATATCTATTTTGTTTAGTTTTTCAATCACATGTGACCATGTATCCTTTTTTATCTGGTTTTATAGTTAAATAATATTAATTGAAAAATAAGCTACATATGATTACATGTAATTGGAGAACTTGACGAGATGAATATAAAGAACTTGATCTAAGTATTTTCCACTTGAAAATGATTATAATATATGGATCATATATTTATTTATTAATTCTTTTTCCAAGAAAAATGAAGAACATGTTAGAGTTGTACTGTGCATTGAAGGATCCTAACCAAGTAGTGATATTTTGACAAAATAGTTAAAAGACTTAAATAGTTAAATATAAGCCCAGCTATATGCAAGGAAAAAAAGAGGATTTATGGTTGAATTAGAGTGTGTTGAGGTTGAAGGCTCGCATTGAAGCACAAAAGAAATACTTTGAATATTATTGATTCTTTAAAATAAAATAGAGTATCTGGAGGCCTTTATATAGAAAAATTAATAGGCTAACCCTAACCCTAAAATCTATTATAATCTAATCTAATTAGATTAAATCAAATCATAATATCTCAACCCAATGATAAACCACTAAAACCTGGGGCTCCGGATATATTCCTAAAATATAATATCCATCTAATCCTAATGAATAATAATAATCAACCATAATAATATTAATTATTTTACTATTAAACTTTCTATTCTCTGCATAGTCAAAAGATTTAAAAGGAAAAAGAAAGGCTGAACTACCACTGTCCAGCTGGCCCCAGAAAAAAATTATTTGACGCGAGACCTTTGACCTTCCAAAATAGACAGACATAGGCATGAAAAAAATGAAGGTTCTGAATTGATATATAATATACTCAAAAGGTTATACCAAAATATATATATATATATATATATTTTAAAATGAGTGTTATTGTGGCCTAAGACTTTAAAATGGGGGAAAAAGATAAAGAGCATGCCGACTCCAATCATATTTTAGGGAATTCTTGATCAAAGTCTCGTATATCTAATAATAAGAATAAGAAAAATAAAGGGTACACAAACTGAATGATAATTCTCTAACTAAGTAGCTTAATTAGTTAATTTTGTGAAACGATCAACATAATAAGTCCAAGCATAAGCTCACACAAACTTAATATTCCTTTGTCCTTAATATAAGATATATTTATGTAATTTGATTAGATTAAGAAAATTGGTTAAGTTAGTTAATATAACATATATTTTTTAAAACATTCTATTCACCTTCTTTAGGAAAAGATTAACAAATATGAAAGCTTTATCTTATATTTAGAATCAAGACCAACTCCTTAAATATGTCTTATATTAAGAACCGGTGGAGTAATACATAGGCAGGGGCGAAATTAGGGGGGGCTAGGGGTGGCC
Source organism: Acacia melanoxylon (assembly GCA_019022615.1). Lineage (NCBI taxonomy): Eukaryota > Viridiplantae > Streptophyta > Magnoliopsida > Fabales > Fabaceae > Acacia > Acacia melanoxylon. The sequence goes on along the minus strand of JAFJYJ010000041.1, from coordinate 4,822,022 downwards.
CCCGCCCCCTAAAATTATAGAATTGAACTTAGAGGTTTAAGAAATTATATTTTAGCCTAAAAAAATTTCAGTATTTCCACTTTAGTCCCTATTAAAAGTTTCATGGAGGGACAAAAATAAAAATATTGAAATATTTATTAGGCTGAGTGTAATACCCTAAAAATCGTATTTATGATAAGTATAATAAATTAGTAAATAATACCTATTGGATATAGGTGAATATGTGGTTCCAAATAATAAGTTATAATTATATTATTTTCTAAGGTAATTGCTATGAAAATTTGAAAAGAAAAAGAGCTAAAATCCGTGAAAAATGTATTTTATAAGGTAGAAAATGGCACGAAAATATTATGATAAATCTCATATGGCAACAAATATCGACAAAAACTTAGGAAGTATGTTGTCTCTAATTTTAGGAATTTTTGGGATTATTTCCTTGAAAAATAGAGAAGCATAAATATAATAATATTAAAAGCACTTTATGGCCCCGCATATTTTTAATATTTTACATGGGATATAAAATACCAATGTAAGTCAAATAGTTGTGAGATAATAATTTATCCTAATTATGAAAATTATCAACAATTAGTAAATGGCTAATTAAGTAATTAGTGGCTAATTGTTTAGATGAAGATATAAGTAAATTAATTAGTAAATAATTAATTTAAGGGAGAAATTCGAAATTAATAATTAAATATTAATAAAATATTTTATGCTTAGAAAAATAAATAAAAAATAAAATAAAAATAAATAAATATCTAGATATTTTGAATAAAATAATAATATATATGGTAAAGAGCCAACAGGACATTTGAGAATGGATAGAAATAAAATCCTACACCAAAATATAGGGATATAGTCTAAGATCTGGACTTTTTATAAACCAGTGGATTTCTACCTCGGAGTGGACTATCTCAGAGGTCATTTCTGAAACCAAATGAGTCATTAAGATACAGGATAAATAAAGAAAAGGTCAGATAGTAGAAATGAGAACCTATACAAAACGAAATAGTTGTGACAAACCGGGGATAAGGTTTCTTAGGTCGAACATATTACGAACCAATGGATTGGCCCGTAAGGCGACACTTCCGTGATTTAAGAATCAATCGGCTGAAATCTTCGGCATACAACGGGATACCCTTAATGAGATCAAAAATATAGTGAAACCCAGTAGTTTTAAAAAGAAAGAATGGAACTACAAAACCTAGTTCCCGGATTTTTGAGATTCGGCAAAATTACGCGATTAGGACACCGATCGGGGAAACGCTATCGGTAAGTCAGCATGCATGACATCATCTTCTTCTAGAAGGATGATGTCAGCACAAGAGGTGTATGGACAAGATGAAGCCATGTGTAGAAGTGCGATCCGACGGTCGAAATTCGATCTGAAAAACTTTTATGTAATTCCCACCTTGTCCCTCCTTTCTTCTATAAATAGAAGCCTTCTCCTCTTCATTTCATCATCCCAAAAAACGCAGCCTAGAGAGAGGTTTTAGAGAGAGAAGCTCTGGAGAAAGTATGAGCCAAGCCGGAGTAAGTTCTTCGATCCCTAGTCTTTAGTTTCGGTAGTTCTTTCAGTAGATATAGTAGGAATGCTATATTTATCTTTAATTTTTCAAGATAGTCTAGATATCATATTTAGGGGTAAATATGATATATATTTCGAAGATATGATGAGGGAAAAGATCTGTCAAAATTCTTGAGAGATAGAGCGAAAGTAGCGAAGCTCTGGCGAAATTCCGCCGATTAGGGGTTCAGGGGCAAAATGGTAATTTGTACCTAAAATGCCTGTTATGCTGCTAGATATTGATAAATATTATCCTTATAGGATATCGAGATAAACGTACCGCTGTCATACCGCATTTTTCACCCATTGTCAAAAAGTACCGTTTTCCGAAAAGTTAGTTATACCACCGACGAAGGTACGTTCGCGTACTGTAACACTAACTCTGATGTTTATTGTATGCGTATAGGTGCTATGTGTATTGTATGTGCTTATGTGAGGTTGGGAAATGTTTGTTTGTATGCTCATATACTGTCTATGTTGTATTGTACGTTCGCGTACTGTAACATTAACTCTGATGGTTATTGTATGCATATATGTATTTTCCTCTGTCATGCTGTAATTTCTCTGTTGTGCCTTAACCTTACATCTGACTGTATTGTTATTGCCGTCCATATCCGATTAAGTACATTGTCCGTTGTGACTTAACCTTACATCTGACTGTATTGTTATTGCCGTCCATATCCGATTATGTACAATGTCCGTTGTGCCTTAACCTTACATCCGACTGTATTGTTATTACCATATATATCTGATTATGTATACCCTACTTTGAACGTAGTAAGTGTCGTCAAAATTCCATGAATATCTGTAGTACTTATATGATGTATGTAAACATGAGATTAACCGTTACACGGGTGCGGTGCCTTTGGACCTCGGCTCTTAACATAACGTCGGGATCGGGAGGAACGAGGACCGAGGAGAAAGGCAAGCAGGCCGCATAGAGACCCGGCTGAAGACGTTCCTCCGTTGTTATGTACTTTTGATAACTCTCGGTCGTTGTACCGCTTTTGTAATCAGTCAGACTTACGGCATTTTAAATATATGTATCAGTTACTCAATCGCTCCGATGCTCTACTCTGATGATACTCTGAAAAAAAAATATACTGCTTTTGAAAATGGGATGTTACACTGAGATGTAATTTCATGAACACTGAGTTCTATTATGTAATTTTTGCCTGATAAATTCAAATCCAGACTCCACCTGGGCCAACGAAAACTTGGCTTAAAGATGTGAATAATTATTTTCTAACGATCAATCAAAATTCGAGTTCTAGTTAAATTCCAAAATTTTGATTCAGTAAATTGATGATTTGCACCCCCTGAGCTCCACACAATTTATTTTGAATATGACAAAAAAATTTGATACTTTTTTTTTTTTTTTAAAGATTATTGAAAAAGTGACCCCGGAAGATCTAGAAGCTTGAGAGGGAAAAGAGAGGTAGGTTTTAACGATCTTTGGAGTCCAATTTTTTGGTGGATGGTACATATCAGCTTGGAGCTTTGGACATTTTTTTCTTCAAAGTTTTTGTCCTTTGTGTGATGATATAAACATGGATGATAATGTTGTTTGCTGTACGTTAGTGTGTTGATTATTCAGAGACAAGTTTAATTAAGGAAACTTTTCTTTGAGTTTACTTTTTGTATATCCTATTTATATTTGTGATTTGCTTAGCTAGAAAGTACAGCGTAATCAAGAAGTGTAGAAATCTAATACGAGTATGTTAGCTAGAAAATGCCAATTTCACTAACACTTCGATAATGTATTTACTATTTAGTTTAAGCATGTTATGAGTATCTAAATTTATCGAACTTCAGGATTGATAATATAATTATGAGTGAACTAATTCTTTAAAGTTTAAATCAATCTATATAGATTTTTTCCCTTTCTTTTGAACAAAGAGATATCTGAAGGATCGATTGGTTCCCCAATTAATTTACTTATCGATCTTTGAAATTAAGAGAAGCATGTATTACTATATCATCATTTTCCCACGATATATTTATTGATCATAACAGATGTATTAGCAAGTATTACTATGTATAATCTCTACAATTTTTTTAAAAATGGCATGGAACATTATCAGCTGTGTTTCAGAAATATTTTAATGATTTTATTGATGAAATTAATGAAATCAAAATAGCATTTCCAAAATGATGAAAAATAATTTATAAATTTTATCAAAAGGAGAGTAGGATTTTGAGAATCATTATTCTACTATTAGTGTTTTGAATTTGTATGTGGAAAGAATATCTAAATCAGTATAAAGTATATTGGCAAATTTCAGGGATAAGTTTGTTCATGAAAAGTATTGAAACCTAAAACTTTGAAGGTTCCAACCACAACACAATTCATAAATGGGCATGGTTATTGTTAAACACAACGGGAATTGACAAGAAAATTAATGATTTGATTAGCCTAGTTTTTAAGCATTTAATTATATCGCTAATAATAAGTAATTAATTAAGTGATTTGATTATTTAATATAAATATATACAGGCTTGTCCGCGATGAAAATGAGTGATAAGGACAATTTAAAGCCTAAAATTACGATTCTTGACGAGTAGATATGTAACAAGTTTACCATTGATATGAATATAATGTGCGTACAAGAAGAAATTGCTTGCATCTGAGCTTTGATTTACCTTTTCGACAAAGTTCAATTATCATACTGAAAGGAGGGATCCAAAAAAACAACGTAGAACTTTACTAAATGAAGTAACACAAAACTGTTATATATGGTAGAAGTTTGAAATCAAAATGGTATAAGAGAATTTATTAAATACATATTGGAAAGGAAAGATATCACTTTTAGAAGTTCAGGTGTGGAGTTGTATTAACGATCTAAGAATTATTAAAAAAAAACCTTAAAATGCACATCCAAGACAGCCCAAAGTTGATGATGCAATTGTTTAATTTGGATTTAATGATTATTAGTACTTTATGCTATAAAATTCTTGAAGCAAAACCTGCGCGTACTAACACCAATTAAGTGACATGCACATAGCTAGTGATAAACAAGAAATATTCTCTACTTGTTTTTATATACATAAATCTTTTCACTCTTGCTTTAAATCGTCTTCTCGTGTGTTTTTATGTACCATTTGTTCTCTACATGGCTTTACCAATTATGTATATAATTTAATTACGCGGATAATTTATAGTAATGGGAAGAAGAAATATCTTCATAATTTGGTTCATAACTTCCAAATTAATACTGATGATCACATTATTTAGTCAATATTAAACTACAAAAAGGAATGATTTCATTTCAATGTATTGTTTTTTTTTCAACAAATGGGGACCTCTGCCTCTCTCTGATTAATTTTCTTTCAAAAAGAGAATAATTTCAGACGGTAAGCTAGCTGTTTTACCTTGATGTTGATTCAAATATACAAGTCATGTGGGTCAAAATTAAACTGAGAAAAAAGGCAAGCTGATGATGTAACATCCCATTTTGAAACGCAATTTTTTTTTCCAATCAGAGTAGAGCAATAGAGCGAAAGAGTGATCAGTTCATAGCCAAAACATCAACCATTGTGTAATATTGTATAGATTACAATAGTCCTAAGGTTTAGAAATGAAATAGCGGAATGACAGAATAACGAAATAATAGAAAACGATAAGATAGAAATAGTCTTGGTTGCCGCACGTCTATTCCGGCACTTGCCTCGATCCCCGAACCGTGGTCCTCCCGACCCTGAAGCTACAAATGAGATTCAATTCACCATATTGAATCTCGGTAACGTTAACCTCATACCCAAACAATACAATATACGACAACGAGATATTTCTAGAGCTAATACCACAAGTATATCATAAGCATACAAACGATGCATGATCATTATGCCGACAAACATAAGCACAAAGCAATATGTAAAGCCCCATAAGGTAAACAATAACACTGCACTATTCACCGCCCACGATAATTACTCGTGTCCTCGCCGCTAGGAAAACAAAACGGTGTTACCAAAACTATAACCCGTATAACCGTCTGCGTATAATGGTCTACGAACATATCATTGACATATAAGTATTTAAGATGTACAAGATTAGTGTTACGACGCGTCCGTACCTTCGTTGGCAACGTTAGGTACTACCTATGAAGACGTACTTTCACGGAAGAACGTGAACTTCAAACAATGGTTCGTCGGGCGGCGAACGGCATCAAATCAGAGATTCTGATATCCTATAAGAATAATATCACCTTTATTAGCGATTTGACACTATAACTGGCTTTTTAGGTAAAAATTACCATTTTGCCCTTCTACCCCTAATCGGCGGAATTTCACCAAAGACTCGTTACTCTAGCAAATTTTCTTCCCGAAATTTTGCCGAACTTCGACGCAACTATGATTTTCGAAAATAATGACTAAAATAGCCCTCCCATATGATACCCAAATCATACTTGAAATTTAAAGGCTATTCTAACAAATTCTACCCTTACTTTTAAAAAGAACTGCTAAAGTTCCAACTTTTCGCGACTCGACCCCTACTATGTTTTTACCTCTTTAGGCACATTTTTCAATGCAATGAGGCCTAAAAACAAGCATAGGAATCTTATCACCTACTTCCTAAATCTAACTAACAATTCTACTAACTACCGAACTAAAGACTTAAAAGCTAATGGCCAAAAGACTTACCCGTTGAAGAATTCTGCGAGAGCTTTTCCCCGGCTTATCTCTCTACTTTCTCTCTCAAGAAATTCGGTCAAGACAAGAAAGAAATGGTGTGAGGATTTCTCAAGGAGCATGCCTCCTATTTATAGACTTTGGTTAAGGCTTTGTTTGGAATTCCAAATTGTAAAGAACCCATTAATGCAACTTGAACAAAAAGTCACAAACTCCACCTCACCCCCTTTGGTCGACATCTTTGGGCTGTTTGGCAGCCAAGGATTGGCCAAGAAGTGATGACTCACCTCACTTTATGGCCGGTCCCAGTAGTATTTCTCGATCGGTACCCGATTCGCGTAATTTCGGAGAAATCTCAAAATTCTAGATTTAGAACTTTGAAGACCTTCTCTTTCTCATCAATAATATCTATTATAACTTGAATTTTGACTTTAGACGGGTTCCAACTGTCCCGCTGAAGTTTCTCGAAAACGTGTCCGTACGCGTCCGGTGTCGTAAATCGGTTCGGAATCATCAAGCTCTAGATAATAATTCACTGATTCCAAATGTATTTTTATAATTATAAACTCATCCCTAGATGTTGAGTTATAATTTATTTCCTTATTTTCCCAAAATGTGACTAGCAAAAGATTTTCCCTATTTCGTCTTATTAGGACAATGTGCTACGGGTCTCGAATTGACTTCCTAAGAGTCACTTGAAGGTAAAAACTCACTGATCAATATTTTACCTTGACTTTGGAATTCCTATTCCTGGTTCCCTAGATAGGATCTGTTTCCTAAATATAAGATTACTATTCATGCTTTTTAATTATATTATATAATAATAAAAAATTTGCAAAATATCAAGATATCAAATTTTGCTTCTTATCCTCAAATTCTTTGGCCAATTTTCGGCAGCCTTTTTTTTTTTTTTTTTTTTTTTTTTTTTTTTTGTAAATGGATTTTTTTTCAAGAATTAATTAATTACTTAATTCAATTTTTATTAAAAATTCTACAAAATTCCCTAATTGGTCCATTCTTGTATTTAGGTTTAAAAATACCTAAACTCAACTATTTTTCTCAAAACTTTCCAATTTAATTAGTAAATACATTTTATTAATATTCAACTAATTTCCACTAATTTTAGAGCTTCACATAATTATTACTGAAATTTCCTTTGCTTATGCTTAAGTAATTAGCTATTAATTACTTAATTACTCTTTTAACCATAGTTGGTATTTTTCTTAATTAGAATGCTTCATTACCTTCATATTCTTGTATTAACATTAGCATTTCCATGCCTCTTGCACTTGTTTCATAATTACAAGGGTATTTTGGTCATTTTATTACTTTATGAGCATCCTTTCTCATTTTCCCAAGTTTGTAATTTATTTAATTACTGTAATTAGAGATAATATACTCTCTTAATTCAACTGGTCATTTTACGACTTTTAGGATTTTTCATGAATTTTCTAAGTTAATTACCCTTTGCGGGGGCATTTTGGTCATTTTGGCACTTTGACCCTTAAACTCCCTAATTTCTTGCAGAAATTCTACCTAGAAAATAGACTATAATTACCCAAGAATGGAGATTGCAATTTCACTTATCAGAAATATCCAACTTTTATTTATAATATTCCAGATAAATATCCGGGTATTACAGATGAGCTCTTATCTTCCCCAGAAAATGACGTAAAATAATGGATACATATAATTAATTAGTTGTTGTCACCTTAAAGAGAAGAAAAAATAAAGTAAAACTTTCTGTAAAGAAAGCCAACAGAATAAAATGAATCAAATGAAAACGTTATTGAAAAAACCAAAGCTTTTGAAGTATGCTCCACTCTTCCTCCCTTGTCCAACAAAGCCTTTTGTTTTTGAATTAAAGGTAGGTAGCTAGACACTTACAATGTGACGAACCAAAATTTAAATTTTCATTGGGAGAGGAGCTCAAATTTAGTGTCTAACTGTGCTTCAAGCTGTATTGCTCTCAATAAAGTTAATTCTTGACTTATAAAACAAAAAAGAGGTAGATACTGACAGGTTGATAATACAAGCAGGATCAAACCTATGGCATCTCATTCTCAAGAAAACTTTCATATCACTAGGTTACAAAACGACCTCTGATCAACACTTTACAAACGATTAGCATTAATAAAATAAGTTGAAGAAGCTCGCCTTTCTTTAGCACCATCCACATCGTTCTTGTTGCTAAGCTAAAGCTTAACACTAATTGAGATTTTTTGCTTTGTAAGGATTCATTAATTGATCTCCCTTTGCTATTCTTCAGCTCATGCATGATCTTCAAATCAAAATCATATCATTTAATTAAGTGGATAAGATAGACTTATCAGTTATCAGTCCATTCACAAACACAAACTTAAATACTTAATTATCATCAATATAATTACTTTTTCACTATTTGACGTGATTCATGACTGATGATACAAGAATCGTCGTAATTACGGAGATCAAGGGGATTCCATTTATCTTAATTTGTTCCATAGAATTTGGCATTTTTTATTTTATAAAGAGATCAATCGGTGTACAATTAAAGTGAAGCAAAACAAATTCGATCAATTCGAAAGCTTTAAATCTCTTTTTTTTTTTTTCTTTTTTGCTCTTTAATTTCGTCCCCTTACAGAGTTTACTAAATTCCAAGAATCTTACATTTACAATTAGTTTTTTTTTTCTTTTAAAAATCTGAAGATGTGGGTATCTTTTTTAACCTCACCGATGTTGACCAAGTTGATGTATTGTTTTAAATTACTAATAAATTTGTGTCAAAACCATCCTACTCTTACAAAAGTTTTATAAATTAAAAGGCTCTTTTGAACAAAGATTTTTTTTAGTGGAAATCTTTTGAACAAAGATTGATAGATTCTCTATGTCTGTATTCCATGCACGCAAAGACAACTAACTCTTTACAATAAAATCAAATTTGAGTCCCCTTAATTAAGCCTTGAAAAATAAAGTTCAGATTCTTCCCATGACTGAAATATTTTGATGAATAATTGGAGGATAATGATTTCATTATTGAACTCGTATGAAAATTGTGCCTAGTTGCCTACCCTACATTTGAATGTATCCTTGTGTGAGTAAAATAGTCAATACCATATAATATATCGGTCGTACTAATTATTTTCAATGATTTGAAATTATTTAGTGCTTTCATTATAACCAGGTGGACCTTCTATATATGTATAACATAACATAATGAACAAGTAGCATTATTTATGACTTGTGAGTAATATATAATTTTTGATAGTGATATTGATATGAAATATTGAATTGATGTGAATGAAAAAAAATATATGTATGGGCATTCAAAATATCCATGCACAAAGAAAAGTAGTAAATACAACTTTAGAAAAATTATCCAAAAATAATTATAAAATTTATACATAAATTTATATAAGTAACAGAACACTTTCTCTTAAACTTCAAGATATGAAAAAACAAATGAAAACACTTTAAGGAGCGTTGGTTACATGTTCTTAAGTGAGTACTGTGCCTTTATTATGTTTTTAAGCAATTACATTTTTCGAATTGTTCAATATACGTAGGTTTCAGACCTTTGGAACTCACCTAATTAATCATCCAATTGAACGACCTCATCAATACATACGTCACTTCACTTTTCAATGTTTTTTATTTTGAATTATCTGAGTCAAATTAAGTATGCCTAGCTACTTTACTAAAACACTTTCCGTTAAATGCAGAGTGATAGAGAATAAAAATTGAAATCTGTTTCATCAACGAAAGAAAAGAGAAAAATGAAATCCCTAATACTTGGCAGCTGGCACGCAATACTATTTTAGTAGTATTAATAAAGTAATAATCTGGTCCAAAGATCTCTTGTATATATGCATGAAAATTTCTACGTACTAATAGAGTAATAATTTGTGTATATCCTTGAGCACGTGATTTCAAAATTGAAAAATATTGCATGGATGAGATAGCTACCTTCCCTTGAAAATTAAAAATAAGATTATACGAGTAGATATATATGGACCTTCCAATAATTGAAGCTCAACCTTTTTTTTTTCTCTTTTATTTATTTAATGCCAGTGGCACATATCGTTTCTATATTATAGAGCCAATTGTAGCTAACTTTAATCATTTTTTTTTTTTGTATATTCTAATATATGTTTGTTGATGATATATAATGATACAGTGAAATGTATACACTTTGCAGCTAGCGATCGATAATGCCATGTCATTTGAAGTTTACTTTTTCAATTTTTTTCCTACAACGGCAATCAAGTAGCTTGAGGAATTGATAATCTCTAGAAATTCATACACTTCAACACATTTTCCCATACTTTCCTAGGTTTTTGGAATCAATTTGTGCATAAAAAAGACATACATAAAGGGAAATGTTATTTGGTGAAACAATGTTCAAACTTTATAAAATCTTGATGTGAAACTTTCACATATGGGTCAGAAAAACTTTAATTTTATTCGTCAGTAAAATAATTTTGGTAACAACAACATCCGCTACAAAAAAAAAAAAGAGGGACTTTTAGAGGATTTTTAGCGGCGACAAACTGTTGCCGTAATGAATATTAAAAATCAATCTTGACTTGAGAAAGCTTGGTTGATGATTTTAGAACCTTTGATTAGCACATAGACTCATTTAACCAACATAAGTGGATAATTGCATAGTTTTATGAAATACAATAGGGAAAAAGTAATCCTAATTAAGCCTATAACCTCTTGAAGCTAGACCCAATTTCCATAGTTTTAATTTGTTGTTTACATAAAAAAATCCTTATTCAACTTGATCAATTTCAAATGATTCTCGTAATACCCGGATAATTATTTATCCTAGTCTTGTTAGAATAAGTAAAATTGTTATTTTCTAATGGATGAATATGGAGTATCAAACAATATAGTTTTTAAGTATCTTATTTTCTAAGGAAATTACTGTGAAAATTTGAAAGGAAAATAAGCTAAAAATCCATGGAAAATGAATTTTATAAGGTAGAAAATGACCTAAAAACATTATGGTAAATATCATATGATAGCAGATACTTGATAAAAACTTGGAAAGTATGTTATCTTGAATTTTATAAATTTTTGGGATTATTTCCCTGGAAAAATATTGAGCATAAATAAAATAATATTAAAAAGCACTTTATGCTCTTTGATTTTTAATATTTAATATAGGATATAAAATATCAATGTCACTCAATAGTTATGAGATAATAATTTATCCTAAATCATAAAATTATCAAAAATTAGTAAATGGCTAATTATATAATTATTGACTAATTGTTTAGATTAAGGTATAAATAAATTAATTGGTAAAAATAATTAAAATAAGGGAAATTCAAAATTAATTAATTAAAATAATAATAAAATAATAATATAATCAGTAGAAATATCTGATGACTAAGTAAGAATGGATAAAAATAAAATCAAACCTCAAGGTCTAAAAACAAAGTCAGAAACAACTGGACTTGTTATGAACAAGTGAAATTCTACCTCGGAGTGGACTATCTCCGAAGTTGATTACAAGCCAACAGAGCAAATAAGAGACCGGGTATATCGGGGATAGGCGAGATAGTAAAAAGTGAACCCGTAGTAAACTTGAGTGTTGTGACAATCCAGGGATAAGTTTCCTTAGGTCAGAACATAATACGAACCCGTGAATTATTATCCAGAAGTTGGCACTACCGAAAGTTATTTCCGTGACCGACCGCGTCTGACCTGGAATGTTTAGCCAGTAACAGAATACCCTCAATGGGATTAGAAATTTAGTTAACCCAAGTGTTTTGAATGTGGTAGAATAGAACTTCAAAACCCCGCATCGGATTTTGAGATTCGGCAAGATTACGCGATTCGGACACCGATCAGGGAACTTTATCGGTAAGTCAGCATGCATGACATCATCTTCTTCTAGAAGGATGATGTCAGCACATGAGGTGTATGGCCAAGATCAAGCCACGTGTCAAAGTGCGATCCGACGGTCGAAATTCGATTTGAAGAGCTTTTGTGAAATTCCCACCTTGTCCCTCCTTTCTTCTATAAATAGCAAGCCCTCCCCTTCTCATTTCTTCACCCCAAAAACGCAACCTAGAGAGAGGTTATAGAGAAGGAAGAGCCCGGAGAAAGTCTGGCGGAGCCCTGGGTAAGTTTTTCGGTCCCTAGTATTTAGTTTCGGTAGTTTTGTCGGTAGATATAGTAGGAATGCTAGAATTGTCTTTAAATTTCCCAGATAGTCTAGATATCATATGTAGGGGTATATATGATATTTATTTCGAAAATATACTGGGAAAAGAGATATGTCAAAATTTCGGAGAGATAGGGTCAAAGTAGCGAAGCTCTGGCGAAATTCCGCAGATTAGGGGGTCAGGGGCAAAATGGTAATTTTTACCTAAAATGCCTGTTATGATGCTAAAAACTGATAAATACTATCCTTATAGGATATCTGAGATAATCGAACCGTTGTCGAGCCGCTGTTGTACCGCTTGTCGGCATTTGTCAAAAAGTATAGTTTTTCGTAAAACGTCCGAAAGTACTGTCAACGAAGGTACGTTCGCGACGTCTTTAACCTTGACCGACTCTTATGATTGTGTTATGCTTGTATATGCTTGCTGTGTTCCTGTACAGAGACTCTGTCTCACTATTTTAATGAAATCATGATATACACGGGTTATGGTCTTGATAACACCGTTGAGAGTTTTCCTAGCGCTGAGGACACGACTGTACATCGTGGCACGGGTAGAATGTGCAGACTGAGATAACAAACAGACTGCAGGGGGGCTGTGTATTGTTATTGCCTTATATACATCATTATGTATTTCCTACATCTGTTATGGGCTTTTGTAGTGATTTTTCTGAAAATATCATGAATATCTGTCATACATATATTGTTTGCATAAGCATGAGGTTAACCGTTACCTAAGGTCCGATGGGCATTGGACCTCAGTCTGAATTGATAGACAGGAAAGGGTCATAAACCAGAGGAGGCACCAGGAGATGGAGCCATAGATAGACGTCAGTAGATGGAGCCATGAGAAGGCACCGGTAAAAGAAAATACGGAAAGAAAATCAACCGAACCTGCCTTATAGCATGAATCTAATAAAGTTACTTCATATCATTTGGTGCTTAAAGTAGAAAGGGTCGTCTATGTGGATCAGCCAATCAGTCACCCTAGCATGGTGAGGCTCCCACTAGACCTACCCGGCCTGGCCAAATGGGATGATTTAACTGAGTTAGGTTCTATGCCCCAAGACTGCTTAAAGCTTGGATGAAGAGGGTATAGTTACATTGTAATTATAAAGTTTTGTATTGTTGTATCACATGAACAATCCTTCGGAGATTTTTAATATATCAGTATACGTCAGGCATCATCATATGTCTGAGTATCTTGTATCAGTCACTCAATTGTTTGTTGTTCAAATTTTTAGTACATGCTCTCCGTTTCCGCAAAACGCTAAGTTGTGGCACCTCAAACTCTGATGACTTTTTATAAAACCACGTGTCACCGACACGATTTATGCTACGAAATTTGGGGTGTTATAGATTCCATTCAACCTAATTAAGAATATGGTTACAATAGTTAGCTCGCTATTATCATAGTCCTTGTGGAATGACACTCTTTTGATTACAACACTTACTTGCGACTCGTATGTTTGCAGTAAGGTAAATGGAAAACAAAAATACAAAATGTTTACTAACTAGACATCACTATTGTGGTTCTGTGACACTTTCATCACATTCAAGCTTAAATATCTCTAAGCAAGCCAAAGGCAGTGTCAGTAAGACATCAAATTCCTGATTGATCTCCTGAGCCATTCGGGTTAAATAATCTGCACATCTTAATCCTTCCCTATACACATGAATAATTTCAAGATCCCAATTTGATAGTGTAAGAGATCTTACTTCTTGAATTTCATCTTTTAAAAGATGTATCTGTTCATAGTCAGTGGCGAAGCCACACTTACGCATGTGTCCGCAAGTGAAGACACAAGATTTTGAGAATATATGACACAAGATTTTGAGAATATATGTATATATATATATATATATATATTTGAAGGAATTTTGTGACAACTTGCCTGGGTGGTGTAGTTGGTTATCACGCTATACGCACTAGAAGTCCCCAATTTGAACCCGGGCACATGTCCTCTTGCTATTTTTTTTGCCCCCTTCATACGTCTACTCTGCACTCATCAGTTCATAGTTCAGAGCAGAGTGCCAGTGATGGGATCATATTTTGATGTGTTATTTCATGATTAATTTGGGATTTAAGCATGTTAATTAGGTCAAAAATGTATTATTTATGATTAATTTGGATTAATGAGTGATTACATGAAAAATGTGTTAAAAAGGGTAAAATTGTCAAAATTATTGTAATTACTCATATTCATGATTTCTTAGAAAGATTTGATGTTGGCTTGATTGGTTTAAATTGTAGGTATTTGAAGAAATTAGACAAGATTTGAAAATGGAAGTTTGGGCTCAAGTTTTAAACTTTTCATTTTAGTCCCTCTATAAAACTTTCTAAGAGTTTCAGTTAGGTCCCTACATTTAAACACTGCGTTTTGACCTTTGACCTAGGGCTGCTAACTTTCATTATTGAACCAATTTGTTGCAGACCCGAGAAAGAAAAAGGAGGACCTGACAGATTGAATAAAAGGAGTAGCGCCGCGAGCTGAGGGATTATCGTCTGGACCACGCCTTCACGACCTGGACCTTCCCTCTCGCCGGCGACACCACCACCTCCTTCTTTCACCGGCGACCATCGTTTCTCCCATCACCGGCGAGCTTCACCGTGACCCACACCTTCATCGTCCCACCTTCACCGTGAGGGAGGAGAGCACAGAACAGAGCAGCACCGTGAGAGTTTCGTGGAGGAGACACAGACCTGAGAGACCGGCGAGCGATATTCTTTCCTCACGACGGCGAGATTCACCTTCCACTGTTCACCTCGGCCACTCTTCTCTCTCACACCACCAGCGCCGTTAACCCTCTGCCTCTCATCATTAAGCTAATGGTAGTGATTTCTCAATGGCTAGCTGATTGAATCATAAAGTGATTTTGCTTCTTCATGCTATTTCCATGGGTGCCCTATGAGATTTGAACAAGTTTCCTGTTACCTTATGTTCATGAGTTGTTGATTCCTTTTTCTTGGTGATGGAAATTTTTACTTGAGCTCAATGGACTTCGAAGGGGAGTTAACTTGTTCATTCTATTAGTTAGGGATGTCCAAAAAACCCGGTGGTCCGGGTGGCCCGGCCTGGTCCGGTTTGACCCGGTCCAGTCCGAGACCATTCACACACGAGACTGATCGACTGTCAGTGCAGTCAGTCGGCCGGGACGGACTTCGGTCCAGGGATTCAGATCCTATGGACTGGTCCGGTCTGGCCCGAAAGTGTTTTTTTTTTTTAATTTTTTTTATATAAAAAAATCCATTGCATCAATCTCTCATTGGGCACCCTAGCCAAATTTGTGACTTCACTCCCTTTCACTCCAGTATTAATTTGTAGTTTGGCTTATAAAATTTACTTGGCTTTATAAAAGCATGCCACTATTTTATATTGTATTCTTGTTCAATGACATGTTGTTGGAGATTATTATGGGTTTAAGATTGGATTTAAGATGTTTGCATGTTTATTTATTGTCCCGTAGGTGTTTCATTGATTTAATTATTGTTCTGGAAGTAGGAAAAGATTTTTTTAAAAAAAAAAAATTGGTCCCGGATCGTCCAGGGCGGTCCCCTGGACCGGTGCTGGTCCCGGCCGAGCTGGACCGGACCCGGACCTCGATCGGATTGTCCAAATCCGAGGTCCCTCTGAACCCGACTGCACCGGGTTGACCCCAACCCGTGCAGTCAGTCCATGGACATACCTACTATTAGTCCAGATTTATATATTTAGATTGCCTAGTTTTAGGGATTATTGTGTATAAATTTTGGAACTGAGATTAATGTTTATTGTCTCTGTTGGTTTGATAATTGTAGTTGAGATTGGATTTTCTAGTATGAAAAATACTGTCTTTTAATTCCTTGTGGTTGCAATGAGATTAAATTAATTAGCGTGTTATTGTCTAGTTAATGTGGTTGATTTGTGCCCTTTGAGGGATTGTTATGTACTCAATTTCAAGAAGACTCATGTTACATTATTCCAATTTTAAATTGCACATCAAGTGGTTTTTAACAATTTCTCAAGAGGTAGTAGTTAGCTATGTTTGTAGGAGCTACTATTAATTGAGAATATTAGACTCAAGTGTTATCTTGAGGTTGATCTTAAGACTTGATGAATTTTAACTCCCACAATCTTTTATGAGCAATGATAGTCATTTTTTCATTACCAAGAGCATTTATCATTCATATTTTCACTGCAATACCATTTCATTCACTCATTCACCATTTTATAAAGAAAATACCAAAAAAATAATAGTTTAGCATTTAATTTAATTGCATTCTTATTTTAGTTTATTAATTGAAAAATCCAAAACCAATTTTCCCTTTGTTTTAATTGTATTTGCATGTCATTTAGATTACTTAGGATTCAATAAAAGGCTCATTGATAGAGAGAGAACGATCCTAGGATTGACTATACGCAATCCTTCGTTTATTTTTGATTGTGGACCCCAAGGCTAAAGACAAAAAGGCCCTCATCAGCCAGTCGAGAAGGCAGAAGAAACACACAAACCCGAAGCTCAGAGTTCAAACCCTCAACCTCGCTTTTGCCGCTCTCTCGCTATCTAACTTAGGTGCTGTCTTAGCCTCTTAGGTCTCCTCGTTGTTGCCGCCCGAAGCTCAGTGGCCAGCGCCTCAGCCTCTTGTCGTCTCTCTCGAACTCGATCTCCAGTTCAGTTCACAATCTCTGTCTCTCATCTCTCTCAGATCCAACCTAGCGCCTCAGGCTCAGCCTCTCAACGATGCTAGCTATTGATCTCAATTGCACTCACTATCGCCGTCTCTCTCAAAGTCTCAGCCTTTCGCTCGCCGCGACCTCTCTCAAAGTTTCAGCCTCTTGCTCGCCCTCGGAAAAGGTACTCATTGTAATGTATTTCTAGTTTTTGTATTAGTAAGTCTGCAGGTTGAATCTAAACTGAACTGTGGTTTTTGTATCAATAGGTTTGCTTCCTAAATGTCTCGCCTAACGCTAAACTGTGGTTTTTGAATCTAAACTGAACTGTGGTTTTACTCAAAATTATTGCTAAATGTTCATTTCTTTGAGTTTGCTTACTGTCACTGTGGTTTGCTAGAAAAAACCTGTTCTGAAAAAAAAAAAAAAGGGGTAGATCCTTATTTCCATTTTTTTATATGTTTTTTAAAAGTATAAATTAAATATATTTATCATATATAATTTCACTCTTAATTATAAATAAATCCTAAAAGTAAAAATTAGGATATTATAAAAGTCGTTAAGCTCATAGGGGTATCAGTTCTATTGCAGTGATCCATTCCATATTTCTTAAGAAGCTCTCGCAGGTATTTGGTTTGGGAAATAAATATTTCATTCTTCTTTTGCTTGATTCGAAGTCCTAAGGAGAAATTTAATTCTCCCATCGTAGACATTTCAAACTCACCTTGCATGATCTTAGAGAACTCTTGACACACTTATGTTGAACGTGATATATTTGATAAGATTGACGATGAACATATAATGCAATATTTTCAAGGAATGAAGAATCAAAGAATGCTTTTGCGATCGTTCTGTTGTAACAGTTGTAATAGCTTAGTTGACTCTTGATTATTATTTTTTTATGTTTAAGTTGAAGTTTTCTTTTCTTTTCTTGTTTATATTCTTTTGTTTTTTTAATGCATTTAAAACTTTCTTTTAAAAAAAATTCAGAGGCGCTGACCCTGAACACCCGAATCCCCCCACTAATTGTGCGGATACAAATAAAAAATCCTAGCTCCGCCACTGTGTCAATCAAGAGCAATAATTAGATGAGGATGTACCTTTTTCAATTTTTATTAATTTGACGAGGATGCTTAGAAATGGCATTCTTAAATATTATTTAGGGTATTTAAGATTAGTATTGCAGCAATAATGATATAATTGATGGAAATGCTTCCCTTATATATTAATTAAACCCAAGAAATTCGAATTTGAGTACGCGTTAATTGGAAAATTAAACTTGAATATGAAAAATTAATTATTCAGGCCAAACATAAAAGAAAAGAAAATATATGGAAGATATAGGAGAGATCCAAGGTTCCTCAAACACTTTAACTTGCCCTCTGGAGTCTGGACTACACATAGCCAAGCCACATTAGTTAAATGGTTTTTTTTTTTTTTTTTTTTTTTTGGGGTGCCCCCGCGCGCGCGCATATAATTGTTTTATTTATAACAGTAATTGTATATGACCACATTATAAATCATGATGTTAATATAAATGTCGGATTTAGATAATGGCACTCTTTAAAAAAATGACATATTCTAATTTGGATCCCGGCATTCTAAAAAAGTGAAGGCATACATGTATGGAATTATACTTTTATATTTATTTCTCTCTTTCTAATGAATAGAATATTAGCTATAGAGAACATTCAAACATTATTTCTAGTGATATATGGGAGAAGGAATATAATTATTTTTGTTGCCCCCGTGGCAGCCATTATTTATTTAATTAAGTAGCTCTAAGGTTTCATTTTCATTAGAGATTTGATTGATTATTGAATTCAGATTACAGCTATCGTCTCTCGGCTTTCTCTTTTATTCTTTTAGCTCTCTTCCTTCTTTTCTCTTCCCTACAGTTCGCTTCCCATTTTATATCAAATTTATTCAAACGCGAAATCTCTCAAATTTAATATTTGGTTTTCTACCAGCTTGCATATTTAGAAGGATACGTTGACTTGTATTGTTTTTAATTTTATTGACTTGTATTAAATGGATTCCAATTAGCAATCCACTCTTTAGAAGATAGCTTTTTTTAAAATGAAATAATGAACCTATGCATGACAAATTCCCAATCCAATTGAATGTCAACCTTTGAAAATTGGATAGCAATGTGCATATAAACCACCGAATAGTTGTTTGCACTCGTTTAAAAAGATTAATATACATTAATTTAATTTCTCTTTAAAGAAGTATATATTATCAAATGAACAAATGTACGAATACCTCATTATCATTAAATATACAAACATGTAAAGTATAATTTTATGTAGCGTTCTTAAAAATTATTTATCGATTGACATTTGATTAGTTTTGATCACACACACACACACACACATGTTGCAGAATTTACAAAAAAACGCGTATTAAAGTTTACACGGTCCAATAATGCAGAATTGGACCGACTTAATTTGTGCAAATAACAGTAATTACTAAAAACTAAAACACTGTTAGCCATACAATCACTTCCACGCATATAACTGCATATACTATTTAAATTGCCGAATCACTCCATTATAAATCCATGTGTCATGCTCAAAGATAGTGAGGTTGACAAAACGTATCATCATAGAAAAATTGTTTTGAAGAGAAGATCTGTTGTAAAAGTGCGTTATCGTGATGAAATCACTTCACGTATTAAGTGTACAGCAAAATCATTACAATACGCTATAGTGGCAATTTTCTGTAGAATTATCTATATGTATTCATTTATATGATTATATTTAGGCTCAATGTCACATTACTAACAACTTTAACAAGAGACAATTTTGATATTGTCAAGGCATGTAATAATTTTTCCGAGTCGAAAGATGATAGTGGTGCTGGCAGATTTATGATTCCTCTTAGGAATCAAATTAGAGCGAGGCACGTTGGATTAAAACAAGATAATATCTAAAACCAAAAAACTAGTATTATTGTTCTTGTCTTCTAGTTTGGTCTTCTAGGTTGTCGGAGCTCATCAAAATAATGATTTCATTTTCACCTTCTTCTTTTTCCTCAACTTTTTTTCCGATCAGCATTATGGTTTTGACAACTAGTCTCGTAACTGATTTAAATCTTGGTCAGTGTAAACACGAAAAAGGAAGAAGATTACATATCGTTTTAACAACACCTAAATTTTAACTTTTTTGAACCACTTTTTCTAGGGTTCAAAATGATGCATATTCAAGTAAAAAGTAAATAATAATATTATTGAAAGATGTCAATTCTAAAAGGGCCATTGGTATAATTTGAAAAATAGAAATATTAATTTATAGGCTTTGTGGGTTCGTGATCTGTCATATACTGTTGTTGTGCAACTAACCATAGTGTTTAAGATAATTTTCTCATGTAATCATGGTTAATGATGAATGAATACACACAAGATCAAACCTAAATACAAATTAAAGTTGGATTAATCATGTTGGTTTTCTATTATTTGACAAAACTAACGCATGCTTAGGAACCATTAAGGAGTCTGCACTTGGAGAAAGAAAAGCATTTAAAAGTATAAAAAATTATTGGTATTTCATAGAATTAACATGGAATGTAATTAATTAGGTGAAATAATGAAGGAAAAAATAATTTTAAAAAGGAAATATAGAAAGACCGGAAGTAGTGCTGGTTAGTAACTAAAAGTGGTTGCTCCATCGTCTTCAGCGAGAATCAATGATTAGGGGCATGGAATTTAGAGCAACAAGAGAATGATTAGTGCTGTGACTCATTGACGTTTCTTAACTAAATACATTTTCTTTCACTATATATTGGTGATATGCTTGATGTTACCCATTAAAATTGAAAGTGAACTACAAGTAGTATATATATTCCTAAGTAAATTAATTAATATTCATATATGCGCTTCTTGACTTCGATTTTCTTCTGTTACACGAATATGGAATAAAGTTAAAATGTCCCTTTCTTGTTTGATATTTTCTCGTATATGAAACTATACGGAAAATGCTGTGTTACCTTTTCTTATGTGAGGAGATCCGACTGAATGAATGTATTAATATTACATATATAAATAAGACCCCTCTCTTGAAAAAAAAAGGTATAATCTTGGTATAGTAATCTCAGGTAAAAAAAGGTATAGTAATCTGTATCAAACTCCGAATTTTTTAAAACTAATTATATTTCTCCCTTTTGTTATTTTTATAAGCAATTTTTTTTCCTTATTGCGTAAAACAAACCGACAGTTGTCAAAAATGTCATATTTTTTCCAAATCTGCTCATATTTATGAAAACAGCATGAAAGAGAGAATGAGTAAAAAATATGAGAGAGAATGGTAGTCCTTATTATAGGAACACTTTTGTAGTGCAATTCACACTACGAAAGTGTTCCTATAATTAGGACCGGATGTAGTATTAAATTAAAGAGAATTAGTGGTAAGTAGGGAATAATTAATATAAAGATAGTAAAAAGGGAAAAAATAGTTTAAATTTTGAGAGATAAGAAAAAGTTGCTTATATTAAGGATCAACTCAAAAAAAAAAAAACAAAGTTTCTTATGAAAAGGCCTGGAAGGAGTAATA
The DNA here is from genome assembly GCA_019022615.1 of Acacia melanoxylon. Taxonomy (NCBI): domain Eukaryota; kingdom Viridiplantae; phylum Streptophyta; class Magnoliopsida; order Fabales; family Fabaceae; genus Acacia; species Acacia melanoxylon. The sequence goes on along the minus strand of JAFJYJ010000041.1, from coordinate 4,800,470 downwards.
TAATGAAGACTGGTCCAATTAATAAGGATATGATGCAACTCATACTTTACAAAGACATGGGTTTAAATTACTATCACTAGCATGTGATGTGACCAGTCGGATGAGTTATTAATTAATTGTATAATATATCATGAATTTGAACTTCACCAAAACTTCAGTGAAATGATATTCAATTAATTGTATTTGCCAGAATGACCATCGATCGGGGATTTGATTGGTCTACTTTACATCTAACCATATTTTAACTTATTATATATAGTGCATGAAAGTCAACGTAATTATATATGTGAACAATTATTATATAAAATTTATTATGCATATATGGGTGTTTTTATAGCTTTGGTTTAGTTGGTTTTGAACCAAAATCAAAGCTAGGAGGATTAGGGGATTTGTTTGGTTCGGTTTTATTATTAGTTGGTTTTTCTAAGGGTTTTGTTTGATTTGATTAATTTATAGTATAGTGCATGAAACTATTTTCGTTGTATATATGCCTATATATGTTATGACTTTTGAGTTTATGTGTATTGCATTGGCTGAAAATTTTGTATTTATATAACTCATTATAAACATTGTGTTCTTCGTTCACTAGTACCCTCACACACATAGTGATTGAAATTGGTGATACTTTAAAACGTTATTAGACAACCTTTTTAATTTAATATTAAAGTCTTGCACTCCCTTTGCTTTTTTTTTTTTTTTTAACTAACAACTACCAACAAATTAAAATGCTGGTTAAAATTAACTTAAAGCAATAAATTTATGAGATATATATGTGTTTCTTTTTCTAACTACATCTTTACTTCTATTTATGAAGATGATGAGCAGAAGAGATAAAGAGATGAGACTTGAGAGGGAATGAGTGAGAAGGAGAAATGAGAGGGAGACGTAATTAATTAATTGAGGGGAAAAACATTTTTTTTTTAAAATTTTTAATTAAACACAAATTTATATTTAGAACCAGGTTATGAAAGAAAGAAGGATCAGAGGGTGGAGGAAGATACAAAATGATAACGTACGTGGACACACAGATCGAGCAGTTCAGGTTTTCACGTATGTCAGCAAAGTAATCTTCAAAAAGTTTGACATGTAATTAATTAGTAATAACCATTTTAAAAACTAATTAATTAGTTGTTGCAAATTGTCATTGAATTACAAGAATAACGACAAAGTTTTGTGGTAGGCTTTCTTTTTCTAAATGTTGCTTATTTCTTTAAATATAAAGATAATAATATTTCTTTTTCATTATTGTGGCTTAGTTCTTGTCAATCTTTTTCTGCAACGAAGCAGCTCTAAGAAAAAACCGACACATATGAATAATTCTCATTTCAGTCCTAAATATAAATATAAGATCCAATTTACTTTTTTGGAGAGGTCAAAGAAGCTAAATATATCAATTAATCTACTCCTTCTAATCCTTGTTATAAGACACCAACTAACAATTCTCACAAACCAATAAAAATAGTTAAAATCATTAAATTTGTCCTAAAATTTAAGTAATTTCAATATTACCCCTACTAATTGCCTTAAACTCTAATATCATATTAATTATTACTCTTACCCACTACCCTTATTAATTATGGGCATACATGAAAAAAATATCTAATGCTCTTTGGAAACAAGCAAATGTCTTATAAAAAATGATCAAATACATTTATTAGTTGGTGCCTTATAATAAGGGCCAGAGTGAGTAGTGCACGTTGTGTATCGTTAGATTATATATGAATTTATAAGTTAGACTAATTAGTTTTTTTTTTTTTTAAAAAAACGATAGATATATATAAGTACTTTAAAATAATTTATTTAGCTTCTTTGATTTCTTCAAAAAAGTCAACTGGATCTTATATTTAGGACCGGTTGTAGTATCCATAAGACACATATTAATTACATTTTTTATAATGGCAATATTAAGGGAGTAGTTTTAGTATTAATTTTGTTTTCCTTTCTCATAAGATTATTTTTAATTTAAATTTTTTGTAATAGAAATAGTAATAGTGGTGAAGGGAGACAGTAAGAATAGGTGGTTGCAAATATGGGTGACATTTATGGTCATTGATAGTATTATGGATTTTTGGTCCAGCAGTGAGAGTGATGGTGATGGTAAATATATATCCAATGATGATTGGTGAGGTAAACACACAACCTTAACATTTTATTACTTGATGTCACCGACACTATACTCATCAAAGCTTCTCGAAATACATTTTAGTTTCTATGATTCTAGTATGAATTAGAGAGGAAATAATTAGCTACTTATGATTACTTAATTCTATTGCTTTGTTTAGATTATCCTCATCAAGCAGATTTTTTTTTTCCTCGGCGAATCAGCTGGGGGAATTTATTTTAAGAGAGTCAAATCCCAGCCCATTTATAGTTGTTTTAAAATTATAGTAGTAATTAGTTTCTCTAAAATAGAAGAAATATATAATTAAGAGGAATCTATATGCTCTTTATTCATACTCGAAAAATAACCACACAAACCACTAAGCGCCTAGTTCAACTGGTTGATGTTGTACTAGCTTAACCAGAGGTCTCAAGTTCGAGTCCTGGGAACGCATAAGTGTTTGGTGGTAGAGCTTTCCGCCTTTATGGTCCAACCCGGCTCGATCCAGATTAGTCTGAACCCCGATAAATCCCCGAGTTAAAAGGGGTAAGTCCAGGATACCGGATGCACATGCAAAAAAAACACACAAAAAGACCAAATGAAGAAAAAACATGTAAAATGGGAAGGAGAAAATAAATTTTTAAAAAAGAAACTAGAAGGAAGAAACATGCTATGAAAGATAAAATTCAATGCATGTAAATAGAACATGAAACTATAAACTAGAAACGGCAATAGTGAACATTTAGTTTTTTTAAATTTTAATTTATACAAGTTTTCATTTTATCCAACAAGACCCAAAAAGGAAGAGTAAGGAACCAAAAATAAGAATGGAAGTTTAATTTGGAAAGAAAAACAAAACAAGAAAAAAGGGGGAAAGGAGCAGCAAGAAGCAGATTGAGAAAGGGGAGACAGAATATCATACATCCATATGGAAAACGAAACATGACAGTTTTTTTTTCCTCAAATAAACATTTACATATAAATGGGAAATTGATTTTCAGAAGTATATATTTTTTCTTATGTCATGTAAAATATTACATTCCAAGTACTATTCACGGTTTATGATTATTAATGAAATTGCATATATATATGTTGTGTGTGTGTGTGTGTGTCAATTGATTATACGTAAGAAAATTAATTTCCCCCCCTAATGAACCTTCTATGGTATACATGTTGTGGAATTATTAAAATAAATGAGAAAATAATTAAGTTGTACGTTACATCTGGAAACACATTTTCCTCATTTTCTTTTTAACGGGCCCTGAAAGCGCAAGTCCCACCCATCACCTTTTTTACTTTTTCTCATCATGGTGGTTGCTGATTAACGCTCAAAGCCATCCTGTTAATTATGAGTATCACTCTCAATATATATATAATTTCTTTATTCACTGAAATCCAAATGAGTATTTTTAATTAAAATATTTGATATCCACTAGTAGTATCAGATTAAATTTACTAGGTGTAATTTTCTCAAAGACGTTTGTCTTTCTTTCTTTTTTTATATAGATTCGAACTTCAGAACCTGTGCTTAAACCACCATCTCTGGTAGTAAATTCACAAGAATGTTATATATAACAATTATAACTGATTTGATATTTGATCTGATAATTATAGAGTCTAACATGATACTCATTTGTCTTAAATGTAGGAATTAGATAGAGAAAATTAAAATAAAGGAGCTAGAAAAATATATTTATTATAAAAGACCCTAAAAATTGTAATTACTTAGAAGGAATGAATATCATAATATAAATTTAAAATTACTAAATTGCCCATAATCAAACCTCCTATATTATCTTTTGTATTTATAATTAAAAAATAAATAAAATTAAAACTAAAACTTCCTATCATGATAAGATCATATCTCTTTTTTTTTTAAAAAAATATATATATATATTATTTAATTAATAGCTGTTAAACTCATATTTTTCTAAATTTTTATTTTTTACCAATTTATATCATCAAGTTGCCCGATTTATATATATTTTGAACGTTGATATCAATTAAGCTCTTTTTTTTAATAAAAAATAAAAAATAAATTTATTTCATATTTTTCAGGATATAATAGGTTAATTATATTTTTTTAATTTTATTAACATTACATGATTTTTTTAACCCACATAATTTGCTTCTAAAATAAATCATACAAACTTTCTTGGTTTAACATATATGATAAATTATAAAAGACCTTGAATTTTATTAAAATTATATAATTTCATTTTTCATGATAATTTTAGTTGATTTTTTTAAAAAATATATTTTTTACAAATTGAAGAATGCATACTTTTTTTTTTATATATATATATATTCAAGTTGTAAAAAATTAAAATTGAGAAAACTATTGTTTAATTTAATGACACTTAGAATTTTGTATTAGTTTTGAAAAATGGGGATGGAAGAGAACGTAGGAGGAAATGTACAAGATTTTGTTAGGGGCATTTTATTACTTTTAATTTTATATTTAGTCTTTCTAAATAATTTCAATTTTAATGGTCTTTCACCATAAATATATTTTCCTCTAGATCCTTCATTCTAATTTTCCCAATTAGATAACTAATTTATCTATATTAAGAATATTATTTTAAGCTATTTGTAACAAATAAAATTGGATTTTAGTGAATTCAGTGTATATTAAGCCCGTCTTCCTATCAAAATGGTTTAAATCATTGGATACGCTGATGAGAAGGATAGACCATTTAGTATGAAGCCCTTTAAAAGAAAAGAAAGACCAAGAAAAACAATATAATCAAATGAGCTTAATCATTCAATGGGACTTTTTGGTTGGCAATTTATCAAAAGCTTTGAACATTGGTATATAAAGCACAATGACATTGTGTGAACCATGCAGCCGACCCACTTATATGGGATAAGGCTCATTGATGTACTTGTAACACATATATATACATATTGGTTTTTCTAAAATACTCTTTAATCATTAACCACATTGATGAAAATCCCCTTTAGCATGTCCAATCAACATGTATGGTTTGAGAAACAAATTATGAATGTGAGAGGTAAAAGTGGACTGAAGATATGGCATTTATAAGAGCAAAACAAACTGATGCTAAATTATTTTCTATATCTGTGACCCAAAGAAGGAACATGGAATACCGAATAGTGAGAAAAATAGGAATTATAACTGAATGTTAGAGAGAGGGGGGGAAATGGTCCAGAATGGTGGTTTAAGAGGTGGTTTTCCTTGGAGATTTTTAAGGTTGGGGGTCGTAGTTGTTGATGTGGGCGTGCTTCCTTACTCTTCTTCTAAGCCCTCGCCATGTCCACATTTTTTTGGTGGGGCCCCCATGTGATACCCGCATACACCTGTGCCCCACCTCCCACTATATGCCCCTCCGATCCTCCTTTCTTGGTAGGTGTGGCTTCCCCACACACTCACACATTTTCAATACAGCAACCAGAAAATTCCCCCATACACACATAACCACACACACCCGTACGTTATCTTTTATCTCCTTCCCTTTCATTTCTCAATATTATTTCTCCATTCATTTTAATCTCATATTATTCTGTCTGTTATATATATATATTACTCATTAAAATGAAATCACACACACACATATATATATATATATATATATATATTAGAATATTTCTTATGTGTATTCATATTTTTGTCGTTTCAGGCCCACGCATCAGATATATATATAGCGATTCTTTACATACTCATTCCAGTATACCATCTCTTTCCATTATCTCTCTTGCTCATTCCTGAAAGTGTTCTCAATCTCTCTGTCTCTCCTTTTGGTCATCCAGAAAAGAACTTCAAATTGGAACCACACAAGCTAGCTATATTGTCTCTCCTTCATTAATTAGGTAGCTATCTGAGTTAATGCAGGAGAACATGAGCATCTCAGTGAATGGACAATCCCAGGTGCCTCCTGGTTTTCGCTTCCATCCCACCGAAGAGGAGCTTTTGCAGTACTACCTCAGGAAGAAGGTCTGCTTCGAGAAGATCGACCTCGACGTCATTCGCGATGTCGATCTCAACAAGCTCGAGCCTTGGGATATTCAAGGTAAAATCATAACCGTACTAAACATATTTGCTTACTCTCTTTTTTTTGTTTCTTCATCTCTTCCTTGAAGAAGTACCTCCAATCCAAACAGTCACTAAACGATGCTTTTTGGATATATTTCAGAGAAGTGTAAGATCGGAACCACCCCACAGAACGATTGGTACTTCTTCAGCCATAAAGACAAGAAGTATCCGACCGGAACCCGAACGAATCGGGCCACGGCTGCCGGATTCTGGAAGGCAACGGGGCGGGACAAGGTGATATACGGCAGCGGAAAGAGGATTGGGATGAGGAAGACGCTGGTTTTCTACAAAGGACGTGCCCCTCACGGCCAAAAGTCTGATTGGATCATGCATGAGTATAGGCTTGAAGATAACAACACCACCAACACCGAGACCAGCATTGTGAGTAGTAGTGCTCGCTCAAATCAGAAAAAAATATACTTTCTTTGACTTTTGAAAAGTGTCTAAATCATATGTTTATTATATATGGTGTGTTTTTCTTTCTTCATTTATGATTGTTAACTGATGTTTGAAATTGTTACGTGTGTTGGGAAAATTCAGGTGACGAATGTAATAGGAGATGGAGCTCAGGAAGAAGGGTGGGTGGTGTGCAGGATATTCAAGAAGAAGAACCATCTCAAAACCCTAGACCCCTTGGCTTCATCCATTACAGAGGAAACAATCAGAAGCAGCCGCGACCACCACCACGAATCCTCCATGTTCGACGTCGACGACGACGAGGAGGGAGCTCTGGAGCAAATTCTCGAGCAAATGGGAAGAAGCTGTTGCAAAGAAGAACAAGAACAACAAAACGACCCCACCTCCAACAACAACAACCACCGAAGAATCAGCAGACCGTTTGACGACACTGTCATGAACAGCAACAACCTTAACAGTGGCTACTTCCACCATGACAGGTCCTTGAAGCTTCCTCGCTTGGAAAGTCCAAAATCTAATAACAACTACGGGTACCACCCTATTATCGAAGGGGCATATGGCGGCTGCGGTGGCGAAACCAGCTTTGTTCATCATCAAACGGAATCAGCTAGTTCGTCTGTTAACGGAAGTCTAATCACGAACTGGGCGGCGCTGGATCGGCTGGTAGCTTCACAGCTTAATGGCGGCCAAACGACGGAGACTTCTCGGAGCCCACCTTACTTCAACACCACCGGCGCTGGAGACCCCACCACCATGGGGTATGGGTTGAGCGAGCATGATCTGCAACTTCCGACCCTACGATCTTCGTTGTCACTTTCATCAATAATATCATCATCAGGCCACAATAGTACAACTGGAACTAATTACGATTACACCGCCAGCGAGATTGACCTCTGGAACTTTGCCCGATCGGCATCATCCTTAGTCACAGGCTCCGAACCACTCTGCCACGTGTCCAACACATCATCAGTGTAGCCGAAGAGAATAATAAAGCTATTTAGTCCCTCACATCCCATGTCAGATATAATTCGAATAAGTGATGAGCATATATAAACATATATACATATAGATGATTATGTTTCTAGTTTCTGCTCTCAAGTCAGAGGATCACTATCATCACCAACAGTAGTTGAACGTGATCATGTTCATTAATTAGTGTTTTTATTAATGGAATTAATTAGAATGTTGTCTTTGTAATTCCTACATGAATGATACGGAAAGTGGTGAATCATCAGCTCATAGCTAAAGCGAAGAAACAGAGTGTCAAAGACTGGAAACCTAGCCAGCCAGTTCCTTTTTACTTTGAAAGGCATTATATTGTTTCTCCATTGTTTGCAAGAAAAAGAAAGGAAAAAGGTTTCAAGATTTATTTTATTGAGAATAATTTTTTGTTAATTTTCAGATGGAGTGGCACTGTCAAGTGTGTCAAACCTGGGCCTTTGCTTAATCACGATGTCTACCATTCATTAACCTTTTTGGGGTTCTTGGTGAGTGTATATCAGAGAAAGATATGCACCCAAAAACTCACTGTAGTTGCTTTGTTATATATATTTATGAGAGTGCAATAGGGAAAATCCATATGGGGCCCTTTTTGGAGAAACAAAATCCCAAAAAGGGCCCTAAAATTCTGAAAATCCTAGAAATGACCCTCTGGGATTTTCAGAATTTTCTTTGACAACTAAATCAGCTACATTAACAATAAAATCAATACTCATTAACAACTAAATCAGTCGCATTAACAACTAAATCAGTTGCATTATCAACAATATCAGCCATATTAACAGCTTATGCATGCCCTTTCTGGGATTTTCAGAATCTTGGGGCTCTTTTTATGATTTTTTTTCTCTAAAAAGGTCCCTTAAATGCATTTTCCCTAATTTATAAGGTATGTATAACGTATCAGTGCCTCATTCTTGACATTGTCCATTTGAGGCTCACCACTCCTTACGGTTTTAAAACGTTTTGTTAGGAGAGTTATCTAGATCGTCTTAAGGTGTTTTTCATTCCTCTCCCCCAAGTCAATGTAGGACAACACAATGTGAGTGAGTGGATTTTTATTTTATTTTATATAAAAAAATAAAATGTAGAAAGAAAGGTGATGATGAGGTCAGGTAGCTAATGATAATGGGGTATTCATGTAAGGGTCACGTGGTTTGTCGGATAGCTTGAGGAAGGTGCAGAGGCCCATGGGGTGGGCTTTGTCTTATTGTAACTTTTCACAGTATAGAGATTATTAGAGAGACTCTCTCTTAATTAGTAAAATGGTGTGACCAGGACGGACATGGGCTCTCTCTGAACTTGCATCAGTACAGTACAAATACTATACTTTCACTCACACGACACACAAAAGAAAGAGAGAGAGAGAGAGAGAGAAACGACTAATCAGTAACTTTAAGCCAAGTCAAAAAAGAATCTTAGTGGATTCATTATTGTTATTCACTTATTCCACATCATTTTTGTTTATTAATACGTAAGCTTTGCATCTTCATTTCGTCACTGATTAGGGTTACGGAAACTGGCACAGGCCAAAAAGCACAGTGTCCCCTGGTTTATATTATACCAGTATTGTGGTTTTTCTGTTCACAACTTGTGATTTGTCATAACCTTAATTCCATATGCCGAAAATCCCCCAGGGAATCAAAGTACCATAGCACTACTAACTAACTGATAAAATGTTTCATCAATTAAAATGTTTCATCATTGATATATATATATATATATATATATATATATATATATATATATATATATATATATATATATATATATATATTTTTTCCCTTTTTGAGGCCGGGCTGCTTCAATTTTCAAATGATTAAAAGTAAGGTAGAGGTAGGGTTGCATCTTGGACCACTCTCTCTCTCTCTCTCTGTGATACCTAAATTTTATTGTGTGTTGCTGATTCTAATTATTTAATTCATTTTGAGCCAAAAAATATATATATTTAATTCATGAAAAGTATAGCAACTTTTGAATTTGTTTAGTATTACTTAGCCAGCAAAAGTTCCTGTAGTGTCAAGTGTGTGATATGTCTACCAGCTAGGAATAAATTATCGATTAATCAATCTAGTTGATTAATTAAGTACGTTGTCTTTTCCTTGCTTTGCCATCCAAAAAGGAGGACGGAGTAATATTATATATATATATATATATATATATATATATATATATAGACCCCAAAATTAAAGATGAACAACACAACACTAGTATCTTTCCTCGGACTTGTTTTTTGATTGATCAGTTTTATTTCTATCTTGTGTAGGGATATATGGGAAGTTTCGTCACACATATCCGTAAAACGACCAATAAGAGTGGTTCGAGGTGAAAAGTTACAATTTTATTGATGCTTGGCTAGTCACCATCCACCATCAAATTAAAGGCTCAAAATTATCAGAAACTGTTAATGATACCATGAAAATTGACTTGGTGGGATTAAGCGAGGAAAAAAAAGGTTTCAACTTTGAAAAGTAATGGATATATATAAATGCAGTAAATGAACTGAAATGAAATGGAACAAAAGGGTGAGATGATTTCAAAGACACTATGTTTTATGAGACAGTTAACGACAAAGACGGAGTGGTGAATCTGTGAGTATGTCTTTTGGAAAAGAATATGAATAATATTAAGTAAGTGGGAAGTTGAGTTGAATATAGCTATGCACCGCAATTTATGGCCATGCCACCAACCACGACATACGAATCCTAAGGTTTATAGTAGTCACGTAAATTTTTGTCCCTTTTAAGTTCCTTCTTCTTCCCCCTGAGATACGATTTTTTTTTTTTCCTAGAATCCAATATGAGAAAATGTAGAAAACCTAGGTGGGAAAAAAAATGAAAGTAGATTTCGTATTTTTTCGTCGGTAACAGCTTCGGTGATCACGGCTGTGGTGAGATCAACATTGTCTATATACAGTTTCAATAATTTAGATTAAACATTTTAATTTGATTATTTTTTTAATTTTTTAAAAAATATAAAAATTAAGATATTATCTTTATTGTTGATTTTGTACCGTTAAAATGGTTTTTAATAAAAAAAATACATTGGGACCATCTAGACTAAATTTAGGTTGTTCAGATATGGGTGCTCATCACCATGGTTATCGAACCGACCGACCGCCGGAACCGTCGAACCGACTGAACCGGTCTGAAACAAGTCAAAAACCGGGTTAACCCCCTGAACCGGAGCCGAACCGGTGAAACCGGTGTGACCCGGTCGAACCGGTCTTAACCCGCCGGTTTGACTGGTCTAAACCGGAGTTTTTTTTTTTAAAAAAAATAAATAAAATAAGAATAGGCTACAATCCAAAAACCATTTTTCTAATGTTTTGTCCCATGCAAAGAATCTTAATTCCTTCCCCTTATTCTATTTTTGTAACAAGACAAATTAATTACATATACAAATTAAACCATACAGTTCTTTTAAACTTATGCATATTTTACATCTTTATAAAGTCAAACTCATTATCAACGTATGTCCTTCATATTCTGATTTTACCTAGGGAGTTGATTGATCTTAATGATGATTATCATGTTGATGATTATTAGTTTAGTGATTGAAGGTGAGAATATTTTGTTATGATGTAGGTGAGAATATTTTGTTATCATATACTTGGTTTTTTATATTTTGTTATCTTGAATGTTTGTGATTACATTACAAATTCAGTGTCATTGAGTGGTATATGATGCTTTGATATCAATTTATAAAGAATTGTAAACAATATTTGACAAGTATATAATTATTTGGCTACTGATTTAAAGTCTTAAAATAATATATAGTATTTGGAATTATTGATTATGTGATAAGAAATTAAATTATTTCTCATTTTTTAATTCCTCACCGGTTTGGCCCCGGTCTGATCCCGGGTTGACTCTGGTCTGACCCACTAACCCTTAACCCAGTACCCCAACCGGTTCACTGACCGGTCCGGGTTTAATTACCTTGCTCATCACCCTTAGATTGATGAGCACCGAAACCACAGTTCCTTTGTTGTGTCACTTTTTATTCATTTAGACTTAATAAAAATTTAAATTTAAATTTAAATTAATACTAAATACTAGATCATTATACTAAAAAAACTTTACAATAAACTAGTCTGCAAAATTCTCACTCTTTTTTTTTTTGTTTTTTGTTTTTAAATCAAATGATCTATTAGTGATGCGTGTTGAAGAGCCTTGTGCAAATATTGTGCGATAACTAGTCAAACAAAGTCCAAAATTACGTAAATTACACATGCTGGCTATATTAGTGTCATAAACAAGTTTCTCTCAAGGTTGGTATTTGATTAAGAGCCCAAATATGAGAGTTTATGCTTTAATAATACTTATTGTTTGCTGAAGCGTATATCTTTAACTTTAATCTCTGCTTTTGTCACCTCTTAATTATCAAGCATAATCTTAGTGATGTGAAACAATAGATATTATGATAAGAAAGTAGTACTGAACAAGGAAAACAAGGCAAAATATAATCTACATCATCAATAAAAGAAAAAAAGTGGTAGTCTAACTCATAATCATATATCTATGATTAGATTAGAAAATTTAAAGGGCGAGAACAAATAGAAATACAGTAATGTGCCTTGTAATTTGAAAGTTACGAATGAAAAGCAAAATTGAACAGCTTAATACAGCTAGCAAGCGCGTAAGACAGATTAAGGGAGAAATGATCTTGATTCTGAAATCAGCTATGGCCACGGATTTATTCCTTTATTTTAAAGTATTGCTCTCTGGATATGATTCAAACGAATATAATAGTTCTTTTAAGTATGTCATGTACAATGTTTATAGTTAAATTAGTATTAACCCGATTATTTTCTCATCAAGAATGACAAATTAAATCTTATGTTTCATACAAAAGATTTAACCTATTGGGTAGAAAATAAGTCAAAAAAGAGAATCCCTGCGTGTATACCAATATGCTAATTAAGAAATTAGGGATTGATGGTATAATTTTTTAAAAGAAAAATTAGGAATAGTTATTTTCTTTGGAAAAAGAAACGGAATGAATATTTTTCGTCGAAGTACTCCTGCTAGATTTGACCATATTCAAAACTTACACTATAATCCATTAATTAATATATAGAAAGTATACATGTGAATCAATTGCCACCAAAACGTGGCGGATTTCTACAATCTACACTAATGTGTCCTTGTCTCTGCCTATAATTAACTTCCTTTAACTGGTTGATTGGCAGTTTAGCACTACAAGTGTAGTTTTAAAGAAATTTACCAAAAGATCTAGTAGATTTGTCTATATGTTATCTTAATCAACAACCATTTGTATTATTATTTTATTTTCAATTTTATAGAGTCCCTGTGAAAACGAATCATTTTATTTTTCCAAAACAGCACCATGATATATGATACTAATTGTAATTAATTTCTTATATATATATTAATTAGTTATTAAAGAGAAATATATGATTGGCCTAGCTACCGGGGTATATATGAAGTATAACTAACACCAAGCACCTCTCTTAAAGTCTTTTTAAGCGTGAAGTTGTAATTTCAAACTATATGTGGAGGACATATATAATATGTGCCCACTACTTATGTCAACACGAATTGGTTTATTTATAATTCATTTTGAAAATTTGAATTCACTAGAGACAACAAATTTAAGTAATTTGTTAACCGTAGTGCTTAATATTAATATAAAATATAAAATTTATAGTAGATTACACTATTAATCAATATATTACGTTGATACACAATTTACTAGCAATCAGTAATTACTTGCTAGTCATTAGTCATCATAACATATTCTTTGTTAACAAATATTTTTGGGAGCTAGCTGATTGGTAAAAGCTAAATTCTTTGTTGGGAAAACAAAGACAAAAGTCATTGATATTTTCTTTTGGCATGCTTTCTAGAAGGGATTAAATTTTACTGTTTTAGTCTCTATAGTTTCAAATAGTTGGTTTTGGCCCCCATAGTTTTATTATAATTTTGTTTGAGTAAGTATAAGAACAAAAAAAACTCATTAACGTATAATGACTAGTCATTAAACTTATACCAAATTTTTATGAAACTAAAAAACTAGCTATTTGAAATTTCAGGAACTAAAATCAAAGTTTAATCAAATTATAAGAACTAATATATCAACCCTTGTATTATTTATAAGTGACAATGAGTATGATTCATTTTTAGCATGCTATATTCTGAAATATACAATGTATAATTAATTTATACTATTTCTAATGGGTCAAGGTGCAAATTTGCCTTGAAGTTTTTGCTGAGGAACAATGTTAACCTGAAAGTTTTTTAGATTCAATTTTTTCTCGAAAGTGTTAAAATTGAGCAATATTGCTCATTTCCGTTAAAAATTTAACGATTAACGTTCGTTTTTCAACAGAATAAGGTATCATTGTTATGTTTTGAAACTTCCGGGGTGACATTGAACCTGAAAAAATTGAGAGCATCATTGCTATGTTTTGAAACTTTCGAGGTGACATTGAACCTAAAAAAACCTTCAGGACAACATTGTTCCTAAAAAAAAAAAATTCTAAGATAGATTTGTACATTAACCATTTACTAATTAATTAGTATATATGAATATTGATGCCTATAGACTCTGTGTATATATAGTTGTATCTCATTTTTAAAGTGCGATAGACAGAACAAGAGGCTAAGCGTTGAGGGTTGGTGGTAGCTAGGAATCAACATATCATCTCCGTAAGATCTCGCTCTCAAGAGCAGTATATTACATTTTTCTGTCTTATCATCAGATTCTTCTTTTTCAAAAGAAAAAATAATTCAAACTAAGCGTTATCAGTCTGATATGCTCAATTATGCCTTATGCTAGTAGTTAGGACCATCTGATTTATTTATTTTTTTTTTTTTTTTTTTACCAAAAAAAGGACCGTTTGATTTGTTAAACTGTGTTCTGGTGCAAAAATCAAAATTTAAAAAGTCAGACAACTAGCTTTGATACAGGAAAATTCTCTTTCTCTCTCTATTTTTAACTCCAAATTGTTATTTTTTCTTTTTTATGTAGGTCAGAAGTATCCTCAACAATTGAAGGCAATCAACGTTTGAAATATAATCGAATATTAAATATGAACATATATTTCTCAATAAGGATTTGAACTGTTTTGCAAAAGCACGCACCCACCAATAATATATGCTAATATTATGGGAAAAAAGTAGGATTGATATTCTAGCCATATAGCTAGATGCATGTGATCTTGTTTAGAAAAAAAATAAATTATAATAATAATGTGCTCTCTAGGATTCTAGCTGAATAGATAATAAAATTATTTGCAGGCGGATATTGTTTTGTCCGCTCTTATTTAGGCACATTCATACACTAACAAACAAACAGTAGAGATCAAACGCTATGTAGTAAATGACGAAGCTTCTTATGTTGATTCGTACGTTACATCGCACTCCTTTCAAATCATAACATATATATATATATATATATATATATATATATATATTAGTCACCAATAAGAAAATCACCTTTTGGTTTTGTTGTTCACGTTTGTGTTTAAAAAAAATGAAAGCAAGAGCGCGAAAAAATATTGAAATACATTAAAATTGCAGACTTCTTTGTTTGTTTGATTAGATTCTTCATCCAATAAGTGAGCAACATTTTTTATTCCAAATTTATTTGTCCTTTGTTTGCTCATATATCTCTCTCTCTTAGATAGTAGGATTCAAAGGTATTTTGCAATCAACTTTTTCAAGGGCAATGTTCCACCAGAAACCCTATAAACCCATCCATATCTTGCCACGTCATCCAAAGTTTATAGACTTGTTTTAAAACTTCTGATAATACGCTGATAAATTATTGGTCACTACTTGAAAAAGAAAAAAGTTTATAAAAATCTTGTACAATCGCATACCATAGTACTTCTACAAAACAATTTTACTTATTATTTATCGGTTAGAAGTGCGCTTAGGCTGGGTGTAGTTTCATGTTTAATTTTAATAAAATAAGTTATTAAATGAAAAAAAAAAACTCATTTTAAAATTTATTGCAACCAAAGTTGCTTAAAATTTGTTTAAAGATTCTGGCGCAATCTTTAACTAAGGGCGCAAAAACTATTTGCAAATAGCTGAAGATATGTTGTTACAATTGAAGAAGAGTTAACATGCATAAGGATTTGAGAGATTTTTCAACAATTTTCTCTAAATTAAATTACAGAAATTTTAATTGCATTTGACTAAAATATATGCCCGCATATTAATTACTTAACTTTCTTCTACATATTACCCTCACGGCCTCAGCTCACCTAATGAAATTAGGAGTTAAGACGAGAAAAAAACATTTTATTTGAAATTCAACATGCAAATAATATTGTTTTATAATCTTAAAGTGACAACCAACAAGCTGTTAGTTGATATGAAAAGCGGTCTCACTTTGTAAGAGGAAGAACACAAATTTAAATCTTGAAAAGTGTATTTGTTGGAAGAAACGAAAACCCTTAGCTCTCTAAAGCCTTAGAAGATAAACCTTGATCAATTTTTTTTTTTAAAAAAAAAAAAAAAAAAATCTTCAAGTAACGTACACTTATTTAAAAGCAAATAAAGTATTAAAATGAAAAAAATAATGTGAACTTAAAAAAATATTTATCACACGATTTGATAAATTTTTATGTAATTGTGATTATTGAATTCATAGTTTAATTAGTAAGGATAAAGTCCATTCCCCAGTTTAATATGTTCTGAAAAAAATAATGACAGGAACTGAAATTGAAAACTTCAATAGAAATGAGATTAATTAATTTTTTCCGGAAAAAATGAGATATATTAAATATCCATTAATAAATGAGAATGATAATATGGTCATTTTCTTATAATGATCACACTAGCTAAAGTAAGTTTGACAAACAAAAGACCCATTACATCAGGACACGTACCATAACGAAGGTGATATATGAAGCCAGAGTGAGTCAAGGGATTGGCCGACAAACTTGAGATTAACAACTGGATCTGCCTTAATTAATCACACAATTCTCTTAATTAGTTAGGAACGAGCCATATACTAATTTCTAATGCTCTCTAGGCATAAACTGGTCGTTGAGCACATATACGAAACCGTGTTTAGTTAAATTAGATTTCTTCCAGATTAGTTTTTTCCGCGTCAATCGATCGGAGAGGAGGCTTACTTGTTAGTATTAGCCAAAATGGTAATAATTATGATTTAAGAACCTCAAATCAGTCAATAGGATTAATCAAACTATTGAGTTAATCACGGTAGGTGATGTGGGCCCGAGCTGTAATGTTCAGGAAAGGTGTTACGTCTTAATCAATGATTCCAATTTGGAGAGATAATGGAGGCTCAAAGCTTTATAACATCAAGAAAAGAAACACACAAACACGCACACATACCTCTCTCTCTCTCTCTAGATATGTTTTAATTTTGAGAATCAAAATCCGAAAGTGCCCATTGATGAGATTAAAAGGTGGGGGGATAGAACAGGAAAATAACTTTCTTTGAAATTTCATGAGGCAGCCCCCATTTGAGTCCAAAAACCAGCTTGATAGTGAGACGTTTATTCTCTTTTTACTAACATCCAGGCAATAACAAAACATAGAGAGAGGCGTTTTTCTGATCTGAGAAAGAAAGCAGTCAACTCTCACTTTTATTTTCTACTTTATTTAACCCTACTTTAATTTTGCTTACTAGTTCTATGTGATTCTTCGTTTGTTAAAATTAATGCAAGGCATTCTTTTACCTCACTAGGGGCCTGTTTGATTCACTGAAAAGAATGTTTTCATTGAATTTTGCCATCACCATTGGATTAAATTTCAATGATTGAGATTTAATATTATATTAATGTTTTTATATAGCATTAAATCTCAACCATTAGAACTTGACCCAATGGTGGAGACATTTAATAGGGAGAGAAATTAATGGAAATTAAACGTTCCTCTCCAAGTTGATTCAATGAGTGAAAAAACTTTAACTTTAATTTCTTCCCTTTTCTTTTTAGGTCTATGTATATATGAACTTATCAATTAATTATCATAACAAATGTTTCATGTAATTGATTCCTTTGGCATCCACGATAATTTTTTGAGGTTTTGTAAGTGATGAGACATTTTCACTCGCTAGAAGGCTATAACAACAATAATTACAGACAAGGGAAAAGCTGGATTCCTGATCTGAGTTATATGGTATCTATTTGCCTCTCTTTGTGAACACCATTGGTTCTCTTTTATTTTGTTGGTTGTTTGATTTTTAATATTCACACTCTCAAAAAGCTTTTTTTAGAATAGAGAGACATGGATGGAGGCAAAGATGGTGATACTGTACCTTTTCATTTTGAACATTAATTGATTGTCATATTGCATCTAGAATCAAATATCATAACCATCACGCTGTCTGGGCCCTTTCTGTCTCCTTATATATTTCTACAGCTCAGAAATAATATCCACATAATTAGTCTCTAGTTTAACAAGTTTAATTAGTTGGCAAAAACAAAAATTAACAAGGTTAATTAACTACATACTCCCTCCGGTCCATAATATATGACACTTTAACTAATTCGCAAGAAATAAGAAGTGACCGTTAACTCATTCAATGTCATAAATTAAAAAAAATAAATCACTTTTACCCTTATTAAAAAATATATTTGAAAATTTAATGAATGGGAAAAAAATTGGAAATGAGTATTTATTACAGGGATAAAAATGAGAAATGAGAATTAATTATTTTATCATAAACTTATATTTTGGACCAAGTTATTCTTTTAGAAGTGCCTTATATTGTGGAGCGAAAGGAGTAAATCTCTAAGTTGTAATAAATGTAATTTTAAAGAGAGAGTCTTGCATGAAAAAACTTGTACTGGCTCTGTAAAGAGAAAGGGGGACCTCGGAATGAACCAGTACCCAAAACTTTAATCACAGTTTAGTGGCTAGTTTTTTTCAAGGGCATAGTATATTAATAGAATGTTGAGGTTATATCATATACTCTCATCATCCCTATATGAGAGTCTTTCAACCGAATCACAAGATTCTAAAAAACAGTGAAAAATAGATAAATGTAATAATTATATGTAGGAAATTTATTTAATTTTTTTCAAAAAATGCCTCTATTGATGAATGGGTGGGAGAGAGAGTAATAATGAGAAAATGATGAAAGAGAATGCTTGTAGTGTACATATATATGTAGATATATACATGTCTTCATGTATATATACATGTACACACACCAGTACGTGTCTTTATAAATATGTCATTACAATTTACATAGCGTAAGCATTGTTTATATGATGAGGCTTGATATAATTCTGATAAACTTCAGTTCTCTAATGCTAACATATATAGTTAACATAAAATGCTAAACTTCAGTTCTCTAATGCTAACATATATAGTTAACATAAAATGCTAATATTAAAATTTCAAATGTTGATAAAAAATTCTCAAATTCTGGCATATTAAGTTTAATTTTGAATAATAATAATAATAATTGACATAAAAAATCAGCATTTAATACTAAACGGTTGGAAGACTGAACAGATATTTTATAAAATTAATATAACAAACCGAACATTTTATAAAATTAAAGTATCAAAAGATGCGTTTTTGCCAAAGTTGTGTGTTTAAGAATATTAAAGCGAAAAGCTATTTATTGTTTGGCCACATGTTTTTTTATATATAATAAAGACACCTCAGCTAACGCCTTATGAGAATATTACACCCATTACAATTTTGACAAAGTATCATCGCTAGAACCTTAAAAGGCTGATACACTTCATGGAGAGCCTGCCCTGTTTTGTTTTCAGCCCTCTCTTTATTAAATAGTCTGTTGCATAGTTACATGAACGAGGCACATAGGTGATCTTTATTTCCCAATCCATTACATAGCCTCAGCCGCATTGTTTGGTCACATGTTAGCAAAAGATAAGCTTTTAAAAATTGGGTGGTTTTTTTTTGGGCAAAAAAAAAAGGGTGGTCTGAATAACCACAATTCCACAAACCAATGGTGGCCGAGCAGCAAGGAGGCACTGCATTATCTAACTCTCCTATGTCGTCTGTGTGTATTTAATTATCTAACTCCGACTACCAGACAAAATCTAATTAATTATATTAATGAGGAACTGAAGAACTTATGCCAAAGGAATTTGCGAACATTATGCTTAATTCTTCAAATTAATTAGTTAAATTAACTGATTGAATATACTGTAAACCTCAGAAGCACTTAAATGTGCATATAAAGCAAATATAAAGGCCATTGCCTATTTGTGTCATAAAAAAGTTTAATATTTATTAATGCTCTCGATGAGATTTTAGCTTGCTGATAAGATATATTGATAGGATATATCTCCTAATTCAAATTGGAATACTAATGAATGGATAATTAATCATCTCTCAATTACTTTTGAAATACTATTAAATTATCCTAATCATTAGTTACCTTTATCTCTTTTCCCTTCTCTTTCTTCATTCTTCTTTCTTTCATTCCCACGCGTATATCTGACGTGGGTCTTGGCGATAGTTTTTCCTGTTTTTAGTTCAAATTCTATGTGTTCCTCCTCTTACAACGCCCTGTCACTACTGAATAATAATAATAATAATAATAATAATAATAATAATAATAAGAACAATTGAGCATATATGTACATAATATTCATAATCATATGTATTATATATTGTTTTTAGCAAGCTAATGACTCTTACCCATGCTGCCATGCAGCATGTTCCACGGCATACACAAACATTCAGAGTGCACGCAATTAAAAACGAAAAGAAATCTAAAGCAATAAAATATGTTACTCCGTCTAGTCATTAATGTAAAACCTAATTATGTCTAATTTGATTAGATTAAGAAAGTTAACTAAATTAGTTCATATGACATTTTTTCTAAGACACCATAATAATCTTCTTTAATTCCCTTAATTTCTCTTTTACTTAATTATTGTTGAGAGAGTATCAATAATTTGGGTAAATTAAAAAAAGATTGACAAATATGAAAAATTAAATATGTCTTACATTTAAGGCCAAAATCAACTCCTCAATCAGGTTTTACATTAAGGACCGGAGGAAGTATTAGATATATATACATACTGATTAACACTCCATAATTTTACCATCTAATTATTATGATTAAAAATAAGCAAAAAGAAGAGATAATATTAATTAGTCTGATTCACAGCATAGCTAATTTATATGATGTACAACAAAATAATTAATGTGCATTTTATTGTAACTCAGTACACTGTATGCTATTCATCGAAAAAAAAAAAGTACACTGTTTACTACTATATATATATATATATATATATATCTCTCTCTCTCTATATATATATATATAAGCCTAACGTATGGCTTAATAATTGAGATGGATAGATGAAAAGATACAGTGAAGTGCTATTGTGAGAAGCAGACAGGAGTGATACATGAAGGAGGAGGTACAGTTGCAGCCAAAACGGTGGTTATATTGCTGTCGACTACTTTTAGGGCAAAACGGTACCGTAACAATGCATTGATTAAGTAAATATGACCCCTATGTTTTTGTCATTTTTTACTTCTGTCAATGTCAAAATCCCTAGCGAGGAAGAAATTAAAACAGAAACGTGGAGTTACAATAATTGAACATGGAAGGAAAGGGAAGTGAAGGGAAAAAAAAAAAAGGAGAGGTCGAGTTTTGTACGTGCAAGTGACAAGTCTCTTTCTCAATCGATCGTATCCAACCAAAAAAACGAATCTGATATATATATAATTGAAGAACACAAGGCATGCCTTGGCTCATATCATTTCCTGCTTTGGCCATATCATTTGTCTCTTTCCCCCTTGAGGAGTTAGATTAGGGTTTAGTAACTTTTGGAAGGATTCACATGCATCTATATACGTGGTTCATTGAAATTTCTTTCGTTTTGTACTATTCCAATAATATATGGCGACTGATATCATCGTGACATCATCATTTCATTATCTGTTTTGGAGTGTGTGTGTATCATAATATATGTATGTATATTATTTGAGGGTTGGCAAAAAAATATCATATGTACGTTTAAAGGTCAGACTTCGTTTTCTGCTTTGAAATATGTGTATGTGTGTACTATTCCAGTCCAATGTTAAGTGTGTAATTTCTACACATATTAATTAATTAGGTAATTAAGATTGTTATTGATTTGACATTAATTGATATTAAAAAAAATAGTTCCTGCTAAATTTGGTATATATGTGACTGGGGCCTGGAAAAACATGTTTTCACCCCAATTCCATGTTAATATAAGGTAAGATTATTGATCCGGCGTTGGCGAGTTAATTAAAAGAAAACGTTCTGGTGAGAATTTGGATTAAGTGTCATTATGCCCAATTCAATCTTAATAGTATAAGGTAAGATATTGTTACTACTGAAATTCCATCACCCATTCTAAGAAAAGAAATGTGACAATTTCTCAAAATTAAACGAACCCTTCTCATAAAAAGTAGGGGAACATAACAGTAGAGAATATAAGAACTCGGGGGAAAAAGAGGATATGATGAGCTCAAAATCTCTAGAGCTTGGAGCACATATTGAAGGTTAAAAATTATTTCGCTGACATTCAAGTTAATATATGTTCACGAGTTGTAAAAACAAAAATTTTCAAGATTATTTGCGAACTCCATTCAAAAATTACTATTCATTTGAATAGTAATTACTATTTACGTAATTAGTACCAGTAAAAATATTTTTACCGTGATGATAAATAATTTTTACTGTACCAGTAAATAATATTTACTGTGAAAGTAAATAATTTTTACTGTGTGAATAGTAAATAACTATTCATGTGAATAGTCACAGTAAAAATATTTTTACCGTGCCAGTAAATAATATTTACCGTGAAGGTAAATAATTTTTACTGCACCGGTAAATGATTTTTACTGCACCAGTAAATAATATTTACTGCCCGAGATTAATTCCTTTCTGATGTGACAGATCGACTAAGTCGCGTACCACGAAGATACTCGGAAAAACTTGACTCGATATCGGTAAATAATATTTATCGCCATGTGGAAATACTATTCTCATGAACTAAGAACCACGTATCGTAACTCTTTACAATACATATTTAGGATCTGCCGTTAAAACACATTTAGGGTTTCGGGAATAATACCTGATCACTGGAAGACGTCGAAGAGTATGATGTCTAACGTTGATCCACACGATTATCTCCGATTGATCGAAATGGTAACTCCTTCTCCTTGAATCTCGTCTCCTTGATCTTGTTGCAAGTAGCGAGTGGAGTGGAGGGCTTCAGTGTTTGGATCTTTTACCTCAAATTATTAAGACTACTGTAGAAGCTTCTTTAAATATAACTT
Organism: Acacia melanoxylon; assembly: GCA_019022615.1. NCBI lineage: Eukaryota > Viridiplantae > Streptophyta > Magnoliopsida > Fabales > Fabaceae > Acacia > Acacia melanoxylon. Next base: position 4,777,642 of record JAFJYJ010000041.1, on the reverse strand, counting down.
CCTTAGGAAGGAAGAGGAGGAGAAAGTTTAGGAATTGGTGATTTGAAATGAAGGAAATGAAGGTTATTTATAGAATTTAAATGTGAATAGTGATTTACTATTTGAATATTATAATATTAATATTATATTATAATATTAAAATATTCAAAATGTTTCAGATGGTTTTCACGAGGGCTGCGAGTTTCAATTTTTCATTTTGGGAAAATTACATCAAATGACCCAAAATGAAAAATTACATTTAAAGACCCATTTTTCACTATTCACTATTCACGTGAAAAATAATTATTAATTAATTATTATCTTTATCCAATCTTGATTGATACAACCTTCATATCCTTATTCTTAATCTCCTAACCTCTTCATAATCGGGTTTGAAGTTCTAACCCAATTACATCAATAGGCTTGACAAAACCCAATAACATTTATCGGACCAAACTTGCTAAATTATGCGAATCAAGAATAATCTTAATGTGTGACCCATTAGGCCCAATTAGTTACTAACATAGATAAACTTGAACCAATTAAACTCCTTTAATAGGTCAATTTATCTAATGACTACATAAGACACTAAGAATGCTTTCTAGCCCCGTAATCAACTAATCAAGTTGATCAAGTGATCTACCTTTCTAATTTGGATACCATGCATGATCATCCCTTACAACGTTGTTCATATTTAGTCGATAGCAAGCGATAAAGATGAGAGTATCACCTCTCAGATTGACTAAATGTAGCTTTTACACGTAACCAGGAATATTCTTCTATTGACTCTAAGACGGATCATGACTCTTCATGATCACTTACTATGATAGATTCCCGAAAGTCAACTAAAGTCATCCAAGCCTACCTATCTTGTGAACAACTAATCCTCAGAGGATCAGAAGTCCTTTCAAGACGTGTCCATCTATACTTTCGTATTCAATTCTTACACCTAAGAGTACACTGTTCTCCCCATATTTCGCGATAGAGTTGTAGACAAATCAAAGATAACTCTGGACATAGTGTTCGATGACATCCTCAAGTCTAAGATGATCAAGACTACCAAACGATGAGAGACATTACAAATCCAATGATACTCTCTACAATGAATCCTTGTGGAGTCTCCGGTAATCGTCAATTGATCTATCTCGTTTCAACGATACACCCACGACATCGCCTAAGATCAACACGCCGCATTCCATTTATATCCATACCTTAGATCACTATACAAGTAGATGATGTCGTCTTGGTTTATTGAGATCACCAACGCCCTTTCTTGGTGATTCAAGACTAGGAACAAGTTTCTGCGCGATGAATGTACATGATGTCCCGATTCCTCATGATCATGATCCCTATCATAGATCATCGAAAAAACACCTATTCTATTCTTTCGCCTTTATCTTTAAACTCATATTAACAATAGAATATGGGCGAGACATAAATATGATAAAGATAAATTATGCTCAAATATATAAATCATGAAATACTAAATAGCAAAAGGTGTTCAACTGATAAAACAGATTGTCTCTAGGACACCTTTATACTAACACATATTACATATACATGCAGCATAGAATGTTGCACAACCATAGATAGATCTAATTAAAGATGATAGTTTCAGAACGTTGGATTAATGTGAGTTTAAAGAAATTAAATGAGAAAATTAGAATGAAGGACCTGGAGGAAAAAATATTTATCGAGAAGGACTATAAAAATTGTAATTATTTAGAAAGACCAAATACAAAGATTAAAAATACTAAAATATCCCTAAGTAAATCATCTGCATTCCCTCTTTCATTCTCTCTCATATTCTATTTTTAAAACTAATACAAAATTCTAAATTTCACTAAATAACTAAAAGCTTTCTCAAATTTTCATTTTTCACAACTTGCATAGATATCTATGAAAAAAGTACACACTCGTCAATTTTGTCAAAATTATAATTTTTTAAAATAAAATAAAAATTAATTAAAAAATTATATAATTTTAATAAAAATCAAGGTCTTTTATAATTTATTATATATGTTAAACTGAAATTTTATATGATTTACTTTTATTCTAGAAGAAAATTATGTGGACTAAAAATTCATTTAATGTTAATAAAGTAAAATAAAAAAATCTATTATATCTTGCAAAAACAAGAAATGAGTTTATTTTTTATTTTTATAAAAAGAGCTTGATTGATATTAATGTTGATACTTGATAATATAAAGAAAAATTGATGATATATGTGTTAATTAAATTATCTATCAATTATATGAGTATGGGAGTTGTTGAAAATTAAAAAAAAAAATTAAAAAAAATATGAGTTTAAAATGAATATGAAACATGGTGAAAAAAAGGAGATATTATTTTATTACATGTGAATGATGGGCAGTTTTAGTTTTAATTTTAGTCATTTTTTTTAATTATGTGAATACAAGAGATAATTAATGTAGGAGATTTGACTAAGGACAGTTTAGTAATTTTAAATTTATATTATAATATTTGGTCATTCTAAGTAATTACAAATTTTATGGTCTTTCTCAATAAATATTTCCTCTAGGTCCTTCATTATAATTTTCCCACATTAAATCTTGTTAATGAAGAAATAAAACTGGCTAACTAAAACACACGAAAAGCTCCAGAAGCGTAGTTCCAAATCTGAAAATTAACAAAAATGATTTCCCCCCCCCCCCAAAGTAATCTATTAATTTTGGAAAATATTTTCAGTCAGTAAAAGAATTGCCCAATATTGCGTCTAACCCGCGCGCACGCGAAAAATCAATAGTATATGTGCATTAGGAAGCTTCCTCAATTTTGAGTAATATGAAATTTCTCTCTCTTTTTTTAATGGAAAATGAAACTGTTTCTAATGAGCACAAGTCCAGAACCACACATCAAAAATTAGTTGTTGTAGTTGAGGAACCTAAGACTTTATAAGGCTTCTCTTTCAAGGTAACTCTTCCAACATAGGACTTGATAGGCTCTTGCTGGTAAGCTTCTTCAATCAGAACCCTCCGCAACTCAGACTCCTGCCGATTAGCCGCTATGATCAAAACCCTCTACAAGTAGGTCTCTCTAGTTGGCTGACTCTCAATAAAAACATAATTGTAACAAATATGTTTTTGGGAGAACCATACCCCAGAAGAGTCCACATAGCCTGCTTAGATTTACATGATTATTATGTGTTTGTACTTCTAATTAGAGGTATACACATATTTTTTTTTTAAATTTTTATATATATTGTATTTATTTAGATTTAAATTATATGTTATTTTCTGATATGTTTTTTGCATCTAGTATCTCAAATTAATTAATTTTCAGTTCTGCATTTGTCTGTAACACTAGTATTATGAAAATTAATTAATTTAAGATACTGGGTACAAAAAACATCTCAAAAAGTAGCATATAATTTAAATCTAAATAAATACAATATATAAAAAATTAAAAAAATATGCTTATACCTCTAACATAATCTAAACATGCTATGTGGAGTCACCCCAAAAGCTAAGTTGGAATTGAAGAGCCCAAAAGGCTTCTCAATCGGTTCAAAGTAATCCACCAAATAGTGGACTCAGAACACTATCATTAAGATTAAATATCAAGTACAAAGAAAATTGTCACAACAAAAACTCTTTCATCAACCACTAAAGCTAAATGAAAGGTGGTTTTTTTTTTAATCAAAGATTATGACACACTAAAATTCAAAAATCTAAGGTACGATTGTAATTGATCTAGAGTTGAAATAAAAGAAAAGGCTAGCTCGTGTGAGAATTTGAATTGGGTGGTGTTAATAGTTTAAGGTGAGATATTGTTATTCATGTGACGTAAATTGATTAAAGTAAAAGGCTCTCAGTAAATTGGTATGAGTGGCATTAAAAGTTTACAGTCCATCCAATTCAATGTCAATATTAGGTAAGATTGTTATTGGCCTGATGAAGAAGTTAATTAATCGAAAAATGATCACACTAAATTTGGTATGAGAGGCCGGCGAAATAATTGAAAGCTTTCGTCATACAATTCGATGTTTAATTAATTATCAAGGCTTTATCATTATTAGAATAAGAAAGCAATATGTTCGCTTCTAATTTATTTTTATAATCCTTAGCTTGCCTTTACGTTTGATTGGAAAGTTTTGTCTCAATTTTGTTCTGGTGCATTTATGCATGTGATTTCCATGAAATTTCACTGATATCGACGCATGTCAATAATATGCGGCCACTGATATCATCGTGATATCATCATTTCATTATCTTATTTGGACACACACGCATTTAAGAAATCAAAATTAGCACACTCTCATATATATATATATAGAGGAATAAGTACAGTAGAAAGAATCCAAGTAATCTTGTTTACATCCAGCAGAAGTTCCGTAGATTTGCAATCCAAGTCCAATGCTTAAAGCTTTTTTTGCTAAGACATCTGCTATTTCATTTTCAGTGGAGTTGATGTTCATCAACTCCACTTCCCAGTCGCGTCTTATCACCTGTTGTAGCTCAAATATTAAGTTCATGTTTTCATGCATTTCTAGCTATTCAGCTCTACTCAGCATGAAATACATTTGCTAAGAATGGTATTAGACTCAAACATGAGCGACGTTTTACTGTTTTGAATTACAAATGATTTATAAAATTATACATGAAATTTAGATGAAAGACATAGTCTAGGTTTTGGAAGAAAATAATGATACGAGATTCTGATAAAATTAAAATTAACTGAAGAGGCCACATGTAATGAATGTAAATCTTAATTTCAAATAAGTTTTCACATTGATTCAATCTATGCTAGTCTAGACTAGAAGATTGCCGGAGTGAGAAAGGAGTCTTTAGCTTCAAATTCATTTTAATATATTAACATATGTATAGCTTTTGTTTATGTTCAAATTTTATGCATGCCTAAAATGTAAAAATGGCATTTTAATGTATTTTAAAGGTTATACGTACTAATGTAATTTAATAAAATAAAACACAGTCGAACATAGTATTTCAAACAAGAGGATTATCTTTTTCATTTTCTGTTGATTTTCTTCTTCTTCACAACAAAAGTGTTGAGCAATAGAAAATCCTATGAACTGTATCAAATTAAATCCTCTCAATTCATAATTATAGTGTATAACATAAGCAACATGAGTATATATCTCATAATTATATTCACTTACTTTTATTACTATTTTTTTAATCTCTATCCTAATCTACCTTATAAATCCATCCCATAGCGTAACTTTATTCCCCTCAAAATCATTAGACAATTGGAAGCTTCATATTTTATTATTTTTCGTACTTATTTTGAACAGATCCCCTCGTGGTACAAATTAAAGGCCCAAGATACGTGGGCCTATATATTATGACCCAATTAGATTGGAGTTTGATCCATAATATGTGTTTGGTTTGATATTGTGGGACCAAAAGAATAAAAAGGTTACTTTCTGGACTATGGCTAGGCCCATAACAAAGGTGGTACTGGAAGAATGATCAACAAAAGGAAAAGACATTTCCTTGTTATGGTGTTTGAGGGAACAACATTCACAAATGGGCTTACAAAAGTTAAGACAATTCATAAATCAACGGAGAACTTAAAAAGTTTAATCCTTCTGCTCTGGGCAATTGGAATTGAATATCTTCACTCCAAGTAAGGTCGGCCTAACCAATGTGTTGGGCTTAATGGAACGAGCTTTATATTTTATATTTAGGGTTAGATAGGGCTGTAAATGAACCAGACCAGACCGGGCAGGTCATTAACCCGTGGTCTGGTCCGGAAGGGTGGTCGGGCTGGACATGCTAACCCGAAGCTCGGTCCTACCCGGGAAGAAACCTGGTCTTTCCCGAGCTGGGCTAGACTAGACCGGGTTAGTGGTCCAGTCCATGTTGTTGTTGTTTTTTTTTTTTTTCAATTTAGATCAATTCAACAAAATATCCATTCATAACCTGCCTATAGATAACCTGCACGCACAATACAGATCATTGCATCTGCCTATAGTTGAATGTTTGAATTCATCAATCAAAACTAACATCAACAATTCAACATCAGGATTCATGCATTAAATATCCATCCATAACCTGCCCTTTGATAACAAACATCATCAAAATACTCAAAGGGCAAGACCCTAAAAATTGAAGAGTTAAAATCTCATATTACAAGTTTACAACCAAAGTCTGAAGTCAAAAAGATCAAGTCAAGTCTATAACCAGAAGTTCAGAAGGCAATAAAATAAAATAAAAAAATCCATAATTCTAAAGGTGACATAATTTAAGAAGTCCCTAATTTCTACAAACAGCACCTACAGAAAACAGAAAAGATTTTGCAGAAAATTTCTATGAAAAATGAAGGGAAAACAAGTAAAAGAGAGGAAATAACTAATAACCTAGATCGAAAGAAATAGCTCTCACAAGCAAAGGTCTCAAAAATGGAAACTTTAGAATTTGCTATCTCTTCAAACAAGTTCTTTAGACTCAGATGAACAAATGCCTCACTCAAAAATCAGCAAAACACATAACACACCTAAATGCTAAGCAAAACACAACTTCAGTCCTAATGCAACTAACACAAAGGAAGAACTTATACATGCAAAACATAACGAAGCAGCAGAATGAGTGACAGAATAAGAGAACTAACAGATATAAGCATATCTGTTTAGTGAAAAGAGACAGCAACTAACAGTGAATAAGAGAACTAGCGATCGACTTACCAAGTGCTGTGACGGAAAGGTGAATCGAAGACAGAGATAGAGATGATCAGGCTTGAGAGTTGAGACACAAGCACCAAAGATCTTGGTGCCGCTGGAGCTGGTACCGCCGATTGAATGTCGGAGTCAGATTCGGAGATGGAGACGGAGACGGGGTTAGGGTTTTCGAAATGGGGGAAATGGAGAAGAAATGAAATGTCGGGGAGGGAGAGCTGAGAGCAGGAGGCGGAGGTGGAGGCCGAATGAATGGGAAATCACAAGTAGGGTTGTAGAAGGTGTCATTTTTTTTTTACAGGCTGTAATATATATTTTAATAAATATATATACTTTTATCCGGATAGGACCGGACTAACTGGTCGTTTAACCTTACCTAGAACCCGGTCTCGACCAACGCTGCACGGTTTTTTTTTTTTTTTTGGTCTAGACCGGTCAATGTCCGGGCCGGGTCGGGTTTCCGGGTATCTTGAACAGCCCTAGGGTTAAGTGTAAATTTGTTTTGAAAGTTTTTACTGAAAAGCAATATTGTTTCAGAAGTTTTTTCATATTTAATATTACCTTAAAATTTTCAAAACGTATTAATGTTACCTTATACTATTAAAAGAATAACGTTGATTGTAAAAAAAAAGACTTTGATCATTAACTTTTTAACGACAAATGACAATATTACTTCATTTTAACATTTTTAGGGTGACAATGAACCTAAATTTCTTTTTTGGTATAACATTGCTTCTTGATGAAAACTTTCGAGAAAAATTTACACATTTAACCCTTATAGTTATAATAAGGTGATAAACCTAATAGGCCAAGGCAAAGGAAAAAATTAAAGGGCAACATAAGTGTCACCACATGAATGGGCCTAGAGGGAGCAACAAGAAGGGCGTCCGCTTGATGTGGACCACTTTTTGGACAACTTATAGTAGCGTCTATTTGGGTTAATGTAGAAGCTGTTTTTTCAATATTATTTATAATGTACGAAGTAAGTATATAAAAAAAATTTTGTCTCGACCTACTTAAACGCATTTCTTGAATGATAACTCAAACAGACACTTATCAATATACTAGTGGGTACCTAACTAACTTTCCCCATATAATGGGAGGATTATAAGTTTGTAAAATTTGATAATCAAGAATTTCCAGAACTGAAATGATTCAGAAATCTGAAAAAGAGCTTCATTAAGAGCAAACGGAGATGTGTCCATTACCGACTTGAATATATATATATATATATATATATATATATATATATATATATATAGTGTTTAATTATATGTTTGAGGAAGCTTTTAAAGCTTTGAACACAAAGCTCCACTTGGGATGTTTCTCCCAACAACTTTATGTGACAGCGAAATCAGATGAGATGATATTAACATAATAATTAATAAATATTTAATATGGAAAATTGAGAATCTAGGACCCTTTGACGGGTCTTGGAGAGAGTACAATGGCAGGGGCCGTAGTGGAAGCTTGACCATGTGACTCCATCCCATGTGGTGGGCCCCACCCTCCCTCTGCTCTCCCCTCGATCCTCGCTATCTTCCCCTCACGCCCGCTCCTCCTCTCCACTCTTTTCTTTTTTAAATTTTTTCTGTTTAAAAAATATATTTTTAACACTTTTTTAATATAAATATTTAAAATAAGTTTTATTATGATTTACATAAATAAATGCTTTTAAAATCTCAAAAGTAATCCAAACATACCTTATAGGTTAAGGTATATATTTACCCGATAAGTCTTTTTTCTCATTGATCCAATACCTTAAATATTCCCTAGCATCCAACACTAAAGTATTAGTGAAAAACTACCTTTTTTATAACTTTACATTAGTCTAAGAAAATATTTTAAGTTGTTGAATGAACTAAAAAGTATATTAATATAATATATAAAATTAAAAATAATATTCTAAAATATTGTGTGTACCACAAAATATTATAACACACTCCCCTATAAAATATTTTAAGATATTAAATGTACTTTGACCTTATATTATTTCTTTGCCGAAATTATTAAAATGAGAAATATTCATATTTTATCGAAGACGTCTTACAAACTCCTTTTATTATATAAAAGCCATCTGTCATCATCTCTTCCTCCTCTGGTCCAACTCCAAGTTTTGCTGGCTTTTAATATTATTCATATTGTGTATTCATACAAATATTAAAATCTACTTCTGCTGCTAAAGCTTCTATTGTTGTTCTGGTTACATTATTTTAATAATACTGCAATTAAACCCCCTTCCCAAAGGTCATCTTTTTCCTTTTCTCAACCTCTGTTTCATTCCCCCACCACTCCTCCTCTGGTTTGCAGTACTACTTGGTATTATATGACTGGTTTATCAATAATTTTATTCATTTCTTCATCACATAATTAATTGAATCAACCCAGAGTTTATCCATAATTTCATTGACGGCAAAACCCGTTGAAAGAGTGGGGCTTCACGATCCAAGTGATGAGGATGAGCTCACTGTACCATTCCCTCTCTTGCTTTCCTATTGCGGCTGCTGAATTATATGAGATCCCATAAGATTCAATAATACGCCACCCACTTCTCCTCCTGTTAATTTCCTCTCTCTCTTTCTCTGTCCTTTTAACTTCGTAGTTTCTGGCCCTTTTCCTCACTCTGTTTTTTAGCACTTCCCTTGTGCACTGTAATTGTGATGTAGCCCAGTTTTACTGTACTACTTCTTTTTCTGATGGGGAAGAAGGGAGGTACCTCCTGGTTGACCGCTGTGAAAAGGGCATTTAGATCTCCCACCAAAGACACTGACAAAAGGAACCAGGAAGAAGACGACGACAAGGTAAACTAATTCACTGCAATTCAACTTCGATTTTCATCCATTTCTGTTCTTGTCAAGAATCATCCTTTTCCTGAATTTCCCCGCAGAAGAGAGAAAAACGACGATGGATTTTCAGAAAAACACCGAATCAGGACGCAGCGGTGAGTATCCAGCACACTCCGATAAAGCAAAACTCCGATTCGGCTGCTACGACTGCCGGTCGTGTACCTGTGCCGACGGCGTCGGTGACAGATCAGAACAATGCGCTTTCCGGGGCGGTGGCGAAGGTCACCGCTCAGGCGGTGGTAGAAGCTGCTAGATTGAAGAGGCCTTCGAATCAAGCTAGGGAGAACTATGCTGCTACGGTGATTCAAACTGCTTTCAGAGGATACCTTGTAAGTGTAGCTATTACAGATCTGAGTTCATACATAAAACCCTGAGAAGAAGAAAAAAACGAAAGCCAACTTACATATTATTTCTTTCACTTTGAAGGCAAGGAGGGCTCTTCGAGCGCTTAAAGGGTTGGTGAAATTGCAAGCTTTGGTGAGAGGTCATAATGTTCGGAAGCAAGCAAAAATGACCCTTCGGTGCATGCAGGCTCTGGTTCGAGTACAAGCCAGAGTGCTTGACCAACGCTTGAGGGTCTCACACGAGACCAGTAGTAGAAAATCCACATTCAGTGACACTAACAGCGTTTGGGAGTCTCGGTATCTTCAGGATATTTCAGATAGGAGATCAATGGTAAGTGAAGAAATGAAATGAACTTTTTAACTTCCCTTTTGGAATATGAGCAATTATGAGATGCTTAAAAAGTGAAGAATAAAAAGGACCTTTTTTCCTGTTTCTTCCTAAGTTGTTTATCAAACTACAGTTTCAGAACTGTTCACTGATGTAAACACAATCCGTTTGAATTTGGTTCTTTTTTTTTTTTTTTTTCTTTTTTTTCCTGGTGATAGTCAAGAGAAGGAAGCAGTATTGCAGACGACTGGGATGAACGCCCACACACAGTTGAAGAAGTTAAAGCCATGTTGCAGCAGAGGAAAGAAGCTGCAGCTATGAAGCGTGACAAGTCATTGTCTCAAGCTTTTTCGCAACAGGTTCTTTTTTTTTCCCCCCCTTTCTCTCTGTTTTTTTCTTCATTTTCCGAAGTTCTTGAACTGATTAATTGGTTGTATATCTGGTAACAATGTTGCAGCTTTCGAGAAATAGTTGGAACTCATCGATTGGAAATGAAGATGAACTGGAAGAGAGACCGAAATGGCTGGACCGGTGGATGGCTTCAAAGCCATGGGAGACCAGAGGAAGAGCTTCGACTGATCATAGAGACACCATTAAAACTGTAGAAATTGACACTTCTCAGCCTTGCTCTTATCTGGGATCTAACTACAGAAGATCACATCCAAATTATCAATACAACCCACACCAACCCCAGAGACATTCTGTGGCTTCCCCACTCCACAGAAGCCACCAAAATAGTTCTATCCATCAATCTCCTGCAACCCCATCTCCTGCAAAATCAAGACCTATTCAAATCCGGTCAGCGAGCCCTCGATGTGGTAGGGAAGATAGAAGCTTCCATACATCTCAAACCCCAAGTTTGAGGTCCAATTACCATTATGCCGGAATCCTGAACCAAAATGGAAGGGTTGGAACAAGTGTCAGCGGTGGGGGTACATTGCCTAATTACATGGCGGCAACTGAGTCTGCGAAGGCCCGAGTTCGGTCTCAGAGTGCACCGAGGCAGCGTCCATCAACGCCGGAGAGGGACAGGGCGGGATCTGTAGCTAAGAAGAGGCTTTCATTCCCTAATGCTCCAGACCCTTATGGTGCTGCAATGGGTTATGGAAATTATGGGCACAGTTTAAGAAGTCCAAGCTTCAAAAGCGTGAGTGGTTCACACTTTGGGTTGGAGCAGCAATCCAACTATTCTTCTTGCTACACTGAGAGTCTTGGTGGCGAGATTTCTCCGTCTTCAACCGGTGATCTTAGAAGATGGTTGAGATGATTCGAAGCCAAACTCTTGATAACCATTTAACAAAGTGTGAGAGATCTGCAGGTTTTATCTCTGTTTTTTAAGGGACTAAATAAAAGATATTGATGCTAGAATTACTTTTCATTAACCTGCTTACCCTAAATTGTTTAGGGGAGACCTGAATCAGATATAGCCATGAAGGAGCTGCAAATTCTTGCTTACTAGCTACTAGGAAGCTTATGAGAATTTATTGATGCGTGTGTTTATCATTCTTTCCAATCAATTTTATGGATTGTCCTGTGAAAATAGTAACCCGTAATCTTCAGTTTCTTGGGTATTTTCCCTGTACTCTTTTTCATCCCTCTGTCTCTCAGTCATCGGAGACAGTAACAAATCAATAATTGTTATGGATGATCAAGCACAATTAGCACAATGTTCTTGCTTAGAGATAATTAGTTCTGTGAATAAGAAACTTTTTGAGTCTGAAAGATGTCAATTTACAATCCATTCATTCTCAAGGAAATCACTTACTGAAATCTTAGATCCATTTGGAGCATTGAAAGTAGGTCGCTGCTATTTTGTGTTATCAATTTGATGTTATAAAAAATATTTGTATATTTTTTGCTTGAATTTAAATTGCATGCAGAGCAGGCCTAGAATAGCTTAATTGTGAGAATGAGGATGTATATGTGAAAGATAATTACAGCTATTAATTAATCCATTCGTACGTGTTATTCTAGGCTGAGCTTGGTGAATGGTCCCACTGTTGCTAATAAGGGAAGAAAGTAATGTCATGGAGCAGTACATTTATGAGCGGAAGTTGCATCTTTTTGTGATAAAGAAGACGAGTGCGATGTGGAAACTCAAAAGATTTTGATTTTGCGTAAGGTATTATGGGTATCCAAAAGTATTGACCCAATTTCACCAACAACAAAAAATAAATAAAATAGAAATGTAGTATTTAATTAAAAACTTATATTGATCGTTAACAATTTTTAATGGCTAAGGACGACATCGCACCTTTTTCAATATTTCTGAGGTAAACTAAATCAAAAATAAAAACTTCCAATGCAAAACGAAAAAATTAGAACCCAATAATAAGTGCTTGTTTGGGATCACATTTTGGATCTCAAAAGTGTTCAAAAGTGTTTGGGATCACATTTGAGATCCTAAAAATGTTTATTCACCTAAGTCGAACCAAAATTCATCTCATATACTTACCTTATCTATCGTAAATTACAATTGAAAAACTGTTTTTCAGGGCTCCAATCGCTATTTTTTTTTTGATATATTTGGGACACCTCATCAAACACCTATGGGAATGTTGCACCCATTACAATCCTGAACAAGAATCAACTGTAAGTCCTCAGGAGGCAGATACAAGTCAGGAAACCCCCATCCGAGACCAAGTCCTCTCTTCGCTAAATAATCTGTAGCGGAGTTGTAGGTCCTTGACATATACGTAACCTTCGTCTCCCAATCCATACGAATAAGCTTCTTAACTTCATTAAGGATGGCAGAGTCACGATGAATACTACTTTGTTCGCACGTGAGTAACTCAAGACATTTAGTAACTCCAATAGCTATTCTAAATAAACACATTTTGGGAAGACCTAGTTTTTAGTTTATGAATATATGAGTCTCTCTCTCTATATTTTTTTTTTTTGTTATGGAATGACTTTAAGGAATAGTGATCAATTTTGGTCAAAATACTTACTACTCCTTAAAATCCTGTCTATAAGAGATATTTAACACCAAGGTTTACACAGATTTATTAATTTAGTTTAAATTGGTTAATTTTATTAATTAAATACCTACATATTTTCAATATTTTAAAAAATGATAATTTCTCAATATAGTCTTCTATGTTATTTCCCTCTTGTCCTTTCTACAAGAGCTTAGTAATTGAATTCGTTGTTTAAGAAATTTGTTAAAATTAATTAAAAGTAATAAATATGTCAGATTTTTTTTTTCAAATATACTTTTATTTGCACTGCTATAAGAGGACAAGCAAGAGAGAAATAGAGTAGTAATAAGAAAAAAAATATGAAAGAAAATATAAAATAGGAAAAAATATGAAAAGAGAGAATAGAGATTAATTAAAAAAAATTAAAAACAGATTAAATGCTCACATAACCCTGAACGTAACTTTCCCTAATTTTGTTGTACTACACAACCGTATGTAATGGAACAATGATAGCGTCATTTTTTGCATGTGTAGTACAACAAAATTAGGGAAAGTTACGTTCAGGTCCGATGAAGACAAATTACTACCGCAAGGTCCAAGGAAATCTCAGAATTACTAACACGTCTCAAGGGACATGAGGGTAATAAAATGTAATTAGCCGATTATTATTTTACCCTTAGGTAAAATTGTAGTAAAAAGGCAAGGAGCTTTCACTCGTTCACACAAGCGCCTTGTGTCTGCAACTGTGACTCGTTGTCGTTGTGCCCGCCAGTCCTCGTTGCGCCCCTCTCTCACTGGTGTGAGATCCTCGACGCTTTCACCCACTCTCAGATTTGTCATCTTCATCATGTTTTGTTAGGTTTTTTCCTCTGTCCCTTTCAACCTTCGTTTTTGTCGCTGGTATGCAGGTGGAAGTATCTCTCGCTAGTTTGCGTTTGAAATAATATGTACTGGTCCTTTCTTGGTTCTTTCTCTAGTAATGTCGTTAGCTAGACCCTAGCAAAATGCCATCCTATAGAAATAACTGTCTCAATCTTATTGGGGAGTTTCCTGTATTTTTAAGATTGTTTCCCCAGTCAATTGTTGTTGCTTTTAAGCCGATATAGGAGTATATGATTCAAAATTCAAGTGAGGACTTGGAAACCTTTTTGGGAGATTAGGTTTACTTTTGCTACGTCTTATGCCTTAATCTTATCTATATGCTTTTCTAGGGTAAATTCTTGCCTCTTGAATTTTCTTTGTTCAAACAATATTGTTTTACCTTCTACATATATATCCTTCATTTTCCCTCACATGTATGCGTCAATTGCTTTCTTGTTTGTTTCTGGAATGATCAATAACATTCTGTTTCGAGGTGGATATTTCGGAGATGGGAAGAAGGAGATTGCCTTGCTAACTTGTTTTTAAGACATTACCTTGTGCACAAAGTCCTCCTCCTGTTCTTGCTTATCATGATGAAAAATATTTACAAACACTTGTTATGGTAGTTTTAATCATATGTTTGGAAGGAAAAAAAAAATCACACATGGTCTTTAAAGTTAATCGAATTTTTAAAGTCTTTTAACATACAAACTTAACATTTAGGGTCCTTATTAGATTTAACCTCGTCCTCTTCCATCATCTACTTACACGAAGTCTCCTTTGTAGAGTAAATTGAGAATACCCCCAACAAATTCTTTCTGATTTGATATGTTTTCCTATGATTATGCCATTAGCAACTTGAGGTTCTCTTTTGTATTTAACAATGCAAGTTGAGATCTTAGTTTTTGTTTTCATTTATTTTGGACTTCCTACTGTCACATTTTTGGATATAAACTAGTGGTTGGGGCTACATTAATTATTGCCTCCCTGGTTTCTAGATGTGAAAATGATGTGGTGATCAGTTTTTTTAGATTCACGTGACTTTAACTAGAAGGTGACCCTATGAATAAATGACTCAAGGACTTGAAATGGTACTGTGTGCTTGAGTAATTATATTGATAGTAATAATAACACATAACTGTCCACATCCAGATCTATTGACAATGATCATTGACTAGAAGACCAGAGAGAAAAAGAAGAGAATTTTGGTTCAAAACAAGAAAATTTATCATCGTGTGTGGAAGATTTCATGAGGCTAGTTTTACTTCCAAGACTCGCAAGAATCATAATCCATATAAAATGTTAAAGACATTTGTATTTTTTGTACATGCAATTATAGCCTTTGATGTGTATGTATTTGGAAGTCTTTTTTTTTTTTTTTTTGGGGGGGGGGGTATAATTTCAGTAGATACACCTAGAGTTAGTGAATACACATGCAACTTGTAGAGTTTTTCTGATGGGTTGCCAAAATGTGTATATACATAAAAGATGTATACAAAGTTGTAATTTGGATATAATGTTATATATTATGATGCAATCTGAGTTGTCACTTTGGTATGTGCTGTCGTTGTCCTGCACTCTAAATAGCCAGTGCCTTACTCGGAACTTGTCATTTGACAGAGATTAACTTATGAGGTATGAGGTGACTTGTCAATGCTTGCACCTTAATTGTTCATTTATATGATGCTAAAAGCATGATATAAAATTATATATTTTGATATAATCTGTAATTCTATTTTGGTCATAATATGATAAAAAAAAGTTATAGATTATGGTATAAAGTGACTTGTCAATGTAGGCACTATCATCACTTGTCAATCTAGGCATTATCATCACCTGCCAATGCTTACACCTTAACTAAGTTATTTATGTGATGCTAATTAAAGCCATGATATGAATTGAAGTTATATATTTTGATGTAATATGATACTACCTCCGGTCCTAATTATAAGACCAAGTTAATTTTTTTTAGAGAGATTAAGGAAGTTAATTAAATTACTTTAGAATATTTTTACTTTTGTTTTTTCTCTAAACTAATTAGATTGATTAATAAACTAATATACAATCTAAGGATACACAATATATGATATGATTAAGTAACTTATTTAGCTTTCTTAATTTTTCTAAAAAAAGTCAACCTGGTCTTATAATTAGGACCGAAGGGAGTATAAAGTTATACATGCTATAAATCTATTTTGGTCATAATATGATAAAAAGGTTATAGATTATGATATTAAGTGACTTGTTAATCTAGGACATTCACCTGTCAATGCTTACACCTTAACTAGTCATTTATGTGATGCTAAAGGCATGATATAAAGTTATACATTTTGATGTAATATGTATAAAGTTATATATGTTATACACTACTATAAAAAAAAGGCTTTTACTTCTCTAAAAGACGTCCTATTTAAAAAAGGATGTAAAAAATAAAGACGGTAACAATTTTATAATTATGTGGCCGATTTTGACGTCCTAAGTTTAAAAAAGGACGCCAAAAGTGACTTTTGGCGTCCTAATTTAAAGTTGGGAAGCCTAAAGAAGGGACTTTTGGCATCCTAATTCAAATAAAGGACGCCAAAAGTGAACTTGCCGACATCTCTGACACCAAAACCAATATTTTTGGCATCCTAAATTAGTTTTAGGATGCCAAAGTTTGTATTTTTAGTGTTTTATATTGGGTTTCGGACGCCAAAGTTATTTCAAATTTGCTATGATGTTTTTTTTTTTGTTTCTGGCGCACCTTTTCAGAGACCCGTGACTTCTTTTATTTTATTTTTTTGGTTTCTCAGGCTTCTATTCATATCTTCATATCAGAGACAAACCCACAAATTTCTTTTCAAATTTTCCATCTGCCACTTTCGATTTGCTCAAATCACGGACAGTGGACGGTGAGTCAATCCAGACTTTTTCAGCCATGGGGGAAGACACTTTGATGGAGGGATTGAACCAGAGTGAGCTTGGTCTTGTGGCAATTCATAGGGTATTTTCGCAACACCACCTTCCTCCACCACCGTCGCCGTCGTCGGCACCAACTCATCAACCGATTGCTCCGATTTTTCTATAGATATGATTTCCAGATCTTTGTCATCTCTGTAGCTTGAAGACATATTTTTTTGTAGATTTGATTTTTCCTATTCTTCGATTGCTC
Source organism: Acacia melanoxylon (assembly GCA_019022615.1). Classification (NCBI taxonomy): domain Eukaryota; kingdom Viridiplantae; phylum Streptophyta; class Magnoliopsida; order Fabales; family Fabaceae; genus Acacia; species Acacia melanoxylon. The sequence goes on along the minus strand of JAFJYJ010000041.1, from coordinate 4,760,554 downwards.
TGTGATTTCATTTCAATTTGTAGATCTGATTTTTGGCTGACTTTATTTCACGGCTTATTGCTTATGGTGATTCTAGTTCTTGTAATTATCTTTCTCCATGGTTACTAGCGATTTCTATGGTGGTCGCTGGCAATTTCCATAGCTACCGGAGCTGTTTGTTCCACGGCAAGCCTCCCAACTTGGTTTGGGGTTTTTTTTTTTTTTTTTTTAAAAAAAGCTATATGGCATCCCAAAATATTTAGGATGCCATAAACCTGATATGGCACCCCAAAAAATTTAGGACGCCGTAAGCCTGGACTTTTGACGCCCCCCAAATAGACGTCCTTGCAAAATTGAACATAGAAAGGGAAAAAAATAGGACGCAAAAACATTTTTTTTTTTTTTGTAGTAGTAGTATATAAATCTATTTTGGTCATAATATGATTAAAAGGTTATAGATTATGATATAAAGTGACCTCTCAATCAAGCACATTCACTTGTCACTACAAGCAAATTTACTTGTCAATGCTTGCACCTTGTCATTCATGTAATGCAAAAGTATGACATAAACTTATATGTTTTGATACAATATGATATATTAGATTTTTATCAGCACGGAATTGATTAGTGAGAGTGCTTCTATTAGCAAGTTAACGTGCTGGCATTGACAAATGATGGTGCTAGAAATGACAACCCACTTTATATCACAATATTAAATAAAATTATAATCAAAATAAAAACCATATATATATATATATACACACACACATATGGGAAAAACACTTCTCATGTTATAGGAGAAGTGTTTTCTCATGTTACACACACACACACACATATATATATATATATATATATATATATATATATATATATGTGGGTCCCACCATTTTATGTGTGTGTAGGAATCTTTTTCTTCTTATGCAACATGAGAAGTTTAAACCCCATATATATATATATATAGAAAAATACTTCTCATGTTGTAGGAGAAGTGTTTTCTCATGTTACACACACATGAAATGGTGGGACCCATATATATATAATTAGCATTATATGTATATACGGGTCCCACCATTTCATGTGTGTAGGAATCTTCTTCTTCTCATGCAACATGAGAAGTTTAAACCCTATATATATACTTCTCATGTTGCATGAGAAGAAGAAGATTCTTACACACACATGAAATGGCGGGACGCACACATATATATAATGCTAATTATATATATATAGGTCCCACCATTTCATGTGTGTGTGACATGAGAATACACTTCTCCTACAACATGAGAAGTGTTTTTCCATATATATATATATATATATATATATATATATATATATATATATATATATATATATATATAATCATATGTAACTTGAATTAATGTAGTATCAAAATATGTAACTTGAATAAGATCAAAATGGCAAACAACTTTAATCATTTAAATCTAATATAGGTTACAAGCTTAAATAAGCATGTTGTTACAAGTAAACCACTTAATAAATACTAAAATATAAGGAGAAACTAACTGCAAGTCAAAAAGCTTGGAATCGTGTTGACTGCTGCTTAAGCCTCTTCACATACAATAGTGCAAAAATTTTGTCGTTTTTGGTCTAGGACAAGCATCAATTAATCAATCTAATAAGAGAAAACTATGAATTTTTGCGGACCAACTGCTAGATTTGATCGAGGCATCTGCACTTATTGTGATATTCTTCCACACAAGTTAATGGGCATTGATGCACAGCTCTTCAACCAGTTTTTTGCTCAAATTCTTTACCCTAAGCTTCCTCCCCATTATCGGCATGCATCATCATCATAGCATCATTATAAAACTCATCCTTGTCATTTATGGATCGGAAGTGGTTCCCTATCACGATCAGGTAGCTATTTGTCTTCCTGATTTCGTGAATCATCCAACAATTACAAGTGTATATTTAAGTAAAGTTAAACATCAATACAAGTAACTATGCAATATTGTCAAAGATTCTATCCCAAAGAGTACAAGTACTGGAGTAAAAAATAACTTAAGGGATGGTGAATTGCACCTTAACTGAAGGTGTCCACTCTCTCAAAGTAATGCCAATAGCACTGCAAAAACAATTTGGAGTTATTAAATTAAACTTTTAAAAGTTTTGAAAGAGTTAGAGAGCTTGAGTTTAATAGGAACTAAGACCTCATTGACTTCTTGTTTGAGGTTATCCCAACAAATAACAGCATATACAACCTTAGGGTGGGCTACTAATATGAAGGTCAAAGCAGTAAGAAACATGGACAAAAATTTCTCCTTCAAGTTAAATGATTGATTTTGAAATTGTGAATTTGCCCGTGATATATATATGATAGCTAGCTAAATGTCATTATGTGCAATATATGCAATCAAGACCGGTCATTGTATGAATTTGCCAATTCTAACAGTATATCTCTTTGCATTCACTTCTGCATCTTCTAGTTTTTTAGAAGTCTCAATTAAATTCCCCTAGTTCCCATGATTCCCCTTAGTTTTTGAATATGTGAAATCAAGACCCATCATTAATGTAAAGTTCAATGGGGACCCAAGCGTGAAATGTCGAACCAAAAAGTAAAGAGGAAATCACACTCAGGTTCCTAGCAAACATTAACAAGGGCTTACCTTCTTTAACGGCGACGAGGAGAGCGGCGAGAGTCGCAGTGGAGCAGAGAGCGAGTGAGAGATTGGCGGCGTGCGTTGCAAAGGGTGAGGGCCGATGTGGAGCAGAGTGAGGACTGGCACGACGAGAAGCACTGTAACTACCACAAGTGGCGCGTAGTCGCACAGATTCCGAAGGCGGTAGGTTTCTATATGAATGAGCCAAAACCCTTCAATGTTTTTCCCCTTTTCTCTCAGTTTTGCTCAAGGTTATTAAATCCGGATCGGTCAGTGAACCGGTCGGGGTACTGGATTAAGGGTCAGTGGGTTAGACCGGAGTCAAATCGTGGTCAAACCGGTAGTCAAAGTATCTGAAATTTATTATATAATATTAATTAGGTCATACATTTTTTTAAAAAAAAAAAAAGTACGAAGGCACGGTTTTTTTAGAGATGTATGATATGAAGAGACTATTCGCATCTCATTGATAGCGACTTCGGCAAGTGCACCGGTCGTTACAAGTAATAAAGTAGTGAGAAAAAAGATCGTCCCACGAGGAATAGTACTCCAATCACTAATTTGCTATTTTCGCTTTAGTTGGATGAATCGAGTAATATGAGTTGTAACCAAAGCGAATTTAAAGAATTAAAATAAGAATTCAAAATCAAGAAATTCAAGAACAACTTTTAGAAAAGATGAGTAATTTAAAAAAGCAATAGGAGAATCCCCTATGTTCCTCTAAGTATTTAAATTGAATTCCTAATTGATTATTATTTCTACAATTGACGATCAATTCTCTAAAGTTAGACTAAGTCCCAATGTCTTGATGCTACCTTAGTCCGTTATCTTTGAAAACAACCTAATGTCTTAGTTTTGTTTGGAAAGATCATATTTATAAATCAAATTATTAGATCGCATAAATTAAATAAGCCTATGTCTAGGTCATGCAACTCTATGATGAATTAACGGTTCTAGTTAGATGCACCAACATCTCTATTGTAAATACATCAACCTATGAACAGTCTAAAAGGTGATCAATCTTAAAGAAAGCATTAAGCAAAGATAATTCATTCAATTAAGAAAATAATAAATAATAAAGAATCCAAACAAATCATTTAAATTCGCATGGGTTCATTCTCGCCTAACTACTAAAGAAAACTAGCCTAGCATGGCTATATTAAAATTCATAAAAGTCGATTTAAATAAGATAGGAAAAAGAAAGAGAAATAAAGACTCCGGAGAATCCCCGTCTCATATGCTCCTCCCCGATTCTCCAATTCTCATTCTCGTTCCGTGCGTCTCGTCCTTTTGCTTCGTCGGAATTGCATTTCGCTCCTCGTCCTTTCTTGAATTGGTCTGCGCCGTGCTGCGTCTCTCTTTTTGCGTCTTTCTCTCGATTAATTCCTTTGTTCAAATTACGAATTTGTCCTCTCTCGTGTGCAGCGTCTCTCTTTTATATATTGTTCTCCTTTTTGGTGTGGGCCCACGTTCTATTTCAATGGATAAAAGATATGAGATATCATATCTTTTTGCTTTTTCTTTTCTTTTTTTCCTTCCTGTGCGTTGCAATATATAGATATAGATTAGGTTCTTTTTTGCGGGTCCCACCATCTTTATTCCAATTGCTTTAAAGATAGGATATATAGCATATCTTCTGAATATCAATCCCTCATCACGTGGTTCATCTTTTTTTCTTTTGCATATTATATTATTTAATATAATAATATAATGTGCAATATCCTTTTTAATTAAATTTCTTGCCCAATAATGATGAGCCTTCCTATATTTTCTCCTCTCTTAGATCACATCATATCTCCTACAAAATAAAATAGGATATCAATAAATTTTATGTTATAATATTCTTTTATCCTATATTTAATTAAAAGATATGTAAATATATAAAAAGATAATTAAATAAGTATAATATTAATAAATTCAACTCAATATATCTCGAATCTATACTTATTTAATCATAAAATATCTACTTATCAAAAAAAAAAAAAAAAAAAAAAATAAGGACAAGCATCACCAAAGAAATTATATCCCTCCCCCACACTTAAATCAAACATTATCCTCAATGTTGCTAAAATATAAAGAGGAAAGAAACTAGTACTCCCCGGTTTAGGCTTCTAATTTTGATGTGGAGTGCTTTTCCGGTACCATCCATGATGTTTCAAATTTTGAGAGAGAAGAGTGTACAAGCCAGACTTTGCAGCTACAAGAGGAGTGATCATCTTCAAACCTGAATAAAACTAAAACAAAAGAAAAACACAATAATAATAAATAATGAAAGCAGAACCCTTGGGTTGCCTCCCAAGAAGCGCTTGTTTACCGTCCCGAGCTTGACGGATGTCACCTTAATTCTCAACTCCCAATGCCACAGAGGTTCTTCCTCTGTCAATGTCTCCACCATGGTAAGGCTTTAATCTCTGCCCATTCACCTTAAAAGCTTCATCTGAACCTATTGGTGCAATGGCAATTGCACCAAAAGGTGTGACTTCTTTGACTACAAAAGGTCCTGACCATCTAGACTTCAATTTCCCTGGAAAAAGTTTCAAACGAGAATTAAAAAGTAGTACCTGCTGTCCCGGATGAAACTCTTTAGGAATAATCCTCTTGTCATGCCATCTCTTGGATCTTTCCTTGTAGAGGCTAGCACTCTCATATGCAAAAATTCTGAATTCATCAAGCTCATTCAACTGAAGTAACCTCTTTTCATCAGCAGATTTAGCATCAAAATTCAGCGCTTAGTTGCCCAAAGCGCCTTATGCTCAAGCTCCACTGGAAGGTGGCAAGACTTACCATATAGTAGCTGAAACGGTGACATGCCAATAGGAGTTTTGAATGCCGTTCGGTACGCCCACAAAGCATCATCAAGCTTCTGGGACCAATCCTTCCTTGACTTACCAACAGTCTTCTCCGAGAATTTGCTTCAATTCCCCGTTAGAGATCTCCACTTGCCCACTAGTTTGTGGGTGATATGGAGTAGTGACACGATGAGTGACACCATATTTGCTAAGCAATGATTGAAACGCCGGTTACAAAAATGAGTGCCTCATCACGATAATGGCCCTCGGTACCCGAACCTATTGAATATATTCTTTTTGAGAAAATATACCACCACCTTAGCTTCATTAGTGGGAAGAGCAATTGCCTCTACCCACTTTGAGACATAGTCCACACTACAAGAATGTACTTGTTGTTAAAAGAACTTGGGAATGGCCCCATAAAATCAATCCCCCAAACATCAAATATTTCAATAACCGAGAATGTTGTTAAGGGGCATCTCATGTCTCCTAGAGATATTCCCGCTTCTTTGGCAACGATCACAACGCTCCACAAACTTCCTAGCATCCTTGTACAAAAGTGTAGGCCAAAAAAACCACTTTGTAATACCTTAGCAAAGAAGCGGTGCGTTCTCCAAAAAATGTCCACCATAATATGAACCGTGACAATGCCAGAGGACCTTATGAGTTTCCTCCTCTGGGATACAGCGCCGGAGCACTCCATCTGCACACCTGAAAAACAAGAAAGGCTCATCCCAGATATACCGCCGAACATCATGCATGAACTTCTTCCTCTGCTGCCATGTTAGTCCCTCTGGTATCATCCCAATTGCCTTATAATTAGCAATATCGCGAACCAAGGTACATTGTTGATTGCCAAGACATACTCATCTGGGAATTCATCCCGAATCTCCATCTCTGAATCATCCTGTAACTCCTTATCTTGTATCCTAGATAAGTGATCGGCTACCACATTCTCCACTCCTTTCTTGTCTCTGATTTTTATATCAAACTCTTGGATTAGCAGCATCCAACGAAGAAGCCTTGGCTTAGCGTCTTGCTTAGTCAAGAGGTATTTTAGAGCAGCATGATCCGTAAAAATAATCACCTTGGAACCAATCAAATACTGTCTAAACTTATCTAATGCATAAATAATTGCAAGCATCTCCTTCTCAGTTGTTGCATAGTTCAGTTGTGCCTCATTCAGAACTTTACTTGCATAGTAAATAACATGCAACAACTTATTCTTCCTTTGCCCCAAAACAGCCCCTATAGCATAGTCACCGGCATCACACATCAGCTCAAACGGTAACTCCCAATCAGGCGCCGTCAGAATAGGTGCAGTGGTCAATCTCTCCTTCAACAAGTTAAATGCCACTAGACAATTATTGTTAAAGTTAAAGTCTTCATCTTTGACCAACAACTGACTAAGTGGTTTGGCTATCTTGGAAAAATCCTTGATAAACCTCCGATAAAAACCTGCGTGACCAAGAAAACTGCGAACGCTACGCACATTGGTGGGAGGAGGTAAGTCTTTGATGATCATAATTTTGGCTCTATCCACTTCTATCCCCTTATCCGATATTCTATGACCCAAGACTATCCCATCTTTCACCATAAAGTGGCACTTTTCCCAATTAAGCACTAAGTTACTCTCTTGACATCTTTGGAGCACACAAGATAAATTAGCCAAGCAAGTATCATAAGAAGTGCCAAAAACAGAAATCATCCATAAATACCTCAATAAATCTCTCGGTCATGTCGTAGAATATAGACAACATACACCTCGAAAAGTAGTCAAGGGCATTGCAAAGACCGAAGGGCATCCGTCTATAAGCAAAAATCCCAAAGGGACAAGTGAAAGCTGTCTTCTCTTGATCCTCTGGAGCCACTGCTATTTGATTGTAACCGGAATAGCCATCTAAGAAACAGTAATAAGAATGACCTGCAAGCCTCTCAAGCATCTGATCCATGAATGGCAAAGGAAAGTAGTCCTTGCGAGTGGCATCATTCAACCTCCTATAATCCACACACATTCTCCAGCCCGTAACAGTTCTAGTGGGTATCAATTCATTATTCTCATTCTGCACTACAGTGATTCCGCCCTTCTTCGGTACTACATGTACTGGACTAACCCACTTTGAATCGAGATAGGATAAATCATACCGCATCTAACAAGCATCACCTCCTTTCTCACTACTTCCTTCATAGTCGGGTTAAGTCTCCTCTCGGGGCTGCCTTTTACCGGTTTCACATCGTCCTCCATAAGAATTTTATGAGTGCAAAATGAAGGACTAATCCCCTTTAAATCAGATATAGACCACCCTATTGCAGTCTTGTGGGTAGTCAAAACTTTCAGCAACTTCTCTTCGTCAGTAGGTGACAACTCAGCGCTAACAATAACGGGATAAGTGTCATCCTTCCCTAGGAAAGCATGCTTCAGATTAGAAGGGAGCTCCTTTAGTTCCACCTTAGGAGCAGCAGGTGGTGCATCATAATCCTTCCTTTGCAGCTTCTCTACATGTAAATTAGAATTTTCATCTGCGAGACCTCTTCTTCCTCTTGCAACATCTCGAGCAATATCATCCTCTAAGGACTTATCTGAATCTTCTTGAAAAGACCCTCCCGAATGGTTTCGTCAACTACATCAATGCTTTGAAACAAATCACTATTATCAACTGGGTATTTCATGGATTGAAACACATTGTAAGTGACTTTCTCGTCATTCATTTGGAATTCCATTTTTCCAAAGAACTACATCAATTACCGCTTTAGCAAGAGCTAGCCAAGAAGGGTCTTCCCAATAGCAAAGGAAGTTCAAGTCTTCCTCCATGTTAAGAACCACAAAATCCACCGGGAAGATGAATTTGTCTACTTTCACAAGAACATCCTCAATGACACCTTCGGCGGCTTCTTAATGGATCTATCCGCCAACCGTAATGACATCATAGTAGGCTTCATCTCTTTAATGCCGAGAGCTTTTGCCACGAGATAAGGGCATTAAATTAATACTAGCTCCCAGGTCACAAAGTGCTCGCCCATATTGACATTCCCTATTGCACAAGGAATGCTAAAGCGCCGGATCTTTAAGCTTTGGTGGCAACTTAGTTTGAATGATGGCACTACACCGCTTGAGTCAATGCCACCAAGCTTCGCCTCTTGCAACTTATGCTTCTTGGAAAGCAAATCTTTCATGAACTTTGCATAATTAGGCATATTTTCAAGAGCTTCGCAAAAGGAATGTTAATCTGCATTTCTTAAAAATATCCAAGAACCCGGCATACTTTTGCTTTCGAATCTGTGCTTCAACCTTTGGGGATAAGGGGGTTTTGCATAAGAAGGAGTGGGAGACTTCTTTGTAGCTATCTCCTTTGGAACCTGCTGCACATTACATTGCTCGACCTCTTCCTCCCCTTTCTCAAACTTGTCCTTCATCGTAACAGATTTCTCAACCGGCTGAACCACCATACCACTCCTTGTAGTTATGGCCTTACAATGCTCCTTTGGATTGACCTCTGTATCACTAGGGAAGGACCCTTGGCTTCTCTCTCGCTATTTGCTTTGATAAGCCGACCAATCTGATTCTCCAAATTCCGGATTGAAGCCCCCGATTCTTGAGAGCGAGACTTTGTTTCATTCTCGAAAGCTTCGATCCCCGTATGTATTCGGTAGTGGTAAGAGTCAACCGTGTCAAAGCCTTTTCCGGATCGGTAGTGGTGGTTTGGTGGAACTGCTATTTGAGGTCTTTGCTTGGGGTTTATAGGAAAAGTTTGGGTGAGATTTCCGGCGGGATTGTATGTGTTGCTATACGGATTATACGATTTCTAGGAGGGTTACCCATGTAGTTAACTTCACTGTTTCGCTAGTAATGAATGCTTTGCACAATCTCCATTAGCGTGTTCCCCTTTGCAAAAATCACAAACCAAAGGAGGCCGAGAAGTGATAGATGACACACGAGAAGAGGCAAGCTGTTTAGTGATGGAAGCTAACTTCTTTGTTGGATCACCTTGTTTTGTTGGGCAATGTTCTCATTGTGGGCCAACATTGTATTGTAAGAGTCTAGTCAAGAACTCCCCTCTTTGGTTGTGGAGTAACAGTTTCATTCTCTAAGGACCCCATATCTTCAAACAACTCCAATGATTCCTCCGGAGTTTTATTTTTAGCGTACCACCCGTGCAGCATTAATCATCATCCTAGAGGACTAAGCATCCCATTGAGGAATATTCTCACCGATCATAGTCTTGCGCTCATGTTGTGGGCACTTCCTAAGCAACTCCTTGAATCTTTCCCAAGCTTGGCAATATGATTCCCCATTGCCTTGAGTAAAGCAACGGATGTCCGATGCTTTGTATACTTAGAAGAAGGGAAAAATTTCTCTAGGAACTTTGTGGTAATAATGTCCCAAGTGGAGAGACTTCCATTAGGACAAGAACGAAGCCAAGCTCCTGCTTTCCCCGTCAAAGAGAAAGGAAACAGTCTCACACGAATAGCCCCTTCAGAAACCCCATTCATCTTGATGGTATCACAAATCTGCAGAAAAGTCTCAATATGCTGATTAGGATCCTCTAAATCACTCCCACTAAAAGAGCGTTGTTGAACCAAGCCTATGAGGGATGGCTTGATTTCAAAATTATTTGCATTCACAAACTGGATTGACAATGCTAGTTGCTACCCCGGCGGATTAAGCGTCATATAATCGCCCATGGTCTTTTTGGAGGAGGAGGAGGATCTGCACCATTTTCGCCATTATAACTGGTTCGGTCCCGACTAGAGTTACTAGCCTTTCCTTTACTCTGTTGAGCAAGTTTCCGGTTTCTCCTTGTCAGTTTTTTCAATTTCGTGGATCAAACTTCAGCGAATTCCCCGTCTATGGTACCTCGCATAAACAGAGTTAAATAACAAAAGAAAAAGAAATCCAATCTAGAGTTTCAATAACTACTCTTAGTGTTGAAATAAAACTATTCCCCGAAGAACGGCGCCAAAAACTTGATAGCGACTTCGGCAAGTGCACCGGTCGTTACAAGTAATAAAGTAGTGAGAAAAAGATCGTCCCACGAGGAATAGTACTCCAATCACTAATTTGCTATTTTCGCTTTAGTTGGATGAATCGAGTAATATGAGTTGTAACCAAACGAATTTAAAGAATTAAAATAAGAATTCAAAATCAAGAAATTCAAGAACAACTTTTAGAAAAGATGAGTAATTTAAAAAAACGCAGCTAGGTGAGAATCCCCTATGTTCCTCTAAGTATTTAAATTGAATTCCTAATTGATTATTATTTCTACAATTGACGATCAATTCTCTAAAGTTAGACTAAGTCCCAATGTCTTGATGCTACCTTAGTCCGTTATCTTTGAAAACAACCTAATGTCTTAGTTTTGTTTGGAAAGATCATATTTATAAATCGAATTATTAGATCGCATAAATTAGTAAGCCTATGTCTAGGTCATGCAACTCTATGATGAATTAACGGTTCTAGTTAGATGCACCAACATCTCTATTGTCATACATCAACCTATGAACAGCGGTCTAAAAGGTGATCAATCTTAAAGAAAGCATTAAGCAAAGATAATTCATTCAATTAAGAAAATAATAAATAATAAAGAATCCAAACAAATCATTTAAATTCGCATAGGGTTCATTCTCGCCTAACTACTAAAGAAAACTAGCCTAGCATGGCTATATTAAAATTCATAAAAGTCGATTTAAATAAGATAGGAAAAAGAAAGAGAAATAAAGACTCCCGGAGAATCCCTCGCCTCATATGCTCCTCCCCGATTCTCCAATTCTCATTCTCGTTCCGTGCGTCTCGTCCTTTTGCTTCGTCGGAATTGCTTTGTTCGCTCCTCGTCCTTTCTTGAATTGGTCTGTGCCGGCTTCTCTCTCTCTTTGCGTCTTTCTCTCGATTAATTCCTTTGTTCAAATTACGAATTTGTCCTCTCTTGTGCAGCGTCTCTCTTTTATATATTGTTCTCCTTTTTGGTGTGGGCCCACGTTCTATTTCAATGGATAAAAGATATGAGATATCATATCTTTTTGCTTTTTCTTTTCTTTTTTTCCTTCCCCGTGCGTTGCAATATATAGATATAGATTAGGTTCTTTTTGCGCGGGTCCCACCATCTTTATTCCAATTGCTTTAAAGATAGGATATATAGCATATCTTCTGAATATCAATCCCTCATTACGTGGTTCATCTTTTTTTCTTTTGCATATTATATTATTTAATATAATAATATAATGTGCAATATCCTTTTTAATTAAATTTCTTGCCCAATAATGATGAGCCTTCCTATATTTTTTCCTCTCTTAGATCACATCATATCTCCTACAAAATAAAATAGGATATCAATAAATTTTATGTTATAATATTCTTTTATCCTATATTTAATTAAAAGATATGTAAATATATAAAAAGATAATTAAATAAGTATAATATTAATAAATTCAACTCAATATATCTCGTGAATCTATACTTATTTAATCATAAAATATCTACTTATCACTCATCTTCACCTAATCCCATCTCATTTCTCTCTCTCATCATAACCCTCCTCCCTCCCTCATACGATCTGATCATCTCTCTCCTCATATTCAAAGCTCCCTCCTTCATATTCATTTACCTATTCTCTCCTCACATTCAGATAATCAGGTCTCATTCTTCCCTCCCATCCAAACCCTCCCCCGTCATAGACCAGAATGACGACAGAGGAGGCGATGAGACCACTTCGTTCCTGATCTATTTCTTTCCGTTGGCGACAGTTTCTATGGTGGTGAGGGTGGAGCTCGCCGACGACAAAGATTTATGGTGACGGTGAAGCAAAGATCGCCGGCGAGGAAGGAAGAAGACGGCGAAGGTGTGGAGGTCCCGATCCGCTGCTCTGTTTTTCGTGTCTCCTCTGTTCTACTGTTAAGTTGACCCTGGTTTCTATCCTATTCTGGATCAGATACACGGCTGGTTCGCCGGTTTCCGGTCCGGGTTTAATTACCATGGTTTTGCTTTCAAATTAGCAAGGGCAAAATGTTTGTTGGCTAATTACATTTTATTGTCCTCAGGTCGCTTAGGACATGTTAGTAATTCTGAGATTTCTTGGGAACTTATAGTAGTAATTTGTCATTTTTAGAACCTAAGTGAAATTTTGCCAAAAAATTATGACTCTTAAAGATTCATAATTCTCTCCCTATACTCCTAAATATAAAATAGAGTTAACTTTTTTTTAAGAGATTAAAGAAGTTAAATAAGTTATTTAAGCATATCATATGTTGTGTATCAACATATTCTATATCAGTTTATATGTTCGGCAAAATAGTTTGAAGGAAAAAATGATAAATATAAATATTTTAAAGTAATTTAATTAACTTCTTTTCTAAAAAAATCAACTTTGTCTTATATTTAGACCGGGAGGAAGTATTATTTTTCAAATGTTTTATTACATAAGATATTTATTTAAAAAATCCGTAAAAAAATAATAACTAGATCTATGTCACAAAATTAAATTGATTTAGGTGTTTGTTGGGTGAACGTTTTTACTAACATTGTTTCTTTTATAAAGTAATGAATTATGAGTAGATGAACTAATATCTATCATTAATGAAAGGGGTAAGGTGCAAAAATAGACATGTGTTTTTGTCAAAAGAGTGCCCAGTAGCAAGTATTTTTTTTTTGGTGTAAAAGTGTACACGTGGTTACAAATTAGGTGCAAAAATATCGTTTGACCGTTAAGTTTGACTTTTTTTGCTGACTGGACGATGACGTGGCATTTCAAAGGTGCAAAAATAGACATGTGCTTTGTCGAAAATTCACATGTGCAAAAAAGCACTTGCTACTGGGCGCTCCTCTGACCAAATCACATGTCTATTTTTGCAGCTTTGAAAATGTCATGTCATCGTGCAGTCAGCAGAAAAAGTCAAACTTAACGGTCAAAGTCAAACTTAACAGTCAAACGATATTTTTGCACCTAATTTGTAACCACGTGTACACGTTTGTACATAAAAAAAAGTACTTGCTACTGGGCGCTCCTCTGACAAAAGCACATGTCTATTTTTGCACCTTAACCCTTAATGAAACTATAAGGATGTAAAAAAAAAAGGAAGAATTACTATGAGGTGTTAATAAAAAGATTTAATTACTAAACAGTCTCAATGACAAGAGTGAGGACCATAAATCCGTTGTAATTTTTTATGTTAGAACTTGTCATGTATGCTCTTAAATTATTATCGAAGTTTTGGGTGATTAAATCATTTCTTTGAAATTTTATAGTAATTCCCCAAACTACAAAGGCTTCATTAATCATTAATGATAAGATAAAATTATAGAAATTTGCATAATCATTGTTTCTTTTCCCAAAAAAAAAAACAAAAATTACCCCTACCTAGCCTAGCCCTCCTCCATGGTAAAGGGAGACACACCACATTATTGTCCCCTTTGGAACCCTATTTGGATAGGCACCTTACGCCTAACCCATTTGGCCAGATTTTTAAAAAAAAAATTGGTGTTTTTTTTTTAGTAAAATAATCATTTTTTGAAAGTATATTAGTTAAAATATTATTTTTATTTTAAATTTTCTACCTATTAAAATATTTTTTTCAAAAATAAAAAGTAAACAAAAAAATTAAATCTAAACGATCTAAATTCTATCAAGATGATTCAGATGAACTAGGCGCATGTTACCTATTCAAAGTATAGGCACTACAGGTTCTATCCTCTTGATTCTATCCCCTTGAGGCTAGAACCTAGCTACAAGGTCTCATTTATAGAAGGTGATACTCTATTTAAAAATGGATATGATGTCACATCGTTGTAAGGATGATGTCCTGCGTTTGTAGGTTTAATTCTTGAATACCAAACTTGTTGATTTGATCTAGTCATTATATAATGTATGCTTTATTTCGAGCTAAGTATTTTTTTTAGGATCTGGCTTACGTCCTTTTAGCTTCACGTCCACTGCCATCCGCTGTTGCGAAGCGGCGTCGTTTTGACTTAAAAAACTTGAAGCTGCACTCTTTTTTTTTTTTTCTTTTTTTTTTTCTGAAAAAATATTTAAAGGTATTGACTGGTACTAAAAAGATACTTCAGGATACCAAACGGTACTGAAAAATACATTATGATCTTGAAAAAATATTTCAAGGTACTGACTAGCATTGAAAAGATATTTAAATATACTAACTGGTATTAAAAATAATACTTTATGATCTTAAAAAAAAAATTAGGATCTTGAAAAAATATTTAAAAGTACTTTGATTAGTACTAAAAGAACACTTCGGATATCTTGGTGATCTTGAAAAAATACTTCATGATTTTAAAAAATATTTTAGTGTCTTACTAAAAAAATATACTTAAAAATATTTTTTCACAATCCTAAAATAATTTTTTAAGATCATAAAGTATTTTTTCAATATCCTGAAGTATTTTTTTCAATATTGTTCGGTATCCTAAGGTATCTTTTTAGTACCAGTCAGTACCCTTAATTTTTTTTTTAAAAAAAAGTGCAGCTTCAGGTTTTTTAAGTCAAAACAGCGTCGCTTAGCTGCAACGGATGGCAGCGGACGTGAAGATAAAATGACACAAGCCAGATCAATCAAATCTAAACGGTCCAGATTCCATCAAGATGATTCAGATGAACTAAGCGCATGGTAGCTATAGAAAGGATAGGCACTACAGGTTCTATCCCCTTGAGGCTAGAACCTAGCTACAAGGTCTCATTTATAGAAGGTGATTCACTATTTAAAAATGGATATGATGTCACATCGTTGTAAGGATGATGTCCTGCGTTTGTAGGTTTAATTCTTGTATACCAAACTTGTTGATTTGATCTATAGTCATTATAGAATGTAGGGAAAATCTTTTGAGGGTTCTTTTTTGTGTAAAAATTTTAAAAAAGGCCCTTAAATTCTGACAATACCTTAAGGTCTTTTCAGGTATTTTCGGAATCTTGGGGGAGTTGTTAACGGGGCTGATATAGTTGTTAACGGGGTACTGATATAGTTGTTAATGAGGGCTGATTTAGTTGTTAAAAAATTGTTGTTAATGGGGCTGATATAGTTGTTAATTAACAACTATATCAGCCAAATTAACAACTCCCCCAAGATTTCAAAAATACCTGAAAAGGCCTTTTCATGTATTGTTAGAGTTTGATGGCCTTTTTTAGGATTTTTACACCAAAAAGGGCCCTCAAAATGATTTTCCCTAGAATGTATGCTTTATTTCAAGGAGCACCTAATACTAAGTATTTTTTTAGGTATAAAAGCATACATGTGGTTATAAATTAGGTATAAAAATACCATTTGATCATTAAGTTTGACTTTGACCGTTAAGTTTAATTTTTGTGTGCTGACGGAACGATAACATGGCTTTTAAAGATGTTAAATTATACAAGTAGTTTGACAAAAAGAGTGCCCAATACGCTTTAACATAGAACCTCAAGAACATTAAAATAATTGCAGCGTTCAGCACAACATTATATTGAACCCCCAAGCTCCAATCCCATTACACCCTCCTCTCAGAAAATGAAGTGCAAGCACGCCAACATGACCCACAAAAGTAAAACCCAACAACAACATCTAGAGATTCACAGTGAAATTGAAACTTCAGTATGACCAAAAATGACTGTGAAAATTCAAGCCAGAGGAAGGAGGTGAGGAGCCAGATGGAATGGTTGGACAGCGGAAAAAGTACAGCTTCTAGTGA
Source organism: Acacia melanoxylon (assembly GCA_019022615.1). Lineage (NCBI taxonomy): Eukaryota > Viridiplantae > Streptophyta > Magnoliopsida > Fabales > Fabaceae > Acacia > Acacia melanoxylon. The sequence continues at coordinate 4,744,505 of JAFJYJ010000041.1, read as the reverse complement.
TGGAGAATGGTGAAGAATGTTCGGAACAGGTGGAGGAAGCGAGAGAGGTAGAAAGCGTAGGACCAAAAGAAGACCAGTCCAGAGGGACAAATACCCAGTGGAAAACAGAGGACCCACTCAAGAGGGGTTGTTCTTGTTCGCTGCCATAGCCATCGGGTGTTTCGAATTTCAACATCAGCGGATAAGAGCATGCCGAGGAATATGAGGACAGAGATGAAGGCCATGGCGAGGCTGTCGATGGCGGGGATAGGACTCAGTGGAATTATACGAGAAATAATAATTTTTTTAATTGAAATAAAAAGATTGAATTTAAAAAAAAAACTTGGTGTTGGCCGTTCTTTTTACCAAACCACATGTGTATTTTTGCACATTTGAAAGCCACATCATTATCCAGTTAACAAAAAAATCAAACTTAATGGTTAAATGATATTTTTACACTTAATTTATAACCACGTGTGCACTTTTACACCTAAAAAACTCACTTGGTGTTAGGCGCTCCTCCAGATAAAGCACATGTGCATTTTTGCACCTTAACCCTTATATAATTAACTATTGTGGAGGATATATATATATATAGCTTACTTTTAAAAATATTTTACTGATAAAGTTCAAACGTCAAACCTTGTAGAGTTAAAAATGTATTCAAATGATCCAGTGGAACATTTCTAATGTAATTTTGTCTTGCTAAAATACACATTGTTAATGTTGTAGCTAGAGGCGTGTGAATGTAATGCAGGAACAGAACGTTGACAGTAACTGTTAAAAGAATTTGGAAGAATCACTTTTAAGTCGAAAAGAATGTTGGACTTTCTGGATCAACTGGGCATTGGTAAACATGAATTTGAGAGAAAATAACCTCTATTACTCACAAGAATAGATTACAAAACTCATATAAAAAAAAAAAAACTCTCAAACAAGGATCACTCTCTAGGATCACTCTTGTTCTCACTCTTCTTGGTGATGAACACCGATTTTCGGATGCTTTACAAATGAGGTATCCACCTCTATTTATAGTATGAGTTTTGGGGTAGGTGAGGTGTGAACAAGGGTGGTTGGTGGAGGCCGCTTCAACAATGGTGGTCGGTTGGTGGAGGCCGCTTCAACAATGGTGGCCGGAATATTCAAAAACCTTCGGAGGGTGGCCGGAAGTCTTCAATTCTCCCCTCCACCCATATCTCAAGAAAAACATTCCAGCTATGTTTCTCGCATAACTCTAGCTTCTCTCGAGTCACCACCTTCGTCATCATGTCCGCAGGATTCTCCTTCGTATGGATCTTTACTAGTCTCAACGAATTGTCGATCCATTACCTCGCGTATCCAATGATAGCGAATATCAATATGTTTTGTACGGGAATGGTACATAGAGTTCTTGCTCAAATCTAGAGCACTCGATCATCACAATGTACCTTATACTCCTTTTGCTTGATTCCAAACTCTTGGAGATAACGCTTTAGCCACAACATCTCTTTTCCAAATTCGGCTTCAATGTATTCAGCTTCGTTGTGGACAAAGCAACGCACTTCGTAGTCGTGATCGCCATGAAACAGCTCCCCGCAAAAGTATAAATGAATCCTGAAGTAGATTTTCTACTATCAAGATCTCCGGCCATATCTCGCATCTCGTATAGCCTTCCAAGATTGGATCGCTCCCCGTAACAAAGACATAATTTCAATGTACCCTTAAGGTATCGAGAATCCACTTTACCGCTCCCAATGCTCTTTCCCGGGGTTGGAGAGAAAACGACTCACCTTTCCCACCGCGTGAGCAATATCGGGCCTCGTACACACCATAGCATACATCAAACTTCCGACCGCTGAAGAATATGGTACGACGACATCTCCCCAATCTCTTCCTTGGATGAGGACACGATCTCTTGCTCAACTTGAAATGGTTGGCCAATGGAATGCTAACTGGTTTGGCATTGTTCATATTGAACCGTTCAAGTACTCGTTCAATATACTTCTCCCGAGATAGCCATAACCTCCGTTTTTCCCCGTCTCGGGTGATTTGCATTCCCAATATCTCGTTGAGCCGGTCCTAAGTCTTTCATGTCAAAAGACTTAGAAAGTTCCTTCTTCAAACCGGGCCGATCTTCGTTGCGTCTTTCCCTACGATCGAATATCGTCTACATATAGTAGAAGAGCAACGAAATTTCCATCGAAAACTTCCGAATGTAGACACACTCATCTCGCTGCAGCTTTTCTTGTACCCTTGACTCACCATGCACGAGTCAAATTTCTTGTACCACTTGTCTAGGTGCCTGCTTGACCGTACAAGCTTTTCTTGACTTACAAACGAGGCTATCCCCTGAAACCTCAAAACCTTCCGGGTGCTCCATGTAGATTTCTTCTTCTAAATCTCCATGAAGAAAAGCATCTTCACATCCATTTGTTCAAGCTCTAAGTTCATACTTGCGACCAATCCAAGTATGACTCTAATTGAAGTCATCTTGACTACGGTGAAAAAAATCTCATCAAAGTCGATCCCCTTCTTCCGAATCCTTTGACTACCAACCGTGCTTTGTATTTCACCACTTTTCCACTGCCATCTTTCTTCACTTGAACACCCATTTATTTTTCGCCTTCTTCTTCCTCGTGGAAGTTCTACGATCTCATAAGTTTGATTTTTCTCGCAGAGATTCCATCTCGTCTTGCATTGCGAGCAACCACTGTTCTTTGTCCTTATGAGATACTTGCTTCATGGAAACTCTCGGTTCTCCATCCTCGGTAAGTAGAAGGTATTCGGATTCTCGGATATCTTCTCGACGGAATCTGACCTCGTTCAGATCTACGAACTTCTGGAGCAATTTGAGGAAATCCACCATCATCTTGGCCTTGTGATGGTTCTGGAACGTCTGGCAGCTGGGGTTGTGGCTCCCCCTGCTCAGCACCGTCATCTTCCTCATTGTCTTCTACTTCTGGCATTTCTTCTGGCACTATATCATCATTTCTCACGAATGATTCCGATGTTGCCTCCGGCACCCGAAGAGCAACATTTGTCTTCCGAGATATTGTGGGCTTTTCAATATCTTCTATTGTCGGCTTTCATGGAACACCACGTCCCTACTTCTGATTACCCTTTTTTTCTTAGGATCCCATAATCTGTATCCAAACTCTTCATTTCCATAGCCTATGAATATGCATGGAGTGGTCCTTGCATCCAGCTTCAGCCTGAGCTCTTTGGATACATGTGCGTACGCTAAACACCCAAATACTCTCAAGTGGGAGTATGATGGATCCTTTCCGGACAAAGTTTCTCGGGAACTTCAAAATCCAATGGTACCGATGGAGATCGGTTGATCAAGTAACAAGCGGCTCGACGCTTCTCCCCGAATGGCTTTGGCGGCTTAGCCATACGAGCATGCTCCGAACACGTTCCATAATTGTTCGGTTCATTCTTTCAGCTATACCGTTGTGTTGAGGGGTGCGTGGGACCGTCTTCTCATGTCGAATGCCATATGATCTGCAATAGGCATTGAACGCCCGGAGGAGTATTCACCTCCATTGTCGGATCGAAGACACTTCAACTTCTCTCCCGTCTCACGTTCTACCATGACATGGAACAGTTTGAAGTAATCAAATACCTGGTCCTTCGTCCGCAAAGATACACCCACACCTTTCGAGAAGCATCATCGATGAACGTCGAGAAAAGTATCGGTTGCCGCCGAGTGATTCAACCTCCAAGGGACCGCAAACATCAGAGTGTACCAGACTGAGCATCTCTGATCTTCTCGTTGAAGAGGAATTAAACGAGACTCTATGCTGCTTACCAAACAAACAATGATTGCAAGGATCCAGTGCAGCGTCCTTGTCTACATTGATAAGCTCCTTCTTTACTAGGGTAGACAACCCTTTCTCACTCATGTGGCCGAGTCTCTGGTGCCACAGATTTTGTGACGCCTCCTTTTCTGCAACGTTGAGGCTGTCAGTGCATATCTTCACATGAGTCTTGTATAGCGTGCCACAAATATGTCCTCGAGCGACTATCATAGCGCCTTTTGACAACTTCCATGTGCCTTTACCGAAGTGACTATCATAGCCCCGTTTGTCAAGAACTATTCCCGACAATAGATTCAGCCGAAGGTCTCCGCACATGGCGGACATCCTTCAAAGTGATTGTGCTCCGGAACTTGTCTTTATCTGAACATCACCAATTCCGACAATCCCTGCGAAACTGGAATTTCCCATTTTCACAGCTCCAAAGTCACCGGCTTTGTATGTTGTGAAGTATTCCTTGTATGGAGTCACGTGGTAGGACGCTGCAGATCTACCACCCATTCCGTGTCTTCTCGTGAGACGTGAAGGCATGTCTCATCTTGGGTTGAACAATAAGCTACATCACCAGAGATAGTAACTAATGTTTCTCCACCCTTGTTCTTCGGCCGCGAACCGCTTCCGGTCTTGCTCCTTTTTCCATTTGTAGCAGTTCTTTCTTCATATGTCCTTCTAATCCACAATGATGGCGGTTATAAGATGGTTTTCTACCATCAATGGACCTGCCCCTGCTCTTGCTTCTGCCTCTCGATTTGTTATTACTCTTCTTTTGTTGCCTCCCCCTGTTCTCTGTGACAAGGGCATGGGTCTGATCTGTGCCCATGTCCTTTCTCCTTGCTTCTTCACTGAATAGGGCATCCTTGACCATTGACATGGTAAGTTTGCCATTTGGGGCTGAGTCTTTGAGTGACACGACCAGCGTTTCCCAACTATCGGAAGGGAACGAGTAGTAGCAACGCCGAACTTCATCGCCAAGTGGCATCTCTACGACGACAACCGGTTGACCAAGCTCGGAACTCACCGGTATGCTCTCGGCAATCGAAGTTCCACTTTTAAGCTTCATGTTGACTAAACGCCTCATCAACAGAGCTTTATTCCGAGCGGTCTTGGCCTGGTACATATCCTCCAACTTTTTCCGAGGGCATATGCGTCTGTTTCTTGTGCAACATGGTGGAAGACACTATGATCAATCCATTGACGGATTTGACCAATAGTTTTTCGATTTGATTTCTTCCACTCTAACTCCTTGGCGGGATCGGATTTTTACCCATCAATTCTATGGGATCAAACAAATCTTTACAAACTTAGGAGATCTTCCATCCGAGGTCTCCACAGCGTGTAATTTGTGGCGAAGCGTAATCATTGCTCCGAAAGATGATGTTGACTCTTCCGTGGACATTATCACCTTACAAATAATTTTTCAACACGATCGGGTTGAATCTTTAAAAATGGAGCTCACCGTTACGTCTGGAACGGTCAAAAAAATGGAATTGACACTACGGGGTCAAAATTCCACTCTAGGGGCAAAACAGCAATTTCGAAAACTTTGAGGACCAAACTGCAATTTTCGGAAGATCGGGGTCAAACTGGAATTTCGAAAAGATCGAGGGTCAATATGAAATTTCCGAATATTTGGGGACCAAACTGAAATTTTAAAAAATTTGAGGGGTCTTTCTTCAATTTCCGAAAAAACTGCAAATTCCGGTGAGGAACAGTATTTCCGTCGTCTTCTCCGGGGAACTCCGGTGAACAGTGTCGTCTTCTCCGTGAACTCCGGCAGGTTGACCAAACTTTGACCGTGATTTCCGGGCTCGTTTGAACTCCGATTAGGTCGCCGTTTGGTGCGTTGGACTCGTGTCGATGAGACGAATCCAATGGTGCACTCAGAATTGGATTTTGAGTAAAACTCAGAAAACCCAAATTCGTCCGGTGAACCAAAAACTCAACCAACACCTCCAACTGCGCTCGATACCACTTGTTGGACTTTCCTTGATCAACTGGGCATTGGTAAACATGAATTTGAGAGAAAATAACCTCTATTACTCACAAGAATAGATTACAAAACTCATATAAAAAAAAAACTCTCAAACAAGGATCACTCTCTGGATCACTCTTGTTCTCACTCTTCTTGGTGATGAACACCGATTTTCGAGATCTTTACAAATGAGGATCCACCTCTATTTATAGTATGAGTTTTGGGGTAGGTGAGGTGTGAACAAGGGGTGGTTGGTGGAGGCAGCTTCAACAAAATGGGTGGTTGGTGGAGAACGTTGAACAAATAGTGGGCTAATATTCAAAAACCTTCTGGAGGGTGGCTGGAAGTCTTCAAAGAAGGAATGTAGTCATCAAAAGTTAAAATAACAAGTGAGCATTATGTATGTCACTTTTAACATCAGAACTTATTGCACTTTGAGTGCTACACGGTGACTAACTTGCTTCTCTGCTCCAATGGAGGGTATGATGGAATTATTGTTCAGAGATGCAAGAGGCTTGAGCATGTGACCATGTGCTTGTTTCTTCTTTCTTTTTTGTCTGTCCAGTATCAAAAAAAAAAAAACTCATTTATTGAGAGATTTTTTGATAATTATATTTATTTCTTAATTAAATCATATTCTTCAAAAACAATTCCTTATTATACTATTATGGTGTGTCATTTACACTTTTCCTGGTGCAGTGGATTTTCATAAAGTTTTGACAGCTACCGGAAATAAATGGCCTCTGTTTATTTCTTTTTTCAAAACCAACATTTTGTTTTTAAAGGGGGGAAAAAAAGAATTTGCTCCGAAAGCTCTTTCCAATAAGTTGTTAAAAAGTTTGGGCAAAAAAAAAAAAAAAAAAAGTTGTTAAAAAGACATACATTTGTTTTGAAAACTAAAGAATCAAAAAAAAATTTGTGTTTTTTATTTTTGTTTTTTCTATTAGTTTTTGAGGTTCTCATTTGTCCACTATCATCACCACACTATCAATGCCGACCACCACCAACGGCATCTCTGCCACTTCATTGTCAACTGCTGTTACCACCTCGTCACTTCAAAAATAGGTTTTTACAAAAAAAACAAGTATCATTATGCATTGAAATTTCCCCCTTTCTTTAATAATCCTCATCTGCGTTCGGGCGGGCTGCCTTGGACTTGGTCTGCAATTATTTTGTACGTGTGCTCAATGCTTGTGCGGTTCGGTTATTTATAAACTAATAAAACTTTGCAAATCAACGTGTGACCGGGCTGGGTTCGATTCTTGATATAATTAATTAATTAATTAATTATAATACACAGATACACCTAATTAATTAACAATATGACTGGGGAAATATCTATTATGGTATCGTCATTCTTTTGATAATTCCTGTTTGAAGTCAAATTTGAGCGCCCTATAATTTCCCTCAGGCCCAAAGGCTCCCTCCTCTATATATAATCTATATAGATGTACGTACACATCTTACCTATATAAAAGCAGAGCAGTAAGCGGTTCTTTGTTTGACACCTGTCCTTCTTATTCTACCAACTGCGCCAAAATAACTCCCTTTACTTATTATTTTTAATTTTTAATTTATAATTCATGACTACACTTTCTTTGCATTTGACACCTGTCTTCTTTGTTTTACTATCTGTCAAAGTAACACTATTTACTTATTATTTTTAATTCTTAATTTTTTAATTTATGCATACAATTTCTTGGAATAAATATCTCTATCAACTCTCTTAATTATCCCCTTTGTTAGATTAACTGATAAGGTAACTCCCTTCATTTGATTTTCCACACTTTCTCTCTAATATTTTAAAATATTTTGTAACAATTTTCCTTTTATCTCTCCTTATATCTGGTATCTTTTTTTGTTAATATTTTAATTACGTCTTTGTTTATCCTCCTTATATTTGGTATCTTTTTTCGTCAATATTTTAATTATGTCTTTGTTTTATATTCTACCTTTTGAATTACATATTTTAAAACTTTTTGGAACCAACCATCATTCTCCCTCTCTTTATATATGAACTATTTTGTGAATAAATAAATTTTGGTGTCTCCCCTGATTTCAAATATTAAACACATTCTCTTAATATTTGAACTACTTTGTCGATAAATACATTAACAAAAGTAGAGCAGTAACCGATACATCAGCAAAATGATAAGCTCAAAACACTAAAATAAAAAATAAAAAAGCAAAGTAGTTATGAAAGAGTGATAATGGGGAAAGTAGTTCCACATTATTTTACCAATCTTATTTTTTCCTCAATAATAATTAAATATATTTTTTTTTATCAATAACTACATTTGAATTTACGGTTTTTTCATGTTTTAATCTTCAAAGTTTATTTAGTCAAAATTTATTTCGTAAAACAACAAGCAGATATATAAGATGTAGTTAGAGAAATTATAGGGATTCAAATTCCAAATAAATTAATTAAGATAATTCCTTATTTATTTGTCTTCCTATATAAGTTAACTTTTATTTTGAATGACCAATCTTCAAAGTTTATTTAGTAAAACAATTAGCAGATATATGAGATGTAGTTAGAGATAATATAAGGATTCAGATTCTAAATAAATTAACTAAGTTAATTCCTTATTTATTTGTCTTCTTATATAAGTAAATTTTAATTTGGCTATATATATATATATATATAGAGAGAGAGAGATTTCTTTGGAAGTTGGCATCTTCATGTTGTCGTGCGCACACCCTAATTCCCCAACGTGTTAGTGGACGTCGTGTGCACACCGGTCGGATAGGGATCGTGATGTTATTATGGTGGGAGTGGCCGCGGTAGTTATGTCGCATGCTATAAATAATGGGTTGCGCTCCGGATTTTTGCTCTGCATTCTATGTCTTCACTCATAATCTTTAGTATCAAATCGTCAAACAGGCTATCTCTACTTTTTCCTCACCTTTTTTGGTTTTCATCTTATTAATATTGGCTTTGCATTGCATCCCTTAATACATTACTCATATCTTCTGATATCTTTTATTTGTGTTTCCATCTTCATCGATGTTTTCTAAATGATTTTTTTTTGCCTTTTGTGTACCCATCTTCATCGGAAATTTGGATTGCATTACTTAAATTCATAGCTTTTTCTCATTTTATATTCTTGGTGACACATATTCATATTTATGCATCAGTTGTTTGTTTCTGTTTGTGTTGCCATTAGCGTGTAGACCCTTATCAAGGGTGATGTAAGTCGGTGAGTTCTTCCTCTATATTTCTCTCCTTCCTTTGTCTCTTAAGTTGGACAGGGAACTTGACTTGATGCAGAGCACAAATTATTGAAGTTTGAACAGGGTCTTAAATAAGTGAAACCTGATCTTTGAAAGAGAAGCACGCAGGGAATTCCGAAAGAAAATGTATACCAGAATGAATAAACTCAAGCAGATTTGAGTTAGAACATAGAGATGAACAATCAACTCATAAAGGAGGAAATGCAATTTAGGAAGGGATATCATATGAATATGAAGAACAGTTGGTTGGTTGCAGTTTCATGCATGTTAGCTTCTGACCATCTTCAGGCTGGAAGTTGTTAATTACTATTTTTTTTTTCATTGACTGATATCTCTCTCCATGTAAGTTGTTGGTGTTTTTCAACCATGTTTTTTCCCCTCCATCTACTTCTCGATTTCTTAACTCATTAATGATTTTGCCTCTTCATTTTGTTCACCCAATGGGATTCTATGATAGCCAATATGGTGAATAGGAATATGTAATAAGCCACTTATAGGAGATAACATTTGTAGCCCATGATGGATCTATGATATGTCGGCAAGTGGTTTACATATTTCATTAAAAATAATTACAAGTATCATAGATTCAAAAATTATAATTGAAACATGTGGACGTGAACTTAAAATTAAAGATAAATTAGAGATTGGCAAATAATAAAAAAAAAAAACTTCAGAATCAACCTGAAATGCAAAGTTTCATCCTTAAAAAATTTAAGGAAGTCGACATCAATAGTATTTACAATGAATTTGTAATCATTATATATGAACTTATATTTCCATATTTCATTATATGGAAAAAATTTATATTTTGAAGTTTTCTAGAAAATTAATGAATTTTTTTAGTCTTTACAAGAATTTATAAAATTTTCAATATGATAATATAGTGATAAATACAATTAGTAACACTACAGCAAAACAATATAAATTATTGTTTTACTAGACTTGTACCCGTGCACGCACGGGGCCTATGCTAGTTATGTCTAATACTTCAATCAACGATGGAAGTGCTGCAAACATCCATTCTTACCGTCTTCTTCCTAGTTTTCATGAATGGGGTTCTCTCTCCTCCTCCAGATGACCCCGTCCAGTGCACTTCCGGCAACAGAAACTGCACCATCACAAACGCTTATGGCGTCTTCCCTGATCGGAGCACTTGCCGAGCATCCCAAGTACTGTACCCAACCACCGAGCAAGAGCTTGTTTCCATGGTGGCTTCTGCTTCAAAGTCCAACACAAAAGTGAAAGCAGCGACCAGATATTCCCACAGCATCCCCATGCTTGCTTGTCCCCGGAGGCCAAGACGGCATCATCGTAAGCACCAACAAGCTCAAGTGCTCAACCATGTAGTGAACGTTGATGTGGAGAGAAGAAGGATAACGGTGGAGAGTGGCGTGCTTCTGAGAGACCTGATCAATGAAGCTGCCAAGAATGGGTTGGCTTTGCCGACTACGCCGTCCTGGTGGGGAATAACGGTGGGGGGTCTCTTGGCGACGGGGCTCACGGCGGCTCGCGTGGGGAAAGGGAAGTGCGGTGCATGAGTATGTGGTGTCGATGAGGATTGTGACGCCGGCCACGGCGGAAGAAGGGTATGCCAAGGTGAGAAGCCTAACTGAGTTAGATGAAGAACTTGATCTTGCCAAGGTTTCGGTTGGCGTTCTTGGGATTGTTTCTCATGTATGTCATAATACTCTCTTTGGTCGTTATTAATATGCACCAAAATCAATTCCCTAAATATATTTTATATTAAGTATAATAAAACAGTAATATTATACCAAGTTAGACTTTTGAACATATAAACAATTAAGGATTTGGTGGTTGAAACAAAATAAATAAAAATATAGGGAGGCTTTTGACCATATGTCAGTTATGTATTTTGGTGGTTATAATATGCAGGTAACGTTACAATTAGAACCCTTGTTTAAGAGAAGGCTTACGTACGTGATCAAACTATATTTTTAGATGATTTTTTATAATTAAATTGGGATTCTTAATGTATTTTTTGGGACATTATTGTATGATTAAGCATTAATTTGAGTTAGGGACATTTGATTTGAATTAAGTGAAATTAGGGGCAAAATTGTCATAATTTATTAATTATTCATGCAAATGATTTTTTAGGCTTTTAATGCTACATTGTGCTTAATCTTGTGTTGTAGGTATTTTGGAAGAAAATTGAAGAATTTGGAAAAAATGTCAATTGGGTCAAAATTAATATATTTTTGAAGACTGGGAAAAGTACAAGAAAGAGCCCAACAATTTCTGGGAATTGCAAATCAAGAAAGAAAGAGTTAGAAATCAATTACAGGGAAGGACCCAAATATTTTGGAAATTTTAGTTCTGCTCTACAAATAATTTGAAAGTTCTCACTTTGGTCCCTCTGCAATACTTTTGAAAGTTTCGCTTAGGTCCCTCGTGAAACTATGCGTTTTGATCAATTAGGTTTTACTCATTGTTCAGACTTGAGACGCGTGAGAAGAGAGCTGGGGGATATTAAATTCTGATTCAGCGCCGCGAACAGAGGGACATCATCATCTTCGGAGACGCGACTCCAGGCCTCATATCTTCGACCTTCCCTCATCCTTCTTCTTCCTGGGTCGCCGGCGGCCAGTCTTCATCTTCTTCACCATTTCCGCCGGCGACCACCACCACCACCTTGACCCAGAGACGAAAACAGAACAGAGGTCCAGCGAGCTTGGGTCTGGAAGTAGAGCGTGAGACGAGAGAGGGAGCTTGAGAGGAGAAGGAAAGAGACGGACAGCTACCACCACCGTCGAAGACGTCTTTCACCGTTACCGGCGTCGCTGATTCGCCGGAAAAACTCGCATCACCATCACCATCGGTCCTTCTCTGTGTTTCCAGATTACGGCGACTTTCCATAGAGCTTCACTTCGACTCCACGCAGCTGAACCAATCGATCCACTTCCACCCTTCATCATCCTCTTCTCCAACAACCATCATCCACCACTCTTCCATATTTTTAGTTTAATCTGTCTGTGGCTTTCTTTGTTGATTTTTTAGAGCTGGAGTTGAAGCAATGAGACACTGAGTTCATTGTCTTTTGGAGGTGGATTAAGTGGCAGGAGTTTTCAGAGCTTAAATAATAGTGGAGTTTATTTTATTTCAATTTATTTTCGCGATTTACATTTTAATTTCCTAGTTTTAGGAATTTTGTTTTGTAATGCTGAGACTTAGTTTATCCGTTTGGAAAACTTTGTGGATTGAACCTATGTGATTGGATTGAATTTTGTGGTTTGATGAATTTATAAATTTGTATTTCCCTATTGATTCAGTGAAATTGTGCTTTCTACGTGGTATTGTTAGATAATATGATTGAATTGGATTAATTGAGTGGCGTGGTATCGCATTCTTGTTAAGAGGAAGCAAACTACATTAATTTAATCTTAATCACACACTAAGTGGTTTTTAACAATATCTCATGAGGTAGTAGTTCGCTACGGTAGTAGGAGCTATTATTAATTGAGAATATTGGACTCAAATGGTATCTTGGGGTTTTTCATCTAGACTTAGTGAAAATTTACTCCTATATTTAATTAAACTGTGATTGTCACTACTCCATTTCCAAGAGCATCCGTACTTATTTTCATACTCCATTATATTTTATTAAAAATACCAAAAATAATAGTTTAGCATTTAATTTAATTGCATTCTTATTTTACTTTATTAATTTGAAAATCCAAAACCAATTTTCCCCTTGTTTTAATTGCATTTGCATGTCATTTAGATTACTTAAGATTCAATAAAAGGCTCCTCGAGAGAGAGAACGATCCTAGGGTTGACTATACGCAATCCTTAATTTATTTTTGATTGTGGACCCCAAGGCTAAAGACAAAAAAGCCCTCATCAAATGCGTACGTAATGAAGAAGGATTCAGATTTAGGAGAGGAATTGATTAGATTTGGGAAAGAGCACGAGTTTGGTGAGGTAAATTGGCTTCCGACACAAAAGAAGGCTCTCTACAGAGTTGACGATCGAGTTCCCATGAATCTCTCTGGAAATGGACTCTATGATTCCTTTGCATTTCGTGCCTATCCCTCTGCTCAATTAGCTTCTTCCAGAGCCACAGGTTCACTATATATACATATCTTCTCTTTTATTCATTTTCTTAGTTAATCTATCTATCTATTTTGAGTGCAAGTGAGGAAACTAAGGAGAATTAAGTTAAATTTTCTGTAACAGTATTAAGAAAAGTGATTAGAATAAAGAAATAAAAACAATCAAGATGGAGAATCATATCTCTTATTGGAGCAACATACTCATATAAGAATTGTAATCCACTTGGTTATCACTAATCTACCTCACTTGGAGGTGATTAACCAGTCCTACTTGGGGACTCCTCTCTCTTATGAGAGAACCAAGTTATCTCTCCTAATGTGGTGAGGATTTCACAATTCTATCACACCCGGAACAACACATTAGAGCATTTTATTTAGAGGAACCCATTTTGGTATCTATCCTTTTGATAGGCACCACGAGCTCATCTTATATAAACCAATCAGATGAGATATGGACAATCCGGATTTAATGTATTTTTACTGATGATTTTTAAAGAAAAAATTATTTTTTGAAAAATGTTAATTAAGAGATTCTCTATCTATTAAAATATTTTTTCAAAAAGATAAAAATTAAATATGGATGATCTAAATGAGACGAGCTCATGATAGATAGGCACAAAAACTGTTTCTTTATATGCAACCTAACTCAACTATCTAATGACAATTTTAACCTTTATAACAAACAGAGGAACATAAAGAAGCAACAAGGGGAAATTGACCAAAATAAGGTTGAAAAAATATATTTACCGGATTAAAGCATATTGAAAACATTTTACTAAAGTAATGCAGTTAGTGGCGCATGACAAAATCACGGGACTAATGGCACAAAAGAGGTTCACGCCACTGACACATACTGACAAATTTTGTGTCAGTGGCGTGGAAAACATACACGCCACCTGGTGACTAGGTGGCATAGAAAACATCCACGCCACCTGGGCATGGATAAATGGGAATCAGACCCACTAAGTGGGTCTGATCCCATATATATATATAAAATTAAATTAAATTAAAATTAAATATAATATTAATATTAAAAAAATTAATATTAATATAATAATGATAAATGATAAAAAAAAAGTGGAATAATTTAAAAAGCTCTACTTCATTTAATTTGAAGTCAAAAGAAAGAAAGTATGAAATTTGAAATAACTCATTAAGAACGCCTTTTAAAAGATTACGCGTACAATTTGGTTATAATAACAGATCCCAATAAAAAGGGATCTATATATTTGTTATACACCTACAATTTGGTTATAACAACAGTATTGATTTTGGGATCTGTATAAAAAAGTGTACCGCGTAAAAGTTTTTCTAATAAGTTATGAAACTACACCTACCAAATTGTTGTTATAACCAAATTGTAGGTGTATAACAAATATATAGATCCCTCTTCATTGGGATATGTTATTATAACAAAATTGTACAAATGAATCTTTTAAAAGACGTTCTTAATAAGTTATTTCAAATTCCCATACTTTCTTTCTTTTGACTTCAAATTAAATGAAGTAGAGCTTTTTAAATTATTCAATTTTTTTATCATTTATTATTATTATATTAATATTAATTTTTTTCATTTTTTTTTTATATTAATATTATATTTAATATTAATTTAATTATATATATATATATATATATGACCCACTTAGTATATATTCCCATTTATCCATGCCTAGGTGGCGTGGATGTTTTCCACGCCACTGACACAAAATTTGTCGCAAAATTTGTCGCCATGTCATGCGTGAATCTTTTTTTGTCGCCATTGGTTCCTGTCTCACAACGCGCACTAACTACATTACTTTAGTAAAATGTTTCCAATCTGCTTTAATCCGGTAAATTTTGTTTTTTTCCAACCTTATTTTGGTCCATTTCCCAGCAACAAGGGACGCCAATGGAATATGCCGTAGTGCACAGTTGGCGACCAAGACATCTGAGACATCTGCTTATGGCTTAGCTAACAACGGTAACTATATTTTAATTTTCTCATTTTCTACTCGCGCATTTTCGCAAACAATATATCTACACCTTTTTCTTCGTCCATGGTTGATTTAACCAACATTAATATCAAAACTTACTAGTTTCTTTATGCATAAATAGGTACAATCTTTACTGGGTACCCAGTGATTGGACAAAACAATCGCATGGAATCATCAGGGTCATGCCTAGAAAGTAAACAAGACGCATTGCTCACTATATGCCCCTGGGATTCAAGACTCCAACTTGTGTTCAATTACGAAACAGCCTTCAGTGTCTCATTGTCTAAAGTTCCAAGCTTCATCAAAGATGTGGAGAAGCTAGTTGAATTAGAGCCACAAGCACTGTGTGAATTAGAGATCAATAACGGCATCCTTATGCGCTATATCAAAGCTTCAAGTGCTTACCTGGGAAAAACAGAGGATGCTCTAGATTTTGATTTTATATATTACAGAAGCAAGGATCCTCTGACTCCTAGGCTTTTTGAGGGCATTCTTGAGGAGATTGAGCAGATAGGTCTGTTCAAATATGGAGGCTTACCTCACTGGGGAAAGAACAGGAACTTAGCATTTAAAGAAGTGATCAATAAGTATCCAAATGCAAACAAATTTTGAAGTGTGAAAAGAGAGTATGATCCACAAGGGATTTTCTCTAACGAGTGGACAGATCGAATTTTAGGATTAAGAAAAGATGTGACAACGATATTGAAAGATGGGTGTGCTCTTGAAGGTTTGTGCATTTGCTCAGAAGATCGTCACTGTGCTCCAGCCAAAAAATATTATTGTAGACCTGGGAAGGTTTATAAAGAAGCTAGGGTTTGTGCTTTCGAAGGCTGAGATTAATTTGAAGGAAAAGGCTTTTGATCGGTTTCGGAAGGATGCTTACAAATCAAAAGGTTTTTCGTAGGGTGATTTTTTTTTATATTTAAGATGCTCTGCATAATCTTTTATCTGTAAAATAAGGCAATATTATTTGTCATTTCTAGTAAACGGTGTTAATTTCACAAAACAACTATGTTGGCCCGTTGTTGTTTTTTTTTTGTTTTTTTTTGTTTTTAATACTAAAAAGTTTTGATGAGTTGGGTCTTGAAAGTTTATCAAAGTAGGACATGTCTTTGATTTTAAAGAACACTAACAAAAGCATTTTTTTTTAATAATAACTTACAAAGGTGTTTCTATATCCTCTACTAACAATCTCTTCACATGGTAACAAAATTTGAAATCACAGACTTTGTGTGTTATCAGGAATCGGCTTTGGTCCTTGTCAAGGACCGTCCGCTGCGGAGCTTATACGTCGACGTATAAGCCGCCGCACACACAAATGGTCCGTCATGCTTGTGTGTGTGGCGGCTTATACGTCGACGTATAAGCCGTAACGGATGGTCTTTGACAAGGACCAAAGCCGCATCCGTGTTATCAGGCAACTACTTACTAATTATACCAACCTTTTGTTAATATTATCTCAGTCTCCTTAATTTATAATGCGAGTTGGTACTTTTAGTTTGATGCTATTTTCTTAATCATAGTTCCTAAAAATTGCAATTGCTTGGTATAAGTTGAAAGTAATGCAGGTTTTTCTTTATGAAAGTAACAAAATCAATAATATACTACCTCCTGGTTAATTATAAGACCTAATTGACTTTTTATGGAGAGATTAAGGAAGCTAAATAAGTTACTTAATCATTTCATATGTTGTGTTTTCTTAAATTATATATTAGTTTATTGGTCAAATTATTTAGTTTGAAGAAGAAAAAATACTCTATGCTAATTTAATTAGCTTCCTTAATCTCTCCAAAAAAAGTTAATTAGGTCTTATAATTAGGACTGGAGGGAGTAATTGTTATGGATGATAAAGCACAACTAGCATAATAGTGTCCTTGCTTATTCATCCTCAAGAAAATCACTCCCCAAAGTAGTATAATTCACTGCTAGTTTGTGTCATCAATTTTATATGTCATAAATAGTATAATTTCTGCTTGAAATAAAATTCCATACAAAGTAGGCCTAAAGTCTAGTTGTGAGAGGATGAGGATGTAGTATATGTGAAAGAGAATTATTACAGTTATAAATTAATTATACCAGTCGTAAGCTTGGGGTTTGGTTCCACTGTGTTGCTAATAAGGGAAGGAAGTAATGGCATGGAGCAGTACATTTATGAGCGGACGTTGCATCTTTTTGTGATAAAGACGAGCACTGTATGAAAAACTCAAAAAAAAATAAATCTGCCAAAGATGAAAAACTAAAATTTAACAAGATTAAGCCTCTGCTTAGTCGGATTGGTCAATTTTTTTCATTATGGAATGCGTTGATTGAGTTGTGGTTAATAGTGGTCAAAATACTTACTACTTCTCCTTAATATAAAATATATTTGGGGAGTTGATCTTGGTTATAAATATAAGACATATTATTGATGCTCATTTAACAATAAATAAGAAGAAAATGGAACGAGGGAATTGAAAAAGATGATTAAAATATTTTAAAAGATATATATCATGTTAACTAATTTAACTAACGTTTTTAATCTAATTAAATTAGAAAAATTTATCTTTTATTAAAGACATGAGGAGTAACACACAAAGTCAAGAGTCTAAAGCACAATACTGAGGAATGGTATATTGGGAAGATATACATATATGTACACACATTCTCTTATTGCTAACTTTCTCACACACACAGATCATCTCCTATCATTCAATCCAAATCGTTGATATGACTTATTAGGTTTTCAATAAATTGACAAAAAAATCAAATGTTGAGAATAAAATTAATGATGTTGTTGATGTGGGACCAAAACCAACTCTCAAATGCTTGCCTTATAATATGACATTTTTTATATCAATTAAATTAGAAAAATTTATCTTTTATTAAAGACATGAGGAGTAACACACAAAGTCAAGAGTCTAAAGCACAATACTGATGGTTAAAGTTCTCCTATCATTCAATCCAAATCGATAAATAAATTATATCGAAAACGCCAATAAGAGAATCCGGACCTGGTATATTTGTCGTTTGTGAGATGTTAAATAGGCGGATGAAAAGTTTGTGAGGAATTGGACTTTAGTACGATGCAACGCATTCAATTTTCACGCGTCGTCTTTCCTAAATCAGAACACTGAGAAAGTAAAAGCAAAAGCATCTTCCTATGAGAAAAAAGAGGAATTTTAATTGGATCCTAAAAGATATTCTCATAAGTGAGTTTTCTCAGTTCTTAGAGATCCATCCATGATATTGATTTGTACTTCTCTGTTGTACATCCCATATGCAAAAACAGAGTGTTGCATATTTTTGTTGATAAAAATAGGAAGCGTTCAATAGTGTATTTTTGCATTTATGACTTTCTCTGGATGAAGACACCTTCTTCATAAAATAAAAAAGGAAACATACAATTTTGATCCGAATAATTTGAATTCAAGCTGAGATGTTCACGCTCATATTTCAGAGATGAGCACTGAATCCATTCTCGTGGAAAATTTCATACCAAGTTAATATGATTAGAAGTTGCAACTTACACATCCATGAATTTTTACGTTATAATGAGTTTACATCATTGGCCAAAAATAATATGAATTTACATCCTAATGGAAGACAAACTACCAGTGACTTAATTTTTTAAAATATATTATCAGTGACTTAATTGACGACAATGAACTTTTTTATTTAGATCATTGTATGCCTTCATGATGGGCTTGGCTCCAAAGCCCAGCCGAATAAGAAAATAAAGAAAGTCAAAATAGAAAGACCCGCCCAGGATCCGGCCCAATATTCGTTAGATCGGGAGACAACCCACGATGCCAGTTATGGACCCAGATGAATGATTTTGAAAATTGGGAATGCTAATGTTAGGGGTGTGTATGATGTCCACTGCCCTGTCCGTCTGCCCGCGCCCAACGAAAAATCGTCCCGCTCCCAATTTAAGAAAAAGAAGTTCGAAAAAAAATTGGGACAACCGGGTTGGGCATTTTTATGGGCAGGCGGGCACCGGCAAGGTATCTTCGCCCGCCCATTTACCGCAAGAAGATAGTGTATATAATATATATTTTTTTAATAGAATAAAAAAATATTTTATATTTTGCTTTCACATGTAAATGATGTAATAAACTAATAATATGTTTTCTTTGTTGCTTTCTTATAGGTGATTCCATATGCTTCATCCTTTTGACAATTTGGAGCCTTGATGCAAACTCTAGGAGTATTAGATGTCTATAAGGCTTTAATTGCACTTTTTTGATGCTTTGTATTTAATGAATTATGAATTTTATTTAATATTTCAGTGATGGATATTTGACTAGTTGTTATTTTGTTAAGACATATGATTGTCTTTTTAATTTTAAAACTTAAGTTGTAGACTTATATCTGAATATTTCGAAGTTTAGAATTATGGATTTCATTTGAAGTTTGCAATATTGTTTATTAGGTATGACTAAAGCTATTTTTTTCACACAAATAAGTGTCGCAAGGGTTACATGGATCGCCACTGCAGGCGGGATGGGCTACCCTGCCTAGCCCATGATTGCCCTGCCCACAAATTTTAGGGCTTCTATCGGGCAGGGCCGGGCACTGGGCTGCGTTTTGCTGCCCAATGATCTCTTGGGCAGGGCATCGGGCAAGAGTCTCGCCCTGTGATGCCCTGCCCATGAACACCCCTAGCTAATGTAAGTGACAATTTCTTCCAGGGTAAATTTTTTTTTTTTTTTTCAGAAGTGTGATTACCATCAAGTGTCTTTTTTAGATATAAAAGTGACTATATGGTAACAAAAATAGAGTAAAAGTTACATATTTCTTTACTTTATTTTAGTGGGGCTCACAGTCACTTTAATGGAATATGTGACTTTTATTCTATTTTTGTAACCACATAGTTACTTTTACACCTAAAAAAATCATTTAGTGTTAGATGTACATTTAGTAGGTTTAATTCATATATACCGGAACTTGTTAATTTAAACTAGTCATATAATTAACTCTTGTGAGGACAAAATATATAAATATATAGATATAAGAATATGACTTTTAAAAATATTTTGCATTGGATAAAACAAAAACGTCAAATCTTGCAAATTTAAAAATATATTAAAATGATCAATTTGAAGACTGTGAATGTGGTGGCTGAAGGCGGCCGGCTGAGTGGAATACTAATAATACAATAATAGAACGTTGACCAAGTGCTTATTTTTGTTATCAATGACTAAGTGCTTATTCGAGAAACACTGAAATTTCTTTAAAAAGAGTCATTTTACAATTCAAAATAAAAACTATTTTCTTTCTATACTTACCCTATACTTATCTTATATACCATAAAACTCTTCTAATAAAGATAATCCAGACAGGCACCAAATATTCTAAATTATTGTTACAACTTTGGTATATCCTCTATTCTCAATCATCTCACAAGCAACTCTTCGTAATAATTTTAAGATTAAAGTATCTTTTAGTCGGCTTTAAGTTTATATGAGGATCTTTTAGTCCTTAACTTTATAAAGTAAACTTTTAGTCCTATAATTCTAACACCGTTAATTTTGCTAACGGAAAATTCAAACTCAAGTGATAATAATGTAATTTTAAATTATGATTGTGTAATTAAATACTATTAAACTTAAATTAAAAATATGGTAAATTAAAAATATATAAAATTTGTGTAATTAAATGTTATTAATCATTACTTTGAGTTAATACGTCGCCAAATTCCGTTAGCAATATTAACGGTGTTAATTTTGGGACCAAAGATATTTTT
Organism: Acacia melanoxylon; assembly: GCA_019022615.1. Lineage (NCBI taxonomy): Eukaryota > Viridiplantae > Streptophyta > Magnoliopsida > Fabales > Fabaceae > Acacia > Acacia melanoxylon. Next base: position 4,723,749 of record JAFJYJ010000041.1, on the reverse strand, counting down.
ATAAAGTTAAGGAACTAAAAAAAGATGCGCTTGTAAAAACTTAAAAATTTAAAAAAGATATTTTAAATAATTTAAAAATAGGAGATTTTTAATTCACGTACGATTTAATTTTCCTCTCAAGCAGCCTTGCACTTTGACTATATGGGTAATGTTTTTGCCCGCTGCTTATTTATACTTACTCCCTCAAATTCTAATTATAAGAATATTTTTTGTAATGCAATTTGTACTATAAAAGTATTCCTATAATTAGGACCGGAGGTAGCATAAAACTTTGCTAGTTAACGTTAACATGTGTGAACAGGCTGGCTTTGATTCTTGATCATATATATATTGTAATCCACCCATATACCTAACAATAACAATATGAGTGATAATACTTTCACTCGGACATCTATACATTTGAAGTCAAATTTCAATGCGCTCTATAATATCTCTCTCAGGTCCAAAATCTTCCAGCTCAAAAATTTTATACATGTACACATAATCTAATCATTTACTGCACTGGAGAAGTTTCAATCAACGATGAAACTGTTGGTGCCAGCATTTAAATTGTCACACAATTCAATGGATCTTCCAAATCCTCCTAGTGGGAAACTGCTTCAAACACCCATTCTCATCATCATCTTCTTAGTTTTGGTAAATGGGGTTTTTTCGTCTCCTCCGGGTGACCCCATCCAGTGCACTTCCGGCAACAAGACCTGCACGATCACAAACGCTTACGGCGCCTTCAATGACCGGAGCATTTGCCGAGCATCCCGAGTACTGTCACCAACCACCGAGCAAGAGCTTATTTCAATGGTGGCTTCGGCTTCAAAATCCAAGACAAAAGTCAAAGCGGCGACCAGATATTCCCACAGCATCCCCACGCTTGCTTGCCCTGGAGGCCAAGAAGGGATCATCATAAGCACCAACAAACTCAACCGTATAGTGAAGGTTGATGTGAAGAACAGAAGGATGACGGTGGAGAGTGGCGTCCTTCTGAGAGATCTGATTAATGACGCGGCGGAGAATGGGTTGGCTTTGCCGTATACGCCGTACTGGTGGGGAATCACGGTTGGGGGATTGTTAGCGACGGGGGCTCACGGCAGCTCGCTGTGGCAAAAGGGAGGTGCGGTTCATGAGTATGTGGTTGCGATGAGGATTGTGACGCCGGCCACGGCGGAAGAAGGGTTTGCCAAGGTGAGGAATCTGAGTGAGTCAGATGAAGAACTTGACGCAGCTAAGGTTTCTCTTGGGGTTCTTGGGGTTGTTTCTCAGGTACGTCACTTTTCGTCTTTATCCTCCCAATATTAATTTAAAAATATGATTTACTGCTCTGATCAAATTCATTACTTATTTAATCTTCACCGTTGACATTTCTACTTCATGTGTCTCGCCAAAAGAAGTGATATTGTGCTCCATCTATTTGTGTTTAATGTTGGGAATTTAAGATCCCACCGGACAGAACAATAACAACAAATAAAGGAAATTGATACAAGGATTTTAACGTGGAACAAATCCACAGGCCAAGGCTAGGAAAGATTTTCACTATGTGGTAGAAAATTACAACATCTCTCTAATTATGAAGAAAGAACAATATCACTCTCTCTCAAAATATGAGACTACTCTCTCACAATAAGATAGTCTCTCTTTAACTACCGGAGAGAACAACTCCGTCCCTCTCAGAATTAAGAGAACTCACTTCCAACACTACATCCCTTTAATTACAGGAGAGAACAACCACATCTCTCTCTTTAATTAAGAGAACACCTCACCATAACATCTCTTTAATTATAAGGAGAGAAACAATTACATCTCTCTCTTTAATTAAGAAACATCTCACCACTATTACATCTCTTTAATTACAAGGAGAGAACAACTTCATCTCTCTCTTTAATTAAGAGATCTCATTGTATAGGAGTCATAGAAGACAGAAAAGTAAGTTATTGGATGATTCTCAGAATGAATGACTGAGGCTATATTTATAGCCTCTCAAACCGCCTGGTGTATGCCGCCTATGTGCTTCTCCATCATCAATTCGTTGCATCTTGAAGCTTCATGTTGTTTCCACATTTTCCAGCCATCAAAGTTGACTTTTCAACCTACTGCTACACATAGCTATCATTCTTGACTTTGTGAACCTCCTTCACGTTCATCTTCTTTTCTTTAATTTAGTATTCAACTCAAAATGTATAGCTTATTTATGTAGCCGATTTTGTTGACCTTTCAACCTTTGATTAATTCATCCACACTTTTCCTCTTGCTGCTTCTACTATATTCTTGTTCCTTCTACAACTAATAGAGCTACAAGTCTTCTTTGCTTCTTATTCTTCACGTGATTGAAAAACTCATCTGCAGCTACTACTTGTGCAACTTCACATTCCTTCGTAGCTAAGTCTAGCAATCTCCCGCTTCTTCTTGTAGCATCTTGATGTTTCTTATTGGTGGTGGAACCGGGACAACTCTTGCATTTAATTACTTCAATTAATTATCGAGTGATATGAATTTAAATCATTTACTTGTAAAACCCACCTCAGACAAACAGGGTTTTAACAGGGTTGTTTTTTAGCTTTTTCACTTATACGTAATTGGCGGCTTGAATTTGCAGGTAACGTTACAATTAGAACCCTTGTTTAAGCGACGGCTTACGTACTTGTCGAAGAATGATTCCGATTTGGAAGAGGAATTGCTTCGATTTGGGAAAGAGCACGAATTTGGTGATGTCACGTGGCTTCCGGCACAAAAGAAGGCTTTTTACAGAGTTGATGATCGAGTGCCCATCAATCAAACTGGAAATGGTCTCAATGATCCCTTCGCACTCCGTTCCACTCCCATTGCTCAATTAGCTTCTTCCAGAGCCACAGGTTAACTAAACTTTTTAACTAATTCATTCATAAAATTACTGTAATATTGACTCTGCTAAAAGTATATTTGCATTTTCTGTAACAGAGGAGCTTCAAGAAGCAACAAGGGACGCCAATGGAAAATGCCTTAATGCACAATCAGCTTCTAGGACATCTGAGACATCTGCTTTTGGCTTGACTAACAACGGTACTACTCGTTCTTCTTAATTCCCACTTGAGCATTTTCACAAGCATATTATCTGCACTTTTTTCCTTTCGTCCATACTTGATTTAACCAGCGTCAATAACACAACTTTTGGTTTCTTTATGCATAAATAGGTACAATCTTTACTGGGTACCCAGTGATTGGACCAAACAACCGCATGCAATCATCTGGGTCATGCCTAAATGGTAAAGAAGATGCATTGCTCACCATATGCCCCTACGATTCAAGACTGCAACTTTTGTTCTTTTACGAAACAGCCTTCAGTATCCCCTTGTCCAAAGTTCCAAGCTTTGTCAAAGATGTGAAGAAGCTAGTTGAATTGGAGCCACAAGCACTGTGTGGATTAGAGCTCACTGGAGGCATCCTTTTGCGCTATATCAAAGCTTCAAGTGCTTACCTGGGAAAAACAGGGGATGTGTTGGATTTTGATTTTGTGTATTATAGAAGCAAGGACCCACTGGCTCCTAGGCTTTTTGAGGACATTCTTGAGGAGATTGAACAGATTGGGTTGTTCAAATATGGGGGGTTACCTCACTGGGGAAAGAACAGGAATTTCGCATTCAAAAAAGTGATCAGCAAGTACCCAAATGCAAACAAATTTTTAAGTTGGAAAAGAAAGTATGACCCACAAGGAATTTTTGCTAACGAGTGGACAGATAAGGTTCTAGGTTTACGAGGAGATGTAACAATATTGAGAGATGGGTGTGCTCTTGAAGGTTTGTGTATATGCTCAGAAGATCGTCATTGTTCTCCAACCAATAAATATTATTGTAGGCCTGGGAAGGTTTATAAGCAAGCTAGGATCTGTGCTTTTGAAGGTTAAGAGTGGTCTAAAGAAAAGTTCAAATCAGAATACTTTTTATGACGTGATGTTTTAATGTTAATTATTATCATCTTTTTTGTGGTACGTTGAATGATGTTAATCTTGTCATCTCCTTTCTGATACGTGAGATTATTTTGATAAAAGAAATACATATGATTGTATGTAATATTGGAACGTGACATGGTGTTTCTTTTTAATGTTGGTGTGTTATGTCATATTCAAACACATGACATTATGTATGAGGCATTTTAAGTCTTGACATGATATTTCTAGTTCAATGCTATTTTCTTAAATTTAGCCCCTTTAAATTACAATAGCAAGGTATAAAAATTAGGTAAAATAATAAAAAAGAAATTTTAAAATTCAAAAATCCTAGATCATGTATTTTCCATAAAATAGGTTGTGAATTACTTATCAAGTATAATCATCATCTTATTAATTTTAGGCAATAAACCTGATTTGAAATTTGAAATTTTCAAAGTTTTTTTTTCTGTCATTTTGTAATAAAAAAAAATGTAGGTTTTCATTTTTCACATGTAAATACTAAATACCCACTATATATATATATATACACACACACATATATATATTTGTGAAAACCCACTTTATAATTTTATTTACTAATATCTTTTCTTTTAAGATGTTAAAAAAAAAATTGGAGAATTACATATAAGTCTCAAAGAAAAGAAAAAAGCACAAACAAATCTATTGAAATCATCAAATTAAATTGCATTAAAATCTCATAAGACCCCAGGTGAGATTAATTTAAAGTGAGGAATGATCACTTTACCCTTATTAATTTAAACAACAATGACAAGTCATCAAGTCATTGTTGGCACTGTGACTTGTTATTGTCACTTAGTGACTTATTATTGTCGCTCAATAATATGTCATTGGTTTCTCAATTAAATAAGGGCAAAAGTGAACTTTTCTCAATTTGAAATAATTTCACTCGGGTTACATGGAACACTTCAATATAATTCGAAGATATTAAGGGATCTGCTTGCAATATTTTCTCTTCCTTGATCTTGTACGTAATTGTCCCCAAAAAAAATCTGCAAACCCAACCACTTAGGAATCGATCTAGATACATTACATCCAATCAAGGGTTGGCGTACTGAACACAGCGAAATTGAAATAATTTTTTTTTGATAGGAAAATTGAAATATTTTTTTTAGTACAAGACAAAATAAAAATTGGACTAAGGGCTAGATCATATTCTGGGTTGGCCCAAATATCCTAACAATGAACAGGCCCAATTATCATTTTCTGGTTATGCCCCATATATCCTAACAATGCATATCCGCTATCTCTCAACGCAAAGCATATAGATTGGAGTACATTAAGATGTTTCTGACAACTTACATTTTATTCATTTTTCTATTATTAGATCAAAAAATAATACTCCTCCAATTCTTAATATAAGATATATTGACCTAATTTAATTATATTAAGAAAGTTAGTTGTAGTAGTTAATATGACATGTAATTTTTAAAACACTCTAGCCATCTTTCTTAATTTGTTTATTCTCTTTTCTATTTGATTATCATTAAGAGAGCTTCAATAGGGGAAAATTAGAAGAAGATTGATAAATATGAAAAGCTATGTCTTATATTTAGGAACAAAATTAGCTCCTTAAACATGTTTTATATTTAGGATCAGAATAGTAAAGTAACATATTCTTGGAAACAACCATAATACTATTTTTATTTTTTCATTTTAGCTTACAAACCTGAAAAATGTATGTAACATCCCATTTTGAAACGCATAATTTTTTTTTAAAAAAAAAACGTTTCCAAATATTTCAAGCAGAGTAGTCAGAGTAGAGCATTGGAGCGAGTGAAAGAATCGATTCATAACAAACATCAACCATTGTGTAATATTGTATAGATTACAATAGTCCTAAGGTTTAGAAATGAAATAGCGGAATGACAAAATAATAGAATAACAAAGACGATAAGATAGAAATAGTCTTCACCGCACGTCTATTCCGGCACTTGCCTCGATCCCCGAACCGTGGTCCTCCCGACCAAAAAGCTACAAAATGAGATTCAATTCACCATATTGAATCTCGGAAATAGCGATTAACCTCATACCCAAACAATACAATATACGAGACAACGATATTTCTAGAGCTAATACCACAAGATATCATAAGCATACAAACGATGCATGATCATTATGCCGACAAACATAAGCACAAAGCAATATGTAAAGCCCCATAAGGTAAACAATAACAAACTGCACTATTCACCGCCACGATAATTACTCGTGTCCTCGCTAGGAAAACAAAACGGTGTTACCAAAACTATAACCCGTATAACTGTACGTATAACGGTCTACGAACATATCATTGACATATAAGTATTTAAGATATACAAGATTAGTGTTACAAGACGCGTCCGTACCTTCGTTGACGACGTTAGGTACTTCGCGGAAAAACGTACTTTTTACGGAAAAACGTGAAATGTTCGACGCGCACGTCGGGCGGCGTAACGGCAGCAAATCGAGTTTCGATGCCCTATCGCAGTAATATCACTTTCATTAGTGATTTGACATCATAACTGGCATTTTAGGTAAAAATTACCATTTTGCCCTTCTACCCCTAATTTGGCGGAATTTCGCTGGACTTCGTTACTTTGACCGTATTCCATTTCAAAATTATCCCCACTATGTTTTTACCTCGTCGGGCATCTTTCAATGCAATGAGGCATAAAAACAAGCATAGGAACAAATTCTGAAACTTCCTAGATCAAAACAACAGTTCTACTATAACTACCGAAAGAACTACGGAAACTAAAAACTAAGGACAAAAGAACTTACTCGGAGCTAAGGGACAATTTTTTCCAGAGCTTCTCTCTCTAGAACCTCTCTCTAGGATCTGAATTTTGGTGTGAAGAATGAGAGCAAGAGAGCTTGCTATTTATAGAGAAAAATAGGGACAAGGTGGGAATTTCCAAAAAGTCTTCAGAAATGATTCTGGCCGTTGGATCTAGGGTTTTGTAAGATGCAATCTTGACCATTCAAGGTCTTGGCCGACCTCTTGGTCCCCCAAAAGTCAAAGATTGATTTTTCATCTTGCTTTATGGCCTCCGGTCCGATAAAGCTACCCGACGGCGTGCCGTTTAAGCGATTTCACTTGAAACTCAAAAATCAGGCATGTAGCTTTGAAGATCTTTTCATCCTCTTTCATATTATCTATTTTGATCCTCTTTTTGATCATATCCAGGTATTCTCCGGTGCGTCGGAAGATATTCGGACAAACGCGTCCGATTCTTAAATCGCTTCCGATAGAACCAACTTCGGACAATAATTCATCAATCGTAAAACGTCCGGTGGTTGCCTAACTTAATCCCGTGTTTGAAAACACGCAATTGTTTCTATAGGTTCTCACTTTGCCTATCTGGCTCTACTCTATCCGATCGCCTTTCCGTCTTATTAGGAATTAGGGTTTTCGGTTGGAATCGACGTCTGGTAAATTCTTTCTTCGGGTAAAAATTCACTTGTTCTTAATTTGATCAGTCTGAAAAGACTTTTACCTCTGGTTTACCTGTAGAATTTATTTCTAACTTTTCCCTCGGTCCGCCTATAAGCTGACTCACCGCATTATATTATTATTTTATTCTAATTACCATTTTAATTATTTAAACAATTCTTTTTAATTAAAAATACTAAGAATTTCGGCCCCCTCTTTTAAAAATTCAGATTTATTTATTTTTCTATAATTTTTTTCCATTTTTTAAAAATATAATATTTTTTACCAAAAATTCCCGTTTTACCCCCGCCGCGTTAGGGCTTAATCGGGCCTAATTTCTTCTTTTAGTGATCTTTTCAGATCAGGTTTCTTCATATATTTATCTTTACTAATTTACAGTATATTGTTATCTTTCAAACTTCTATACCGATATTGTCATTTTATATCCTATGTAAAATATTAAAAATGTTTACCCCATCAAAGTTACTTTATGGTTAAATGCTTTTTAAACTTTTCTTCATGTTATTTCCTCTGAAATAATTTATTAAATTCTCATAATTAGGGATAACACTTCCATATTTTTCTCATAATTTTTCATGATCTTTCAAAAGTATTTATCATAATATTTTTAGACTGTTTTTATCACCATTATATCATTTTTAGTCATTCTCGTTCATCGATTTTCCGTAACTTTTTCAACAATTTACTCTATAATTATAACAATTTTCTATAATAGTTTTATCTCATGAATTTACTTCATTAAAATATTCATTAATTTTCCTTTATCTCGTAAATTCCAGTTTGCTAAAATCCGGTATTACATTTCTCTCCCCACTTAAACAAAATTTCGCCCTCGAAATTTAATCTATACTCACTAGACTACGGGCCATAAACTCGGGTACTTCTCCTTCATGTCACTCTCGGTTTCCCAAGTTGCCTCGTTTGATGACAAACCCTTCCGCACCACCTTCACTATCGGTATAGTTTTAGTCCTAAGCCGTTTCTCCCGGCGTTCGAGAATTTGCTCCGGCTCGACTACAAAGGTGTTATCATGCCGTACTTCAACATCATCGTACTTTATGACATGATCTCGATCTGGTAGGTATTTCTTCGCTTGTGACACGTGAAAAACATCGTGGAGATTACTCGGTTCGGGGTAACGCTAGTTGATACGTAATCGGTCCTCGCTCGGCTAACACTTCAATTGGTCCAACGTAATGCGGACTAAGCTTCTTTCTCTTCGTTGTTCCGCGACACCGGTTCGGGAGAATATTTCGAAACACATGGTCTCCGACTTCAAACTTCAACGGTCTTCTCCTCTTATCTGCATAGCTCTTCTGTCTACTGTGTGCAGCAAGGAGTCTCTTCTTGATCAGAGCGATCTGCTCGGAGGTCTCTTTTAGCATATCCGGTCCAAGCAACGCTTTGACGCATCTCGTCCCGAAAGATAAAGGCGATTGGCACTTTCGCCCATACAAAGCCTCGAACGGGGCCATTTGTATGCTTGAATGATAACTATTGTTATACGCGAATTCTGCTAGTGAGAGGTGTTCGTCCCAATTTCCTTTGAAATCCGGGGCACATGCTCGCAAAGATATCCTCCAGTGTACGTATCGTCCTCTCTCGATTGACCGTCGGTTTGAGGGTGATAAGCCGAACCGAACTTCAGCTTGGTACCCATTCCTTCATGTAGTGCTTGCCAAAAGCGGGATTGGAATCGAGTATCCCGATCGAGATAATACTCTTAGGGACTCCGTGCGCCTCACGATCTCTTTGATATAGATTGCACCAATCGTTCGAGAGTAGTGGATACTAATGGGTATGAAATGTGCCGACTTGGTTAATCGGTCAACGATCACCCAAATGGTATCGTGATGCCGATCTTAGGTAGACCTACCACAAGATCCATGGTCACATTCTCCCATTTCCACTCCGCGGTTCTAGTCTTTGCGAAGACCGGGGGTCGCCGGTGCTCGATCTTTACTTTCGGCAAGTTAGACACCCAACTACGTACCGAGTTACGTCTCTTTTCATTCCGGCCACCAAACTTCGGCCTTCAAGTTCTGGTACATCTTGACCATTCCCGGATGCGAGTGTACTTACTCTTATTAGCCTCATCCAAAGATCTTCCGCCCGCTTCATCAACCGCGGTATGTAAATGCGCCCTTGTGTCCGACCAATCCACTAGATGAAAGGTCGTGGTCTTGGGTTTCACCTTGAGAGATCTTCTCCCGCATGGAGATTGCCCAATCATCTTGTCTCGAGCTTTATCAACTTCATCTCTCGTCGTACTCCCTTGACTCACAAAAAGATTTGCAAGGTAGGCGTCACTTGGTGCGTTGAAATCCATGCAGATTCGGTTTGAAAGATTCAGTCTCGAAATCTTCAAGTAATTTCGCTCTTGTATCATCATGTATGACACTTGCACCTTCTTCCCGCTAGAGCATCTGCAACGACGTTTGCTTTCCCGGGTGATACTTGATCTCCGGGTTGTAGTCTTTCAGCAATTCCATCCAACGACGTTGCCTCATATTCAGTTCCCTTTGATCAAAGAGATACTTCGGCTCTTGTGGTCGCAGTATAGTTCTACGGTCGTACCGTACGAGATAATGCCTCCATATCTTCAAAGCGAACACGATGGCGGCAAGCTCCGAATCGTGTGTAGGATAGTTCGACTCGTGCGGCTTCAGCTGACGAGAGGCATAAGCCACAACTCTGCCCAATTGCATTAGGACACAACCCAATCCTTGCCCACTGGCATCACTATAGACAACATATGTCTCATCAGGATCTGGGATTATCAATACTGGTGCTGTAGTCAACCTCTCCTCGATCCTCCGAAAGCTCTCCTCGATCGTCTCCCCATATGAAGGGTTGATTCTTCCTCGTAAGCTTTGTCAATGGTAGGGCAAGACGCGAGAAATCCCGTATAAATCTGCGGTAATATCCCGCTAGACCTAGGAAACTACGTATCTCCGTCACTGTTTCTGGCCTCTTCCAGTCCAGAACTGCTTCCACCTTGCCTGGGTCAACAGCAACTCCGCCGCTAGATATCACATGGCCCGAAATCTCACTTCCGGCGTGAGCCAAAATTCGCATTTGCTCAACTTTGCGTAGAGCGCTTCTCTCTTAGTATGCTCAACACTAGGCGTAGATGTTCTTCATGCTCTTTTCGCTTTTGGAATAGACGAGTATATCGTCAATGAACACCACCACAAACTGGTCTAGGTGTTGTCGGAAGATACGGTTCATGTAATCCATGAATACCGCAGTGCATTTGTTAATCCGAAGGGCATCACAAGGAATTCATAATGCCCATATCCGGTTCTCGGGTGCCGTTTTAGAAATATCATCGTCTTTGACTCGTAAATCGATGATATCCCGAACGCAAATCAATCTTTGAAAAGACAAATGGAACCGGATAACTGATCCAAAAGATCATCAATCCGGGAAGTGGATATTTGTTTTTGACAAATCACTTTATTTAGTTCACGATAATCGATGCGAGTTGAAAACTTCCATCTTTCTTTTTCACAAACAAGACGGGGCTCCCCGGGCGATACACTGGGTCGAATGAACCCCTTCTTCGAAGTTCTTCCACTGTTTCTTCAACTCTTGCATTTCATTTGGAGCCATACGATACGGCGCCTTTGATATTGATCCTGTGCCGGCATCAATTCAATATTGAACTCCACCTCTCGGATAGGAGGTAACTCGGTGAGATCCTCCGGAAATACATCGGGAAAATCATTCACCACGGGATATCCTGGAGTGAAAGTTCGGCTCGCTTTAACCGAAAAGAATACCATGTAGGCATGGCATCCCCGTTTCACGCATCGATCAACTTCTCAGTAGCGGAGAGAAAGCTCGTGCTCACATCAACCTTGTCTCCGGAAATGATATCTTCTTCTTGCCACAATTGATCATTGCACCGTTGGCATTAGCCAATTCGTATCGAAAATGACGTCGATGCCGTGAAGAGGTAGATGGATGAGATCTATCTTTGAAATTCGCCCATCCACGTTAGCGGTACAGGTTCATACACGCGTCGAAGCTAAAGACTTTACACCCAAAGGTGTAGACACTACCAGATCAAAAGGTAAACTACACGCATGCATTCCTAAACGACTTGCACAATCATATGATATAAACGAATGACTGGCACCTGAATCATACAATTCTTGCAATTTATTCCCATTAAGATAGATGGTACCTTGGACCATTTCTGGAGACTATCTGGCCTCGGTGTTTGTCAACGCAAAGATCCGGCCAGCGCTCTGAGGTCTTGCCTCTCGGCCTTCTCGGGCAATCCCGCTAATGTGTCCAGCTTCGGCACCCGAAACAGACTTGTTTCCCATCACGCTTGGCTCCTGGATGGTACTTCTTGCATTTTGGACACGTCGGGATCCCAAATGTTTGGGGTAATTCAATTGTCCAGTTTGGTAGGGTCTCCTGTTTCCGCCTCGGTTATCGCTCCAAGGCGCCTTCCTCTTCTGTGAGGAGCCTCCGCGGTTAAACCCACTGCGGGTTGCATTGTTTCCTTCTTGGCCTCGGAATTTGCGCAGTTCTTTCAAATTGCGCTCAGGATTGACCGTAAAGATCTTGTCATGTCGTACTTTGATATATAGTATTTCCTGTGGCACCCATATACCGTGGTCAATACCAGATATCAAAATGTCTCCATGGCGCCCATACACCATGGTAACACAAGATACCTTAAATGTTTCCATGGCGCCCATACATCATGACAACACAAGATACCTCCTACTCAATGACACGATCGCGGTCCGGTTGTAGTAACTAGGAGATATGCATCGGAAACTAAAATTTTTGTGGCAAGTAAGATAACTATTTATCAAACCATATGGGAAAACGTTAGATTTAGGAAGACAATGATTAGTCTATCGCAGACTTTATCACACTAATACTACAAACGAACGGACACTCGTACTATTTCCCCTCGTTCATGATTTCGTTGATTCGGTCTACTTAGAAACGGGTACAAAATTTCGTATCGGAAGTTCCTCTACATGAGTCAAATACTGCATGTATCTATCCTTGTTGGTCTCAGAGTTTCATCCGGCGTGGCCTAGCTCCACATATAAGCTCTCGCGCTAGGACGTAATAGTCGTCCGGTACAAACCGACGATTATCGAATTATCAAAAACGATATCAAATATGAATATGGATGATGGATTTACGATTCGGGATAGAATGATGCACCGACGAGAGGGTGGTACACCGGTTCGAGAATGGTATACCAGTCCGCATCGTACACCGACTCGGGCTATATCGTACTCATTTTCAAAACATGCTCTTTTAAAAGGCGTAGAGCCTAACTCCGTTAGTCGAACGTAAAGACCAAGTAAGTGTCTATCATGGGAGCCTCACCGTGCTAGGGTGACCGATTGGTGATCCACATAGACTAGCCTTACTTTGGCACCCCCAGACTGTTCATACTAAACATAGTTAGATCAATGCCAGGACTACTGCTCTGATACCATAAATGTAACATCCCATTTTGAAACGCATAATTTTTTTTTTTAAAAAAAAACGTTTCCAAATATTTCAAGCAGAGTAGTCAGAGTAGAGCATTGGAGCGAGTGAGTAACTGATTCATAACAAACATCAACCATTGTGTAATATTGTATAGATTACAATAGTCCTAAGGTTTAGAAATGAAATAGCGGAATGACAAAATAATAGAATAACAGAAGACGATAAGATAGAAATAGTCTTCAGCTGCACGTCTATTCCGGGCACTTGCCTCGATCCCCGAACCGTGGTCCTCCTGACCCTGAAGCTACAGCTGAGATTCAATTCACCATATTGAATCTCGGGTAACGGTTAACCTCATACCCAAACAATACAATATACGTACAACGATATTTCTAGAGCTAATACCACAAGATATCATAAGCATACAAACGATGCATGATCATTATGCCGACAAACATAAGCACAAAGCAATATGTAAAGCCCCATAAGGTAAACAATAACAACTGCACTATTCACCAAAGTGCCACGATAATTACTCGTGTCCTCGCCGCTAGGAAAACAAAACGGTGTTACCAAAACTATAACCCGTATAACCGTGCGTATAACGGTCTACGAACATATCATTGACATATAAGTATTTAAGATATACAAGATTAGTGTTACAGTACGCGTCCGTACCTTCGTTGACGACGTTAGGTACTTCTGGCGGAAAAAACGTACTTTTTACGGAAAAACGTGAAATGTTCGACAATGGCACGTCGGGCGGGCAACGTAACGGCAGCAAATCGAGTTTCGATGCCCTATCGAGTAATATCACTTTCATTAGTGATTTGACATCATAACTGGCATTTTAGGTAAAAATTACCATTTTGCCCTTCTACCCCTAATTTGGCGGAATTTCGCGTAACTTCGTTACTTTGACCGTATTCCATTTCAAAATTATCCCCACTATGTTTTTACCTCGTCAGGCATCTTTCAATGCAATGAGGCATAAAAACAAGCATAGGAACAAATTCTGAAACTTCCTAGATCAAAACAACAGTTCTACTATAACTACCGAAAGAACTACGGAAACTAAAAACTAAGGACAAAAGAACTTACTCGGAGCTAAGGGACAATTTTTTCCAGAGCTTCTCTCTCTAGAACCTCTCTCTAGGATCTGAATTTTGGTGTGAAGAATGAGAGCAAGAGAGCTTGCTATTTATAGAGAAAAATAGGACAAGGAATTTCCAAAAAGTCTTCGAAATGATTCGCCGTTGGATCTAGGGTTTTGTAAGATGCAATCTTGACCATTCAAGGTCTTGGCCGACCTCTTGGTCCCCCAAAAGTCAAAGATTGATTTTTCATCTTGCTTTATGGCCTCCTATCCGATAAAGCTACCCGACGGTGCCGTTTCGCGCGATTTCGTTGAAACTCAAAAATCTGGGCATGTAGCTTTGAAGATCTTTTCATCCTCTTTCATATTATCTATTTTGATCCTCTTTTGATCATATCCAGGTATTCTCCTCGTGCGTCGGAAGATATTCGGACAAACGCGTCCGGCTTTTAAATCGCTTCCGATAGAACCAACTTCGGACAATAATTCACCGAATCGTAAAACGTCCAAAGGTTGCCTAACTTAATCCCGTGTTTGAAAACACGCAATTGTTTCTATAGGTTCTCACTTTGCCTATCCGGCTCTACTCTATCTCGATCGCCTTTCCGTCTTATTAGGAATTAGGGTTTTCGGTTTGCGGAATCGACGTCTGGTAAATTCTTTCTTCGTGTAAAAATTCACTTGTTCTTAATTTGATCAGTCTGAAAAGACTTTTACCTCTGGTTTACCTGTAGAATTTATTTCTAACTTTTCCCTGGCCTCGCCTATAAGCCGACTCACCGCATTATATTATTATTTTATTCTAATTACCATTTTAATTATTTAAACAATTCTTTTTAATTAAAAATACTAAGAATTTCGGCCCCCTCTTTTAAAAATTCAGATTTATTTATTTTTCTATAATTTTTTCCATTTTTTAAAAATATAATATTTTTTACCAAAAATTCCCGTTTTACCCCCGCCGTTAGGGCTTAATCGGGCCTAATTTCTTCTTTTAGTGATCTTTTCAGGATCAGGTTTCTTCATATATTTATCTTTACTAATTTACAGTATATTGTTATCTTTCAAAATTCTATACTTGATATTGTCATTTTATATCCTATGTAAAATATTAAAAATGTTTACCCCATCGTGTTACTTTATGGTTCAAAATGCTTTTTAAACTTTTCTTCATGTTATTTCCTCTGAAATAATTTATTAAATTCTCATAATTAGGGATAACACTTCCATATTTTTCTCATAATTTTTCATGATCTTTCAGTATTTATCATAATATTTTTAGACCGTTTTTATCACCATTATATCATTTTTAGTCATTCTTCATCGATTTTCCGTAACTTTTTCAACAATTTACTCTATAATTATAACAATTTTCTATAATAGTTTTATCTCATGAATTTACTTCATTAAAATATTCATTAATTTTCCTTTATCTCGTAAATTCCGATTTGCTAAAATCCGGTATTACAATGTACCTTTAAAGCGGTACAGATTGAAGGGATTCATCTTTGATCCGCTGCAGACTTACGTTTGCTTGGCGCAGTTTCATGCAGCCTGATCCTTTTTTTTAAAAAAAAAAAAAAAAAATTCTAACATGGGTAAAGCTTGGACTCTGTGAAAGGATAAGTCCTAATTAAACGTATCATGCATGCATGGTCTAAATAGATATTGCCTTCGGGCTAATTGGTGGAGTTGGATTGTTTACAGATTCAAAAACCCATTCTATCAAACACAAACTCTTGAGGAAACTGTTTTCAATTTCGTTTTTGACCTTCTAGATTCTTGCGCACCAATTCCATTTAAAAACTATAATTATGTGAATGAATAGAAAGAAAGAATAGAGTAATAGCGAAGATACTAATATTGTTTTTTTAATAGATTGATTATATTGATACCAATACTATGATGAATGATTTTGAAAATTATGATAGTTAGGGTAACGTGTCAAGAGACACTAAATGAATAAATTATGATAACATTATTGTAAGGACAATATACCGCGCCATTAGAGTTAATTAATACCAGAATTCGTTGATTCGATCTGGATATCCAGTAATGTAACTAGCTTAAGGCAAAAAATAAAAATAAAAAGTCTAGTCATGTAACTTGTGTAGATGAAACTACACATACTTTAATTTCATCTCCTTAGGTGACCTTTCTAAATACTCGTACTATTGTAAGATATATTTTAAAAGTTAATTTTGATCTTAAAAATAAGACTTATTTTTAATATTTGCCAATCTTTTTATAATTCACCCTTATTAATGCTCCCTCGATAATAATCAAATAGGGAGGAATAATATAATTAATTAAAGAAGATAGCTATGATGTTTTAGAAAATAGGTTTCATATTAACTAACTTATTTAGTTTAATCAAATTATATAAATACATTTTATATTAAGCACTGGGAATATTTCATATTTGATGAGTCACATATAAGCGTGAAACCTTGCAAAGATAGATAATTCAAACGATCAGGTTGAACATTAAATATGTTGCAGCTGGCGGCAAAACGTAATATAAAGTTGACCACTGTTCATGGACTAAAATGCATTGTCTTTCCTTCTGGTGTCTTTTCTTTGTTGAAAATTATTAGGGAAAATCCATCTCAGGGCCTATTTTAATAAAAAAATGTTAAAAAAGGTTTAAGAAAAAGTCACATGTCAAAAAAGGCCTCAGGACCTTTTCTGGTATTATTTCATAAAATGTTAGTTTTTAACGTCTACTGATATAGTTGTTAACGGGTACTGATTTAATTGTTAATGAAACTGATTTAGTTGTTAATGAGACTAATTTAGTTGTTAACGTTTTATGAAATAATATTAAAAAAGGACCTGGGGCTTTTTTGACTTATAACTTTTTCTTAGGTCTTTTTGAACATTTTTTTTGGTTGCTAAAATGGGTTTTGAGATGGATTTTTCCAAATTATTATTATTATTTTATTATTGCTTGTCTTGTTTGCTAAGCTTTTCTTCCTTCGTACTTCATAGTGATTAGGTGTACGAACATTGGCTGAAATTTTAACCACCGGGTGAAAATAAACTCCATACCTATTATACAAAAAATTCAAAGAAATCTATCATATAATAGCTCCCACTTGCAGTGGGCTTGGGTGGCCCTAATCTACCGGAAGCGGCTACGGTCCTCTGCTTTAGCACGCACCGCGGTCCACTTCGGCTTATACGTCGACGTATAAGTTGAATTGACGCAATGGTCGTTTTTTCGCCTGATTTTTTTTTTTTTAGAAAAATGGATCAATGCGTCCACTTCGGCTTATCTGTCGAAGTATAAGCCGAAGTGAACCGCAGTGGACGCTAAGGGCAGAGGAGGACCGTAGCCGCTTCCTAATCTACCAAGAATGAACTATATATATTCCAACAAATTAATTATTCCCTTTGATTTAGTTGTTAATGAGACTGATTTATTTATTAACGTTTTATGAAATAATACTAGAAAAGGACCTGAGGCTTTTTTGACTTATAACTTTTTCTTAGGTCTTTTTCAACATTTTTTTTGGTTGCTAAAATGGGCTTTGTGATGGATTTTTCCAAATTATTATTATTATTTTATTATTGCTTGTCTTGTTTGCTAAGCTTTTCTTCCTTCGTACTTCATAGTGATTAGGTGTACGAACATTGGCTGAAATTTTAACCACCGGGTGAAAATAAACTCCATACCTACTATACAAAAAATTCAAAGAAATCTATCATATAATAGCTCCCACTTACACTGGGCTTGGGTGGCCCTAATATACCAGAAGCGGCTACGGTCTTCTGCCTTAGTACGCACTGTGGTCCACTTCGGCTTATACGTCGACGTATAAGTTGAAGTGGACGCAATGGTCGTTTTTTCGCCTGTTTTTTTATTAAAAGGGATCAATGCGTCCACTTCGGCTTATCCGTCGACGTATAAGCCGGTGAACCGCAAGACGCTAAGGGCAGAGGAGGACCGTAGCCGCTTCCTAATCTACCAAGAATGAACTATATATATTCCAACAAATTAATTATTCCCTCCGATCCAAAATATAAGACATATTTAGGGAGTTGATTTTTGCCTAAATATAAAACATAATTTTCATATTTGTTAACAATAATCAAGGTAGATAGTGAATAAAAAAATTAGGGAAGATGATGACTAGGGTATTTTAGAAAATACATGTCAAATTAACTTACTCAACCAACTTCCTTAATCTATATAAATTAGGTAAATATGTCTTATATTTTAGACTAGAAGAGTATTAATTAAATTTTTAAAATATAAATGATGGAATAAAATAGAATGAAACAAGTTCAGCTTATTAAAGTTGTATATACATGTAGATATCTCCTTATATTTTGTTAATGTACAACAATTTTAAACTCAAAAGTAAAAGACCAAACGCCAGGGATTATGCGAAACTACTATATATTTAGATAAAAAAAATAAACAATTATACACAATAAGTTTCTCTTACGTTTGTTTGTGTGTAGTCGAAATATTACAATAAGCCACAAACAAAGAAATATATATATATATATATATATCTATATATATATATGACCCCCCCCCCCCCCAAAAAAAAAAAAAAAAAAAAAAGCCTATGTGTAAATTCCTGATAAGCTGCGCAATCCAAACGATAATAGGGAAGAAAGTTCAGAACTCAAATATCACTCAATAGGCACATACTACTTTTCATCTGTAAAATTAAATTTGAATAGTTTAAATTTAAATTAATATCATCATCTGTCTTTATATATAGTTTGAACAAATTTTAGTTTTGATCTCTATAGTTTCATAAAAATTTGGTCTGAATTTAACGTCAGGTCCCTACACTTTCTATAAGCTTTGTTTTAATTCTCATAATTAAACAAATTAAGTCCTTATGAAACTACATGAACCATAATCAAAATTCAACTTTTCCTTAATGTAGAGGATGCACAAAAAAATGGGGTTTTTGTTTTCAGCTATTTAGGCCCTCTTCTTTGAGTCGGTCATCTGGAGAAAAATATTAATCACGAGAGGATGATATATATAATATTCTTTTTTTTTTTTTTGTAGATAATAAGTTCAAGTTTCATATTTATTTGCATTGTATTTTTCTACTCATTACTATCATACATGACATTTATCAAACTTGGTATAAAAGTTTGGTTGTTGATAAAATATAACATGGTCATATGATCCATGTAACTGATCTCACAAGTGAAATAAGACTTTGTTGAGGTATCAAATTTAATCAAACACGTACATGTAATATCTTTTACGGCAACAGCCCATAATTCACTCTCAGTTCCCAGATAAGACATCGTTCAATGTGTGTGTTGAATTGATCGATCTCTTAATTAATTTTATCTCTCTCACACACACATAAAAGCATTTATTAAAAATACATTTGCAGAGTGAAAAATTTCACCTGGTCAACTAATGAAACTTCTTTGAGCTTGCGATATGCTAGATTAATTATTGTTGGTGGGCATAATTGTCCTTCGACTGTACTTATTATATCTACTTAATGCTTCTTCCGCTCTTTTACTTGTATAACTTTGCTAACTTCATCCACGTGTGAATAGGTTGGCTTTGATTCTTCATACATACTATATCTACTGTCTTTAATATAAGATCTAATTGACTTTTTTTTGGAGAGATTAAGGAAGCTGAATAAGTAACTTAATCATAGTATATATATAATGTAGATTATTAGATTATATATTAGTTTGGTATGAAAATGTTAAATATAAATTCTTGGGTTAAGGTGCATTTTTGTCAACAAACTATTACAGAAAGAACATCCAGCACAAATATTAATTAAATGTACCTTAAATACCAACAAACAATTAAAAATGTGTAGATTGGCCAACGAACTTTTAAAAAGGTGCAGTTAGCACAACGCCGTTAGAAAAAAAGATAACGTCCGTTATCTAAGATGTAGATTGGCCAACGAACTTTTACTTGAGCTCTCAAAGACAAAATTCTTAATTTCACTAAATTAAATAATTTTTTTTGTCAATTGTCATTATTCAAAACTACTTGTATAGATATCTATGGACAAAAATTACGCATTTGCTAAAATAAACAAAATTTTTAATTAAAAATATAATTATATGATTTAAATAAAACTCAAGGTGTTTTATAATTTATTATATATGTTAAACAAAAAAAATTATATGATTTATTTTTATTTTAGAAGAAATTTATTTGAGTTAAGAAATTCATTTAATATTAATAAAATTTAAAAAAACAAAAAAAATCTATTATATCCGGAAAGAAATGAAATGAGTTTAATTTTTATTTTTATAAAAGTGTAATATCTGGATAATTATTTATCTGAAATATTATATTTTAGTACATATTACCTATTGGAAATAGGTGAATATGTGGTCTCGTATAACAAGTTATAATTACCTTATTTTCTAAGGTAATTTTTATTGAAATTAGGGTAAATAAAGAGCTAAAATCTCTAAAATACATTTATGGGGCATAATGTGGCTCGAAAATATTATGATAAATCTCATATGGCAACAAATATTGACAAAAACTTAGGAAGTATGTTGTCTCTAATTTTAGGAATTTTTGGGATTATTTCCTTGAAAAATAGAGGAGCATAAATATAATATTATTAAAAGCACTTTTTGGCCCTATGATTTTTAATATTTTACATGGGATATAAAATACCAATGTCAAAAATAGTTGTGAGATAATAATTAATCCTAATTATGAAAATTATCAACAATTAGTAAGTGGCTAATTAAGTAAATAATGGCTAATTGTTTAGATTATGATATAAGTAAATTAATTAGTAAATAATTAATTTAAGGGGAGAAATTCGAAATTATTAATTAAATAAATAATAAATGAAAAAGTAGTGTGAAAAGGGTTATGACTATTTCAAATAATATCTAGATATTTGGAATTTAATAATAATATATCCGGTAAAGAGTCAACGGACATTTGAGAATGGATAGAAATTAAATCCTACACCAAAATATAGGGATTTAGCCTATGTCATCCTGGACTTTTTATAAACCAGTGAATTTCTACCTCGGAGTGGACTATCTCAAATGTCATTTTCAAACCAATAGAGCACTTAAGATACAGAATAAATGAGAAATAAGGCAGATAGCAGAAATAAGACCCAATAGAAAATGAAATAGTTGTGACAAACCAGGGATAAGGTTTCTTAGGTCTGGACATATTATAAACCAGTGAATTTTCGTCTAGAAGTTGGTGCTATCGGAAGTTATTTCCGTAACCGACAGCGTTTATCCGAAAATCTTCAGCAGATCGACCACGAAATACCCTTAATAGGATCAAAAATTTAGTTAACCCAAGTAGTTTTGAAGAGAAAGAATAAAACTTCAGTGCCTTGCTACTGAATTTTTGAGATTCTCCGAGATTGCGCGATTTGGACACCGAACTGGGAACTTTATCGGTACAGTCACATAAAGCAAGCTTGTGACATCATCTTCTTCTAAAAGGATGATGTCATCCAACACATGGATGGCAAGGATGAAGCCACGTGTCGAAGTGCGATCCAACGGCCGAAAACCAGTTTGATAAAGTGATGAATAGTGCCAAGACTTTTTCTATAAATAGGCTCCTCCCATTCCTTCATTCTTCATCAATTCTAAGATATTTCTAGAGAGAAGTTAGAGAGAAGTAAGAGCAAGAAGGAGTAGCGAAGTGCTGGGTAAGTTCTTCGGTCCCTAGTCTTTAGTTTCGGTAGTTCTTTCAGTAGATGTAGTAGAAATGCTAGATTTATCTTTAATTTTTCAAGATAGTCTAGATATCATATTTATGTGTAAATATGATATTATTTTCGAAAATATTATTGGGGGAAGAGATATGTCAAAATTCTGGAGAGATAGAGTTAAAATAGCGAAGCTCTGGCGAAATTCCGTCGATTAGTCAAACTAGGGGCAAAATGGTAATTTGTACCTAAAATGCCTGTTATGCTGATAGATATTGATAAATATTATCCTTATAGGATATGTGAGATAATCTCATCGCTGTCGTACCGCTGTCGTGCCGCTGTAAAAAATTACCGTTTTCGTAAAACGTACCGAAATACCGTCAACGAAGGTACGTTCGCGTACCGTAACACTAGCTCTAATGCTTATTGTATGAATATATATGATTTTTGTGTTCTAATTATTGTGGTAGCATACGTGGTTATGGTACATACGTGGTTATGTCACATACGAGGTTATTATTGCTGTAGCATACGTGGTTATGTTACATACGTGGTTATTATCTTACATACGTGGTTATGTATTTCTAATCATACATCTGTTGTGGACTGTTGTATTGATTGCTGCTGTCGTGTATATATTGTCATATTTAAGCATGAGGTTAACCGTTACCTGAGGTTCAATGTGCATTGAACCTCGCCTCTTAACATAGCGTCGGTTCGGGAGAACCGAGGATCGAGGAGAAAGCGCGAGCAGCCGCACGAGACCCTACCAAGACTTTCTTCTCGTTATTATTTACTTTGAAAACTCCCGGTCACTGGACCGCTTCTGTAATCAACCAGTCTTACGACATTTTGAATAAAAGTATCAGTTACTCAATCGCTCCGATGCTCTACTCTGATGATATATATGAAAAAAAAAATATACTGCTTTTGAAAATTGCTTTTGAAAATGGGATGTTACAAAAAGAGCTTAATGGATATCAACGTTAACACTTAATAATATAAATCCGGCAACTTGATGATATTTTTGTTAATTAAATGATCTATTAATTATATGAATAGGAGACTTGTTGAATTTTTTTTTTTTAAAAAAAGTCCCATAAATAATTTGCTGAGGCTATTCCAAGATACTTAATTAATGACAATTTTTTTTTTCCAACAAGTCTCATATTGATATAATCAATAGATAATTTAATTAACAAAAATATCATCAAGTTGCCAAATTTATATTATTAAGTGTCAACGTTGATATCCATTAAAATTTTTTTATAAAAATAAAAATTAAATTAAATTCATTTCTTTCCGGATATAATAGATTTTTTAAATTTTATTAACATTAAAAGAATTTTTTAACTCACATAAATTTCTTTTAAAATAAAAATAAATCATATAATTTTTTTGTTTAACATATATAATAAATTATAAAACACCTTGAGTTTTATTAAAATCATATAATTATATTTTTAATTAAAAAATATGTTTATTTTAGCAAATGAGTAATTTTTGTCTATAGATATCTATACAAGAAGTTTTGAATAATGATAATTGAGAAAAAAATTATTTAATTTAGTGAAATTAAGAATTTTGTGGTGGGAGCTCCTGAGTAAAACTTTTTTTTTTTTTTTTTTTTTGTCTTTGAGTGCTCCTGGAATAAAAGTCCTTTAGCCAATCTGCACCTTAGATAACGGACATTATCTTTTTTCTAACAGCGTTGTGCTAACTGCACCTTTTTAAAAGTTTGTTGGCCAATCTGCACATTTTTAATTGTTTGTTGGTATTTAAGGTACCCTTAATTAATATTTGTACTAGATGCTCTTTCTGTAATTGTTTGTTGGCAAAAATGCACCTTAACCCTAAATTCTTTAAACTAATTTATTCAACTTCCCTAATCTCTCTAAAAAAAAACAATGTGATCTTATATTAAGGACTGGAGCTAGTATAATATAATACCCACATATATGATATATTCCATATCTGATGCTTAATATAAAACATATTTACCAAATTTATTATATTGAAGAAGTTAGGTAATTTAGTTAATATAGCAGGTATTTTCTAACATACCATAGTTATTTTTCTAATTCTTTCATTACCTCTCCTCATTGATTAGTGTTGGTGGCATTAATAGGGGTAAATTAAAAAAAGATAGATAAATATAAAAACTATATCTTATATTTAAAACTAAAATCAATTCCTTAAATATTTCTTAGATTAAGTACATGAGGGATGAGAGTACTTAACAATATATTTTGAGAGGTAAAGTATTATGGTATCGTCATTTTTTGATAATTTATGATATGATGAGTTCATACTCAGACTAATAATATGGCATTAAAGTAATGTTTGCAGTCAAATCTAACATTGTCCCAAATCCCTCTATATATATATCTCACATATTGCAGGGGACCAGCTTCACCAATAACGATCCAAGTTTACATACAAAAGCCAAGTTGATTTCAGCTGTGGAAATGCTTAAATCCCCTCTCTTCATCTTCTTCTTAGTTTTCATTAATGGCGCTTTTTCTTCTCCTCCGGCTGACCCCGTCCAGTGTAGTTCCGGCAACACACACTGCACCATCTCAAACTACTACGGCGCCTTCCCTGACTGGAGCACTTGCCGAGCATCCCGAGTACTGTACCCAATCACCGAGAAAGAGCTCATTTCCATGGTGGCTTCGGCATCAAAATCCAACACAAAAGTGAAAGCGGCGACCAGATATTCCCACAGCATCCCCAAGCTTGCTTGCCCTGGAGGAAAAGATGGGATCATCATAAGCACCAACAAGCTCAACCATATAGTGAACATTGACGTGAAGAGTAAAAGGATGACGGTGGAGGGTGGGGTCCTTTTGAGGGACCTGATCAATGAGGCGGCGAGGAATGGGTTGGCGTTGCCTCATACGCCGTACTGGTGGGGACTGACGGTGGCGGGACTGTTGGCGACGGGGGCTCACGGCAGCTCATTGTGGGGAAAGGGAGGTGCGGTTCATGAGTATGTGGTTGCGATGAGGATTGTGACGCCGGCCACGGCGGAAGAAGGGTATGCTAAAGTGAGGAGCATATCTGAGTATGATGATGAACTGGATGCAGCCAAGGTTTCCATTGGGGTTCTTGGGGTTGTTTCTCAGGTATGTCTTTATTAGTCTTATTCATCCCATCACAATAATTTAAAAATTCAAAAAATGGGTGAAAAATCATGTTTGAAAGTATTTATACTTTGTGTATATGAAATCATTTAGACCACTACTTCTTGTGAATAAAATATATCAAGTAATTTCGGCCAATAAAACTTTTAAATAGGGATTTTTCAATATTTTTTTTTTAAAAATGATTTACTAATGTTCGATCAATTCATTACTTATTTAATTATTTTATCTGAAAAATGTCTCTTTCACTTCATTTGA
This sequence comes from Acacia melanoxylon, assembly GCA_019022615.1. NCBI lineage: Eukaryota > Viridiplantae > Streptophyta > Magnoliopsida > Fabales > Fabaceae > Acacia > Acacia melanoxylon. The sequence goes on along the minus strand of JAFJYJ010000041.1, from coordinate 4,698,734 downwards.
GTCTCAAAAAAAATATAAATAAATAAAGATTCAAATAAAATAATTTTATAGATTAAAAGTAACTTTTATGCTTAAAACCTGTGCGTATTATTTAGTATATAAATATATTTTTTTAATACAATCATCGGGTATCCGGTTTAGGGTTTGTGGATGTCCTTCTCAAAATAAGTGACTCCTATGGAACTTAAACTCGAGACTTAAAGGGATCTAATGAGGTCTTATACCGCTAAACCAATTCTATGTTGGTAGTATATAAATATTTTCTATCTACCACACTACAAAAAAAAAAACTGATAGTTCGTAGCAGTTTTTTTGTAGCGGTCAAACATAACCACTACAAAAAGCATAATTCGTAGCGGTTTAAAGTCAAACCGCTATAAATTTGTAACAGGAACATTCACGTGCTGGTTGGGGACGAAAGTTGTAGCAGTTATTATAAGCTAACTGCTAGAAAGTATGGCGCCAACTTAGTAATGGTTTATTTGTAGCGGTTTAATTCAATAAACCGCTATAAAAATGGCGCAATGAAGGCGCGTTATGGCACGAATGGTTTGGCGGTTTGTTTGTAGCGGTTATTCCTCCAAAACCACTACAAAATGTAAAATGTCAATCATATTGTAGCGGTTAAGTAGAACCACTACAATTTGTTCATGTTTTGTAGCGATTTTTACTCCAAAACCGCTACAGAATGCAAATAACCAATCACATTTATAACGGTTAAGATGGAATGCTACAAGTTTTAGTAGCAATTTCTTGTAAATTGCTACAAATTGTTAAACTTTGTAGTGCTTTTGTTATAAAACCGATACAAACGTGAGGCCTTTAAAGCCATGCCGCCACCAAATAGTAATAACATCACCAACTAGAGTGAGTCGTTCCAGCCCGCTAGCTTTGAAAACTTCTTCCTAGATGACAATGACAATTTACCTATAGTTCGGTGAGTTTTTTAAGATACATTTTATGAAATAATATTTAATTTAAGTTCAATTTGTGTTAAAATATATTAAACTCACAACTAACATTTTCTCTACACATTTTTTGTAGGGATGGCGACGGAGATTGATTTAAAAATTTATTCTTATGATAACATATTTAATTTGTAACATCCTCTATTTTTTTTTTTAAAAAAGGAAAACCAACATAATATTTGTAGCCATTTTATGACCGCTACAAACTAAACCCAACCGCTACAAATTCACAAACTGCTACAAACAATGTCATCTCAACCGTTACAAGTGTTACATAGATATCCCTATAAATACCCCAACCACACCTCATTTTATACACTTCATCATCTCTTCCTACCTACATTTTCTCTCGTTTTCTCTTCTTTGTCAACATTTTATGAAGAGGTTAAGCGTTAATCAAGCGGATCATTTATGATGAACATTTGTTCAAAAATTTTTTTTTTTTGTTCCTTCTAACTCTCTGATACTATTTATTTATTTTATTCACAATTTTAAGCATCTTGTTCAACATTCCTTCTATTTTCATATACATTAATTTCATAATCAAATATTATTTAGAGGACAATATAATAAGTTCATATTATCTACACATTCTCATTATTATACACCTATATATAATAACCAAATATAATCTAATATAATATATTAGTATCAATTATTTTTAACATTAATTTTAATCATTAATATTCAAATTATCAGTTAATTAATAAAATAATCCAAAACGACCCATTCAATTTTTTTTTTTTTTAAATCGTTTGTAGAGGTTTTATTACCACTACAGATTCTGACAGATAAATTTCACCGGACGTTTGTAGTGGTTTTACAACCGCGACAAAATTGGATGAAATTTAAAAAAAGGCAGCAAAATATTTTTCTCAAAATTGGTGGGAAAGGTTTGTAGCAGTAATAATTTCAAACTTTTGGAACTTTTTTTGAAATTGCTTCCAATTTTGTAGCCGTTAAGAAACCTCTACACAACAATATTGCCGCCAATTTTAAAAATTTCATTGATGTATTTAGTAGTGGTTAGAGAACTGCTACAAGATAAACACACAACGTCATCCCAATCTCATCTCGTAGCTGTGATGGCAAACCGCTGCATTTACAGTAGTGGTTAAGTTATATGTAGTAGTGGTGTTTTAAAACCGCTACAAAGTTAATTGCAACAGTGTATTTGTAACGGTTTTTTCAACTGCTACCATTGTTGTCAAACTCGCGAGTTGACTCTCCGAGTTTACCGTTTTTATGTTTCTAGCTTACAAAAACAAGTCGAGTCAATGGTAAACTCGTGTTAGTTGTAAACTCGGTTAAACTCACGAGTTTATACACTAAATTTACCGTTTTTACGTTTCTAGCTTACAAAACTGTGTTAACTTATTCTTAAACTCATGTTAACTTTTTTGATTTGATCATGCTCAGCTGCTTTATATAGAAATTTTATAGAAATTTCTTTATTAAATATGATAAATGATGAATGTTGATGGATTTAATTTCAATTATTTGGATTTAAAAGATATTTAAATCAAATTGTTGTCATTTTTATATTTTAATTTTTTAATTATACACTAGTAATAGTTATTTAATAATAAAAGTAAACTCTTACGAGTTTACGTCATTGTTACGAGTTTGCTTAAACTCGTGAGTTTGACAACCTTGACTGCTACTATTGTCGTTTATAGCGGTCAAAACGGCTACAAATTGTCTTCTTCTTTTTTTCTTTTTTTCTTTTTGTAGTGCCACTATATACTACTTCCATGTCATCAGAAAAGTTAACCTTCATTGTTGAGTCTTTCTTTATAAATATTTCTTTCAATGCAACGCATGCGTACAAGCTATTTGTTCTAGATTCACTAAAAAAATTAAGAAAAACAGTTATTAAATATTTCCTCCAATATTTCATATAATATCCACTCTAATGAAAAAATTTGAATTGTAAACTAGATATATATTAAAGATCAGATGGAGTAATAAAACCACAAGACTAATACCGATTTATGGACTAGAAGAAATGAAATCCTAATCTTTTGACAGAGATTTGACTGAAGGCAAAACATTACATAAGCTGATAAGCAATATTTGGGTTTTCTTGTGTCATAGGTTATGACTAGAGAAGTTTAGACAAAACAGGAGAAAATAAAATAGAGTGGTTTTTGACTTTATGTACTTAAATGGTGGTTTTAATTTGCAGGTAACGTTTCAATTACAACCATTATTTAAACGATCAATTACGTACGAGATGAGGAGTGATTCAGATTTGGGAGAGGAATTGATTAGATTTGGGAAAGAGCACGAGTTTGGTGATGTCTCGTGGTATCCTACACAGAAAATGGCAGTGTTCAGAGTTGATGATCGAGTTCCTATTAATCACTCTGGAAATGGTCTCTATGATTCCATCAAATTTCGTTCCACTCCCTCATCTCAATTAGCTTCTTCCAGGGCCTCAGGTTCATTATCTACCCTTTCCCTTGTCATTCAAAGTTGATGTGAAACTAACCTAACGAGAAGTTGAATTTTCTCTGTAACAGAGGAACATCAAGAAGCAACAAGGGACGTTAATGGAAAATGCATTGATGCACGGTCGGTGACTAGGAGTGATTTCAATACTGCTTATGGTTTGACTAACAACGGTACTCTTTCTTTTTCTAACTTTCTACTTAGGATTTTTGACAAAGGGCTAAGCTCCAATTTTACCTTAGAAATAACCACTCAAAAGTGTTGGGTGTGTAGCAGCATTATGAGGAGCATATTTGTCTTGTATGTGTCAAAAAGGAATAAATTAGCCCTAATCGTTAAAAAACCAACGTTGACCGTTAAAAAATTGATGCTGACTGTTTAACAGCAAAAGTTCAAATCCTGGAAACAGCCTATCCGATTATGGGGGTAAGACTGTGCATATCTATCCCTTCCAAACCCCACCTGGTGGAAATTTTGGTTACTTGCAAGGCAAAATCGTTCCTCAAAAAGCTTCTGAATATCTAATGTTCCCAAGTGATTACTTTTAAGGAAAAATTACATTTTAACCCTTTCGACAAACACGTCATGAGCACTATTTTGTCTTCATCTGTAGTTGATTTAACCAACATCAAGATAATAATTTGTTAGCTTCTTTATGCATGAATAGGCAAAAACTTCACTGGGTACCCAGTGATTGGGAAAAACAATCGGATGCAATCAACAGGGACATGCCTAGATAGTAAAGAGGACGCATTGCGAACCATATGTCCCTTTGATTCAAGACTCAAACTTAGCTTCTATTATGAAACAACTTTCACCATCGCCTTGTCCAAGATTCCAAGCTTCATTAAAGATGTGGAGAAGCTGTTTGAGTTAGATCCCAAAGCACTGTGTGGATTAGAGCTCTATCTGGGCATCCTCATGCGCTATATCAAAGCTTCAAGTGCTTACCTAGGAGGAACAGAAGATTCTCTGGATATTGATTTCCTATACTATAAAAGCAAGGACCCATTCACTCCGAGGCTTTACGAGGATTTTTTTGAGGAGATTGAGCAAATGGGATTATTCAAATATGGAGGGTTACCCCACTGGGGAAAGAACAGGAATGTAGCATTTAAGGAAGTCATCAACAAGTATCCAAATGCAAACAAGTTTCTAAGTGTGAAAAGAAAGTATGACGCACAAGGGATTTTCTCTAGTGAGTGGACAGATCAGATTTTAGGGTTAAAAGAAGGTGTGATGATAATGAAAGATGGGTGTGCTCTTGAAGGTTTATGCATTTGCTCTGAAGATCGTCACTGTGCACCAAGCAAGAAGTATTATTGTAGGCCTGGGAAGGTTTATAAGGAGGCTAGGGTTTGTGCTTTCGAAGGTATTGATATGAAGGAAAAAGGCTTTTATTGGAAGGATTCTTCCATTTAAAAGGCTTTTCATACTGTGATGATGTTTGGTATTCAAGATGTTTCTGATAATCTTTTGTCGCAGAATAAGGCAATATTGTCATTTTTAATAAGCGATGTTAATTTAATAGGGAAAACTGTGTGTGTGTGTGTGTGTGTGTGTAGTAGTAGTAGTCTCTTTGATTTATAATGTGACATGGTACTTCTAGTTTGAGGCTATTTTCTTAATCTTAGTCCCTCAAAAGTGCAATTACGTGGTATGTAGAAACTAGTGCAAGTTTTTTAGTTTTATTTTCTAGTAATTCTACTTTTTTTTTTTCACCTGTGCTCTAAAAAGAAAACTTGTATGATGAGCAAATTATTAACACAGACCAGGAAATTTCAAGACGTGGGACGACAGACAAATAAACTCTGTAGTTATAATGATTTTGTATTAATTATTTGACAGATATCATAATATTGTGCTCAAACGTTTCCTAATTTAGCAAAGAGAAATAGTTATTTGCAGGTACTACTAGCACATTCCATATGAAAAAAATGATAACATCGAATATCATTTCCTTATAACATGGAGTGTGGCATATTTTAATTTCAACTTTCAAGAATAGGCATAGGTTAGCGATTATCTTACAAAAGAGTTTGTTTTTTTGAAATATAATTTGAATGGTTTAAATTTAAAATTTTACTTTTAATTTAAAAATTATTGTTTATAGAATTAATATTTTAAAATCATTTTTATATTAATTTGTATACTCCCTTTTTTGCCATGGTGTATACTCCTGTTTTTATAAAAAATGTTTGAATTAGTATATGAAATAAATTAAAATCATAACATCGAAGATGCAACAGATTTAAGAAGATAAATTGTTTCCCATCTTAATAATGCTCTTAATTATAAGCACAAGTATGTTTTTTATTAAAAAATAATCTTGTTCGAGGCACAATGTGTGCACTGATCACCACTCTCAACGGAAATTTGAACTTATATCCTTCATTTTTAGTAATCAATCGAGTCCACAAATAAGCAGGCCCCAGAGGAAATGAGAGAGAACTGATGGAGCCTGCTTTATTAAGGCTGTTCCCTTAATCATGAGGTGGATGCTAATTTTATTGTTGTCGAGAATCTTCAATAAAGTTCAAATTTCCTTACCATGTGAGCAGAACTTATAAATAATTGTTGGGATAGATTAATAATTCACACATATACTTTTTAATTGGCCTCCCTGGCAGCCTAACTAGTTATAAACACATTATTAATGTTCTCAATCAATCGTTCTGTAGTGAAAACTTTATTATAACTTATCAACTATCAATTCTTATAAATTAACAAAAACAGTTAAAAGCATTAAAGTTGTCCTAAAATTCAAGTAATTTCCAATACTACCATTACCAACTACACCAAACTCAAATATCATATTAATTGTTATTCTCTCTGGTCCGTATTATAAGGTACCAACTAACAAGTGTATTTGGTCTTTTTTATGAGGTACTTTCTTGTTGCCAAAGAGCATTAAATATTTTTTTTCCATGTATACCTATAATTAATAATTAATATTATATTAGATTTTAGTGCAATTAGTAGGGGTAATATTGAAACTTACTTAAATTTTAACTACTTTTATTGATTTGTGAGAATTGTTAGTTGATGTGCTTTATAATACAAACCAGAGGGAATACTCTCCTACACTATCCTTATTAAATATGGGTAGACATATAAAAATAAATTAAATGCTCCTTAGAAACTTGCAAGTGCGTTATAAAAGGCCAAAAATACTTATTAATTGATGTCTTATAATAAGAACCATTGGATTATCTTACTAATATACATATGGACTATTAAATTGAAATCGGTTTTGGTTTATATATAGCTAACAATAATTAAACATGCACTATATAATCTTATTGTTAAGTAGCTTGAATTTAACCATCAGGTTAGTGATAAATTATAAGTATACCAGCTAGGCCATGCATTGTCACTTTTAACCATGCCATAAAAAAACAATTAATTCATTAAATCTGTCTTAAATTGAAAAAAAAATAACTTTATTACCTAAGGTTTTGAAGAAAAGAGAAAAATATATATTTAAACATTAATTATAGGGGCAAAATTGATAAATAAATATTAATTCTTCTTCAAATTACTTCTATTATATAAAAAAATATTATAGAAAGTGACTTATTATATTCTCACCGGAGTGAGTATTATACTATTATTTAGGAAAAATCCCCCAACGTCCAAATTATCAAAATATTGTTAAAAAGGACCTAAAGAAAGTCAGATGCCATCTGGTATTATTTCAGAATACGTTGTACTAATATAATTGTTAACGTATATTGATATAGTTGTTAACGTATACTGATTTAGTTGTTAGGATATAGTTGTTAACGTGTATTGGTATAGTTGTTAACGTATATTGATTTAGTTGTTAAGATATTGTTGTTAACGTATATTGATTTAGTTGTTAATGTTGTACTAATATAGTTGTTTAACGTTTGTGAAATAATACTAGAAAAGGCCCTAAGGCTTTTTTTTGACATGTGACTTTTTTAGGTCTTTTTTGACAATTTTTTAGTTATTTGGACCCTGAGGGGGATTTTTCCTATTATTTAGCTAGCTAGTAGGCAAATTTCACCGCGCGCACACATACTACACCACCAGGGAACGAAGTTTATGCAAAAGCTAAGTTTCATAAACGACCATGGAAATGCTCAAATCAATTCTCATTATCTTCTTCATAGTTTTCATTAATGGGGTGTTTTCTTCTCCTCCAGATGATCCTGTCAAGTGCAGTTCCCGCAACACACACTGCACCATCGCAAACACCTACGGCGTCTTCACTGACCGGAGCACCTGCCGAGCATCACAAGTACTGTACCCAACCACTGAGCAGGAGCTTGCTTCAATGGTGGCTTCGGCTTCAAAATCCAACAGAAAAGTCAAAGCGGCGACCAGATATTCCCACAGCGTCCCCAAAGCTTGCTTGCCCTGGAGGCCAAGACGGCATCATCATAAGCACCAACAAGATCAACCGTGTAGTGAATGTTGATGTGAAGAGCAGAAGGATGACGGTGGAGGGTGGAGTCCTTTTGAGGGACCTGATCAATTTGGCGGCGGAGAATGGGTTGGCGCTGCCGCATACGCCGTACTGGTGGGGAATCACGGTGGGGGGTCTTTTGGCACGGGGGCTCACGGCAGCTCGTTGTGGGGAAAGGGAAGTGCGGTTCATGAGTATGTGGTGTCGATGAGGATTGTGACGACGGGGACGGTGCGAAGGTGAGCAGCCTAAATGAGTCAGATGAATAACTTGATGCAGCCAAGGTTTCGTTTGGAGTTCTTGGGGTTTTGTTTCTCAGGTACGCTTTCTCTACCACGATAATGTACTATTAATAAAAAAAAAAAAAAAAAAATTGAGTTGGAGCCCTGGATGCAACATTGTTATATACAGAACTTTGACGCCATTGTGGTCTTGCTGACTCGGTCCAGATTATTAATTTGACCCTCATAAATCCTCTAGGTTAAAGGAAACACTTTTAACTTCCTCATAAATCCTCTAGGTTAAAAGGAAACACTTTTAACTTCAAATCATGGTGATACATGTGACTTGTCTTGCTTGGTTGATTTTTTAAAAATGTATCTCCTTAGTCAAAATTAAAGACGATTGATTTTATTATTTCTACTTACTCAGACAATTGTTGCTATTAGGTATTCTATTTTTTTTCTTACTAACTCTTTTATTTCATTTGTGAACGAATCTTTAAACTTCTAAGACATAATGTAGATTTTTAAATATGCTTGATGAATTATATATGAACTCATATGTATAGGCTTTAAACCTATTTAAAGGCATACATTTTAAGTAGGTCTTTAAATAGGTTTTGGGCCTTGTCAGACTTTTTGTATGCTCAGACTTGGACCTAAAAAAACCTACATACAGGCTTAAGCTTTGGATCTCTATTGCAGGCATATGCATATTTAGCTAAAGTCTAGTCTAATCTAGCCTATTTTCATCCGTAAGTGTGAACACCCACTTTATAATTTTTTTTTGGGTGAAAACCCACTTTATAATTTTATTTATTAATATTTTTTTTAAGATGTTAAAATTGGGGAATTACATATAGGTTCCAAGAAAGGAAAAAAATCACAAACAAATCTCTTAAAATAATCATATTGCAATGAAATCTCACAAGACCCAGGTGAGATTTTCAAAGTGAGGAATGACCACTTAACCCTTATTAATTTAAGCAACAATGACAAGTCATCAAGTCATTGTTGGCACCATGACTTGTCATTATCACTACTACAAAAAACATATACAACGTCTTAAATTAGGTCCAATTTACGTCCTTTTTATAAATGACGTCTTTTTAGGGGACGTAGTAGATATGGTGTCCCCAAAAAAATAAGGACGCCATAATTAGAAGTTATGGCCTCCTAAATTTTATTTTAGGACGCCATAAGTTCTGTTTAAGGCGTCCTAAACCATGATTTAGGACATCATATGTCCTTTTTTTAAAAAAAAAAACTCAAACAATAAATCGAATCGATACGCCTCTAGATCCAAATACGCATATCACAATACAAGGAAAACTCTCGAATGTAAATGTTCAACAATAAATCGAATCGATATACATCCGTAATCAAATAAATAAATATATATATATATATATATATATATATATATATATATATATATATATATATATATATATATGCATTCACAATACAAGGCAAACTCTCTTGAAAGGAGAGGAGAGATTTTCCCCCTAAATATTCTTTCAAGTTATGAAATTCGATCACTAATAAAGAAGAACAAAATGAACAGAGCTGTGAGGTGAACTTAGAATCGAATCAGATACAGTCCATATGAGATGAAAAATAAATCGAATCAGATCCATTTTCAACAATAAATCGAACTTTTCTTCCTCAATGAGATCTATGGCAAACAAAAGAACAATATATCTAACAAAGCAAATCTAACAATACAAAAATGCAGATCTAAGAAGAACAGTAGATTTGGAACCTGAAGACTAGCGAAGGGCGAACGACGAGCAATGGCGAAAGGCATGATCTCTTCTGAAGCATAAATGTGCTGTGGTGAATGTAACATCCGTGACTCCACTATATTAAACTATTATTATTTTAGCCTTTAGTTTAGTGTTTGTCCACTTGTGCAGACATCTTTTACTATCAATTAATCATGTTTCCCCTACCCATTCACGGATATGCAAGAGAGGAAAAGCAATAATGGATCCTGAATTTTCTTCATTTCATACTACCTTTCAATTATATCCTCCTCCGTGAACTAATTATGAGCTAGGCGACAACACAAATGCAACATCTCATTTTCATTCTTTAATCCATAAACTTTCTACCGACACTCCACTATCACCATAATATGTCCCAAGTGTTCCCACATACACTCATTTTTCTTCATCTCGCGTATGCATCCAAACTTTCACTTATCCACTTTTATTTTTTAAATATATCCATACACGCACAAGGACAAAAGGCTAATCTAATCAAATTTTTCTTGCACCATCCGGACAAATGCAAGCGTATCACGAGTGATTCCTATTCATTCACGGAGCAATCACAATGGATTTATTGTTTATTCACGGACGAAGCAATCTTTTCTTTTACGATAACACTACTAGAAAAATGTAAAATAGTGACGGATTTTGCTACGGAAACAATTCCGTAGCAATGGGGACGGATTTTAAGATCCGTAGCAAAAAAGGAAAAACAGCAACGGATTAAATAATCCGTCGCTATTCGGGACGGAATTAGCGACGGATCACGATCCGTCGCAAAATGGCCGCCTAAAGGCCGCCATTTTGACGGATCGCTGATCCGTCGCAATTGCGACCCACTGATGGATCGCTGATCCGTCGCAAAGAATTGCGACGGATCACCGATCCGTCGCAAAAAATGGCGCGCCAAAAGGCCGCCATTTTGAAAATCATTCCCGCCATTTTTTTGAGGCCATTTTGCGACGGATCCACCGATCCGTCACAAATAATTGCGACGGATCACGATCCGTCGCAAAATGGAGGCCAAAAGGCCGCCATTTTGAGGCCATTTTGCGACGGATCGCTGATCCGTCGCAAAAAGGCACATTTTTGCGACGGATATAGGATCCGTCGCAACCGTCGGCAGCGGTTGCGACGGATCCCGATCCGTCGCAAAAAGAGGTCTCATTTTATGAGACCTCCCTTCGTCTTCCTCCCCCACCGTCCCCTCTCCCCGCTCCGACCCCCCCCCCGCCCGACCTCCCCACCGTCCCCTCCCCCCACCGTCCCCTCTCCCCGCCCGACCCCCCCCCCGCTCCGACCCTCCCCACCGTCCCCTCCCCCCACGTCCGACCCTCCCCCCACCGTCCCCTCCCCCGCTCCGACCCTCCCCCCGTCCGACCCTCCCCCCACGTCCGACCCTCCCCCACCGTCCCCTCCCCCGCCCGACCCCCCACCGTCCCCCTCCCCGACCCCCGTGTCGACCCCCCCGCCCGGCCCCGCCCGCCGCCTCCTCCTCCACCAGCTCCTCCCCTCTCGCGTCCCCTAGCTCCTCCACGACTCTCGCCTCGTTGTCCTCTTCTCCGATCCGGCCACCGTCAGTTGGTCTCGATGTATTTTTTTTTTTTACTATATGGATATATCTATGTTATATTTTCTTTATGTCATAATTTAAATATGCATGTTAGTAGAAAATAATTCTTCTTTTGTATTTTAGTTTTTCCTTAGCTATTAATTACATAATGATCTTGATAGTTTATGAATTTGAATTATGCTTATTGTTAGTAGGAGATTCCATGATTTTTTTTAAATTGGGTTTAGTGATTTTTATTAATAATATATATATTTTTTAATCTTGTATTATTTTTTGGGACGAAATGTGTATGTTAGTAGAAGATAAATCTTAATTTTTGTTTTGTATATTAGTGGAATTTACTATTTGATTTGGGCTATTATAAAAATGAGTGTTAGTAATTTGTTTAAAAAATATTCCATTAAAATTTTTTATTTGAATCTATCTTTAACAACTTATACAATAAATTTGATTAAGTGTTAAATAATCTCTTTGATCTAGCCCATATATGTTAGAAACTCCAAAATACTTAGTATTCTATTCTTTGTTTTCCCCTCCACATGCATGTCCCCATGTTCTCAGTGTGCTATCCTCATTCTCTCGGTTGCTTGCTTGGAATATGTTCTTTGTTCAATGCATGTGTTTGTTTTTCAGTTTCTTGATTAAGTGGCAATTGGTAGGCATAAGAGGTGACTTATATATATTTGTGGTATGTTGAGAAGTTAATTAGGGTAGTAACTGACTAGCTAGGAAGTATGGAAGGCAACCATGATAGAAGTTGGATGTACAATCGTCTAACTGATAGAAGACAAGTAACAACAGCATTCTTCGCGGGTTTGGAAGAGTTCGTCCAATTTGCTTTGGCGAATTCAAATAATTCAAGAATGGAGATCAGGTGTCCGTGTGCCAAATGTAAGTGTTTAAGATTTACGATGCGGAGACGGTCGGAATTCATTTGTGTCAAAAGGGATTCATTAGAGATTATGAATGTTGGGAATTTCATGGCGAAGTCCGACGTACACCGAGTGGTTATTACGGGGACGTAGTCATCGAGAAAACCTTAATCAATATGAGCAGTTGGTTATGGATGCCGCGGGACCGTCGATCGGCCAATATTTTGATCCCGTTACTCATGCGTCGAACCGTCATACATGGGAGAGGAGACCGGTACCCATCCTCAACCATCAAACATGGGTGATGACCCTCATCCGAAGCCGCTAGGTTCTATAAAATGCTTCAAGAAGCACAGCGTCCGTTATGGGAAGGTTGCGAACACTTTGAAAATAGTGAATATTCATCGCTATCGGCTACCCTAGCAACACTAAGCTTGAAGACTGATCACCATATGAGTGAGAGGAATTACAACGAAATGATGTAGATCATGAGTAAGGTTGTTCCCAAAGACAATAATTTGCCGAAGGACTTTTACCAAGCCAAAAAAAAGGTGAAAGAGCTTGGGCTTGGATGTGAAAAAATCCATTGCTGCCCTAGAGGATGTATGTTGTATTACAAGGATGATGCTTGAGTGACAAATTGCAAATTCGTGGACATGACAGATATAGAGTTGTGGGGAAAGGAAGGAAAAAGACCCGTCATGCAATAAGCAAGATGTGGTATTTTCCTCTCGGTGCCCGTACTTACGAGATTGTATGCATCCGAACAAACAACCGCTCACATGAGATGGCACCGGAGCATCGTAGGGATGAGAACTTTGTGACGCATCCATCTCGATGCCGAAGCTTGGCGTAAATTTGACGAGGCGAATCCTTTCTTTGCTATGGATCCCCGTAATGTTCGTCTTGGTCTATGTTCGGATGGGTTCGCTCCTTTCAACAATACGGGCGAATTATTCTTGTTGGCCGGTCATTGTGACTCCGTACAACCTCCCACCTTCTATGTGCATGAGAAGAGAGTTTTTCTTCCTTAACGCGTTAATCCCCGGGCCGTCGAACCCAAAAAAGAAGATAGATGTGTACCTCGTGCCTTTGATAGACGAGTTGAAAATGTTGTGGAGTGAAGGTGTTCTTACGTATGATATATCATTAAGTCGAATTTCACCACGCGGGCTGCCTTAATGTGGACGATAAATGATTTCCCCGCATATGGGATGTTGAGTGGCCGGCAAACGTCGGAAAGCTCGCATGCCCGGTATGTCTTGACCAAACATGGGTTTTAGCTTGGAACACAATCGCAAAAGTCGCTTGGTTTGACAGCACCGACGATTCCTACCCCGATCATCCGTTTAGGAGAAATAGAAAAGACTTCACGCGGAAGGTTGTCGAACGAGCAGATCCACCTCGTCGTTTAAGTGGACAAGAAATATGGGACAGGTCGTGCACATTCCGAGTGTCGAAGAGGGGGCATTCCGAGTGTCGAGGGGTACGGCATTGATTATCATTGGAAAAGACTTCACGCGAACCGAACGAGCAGATCCACCTCGTCGTTTAAGTGGACAAGAAATATGGGACAGGCATTCCGAGTGTCGAAGAGTGGGTCTGCTTCAACGAACCGATTGATCATTGATTATCATTGGAACAAACGCAAAGATCTTCTCGGGAACTACCATATTGGAAAGATCAATTGTTAAGACACAACCTCGATGTCATGCATATTGAGAGGAATGTGTTTTGCAATATTCTCGTACACCGTGATGGACACCAAGGGCAAGACGAAAGACACAAATCAACGCAAGATTGACGTTGAAGCGATTTGTAGAAGGCCTCGCTTTGCATTTGGTGGACAAAGTGGCACCGGACGAATTTCCAAACCCGAGCGCCGTACACATTCAATAAAGAGCAGAATTTAGAGATGTTGCAATGGGTTAGAGATCTGAAACTCCCCGACGGTTATGCGTCAAACCGGAAAAGATGTGTCGACATGCACGAGGTGAAGTTGAGCAAGATGAAGAGTCATGATTGTCATGTGTTTTTCCGTAGATTGTTGCCGTGGGCCTTCAAAGCACTACCGAAGCATGTATGGTCTACTCTAACGGAGTTGTCCATGTTCTTTAGAGAAATTTGTGCTTCGTAGCTTAATGTTGAAAAGTTACGACACCTGAGGCGAGCATGCCCATAACGCTATGCAAGTTAGAAATGGTGTTTCCTCCTAGCTTGTTTGACTCAATGGAACATTTGCCCGTTCACTTGGCCTACGAAGCAAAGGTAGGAGGCCCGCAACAAAGATAGATGGATGTATCCGTTTGAGAGGTAATATATATATTGATTTGCGCTGTTATTAATTGACCGACATGGTACTTTAGCTCGATATTCCATTGTAGGTTTTTACGCACACTTAAGCACAAGATCAAAAATACAAGGTACGTTGAAGGATCTATCGCTGAAGCTTATCTAGTCGAAGAGGCCGCAAAATTTGCGTCATACTATTATCCCCCGAAATGATGTCAAGCCGGAGAGGGTACCCCGTAACGATGATGCCGGTGATACGAGGGATCAAAAATCAATATTTAATATTCCGGGCGAGTCGTGGGAAAACGTTGGAAGTCAACTCTTGACGGAAGAGATAAGCGAGTTGCGAGCGGTACATTCTAAACAACCGTGAAGAGGCCGCAAAGTACCTAGAGTAAGTTTTTTTTTTGTTTACCCTTACGGTAAGTATTAAAGTATTAACTTAAGTTTTTTGTGTTACGCTTACTTCTCTAATTGGGTCCGATCGGGAAATCCTTCAATGTCGGTGTCCCAAGTTGATCAATTCACTACTTCTGAGTTTCCAAAATGGTTTCGATCATATTTCTTGGAAAATCCATCAGATCCCAATGAAGTTGCGTGGAGTTTATCTTATGGAGCTGCAATGACAAGCACCCGATGCAACAAATATATAATCAATGGGTATCGATTTGCAACCGTTGACGCGAACGCAGTACACTATGTTGCAATTACGGTGTATGTTGTCGAGGTGACCAAGTTGACGGGGTGGAGACCGACTACTACGGGAAGTTACTTGAGATAATTCAGCCGAGTTACCAGGGACAAGGTGGTGACCCTTTTTAAGTGTGAGTGGTTTGATAACAGTCCGCGTGGGACAAAAGTGGACAAACATGGAAATATTGAGATCCACTGGACAAGGAGATATTCGGTTGGTTATGACCCATTCATCCTTGCTCAACAGGAGGAACAAGTTTACTATACACCATACCCTACATCTCACCAAGGGTGGACGGAGTTATTAAAACCAAAGCACGAAATATTATACCAAAGTCGAAAGAGCAGAATCAAATGACGATGGCCGAACCTTTCCAAGCCGATGTGGAACATGTGCGCCCATAAACATCTTCGATGACGAAGTACCAAGCAATCTCTTTGATTCTCGTGCGGAGTTAGAGTTGATTCCTATACAAATTGACGATGAGAAATCGACGATGAGGATGAGGCGTAAATGAGCTTCTCGATAGTGAATCTGAGTTCGACGACTATGAGAGTTCAGATGAAGACATGCAAGTAGATGTCGATGAACAGGAATCGTCCGGTTGATTTGTGTTAGTTCTTTGTTTATGACGATATGTTATACTACATACTTTGTTTCTTTGCTACTGTCATATTAACTAATTTTTATATATATATATATTGCCATGATGTCTATAAGTGTTCGTAGATGGAGCATCCGGGAGGACGTTCGTGTAGTGGACGTGGCGGGGTCGAGCCCGACCCCGTACTATAAGAGGGGGTAGGCGACGCCAACCGCTCCATACGGAGGCAGAGGGGGCTCGCCTTTTCTCCGAGAGGTGCCACTATTTGATTTTTCGTCGTCACCATCGGGATATTTGTCATCTTCACCGTCACTTTATACATCGTCGTCACGGCGGCTACCCCCGATGCACAAAGGGGACAACATGTTTACTTTACCGTTTCGATTGATTTACATATGTTTAGTTTCTTGAAACCATCTATGTACAAAAATCTTTAATATTTCACATTTCTTCCTTAGCACACTTCGTCGCCTCGAGCCACGTCGGGGAAGCGGTAGTTCCTCCGATACACCTATCTCGGGGCTCAAGAGATCCCGAGACAGGGTTTCTTTGGATCTCGCACTAAAGGCAACGAGTAAGTCATGCGAAGTTACCCGTAATGTTACAATTCTCTTTTGAGATTGGTTTGTATGCTAATATTTGCACGATAATCTCTCGTTTTCATATTTGTGCCTCGATAATCCGGTGGCGACTTTCATGTCGACCCAAATATTCCGTAACTACACTCAAGCTTGGACCGCGTGGACGAGATTCCTACGAGCAACGAGATATGTGGTTCACGAGTTCTTGGTAAGTTATTTGTTTTATGCGTGTTAATTAAGTACTTTTAAAATTTGGAGCACTAATTGTTCGTTATTGATTTTCGGAAAAGCATATGACATTGCCTCGAGCATCATGAAAATCAAAAAAGCTTTTAACCACAAGGGCAAACAAGCTTTGGTGCGTCGAAAGCTCTATTCATTGAGAAGGTCGAGAGGCAAGACAGATTGGCTTCCACAGACACTAAAGATGAATTATTTGGCACTTGGGAAAACAATGAAAAGTTTAAGGCCATAAGTGCGAAAAATAAGGAAAATAGGGCCAAAATGGCAGGACCGTCATATGCGGGGGGCTCCATATCTATTACTGAGCATCGACGCAAAGTTGTAAGTACACGTTATTTTCTATTTACGTATTGAATATTTTGTACTTTGAAGTAATTAATTAATGTCATCATTTGCGTTTGCGGAAGAGTCCGGGAAGCTCCACTGGATCGGTTGAGTGGGTTACCTTTCGGGACCCATTCCCGACGCCTCAAGGAAGGGAGTGAGAGGCAATGGATTAACCCAAAGGCGAAACAAATAGCGGTGAGACATTTATTGCCTTTATTACTTGTTTTATGCACGTTATTTTCTTATTTGTTATGTATTTGTTTGCTTGTAGGAAAACTTTGAGAGGCTTTCGCGAGAGAGCCTCGCAGCGTGAGATCGACCCCCTCATCCTCTATATCCGATAACGAGAGTCTCTTCTTTGAGGCTACGGCGGATTTGACAAGAAAGGGAGGGTCTTTGGATACGGTGAGTCCGCCCCCGATCAAGCAATCAAAGCGCCTCTCATCCGGCACCGCAGGGTTCCTTTAGGTAAACATAATACATTTGATATTGATAATTTTCATTCTCTTGTCCATTCAAATGAAGTACAAATAATAAATGTACTAATCAATTTTGTAGATGAGCCAAGAGGATGAAGTCGTTGGTGGAGGAGCAAGCAACACGATGACCCGAACGAGAGATGATGAGCCGGCGGGCGACTCGAAACGAGAGATGATGAGGCGCAGATGCTTATGGAACAACAACGATGAAGCGGGCGTTGCGCGAACGGAGATGATGAGACGGAGATGAATCAAGGCGGAGAGATGATGAAGGCGGAGATGATGAAGGAGATGCGGCTTCAAATGATGTCCCTTCGAAAGACGAGGTTTCGGTCCGGCCGACTCCGGTGATGATGACCATGCTGGTGATGATGATGATCACAATGCTCATTGTTTAGCCTACTTTTTTGTATTTGTTTGTTGCTACGGATTATATATATATATATATATATATATATATATATATATATATATGTTTTCACTATGTAAACTCTTTTTTATCGTTAATATATTCATGGTACATTATTTTACTATTTGTATTCAATTTTTCTATTAAAATTTTTTAAAAATAAAAATAAAAAAATAAAAATTTGCTACCGTAAAATAATTCAAAAATTTGCTACGGAAAATAAATCCGTAGCAAATTCTTGAATTTTTGAAATTTGCTACGGATTTTAAATCCGTAGCAAAATTTCAAATTTGCTACGGATTGTTTCCGTAGCAAATTGCTACGGATTGTGAAATCCGTAGCAATTTGCTACTTGATTTCACAATCCGTAGCAATTGCTATGGATTTCACAATCCGTAGCAAATCCGTCGCAATTACGACGGAGTTTCTCAAATCCGTCGCAATTGCGACGCCATATTTTGCTACGGACAAAATCCGTAGCAAAATCGTTTTGCTACGGATTTTTGGGTTTTTGCTACGGATTTTTTCCGTAGCAAAATCTGAAATTTCTAGTAGTGTAAATATATACAATCGTATGTCTTTCCATTTTATTTGCTATCGGTTAAGTGAGGAAAGAACGCAAAGAAGGAGAGAGAGTTGAAATAAGAGAGTGAGAACTGAGCGAAACACTTTCTTATAGTATTTTGAGAAGTGAAGGCCTGGACTTTTAGGAGGCAAAAAGGAAGAAGAAGAAGTTGCTTAAGTCCAAGAATCAAGACAAGTAAGTAAAGGTTTTAACTTGTCTTGTGTTATTTTATATTATGAATAATTTGGAATATGGTTTATCCATTGTTTCTTTAGTTTTTGAAAGCATAAAAGCCTATGGGGATATACTGCTCAAACTTCTAAAATGGATTAGAAAATGAGTTAGAAGACAATTTGGTTCATAAAGTCTTAGAATTTGTAAAGTTGCATTAAAATGTTGCTTTACGTGATTTATGAAATATTTTGGGTTGATTTAAAAGTGGTGAAACTATAAGGATTTTGAAGATTTTAAGGATACTAAAGAGTTTACCACGAAAAATTGAGTGAGAATAAGGTTGGAAATGATTTTAGAATCAAAGAGAATAAATTGTACAAGTTGCCAAAACTGCTAGTTTTAATGTTTTGGAAGGCAGTCGACTTGTACACCATTTTCGATCGAGTAAATGATGTCTATAAATTATGAAAATTTCCAGATTTTAAGTAGACATCTTAAGCTTTCTTTTGATATAAAATATGTAATTTTTAAAGCTCTGTACAAGGAGGAATTAATTTTATAAGATGACCTACGTTTTTGGAAGTGGGTTCTGAACAGTATTGGAAAACATTAAAACTGGGAATGATTCAGATTCCCTAGACTTCTGGGACTATTTTTCCATGAAAATAGGCATGTTAATGGACATTTGAGCTTTGGAAGCACATCTATTGGATTTTTTTTTCATTTAATTATGAATTTGTAAAGTTCAGTGAAAATTCTGATTGGAAAAGGAGTTAATCCGAAAATTGATACAATTAAGGTTTAAGTTGGATAACTTAATATCTTTGGGTCACAAGGATCCTAAATGATGATAATAACCCTCTTGAATATTTTTGGAGAATAGAATAAAGTGGTAATTAATTTTAGTACCTTATAAAATAAAGGAAATTAATATTTGTGATGGTACTATTTTAAGAATTGGTTTCCAAGTGGTTCAAGCACCAGGAGAATTATTTTTAGCTAATTGGAGTTCAGGTAGTAACTTTCTCTCACATACTCTGTGTGCCTTTATATGCATGTATGTACCGTTGTGATATGTGAATTGTGAATATCTAACCTTATATCGCCGGTTGAGGCCGGGAGGTAGTGCCCTAGAATGTAGGGTAACCCTGGATGCCATCACGGTTGAGGCCGGGGGTGGTAGTCCGATAAGAGAATTGTTGTGTTTGTGAAAAGAAGGGTAAATGCCCATTTGAATATCCAGCGCTGTGCGAATGAACCGGTAGGTTCTTGAATATGGTTGAACTGCAATTTGAATTTGAATATTGAATTTATTTGAATGTTGAATTGATTACAACTGGTTATCTACCATGTACTGTGCATGCATCTTATGTGAGTGATTAACGTTACTACTGGGATTCGTTTGAATCCCAGATATTCCACAAAATTCAGGACGGGAACACAATAGTGGACGTGGCTCACGTGGTAAGGCAAGTGGATGCCGGTATTTGATGGTCTTTGCGAGCCAAGATCTCGCCGTTTATTTTATATGTCGTGTATTAGACTGTTATGAAGTTTGTAATATTTTTATGAACCTTTTATGGTTTTCGGTTGTGTAACCAGACTTTGTAATCAGTATTACTATGCTGGAACCAGTATGTTTATTAAGCTGTGCATTTATCTCTGACGAATGTCGGTGTACCGAGAGGGGTGTGACATTCATGGTATCAGAGCCGTGGTTCCGGCAATGTCAGAATAGTATACTGATGAAGTCTTGGTTAGATGAAAGTATAATGTGATATATGATAATTGGCAAGTTTATGTCTTTATTAAAAATTTGTGGATTTTGAATCAAATTCAATATTGACAAAATTCTTTTCTTAATAGAGAAAAGACAGTATGGCCAATATTCGAGGAGGTATAGGCAGAGGCAGCGGCAGCGGCAGAGGTCGTGGTAGAGGTAGACCTCGTAGGCAACCACAACTGCAAGAACAGGAGCAGGCACAAGAGCAGAATAGGCCGGAGCAAAATCCTCCTGATCAGATGCAACAAATGTTGGAGATGCTGACGGAACAACGAAATATGATGAATGAACAATGGAATATGATAAACAAACTTCAAGAAGAATTGCGGGAGGTGAAGGCTAAGCAGAATGAGGACAGAGAGCGAATGGAAACTACAGAAGAGGAGAGGTCCTCACAGCCTGAAATTCAGTTTAATGAACCTGTAGCGGATAGGGTGCAACCTGTTACAGAGACTCCACAATACTGGATCACCAAATTCTGTAAGCACCAGCCTCCGATTTTTCGCGGGGGTTTTGACTCTCAAGCGAGAATCGAATGGATGCGAGGATGGAGAAGATATTTCGTGTAATGGAGTGCCCTACGTAAAGAAAGGCTGAAATGGAAATTTACAAGCTAGAAGGAGAGATTTGATAGATGGTGGAAGAATACGTAATTGATTTTGCAGGCCCGGAATGTCCCAATCACCTGGGAGATTTTCAAAGATAAATTCAACGAAGAGTATTTTCCCCAATCTACCAGGGATGCCAAGGAGTCCGAATTCTTAACCATACAATAGGGTAATGATGAGACATTTAATGACTACCTGACTCGCTTTAACCGCCTATCTCATTACTCCACAACTTTGAGACTTGATAATGATGAGAAGTGGAAGTCTGGAAGGTTAATTAGGGGACTAAGATATGAAATGAAAGAAAAGCTGGTCTCCCGTCAATTTCAAAAATTCAGCCATGCAATTGAGGAATGTAGGATGGTTGAGAGGAATTTGAAGGATCTGCAGTTGACCAGGGGTACCATAAATCGAGGCGAGTCCAGTCGAAGAAATTCTTTTCAGAAAAGAAAAGGGCCAGGATTTAAATCTCAAGGAAGTAATAAAAGACCCTCTCGCTTCGGGGATCGTGCCAACCAAAGACCAACGTAACCTCGACCATGTCCCCAATGTGGTAAATTTCATCAAGGCAGAATTGCAAGGCGGATCATTTGCTATAACTCGTCGTAAGTCGGTCACTACAGCCCAGATTGCCCACAGCGTGCCACTGAGAAGAGGCCACAGAATCAAGGAAGAATATTTGCTATGACGCATGAAGAGGCTAGAAAGTCTCCAGAGTTGATTCAAGGTACCATCCTTCTTTATGGAAATGTATTACAAGCATTATTTGATTCGGGTGCTAGTCATTCTTTTATAGCATATGATTGTGCTGAACGACTAAGATTAACTACCCATAAACTGCCATATGACCTAGTTGTGTCAACACCGCTTGGTGTAAAATCTGTGACTGCTGATGTCTGTTTGAATTGTATTTTGAATGTTGAGGGCCATGAATCTGTGGTAGATTTGATATGTTTACCACTTCATAGAATAAATGTCATACTCGGGTTTAAATTGGTTAACAAGAAACAATGTCTTTGTTAGACTGTGGTAGTAAAAGGATTATATATCCGAATCCGCGAAGAGATGTCAATGTAAATATGAATCTGAATTTTCTCTCAGTAGCTGATGCTGAGAAGTGTTTGGAAAAGGGATGCCAGGGGTATGTGGTGTTTTTCTCGCAAGACAGGCGGAGTTGAGACCGCACTTGAGAACATTCCAAGAGTGAATGAATTTCCCGAGGTGTTTCCGTAAGACATTAGTGGATTGCCTCCGGAAAGGAACTGAGTTTGGCATTGAAATTATGCCTGGAGCTAGACCAATATCCAAAGCACCTTACCGAATGGCACCTAATGAAATGGCGAGAGTCAAGAAGCAAATTGAAGAATTACTCGGAGAAAGGGTTTATACGACCCAAGTGTCTCGCCATGGGGAGCTCCAGTGTTATTTGTAAAGAAGAAAGACGAAAGTCTGAGACTGTGTATCGACTATCGGGAATTAAACAAGGTGACCGTCAAGAATAAGTATCCTCTCCCCAGAATTGACGATTTGCTTGATCAATTATCTGGTTCTAGCGTGTTTTCGAAGATCGATTTGCGATCGGGCTATCATCAGTTACGAGTAAAAGCTGAGGATGTTCCAAAGACAGCATTCAGGACCAGATACGGGCATTATGAATTTTTAGTAATGCCGTTTGTTTTAACCAATGCACCTGCCATATTTATGGACTACATGAACCGAATCTTTCGTCAGTATCTGGATCAGTTCGTGGTAGTTTTCATTGACGACATCTTGATCTACTCAAGGAGTAGTGAAGAGCATGAAAGTCACCTGAGAATCGTGCTGAATATCTTGAAAAATAAGAAACTCTACGCCAAGTTGAGCAAGTGTGAGTTTTGGCTTCAAGAAGTCAAATTTCTTGGCCATGTTATCTCACAAGAAGGGGTTTCTGTAGATCCCAGTAAAGTGGAAGCAGTACTGAATTGGAAAAGGCCAGAGACTGTGACTGAAATACGCAGTTTTCTAGGACTTGCTGGATATTACCGGCGATTTATACTGAACTTTTCTCGAATTGCCTTGCCATTGACGAAGCTTACAAGAAAGAACCAGTCATTTGTGTGGGATGAACGTTGTGAAGAAAGCTTCAAGCAGCTGAAAGAGAGATTGACGTCCACACCAGTTTTGATTATCCCAAATCCCAGTAAACCCTATGTGGTGTACAATGATGCTAGTAAGCAAGGATTGGGATGTGTCCTGATGCAGCAGGGCAGAGTGGTGGCGTATGCCTCTCGACAGCTGAAACCTCATGAATTGATTAACGTTACTACTGGGATTCGTTTGAATCCCAGATATTCCACAAAATTCAGGACGGGAACACAATAGTGGACGTGGCTCACGTGGTAAGGCAGCCGGGTGCGGTATTTGATGGTCTGCACCGCGAGCCAAGATCTGCCGTTTATTTTATATGTCGTGTATTAGATCATTATGAAGTTTGTAATATTTGTATGAACCTTTTATGGTTTTCGGTTGTGTAACCGCACTTTGTAATCGGTATTACTATGCTGGAACCAGTATGTTTATTAAGCTGTGTATTTATCTCTGACGAATGTCGGTGTACCGAGAGGGGTGTGACAGTGAAGACTTGCGACGACGAGCGACGACAAAGCCTTGCGATGGCAAGCAACAAACGACGGCGAAGCCTTGCGACGAGCGACAGGGAGCGACGAACGACAGGGAGCGACGAGCGACGGTGAGCAACGAACGATGGCGAGTTATCTGAGATGGTGCAAGATGGGTGATACCTTGGCGTGAGAGAGAGAGACTGAGAAAGGTGAGAGGTTCTGAGTAAAAAAAAGAAAGGTGAGAGGTAATTAATAAATCAGGGATGGGATGGGATGTGGGAGCAGGCAAGGAAAAAAAAAGTAAAACAAAAAAGTCACGAAATTTTGGCGTCCTAAATTTAAATTTAGGACGCCAAAACTTTTAACCAGTGCCAAAATTGCCAAATTTTTTTTTGAATTATGCACCAAATAACTCATTTTTGGCATTCTAATTTTAAATTTAGGACGCCAAAAATTTTCACCAACGCCAAAATTGCCAAAAAAAATTTGAATTGTGCGCCAAATAACTCATTTTGGCGTCCTAATTTTAAATTTAGGACGCCAAAAATTTTCACCAGCGCCAAAATTGCCAATTTTTTTTGAATGTGCACCAAATAACTCATTTTTGGCATCCTAATTTTAAATTTAGGACGCTAATTTTTTATTTAAGCGTCCTGAAATGTCATTTAGGACGCCTAAGGCTCAACATTCAACCAAATATTTACGAAAATGTCACTACGTTCACTTTTTACTTCCTATTTTTAAATAAGGACGTCTTTTAGAGTATTAATATCCTATTTTCGTAGTAGTGTATCAATCAGTGACTTGTTATTGTCACTCAATAACATGTCATTAATTTCTCAAATAAATAAGGGTAAAGTGATATTTTCTCGGGTTGAGTTGCAATTTCGTTCCAAAAGTACACGCCCAGGAGCAATAGTACCTACGAAGTTTTTTTAGTCTCACTGTTGCCCTGAAAGTCCTAAAACGTAGCAATGTCACCCCTCTCTTAACCACCGTTTATGTTGACCGTTAATTTTGATTGAAATTGCTTACTAGGCAGCTAGATATGCTCTTATTTTCTAACTCATCCTCACACATCATCCCTTCTTTCTCCCCCTCCGTCGAATTCACATTGGGTACTTTTCTCTTAGGTGTTTTTCCCTCTAATTAGAGGGACTAGGCATTTTTTTAAAATATATATATATATATTCTGTTTATTGAAATTAGATTATATGCTACATTCTGAAATTTTTTTGCACCCAATATCTTAGATTAATTAATTTCCAGGATATTAGGGTTACAGGAAAAATATTTCTCAATGCAGGACTGAAAATTAAATAATTTGAGATATTGTGTGCAAAAAAACTTCAAGATTCAACATATAATCTAATTTAAATAAATAGAATATAAAAAAAATGTCTAATCCCTCTAATTAGAGGGAAAAGCATCTAATGTGTACCCTTTCCTTCATCTGATCCGTCCGTCTCTCTCTCTTCTGCATTTATGTTGGATCCTCACTCGCGGCTCTTCCGCCCTGCAAATCTCCCTCCTTTACTTCCACAGACTCCCCACCCTTATCGCTAGTCCCCTATATGTTTTCTTCGTTTCCAACGCCATCATCGCTGGCCTCTTCACCAATTCCCGGCAAGTCATCGGTTACAACTCCGCTGGCCTCTTCGGAGGATAATGATCTCTTAGAGGCGGAACTAGAAGAAGGTACCCGGTGATTTTACCTTCAAAATTTTCCGATGAAACGCGAGTCTCTACTTGCTTCTTGTCAATCACTCTGTAAGAGAAATTGAAAATTCGATTAGGCTTGCCTTCATGATTGAGAACCTCGTAATTCAAGAATCGAACCACGCTAGGAGCATTGGCGGCTTCAAGGATCAAATCCTTGAGAGGCATGCGGACCTCTCCGATGAGCATGTCTCTGATTATGAGTCCATCATGGCGGAAGTCAAAATGAAGGAAGAGGTTATCGCAATCGTGAAGCGAAACCCAACTCAAAGAAAATTTCATTCCTTGATTTCATTCGGGATTTTCACCCCTTCCTTATCCATATAGGTTTTCTGTCCCTGCACCTGTTTTCTCTGCGGGTCGATGCTATGAACGTAGACAACTGCGTATATCGCGAGTTTCTGAAAACAATTGAAGTTTCTAAGGTCCTTGCAGGAAATAATCTTAAGCTCTATGGAGCTAGGTTCCATTGTTGCCTGGACCTTATCGTATATCTCGAAGTTGTGAACAAGTTGAAGCTTAAGTCTTAAGTATATTAACATGTGGAAGCCGGCCCAATGCACGTGGTTCCCTTGGTGGGTTTGATCGGAAGGTGTGGTTTTGTAGATTTCCATCTACATTACCTATTTCACTATTCCGATGAGTTAACCGCCGCCACCGCAGTTAACGGAGGAAGGAGAGAGAGAGAGAGAGAGAGAGAGAGAGAGAGATGAATGGATCGAAGGGAGGAGGGAGGGAGAGATAGAGAGCATGATGTGTGATGATGAGTTGGAAAATCACATGTGGTTGTTGTCTAGTAAGCAATTTCAATCAAAATTAACCGTCAACATAAAACAGTAGTAAAGAGAGAGGTAACACTGTTACGTTTTAGGACTTATGGGACAACATTGAAACCAAAAAAAATTTCAGGACAATATTGTTTCTGGGTGTGTACTTCAGGAACAAAATTGCTACTTAACCCTATTTTTTTAAATTTGAAATAATCTCACCCATGTTTCATGGGATTTTAATATAATTTGATGATATTAAGGGATCTGCTTGCAATTTTTTCTCTTACTTGAGCTTGTATGTAACTGCCGCAAAAAAAATCGGTGAATTTCCCAACCACTTAGAAATCGGAGAGGATTCTCTCCTTATCCACTCTCTCATCATCTTTCACAGGCAGATCGTGGTCGTTGAAATCTTGATCCAAGTCAAACATTTAAAAAAAAAAAAAATCGCGCGCGGTTTTTAGAAAAAATGTTCTAGCCCCTTGGATCAAAATTTTGAAGGTCAAGATTGAGAGATGATGAGGGATGGGTAGAGAGGGGATAAGGAGAGAAACCGGATCCCTTAGAAATCGATCTAGATACATTGCATGCAATCAATGGTTGGCGTATAGAACACAGCCGAATTGAAATATTTTTTGGGTACGAGACGAAATGAAAGTTGGACTAAGGGCTATATCATATTCTGGTTATGCCCAATATATCCTAACAATGAACAGGCCCAATAATAATATTCTGGTTATGCCCAATATATCCTAACAATGAAGAGGCCCAATAATCATATTCTGGTTATGCCCAATATATCATAACAATGAAGAGGCCCAATAATCATATTCTGCTTATGCCCAATATATCCTAACAATGAAGAGGCCCAATAATCATATTCTGCTTATGCCCAATATATCCTAACAATGAAGAGGCCCAATAATCATATTCTGGTTATGCCCAATATATCCTAACAATGCATATCCACTGTCTCACAACGCAAAGCATATAGAATTAAAGTTTACAAGAAGATGCCAATGTGAGTTGGCAGATGGTAGAAGTGATCCGGGATTAGCCCTTGCAGTCGTGGGTTCGATCTCCTCTCGTCACGACTTCTTTTGGTAGACGATCTCGTAAGTCTCCAAGAAAGTCTTTCATAGCCGGCAAATCTTGCATGCTTGCATGACGATGTCGAACCCCTCCAAAAAAATTTTCATATAAAAAAAAAAAAAGTTTACAAGAAGATGTTTCTAACAACTTACCACTCGTCCTTAGGTTCAACTGGCGAAGGGGTCGGACTTCCTCACCTAAAGGGAGGGGTTCGATCTCTGCGTTGGTCAAGCCGCTGGGGGATGCATCCTAGGGGTCTATTAAGTAGGCGGAAACAATGCTGTGGATTGGGTTCCAAGCGCCTTGCCCTTGGATTGTGGGTGAGCCCAACCCTTTTTCTAAAATTTTATTATAAAAAAAAACTTACAATTTTATTCATTTTTCCATTATTAGAACAAAAAATAATACCCCTCTGATCCTTAATATAAAATATATTTACATAATTTAATTAGATTAAGAAAGTTAGTTGAATTTGTTAATATGACATGTATTTTCTAAAATACCCTAGTCATGTTCCTTAATTCTCTAATTTCCTCTCATATTTGATTATTGTTGAGAGAGCTTAATAGAGGTAAATTATAAAAATATTGATAAATTTTAAAATTAAATATTATATTTAGAATTAAAATTAACTCCTCAAATATATTTTATATTAAAGACAGATTTGTAAAGTAACGTATTCCTGAAACAACCATAATACAAGTTTTTTTTATTTTAGCTTACAAACCTGAAAAATGTACTTTAAAAGCGGTACAGATTGATAGGGGAGGGATGAGGGTAAAGAGGTACAGATTGACATATAAAGGCAAGTTTTTATTTTACGTTCACCTTTTGAATATATACGTTATATTTGGTTTGAAGGGGAGAAAAGAAAGAGAAATCTTTTCTCCCCCTTTATTAAACAGCCCATATTTTTTTTTAATATTCTAAAAATACACTATCAATAAAAAAGAATATTTTTTTTATTAATGATAATTTGGTCAATATCCTTCTTAAGACATGTTCCCCTCCCTTGATTTGAGGGGAGAGAGGAAAAAGAGAAAAAAAAATTCTCCCATCTTTATTAAATAACCCATAAAAAATATTCAATATTCTAAAAATACACTATGAACAAAAAAGAATATTATTCTTATTAATGACAATTTGATCAGTATCTTTCCTAAGATTTGTTTCCCTTCCTCAAACCAAACACAACCTATAGATGAAGCTGCTGCATGCTTATTGAAGGGTCTGAAACACTGCCTCCATTAGGAATATGTGGGAGTGTGTGAATGCAGAAAATATTTTTGGAAGAGACATCGGTTTGACAAATATAAAAGTCAAATATGACCCACTCAGACATCATATCAAGAAGAAGAATTGCTTGCTTGCTTAATAAGTTTGATAAAATTGAATTGGGAGAATAAATCTACTCGTCATCTTCCTTATCCTCTACATTCATTGTGTATTTTGCATATATTCAGAGAACATATTTTTTATATATAAATAAATAAGTTATAAGCTTAATGTCTCAAAATGTTGGATTGAAAATGTGATGGCATGGGTAAAGCTTGGACATTCTGAAAGGATAAGTCCCAATTAAATGTATCATGCATGCATGGTCTAAATAGACATTGACTTCGGGGTATTTGGTGGAGTTGGATTGTTTAGAGATTCAAAAACCCATTATATCAAACACAAACTCTTAAGGAAACCGTTTTCAATTTCGTTTTTGACTGTCTAGATTCTTGCGCACCAATTCCATTTAAAACTATAATTTATGTGAATGAACAGAAAGGAAGAATAGAGTAATAGCGAAGAGTAACTTTTTTTTTTAAAAATATATAGATTGATTATATTGATACTATGATCAATGATTTTGAAAATTATGATGGTTAGGGTAACGTGTAAAGAGCTACTAAATGAGTAAATGATGATGACATTCTTGTAAGGACAATATACCGCGCCATTAGATTTAATTAATACCTGAATTCGTTGATTCGATCTGGATATCCAGTAATGTAAACTAGTCATGTAACTTGTGTAGATGAAACTACATGTACTTTAATTTCATCTCGTTCATTTATCTGTATAGGTGACCTTTCAAAATACTCTCTTCGATCCTTATTATAAGATGTATTTGGAGCATTAATCTTGATCTTATATATAAGACTTTTTTTTTTTTTTTTTTTAATTTACACTTATTGATGCACCATCAATAATAATCAAAGAGAAGGGAAATGAGGTAATTAATTAAAGAAGATGATTAGGATGCTTTAGAAAATATATGTCATATGAACTAATTTATTTAATCTAATCTGATTGTGTAAATATGTCTTATATTAAGAACCAAATGAAGTATTTCATATTTGATGAGTCATATGTAAACGTGAAACCTTGCAAAATAGATTATTCAAACGATCAGGTTGGACATTAATGTCGCAGCTGGCGGCAAAACGTAATATAAAGTTGAACAATCGTTAATGGACTAAAATGCATTGTCTTTCCTTCTGGTGTGTCTTTTCTTTGTCGAAAATTATTATTGTTATTTTATTATTGCTTGTCTTGTTTGCTAAGCTTTTTTTTCTTTCGTACTTCGTAGTGATTAGTTGTACGAAATTCTTGATGAGCTCCGCAATCCGAACGATAATAGGGAAGAAAGTTCAGAACTCAAATATGACTCAATAGGCATATGCTACTTTTCATCTGTAAAATTAAATTTGAATAGTTTAAATTTAAATTGATATAATTGTCTGTATTTATAGTTTGAAATAATTTTAATTTTGATCCCTATAGTTTCATAAAAATTTGGTTTGAATTTAATGTCAAGTCCCTACACTTTTTATAAGCTTTTGTTTTAGTCCTATATTTAAACTCAAATTAAGTCCTTATCAAACTATGTAAACCATAATCAAAATTCAAAACTTTTCCTTAATGTAGAGTATGGACGAAAAAAAAATGTTATTGTTTTCAGCTAGTTAGGCCCTCTCCTTTGAGCAGGTCATCTGGAGAAAAATATTAATCATGAGACTAGGATGATAATATTCTAATTTTTTGCAGATAATAAGTTCAAGTTAATTTCTTATTTATTTGCATTGTACTTTTCTACCCATTACTATCATACATGGCATTTATCAAACTTGGTACAAATTAAAAATATAATATGGTTTTTGATAAAATATAATAGCGTCAACTGATCCATCTAATTGATCTCACAAGTGAAATAAGACTTGACTTCTTGTTGAGGCATCAAACTCAATCAAACACGTACATGTAATATCTTTTACGGCAACAGGCCATAATTCACTCTTAGTTCCCAGATAAGACATCGTTCATTGTGTGTGTTGAATTGATCGATGTCTTAATTTTATCTCTCTCACACACATAAAAGCATTTATTAAAAACACATTCGCAGAGTGAAAATATATACTATATTAACTAACTTATTTAATTTAATTAAATTATGTAAATATGTCTTCAATTAAGAACCGGATGAAGTATTTCATATTTGATGAGTCATATGTAAACGTAAAACCATGAAAAAATAGATTATTCAAACGATCAGGTTGAACATTAATGTTGCAGCTGGCGGCAAAACGTAATATAAAGTCGACAATTGTCAATGGACTAAAATGCATTATCTTTCCTTCTAGTGTGTCTTTTCTTTGTTGAAAATTATTATTATTATTTTATTATTGCTTGTCTTGTTTGCTAAGCTTTTTTTCCTTCGTACTTTGTAGTGATTAGTTGTACGAAATCTTGATGAGCGGCGCTATCCGAACGATAATAGGAAGAAAGTTCAGAACTCAAATATGACTCAATAGGCACATGCTACTTTTCATCTGTAAAATTAAATTTGAATAGTTTAAATTTAAATTAATATCATTGTTCGTATTTATAGTCTGAACGAATTTTAGTTCTGATCCCTATAATTTCATAAAAGTTTGATCTAAATTTAACGTCAAGTCCCTATACTTTTTATAAGCTTTGGTTACCTTCAACTTAAATTAAGTCCTTATAAAACTATATGAATTATAATCAAAATTCAAAACTTTTCCTTAATGTAGAGGATTGACCGAAAAAAAGGTTTTTGTTTTTAGCTTGTTAGGCCCTCTACTTTGAGCCGGTCATCTGGAGAAAAATATTAATCATGATAATATTCTAATTTGTTGCAGATAATAAATTTAAGTTTCTTATTTCTTTGCATTGTACTTTTCTAGCCAATACTATCATACATGACATTTATCAAACTTGGTACAAAAATTTGGTTGTTGATAAAATATAAGAGAAGTCATATGATCCATGTAATTGATCTCAGTTGAGGCATCAAACTTAATCAAACACATATATGTAACATATCTGTTACGGCAACAGCCCATAGTTCACTCTTAGTTCCAGATAAGACATCGTTCAATGTGTGTGTTGAATTGATCGATGTCTTAATTTTATCTCTCTTACACACACATAAAAGCATATTAAAAAAACATTTGCAGAGTGAAAATTTTTACCTGGTCAACTAATGAAACTTCATTGAGCTTGCGAGAAGCTAGATTAATTAGGGGCATAATTGTACTTCGACTGTACTTACAATATCTGCTTATTGCTTCTTCCTCTCTTTTACTTGTATAACTTTGCTAACTTCCTCCACGTGTGAATGGGTTGGCTTTGATTCTTGATACATACTCTTTCTATTCTTCAATATATAAGACCCAATTAACTTTATTTTTGAAAGAGGTAAAGGAAGATAAATAAATAATTTAATTATAACATATGTTATAGATTATTAGATTATCTATTAGTTTGGTATGAAAATGATAAATATAAATATTTTTGAGTAATTTATTCAACTTCTTTAGTATCTCCAAAAAAAATCAACGGGATCTTATATTAGAGACATGTAGTATGATATAATACCCACATATATGATATACTTCATCTGATCTTTAATATAAGACATATTTACTAAATTTATTATATTAAAGAAGTTAGGTAATTTTGTAATATAACATATATTTTATTAAATATTAGTTATTTTCCTTAATTCCCTCATTTCATCTCCTCATCAATTATTGTTGAGGGGATAATAATGGAGGTAAATTAAGATCATATTGATAAATATGAAAACCAAGTCTTATATTTAAGACTAAGATCAACTCCTTAAAGAATGAGAGGAAAAGTATTACGTATCGTCGTTTTTTGATGATTTAGGATACGATGAGTTCATACTCAGACTAATAATATGACATTAATGTTTGCAGTCAAATCTAACAGTCCCAAATCCCTCTATATATATCACACATATTGCAGGGACATGCTTCACCAATAGCGATCTAAGTTTATACAAAAACCAAGTTGATTTCAGCTGTGAAAATGCTTAAATCCCATCTCTTTCTCTTCTTAGTTTTCATTAATGGCGCTTTTTCTTCTCCTCCGGCTGACCCCGTCCAGTGTAGTTCCGGCAACACACACTGCACCATCACAAACTCCTACGGCGCCTTCCCTGACCGGAGCACTTGCCGAGCATCCCGAGTACTGTACCCAACCACCGAGAAAGAGCTCATTTCCATGGTGGCTTCGGCATCAAAATCCAACACAAAAGTGAAAGCGGCGACCAGATATTCCCACAGCATCCCCAAGCTTGCTTGCCCTGGAGGAAAAGATGGGATCATCATAAGCACCAACAAGCTCAACCATATAGTGAACATTGACGTGAAGAGCAGAAGGATGACGGTGGAGGGTGGGGTCCTTTTGAGGGACCTGATCAATGAGGCGGCGAGGAATGGGTTGGCGTTGCCTCATACGCCGTACTGGTGGGGACTGACGGTGGCGGGACTATTGGCTACGGGGGCTCACGGCAGCTCATTGTGGGGAAAGGGAAGTGCGGTTCATGAGTATGTGGTTGCGATGAGGATTGTGACGCCGGCCACGGCGGAAGAAGGGTATGCTAAAGTGAGAAGCATATCTGAATCTGATGATGAACTTGATGCAGCCAAGGTTTCCATTGGGGTTCTTGGGGTTGTTTCTCAGGTATGTCTTTATTAGTCTGATTCATCCCATCACAATAATTTAAAAATTCCAAAAATGGGTGAAAAAGACCTGAATTGAAGTATTTATACTTTGGGTATTCAAATCATTTAGACCACTACTTCTTAAAAATATATAAAGTAATTTCCGCCAATAAAATTTTTAAATAGGGGTTTTTCAATATATATTTTTTAAAATGATTTACAAATGTTCGATCAATTCATTACTTATTTAATTATTTTATCTCAAAAAAGGTCTCTTTCACTTCATTTGATTCTCAAACAAAATAAAATAAAGATTCAAATAAAATAATTTATATTGTAAAAGTAACTGTTATGCTTAAAATCTGGTGTATTATTTAGTATATCAATATCTTTTTTCTATATATTATCATCTAGTATCAGGTTCGAGGTTTATGGCTATCCCTCCCAACAAAAATGACTCCTATGGGACTCAAACTCCAGACCTAGAGGGATCTAGCATATTTTATACCTTTAAACCAATTTTATGTGGACAGTAAATAAACATCTTTTATCTATCACTATATACTACTTGCATGTCATCAGAAAAGTTAATCTTCATTGTTGAGTCTTTCTTTATAAATATTTCTTTCAATGCAACGCATGCGCACAAGCTACTTGTTCTAGATTCACTAAAAAATTAAGAAAAACAGTTATCAATAAATATTTCCTCCAATATTTCATATAATATCTACTCTAATGAAAAATTTGAATTGTAAACTAGATATATTTTAAAGATCAGATGGAGTAATAAAACCACCAGACTAATACCGATTTATGGAGTAGAAGAAATGAAATCCTAAACTTTTGACGGAGATACGACGGATGGCAAAACATTACATAAGCTGATAAGAAATACTTGGGTTTTCTTGTGTCCTAAGTTATGACTAGAGAAGTTTAGACAAAACAGGAGAAAATAAAATAGAATGGTTTTTGACTTTATGTACGTAAATGGTGGTTTTAATTTGCAGGTAACGTTTCAATTACAACCATTATTTAAACGATCAACTACGTATGAGATGAGAAGTGATTCAGATTTGGGAGAGGAATTGATTAGATTTGGGAAAGAGCACGAGTTTGGTGATGTCTCGTGGTATCCTACACAGAAAATGGCAGTGTTCAGAGTTGATGATCGAGTTCCTATTAATCACTCTGGAAATGGTCTCTATGATTCCATCGAATTTCGTTCCACTCCCTCTTCTCAATTAGCTTCTTCCAGGGCCTCAGGTTCATTATCTACCCTTCCCCAGCTTGTCATTCAAAGTTGATGTGAAACTAAACTAACAAGAAGTTGAATTTTTTCTGTAACAGAGGAACATCAAGAAGCAACAAGGGACATTAATGGAAAATGCACTGATGCACGGTCGGTGACTAGCAGTGATTTCAATTCTGCTTATGGTTTGACTAACAACGGTACTCTTTCTTTTTCTCACTTTCTACTTAGGCATTTTGACAAAGGGGTAGAAATAACTACTCAGGAGTGTCGACTATCTAGAAGTACTACGAGAAGCATTTTTGTCATGTTAAAATAGAGCAAATTAGCTCAAATCTTTAAAAGCCTAACGTTGATCGTTAACAAATTTACACGGGCTGTTTAACAACAAGAGTTCAAATTCTAGAAACAACGTATTCGATTATGGGGTAAAGCTACGCACATCTATCTCTTTCCAAACCCCATCTGGTAGAAGTCTTGTGTACTGGCCCCCACCCTTTTTGGTTACTTGCAGGGCAAAAATATTCATCAAAAAGCTTCTGATTATCCAACGGTGGTTGGCAAAATTACATTTTAACCCTTTTGTCACACCTCATGAGCACTATTTTCTATTCTTCTGTAGTTGATTTAACCAACATCAAGATTATAACTTGTTAACTTCTTTATGCATGAATAGGTAAAAACTTCACTGGGTACCCAGTGATTGGGAAAAACAATCGGATGCAATCAACAGGGACATGCCTAGATAGTAAAGAAGACGCATTGCGAACCATATGTCCCTTTGATTCAAGACTCAAACTTCGCTTCTTTCATGAAACAAGCTTCACCATCGCCTTGTCCAAGATTCCAAGCTTCATTAAAGACGTGGAGAAGCTCTTTGAGTTAGATCCAAAAGCACTGTGTGGATTAGAGCTCTATGGGGGCATCCTCATGCGCTATATCAAAGCTTCAAGTGCTTACCTAGGAAGAGCAGAAGATTCTCTGGATATTGATTTCGTATACTATAAAACCAAGGACCCATTCACTCCTAGGCTTTACGAAGATTTTTTTGAGGAGATTGAGCAAATGGGATTATTCAAATATGGAGGGGTACCCCACTGGGGAAAGAACAGGAATGTAGCATTTAAGGATGTCATCAACAAGTATCCAAATGGAAACAAGTTTCTAAGTGTGAGAAGAAAGTATGACGCACAAGGAATTTTCTCTAGCGAGTGGACAGATCAGATTTTAGGGTTAAAAGAAGGTGTGATGATAATGAAAGATGGGTGTGCTCTTGAAGGTTTGTGCATTTGCTCTGAAGATCGTCACTGTGCACCAAGCAAGAAGTATTACTGTAGGCCTGGGAAGGTTTATAAGGAGGCTAGGGTTTGTGCTTTCGAAGGTTGAGATTGATATGAAGGAAAAAAAAGGCTTTTATTGGAAGGATGCTTCCATTTCAAAGGCTTTTCAATACTGTGATGTTTGGTATTCAAGATGTTTCTGATAATCTTTTGTCGCAGAATAAGGCAATATTGTCATTTTTAATAAGCGATGTTAATTTAATGAAAAAAAACTATGTGTGTGTATGTTTAGTAGTCTCTTTGATTTATAACGTGACATGGTACTTCTAGTTTGTGTATTTTCTTAATTTTAGTCCCTAAAAAGTGAAATTACGTGGTATG
Organism: Acacia melanoxylon; assembly: GCA_019022615.1. Taxonomy (NCBI): domain Eukaryota; kingdom Viridiplantae; phylum Streptophyta; class Magnoliopsida; order Fabales; family Fabaceae; genus Acacia; species Acacia melanoxylon. The sequence continues at coordinate 4,662,599 of JAFJYJ010000041.1, read as the reverse complement.
TAGAAACTAGTGTAAGTTTATAATTTTATTTTTCTAATATTTCTACTCTAATTTTTTTTACCTGTGCTCTAAAAATTTAATTCATATAAATTCTGTAAATTTTCCAAGCAAATTAAAAAAGAAAACTTGTGGTGAGCAAATTATTATCATAGACGCTATTGTGTTCTTTTTCTTTTCTTTCTTCTTACAGTGACAGACCAGGAAATTTCAAGACGTGGGACAAACAAATAAACTCTGTAGTTATAATGATCGTGGATTAATTATTTGACAGATCTCATAATATTGTGCTCGAGCGTTTCCTAATTTAACAAAGAGAAATAGTTATAAGCAGGTACTACTAGCACATTCCACATGTAAAAATGATAACATCAAATATCATTTCCTTATAACATGGAGTGTGGCATATTTTAATTTCAAGAATAGGCATAGGTTAGCGATTATCTTTCAAAAGAGTTTGATTTGTTAAAATATAATTTGAATGGTTTATATTTAAAATTTTACTTTTAATTTAAACATTATTATTTATAAAATTAATATTTTAAAATTATTTTTATATTAATTTGTATACCCATTTTTTTACCATGTTGTATACTCCTGTTTTTCTAAAAAATGTTTAAATTAGTATATGAAATAAATTAAAATCATAACATCGAAGATGTAACAGATTTAAGAAGAACAAATGTTTCCCACCTTAACAATGCTTTTAATAAGCACATGTATTTTTTAAATTAAAAAAATAATCTTGCTCAAGGCATAGTTTACGGAAATTTGAACTTATATCAATCACTTTTTAGTTTTTAATCAATGGAGTCAACAAATAAGCAGGCCCCAAAGGAAATAAAATAATAATAAAAATAAATCATGCCTCTTGGCCCAGAGAGAGAACTGATGGAGCCTGCTATACTAATGCTGTTCCCTTAATCATGAGGTGGGATAATTATTTATCTCGGAATATTATATTTTAAGTACATATTACTTATTGGAAATATGTGAATATGTGGTCTCAGATAATAAGTTATAATTACCTTATTTTCTAAGGTAATTTTTATTGAAATTAGGGTAAATAAAGAGCTAAAATCTCTAAAATGCATTTATGGGGCATAATGTGGCCTGAAAATATTATGATAAATCTCATATGGCAACAAATATTGACAAAAACTTAGGAAGTATGTTGTCTCTAATTTTAGGAATTTTTGGGATTATTTCCTTGAAAAATAGAGAAGCATAAATATAATATTATTAAAAGCACTTTTTGGCCCCATGATTTTTAATATTTTACATGGGATATAAAATACCAATGTCAAGTAAAATAGTTGTGAGATAATAATTAATCCTAATTAAGAAAATTGCCAACAATTAGTAAATGACTAATTAAGGAATTAATGACTAATTATCTTTGATTAAGGAAGTTATAAAATAAAATTAGTTAAATAAATAATAAAGAAAAAAAGGGGAGGACGTTTTTTGTCCGAAAAGAAAAAAAGAAAATATATAATAATAATAATAAAGTAAATTGAATAAAGTAAATGCAGTAAAAACTGAAAATCTTTACAAATTGGAATAATTGTGAAGATGTGAAAATCCGGAGAAATTATAAGGACTTATCCGGAACCCACACAATTTAACTTCGAAAATACGACCAGTGAAGGTTATTTTTGTAAACACTGAAGAATAAGTTTAGTACAACCAGGGGAGTCTAATTAGACCATAAATCCCGGTATTTTACTACCATCCAGAAAGTATACTCAAAATTTAAAAGTGTTAGTGATTGATCTAGTAACCATAAATGAATTTCGTTAAAGTAAAGAAATCAGATAAAAGATATTTTGTGAATGAGAAGATAAGAAAAGTGTGAACCAATAGAAAATAAATCATAACTTGAAATTCGTGAATTAAGTAGGAAAGAAATGAACGTATTATGGATCAGTAAATTTTTGTCCGAAGATGGCTTTAGTAGAAGTGATTTACCTCAGAATCGAAGGCGTTTGCCCGAAAATCTTCGACAGATAAATCGGAATACCCTTAATGAGATCAAAAATTTGGCTAACCCAAGTATTTTGAAAGAGGAAGAATAGACCTTCAAGGTCATGGGGCGGATTTTTGAGTTTGTGTAAGATTACGCGAATAGACACCGATCGGGAGCTTTATCTGTACCAAACATAAAGTAAGAAGATGACATCATGGATGATGTCATCTTTTGTCAAAAAAGAGGAGGGGAGGTCGGCGAGGGGGAGGAAGGGCCAAGATGGGATTTTTCAAAAACCCTAGATCCAACTGGCCCGTATTCGACGATCAAGTTCGAATTAATTACCGAAATGCCATCCGGTTTTTCTATAAATAGGCTCCTCCCATTCCTTCATTCTTCACCAATTCTAAGAGATTTCTAGAGAGAAGTTAGAGAGAAGTCAGAGCAAGAAGGAGTAGCGAAGTGCTGGGTAAGTTCTTCGGTCCCTAGTCTTAAGCTTCGGTGTTTTGTTCGGTAGTTATAGTAGAAATGCTAGATTTATCTCTAATTTTTCAAGGTAGTTTAGATATCATGTTTTAGGGGTAAATATGGTATTTATCTTGAAAATATATTGGGAGAAGAGATACGTCAAAATTCTGGAGAGATAGGATTAAAGTAGCGAAGCTCTGGCGAAATTCCGCCAATTAGGGGAGTCAAGGGCAAAATGGTAATTTGTACCTAAAATGCCTGTTATAATGCTAAAAGTTGATAAATGTGATATTATCCTTATAGGATATCCGTAATCACGAACCGCTGTCGTACCGCTGTTTTCTGTCAGAAGTACCATTTTCTGTCAAACGTGCCGTTGTTCGTCAACGAAGGTACGTTCGCGTATCGTAAAACTAGCTCTAATGCTTATTGTATGAATATATATGATTGTTGTGTTCTAATTATTGTGGTAGCATACGTGGTTATGTTACACACGCAATTATGTCACATACGTGGTTATGTCACATACGAAGTTATTATTGCTGTAGCATACGTGTTTATGTTACATACGTGGTTATTATCTTACATACGTGGTTATGTATTTCTAATCATACATCTCGTTGTGACTGTTGTATTGATTGCTTCTTTCACATGTATATATTGTCATATTTAAGCATGAGGTTAATCATACACACGAGGTTCAATGTGCATTGAACCTCGGCTCTTAACATAGCGTCGGTTCGAGAACCGAGGATCGAGGAGAAAGCGAGCAAGCCGCACGAGACCCTACGAAGACTTTCTTCTTATTATTTACTTTGAAAACTCTCGGTCATCGGACTGTTCTTTGTGTCGCCCGGACTTACGGCATTTTGATTAAAAGTATCAGTTACTCAATCGCTCCGATGCTCTACTCTGATGATATATGATGAAAAAAAAATTATACTGCTTTTGAAAATGGGATGTTACATGAGGTGGATGCTAATACCAACTAATTCAGAAGTCGTTTGTGTTGTTTTTATTATAAGACGCTAACTATCAATTTTCATAAATAAATAAAAACAGTTAAAAATATTAAAGTTATCCTAAAATTCAAGTGATATTCAATACTAGCCTTACCAACTATACTAAACTCAAATATCATATTAATTGTTACTCTTTCTCACTATCCTTATTAAATATGAGCAGACATAGAAAATTAAATTAAATGTTCATTGGAAACTTACAAGTGTCCAGAGGCGGAGCCAGAAATTGCAGTTGGGGGACGAATTTTACATAATAGAATCCAACTGTTTATGAAATTACATTTCAGCCCCACAACACATTTCAATATTTCTATTTTAGTCCCTTCACTATAGAAATAATAGGGACTACAATGAAAACATTAAAAGTTTTATAAGGCTCAAATATAATTTATAAAATTTTGGGTCCTTACCTACAATTTGGGGGGGGGCGGGGGCCACCCCTAGCACCCCCTGCCTCCGCCCCTGCAAGTGTTTAATAAAAAAAATTAAGAATACTTATTAATTGGTACCTTATAATAAGGATCAAAGAAAGTACCTAACTAGTATATATATGGAGTATTAAATTGAAATCGGTTTTGGTTTATATATAGCTTAAACATGCACTATATAATCTTAATGTTAAGTAGCTTGATTTTAGCCATCAGACTAGTGATAAATTATAAGTATACAAGCTAGGTTATGCATTGTCACTTTTAACCATCCCATCAAAATCAAAAAATAACAGTTAGCTGGACTCGGGTTGATTCAATGCTTTCATTCAAGTGTCGTCATCTTTCATAAATCAGAACCCTAAAAGCATCTTTCTATGAGAAAAAGAATAATATTTCTTGGATGCTAAAAGAGTAAAAGGAACTCTCGCAAGTATACGTCTTCTCACTTCTCAGATCCATCCATGATTTGTACTTTCTCTGTAGTACACCCCACATGCAAAAAATGACAAACTCATTATTCCATTATATATTTGACCAAACAAAAAGTTATTCCACTACATAAAGCTGTGTGGTACGTAAATTTTTTTACTCTCGTTTACATTTATATATTCATAATTCATAATATTATTTTTCAAATTTTTTCTTAAATCAAATTTTTATTTTAAAAACCATAAAAAAAAAAAAAAAAAATAACTAGATCTATGTCACAAAGTTAATTTAGGTGTCTATTGAGTGAACATTTCGTCATTAGCTACTAACATTGTTTCTTTTATAAATTAATGAATTATTAGCAAATGAACTATTATCTGTAATCGAGGAAACTATAAGGATCTAAAAAAATAGGAAGAACTACTATGAGTTTTCAAGAAATCGAATTAATCACCAAACAATTTCAATGACAATAAGTGAGGAGTGAAGATTATAAACCTATATGTTATTATTTTTTATACTGAAATTTGTCATTACATGCTCTTAAATTATTATCGAAGTTTTGAGTGATTAAATCTCTTCTCTAAGACTTTATAGTAATTCCCCAAACTAGAAAGACTTCATTAACAATAAGATAAAATTATAGAAATTTGCACAGTAATTGTTTCTCTTTCAAAAAAAAAAACAAAAACAAATTACCCCTAACCTGGCGCAGCTGTCTCCTCCATAAGAAACTAAGACACACACCACATTGTACCCTTGAGGCTCGAACCTATTTACAAGGTCCCATTTAAGGGACGTGTTTCTTTATTTGATCTGATATCACATTGTTGTAATTTATAAGGATTATGTCCTGCGGTTGTAGGTTTAATTCTTGTGTACCGAAACTTGTTGATTTGATCTAGTCATGTAATTAACTCTTGTGTGGAGAAAATATATAAATATCGATTACTTTTTAAAATATTTTACAGATGAAGTTCAAACGTCAAACCTTGCAGAGTTAAACATGTATTCAAATGATCAACTTGAACATTGTTAATGTTATCTTGTCTTGCATTAACAAATAACAAAAGTTAAAAAGAATTGGGAGATTCACTACTTTTAACTTCAAAAGAAGGGATGTAATTACTAAAAGTCACAATAACAAATGAGTATCATGTCATTTTTTTGCATCATAACTTGTCGTAACATGTTATTCATTTTTTGTGGGACCTTTTAGTAATTACATTCATTTCTTAAGATATTATTCTCCCAAAAAAAAAAAAACTCCTTAGTATTCCATTATATATGGTGTGTCATTTACAATTTTCCAGCTGGCGGAGTGGACTTTCAGAATACATTGAGAGCTGTTGGAAATAAATACTGCCTCTTGGGCCCAGAGATAGAACTGATGGAGCCTGCTACATTAATGCTGTTCCCTATTAAATTGAAATCGGTTTTAGTTTATATATAGCTAACAATAATTAAACATGCACTATATAATCTTATTATTAAGTAGGTTGATTTTAGCCATCTGGCTAGTGATAAATTATAAGTATACCAACTAGGCCATGCATTGTCACTTTTAATCACCCCATCAAAATCAAAAATAACAATTAAGTCATTAAATATGTATTAAATTGAAAAAAATAACTTTATTAAATATTTTGAAGCAGAGAGAAAAATACATATTTAAACATTAATTATAGAAGTAAAATTAATAAATAAATATTAATTATTCTTCAAATTACTTATATTATAAACAAACAAAAAATACTATAGAAAGTGACTTATATTCTCACCGGAGTGAGAATTATTTATGCTCGTAGGCAAAATTGCACCGCATGCAGCCATGCACACACGCTACTACACCACCAGCGAACGAAGTTTATGCAAAAAGCTAATTTTCATCAACGACAATGGAAATGCTCAAATCAATTCTCATTATATTCTTCATAGTTTTCATTGATGGGGTGTTTTCTTCTCCTCCAGATGATCCTGTCAAGTGTAGTTCCAGCCAGTGGCGGATCCAAGATTTTAGGTTTATGGGTACACAATTAATTTTTTAAGGATTCGTTTTAAACGCATTAAAAAACAAAGCTTTTTTTTTAAAGAAAGTTTTAAACACATTAAAAAACAAAGCTAATCAATGAAAGCTTTGTTACCTTTGAAGCTTTTGTCAAGACTACCGGTTCTTTTGAAAAGTTTGTCAAAGTGTGACTTGCAATAAAGAACTCCCTCAAAAGAATTGTAGTTTCTAAGCTGCAAAATACACTGATCAGTTGGTAAAGTTCCAAACAATGGAGAATTCCGGGAGATTAAACAACAAATAGAACTAAATAATACTTCCAAAACAATAAAAGTTACTCAAGACAATGACTATAAGACAGCCATTATTTATTAACAGTGAGCAGGAAGCCATAGAGTTCATGCACAATAAAACAAGCCAATACAAAAATAGACAGAAGCTCACCACAGCACACTTGACACCAATTTCAGCACCTAATGCTTCAAAATGTTCAGAGATTTGAATAGCAATCTCTCTAGATCAAGAAAAAGGTAGAAACAGCATAAGAAAGAGATCAGCTCTATATCAGTGAGAACAATTTCATTAAAGGCGTGAATTGATAATTAAATAAAGATTAGATATCAACCTTGTGGGAGACAACACGAGAGAAAAAAAAATTGGTCGTGGTGCTTCTAGAAGGGCATGCAGTATTGGAAGAGCAAAAGCACCAGTCTTCCCAGAGCCAGTTTGTGCAAGCCCAATAACATCTTTTCCTGTGAAAAGATCCATAGAGAACTACTATCAGTATATATCGAGCAAATCCCAGGAGACTGGAGACCTATTAGAGTAGGAATATATGATAGATTAAAAATAATGGCATAAAACATCAATAACCATATCATTAATTTTCATTTCTGTTCTATTGATTCATTATCTAGCTAATTTTACAAAGCAATAACATTTGATCCACAGATCAATGGGATAATTCAGCAATTCAAAAACTTCATAAAAAATTGCTGTGGCTATGGGAACAATGAATGAAAAATATATTACGCACACATACATAGATATAATTGAACTCAACCCACATATATAAACAAAACCGTCAAAATAAGACAGCAAAAATTTCTCAGAAATCAGACAACAACATATTTCCGATACAGCAGAAATCCCGTATGCTCGCAAAAATCAGACCATCGTTCTTCACTCTAGCGGTATACCCGTATGCTCGCAAAAATCAGAAATCAGACAACAACATATTTCTCACCAATCGCCACTTCAAGCTTCCTCCGTATTGACCATCGTTTTTCACTCTGGCGGAATTTCCGATCGGACTGGTACTCTGGTAGTGACGTCAATCTGAGCAAAATTTCTGAGGGTTTTATTCGTCAAAGCTCCCGGAGAAAGTGACGCAAGAGAACCTTCGAGTGAGCTGTGTGATAATCGTGAGATTCAGATGCTAGGGTTGGAAAGGGAATGCACGAATTTGGGGGCAGGTAGCGTCGGGAGGGAATTTTGGGGAATGGGGAAAAAATGAGAGGCATCGGGAAATGGGAAAAAATGAGAGGCAGCGTCGGGAGGGAATTTGGGGGAATGGGGAAAAAAAGGGTCAATTGAAACTTTGGGAGAGCTCGAACCAGGGATCTGTGAGTGAGAGAGGAGGGTAAAGTTTTTACCATCTCTACCACCTATACATATTGTTAAAATTTTCTTTCAAATTATATATTATTTGTGTGCTCACTTGCCCACATTGGCATTGATGTGGGTCCGCCCCTGGTTCCGGCAACACACACTGCACCATCACAATCACCTACCGCGTCTTCCCTGACCGGAGCACTTGCCGAGCATCACAAGTACTATACCAACCACTGAGCAAGAGCTTGTTTCAATGGTGGCTTGGGCTTCAAAATCCAACACAAAAGTGAAAGCGGCGACCAGATATTCCCACAGCGTCCCCAAGCTTGCTTGCCCTGGAGGCCAAGACGGCATCATCATAAGCACCAACAAGCTCAAACCGTGTAGTGAAGGTTGATGTGAAGAGCAGAAGGATGACGGTGGAGGGTGGGGTCCTTTTGAGGGACCTGATCAATGAGGCAGCGGAGAATCTGTTGGCTCTGCCTCATATGCCGTACTGGTGGGTGATCCTTTTGTCGTTAGTCTTGGTCCACAATCAAAAACTAACTAAGGATTGCATATAGACAAATCTAAGATTGTTGTCTCTTCTCGAGGAGCCTTTTATTGATTCCTAAGTGATCTAAATGTCATGCAAATGCAATAAAAACAAGGAAAAAAATGGTTTTGGATTTTCAAATTAATAAATGAAAAGAGTAATGCAATCTAATTAAATGTTAAATTATTGTTTTTGGTATTTTTTTTATAAAATAAAATAGAGTATGAAATTGAAAATATGAATAATGAATGCTCTTGGTAATAAAGAAAGTGATTATCTTTGCTCAAAAAGATTATGAGAGTTAAAATTCATTAAGTCTTAAGTAAAACCTCAAGATAACACTTGAGTCCAATATTCCCAATTAATAATAGTTCCTACAAACATAGCTAACCACTATCTCTTAAAATATTGTTTAAAACCACTTAATGTGTAATTAATGTAACACCCCAATTTTCGAAAGCATTTTTAAAGTGTTTTAATCAGAGTCAAGCATCGGAGCAATTTAAAATATTGAGTAACTGATAAATCTGTGGTACAACATTGTCTGTGGCGTATCTTAAGTTCTTAACAATATAGATACATTTATTTGTAAATACAAAAAAAAAACAAATACAAAAACACTAGCGATAATAGTACGTCTCTAAACAGAGGCTCTATCTGAGTCCTCACGCGTTCTGCTTACTTTTGTCTCTTATCTTCAATCCTCAGTCCTCCAGACCCTGAAGCTATAGTAAGAGCTGAGGTCCAATGCCCATCGGACCTCAGGTAACGGTTAACCTCATGCTTATGTAAACAATGTATGTATGACAGATATTCATGACATTACAGCATTAATCAATACAAAAGCCCATAACAGATATATGATTCGTCACAATAACAATACACAGCCACTGCACATGTACGTTATTTTAGTCTGCACCACCTCATGCCACGATTGGCCCTCATGTCCTCAGCGCTAGGAAAACTCATGGCATTAACAAGACTATAACCCGTGTAAAACTGAATGTATAAGCAATGATCTAAGACACCGTCTTAGTTTATAAATACTTCTATCATATATAAACCTACTATAAGCATCAGAGTTAGTGTTACAGTACGTCGCGAACGTACCTGAGTCGGTGATGACGGTACGTTTGTCGGTTGGTATGCGTTCACGGATAGCCTATAATAGTAATATCATTTTATTAATCCATAAATAATATCCTAAAAGATATTTTGGCCCCTAATGACTATTTTATCCCTGGTGAATTTATTTTTCAATTTATTCCCCCAAAATTTCGTAAAACACGCTGGCTACAGCAATTAGGGCAGATTTTCGTCTAACTTTGAAAAATCATAACTAATTCTAGAAAAATCGAAACAAGGATCCGTAAAATACCCCGGACTCCTTAGGATGTCTAGTTTTGATAAAAAAAATACTAAGGTTTTCCCAGAACTTAAGAAAAACTCCCAGTTTTCATGTTTTCTCACGCTGCCCAGAAATTTTCCCAGAAAACATAGCCTTTCTTCAAGAATTTTTATCTCTTTGTACAAAATTCAAAATGACACACTATAGGTACCCTTGGAAAACTATATATGTCTAATTTAACCATGAAAAATTTCAGAATTAATTAACTTCATCTTCAACATAAAATATTGGTGTTTTTGTAACTGACTTTCGAAAACGCCTAACCGTAAATTCCACCAGAATTTTGCTACTTTGATCTATAACCTCCAAAAATTTTGCTTCATAATATTTTTCATCATATTTTTGAAATAATAACATTTTTAACCATAAAAACATGAATACAAAATTATATTTGAAGATTAAAGATCAAACCAACATTTATTCTAACAACTATACGAACTCAAAGCTAAAACTCAAGAACTAGAGAACTTACCCTTGAAGAACTTCCTCCTTCTTGCTTCCCACTAGTTCTCACTTCTCTCTACTCTCTTTAGAAAATCACCTCTTGGGTTGATTTTGGTGTGAAAAATGATGAAGCCTTAGGTCTCTATTTATAACAAATTGTCACGGCTTTCACCTTCTACTTCTTGAATAAGTTTTTCCCCCTTCTTCAACAAGTCTCTCTACTTCATCTACAAGTTTCTTTTCTTCCTCTTCCTTTATTCTTCAAACCGTGCTCTCTCCCTCTGTCTCTTTCCCTCATCTTTTTCCACCTTGCTCACCAAGTTTTCCCCTACTTCTTTGACAAGTTTTCCCCCTTCCTCCACAAGTTTTCTCCTACTCTCATTTTTTTTTTTAAATTTATTTTGTGTTTTAATATTAGCCTATTGAATAATGTTTTGAGCTCCCTTATTGGTTCTTTTTTAATTCACTTGGATCCTACTTTATGATGATTAATTAAGGCCTTCTATTTTTAATCCTAATTAGTATTCCTAATATAGTGGTTTATCTATTTTTAATCTTTAGTAGTCTCTTTTATGCTAATTTGAACTCTTATTGGTTTTTGATTATTAATTAAGGTAAAATACTCTTAATTAATCCCTTTAATTGCCACTAGATTAATTATAAGTGTTCATGTACTTAATTCAATTAATATCAATTTAGTTGCCCTATAATTGTTTTTAATATTCTAAAACCTGAATTTCTTCAAACTTAAAGAACATCATAGGTTCTTATAAAAAAAACATCATAAATTGCTTAAGTTAATAGAATACCTAAATTGAATAACAAAGATGTTGCTTGTCGGGAAGGATGATCTATGTTGGGATATCGGCAACCCTTCTCTCCCTTCCAAAGAGATAACAACTTTGTCGATGTATGTAAAGGGGCTCTGCCAAATCATATGCAATTTGTATGAAAAAAATAAGAAAGATTTGCGGTCTTTGGTGGGAAGATTTTCATTCTTTTTTCTTCCCCATTGAGAGTAAGAATAGGGGTATAACAGTTTCAATGCAAAAAAATTGGCAAAACAGCTGTCGCAAAAAAATTGGGAAACATGAAGTTTATATATAATAAGCGAAAACCGAAGTCATATAGACTAACCATTTAGCACTTCACCACCCTTGAAAACATAAAGTCTCCATTTTATATCGGGTTTTCTAGCCTCGGAGGTTCATTAAATAACAATGTAACACCGAAAACTATATACTTGTTTAGTATACAATTAAATTGAAGAGAGACTAATCTAAGAATGAAATTGAAAGCTTTATATGCATATGCAAATAGAAGTAAAATACTTCCAACCTATCCACATTGTCCTAAATCATTCTAAAAGAGCCTCTACCATCCACTATGGGTTAAAGGGAATGACTCCACCATCCACTATGAATGCAAGGTCGAATAGAAGTTTAACTCGGCTTATTGGATGTTTTCTCATCAATCCATGGCACCATGCAACCGAAGACATGAAACAAAGTTGGGGGATAAAAAGAACAAAATCTAGGATGATAAAAAATGAATAGCACGCGCCTAGTCCTCACCCAATCAACTATCATCATTCCATCCATTTGATTGAATACAGAACATCATCTAACAATACCTAGATTTGCCACCCAATCATACAGACATAACACTTGATACATACTTTCACGAACTAGTCACTATTAACAATTATATACGAATATATGCAACAATAGCATTGAAATGCTGCTTCTACATTGCATTCCACATAAAGTTTATTTAGATGCTTGTAAAAATAATTAAAGACGTGTAAGTGAAACTATTCCATTCAGATAAAATGTTTTGCATATCCAAATTTATGTTTATTGAAAGAATGATGTTGTTAGCTACGAGTAAATCTACCGGGATCCCTTCCTAACTCCCGACCTTTCAAAACAAAACAAAAATTTCAAATATATATTGTCAGCGACTTGAGAAAAAAAGTAATCTTTAGCAAAAGTATCAATATTTCGAGCAAAAAAAGTAAAAGTATCAATTGATGCATTTAAAGAGACAGAAAACCCTATTGTACTATAAGCATTATTCATAGGTTTGGATATCACCAGACACCTCGTCACGAGCCATCGGAGGAGACGGAGATCTGTGCCTGTTCCTACCATTACGACGATTGCAGCAGCGGAAGACTAGGGTTCGCCAGATTCATCGGAAGAGTAGAATCGGATGGAAGGTGATTCGAATCCCGCCATTATTACCGAGAGAAGATGACGAAGTCATGTGTGTAGGATCCATGGCGGATATACCGTAAATCAACAAAACAGGTGACCAAGAACGAGATCCATCAAAAACAAATCGGAGAAAGGAACAAACAAAGGGAAATGTTAGGTTGAAATGAGAAAAACTCTCAAGAAACAGGAAGAAGGTGATCGATCGGAAAAGGCGGAAGAACCGGGTGAAGCACGACTACGGCTCGACCGAGAGAAAAAATTGGAGGGCTCGCGAATGGAAGAAACACGGAAGCGTGAAAAATAATGTATATAAAGAAAGGAAAGGGTATAAGGAATTGAACTAGGGCGCGAGACTGAAAAAAGAGGCGCCGGAATTGGTTTTAGGCTTTAGGTGGAACAAAAAAGTCGCCACTAAAACGCATTTTCGGTGGCGATATTTTCGGTGGCGACAAGTTTTTGTCGCCACCGAAAGTAAAATTTTGAAAAAAAAAATATTTTTGAAATAACTCAAATTAGTTTTTTGTCAATAAAAAAATCAATTTTCATTAAACAAAGAATTTTACTTATATGATAATAGGTTGTTTCTTTCACGTTAATAAATATCTTTTCTTTTAAAAAAATCATTAATGAAAATCTTTGAAATCCGGTTTGCTATATCAAACAATTTATTTTTTATATTAACTTTTTTTGTTCTTATGGAAAAAAATCAAGTAAAAAATATTTTTACCAACAATCTTTATGTGACAATGCAAGGTTAGTAAATATATCTCTATTTTACGAACAAACATACATGATAAAAAAAATTCTTTAACTTTTTACTTGATACTTTGACATGCACATTTTCTTCTATAAACTTCTTTTTATGTACATTTTGATTTCAAAAATAGTTAAAAATAAAATAAAATGTATTGGAATATTATCAATTTCTAAAAATTAGCAACACTATATCACTCTTGTCCCACTTCTTTTTATTTTAGGAAAGGTAAAAGAATAAGAGGATAAAAATTAATCCTATCACTTTTAGCGGCAACAAAAGTGTCGCCATCAAAGTCATACTTTGTTGACAACATAATGTCGCATTAAAGTATGTCTTTAATTACCTTAATCATTTTCAATTACTCCTTTATGGTTTATTCTTGATGATATAGGAACTAAATGTGAATATTTTAATTAATGTAAATTTAATTGTCCATTAGTTGTTGGTAATTTTCTCTAATTGGTTTAGGTATTTTCATGTCATTTTATTGTCTCTTATGATTAAATTAAGGCTATGCTTAATTATGATAATTTTATGGTGTTTTATGATCCTTAAAAGAAATTAGAATATTTGATCTTTAGCTTATTTAATTTCAAAAAGAAATTACTTAAAATGATAATCAACATGCTTCTAAAGTTTGAGACCACATATTCACCTATTTTTATTAGGTATTATTTGTCAAAATATGACACTTATAATAAGTGAGAATTTTTAGGGTATTACAATTAAAATTGAAATAATGCAATATGAGTCTTCTTAAAATTGAGTACTAAATAGTCCCTCAAAGGCACAAATCAACCAGATTAACTAGACAATAACATGTTAATTAATATAATCTCATTGTAACCGCAAAGAAATTCAAATACATATAATCTTCACACTACAAAATCCAATTTCAACTACAGCTATCAAACCAAAAGAGACAATTACAACTACAAAAAGGTCTTTTAACGTCCGTTTTTAAAACCATTTAATGTCTTTTTTAAAGGGACGCCTATGTGGGGGAAGTTGTAAAATTGAGACTTTCGGCGACCCAAAAAAAAAACGGACGTCTTTTATATAATCATATAAAAAATATTGTTCGATCAGTGGGGAATCATGGTGGGGGTCTTTTGGCAACAGGGCTCACTGCAGCTCATTGTGGGGAAAGGGAAGTGCAATTCATGAGTATGTGGTGTCGATGAGGATTGTGACCCCGACGACGGCGGAGGTAGGGTATGTGAGGGTGAGCAGCCTAAATGAGTCAGATGAAGAACTTGTTGCAGCCAAGGTTTCATTTGGAGTTCTTGGGGTTGTTTTTCAGGTACGCTTTCATCTCTTCCACGATAATGTAATATTAATAAATAAAAAATTGAGTTGGAGTTTGGGAATGCAACATTGTTATATACTTTGTGGTAAAGCTTTGACGCTTTGTGGTTCTATTGACTCGATCCGGATTAATCTGAACCCTCATAAATCTTTTGGTTAAAAGGAGATACTTTTAACTTCAAATCATGGTGTTAAGTCACTATAGTCTTATAAGAATTCAGTCTTAAGTTTAACGTGTTAACTAAATTTTAGGGACCAAAACTAAATTATTAGGGTTTAAAACCAAAATTTGTAGATACTAAGAGTAAAATCATAAGGATCAAAATCGAACTCGTTTAAAATTATATGGATAAAAACTGAAACTTTTGGTCCCTATACATAACCACATTGTTAAGTAAAATTATGTAACCATGACATTCTCTCCGTTTTTATCCATCTAACCATTAAGTGTTAAATAAAATCTTTTGAACCAAAAGATCTATTTTAAAAAGTTACAAGTATTTGTATATCTTAAATGATTTATCCTTGGGAGTGACGTATACCACATTTATTTTAATTTCGCCAGATCGTATGGTTTGTTTGAGTGCAATTTTTTTTCGTAATTTTTATGTTTATCAATATTTCTTTGAGAAAATTTTATTTAAATACCAGTTGAATTTGCTAAATCCTCATAAGCCTACTGAATTTGTTAAAGGATTGAGAAGGGACATGGGTCAATGAGGGATATGCAAATTGGGGTGGAAAGTCGACATTGTCCTTTGAAAAAAACAGATTATATCTCCCTTCCTTGTTCAGTCATATGCAAACAAAAAATAGAGGAGGTGGCTTCAAGGAAAATAAAACACAATGGGTGGAGGAGGAAGTGAAAGGTGAGCTTTCGGAGGATTATACGTAAAGAAAGGGAAGCCTAGGAAGAATTAAAGGGTAAGTATCTTTTCTCTCTCCTCACCTTCTCTAATTCTTTCTCCCTCTCTCTGCGATGGATACTTCTCTACGACTCGCGGGGAGTATAGGAAGGATTGGAAAGAGGGTGAGGAGAGAAAAAAAAAAGGAATTTCATTGTTGGAAGAGTTTGAGATGTGGTTGTTGTTAGGGCTGAACTCCATTGTTGTGAAGGAGAAGGAAGGAGAGATGAAGAAGACGATGAACGGCATCACAAGTGAAAAACTTGACGAAAAGACTGGTTATTCTCATTATTGAACTTGTAAATACCATTAACGAATTTGTAATTCTCATTACAAGATTTGTTAAAATTGACCCTTATTTGTTGTTTCATTAGAGGCAAGAGTGAAAACCCTAATGAAGGGAATTGTTATTCTCATTATTGAACTTATAAATACCATTAAAGAATTTGTAATTCTTATTACAAGATTTATTAAAATTGACCCTTATTTATTGTTTCATCAGAGGGTCATGCCTAGAAAGTATACAAGACGCATTGCTCACTATATGCCCCTGGGATTCAAGACTCCAACTTGTGTTCAATACAGCCTTCAGTATCTCATTGTCTAAAGTTTCAAGCTTCATCAAATAAAAGGTATGAGGACGATATTGAAAGATGGGTGTATTCTTGAAGGTTTATGTTTAAAGAAGTGATCAATAAGTATCCAAATGCAAACAAATTTTTAAGAGTGAAAAGAGAGTATGATCCACAAGGAATTTTCTCTAACGAGTGGACATATCAAATTTTAGAATTAAGAAAAGGTATGATGACGATATTGAAATATGGGTGTGCTCTTGAAGGTTTGTGCATTTGCTCAGAAGATCGTCACTGTGCTCCGGACAAGAAATATTATTATAATGCCCTAAAAATCGTATTTATGATCAGTATCATATTTTAGTAAATAATACCTATTGGAAATAGATGAATATGTGGTCTCAAATAATAAGTTTTATCTATCTTATTTTATAAGGTAATTACTATGAAAATTAGGAGAGATAAAGAGCTAAAATCCCTAAAATGTATTTATGAGGCATAAAATGGCCTGAAAATATTATGATAAATCTCATATGGCAACAAATATTGACAAAAACTTAGGAAGTATGTTGTCTCTAATTTTAGGAATTTTTGGGATTATTTCCTTGAAAAATAGAGAAGTATAAATATAATATTATTAAAAGCACTTTTTGGCCCCATGATTTTTAATATTTTACATGGGATATAAAATACCAATGTAAGTAAAATAGTTGTGAGATAATAATTTATCCTAAATAAGAAAATTATCAACAATTAGTAAGTGGCTAATTAAGTAATTAGTAGCTAATTTTTTAGATTAAGATATAAGTAAATTAATTAGTAAATAATTAAATTAAGGGGAGAAATTCAAAATTATTAATTAAAATAAATAATAAATGAAAAAGTAGTGTGAAAAGGGTTATGGCTATTTCAAATAATATCTAGATATTTGGAATTTAATAATAATATATCCGTAAAGAGCCAACATGACATTTGAGAATGGATAGAAATTAAATCATACACCAAAATATTGGAATTTAGCCTATGTCATCTGGACTTTTTATAAACCAAGAAATTTCTACCTCGGAGCGGACTATCTCGAAGTCATTTCGAAACCAACGAGCACTTAAGATACGGATAAATGAGAAATGGGGCGGATAGCGTAAATAAGACCCAATAGAAAATGAAATAGTTGTGACAAACCAGGGATAAGGTTTCTTAGGTCCGGACATATTATAAACCAGGTGAATTTTCGTCCCGTAAGCCGGCGCTATCGGAAGTTATTTCCGTAAATCGTTTATCCGAAAATCTTCGGCGGACACGGAATACCCTTAATATGATCAAAAATTTAGTTAACCCAAGTAGTTTTGAAGAGAAAGAATAAAACTTCGGTGCCTTGCTACTGAATTTTTGAGATTCTCCGAGAATGCGCGATTTGGACACCGAACTGGGAACTTTATCGGTACAAAGCCATAAAGCAAAAAGATGACATCATGGATGACATAAGGGAGGAGAATTTGTGGTGGAGAAGAGAGGAGAATAAGTGGTTGGCAAGAGGCCACATCTACATCATCCTAACCGTTGGTGCGAGAAGTTGATTCAAGGGTTGAGATCGCGGCAATTCCCTATAAATAGGCAATCCCTCTTCACTTCATAACTCACCAATTCCTTGATCCTAGAGAGAGGTTAGAGAAGTGAGAGCAAGGAGGAGCTCTAGAAAATGAGTAGCGAAGTGCTGGGTAAGTTCTTCGGTCCCTGGTCTTTAGTTTTGGTAGTTCTTTCGGTAGATATAGTAAGAATGCTAGAATTATCTTTAAATTTCCCAGATAGTCTAGATATCATGTTTAGGGGTAGATATGGTATTTATTTCGAAAATATACTGGGAAAAGAGATATGTCAAAATTTTGGAAAGATCGGGTCAAAATAGCGAAGCTCTGGCGAAATTCCACCGACAGGGGTCGGGGGCAAAATGGTAATTTGTACCTAAAATGCCCGTTATGATGCCAAATCTTTATAAATGTGATATTATCCTTATAGGATATCTGTAATCACGAACCGGTCAAACCGTTGTTTTCTACGTTAGAAATACCGTTTTATCAAACGTCTTAGTTTTTCGTCAACGAAGGTACGTTCGCGTCCTGTAACACTAACGCTGATGTTTATGATATGCATGTATGTGCTATGTGTATTGGTTGCGTATAGTTGTTATGTTGCCTGAGTGCAAATAGATGTTAGAGTATAACTGTATGTACGCTGGGAGCAATATATCTGCATTGGTTATTGGTTGTGTGCGTAGTATATCTGTTATTGGGCTCACGTGCTGTTAATGTTGTGATTGTCCGTAGTCCATATATTGTGTACGTAAATATGAGGTTAACACGTTACTGAGGTTCAATGGGCATTGAACCTCGCCTCTTAACATAGCATCGGGATCGGGAGGAACGAGACCGAGGAGAAAGGCAAGCAGGCCGCATAGAGACCTGGCTGAAGACTTTCCTCCGTTGTTATCTACTTTTGTAAACACTCGGTACAATGTACCATTACTGTAAACAGCCAAACTTACGGCATTTGAAATATATGTATCAGTTACTCAATCGCTCCGATGCTCTACTCTGATGAAAAAAAATTATACTGCTTTTAAAAATGAGATGTTACAATTATTGTAGGCCTGGTAAAGTTAATGACGAGGCTAGGGTTTGTGCTTTCAAAGGCTGAGATTAATATGAAGGAAACGGCTTTTGATCGGAAGGATGCTTACAAATCAAAAGGTTTTTCATAGTGTGATGTGTTTTATTTTTACGATGTTCCTGATAATCTTTTGTCAGTAAATAAGGCAATATTTGTCATTTCTAAAAAGCGACGTGTTAATTTCACAAGACAACTTTGTCAGTCTCTCTCTTTTCTTTTTAATACCAAAAAATTTTGATGCCTTGAGTATTAATGGTTTACCAAGTAAGGCATGTCATGTCTTCAAGCTTCAAGCGAGAAGAGTATTTATAAAGGTATTTATATATTGTCCACTAACAATCTCTTCACATCAATAACAAGATTTGAAATTACGACTTTGTGGGTTATAAAGCAATTGTGAGTTGGCACTTTTAGTTTGATGCTATTTTCTTAATTGTAGTTCCTAAAAATTGCAATTGCGTGGTATAAGTTGAAAATAATGCAGGTTTTTCCTTATGAAAGTAACAAAATCAATAATATAATTGTTATGGATGATGAAGCACAACTAGCATAATAGTGTTCTTTCTTGTTCATCCTCAAGAAAATCACTCACCAAAATCTTAGATCCATTTGGAGCACTGAAAATAAATCACTGCTAGTTTGTGTTATCAATTTTATATGTCATAAATAGTATAATTTCTGCTTAAAGTCTAGTTTAGAGGATGAGGGTATAGTATATGCACTACTAAAAAAAAAATAGACCGGATAAAAAACGCTTTTTAGAACCGGTATAAAAAAAGACCAACAGAACCGGTCTTAAAAAACGTACGTTTTAGATCGAATTTATAAAATATAAGGTCTTAAAAATCACATTTTTAAGACACAAGGTCTTAAACATCCTATCTTAAATCTTAAAAGTAAGTTGACAAAAAAAATCTCCCTCTTCTTAGCAAAGCCACAACCACCGGGTCCACATTAAATAATTAGTTTTTAGATCCTCTAATTTATAAAAATTTTTTTAAATTTTTTATATATTGTATTTATTTAGATTTAAATTATATGATCTTTAAAGTTTTCATTTTTAAGACACAATATCTCAAATTAATTAATTTTCATATCTTAAAAAAATGCAGAACTGAAAATTGTTTAATTTGAGATACTGGGTGCAAAAAAAAATCTCAGAAAGCATCATATAATTTAAATCTAAATAAATACAATATATAAAAAATTTAAAAAAAATTTAAAAAATATGCTAATACCTCTAATTAGAGGTATTAGCCAGCAAAGCCACAACCACCATGGGACCAAATCCGACAACACATTCCCATTATTTATTGAGTCCACATTATGTGCATACTTATATGCTTATTAGGTGCTTATACCTCTAATTAGAGGTATGCGCATTTTTTTTATATATATATTGTATTTATTGAGATTTAAATTATATAATGCTTTACGAAATGTTTTTTGCACCCAAAGATCTCAAATTAATTAATTTTCAGTTACGTATTTGTCCGTAACACCAAGATTATGGAAATTAATTAATTTGAGATACTAGGTGCAAAAAAACATCTCAGAAAGCCGCATATAATTTAAATCTAAATAAATACCATATATAAATAAAAATAAAAAAAATGCTTATAGTATAAGTACCTAATAAGCATACAAGTATAAGCACGGACTCTTATTTATTACAGACCCCCTCCTTCATCAAAGGTGGCCATTAACGTGGTGCCACAAATTGAAAAGGAACAGCACCTTTCTGAGCAATCATTTGGGCAAAGGTTTTTTTTTTTTTTGGTCAAGTGGGCAAAGGTTCAAAAAGAAGAGGTTACGCTGCAGAAAGAAGTCTGAGTGAAATTATTTGTAGTAGTAAGATAAGAATCGCAAACCCTAAATGGGTAATGAGATCGAAATGATTGACAAGTGAAAATCACTTATGCGACGCTCAACTTTAGCGAGGATCATATCAGAAAGAAGGAGTATGGAGAGAGTGGCCACTGCAAGGAGAAAGTTCTCGGCGAAAATCCTAAGACAGCTCTAGATCTTCAACGGAGCGTCTTGGACGAGATCCGCTCTTAGAGAACGAACAATCCGTTTTTCTAGCAGACAAAAGGGGCAATCCATCTTCCTTTCCTCCGAAGCAGAATCGCCTGAATCCAAAAGCAGAACAAAAATTAGGGCACAATTGAACAAAAACTCGATAAATATAAAGTATAAGAAATTAAGGGTGGAAGAGGAAAAGGGAAAAAGATGCGCACAAAGGGAAGAGTGCTGATTTCGAAGACATAAATTAAGATGAAGATGCACGATTAATAACAGAATACCAATTCACATAGTTCAACGTTGAACGCCTATAGGTAGGACGAATCTCAAATTAGTCAAATCTGAGAGATTTAGCAGCAAATAACAAATACGACAAAAAACATAAAGGCTTTACGAAATGAAGTTGAAGGTAAGATTCGTACCAAACTGATGAGAGCCCGAATTCAGACAGGCTACGAAGATTAGCTTGAAGGTTTTGCCTCGAATTGCTGTATCAGCGAATTTTGAAGTTCGCAGTTCAACGCCACGGGAACGCAAAATAAAGACCAAGCAGAGACTAAAAACGAAAGAGCTACGGGCTTTGCCAACATGTGGGGATTTCAAAAATCTCAACAAATGTAAATAAAAAACAACGCTTCAAACCCGAATGGGTATCATGGTCAAAAAACCCCAATGGGTACCGCAAGCCCAAAGTCGTCGCTATACAACGCTTCAGATCCACAGCCTCTCCCACCCTAAGCGCCTCATCGGCCTCCGCAAGACCCTCGTCTTCTACCAGGGCAAGGTCCCTGCAACGGCAAAGACCGATTGGGTCATGAATGAGCCCCGCCTCAAAAGTTTTATTTTTAACTTTTTTCGATCGATTCTTGCTAACAACCGGTTTTAAAAGTTTTATCTTTTAGACCAGTTAAACAAAACAATCAATCTTAAAAGTAGTCAACATTTTTGTTAACTTTTTAGATAGGTTATTGTTAACAACCGGTCTTAAAAGTTTTATGTTTTAGACCGGTTAAATAAAACGATTGGTCTTAAAAGTAATTGACATTTTATATTTTTACTTTTAACTCTTTAGACCGATTGTTTGAGAAATCTATCTAAATAATATCTTTTAGACCTCATATTAAAAGAACTGGTTTAAAACTTTTTTTATATTTATGAAAATGTCATTAGTCATACTTTTTAGACTTATTCCTCTATATCCGGCATAAATGTGGTGGTCTAAAAATTCTATTTTATAGTAGTGATGTGAAA
This sequence comes from Acacia melanoxylon, assembly GCA_019022615.1. NCBI lineage: Eukaryota > Viridiplantae > Streptophyta > Magnoliopsida > Fabales > Fabaceae > Acacia > Acacia melanoxylon. The sequence continues at coordinate 4,640,570 of JAFJYJ010000041.1, read as the reverse complement.
GAGAATTATTACAGCTATATACTCCCTCCGCGGTCCGAAACATAAGATAAAATTTATAGCGCAATCCTAAATATAGGACAAAATTAATAATACAATTTACACTACAAACTTTATTCGTACAAGATGTAATATTAATTATACCAGTAGTCAACTTGGGGCTTGGTTCCACTGTGTTGCTAATAAGGGGAGGAAGTAATGGCATGAGCGGCGTTGCATCTATCGTTTTGTGATAAAGACGAGCACTATGAAAAACTCAATTTTTTTTCTCCCAAAGATGAAAACTAAAATTTAACAAGATTAAGCCTATGCTTAATCGGGATTGGTCAATTTTTTTTTTTATTATTATGAAATGAGTTATGGTTAAATGTGGTCAAAATACTTACTACTCCCTCATCTATTTAATATAAGATATATTTAGGGAGTTGATCATGATATTAGATATAAGACATATTTTTCAGAAAAAAAAAAATTCTTATTTATCTATATTGATATATTGATGATTCTTTAGCAATAATTAAGAAGGAGATAGAATGAGAAATTTTTTTTAAGAAAATAACTAAAATATTCTAAAAAAAGATGGCCTTTGTTAATGACGGATAAGTAACACGGAATCAGATTCCCTACTCGTCCCAAGGATGAGCAGGGGGAGCTCGTCCGTACGGACGAGCTCCTGGCCGTCCAGATCTAATCTGGACGGCCCAGATCTGATTTTTATTTTTATTATTTTTTATAAAAAATAATTTTAATAGGTAGAGAACCTAAAATAAAGATAATCTCTCAACTAACATTTTTTTAAAAAAATGATTTTTTTATATAAAAAAAAAGATATTAAAGAAAAAAAAAATCATCCATCTAGATTTGATGGTCGGGGAGAAGGCGTCCGTACGGACGAGCTCCCCGTCCAGGGAAACCGGTTCCTAAGTATCACACACAGTCAAGAGTCTAAAACACAGGACTGAGGGAGGGTATGTTGGAGTTCGTGAGGTACGGGAAATGAGCGGATGAAAAAGGTTGGCAGATTTACTGATGATTACATTAGAGCTGGAATTGGACTTTGGTGCAATGCAACGCATTCAATTTTCACGTGTCGTCTTTCCAAAATCAGAACACTAAGAAAGTGAAAGCAAAAGCATATTCCTATGACAAAAAAGAGGAATTTTTGTTGGATCCTTGAAGATGATCTCGTACGTGAGTTTTCTCAGTTCTTAGAGATATTGATTTGTACTTCTCTGTAGTACATCCCACATGCAAAAACAGAGTGTTGCATATTTTTATTGATAAAAATAGGAAGCATTCAATTTTTGTTGCATCCTAAAAGGAATTCTCGTAAGTGTATTTTTGCATTTATGACTTTCTTTGGTATAAACTGTATTAAAATAAAATAGGAAACATACAAGTTTGATTTTAATAATTTGAATTTAAGCTATTAAAATTGCATTTAAAAACGCAATTTCATTTTCAAAGCAATTTTAATATGCTTAGGTTCTCTCAACTGACAAAATTTCTTTTACAAACTTATATATGTTTTTCCAACGCTAACTCAAACATAAATTACGCTCATATTTCAAAAAACTAAATTCATTGTTTTTCATATAAGTGTATTTCAATTTTTTACACATCCATGATTTTTTGCATAATAATGAGTTTATAATCTTTTTTGATGCAATACAAGTTTATATCACTAGCAGAAAAAAAAATTATGAATTTACATCCTAATAGAAGACAAGTTATCAGTGACTTAGTGCATGTTTGACAAATCATAAAGACATGGTTTTAAAAGCTCTTTTTTACAAATCGAGATAAAACTCTACTCATATGATTATCTCGTACAAACTAACACAAATATATACTTAATTGACGACAATGAACTTTTTTATTTAGGTGATTGTTTGAATCCATGATGGGCTTAAGTCCAAACCCAAACCCAATAAGAAAATAAAGAAAGTCAAAATATAAAGACCCACTCAGGATCCGGCTAGAGCGGCAGACAACCCACGATGCCAATAATCATTAGCTAGAGCGGCAAAAAAAAAGTATGACAACCCACAAAATTGATGCCAGATATGGACCCAGATGAGTGATTTTTAAAATTTTGAATGCTAATGGAAGTGGCAATTTCTTTAATGAAAAGATGATGATGTCACATTCTTGTAAGGATGATGTCATGTATCATGTATTAGTAGGTTTAATTCATATATAACGGAACTTGTTAATTTGACCTAGTCATATAATCAACTCTTGTCTAATAAACCAAAATGATCCCCATCTAGAGTTAATTATATGACTAGGTCAAATTAACAATTTTGGTATATATGAATTAAACCAACTAATACATGTAGACAAAGTTAAATCAATTTTTGTTTTTACTGAAGTCTTGGCTATAAAAAGGACTTTGCTATTAGTTGTGGATCAAGAACATGAAAAAGTGGTTTTTAAAACTAATTGTTTCCACCATCTTACCTGTGTTGAGGCAAAGTTACTAGATTTGTTTGATTGGAGGTGTAGAAGTATTGTCTAGGATGTTATCTATCTTCTATCTTCTAAAGTTGGGATCTCCATGTCCTTCACCCCAAGACGGAGCAACCATGCTGCTGATCTTCTTACAGCTGATGTTTATAAAAGGATGTGTCATATTGGGTAGGTTCCATAACCAACACATGTTTTATTGTCACTTCTAACTTTGAAGGCTTAGAAGACTAGTGCAGATGTTGAGGATTCTTCGCCCACCAATCCTTCAATGGGTGATGACTCTGCGTGAACGTGTTTTTCCAACACCAACTCAAACATACTCTTATTCATGCTCATATTTCAAATATAAGCACTAAATTCATTCTTGAGGAAATTTTCATACCTTTTTAGTATGATTAGAAGTTACAACTTACACATCCATGATTTTTTATGTTATAATGAGTTTACATTCTTCTTTGATGCAGTTTATATCATTGGAAAAAAAATATATGAATTTACATCCTAATAGAAGACAAGTTATTAATGACTTAGTGCATGTTTGGCAAATCATAAAGCCATGGTTTCATAAGCTCTTTTTTGTAAGTCGAGATAAAACTTTTCTCACATGTTTATCTCGTAAATCGTATAAACTAATACAATTTTTTTTTTTTTGCTAAAAAAAAGGTTTTGGAACATCGTCGAGATAAAATCGCTTTTCTCGCAGGAGGATCGAATCCACGCTTATCTTGTCCCTTAATCTACGTACCAACTAATACAAATTATATGCACTTAATTGACGACAATGAACTTTTTTTATTTAGGTTATCCATGATGGGCTTGAGTCCAAAGCCAAACCCAATAAGAAAATAAAGAAAGTCAAAATATAAAGACCCACTCAGGATCCGGCCAATAAACATTAGCTAGAGCGGCAGACAACCCACGATGCCAGTTATGGACCCAGATGAGTGATTTTTAAAATTGTGAATGCTAATGGAAGTGGCAATTTCTTTAATGAAAAGATGATGATGTCACATTATCGTAAGGATGATGTCATGTATCATGTATTAGTAGGTTTAATTCGTATATAACGGAACTTGTTAATTTGACCTAGTCATATAATCAACTCTTGTCTAAATAAACCAAAATGATCCCCATTTAGAGTTAATTATATGACTAAGTCAAATAACAATTCCGGTACATATGAATTAAACCTACTATTAAAAAAGCCCATTTGGATGAGCTTTTGAAAAAAGAAGTTTTTTCATATTGCTTTTTTAAAAAGTATTTTAATTAGAAGTTTAAGCTATTTTACGTTTAGATATATAATTTTAAAAGTACTTTTAATTATTTTTTTTTATAAAAAAACTGTTTAATTTGGATGTTAAGATAGAGAAGAACTTTTTTATTAATAAATTTATTGAAATAGGCATATGAAAATCTTTATATCATGTGCAGAGCCTTCTCAAGCCACCAAACATCTTCACAAGAAAATTTAGAAACCATAAAAAACAAGTTTTTTCATATCATAATAATGCCAAATCCTTTCGGCTTTGTTTATTTTCAAATTTCCTTTGCTTCCTTTTAAGTTTTTTTTTTTAAAAATAATAATAATAAGAGAAGGAAAAAAAAGGTGAGAAACTTGAAGCTTTTGGCCGGAAGCTTTTCAAGGAAGATGAAAGAGACAGAGATTTTCTTGATCAGTCCAATGAGTGTGACTCCAGTAAGAATGATCTACGGTGTTAGGCAAATCAAACAAACCTTGATCTGCGCCTCCCTGCCAATCTACTCCGCAACGCTGACAAATCCATCGGCACCGTCAAGTCGTGCAACGACCCAGGAGCTCCGGCAACTTCAACTCCTATTGAGAAATCATGTCACTCATCCCCGTCTCTTTCTACTGTGCTTGTGGCCACTTGCCTGAGAAATAGGGGTTATTGATGTTAAAACAAAGAGTTAAGGTGCAGATTTGCCAACAAACTATTATCCGAGGAGCGTCTAGCACCAAAAACAATTGAAGGGACCAAATTGGCCAACGAACTATTAAAAAGTGAAAAAAAAAGACAATTTTGAGTAGATTCACCAACGAACTATTACCCTGTCACTGTCTTGGTGTTTTCATCTTCCATTGACTGTCACAATGTCGGCGACGTCGGCATCTCCAAAGCTTCCATTGTTCTTGAGTGTTCCACTCACCTCTTGAACTCATTCAAAGTCCTCCACTTTCGACCAACACGCGTCTTGCACCCTAGTTACGTCCCTCCGATGCCACAAAGAAACCGCCGCCGCCATTACGGCCTCTTTTCGCATGGGTCCCATCTTTGTTGGTGTTTTCCTTATCCAACAAGAAGGCTTAACCACTCTTTTTTCCAGCGTCTCCACCACCGTCCTACGCCAGTACCTCATATTTTAACGTAGTAGTGATAGTTGTTTTTATTAATAGTTATTTGATATTTTTTTCACTCTTTAATAGTTCGTTGGCCAATTTGGTCCCTTCAATTGTTTTTTGTACCAGACGCTCTTCGGGTAATAGTTTGTTGGCAAATCTGCACTTTAACCCTAAAACAAAAGAGCCTGTGATTTTTTTTCCATTCTCTCTCTTCTTTCACATTTGTTTTTTTTTTTTCAAGCTTCAAATTGTAGCTTAAAAAAAAGGAGAATTTTGTTTTTTTTTTTTGGTTACTTTTTATTTTTTTTAAAGCTTTCATTTAAACATATAAATTAGTGAAAAAGCACTTTACTTTTGAAAAAAAGTACTTTAAAAAAAATCCAAACAGGCTCTAATACATTAGGACAAAGATAAATCAATTTTTGCTTTTATGACTGAAGCCTTGGTTATAAAAAGGGCTTTGCTACTAGTTGTAGATCTAGAACATGATAAAGTGATTTTTAAAATTGATTGTTTCCCTCATCTTACCTGTGTTGAGGCAAAGTCACCGGATTTGTTTGATTGGAGGTGTAGAAGTATTGTCCATGATGTTATTTGTCTTTTATATTATAAAGTTGGGTTCTCCATGTCCTTTACCCCAAGACAGGGCAACCGTGCTGTTGATTTTCTTGTAGTTGATGCTTATAAAGGAATGTGCCTTATTGAGTGGGTTTTACAACCAACACCTACTTTATTACCACTTCTAATTTTGGAGGCTCAGAAGACTAATACAGATGGTGAGATTATTTGCCCACCAGTCTTTCAATGGATAATGGCTAGTTTGTTTATTTTATTTTACATGTAGACTTTGCGGTTTCGTTTTGTATCTATTGGTTTTGTCATGCTAAGTTTGTTTGTTATTTCAGAGTGTTGCTTTCCCCTCTTTAACCGCTACATTTTGTGAAGTTTATTAAAATAAGTATCTGTTGATAAAAAAATCATAATAATTAACTCTTGTGGTATAGAGATATAAGAAGATGACTTTCAATTTTTTTTTACATATACATATAATCTGATCATTTACTTCTCTGGAGAAGGAGGTTACCGTGAAGTTTCAATCAACGATGAAACTGTGGTCTAAATTGTCACACAATTCAATGGATCTTCTAAATCATCCTAGATGGAAACTGCTTCAAACGCCCATTCTCATCTTCTTCTTCTTTGTTTTGGTGGATGGGGTTTTTTCATCTCCTCCGGGTGACCCCATCCGGTGCATTTCCAGCAACACGACCTGCACGATCACAAACACCTACGGCGCTTTCAATGACCGGAGAATTTGCCGAGCATCCCGAGTACTGTACCCAACCACCGAGCAAGAGCTTATTTCAATGGTGGCTTCGGCTTCAAAATCCAAGACAAAAGTGAAAGCGGCGACCAGATATTCCCACAGCTTCCCCACGCTTGCTTGCCCTGGAGGCCAAGAAGGGATCATCTGTAGCGGGCTTCACCAATAAGCAGCCCATAAGGCCCATCCGTGCCAAGCAAACTCCAGCATATCTGAAAGAATATTTCCAGTAATACTTGGTCAAGCAAGAGCAATTTTTGCATTAGTATCTCAACAACTCAATAAGCTATAATCTAGGAAGTTGTTATTTATTTCCTGTTAACTAGATCGTTAGTTTCTGCAATTCAATAATTCAAATTCTAGATTAGGAATTGTAATTTCTTTAAATAGCCTACGATAGGCAAGAATAAGATTATGAGTAAATTGACAAAATTCTTATCCTCCCCTCTTCTTCCAATTCCTTCCCTTTCTATCCAACCTATCCCTACATCATCATAAGCACCAACAAGCTCAACCGTGTAGTGAAGGTTGATGTGAAGAACAGAAGGATGACGGTGGAGAGTGGCGTCCTTCTGAGAGATCTGATTAATGACGCGGCGGAGAATGGGTTGGCTTTGCCGTATACGCCGTACTGGTTTGGAATCACGGTTGGGGGATTGTTGGCGACGGGGGCTCACGGCAGCTCGCTGTGGCAAAAGGGAGGTGCGGTTCATGAGTATGTGGTTGCGATGAGGATTGTGACGCCGGCCACGGCGAAAGAAGGGTATGCCAAGGTGAGGAATCTGAGTGAGTCAGATGAAGAACTTGATGCAGCTAAGGTTTCTCTTGGGGTTCTCGGGGTTGTTTCTCAGGTACGTCACTTTTCGTCTTTATCCTCCCAATATTAATTTAAAAATATGATTGACTGCGCTGATCAAATTCATTACTTATTTAATCTTCACCGTTGACGTTTCTACTTTATGTGTCTCGCCAAAAGAAGTGATATTGTGCTCCATCTATTTGTTTTCAATTACTTTAATTAATTATCGAGTGATATGAATTTAAATCATTGAAAGTTAATTGGCACAATATTTCTTTATTTGCAATGCATATACTACATCCAATCTTTACTATAAGTCAGAAGTATTGTATTTAACTAATTTTGAATAGATTAAGGATTTGAAATTAGTTTTTTTTTATACAGAAAAAATTGAAATTAGTTAAATTAGATGTTTATAATAAATAAGAGTTGATTGCACATACCATTCTAATTCTATTTATATGTTCATTTTGATAAATAAAAAAATCCTATTTATAAGTTCTGATTCATGTAATAAATGAGATTGTGACAATTTTACTCATATTAATTATATTCATGAAGATAAAGAGAGAAGAAATAGTTGAAAAATACCCAATCATAAATGAGAACAAAGTTGAAAATTTATCTCTTAATCATTGAGTTAACTACCTCTCCTTAGTATGTGAGATTTGATAAAAATAGACTTATAAATAGGATCAGAATGATAATTAATATGTACAATCAATAATAATACTTTATAAAACAGAATATAAATTTTTAAAACAAAATGAATTGATGCCTTATAATTAAGATTAATTTCAACCCTCATCATATGCTCTAATGCTCTCGTATCAACTACTATTTGTTTGGTGGGAGAATCCATTTAAGTTGTAAAACCCACCTCACAAAACAGGGTTAACAGGGTTGTTTTTGAGCTTTTTGACTTGTACGTAATTGGCGGCTTTAATTTGCAGGTAACGTTACAATTAGAACCCTTGTTTAAAGCGACGGCTTACGTACTTGTCGGAGAATGATTCAGATTTGGAAGAGGAATTGCTTCGATTTGGGAAAGAGCACGAGTTTGGTGATGTCATGTGGCTTCCGGTACAAAGGAAGGCTTTTTACAGAGTTGATGATCGAGTGCCCATGAATCAAACTGGAAATGGTCTCAATGATCCCTCCGCAGTCCGTCCCATTCCCATTGCTCAATTAGCTTCTTCCAGAGCCACAGGTTAACCAAACTTTTTAACTAATTCATTCATAATAATTACTGTAATATTGACTCTTTGCTAAAAGTATATTTGAATTTTCTGTAACAGAGGAGCTTCAAGAAGCAACAAGGGACGCAAATGGAAAATGCCTTAATGCACAATCAGCGACTAGGACATCTGAGACATCTCATTTTGGCTTTACTAACAACGGTACTACTCGTTCTTCTTCTTATTTTCCACTTAAGCATTTCACAAGCACATTATCTGCACTTTTTTCCTTCGTCCGTACTTGATTTAACCAGTGTCAATAACACAACTTTTTGGTTTCTTTATGCATAAATAGGTACCGTCTTTACTGGGTACCCAGTGATTGGACCAAACAACCGCATGCAATCATATCGGTCATGCCTAAATGGTAAAGAAGATGGATTGCTCACCATATGCGCCTTCGATTCAAGACTCCAACTCTCGTTCTTTTACGACTCAGCCTTCAGTATCCCCTTGTCTAAGGTTCCAAGCTTTTTCAAAGATGTGAAGAAGCTAGTTGAATTGGAGCCACAAGCACTGTGTGGAATAGAGCTCACTGGAGGCTTCCTTTTGCGCTATATCAAAGCTTCAAGTGCTTACCTGGGAAAAACAGAGGATGTGTTGGCTATCGATTTTGTGTATTATAGAAGCAAGGACCCACTGGTTCCTAGGCTTTTTGAGGACATTTTTTAGGAGATTGAACAGATTGGGTTGTTCAAATATGGAGGGTTACCTCACTGGGGAAAGAACAGGAATTTCTTTTTCAAAAAAGTGATCAACAAGTACCCAAATGCAAACAAATTTTTAAGTGTGAAAACAAAGTATGACCCACAAGGAATTTTTGCCAACGAGTGGACAGATAAGATTCTAGGTTTACGAGGTGATGTAATGATATTGAGAGATGGATGTGCACTTGAAGGTTTGTGTATATGCTCAGAAGATCGTCATTGTTCTCCAGCCAATAAATATTATTGTAGGCCTGGGAAGATTTATAAGCAAGCTAGAGTTTGTGCTTTTAAAGGTTGAAAGTGGTCCAAAAGAAAGGTTCAAATCAGGGTACTTTGTGGCGTGATGTTTTACATTTGATCTATATATTTAATTATTTTCATCTTTTTTTTGGTATTGAATAATGTTAATATTGTCCTGTCCTTTCTAATATGTGAGTGTATTTTGATAAAAAGAAACATATATAATTGTCTGTAATCTTGGAACTGTGACATGGTGTTTCTTTTTATTTTTATGGATGTCAGGTTCAAACACATCACATTATGTGGGCGGCATTTTTAGCTATGACATGATGTTTCTAGTTTAATGCTATTTTCTTAAATCTAGTCCCTTAAAATTACAATAGCAAGGTATAAAAAATAGGGAAAATAATAAAAAAAGAATTTTAAAATTGCAAAATCCTAGATCAAGTATTTTCCATAAAATAGGTGTTAAATTGTTTGTCAACGGTAATCATTACATTATAAATTAAAGACAACAAATCTGATTTGGAATTTTCCAATTTCTAGATTCTTTTTTCTCATTTTCTGTAAAAAATAATAATAATGTAGGTTTTCATTTTTCCTTGAGAAATTGTAAATACCCACTTTATAGGGGTTTTTTTTTTGGGTGAAAACTCACTTTATAATTTTATTTACTAATATATATTATTTTAATATGTTAAAATAATTAGAGAATTACATACAAATCCTAATGAAGAGAAAAAATTACAAACAAATCTCTTAAAATCATCAAATTGCATTGAAACCTCATAAGACCCAGGTGAGATTAATTAAAAGTGAGGAATGAACACATTGCTCTTATTAATTTAAACAACAATGACAATTCAGCAACTCATTGTTAGCACTGTGACTTGTCATTTTCACTTAGTGACTTGTTATTGTTGCTCAATAACATGTCATTGGTTTCTCGAATAAATAAGGATGAAATGGTCTTTTCTCAATCTGAAATAATCTCACACAGTTTTTATGAGACTTCAATATAATTAGATGATTTTAAGGGACCTACTTGCAATTTTTTTTAATCTTCCTTGATCTTGTATATAAATTTTTTTTTTTCCCTTTTGATACATAAGAAGGCTAAAAAGCTGGAATACAAATGCAGAAATTACATAGATGGGAAAATAAATCTCAAGCTCTTTTGGTCAACCCAAACCCTTAAATTATGAGGGAAAACCTTTAAAATAGTAGACTCAGTAATGCCCCTTTTAGCCAAACCATGAGCAACCCTTTTGGAATCTCTTGGAATCGCTACTAAATTAACTTGCCAGTTGCAGGATAACATCCCCCTAATATCCAATAAAAGCATGCTAACTGAAGATGAATTAGAATCCAGAATTAAATTGATTATCCCTCAGCATCAGGCTCTAGGATAACCTTCTTAAGTCCAAGGTCCCACGTCAAAAGCAAGCCTTCAAAGACGAATCCGACTTCCATCCTCTGCTTTTTCCATTATCTTCCTCATCTGGGCCGTCGGATGAAGATCTGGACAGTCCAGGTATTGATGGGAAAAACAGAGGACACAAGCCGGATCCTTCAAAGACTCGCCCATTCACTACTACAAAAAGTTGATACTACTTCCCTAAAAGACGTCCTTATTTTAAAAAAGGAAGTAAAAAGTATAGATGGTGACATTTTCGTAATTATCTGGCTAAATTTTGAGACTTAGGCGTCCTAATTATAATTTTAGGACGCCTAAAATTAATTTAGGCGTCCTATACTATATTTAAGACGCCTAAAATTATTTTTTTGGCGCATTTTGAAGAATATTTTGGCGCCAGGAAATTTTTTGGCGACCTGAAAATAAAATCAGGAAGCCAAAATTGAATTTTAGGAGTCCTAAAATATATGTAGGACGCCTAAAATGAAATTTTTGGCGCATCTTGAAGAATTTTTTGGCGCCAGGAAATTTTTTTTTGGCGTCCTATATTTCAAATTAGGACGCCAAAAATGAATTTTAGGAGTCCTAAAATATATGTAGGACGCCTAAAATGAAATTTTTGGCGCATCTTGATGAATTTTTTGGCGCCAGGAATTTTTTTGGCGTCCTATATTTCAAATTATGACGCCAAAAATGAGTTATTTGGTGCACAATTCAAAAAAATTTGGCAATTTTGGCGCTGGTTAAAAGTTTTGGCGTCCTAAATTTTAATTTAGGACGCCAAAATTTCGTGACTTTTTTGTATTACTTTTTTTTCCCTACCTGCTCTCACATCCCATCCCTGACTTATTAATTGCCTCTCACCTTTCTTTTTTTTTACTCAGAACCTCTCACCTTTCTCAGTCTCTCTCTCTCACGCCAAGGTATCATCCATCTTGCACCATCTCAGATAACTTTCCATCGTTCGTCGCTCACCGTCGCTCGTTGCTCGCCGTCACTCGCCGCTCGCCGTCGCAAGGCTTCGCCATCTCTCGTTGCTCATCATCGCAAGGCTTCACCGTCACAAGTCTTCACCACAGCGCATTTAAGCTTCAAAAGAGATCATGCCTTTCGCCATTGCTCGTCGCTCACCCTTCGCTAGTCTTCGGGTTCCGGATATCTTTTTTCTTCTTAGATCTGCATTTTTGTATTTTTAGATATGCTTTGTTAGATATATTGTTCTTCTATTTGCCATAGATCTCATTGAGGAAGAAAAGTTCGATTTCTTGTTGAAAATGGTTCTGATTCGATTTATTTTTCATCTCATATAGACTGCATCTGATTCGATTCTAAGTTCACCTCACAGCTCAGTTCATTCTGTTCTTCTTTGTTAGTGATTGAATTTCATAACTTGAAAGAATATTTAGGGGAAAAATCTCTCCTCTCCTTTCAAGAGAGTTTGCCTTGTATTGTGTATGTGTATTTGATTCTGGACTGTATCTGATTCGATTTATTGTTAAACATTTACATTCTGAGAGTTTGCCTTGTATTATGATATGCATATTTGATTCTAGACTGTATCTGATTCGATTTATTGTTTGGGTTTTTTTTTTTTTTTTTTTTAAAAAAAAAAAAGACGTATGGCGTCCTAAATCATGGTTTAGGACTCCATAAATAGAGTATAGGCGTCCTAAAATACTATTTTAGGACTCCTTAAACAGAACTTATTGCGTCTTAAAATAAAATTTAAGACGTCATAACTTCTAATTATGGCGTCCTTATTTTTTGGAGGACGCCATATCTTTTACGTCCCCTGGAGAGACATCCTTTAGAAAAAAGACGTAAATTGAGCTTAATTTAGGACGTTGTACATATTTTTTGTAGTAGTGATTCCTCCCCATCCAGAATTAAATTAAATTGATCTTGTATATAATTGTCCCAAAAAAGTTCTGCAAATTTCCCAACCACTTAGCAATCGATCTAGATACATTACATCCAATCAAGGGTTGGCGTACAGAACATCGCCGAATTGAGATATTTTTTGGGGACAAGACGAAATGAGAATTGGACTCAGGGCTAGATCATATTCTGGTTAGGCCAGTATATTCTAACAAGTAACAATGAACAGGCCCAATAATCATATTCTGGTTATGCCCAGAATATCCTAACAATGCATATCCACTATCTCTCAACCCAAAGCATACAAGATTATAGAGTACATGAAGATGTTTCTAACAACTTATAATTTTATTCATTTTTCTATTATTAGAATAAAAAATATACTCATCCAATCCTTAATATAAAACATATTTACCTAATTTGATTGGATTAAGAAAGTTAGTTAAATTAGTTAATATGACATGTATTTTCTAAAACATCATTGTAATCTTCCTTAATTCTCTTATTCCCTTCTCCTCTTTGATTATTGTTGAGAGAGCTTCAATAGGGTTAATTAGGAAAAAATGATAAATATGAAAACTATGTCTTATATTTAAAATCAAGATCAACTCCTAAAATATATTTTATACTAAGGACCGAAGTACTAAAATAACATATTCTTGGAAACAACCATAATTCTATTTTGGGGAAATTGCATCTAGGTCTCTTCCCACTTCATTTCCTCTTACACCTTCAAGAAACTAAACTAAGGACAAGTTGAATTTTTCTGTAAAACAGAGGAACTTCAAGAAGCAACAAGCTAGGGACGCCGATGGAAAATGCCTTACTGCGAAGTTGGTCACTGGGACGCTCAAGACATTGGCTTTTGGTTTGACTAACAACGGTACTCGTTCTTTCTGGAAAATTAGTCTTTTGACCTTATAATAGTTTTTATTTGATTGTAGCTCAATCCATATACCTTAACCTGGTGTATACTTTGACTTAGTGCAAGTATACACATATTCCCGTTCATTTTCTCATTTTTCTCTTACACATTTTGACAAACACCATATGACCACATTTTTCCCACTCCCAGAATTGATTATACGCATTATAACTTGTTTGTTTACTTATTCATAAATATAGGTATACTATTCACTGGATACCCCGTGATTGGACAGAACAATCGCATGCAATCATCGGGGACGTGCTTAGAAAGTAAAGAAGACGCATTGCTCACCATATGCCCTTGGGATTCTAGGCTCCAACTTCTGTTCATTCACCAAATAGCTTTTAGCATTTCCTTATCTAACGTTACAAACTTCGTCAATGATGTGAAGAAGCTAGTTGAATTGGAGCCAAAAGCACTGTGTGTATTAGACCTCAACAATGGCATCCTCATGCGTTACGTCAAAGCTTCAAGTGCTTACTTGGGAAAAACACAAGATGTTGTGGATTTCGATATTACATACTATAGAAGCAAAGATCCTTTGACTCCTAGGCTTTTTGAGGACATTCTTGATGAGATTGAACAGATAGGGTTGTTCAAATATGGAGGGTTACCTCACTGGGGAAAGAATAGGAATTTATCATTCAAGCAAGTGATCAATAAGTACCCAAATGGAGATATGTTTTTAAGTGTGAAAAATAAGTATGATCCACAAGGGATTTTCTCTAACGAGTGGACAGATCAGGTTCTAGGGTTAAAAGAAAGTGTAATGATATTGAAAGATGGGTGTGCTCTTGAAGGTTTGTGCATTTGCTCTGAAGATCGTGACTGTGCACCAAGCAAGAAGTATTACTGTAGGCCTGGGAAGGTTTATAAGGATGCTAGGGTTTGTGCTTTCGACAATAAGACTGATATTAAGGATGAGCTTTAATGGTACAGAATGCTTTAAATCAATGGGGGATTTATTTCATGACGTCCTAGTAATATTTTGTATATGCTAGTCTTTTAATTTGTTGCAGGAACAGCTTGTACGTGGATATTAGATATTTATTGAATACAAGTAGTATAACTTTTGTACTTTTGGTTTTCATTTAATTTTGTTTGGTCCTTTCACTTTATACGAGGATTTAGTTTTGCCCCTTAATTTTAAAAAATATCTTTAATCTTTTAACCCTAACACCATTAGTTTCAATAACCGGCCAAATCACTTATATTATGTTGTGAGGAGGAGAACAGAAAATACTTCATATAGATGGCCTCTCAGAAGATTCTTATGCATATTTGATGAAATATAAAAGTGAAACAGTGCAAAAAAAAAAAATCTATCCAAAGGTCAAGTTGCAATCAATATTCTTCGATGGGTTTAAATTTCTCGGCTAATAGCTATCTAATTTTTAACCATTTACTAGTAAATCATATTTTTCCGACCTTAACGTAGTCATCAATTGTTACACATCTATCGGCCTCGCCCTCTCGGGTGGCGGGTAGTATGGTCATTTACCTTTATTTAATTCTAGCTTATTTTTCCCAGGTTAATTATCGTCACACATCAGAGTATAAGCAGCAGAACACACCTCGGTTTGGACAAAATATATACTGATAATAATACAAAAAGATGAATTTTTCCCCGAAGGGATCAAAATATACAATTCCGGATAATGGTTCCTGACAGGCCAAAATAAAATACTATAGTGATCTGGAAATCAAAATAAATACTCAAAAATAGCAGTCACCAAATGTCCACCTCCACACTACTCCAGCTCCGGAGCCTTACCTCTATCTCCCTGCTTCGGTCTCAATGAACTGATAGATGGCTTAAAAGGGGCTGGGATTCAAAATTCGAATCCCAGAGTAACCGTTAATCTCATATAAAATGTATAAATAATGCATGTAAGAAAACCATAAATAAACAAATACCACATAACATTCAGTATCAAGGCACACAGCCAAATCCGGAACTAGTAGTCCTAATAGCACACAGCACAGACCACCGGACATAGCACACAACAAAGCCCTTAATGCACACAACATGTTCCGATTCCATAGCGCTAGGAAATAAAATGATAACTAAATGTATGCAATTTCAAGGTAAAACATACATACACAAGTCACATAGAGTATATGAGGATTAAGGTTACTACCTGCCAGTCGACTACAGATATAAACAACATTCTCGGTACAAAATATCACAATTATCCCTAAAATAATAAAATGTAAATATAATTAATTCCAACTCAATAAATATTTCCTTTGGTAAATTAAAATAAACCCAAATAATGTGTCCATTTTCACTAAATCCCTTTTCTTATTAAGAAATTTAATATGAGCTTATATTCCCTTGATTTTCGCCCTAAATCTGCAATTTTTCTGAAATAGAAGCCCAACTTCAAGAATTCATAATTAAATATAGAAAACTCCTTTTGGGTTATTTCCAAAGCTCAAATGACCCATAATATGTCTATTTTCAACCAAAAATACTAATTTGGGTCAGACCAAGTTGAAAATTCATCCATAGACCAAAATACCCCTACTGTCCGAAATTCATTCCCAGTTTTCAGGGGCAATTTTGAAACATTTATTTCTCTTAGCAAAATATTAATAAAAATACAAATGGTATACCAAATTAATCCTTGAGATGTCTAATTTCTCCCTGTAAAATTTAATAATTTTATAAATTCATTTACTAGGGCAAAGAGCATGAAGAACATGAATGACTCTGCAGAAAATTTCCAGAAACAGCACCCTAGTGATCTTCAAACTTCCATTTATGCTTCCAAAATTATGTCCCAAGTTTAACCTCATACAAAATCTCATTTTAAACACTTTTAAGCTATCAAACACACCAAAATTCATTCTCAAAACACCAGTATAGGCAGCTGGACGAAAATTCTTGTGTAACCAACAAATTGTCAAATTTCCATTCTAACACCGTAATCTAGTCTATAATAATTTCTAACTTGTTGTTTGAACCATTAATCATACTCTAATCCCATTTAAGAATTTGGAAGCAATTCCCCATACATTTAGGGTTTCCAACATTTCAAGAATACAAGAGAATACCACCACAAATCAATTTACCAACTCAAATCCACTACAAGGAGGTTCAAGAATCACTAACCTTAGCTTGACCTTTGATGTTCTTGTGATTTTCTTCTTCCTTGTTTACCAAAATTTTCCACCTCCCCTTCATGAACACCATAAGAAGACAAGTTTTTGGGTCAAGAAAAGTTGTAAAAGGAAGCTTAGAAGAGATGGAAGAGATTACATAAGATTTACCTATTGAATTCTTGAGTTCTTGCTTCTCCTAAAAACTCTCCACTCTTCCTCTTTTCCCTTCTCTCTGCGTGCTGGCCGAATGGGAAGATGAAATGGTTTCAATCTCAATTAAAAAGGGTCTAAATCGGCTGACATAAAGAAGTGGGAAAATGACCTCCAACTAGCCTAATAATTACCCATTTTCCATTATGTAAAAATACAACTATTAGTTGGCATGTGTTTAGCCAATTTCTTTGTTTTTTTTTTCTCTTGGTTTGACCAAAAATTTAAGCCTCTCTTAGGATGATTTTTGTCCACTTTGTTAACTTATAACACATGCTCATATGCCCATAAATTCTAAATAATTATAAGACATACAACACAATTTCATGGAAATTATAATTTTGACCTTGCTTCAATTTTGTTCTCTTATTTCCTAAAAATACTCATGCAACTTCTTCTCATCTCTTTTTGGCCAAATTTATTACCCATAACTTCATAAAAATTTATATGTGCAAATAAATTCACATTAATACATCTGAAAAATGGGGATGTTACATCAATAAAATTTCTCAAATTAAAATATAGAGAGATTCTGAAAAGAAGATTTTGCCCCCTACGGCTGCCATTCATACTATGTTCTCACTTCAAACAATCTCATCGGTGCCTATTTAAATGATAGACACCATTTGATCGTCTCATTTGAACGGTCTAAATTTGAATTTTTTAAAATTGGTGATTTTTAAATTAAAAATAAATAAATCATTTTAAAAAAAATATTAGTCAAGAGATTATTTTATTTTAAATTTTTTACCTATTAAAATATTTTTTAAAAAAAATAAAAAGTAAGAAAAATCAAATCTAGATCATCTAAATCCTATTTGGATGATCCAGAGATGGGACGCGAGCAAGTAGCGTCTATTCTTTAGATAGGTACCGAAACCGTTCCGAACCTTTACTACCATCTTGCGCTGCCAATCCAACCAATCACGTTGAGTCACTTTCACAAATATGAAAAACATATTTCTTTCGATTTATTTTTAAGCTTATACAAATACAAAAAATATATTTTTAAACATATATCATTTGAGTTTTTTTTTTTCAATTTATTATTTGATTTTTGAAATTTATTTTTGAATGTAATAATGTTCATATAATTTTGTTACAAAAGGTGACATGAGTTATAATAAATAAGGATATTACTATAATTGTCGCGTTTATCTATTTTTCCGCCATATTTTCTCTCTTTTGTTCAAACAGAAAGGGTGATAACATTATATTATGTTTTCAGCATTTTCTTATCTATATTTTCTCTCATCATTTTCTTTCCTTCCAACTTTAATCTCTCCATCAAAATTAAGCACAAATTTATTGATCTTGAAGAGAAGGCGGTTAGAAGGATTTCTCATTACCATTTGCTTTATATGGAATATTACACATACGTTTGCCTAACAAATATACGTATGACATATTAAATTAATCCTATCATGATCCTAAATATACAACCTAATTGATTTTTTTTAGAGAAATTAAAGAAACTAAATAAATTACTTGATCATATAATATATTGTGTATGATTAAATTATATATCATCAATTTATAAGTCAAACAAATTAGTTTGGAGAAAAACTGATAAATATGATACTTTAAAATAATTTAATTAGTTTCTTTAATATTTCCAAAAAAATTAATTGGGTCTTATATTTTGCCATTTAGAACCAAAGGTAGCACTTTGTTTTTCTAGAAAAAAGTTCAAGTGAGTTGGGTCTCAAGGGCTCACCAGGGTTAGACATACCTCTGGGCTCAAAGAGCACTTACAGAGATATTTACAAATTACCCACCAATAAGACTCTCACATCGGCTACGGGGAGGCATCCTAGCTCCTAGGTGCCTAGGTTAACGCCTGAGGGTAATAGACGGCTCGCCCTGCCCAACATCAGTATTACCTAGGAGGAAGGGAGATTTCGCCCTGCCCTTGAATTGTGGGTGAACCCAACCCCTTTCCTAAAATTTGTTTATATATATATATATATATATATATATAAAAACCCTCACATCGCGGTGAGATTTGAACTCGAATTTATAGGTTATGAGCTAACTCCTTACCAACCTGACCCATCTTTGCTGGCATTTAGTTGTGATAGCTTATGGCTACCGCCTAAAAGTAATTTTTTTTTTATATACGTAAAAGTTTTGGAGGGTTCAAAGATCGGTCCCACTGGGCGCAAAGGCCGGCCCTCTTTGAAAGACTTAATGGGGACTTACGAGATCGCCTACCAAAGAAGTCCCAACGACGGCAGCTGGGATCGAACACACATTCTTTTGAGATTTGAACAAATCTCTTACCATCTATACCAACTAATTTTAATCTTTACAATCGGCCCAATCTTAGTCAATAAGGGTGAGTGTGACTTTTCAATATGGATCAGGCCCAAATAATAAAATGTTTGGAGTCAAAGTTTCACCACCCTATCATATCTCTCGCACGTGTTGATGGAAAACTCTCATCAGTCTCTATTTGCTAGAATACCGAACAAAGCTTTTACCCAAAAGGTCAAGTTTCAACCATGAAAATACTTCAATCAATTCTTATAATCTTCTTCATAATTTTCATGAATGGGGTTCTTTCTTCTCCTCCAGATGACCCTGTCCAGTGCAGTTCCGGCAACACACACTGCACCGTCACAAACGCCTACGGCCTCTTCCCTGACCGGAGCACCTGCCGGGCATCCCAAGTACTGTTTCCGACCACCGAACAAGAGCTTATTTCAATGGTGGCTTCTGCATCAAAATCCAACACAAAAGTGAAAGCAGTGACAAGATATTCCCACAGTGTCCCCAAGCTGGCTTGCCCTGGAGGCCAAGACGGCATCTTAATAAGCACAAACAATCTCAACCGTACAGTGAAGGTTGATGTGGAGAGCAGAAGGATAACGGTAGAGAGCGGCGTCGTTTTGAAAGATCTGATCAGTGAGGCGGCCAAGAATGGGATGACTTTGCCGTATACGCCGTACTGGTGGGGAATCACGGTGGGGGGACTATTGGCGACGGGGGCTCACGGCAGCTCGCTGTGGGGAAAGGGAAGTGCGGCTCATGAGTATGTGGTTTCCATGAGGATTGTGACGCCGGCGACGGCGGAAGAAGGGTATGCGAAGGTGAGGAGTCCAAGTGAATCAGATGAAGAACTTGACGCAGTCAAGGTCTCCCTTGGCGTTCTTGGGGTTGTTTCTCAGGTATGTGTTCCAATTCGAATTCTCCTGCCTTTCCGTGGGATTTTTTTTTTTTTCCAATATAGGTTGGGCTATTTAATATATGACTTAATTTGATTAGATTAAAAAAGTTAGTTAACTTATTTAAAATGGTATGTATATTCTAAAATATTCTAATCATCTTCCTTAATTCTTTCCTTCCCTCTCATCCATAATTATGGTTGAAAGAGTATTAATAAGAGTAAATTATGAAAATATTAAAAAATAAGAAAAATATGACTTATATTATAAAACTAAGATTAACTCTTTAAAAATATCTTATATCAGTATAAGTAGGGGAGGAGGAAGATGTTATGATTGGTCACATGATATGCGCGTGTCAGCCGTCATATTGGACTATTGTTAATCTTATCAGGGATCGGCTATCAACAACCATTTGTTTGCGGGAAAATATTATATAGGTCGCAATAAATAAATAAAAATGATAAATCTCATAATTTATTAATGGTAGTTTTTTTACTTGATAATAGTAGTTTTTCATCTGCGAATGAAGAATTTTTTGATACTCTTCCGATCCTAAATATACGATATAGTTTATAGTGTAAATTGGGGACATTTCTTTTGAACCTATTATCATTACTTGGACCCATTATGATTCCATGTATTAAAACTTGTGGTTGATTTTCATGTAATTAGAGTTACATGATTGATTTATTTTATGGAGACTTCAATAATAGTTCATCCTTGAATATATGGCTTGATTAATTTACTGCTATAATTTCCTGTACAGAGTACCTTATTTTCTTATTAGTTGTATAAAATCATTTTGGATGGTACGTTAGTGTCCCTAAAATAAAAAGTATATTCTATTCGAAAAAGGTGTATTTCTTAGTTGCATGATTTATTTTAGGGGCCATACCTCTGTAGGGAGGAGAACTGAAATTCAAATTCTGAAAAACGCTAGAAAATGTGAGAATGCTTTGACCTCTAAATTTTGAGGAAAACCTTGATCAAATAATATATATATATATATATATATATATATATATATATATATATATATATATGGGAAAAACACTTCTCATGTTGTAGGAGAAGTGTATTCTCATGCCACACACACATGAAATGGTGGGACCCACACACACACACATATATATATATAATTAGCATTATATATATATATATATATATATATATATATATGTAGGTCCCATCATTTCATTATGTGTGTAAATCTTCTTCTTTTTATGCAAATACGGAAGTTTAAACCCTATATATATATATATATATATATATATCTCACGCCGTATTCAGAAAGTAAAGATTGAATTCACACATCCATGGGCGGACCCATGTAAAAGAGAAGGGGGGCAAGTGCTCCCTTGAATTTGGAAGGTTTTTGTTTTTAAAAATAAATAATATATGTTTGAATGATTGTCACTCTTAAATTAAGTGTCACCTTTAATACATCAAGATCGCATTTCATAATCGGATGAGGATGAATGAGTGAATGATTGTTTGGTGCTTTATATTGAAAAAGATGTATTTGATAACATTGATAATAAGACAATTATCAGAGGTAGACCCACTTATTAGATAAGGGGGCAAGTGCCCCTCTTGAATTTGAGAATTTTTTTAAATACATGTTTAAATGATTGCCCACCCTTAAATTAAGTGTCCACCATTAATACATTAAGACTGCACTTCGTAATGGGATAGGGATGAATGGTTGAAAGATTGTTTAGTTCCTTATATTGAAAAAAGATGTATTTTATAGCATTGATAATAAGGTAATTATGATGGAATTCCAAAAAAAAGCCTAGAAGGATGACATTATAATTATTTTTTATAGTAATATACTTTTTTTTATTAAAATATATGTACTTAAACTTATTGAGTCGACTCTTCATTGTAATTTATGTAGCTACATTTTTAATCGTACTTAGCTTTGCTTTTCTAAATGATAGGTTTGTAAAATAATTGCCTATCTTATTATATCACCCGCATTTACTTGATTTCATACATATTTTTTTGATATATTTTTTTTCTTGTTTAAATTCTTTTGTTTTTTTAATGAATTTAAAACTTTCCTTTTAAAAAAATTTTCTCGGGGTCTGCCCGAGTCTCCCATTCTATAATTTTCTCGGGTCCGCCCTACACACATCTCCAAAGCATTCAGCTAGCAAGCTTTCTACTATTTGGACAGATAAAACTTGAAAGAAAAAAAATGGGAAAATCGCAATATGATCCTAGAAAAAAAAAATTAAATTAAAAGAATCCCAATACATTGTTAACTACTCCCTCCAATCCTAAAAATATGATAAAGTTCGTAGTACGAATTGCACTACAAACATTGTCTTATATTTAAGATCAGATGTAGTATCTAAAATTTTTGAGAGATCTCAATTATATAAATTTGAATTGTGAAATTACCAAGTGTCCCTAAGTCAAAGTGTTTTCATTGATAAGTATATGTGCCACATTGACAAGTTATCATATTACCGTTGACAAGTGTATATGTCTTATTGGGAATACGATTTTAACAGGTAATTTCACAATTTAAATTTAGGGTTAAAAATATAAATTTTTTCCCGAAGACGCGCCAGAGCAATTTTGCCCCTTAAGTTTTTCGAAGGAGTAATGTTGCCCCTGAAGTATCAAAACGGAGCAATGTTGCCCTTTCGTTAAAAACCCTAACGGTCAACGTAAAATTGCTCCTAGACGCGTACTTCAGGGGTAAAATTGATACTTAACCCTATTTGTTATTTTACAAAGATGATATTTGGGGTTAATAGCTAAAGTAAATGGAAATGAGACACAAATTCCAAAGAGAGTGAGAAAGAGAAATATTGTCCATACAGAGTATGTTATGTCAAGACCCAGCTGAGGTCCTCTTCGTCCTCCCATCCACTGTCGTTCCCTTCTTTAATACTGCGTTGTTTTGACGCAAAATATACCTGATATCTATTTTTTGTTTAAATATTAAGGGTACAAAAAAGAGATTTCAGGATACTGCTGACGGGTATTGAAAAAAATATTGATTGGTACTTCATGATCTTGAAAAATTATTTTAGGATGTTGAAAAATTATTTCAGGATAGTGGCAGGTACTAAAAAGATATTTTAGGATACTGACTAGAGATATTGGTTGGTACTAAAACAATACTTTATGATCTTAAAAAAATATTTTAGGATGTTGAAAAAATACTTCATAATCTTGAAAAATTATTTTAGGACGTTGAAACAATATTTCAGGGTACTGACCGGTACTAAAAAAATACTTCAGGATACTAACTGGGGATACTAGCTGGTACTAAAAAAATACTTCGTGATCTTGAAAAATTATTTTAGGAAGGATTAAATACCAATTTCGCCCCTGAAGTACGCGCCCAAGAGCAATTTTGCCCCTTAAGTTTTCGAAGGAGCAATGTTGCCCCTGAAGTATCAAAACGGAGCAATGTTGCCCCTCCGTTAGAAACCCTAACGGTCAATGTTAGGGTTTCTAACGAAAGGGCAACATTGCTCCATTTTGATACTTCAGGGGCAACATTGCTCCTTTGAAAACTTAAGGGGCAAAATTGCTTCTGGGCGCATACTTCAGAGGCAAAATTGATACTTAACCCTTAAATCTATATCACTGAAGTCCCTCTGGAGTTTTTATATAGTAAATCATATATATCGAAACTTTTTTGATATTTTTTCTATTGTTTTGAGACCATAGTGTGATTTAAAAAAAAAACAAAACAAATCGACGAGATGTGCATTTGAATGAACTTGAATCGACGAAAATTCTAATTTGGGGGTGGGGCTTACATAAAACTCAACTTATGTTTTGTTCTGATCTTAAAGTTGTAACACCGACCTGCTTATGGTTTATTCTTTTTGTACACTCTTTTTCTTTTATGCATGTGAAGGTGCGTTCACGTAAAACATGATAAAATAAATAAATGAAAACAAAACAGAGTCGTTCTTTTTCTTTGCCCCGCAAAAAACAGAGTGGTTCTGACTTCTGAGTAATTGGTGAATGTGCAGGTGACCCTACAGCTAGAACCCATGTTCAAACGAGCTCTTACGTATGTTGAAAACGATGACTCAGATTTGGCACAAGAATTGGTTCGTTTTGGGAAAGACCATGAGTTCGGTGACATATGGTGGTCTCCATCACAAAAGAAGGCTCTGTACAGAGTTGACGATCGAGTTTCCATCAAACAGTCTGGAAATGGTCTCTATGACTTCATCCCACTTCGTCCCGTTGTCACTGATACCTTAGCTGCTACCAGAGACACTGGTAAGTACCCACTAACAATTTTTTGATGTTTAAATTTGACATAAGATATACAGAAATCCTCTAGCCTTAAAAAGCAGAACTTGATTAATCTGTATAACAGAGGAACTTCAAGAAAAAACAAGGGACGCTAATGGAAAATGCATTGTTGCCAAGATGGTGACTGGAACGCTCAAGACTGCTGCTTATGGCTTGACTAACAATGGTAATCATTCCTTTTTTGTTTTCATTGACGCTTTTCAACAAACACTTTTGAACACTCGTTTCATTCGTCCATGGTTACTTTAAACCATGAAGGCAATACAGCATATCATGAGAATTGATTTTGTAATATTATGATTGTATGATTAATTAATTATTGTAAATATTAATATGAAGATACGGTTGTTATGATATTTTTCACTACAGCACTAGCATGTATATATGTGCCTCTATGTGCAATTCATTTTCATTACAATATTTCACAAACCACAATAAAACCCATTACCTTTTGGTTTCTTTTTGCTAAAATAGGTTCACACTTTACTGGGTACCCAGTGGTTGGACCGAACAATCGCATGCAATCATCTGGCACATGCCTAGACAGTTTAGAAGAAGATGGAAAATTGATATGCCCTTTGGATTCTAGACTTGGACTCCAATTCTTCCACACAGCCTTTAGCATCTCCTTGTCTAAAGTTCCAAGCTTCATTAAAGATGTGAAGAAGCTAGTTGAATTAGAGCCACAGGCTTTTTGTGGATTGGAGCTCAACATGGGAATCCTCATGCGCTATGTGAAAGCCTCAAGTGCTTACCTGGGTAAAACAGATGATGCTGTTGATTTCTACTTCACTTACTTCAGAAGCAAGGACGAACCATTGTCTCCCAGGCTTTTTGAGGACATTTATGAGGAGATTGAGCAAATTGGGTTGTTCAAATATGGAGGGTTACCCCACTGGGGAAAAAACAGGAACTTAGCATTCCTTGAAGCCATAAAAAAGTACCCAAATGCAAACAAGTTCTTGAGTGTGAAAAACAAGTATGATCCCCAAGGGATTTTCTCTAGCGAGTGGACAGATCAGGTTCTAGGATTGAAAGAAAGTGTGACAATATTAAAAGATGGATGTGCTCTTGAAGGTTTGTGCATTTGCTCAGAAGATCGTCACTGTGCACCAAGTAAGAAGTATTACTGTAGGCCTGGTAAGGTTTACAAGGAAGCTAGAGTTTGTGCTTTGGATAATGCTTATACCAAGGATGAGCTTTAATGGCATGATGCTCTGAATAAAGGGGCTCTATTTCATGATGTGTACTAATAATATTGTGTGTGCGCGCTAGTGTCTTTTAATCTGCTACGGAAACACTATGGCTTTTTATAAGGAAGCAAGGATTTGTGATTTGTGTATTTCATGATAAGACTGGTACTAAGGATGAACTTTAATGGTATTGCCGTATCTGGATTATATTCAGGTACTAGAGGGTACATGGGGTTAAAATAATTTGATGGTTCAGATTCTTCTTCGGATGTTGGTTGAAACTGTGGAACGTACACAGGGTCCGGGGCAGGATGGAACATGTGCAGAGGGTCAGGAGGTGGGTACTCGGGTTCAGGATTTAGCCTTAAGCCAACCATTTCGGGAATGACCGATCGTCGAGCCACGCGTCTACGGCGTCCATAGTAATCAACGTAGGGTGAGTCATCTCTGTTCATCTCTACAACATAACACTAGGGTTATATCAGTACTCATTTTCAAAATATAATTTTTTTTAAAAAAGAGCGTAGAGCCTAACTCCGTTAATCAAACAATTTGGCCAGCCAGGTGTATTTGTGAAAGTCTCGCCGAATTCACGGGGACTGAATGACAACCACAAAACCCTTTCTAGTTTAAGCACCAAAAGGTTTGAAGTAACTTTGTTAGATCCATGCCAGAATGAATGCTCTGATACCAAAAATGTAACACCCCATTTTCGTAAACGTTTTTCATAGCGTTTGTGATTAGAGTTGAGCGTTGGAAATTTTTTTCAAAAAAAAAGAGTAACTGAATAACAATGACTGTAGTATGTCTGGTTGTTCATAATAGTACATTCATCCGAGTGTTTAATATCTATGAAGTACATATCAAAAGTAATAACGTCTCCGTTTGATTCTTAAGCTGGCTCCTTACCCTTATCCTCGATCTTGATTCCCTTGGATCCTGAAGCTAAGGTCAGAGCTGAGATCCAATGCCCATTGGATCTCGGTGTAACTGATTAACCTCATGCTTATGTAACATATATGTATTTACGTATATCATTTTTCAGTATAAAACACAATTGCAAAACAGTAACAATATGTAAGGAAATAACAAAACACAGCCCCTGCAGTATGTCTGTTATCCCAGTCCGCACTATTCACCAGTGCCACGATGTACAGTCGTGTCCTCAGCGCTAGGAAAACTCAACAGTATTATTATAACCATAACCCGTGTATATATTTGAATGTATCAAGAACAATTTAAGACAGAGTCTTAGCATATGAACACAACTATCATATATAGGCATACAATAAGCATAAGAGTTAAGGTTACAATACGCGTCTGTACCTTCATTGATGTTAACGGTACACTTGTCTTTGACGGTATTCGTACACAGAAGTCCTATAATGGTAATATCGCTTCTATTAATTCATAAATATTATTTCAAGAGATATTTTGGCTATATATGACCATTTTACCCCTGGATTAATAATTTTCAATTTAATTTCATCTTATTTTCGTAAAAACGTTACTTGACAGCATATAGGTTGATTTTTCACCTAACTTCGGAAAATTATAATTAATTCCATAGAACTCGAAACAAGGATCCGTAAAATTCCTCGGAATATTTAAGATGTCTAATTTTAGGAAAAATTATTGGTTGTTGCCCTGATTTTATGAAAAACTCCCAGTTTTCGTATTTTCATCCTCTGTTCAGAATTTTCCAGAATTTCATAGCCTATTTTGTAGAATTTTTATCTCATAGCACAAAACTCAAAACGACATGCTATAGGTATATTTGGAAAGCCCTATATGTCTACTTTTATAATGAATTTTATCAAAATTCTAGCATAGCATCTTTAACATAAGATACCAGCGTTTTTGAAATAACTTTCAGAAATCGCTAACCGACAAATTTTCGCCAGAGCTTCGCTACTTTGACCATAATCTTCCAAAAATTTTGCTATAACTTATTCTTCATCATTTTTTCAAAATAAATCCAATTATAACCATAAAAACATGAAAATAAAACTATAATTGGAAGATTATGAATCAAAACAACATTTAAGCTATAAATCACAAAGCTAGAGCTCAAGAACTTACCTAGAACTTTGCTCCTTCTTTTCCCAAAGCTTCTCACTCTCACTTTCCCTCTATGTTTCGGTATCTCTATGCTTGTTCTTGCTTGTGAATTGGTGAGAAAATATGAAGACCTAAGCCCTCTATTTATAGTCATTTTGCCATTAACTCATCCCCAACTTTTATTCATTTTTAACCTTTGGATTTTGACTTAATTGAGAAGTTTTAATCCCTACCCTACACATAAAAACCGACTTCTTCACTCTCTCCCTCTCTTCATCATTTTTTTTTTACCTCTTAAGTCAATTGTACCTATGCCAATTTGTCCCCATCATTATGTGATCTTTACTTTATCATTAATACTTGATGGATGACTAATTTTCACTCTTGTTCTAGGCCATATGACGGACTTCTCCACTCCTTCCTTGTAGTTAGTTTGTTTCAATTTTTAGTTATCCCAAATGCTTATTTAGTTAGATGCAAATTGATGTTTTTATTCAAGATCCATTTCCACTTTTCAAATCTCAATTTTATGGCTTAATTAAAGGTCTTTTTAAAACTCTTTAATCACTTACATATTAATCACAAAAGTTTGTGAAAATCACTTTGGAGATAACCAAGTTCAAGCTTAAATTGTGCTTGTTCATAATATCTACTTATATTTGTTCTATGATCAATGGTTTTCAAGATACAATTTATTTTCTTTAGGTTCTCATTTACTTGTGTCTTGAATTTATCCTTATGGTTTTTATCTTACCGTTAATTAATTAACCATTTTTAATCTTTTTATTACCTATGCTTACATCACCTTTACCCCTAAAGTCTTCTTGCAATTTATGTTTGATTAAGACTTACTTTAGTAAATATCTAGATTTTATTTGCTTCATCTTTCCCTTCTCAAAAACCGACCCCCCCTTAATTTACTTTTAATTTGCATTTCATTTCAATCTCTAATATGTCTTAATCAAGCAAGCCTTAAAAGTCTTCTATTTAAATGCTTGATTGTGATGTTTAATTGTTAATTACAATTTTAACTCCCCTTCCCCCTTATGCACCGAATTCACTCTTCAATTTTACTCTTGGATTTGTGTTTTATTTGTCTCACATAAGCCATGGTAAAATTCTCTTATTGGTTAATTTTAATTTCACAAGGATTAGGCTTTATGAAACCAATTTTAAAACCTTTAGATTAGCTTTATTAGATTTAATCCAAGCCTTTGATTTTGGGTTGGAAAAATTTAAACACTATTAGTGATATTTGTTAATGATTTAGGATTAAAGACTAATACAATTTCTTAACCCTTTTAATTAGCAATTTTAGCCACTTTAATTAATTAAAGGGAGAATTAATTAATCTTTGGTTAATATTGATAATTTAGTGTTTTAGGGGTTATTTAGGCTTAATTGCCATAATTTGATAGGTTTCAAAATTAATCTTGATGATTAAAAATCCCTTATATGCTAATCTTAGCTTTTAAATATCCTTTGGATACTAATTAAATTGATATATACTTAATTATGCCCTTTTTAAATTAATTATTAATTAATTTTGAAAATTAGTATAAACATTCCAATTATTGCAATTTTAATTGCCCAACAATTGTTGATAATTTTCTCTAATTGATTTAGGTACTTAGATGACGTTTAATCACCTTTATGACATAATTAAGACTTATACTTAATTATGTTAATCTTAGAATATTTTATGATTCCTAATAGAATTTAAGAAATTTAGCCTTTGGTTATTCTAATTCTAGGAAAAAATTACCTAGAAATAAAATAGATACAATACAATAATTTTGAGGCCACATATTCACCTATTTTAAATATGTATTATTTATCAAAATATAATATTTAAGATAAATAATTATCCTATTACAACATTGTCGCCTCTCTAGGTTTAACCATTAACATCCAAGATACAATATTGAACCAAGGGTTTTGATTTTATTTAATCAAAACGGCATCGTTTTATCACAATTGAGAAGTAATGGAGACAACTCTAAATGGAGAGGTTCTTTTCCGATGGACTTATCCCCTAATCTTACAACAAATAATAATGATCTATTTGATCATACTAAATGGTTCACGTAAGAAATTGAAAAATAAAAAATTATACTGCGTATTATCTTCTTTTTTCCGCTGTAAAAACATAACATTATCAAACTCTAATTTATTTTATTTATGCCTTTAAAATTAGAAGAGAATATTTTTTTACAATATGGGGTATGCATTATATGCATAAGTTTATACAAGCGTCTTAGGAAAGTTATAATATACATAAACATACATAAAAAAGAAACATTAACAATTAATCATTAATTTAAAAAATATGAAATTATTTACAAAATATGATAATTTCATATATTTTTACTGGATCCATTAACAATATAAACACAAATACTTACAAAATTAATTTCACTAAATTTTGTAGCTTGCAACTTTGGAATATGAACGGGGTCATACACAAGCAATAGTGTAGGTAAAATTAAAGAAAACAATAAAATTCAAGAGACAAAATTTAATAGTCATTAACCAAACACGTCTTTAGAATTCAAAGAGATTATTCTTTTTTTTTTTTTAAGAAATAAAATGTAGATTATGCAAATTGCTTCCAAAAAACCTACAAAAATTGTTAAAAAGCCTAAAAAAAATCAAATGGAAATAATCGACTTGAATGTTAATTAAGAAATGGTAAATATGATTATAAATTGATCCTACACCTTTCATATGCCTCTATAAATATTGCCATTTTGTGAACTTACCCCACAAATTATCATCACATAATTAATAAATATTTAAAATTAATTTCATTAATATGTCGTGAGAAAAGAAACAATATCAGCAAAGCTGATAAGCAATTTAAAGTCTTAAAAATACAACTGACCCCGATTCCAATTTTTAAATTCATAAGAAATAGTGGGTTAGGTTTTTCGTTTCAATATTGTTATTTTGATGACACCAATTCCAGTTCTCAAATTTTAAGTGAATCTATTTTATATATCATATAGTTCACTTGTGCTCACCAACAGTTTCATAAATAATAATAATAATAAATCATATAATTTTATTTACATGTATCGGGGTCCATACTATTATCTGCGTTCATTACAAAAAAAGTGGAACTACCGATAGATTTTTTTTTCGGTCCACTTCAACCCTTTGAGTTGAGTGTTCAATTTTACTACACTATAATATCGAACACTTGAAAGCTAACACATTGTTAATCGTTAAGAAATATTATATTTCATCATATATATTTTTTTATACATTTGTTGGTTTTGAACTCATTGTGCATATGTGAAATGATGAAAATGCTTTGACAATTATCGAATTTTGAACTAGATGTATAGAAGTTTTAATTTAATTGAAGAAATTAGAAATCTCATAAACTCCTTCTCTTTGTAGGAGGATAAGGACAAAATTTAGAAGTTTACAATGATCATTGGACGCAGGGAAAAGAAAAAAAAAATGCAAAAAGAAGTAGATTGAAGATACTCTCGGTCACTTTTGATTCGGTAAAAAAAAAAAGCACAAGCAAAAAATACCCCTAAAAATGGACCTTTTTTAGACTACATTCGTTGTTACTTCACAAAATCGAAGTTGCGGAACTGATATTGTACTTAAGGGTTTTTAACCTAAGAGGAGGCACGGAAAATAACTATTCTTGACTCAAGAAAGGCTAAGCAAGAAACGAGGCTATTTGGGGAGAGAGTTCTTGGTGAAGATTGAAGGCTTGAAGGAAGAATCTTGAAGATATTTATGAGCTTTCTTTGGTTTCTTCACTTTCCTCTCTTTTGTTCCGCTGGAAATCGTTTTGAACATGAATTTATTGTTTAGTTTTAGTTCGTTTCAGATTATGCCTAGCTAAACCTTTCATTTAGGGTTACTTTTACTCATCGTAGGGATTGGAACTACTATATGTTCTTGCTTTTGCTAGTTATTTGATTTTTCTTTATGCTTAATGCTATATTGTGTTTGATCACCACATAATTCTAATTAGTTCAATTGAATGATACTTGAGAGCTATTTTGGTTTTAAAAATTGAGAAAAAATCATGTTAGACTTAAAGTTTATGAATTAAATGAATGGTTTAATTTGTTGTTAGAATAGAGATATATCTAACAACGTAACTAAACATAGTCTATTGAAGGATTGTTTTAGAAAGATGATTTTTATTAATTATGAACAAGAGATTGAATATTTTTAATGAAGATTAAACATTAATCTTAACTTGAGAGAGCTTGGTTGATTATTTTAGAACCTTTGACTAGTATATAGACTCATTCAACTAGCATATATAAGTGGATAATTGCATAATTCCATGAAATACAATGGAAAAAAAAAGTAACTCCAAGCCTTTAATCTCTTAAAGTTAAAATTAATTTTCCATTTTCCATTGCTCAGCTTTATTGTTTTGATCAAAATTCCTCATTTAACTTGATCAGTCTCAAATGAATTTATTGAACCTAGTTAGGAATGTGGTTTCAATAATTAGCTCACTTTTGTCATAGTTCTTGTAAAACGACACCCTTTTGTCATAGTCTTTGCAAAACGAGACCCTTTTGTCGCTATACTATTATTTGTAACCCATGTGCTTGTGGTAAGCTAGATGGTGAACACCCATATTTGACCCTCACAATATTATTTTTTCTAGGAAGGAAAACCTCACAATGTCCCTGTTGTGCTAAGTAAATGCACCGGCAAAGACTTGATTATATATAAAGTTGGAGATCAAAGATTATAACATTAAACATCCATCTAGTATCATGGCAGTAACACAATTTAAGGTTTATTCTCATCTGTTAACTCAGTTTACATATTCTAATGAGCATGTTATGCTTATTATGATTAGACTCACCATGTCTTTACCGTCCAATTTTTGACCCATTCAACAATTAAGTCTATGCTCCTTCATATTACACTCCATGTTTATGTTTGTGATCTTTCATATGCATTGTAAATATTGAGCTCAAATATGACTTTGTGATCTTCCACCTTCCATTGTAAAAAACCCGCCCACATTTAAGTTTGTTGCCTTTCATATTTCAGTGTAATATTGCGGTTTCAACTCTTTCATATTCCTATATAAATGTCATCGGTCTATAAACTTAAGTAACCAATAATTATGGCATACTTATTAAAATTTATTCATTCGATTCAAAATATAGGCTTTAAATTTGTGTGTCGTTCTAAACATTATAATCCGTCAATTTGCGTACGCATAAATTGATGCCTCACAGTACGATTGTTGCTTTGTATAAAGAAAAAAACACAGTACTCTTCATGACCACATGTCCACATACCTATTCTCGATAAATTATCACTAAGTGCACACCAGCCCGTGCAACACAAGGGAAAGATGCCTCTAGTGGTTATTGGATGAACTTGATTTAAGTGTATAATTCTAGCAGTTTTGTCTGGTAAATGGAAAATAATCTTTTTAATTGGATCTATTTTTTTCCTGAAATCTAGCACACCCGCGTTTTTTATGAGTACAATATAAATAAATATATAGTGCCTCGCTTATGACATTTTCCATTAAAAAACTCCAATTCATTAAGCAAATCAGTTTAAAAATTAATAAATCTTTCAGTGCTCTCATTTATATTAAATACTTTTTCATCTTTTTTTATAGGAAAAGAATTTTCTTCTTCTTAAAATAAGTAATCTTATACAATATGACATTAAATTTCTCATATGAATATACAATTTTCCCACAATTTATTGTTATTCCCTCCGTCCTTAAATATAAGCTTTAAATAACCGATTTACGCTTATCAAGAAAATAGTTAAAATTAGTTAAAATCAATAAATGTGTATTTTTTCTAACTATGCCCTTATTTGTAAAGAGGATAAGTAAGAGAGATAATAAATATACGGAAAATTGGGAAAAAAAAAACATAAGTAATACTCCGACAAAACTAAAATGAAGCTTATATTTTATGACAAGCCCACTTATAAATTTAAAATTATATAAAGGGTCAAAGGGAGTTTTTTTTTTACTCCTTTTCTTGAGCTTCTTGGTTATTAAACGTGGGTAAAGTTAACAAATTATCAAATTTTAAGATTATAACGAGGTTTAATGTCTTCTTTTATCTTCCTGGAAAACCTTTTTTTTTTTTTTTTGCCACTTCCTGAAACACATTAGAAGATAGAATGTGACCTCGTTATTTTAATCTCTAGCATTTTAAACATAATTATTTTATGATAAATATAATTTATGAAAATAAGTGAAATTATTAAGTAAAAATAAATTATATGAAAAATAAAATAAAAAATAATAAGATACTTAAAAAATTAAATTAAAAAAAAAAAGGAGAAAAGTGAATTTGAAATACACACACATATATACATATATAAAGAGAATGAAACCATTAAGATGTCAATTAAGATGGTAAGTGATCTCACACTCTTATAAAAGGAATACAAGTTTAAATTATGGAAAATGCAACCTTTTACGCTTGTCCGCAGGTCATATGAATTATTTATTTTATTTAAATTGGGCGAGGATTACGGGGGTGTATTATATTAGTAATAAAATTGGGTGAGGATCACGTGGGGGGAATTATATTATTATGAACCCCCACATCTAGTCAACTTTGTAGATCCCATTTCAATTCTTTTTTTCTTCACCCAGTCTCCATCTCAGAGGTTAGGGTTCAAGCTTTAAGTATTTAAATCTGTCTTTTTTCCTAAATTCACTTTAAGCCTTTTTAATG
Organism: Acacia melanoxylon; assembly: GCA_019022615.1. NCBI lineage: Eukaryota > Viridiplantae > Streptophyta > Magnoliopsida > Fabales > Fabaceae > Acacia > Acacia melanoxylon. The sequence continues at coordinate 4,606,445 of JAFJYJ010000041.1, read as the reverse complement.
GTTATTTTTTATGGTGATTAGAGCAGATTTCCATATTCAAGTTTAGAGTAAATATTGAGTTCTAAGTTTTAATAACAGATTACCATATATAAATTTAAAGGTAAATAAATTGTATTGGTTTATATTTGTCTGTTAGTTTATGTAAGGATTTAAAATTAATATTTTTATTTGAAGAGATTATAGATTACTTGGGTAATTAAGGAGATGCAAATTCAGCAGCCTTTGCCGGATGTGAAAGATGGTAGTTTTTGTGAGGTGTTGCTTTGTTGTGGTTTTTAGAATTGCGAATAGAGTTCAAGTAGTTGAAGTGAGATGGAGAAGAATCATTGAATTTCCTTTGTTGGAGTGTTCAAACATCATTTCTTATTTTAAAAACGCTTAAAGTTATAATTTGACGAGTTCACTTTGCTGAGTATTGAATTATTGTTTCCATTCATGAGTTACCGTCAAACTAAGGGACTGAATTTTCTTGTGTGATGTTGGCTAATTTTTCATTTATTACAATGGAGGCTATTTGGATTCTAGAGGAGTAATAACCTTCCAAGAACACAAGATCCGATGTGCCAATTATTCTTCTATAAGGAGGTTTTTTCCGTTTTTGCAGTTCCTAGTAACGTAGTACAGTAAGTTATTAGTATTTATTAGTGACTATTAACGTGCCAATACTTAAGAAAAAAGGAAGGGTACTTAGAAAGGCACAAGTTGAGCATTAATTTATTGTTCCCCGGTTGCTTGAAAGACGGCGGTTAATCCTTCCAAAGGAGGCTATTATTGAGTTATCATCATTTTCCAGTGAGCTAGTAATGTGCCGTTATTAAAAGAAGAAAGGGCATCTAGAGAAGCACATATTTTTCTCATTAATTTAGGGAGGGGAATAGCTATAGTAAATTTATACTTTTAGTGATTTCAAATGATTAGTCTTTTTGTTTCTTTGCTTTGAAACTGAAATGAGATCGAAACTATATTTATTTCAGAAGTCGAGATTTTGGAATCACATAATGCATGTGGGCCTTTACTTTAATTTATCCTGGGAAATAAACAGATAGCTGGTGACCTCGTGCAACGTTTTTTCCCTCGTTAAGAAAAATAGACAGTTTCAGTTCAGCAAACTGTCAAAAACAGAGAACCAATAAAGACTAAAGTAACCAATATAGACAATATAATATTTACAGTTTGTTTATGTTACAGTTAGTTTTTTTCCTTCCTTGTGGGCGTTTATTTGGTTCAAGGTTTTCAGGTCGTTTTTCTCTACTTTTAAATACTAAAGTAGCCATTACATCAAACTATAGTTTTCATCAAACAAACTAACGAATATTTTTCAGATCTCAATTTATTTATAAATGATAAAATTTAGACGTGACATTTAAATATTGGCTCAACATGACAAATATATGTATTCTTTTGACATCCTTTTCAGTTAAAGAATTGCTGCAGAAATGCCTGTAAAAATATTGTCATACCACATGATACGATAACATTCTGAATTTGACTTCATCTATTGAAATATAGCTATTTCAGGTATTTGATGATTATGATTAAATCGTTAACAACAGAAAATATGGCTGTTGGTATTAACATTCTCTTCGGAGTGCAATTTTCTTATTTTTTATGCTTTCTGGGTATATACTTGTTGATATGTATCTAATTATCTAGAGTTTTTATCATAGTTTCATACAAAGTCAGTGCTACATAAATTGGTTGAAATAAAAGTTGTTTACTGTGAATAAAATAGAAGGCCTCTGAAATAAAAGAAGGCCCTTTTTCAGTGGCTTAGTCACCCAGTAACAGATAAACAATATAAAAAGAGAAGTAAGTTATTCATATTAGCAAACATGATGTGGGAGAAGTTTTACTCTTTATTATCAATAAATGTGAGGTTCAGTCTTTTGTAAGCGTTAGAATTTGTTTTCTGGTCTTCCAAATCCCAAAAAAACTTGAAGAAAGGCTGTCACATATGTTTTAGGGAAAATCATTTTCAGGGCCCTTTTTGGAGAAAAAATTCCAAAAAAAGCTCTCAGAATTTTGAAATCCCTTTTTGGGATTTTCATAATCTTGCGTGAGTTGTTAACGGGGCTGATATAGTTGTTAACAACTATATCAGCCTCATTAACAATAATTTTCTAACAACTAAATCAGTCATATTAACAACTATATCGATCGTTAACAACTATATCAGCCCCGTTACAACTCACGTAGATTCTGAAAATCCCAAAAAATGCCCTAGGGCCGGGATTTCAGAATTATAAGGGTCTTTTTTGGAGTTTTTTTTCTCTAAAAAGGGCCTTGAAAATGATTTTCCCTATGTTTTATGCGTAGTTGGTAAACAACTCAGTCAGAAAGTGAGATGCACAACATCCAATATAATTTTCTATTAGCATGAAAAAAAAACTTGAATTAATAATGATTCTTACCAGTTAGTTCTTCATTTTTGGTGTTGTCATTGGCAATGTATTTAAGAGGAATAAAGTTGAATGCTTCCTTTGGGGTTAAAGAGTCTACTATTTGGAAATAGGTAGCCTTGTAGAATCTCAACTCTCAAGAGTGTGTAGTCACTTTATATTTGTTTTTGTTGTCCAGTACCTCAAAATTCTCAATATGGTTGACTTCTCCTTCCCTAATCTCTTTCATGTAACACTCCAATAATCCACCAAAATCTTGCCAACCTTCTGAGGAGCATGTGACGGGGTTTTATTACAGAAAACAAACTTTGTAAGAACACCCAAGTCTCCTTTCAATCGTCGATTTCCCTTAAAATTTAATGATCAATAGTAGTAATAATGTATTGTTTTAGAGGGATCCCGGGGATGGAAATTTCCAATTTGCATTGTTGAAAGAACTGCAAATAAAAAAAATAAGTGGGGAGGGTGTTTGGTTGTGAACAGGTCTCTGCAGACAAGTCCATTTAAAAGGAATTGCATACAATAGGTACAATTAAACTATAAATAATTATAATTGAATGACTTATTATTCAAGGGAGGCGACATGTGCGAGCTGAGCACATGAAAAGTAAGAGACTGGGGAAGTTCTAAGGATGAAACTAAGTAATTAGGGGGTTACACTGCTATTGAATAATACAAATTGGTTGAAGTTAGGATTCTTAATTGTGGATTTTTGGGAGGAAAATGAATATGGGGGGTACAAATTGTTATTATTTAATGGATCATTTGCTCACACATTGATGTCAACGGCATCTCCCAAGTTTAATTTACATCCGTTTAATGGAAGCCAATAATACATTAACAATGTCTAAAGCTAGCTAGAGATTCACCTCTGACAGAGACATCCAATTTGCTCTACCGTCACTATGCTCTTTCTAGTTAGAAAGTAGATTTATAATTCATTTTCTATAGGATATTTGTACCGATTAAATTTAAATTAAATTATTTATTTGGGTTGTTTGAGGTATTATTAAAATTTTAATCAGATTAAAATGTTGAATAAATTTAAAATGATAATTTAACAATTTTTAGGTTTGAAAGCCTAAGTTGTAAATCGTGGATTTATTACAATTGGATGGGAGTGATGTGATAATTAATGACCCAAATGAATTGTTTGGGTTGACGAAGAAAGCATGAGTTAATGTTATGCTAATTGCTGTTGATGATCTTGGAGGTAGTGAGGGCCTTTAGGGTGTGTTTAGTTTAAGGGAATAAGATGGAAAGAGATCTAAAAAAACTTAACTATTAATCTCTGAGTTTAAACTTCATCTCCTTCCCTCTCCTCATTTTAATTGTTTGGTGGGCGAAAGATTCAGTAGCTATGAATATTATTGCCGGCCGTGAACCAGAAGCTAGAGTGATGGTTACTAGGCATGAACATTGAAGAAAGCGAGGGGGAAATAGAAGATTGAATAATTAATGCTTTGATTTACTCAAACGCAACAAGTACGTAAGCAATTTTCCATTTTAATTAAAATGATGAAACAAATATTTTGTTTAATGGAACATCAAGATTCAAGAACATGATAAGGATTGCCAGCCAAAAAAAAAAAGTACATGATGAGGATTATTTTAATTATATTACTTCGATTAATTATACATTATTTGTACCTTGTCCTTGAAGGAACATGAATGCATTATAGTACTCCCTTCTATTCTAATTATAAGACAACATTTAAGAGTTGATTTTGGTCCTAATTATAGGACAACATTTTAATTTTTGTCAATTTCTTCCTAAATTACCCATATTTTATTCTTTCAAGTGTATTTGATTTTTGGTGAGTATATGTATATAGGTACATAGACTCTTCCAGAGTTCCAGTCAATAAAATTTTTAAATTGTTAGATTTTAATTTATTTATTGATCAGCTGACGTTAATTTACCAATATATATATAGAGACACACACATATATAAATACATTCACACACATAGATATGTGTGTGTGTTTATATATGTGTGTGTGTCTACATACAAATATATATAGATACACACACACACATATATGTATATGTGTTTGTGTAACTGTCAATATATATGTGTGTGTTTTGTATGTTGGAATTTTAAATTATTATATTAGTATATATTTAATTCTGAAAATATTTTATTATATGTGGTCCACATTTAAAGCCCACTAACCCACAACTCTTCATTGCCCATTTTGTAACCGACTAATCAAGTCGTGCAACGCCCATTTAATGCCCATTTAATACGCAATAACCGCCCATTAAATACTCATTTAATATGCACATTAGTGATCTACCTCTCGTGATGGCGGAGGAAAATGAAGACGTGTATATATGTTTTGGTCCCCTCGATGCTTCTCACGTTCGTAACACACACCATCTCGCGAGTGAGAGAGAAGGCTTAGAAGAGCCAAAACCCAGAGTTTATCTCTTCTTCATCTGAGAACAAATCAATGGCTGGAGGTATTTCTGTTCTTTGTCTTATTTATTCCGCATTGATCTAATTGCTTAATTTAGGTATTTTGCATGATTAGATCGCTTAGTTATCTAACATTTGGTATCAGAGCCACTCATATGCCTCTGCCTTGGTTTTATCCGATTAAGCTTTCACGAGAATATGGGTTTTCAGTCTGGATATATGCTTACTGCGTGCAATTTATTTTTATTATATTAAATTGCCCTGTATGGTTTTCCGATTATGTGATGTGAGAATATTATTCTTGTCCGATGAATCATCAACGCCTTTGTACGTATTCAGATCCCATTATGCTTTGATATTGCAATTGTTTGAGCAAAGACCAGCAATGGTTTTAATCTTCCTTTTCGGTGCTTTTGAAATTATGGAATTATTGTTTATGCTCAAAGATAATTGTTGAGAAATCAAATATATGTTTCAAAAACTTTCAATCTGGATTTTCGTTGGAGTTGTTTTTGATTTGGGTTTCGAATTTGCTTTGGGTTTTCTATCGGGTAAAAAGACGCTAGAAGGACACTGAAGTTCTTCGATGACGTGCGTCGCCGTCTGTCCTTCTTCGGAAAAACAAACGACATGAATTTTAGATTTTAAATTTCAAAAATCATGTTTTAAGTTTTCGGTTTTCATGTGAATTTTGATGGATTGTGAGTTTATTACGTTGGAGATCGTTTTTTCCGTGATTGTGCCGTCAAAATCGTCGGATTTTGAGCTATCCGATCACCAGAAAACGTCGCCTAAAATCGCGGGTCGCGGCGGCTCCTTCCGGGTTGTTATCTCGCGACGGGTCGGGTAGGGTTTTGTAACCGGGTAGGGAAGAAGGTTTAGACGGCGTCATTTTGGTCCCGAGTGAAACTCTGTGTTTGACTTATTATGCGAGATGGGCCAGACGCGTTTTTGGGCTGAGATCGGTTTTGGGCCAGACCCGTTTTGGCGTTTTGCTTCAGAACAAAAAAAAAAACAAAAACCGGCACTAGCGGATTCGAACGTGAGACTAGTTGGCAAATGAGCGCCTTAAGGACTGGCGCTCTGCCAGATGAGCCACGCACTCCTTTGTGTTAGTTGTCAACATTTATTAAATTTAAATGATTTTTTAACTGAATCAAATTTTCAGAAAATTGTCAGGTGTGGGATTTGAAACATTCTTTTGGTCCAGAGTCTTGATTGAGCTTTCTGGACCATCCAGCTGAGATGACATTTGTGTTATTTTGAATGATTTTATATTTAGATATCATGACCCTTTTGATTTAAATATAAATCTGTAATTTAATTTAAGATTGGGATTTCATGTGATTATGGGTTACATATTCTATTATTTGCATGAATTAGTTATTATTTAATTATACATGCAATATTGAGTTGAATAATATACAAAACATGAATATCCAATTTTATTTTGATATTGCTTATGTTTTGTTGCAATATTATTCAGAAAATTTCTTTATGGATCCTATTGCGTTTTTAATCACCTGGGTCATGCTTCTTTACTTTCTTGGCAACCTGTTTTATGTGGAATGTATTTTCTTACATCAAGTTGAATTGTTTAAATTGAGAAAAGTTAATTTTGGCAACTTTCACATTGTGGAAAACTTTTGAAAAATTATTACTATTATTTTTGAGTTATTTAATTGTCTAAATATTTAGAAAAATTTACTTTAGACAATTATATTTCTTTTTCAAATTGTTGAAGCCAAATTTGGGTTGAATTATGCCAAAATTAATTCTTTAAATAATATTTGAATACATAAAACAGTGGGAGGATTTTTCTTTTAACTTGATTATTTAGTTAATCAATTAACCCCTCAATTAAGATGCATATATTGGATATATTTTGAATGCACAAAATAGTGGGAGAATTTTGTATAAGATGATTATTTAATCACATCTTGTTGATTAAATTGATCAATTAAATTCTCATTAAAGATTTGTACATATTTGAAATCTAAATGCACAAGATTAATTTTGGTAATTAATATTGAAAATATTAATTTAATCAAAGTGGGAGGATTGTATTTAGTCACTTATGTTGATTAAATTAATTGGTTAAATCCTCCATGAAGCCGTGCATATATAGAATTTAAGTGCACATTATCGATATTTGTGATTAATTTGCGTGCTAGAGTGGTAGCTATAACGCTCTCTTAAAACATGCATAAATAATCACATATGGATTTTAGTGTATCAATCTTTGACAGGTGAGTAAATGAAATTTTATTCACATTAATGATTTAGTTGATTAAATTAATTAATTAAGATTCATATGGACATTGTGTGTGTATGGTATTTACATTGTGCATATTTGATATTAGTGATTAGCATACATATTTGTTTAAGGAATAACTACAATATCCTTATACACATGTTGTATGCATATTTAATCACATAAGGTTATACCATATCAAAATTATGGTCATATATACAATTAGTATACACAATGGTGTGATGTCTTTGTGATGAGTATGTAGAACCGAGGAGTAACCAAAACATCCCCACTAGGCACATAAGCTCTATTTTGTTCTAATGAACAAAATACATCATACAAATATTTAAAGACATCCATTGTAATTAAATATGTGGTTATAATTAATCTTTGCCCACAGGTAGATAGTTATAATCATAGTTTTAATTAGGGTGGAATAGAACGGCATTATATTTTCTAAGTAGCCCACAGTACTAGGGAATATAACGCATTCTAGTTTCATCAATTCAAATAAATTCATGATATGCTAATGTCTTTGCCCACGTAGACTTTAGTGATACGAATTTATAATTATATGATTAATTAAGAATTAAGATAGAATATCAAATTATATTCTTAAGGTACCCACAAGAATTAAGAATAAAGAAATAATTTGATAGTTTTATCATAAAGGTATATATGGATCTAATTGAATTATAACTTTAGCCCACAGCAAGTTGTATGTCGAGATTCATGTTTTTTAAGCATGATTTACATTGGTAAAACATGATATATTATTAGTCTCAAATTTTAGTTATAAGCATGTATGTTCAATACTATGTAGTCATACAATGCAACCTGCAAATTTCTCTGATATGAAATATGATATTCCCAAATTGAGAGGTGATAACTATAAAGTATCATTCATTTGGGGTGGATGGACATTTGTTATGCTATTAGGAAAGACAAACCACCTTCTATTACTAAGACCAGCACTCCAGATGAGATTGATATGTATGAAAAGTGGGAGCGATCTAATCGCCTCTCAGTTATGTTCATAAAGATCTCAATCTCTGCTAGCATTCATGGTTCAGTCGAACATCATAATAAGATTAGACCACTTCTGAAGGCAATTGATGAACAATTTGTTACTTCATATAAGACACTTGGCGGCACCCTAATTATGAAGTTTTCATCCATGAGACTCACTATAGTAAAAGATGTGTGTAAGCACATTATACAGATGAGGGACATTGCAGCTCAACTGAAGTCACTTGAGGTTGACATGTCTAATTCTTTCCTTGTACACTATATTCTGAACTCTCTTCCACAGCTATATAAACCCTTTAGGAAATCCTACAGCACACATAAGGATAAATGGTCAATCAATGAACGTTTGACCATGTGTGTTCAAGAGGAGGGAAGGCTGAAAATGTAAATGAGAGAATTTTTTGAATATGACTTGATTAGTGGGAGCGATTAAAAAAAAACTTGTTTTCAAAAAACATTATTCAAATACTTAACCTTCCACTTTGAGTTTAAGATTGGTTGTTAACAATGTTCCTTCAGCCCAACCGAATATTGTACAATCAATCATTCAAGGTTTACAACCTGTTGATGTTGATCCAGTAGATCAAGTTATTGATAAGGAACAATAAGAAATTGTTGAGCAACCAGTTGAACAATAAGTTCCTCAAGAAGATAATGAAACAACATTAAGTAGATCTACTAGAACAATAATATTAGTGATACCTAGTGAATATATTGTGTATCTATAGTAATCTAACTATAATGTAGGAGCTGCAAATGATCCTGGAACGTTTTCACAAACCATGAACTGTAGATCATGGTATGATGCTATGAAGGCTGAGATGAATACTAAGGCATCTAATAGAGTCTGTGATCTTGTTGAGTTGCCTTATGGTGTAAAAACCATTAGATGAAAATGGGTCTTTAAAACAAAGAGAGACTCAAAGGGCAACGTTAACAGATATAAGGCAAGACTCATTGCTAAAAGATTCACTCAAAGAGAAGGAATCGACTACAAGGAGACATTTTCTCCTGTATCCAAGAAAGATTCTCTTCGTATCATTCTAGCATTGGTAGCACATTTTAAATTAAAGTTGCAACAAATGGATGTGAAAATGACATTTCTCAATGGAGATCTAGAGGAAGAGGTTTATATGAAACAAACCATCAGGATTTTCCTCTAATAATGGTGAGCATTTGGTGTGCAAACTCAAGAAATCTATATATGGATGATATTTTACTTGCAACCAATGATAATGATCTACTATATGAGGTGAAACAATTCCTTTCTGAAAACTTTGACTTGAAGGATATGAGAGATGCATCTTATGCCACTAGCATTAAGATACATAGAGACAGACGTCTGAGTTTGTCTAAAGAGACCTATAGCAACAAAGTTTTGGAAAAATTTTGCATGAGGAATTGTTCACCAAGTATAGCTCCGATTGTGAAAGGTGATAAGTTTAATTTGGACCAGTGCCCAAAGAATGACTTTGAGCGGGAACAAATGGAACACATTCCTATGCTTCAAAGAAGGGAAGTCTTATGTATGCTCAGGTCTACACAAGACCTGTCATTGCATATGCTGTTGGAATGCTAAGGAGATATCCGAGTAATCCAGGTATAAACCATTGGAGAGCTATAAAGAAAGTATTGAGATACCTTCAAGGGACTAAAGAGTACATGCTTAAGTACAAATGAATCAACAATTTGGAAGTCACTGGTTATTACGATTCAGATTATGCTGGCTGCATTGACTTAAGAAAATCCGCTTCATGATATATTTTCATGCTAGCCAATAAAGATTTATCATGGAGTAGTAAAAAGCAATCTTTAATTGTTGCTTCCACTATGTAAGTTGAGTTTGTATCTTGTTTTGAGGCTACCTCACATGGTGTAGAAATGAAGAGTTTCATTTCTGGGCTTAGAATTATAGATCCAATTTCTGGGTCATTGAGGTTATATTGTGACAATTCAGCTACTGTTTTTATGGCTAAGAACAATAAAGGAGGTAGTCGAATCAAGCATATTGACATTGAGTGTCTAGCCATAAAAGTGCGTGTTAACATAAATCAGTGGTTATTGAACACATGAGCACTGAATTGATCATTGCTGATCCTTTAACTAATGCATGCCTACATTGAAATTTCAGGATCATGCAGAAAGAATGAGACTTGGTTCCTTTATGTGTTTTTCGTTGTAAGAACGATGTTATTTATAAAACTCTATTTGCGATATTTTCTCATTCGATTATTGCGCACATATTCATTTTGAGAAATATCATTAAAGTTTGGACTGGAATAAACATAGGGTTTATTCATTAAGTTACATGGGCTTGAGAAACATGATGCACTGTGATACATGGAAGATATTACTCGTTTAAGAGGACCTATCGATATGATCCATGCATTTTGTTTTTCAGGAGGTGTATGCTGAAGTGTGTGGACCAAGTGGGAGAATGTTGGAATTTTAAATTATTATATTAGTATATATTTAATTCTGAAAATATTCCATTATATGTGGTCCACATTTAAAGCCCACTAACCCACAACTCTTCGATTGCCCATTTTGTAACCGACTAATCAAGTCGAGAATCGCCCATTTAATACTCATTTAATACACGAATCGCCCATTAAATACTCATTTAATATGCACATTAGTGATCTACCTCTGTGATGGCCAGAGGGAAAATGAAGACGTGTATATATGTTTTGGTCCCCTCAGTCTGCTCTCACGTTCAGAACACACACCATCTGCAGAGTGAGAGAGAAGGCTTAGAAGAGTCAAAACCCAGAGTTCATCTCTTCTTCATCTGAGAACAAATCAATGGCTCGTATTTCTGTTCTTTGTCTTATTTATTCCGCATTGATCTAATTGCTTAATTTAGGTATTTTGCATGATTAGATCGCTTAATTATCTAACATTGTACATATATAAACACACACATCTATGAGTGTGTGTAGATATATACACACATATATGTATATATAGCAAGACTATTATTTCAAATAGAAAGCATGTGGAAAGGAAAATTCTAAGTGAGAGAGATACGTGGCAAGGGTTGGGGTTGGGGTTGAGGTTGTTGATTAACTTTTACTTTTGTCATTTTAAATTTATATAAGGGCATTTTAGGAAAATGAGTAAAATTAACTAATTTAACTCATTTTCTTAATCTCTCTAAAATCGGTTAAATATGTCTTATAATTAGGATCAGAGGGAGTAATTTTTTTTTTTTCTGAATTTGGTTTCTGATATGTACGTCTTTTTTCATCTTAGCAAGGTCGATTATTTCTAGCATATTAGTGAATTAATTTTGTTTATTCTAAATTGAAATTTTAAATTATTGTGTTATTAAAGAAATGCCAGTAGATCGTACGTCTAGATCTCTCCTTGTCTCATCCTGGTACGTGCTCGTATTCCCCGTCGCTCAAATTTGTTCTAAGAGTATGCATTTTTTCTCTCAGCAAATCTAGCTCTTATTTTTATATATATATATATATCATTTTTCCAAGTGCTCAACGGGTGGCATGAAGCTGAATCCGACCCCCTCAGAAATCTTTTTCTTCTTCTTTTTTTTTTTTCCTTAAAATCCTTTTTTTACTCTTGGATAAAAAATGAGTAGTTTAGATAAAGTCATAAAACATCTTATAAAAATATAAATAAATAAATTTGAACTGTTTACACATGTTTTATAAAAAATGTATACATCTGGATCACCTATTTTCTTAATTCAAGGATGTAAAAGAGATTCAGACAAGAAAAAGGAAAAAAAAAATTAGAGAATCCAGATCTGAAGTGTTATGACGAATTAATACTAACACAAATCATTTAAGGGGGCGATAGCGCCGAGAGTTCTACCATGAATCTTTACGTAAGCTCCATACTTAATTACTCCGACAAATTTTTAATATAAAATTTATTTAATTTAATTCGATTAAAAATTTAGTTGAGTTAATTAATATGATATATATTTTTTTAAATATCCTAGTCATCTTCTTGAATTCCTTCATTTTCTGTTTTCCTTAATTATTATTGAGAGAGTATTATATCAATATGGGTAAATTAAGAAAAAAATAATGATAATTATAATAATTATATCTTATATTTATCATCAAAATTAATTCCCTAGAACGGAGTATATGCATTAAAATTACCTAATTAATAAATTACTTTTTGTCTGTAAAAAGAAAAAATAAATAAAGCTTGAAGTCAACTGATGCTTGAAGTGATATTGCCCCACCCTCTCATTTCTCTGGCAGTATCCTAAATCTCTCATTATATACAGTCATATCCAACTAACAAAGTTCCCAGACAATAATAGCCAAGTTTAGTTTCAACCATGACACTGTTTAAATCCATTCTCTTCTTCTTGATAGTTTCCATGAATGGGGTTCTTTCTTCTCCTCCAGATGACATCGTCAAGTGCACTTCCGGCAACACACACTGCACCGTCACAAACGCCTACGGCCTCTTCCCTGACCGGAGCACCTGCCGGGCATCCCAAATACTGTACCCAACCACCGAGCAAGAGCTCATTTCAATGGTGGCTTCTGCATCAAAATCCAACACAAAAGTGAAAGCAGTGACAAGATATTCCCATAGTGTCCCCAAGCTTGCTTGCCCTGGAGGCCAAGATGGCATCTTAATAAGCACCAACAATCTCAATCGTACAGTTAAGGTTGATGTGGAGAGCAAAAGGATGACGGTAGAGAGCGGCGTCGTTTTGAAAGATCTGATCAGTGAGGCGGCCAAGAATGGGCTGACTTTACCATATACGCCGTACTGGTGGGGGATCACGGTGGGGGGATTGTTGGCGACGGGGGCTCACGGCAGCTCGTTGTGGCAAAAGGGAAGTGCGGTTCATGAGTATGTGGTGTCCATGAGGATTGTGACGCCGGCGACGGCAGAAGAAGGGTATGCGAAGGTGAGGAGCCTAAGTGAGTCAGATGAAGAACTTGAAGCAGCCAAGGTTTCTCTTGGGGTTCTTGGGATTGTTTCTCAGGTACGTTTAAGTAGTATTTAATTATTCTTTTTAACGAACTTGCATAGAAAGTTGAACAACTGAGGGCTTTGATTAACTTTTTTTTTTTTTTTTTTTTTTGCCCAAAGGGCTTTGATTAACTTAAAACGAGTTGTTCCACCTTAACCAAAAAAAATTTACAACCGAGGCATTGTAAATCACGTTAAAGAAAAAAATCTTGGATTGAATCTAAAATTATATATATAAAGAAAATAAAGGGCAGAAGGCCGTAAGCAGTGGCTCGACGGCACTAGCCTACGGGTTCTTCCCACTAGCCATGGCTTGGCTCTGATACCACTTGTCACGGCGCTAAGTCCTTCAAGCCCACAAACCGCGGCACCCTGCTAACGTTCCGCTGTAAAGGCCCTTTATCCTTATAAAAAAACATATTTATTTAATTTAATTAGATTAAGAAAGTTAATTTAGTTAGTTAATAAGATATGGATTTTTTAAAATACCTTAGTTATCTTCTTTAATCATCTCATTCATCTTATTAGGAAACTATACAAATGTAAAAACTATGTCTTAAATTTAGGATGGGGATCAACTTTCTAAATAAATCTTATATTAAGAAAAATGAGTATTTTATTAGTAAAGCCTAAACGCCCAATGCATCTTATTCATTTTTTTATAAAAACGCTGATACAACCAAATCCATTTTGCACACTGATATGCATGATTTCTGGTAAATTATGCAAGAACCCTTTCTAAATTTTTTTCACTCCAAATATTTTAAATTTTATGCAAGACGTTTTATAAATTATGGAAGACTAGTTCTAGTTGTAAAGTAAGCCAAATCTGTTGTATATAAAGTAATGTTTAATTTCTTGTAAATTTCGCCACATCTTGATAAATTTTTGGATCCAAATGAAATATGCTCCCTAGCTAGAACTTTGTGAACGACATGATACGATGTTGTCATTGGTACTATAATAATTGCAGGTAACACTACAGCTAGAACCCATGTTTAAACGAGGAGTTACGTACGTGGCAAAGAACGATTCAGATCTGGAAGAGCAAATGATTCGTTTTGGGAAAGAGCACGAGTTTGGAGATATCACGTGGAATCCTTATCAGAAGGAGGCACTATACAGAGCTGATAATCGAGTTCCCATGGAACAGCCTGGCAATGGTTTATTTGATTTCTTCCCATTTCGATCTACTCCAGCTGAAGCATTAGCTTCTTTCAGATCCACAGGTAATCAGTTGCTCTCTCCGGTTTTTTTAAAAGCTTGATAATTGAATTGCATGTTTGCTAAAAAATTAGTTAAGAGTATCGTTTGGTCCTAAATATAAGAGATTTTTAAAAAAGAATTAAGAAACTAAATAAATTACATTAAAGTATTTAATATTTATCAATTTTTAAAAAACTAATTTCTACTGATCTTATATTAAGACTTAGAGATAGTAATAAATATATCAAAAATAAAAGCTTAGAGCAACGTATAGTAAATGTTACAAGTTTACAACCATGTGACTAAAAGGTCATATATTTAAATATGGAAACAGCCTGCCTTGTGGAACCAACTTCAATGTTCACTTCAATGAAGAGGCAATGAGCTCTTTGGCACTTATCATTATGATGAGCATTTAATTTGGTTCCCTAGGCTCACGAAGAGAGAGAATAGAGATAAGAGAGGTTAATTAGGGACAAAAAAATAGTAAGGAGGACCAAGACAAAATAAATTTCGGCTCTTATCAAAAGAAGCAAACGCAGTAACTTCAATTCAATTGAGAGGAAATTCTTCCCAACACGATCTTTTTAAAATACATATCTTTCCATGGAGACAAAGCTAAAAATAGACTGTGCGTATAACAGAGGAAGATATAGAAGCAACAGGAGATGCAAATGGCAAATGCGAAGCTGCCAAGTTTTTAACGGGAATTCTAAAGAATTCTGCATTTGGCCTGACGAACAATGGTAAACCACATTCTTCTTCTCATTCACGCATTTCAACAAACACCTTGGAAACACTTGATTCTTTGTCCATAGTTACTACTATAAAGCAACACTTAAAAATAATTACTTTTTTGTTTCTTCCTGCTGAAATAGGCAAACGCTTTACTGGGTACCCTGTGATTGGGCCTAGCAATCAAATGCAATCATCTGGGACATGCCTAAGCAATCATTTAGAAGATGGAAAGTTCACAGCATGCGCTTGGGATCCTGAACTTGCACATCAGATCTTCTACCAAACAGCCTCCAGCATCTCCTTGTCTAAAGTTCCAAGCTTTATTGAAGATGTGAAGAAGCTGATTGAATTGGAACCACGGGCACTGTGTGGATTAGAGTACAACGGTGGAATCATAATGCGTTATGTCAAAGCTTCAAGTGCTTACTTGGGCAAAACAGAGGATGCTATAGATTTTGACATCACTTACTACAGAAGCAGAGACCCATTGACTCCGAGGCTTTTCGAGGACTTTCTTGAGGAGATTGAGCAGATGGCGTTGTTCAAATATGGAGGATTACCTCACTGGGGAAAGAACAGAAATATAGCATTCATTGAAGCCATCAAGAAATACCCAAATGCAGACAAGTTCTTGAACGTGAAGAACAAGTATGATCCACTAGGGATTTTCTCTAACGAGTGGACAGATCAAGTTTTAGGGTTGAAAGAAGAAGGTGTGACCATATTGAAAGATGGGTGTGCTCTTGAAGGTTTGTGCATTTGCTCAGAAGATCGTCACTGTGCACCAAGCATGAAATATTTTTGTAGGCCTGGTAAGGTTTATAAAGAGGCCAGAGTTTGTGCTATGGAAGTTGAGACTAATTCAAAGGATGAGCTTTAATGGATATAAGGATGCTTTGAATCAGTGAGCCCATCTTCTTTATACATTAAGTATATTTTTCATCTTAAAGGTTTGTGGCCTTAACAATGCACTTGTTGTCCATTGGTGCATTGTATCGAACATGTAGACACCTAAGGGCTCCATACAGTATTCTTGATTCAACAGGTGCTAATAACGAAGCTCAGTTTCTGAAACGATGTTGTGTCAGAAGGATCTGAAATTGATGAATAGATAAAGACTAAGCAGAGAATAGCACAGGAAAGACCAAATGCTTGAAGCTGATAGAATCCGCAATGCGATTGAATGAATACTGGCAAGAAAGAAATGACAACTAACTTATTAAATATGTTCTATATTGAAAAAAAAAAAAAATCACTTTTACCTTATTAGAAATTGTGTTTGAGAATTTAATGAGTTGACAGAATTGGAAATGAGCACTAATTAGAGGAACAAAACTGAAAAATGAGTATTAATTATTTTACAAGTAATTTATATTTTAAACTAAGTTATTCTTCTAGAAGTGTCCTATATTATGGACTGGAGGGAGTATATAAAGAACAAGATAAAAGCCATCTCCTATTGATGAATGGATTATATGTTTTAAAATTGGTTTTAATTTTTAACCAATGATAATATGATATGCATTAAGCTTAATTAGATAGATGGAATAAGTGTAGTTATGGACCCTTTCTTCCTCCTCCCTCCCCTTTCTATATACGTTTCTCTTCTTTCTTCCCCTTTTGTGTAGCCTGATCTCCTGGGCACTTCTAAGTTTCATTTTGTTTCATCAAATTGTTGGTTTGAGCAGATAATTGTCTACTAATTTGATTTTGAAGGAGCAGACGACAACAAAAAGCTCTTGTTTTTTTACACTAGTCCAAACTTTGGACAACTTGTAAGAACCTATTAGTAACTGCACCGTCATTCTGATATAACTAAATACAACTTGCATAAAATGTATGAATAAATAGTTTGCGCCGTCACGTGAGATCTGAAGCTGGATAAATATCTCAACATAAGATAATGGGAGGTTCAATATCGAATTGAAGAATAAGAAGGCATTTCTGATGTGAAAGGGCGCACAGCAAACTCTGTTTATTTTAAGGTTGAAGTGTACTGCACTTGAAGATAGGAAGATGCTTATTGGTTATGCATGAGAAGTGCTGTAAGGATTTTGATTGTTAAACCCATGATTTATTGTAGAAATCTAAAATTGGACAAGGGATTTAGTGGAGATTGGCCCTTTTCAAATACAGCAACATGTTAGAGATGGACAACTAAGAAGAGGTCCATGGGATTTGTTGAAAACTTGAAATTGACAAAGTCAGAAAGATTGTTATATTGGTGAAATTCCAGCTATTATTGACTGCTGATGCTTTTATATTTCTGGTTCTCTTCTAAGGAAAGGGATTTGTGTAATTTTTAACACTGTATTGTTTGCGTTACCGGTATTTCAGTGTGCTGTGTAGGCTAATCAGCTAAAGATTTTGCCATTTCAAGTAAAATGACTTAAATGCAGTTGTTTCTGATATGGTAGGAAACTTGTGAAGAATTTGTTGGTACGTAGATCCACACAATATGTGAGAGCCATGATTAAAACATCACAATGTCCACTATGTTCTGTCTTTATGAATAAAAATAAATTAAGAAAACAAATTAGAAAGATAAGTAGATAAATTCTTGATTTCTTGCATCAACGTGATAGGTGCGTGGGATATGAAATTTGCGCCTAAACTATAAGTTTCATTTAGCAAGAACTACAAAAAAAAAAAAATAAATTGCCTCGAATTAGCCACGGAATTTATTCCTTGGCAAATTTGGGATGCATTTGCCACGGAAATTCCGTGGTAAAATTCATAAACGGAATTTTCCACGGAACAACGAGGCAAATAATCCACGGAATACGTCCATGTCAAATTCCGTGGTATTGGCTTATTTGACACGGAAAATTGACACAGATATCAACCGTGGCTCTGCTTTCCGTGGTAAAATCACAGCGCATAAAAAATCGCACGGTCGATTCATTTGGAGAAAACCCTGGAGCTACTAGCTAACTGGATAAACCGGAGCCCTAGCTAACTGATTCCGACGATAGTCCAGTCGCGGTGGATTATGACGATCGCTGCTCCTCTGCTCATCTTCCTGAAGTAAGCATTAATGGGAGATTCGTCCGCTCAAGCTATCTAGTCCTAAAACTCGCCGGATCTTGGGTCGATTTGCATCATCTCTGGTGATTTCTTCTTTCGATATGATGTTTTTTTTTTTTTATTTTGGCGAGAGATTTGTGTTCTGTGATTTGAGCTCTTGATTCGGCCTCCACCCCTATTTTCACTACATCATGTATGCTAGATGCCGTTTTATTTTCCATTTTTGCGTGTAGAGTTCATCAATATCTGGGCTTGTTCCCCCAGTTAGGACCATATATTTGTCCCACGGCGTTTAGGGTTCACTGGTTTTGTTCGAGCTGTTCATTCGACTAAATTTGAGGTTCAATCTTTACTTACGTTACAAGTTCATTCAATTGTTCTAATTCTTGCAGACGCGCTGAGCAAAGAAGAGAGTGAGGCATTGTTGCAGAGAAGAAAGTGAGGCATTCGAAGGTATTGTTGTTAAGAATTATGCTTGTTTTAATAGTTTTATTATCTTTCCATTTATGATGTTTGTCCTCCTCCTTATGCTCCGTATGTGCTCTTGTCATGCCAGAGTGTGCAGGAGAGTAAAAGGGACAAGTGGTCCCTATAAGGCTTGTTATTGTTTTGTCTATCCTATTAGACAGGGATGCTAATTTTTTAGCATTCATGGGTTTCGTTCTGTTCTTTCCTTAATGTTTTATTTCTTATCTCTCTGTTTTCGTGCTGGTTGAGTTTTTAATTGCGTGCATGTGCTGTTTAAATCATTGTTGGTCTGTTTATCAGTGGTTTGTAGTTGATAGCATTTATTTACAATTCCATTGAGCAGCTGGGGTATCTGAGTCTAAACTCTAGAGTGATATCAGTGTGTTTTATTGTAGCTTCTGAGTAACTCTCCCAGCTTCGTGTTTTATATTGTTAGCAATCTATGGACAAGGTTCAGATTCTGTTGTGACCGCCATATTTCTATGCTCTAAAAGAGGTAGTTGAAATAACTATTTATGGTTTATGATAGTGTACCAGGAAACCTCTACCATTATTCTGTTTGTGATTGCTGAGATTTCGAGGTTTCTTTAGCAAGGATTGGTCAGCTGTGAACTTGGTACTGCTTTTAAAGAAGAATTGTTGTCATATGCTTGGGTTTGGTGAATTTACTGTCATTATTGAACTTGAACTCTTTGCTGTTGGGCTGTGGACTTAAAGTGTGAAAAACTGATTCTTAAGCTTGCTAGTGAATTTTGGACCTCAAGAAATTGTTGGTGTGGGCTTTTCAGTGAATTTCCAAGCTACATTAGTTGTTGCGATTCTAGAATTTGATAAAAAAAAAATGGTTGAATTGTTGCTTTTGATGCCTTAGACAAATCTGTGTACCTTGGTTTGTGCCTGCTAAAATCGAGCTAATTTTGGTTGAAATCTGCTTTTCAGTTAACCATTTCTACCCTCTTATTCCTTATGGACTCAGTTAATGTTGTCAATTTCTTAGCTTTAAAGTAGAAATATACTTTTCATTCTTATGAAGAGAAATTAGCTTTGAACAGGCCTGCGTAGGTGACTAGGTGGGCAGCATAGATAGATTGGGATAATTCTTTTCGTGGGATACAATATGAAACAGAATCAGAGTCCAAAGAGCATAGAAATATTAATTTTATAGAAGATTCAACCTGTACACAAAAGAGACCAGAAGTTACATTAAATAGGGTGAATGAGCACTTCCAGAAAAGGAAAAACAGGGAATAGAAGTATATTTAAGGTCCACATATCTCGGCCATTAAGTACCCAAAGGCTAGGAATTAAGTATGATGACTGTTGCTAAAACATAGGAACTTAATCACAGCCAAATCGCGATTATCCCTCATTAAGAAGGAATCACGGCAGATCTGAAAATTTGCCAGATGTGGATGAGTTTTAATGCTTTATTTTCAACGCAATATATTTGAAGTAGATGCTGGACCATATGCTATTACCTTTTTGTGAGGAATATGCCAATTTCTTTTCATTATAGTGCTTGTTTGGGAAGCACAAAAAAGTGGTTTTTAAGTACTTTTCTGCAAGTCTTGAGCCAAAAAAAAAAAAAAAAAAAAAGGTAATTTTTCGCAAGTCGAGATAAAATTCTTCTCACATATTTACCTTGAATATCATAAAATCACTTCTAAAAAGCTAAAACTAATAGGCAAATAATCTAAGTTTTTTCTCAATTAGATCATTGTTTAAGTTGTAAGCTACATGGACATCTGGAGATGGCATCCTTCGGTGCCAAAGTTAGGTTGCCCAAGAGGAATCTAAGCTTGAGAAATTTTCTCCAAAGATGTAAAATGAAAGTATTTTCCAAGCTTAAAGGTTGCAAACACTAGGCAGTTATAGGTCGATAGTTAAATATTTTCATTTTCTCTGTGAAATGTGCAAAGGAAAACACAATACTCCTTGTCATTTCTCCTTATATAATTCGTTTTTTTTTAAAAAAAAAAAAATCTCAATATTCAGCGAGATAGTTATAGTTTAGTATCTTCAGAATAGATTCTTGTTCAGATTTTTGCCCCTTTGATCAATGTTTTAAAATTCAGATGGATCACTGCAACAATAAAGGGATTGATTTATGATTATTAGTTTGGGGGGACTAGAGACATCGCGCCCCATATTCTTTTGTTACAAACAGAATACTCGGCTGATTTGCCTCACTATAAATATGGCACAATGTTAGGACATAGGGAAGTAAACATGAAGGTAATGAAAGAGGGAAGGTGAGTGAGACTACTAGAGAAGAAAGTAGTAAAGGTCAGATGCAAAAGTCAAAGGTATATGGCTGAAAAATACAGAGAAACACAGGAGCAAAAATGGAGTTATGATGAAAAATTTAGGAGAGGGGTAATTAAAGGGGAAACTAGGAAATCAGGCAGAATTTTGTGAAGGGACAATGATAGAGAATTATCATCCTGATAGTTAGTAACTGTTGTTTATCTAGCTATATGCTTTTGCATGATTTTTGGCTGTTAGTATGTGTTCTTCTGCTTATGAGGGTTTAGCATGTTGTGCTGTGATTGAAAGTGGTACATCTTGTTTAAGCCTGTGCTAGTGAGAGTCAGTTTTGGGTTGTGATTAACTGTATTCGGAACCTGAAACTGCAAACTAATTGAAGAGAAATAGCAAAGGATGAGAAAAAATTCTATCCACCCTCCTGAGACAGAAACACATTATACACCCTTTATTCAACTGCAATACGACCCATTCCAGCATGCCAGGTCACAGATTAAGACATCATCCAAACTTAGAGGGTTTTGGATGTCATAAAAAGGATCTTTTTAATTCTTTGTAATCCATTTAGGGAAGCCAGTGAGTAGTTTTATTGTAATATGTGACCCAATAACTACCAAATATTAACATACCACAATCTGGCTATTCGTAGTCAACACATTGTTGTGTTTTAATAAATCATTATAACGTATTGATAATATTAAGGTATACATAATACATTAATACCTGACTACTAGTTAATATGATAGAAAATTATTTTTTTATCAATTACTTATTACGTATTAATATATATTAATTACCTTAATTTATGTTATTTTTATAATTTCTAAATGGTATTAATCTTCATACTCATGAAACTGAAATAAATATAACTAGTTTCAATTATATTACTTGACTTGACTAAGTTATAGTACCCAAAAAATAAAAAACAGAGATAATTCCTACTTGGTCATAATTTTGTGTGAGATACTTTTTTAAAAAAACTTTATTATTGTATATATACGAATTTTGTCTTCACTCAAGCATATGATAGTTTGGCCTTAGTTTTGCTAGAAATGATGCTTTGATGTTTAAATTGTTTAAGATTTAAAAACATAATTGAATTCCTGTTGCATTAATTGATTGTTACATTATAATCTTATACCTCTAGATCGCTTCATTGAAGATTGATTGAGAATCAAAATCCTAGTATTTTTCTGCAAATCATTGCTTTTTTTGTTAAATTCATGTTTGAGATAGTTTTAAATTTTGATGCTTCATATTGGTTAATCATAGATATTGTAACACCCCATTTTTTAAAAGCCGAATTTTGTATTTTGATCATAGTAGAGCATCGGAGCCATTTAAAAAAGTGAGTAACAGATAAATTATATGATATCATATCAAACGTGGTGTATCCGGTTGTTCATAGTAACAGGACAATAATCCGAGTATTTAAAATTTTAAACTATATGAATACATCTCCAAAATAAAACTTCGACCGGTGGTCCTTATGCGTGTTGTTTACCCTTGTCTTCGGTCCTTGGTCCTCCAGACCCTGAAGCTATGATAAAAGTTAAGGTCCAATGCCCATCGGACCTCAAGTAACGGTTAACCTTATGCTCATGTAAAACAATATATGTATGACGATATTCATGACATTTCAGCAATAATCAACACACAAGACACAATGAGATGTAAGATTAATATATTAACAAGACATATTACATGTAAAGTTATCTATACAATTCTTATGTATAGTTATCTATGTTAACAGTACACATCACATGTAAAGTTATCTATACACTTCACATGTATAGTCGTCTATCACATATAAGTATACAATGAGCATCAGAGTTAGTGTTATAGTACGCGTCCGTACCTTCGTTGGTGCGGATAGTGGTATGTCTATCGACTCGGTACGTACATCTCCAGACTTTCTCGGACATCCTATCACAATATTTTCGCATTATTCTCTTACAAGTAATATTCTAAGAGATATTCTAGCCATTATTGACCTTTTTTTACCTCGATGGATTTATTATCCAAATTTTATCCCTTTCTTTTACAAAAACGTTGATTTCAGCATTTCGGGCAAAACTTTCGCTAACTTTGAAAATTCATAATTAATTCTAAAAAAATCGAAACGAGGATCCGTAAAATTCCTCGGAATCTTTAGGATGTCTAATTTTAAGTAAAAATACTCATTTATGCCCAGATTCCCTGAGTCATTCCCAGGTTTAAGGTTTCTAAACTCTGTCCAGCATTTTTCCAGAATTTCGTAGCCCAACTTTGGGAATTTTTTTCTCCTAGCACAAAACTCAAAATGACAAGCTATAGGTATATTTTGAAATCTCTATATGTCTAATTTATTCATGAAAAAATTCATAATTAATTAACCTCATATTCAACATAGAATTATGACGTTTTTACTACTAACACCAGAAATTGCCTAACCGAAAAATTTCGCCAGAACTTCGTTACTTTAAGGTTTCTTTTCCAAAAAAATTTACTCTATCACTTTCTTCATCATTTTTTTGAAATAAAGCTATTTCTAACCATAAAAACATGAAAATAAAATTACTCTAGCATATTTAAGATTAAAACACAACTATCTATGAATTTAAAAGCTTAAAACTCAAGAACTTACTTACAAATGCTTCAACTCCTTCAAGCTACTTCCCACTCACCCTCACTTCTCTCTAATTTCAGATCACTAAGCTTGTTTTGGTGTGAGAATATGAAGACCCCATAGCCCCTATTTATAGTAAAACATTATGGCACTTATGGTAATTAATTCTAACCTACTTCATCTTGTTTTGTGGCATTGGATCAAGGTAATTTTGAAGCTCTAATCCTAGCCCTTAAACCCAATGTGCCCCCCCCCCCCTCCCTTCCTCTCATCGTTTTGCTTTCTTGGTCACCAAGTCTTGGATCAACTTATTCATTAAGTTTTGCCAAGCTTCTAGACCATCTTTTCCCTTCTTTTCTCCTGCACAAATACGCCCCCCCCCCCCCCCCCCCCCCCCATCTTTTCTGTTAATTTGTTTTGTGTTTTATTTAATTAATTGGATAATATTTAGAGCTCCCTTATTGGTTCTTTTAATTTCATATGAATTAAGCTTTATGTTGCTTAATTTTAATTCATGTTATAATCCCTAATATAGTGCTTTAGTTGTTGATAATTTTCTTTAATTGGAATAAGTATTTCCATGTCATTTTATTGTCTCTTAGGATTAAATTAAGGTTATACTTAATTATGATACTTTATGGTATTTTATGATCCCTAATTAGAAAATTTGGGTCTTTGGTCTTTTAATTCTAGGAGAAAATTTCCTAAATTAAATAAAATAAGCTATAATATTTTTGAGACCACATATTTACCTATTTTATTAGGTATCATTTATCAAAATATAATGGTTATGCTAAATATGATTTTTAGGGTATTACAGATATAGCCAGCTTTCCTTCAAATAGCTTGAACCTAAAATAGAGTTCATGTTTCATAGAATGGAAGTCCCGAACATCGAAGATGGATGTATAATAGAATTAATCCAGTACTAAATGGGTGACAGAGAGTTCGAGCAAGGTGTTGATGGGTTTCTTGCATATGTATATCAATCACCTTATTCTCAAAAATGGGGAGAGCTTAGGTGTCCTTGTGTGAAATGTAAAAGTAGGTATTATTGTTTCTTTGCTTAAATATTTTTCTTTGCTTACATTGAGTTATTGTTCTTCCAAAATTTTCTTCCTTAACATCTTGATATATAAAATATTCCAGTTGGTACTTCTTAGTAATAACTATTAAACAAACCGGTTTTCGTGTGCCAATTTATCATGATTGAAAATCTTTGTTTACATTGATCTATTCATTATCTTTGGTTGCCTTGCTTGAGTTTCATTTACAGTCCAAATAGAAAACTAGATTGCTGCTGGTTGACATTTGATGAGTGGATTTTTCTCTTTCTTTAGCCTTGGGGTCCACAATCAAAAATAAACCAAGGATTGCGTATAGGCAAACCTAGGATCGTTCTCTCTCTCTCGAGGAGCCTTTTATTGAATCCTAAGTAATCTAAATGTCATGCAAATGCAATTAAAACAAGGGGAAAATAAGTTTTGGATTTTTGAGTTGATTAACTAAAATAAGAGTGCAATTAAATTAAATGCTAGCTAAACTATTGTTTTTGGTATTTTTAAATAAAGTGGAATAGAGTATGAAATGTATATTGGATGCTCTTGGAAATGGAATAGTGACTATCCTAGTTCAATTAAATGTGGGAGTAAATTTTCACTAAGTCTAGATGAAGAACCCCAAGATACCACTTGGGTCCAATATTCCCAATTAATAATAGCTCCTACTACCGTAGCTAACCACTACCTCATGAGATATTGTTAAAAACCACTTAGTGTGTGATTAGGATTAAATTAATGTAGCTTGCTCCCTCTTGACAAGAATGCGATACCACGCCACTCAATTAATCCAATTCAATCATACTGTCTAACAATACCACGTAGAAAGCACAATTTCACTGAATCAATAGGGAAAATATAAATTTATAAATTCAACAAACCACAAAATTCAATCCAATCACATAGCTTCAATCCACAAAGTTTTCTAAACAGATAAACTAAGTCTCAAAAATACAAGACAATATTCCTAAAATTAGGAAATCAAAATGTAATTAGAGAAATTAAATTGAGCAAAATTAACTCCCCTATTTTGAAGCTTTGAACTCAAGCCACATAATCCACATCCAAAAAGCAAGAGATCAGCTTGTCATATTCACACCGGTGACAATGGAAGGTGAATCTCACCGGCGAGATTGAGGATGGTGATGGTGGTTCAGTGGTGATGAGCGACAAGGACGATGGAGGATGGGAGTAGGTCGATGATGGAGATATCCAGGCGTTCTTCATTCTTGCGGTGCCCCTCAATCTGATCTCTTGCAGCTCTGTGTCTCCAGCGAAAATATGGTGAGGGGGAAGGTTGGTGATGATGAAGCTCGCCGGCGACTGAAGGAGGTAGTGGTGTCGCCGGCGAGAGGGAAGGTCAGGGAGATGAGAGGGAAGGTCGAAGAGGAAGGTCGATTGTGTCTCGTCCAGCGTCTCGTGAGTGGTCCAGCGATGAAGGTCCCCCTGCTCGTCTTTTTTCCTTTTTTTTTATTCAATCTCTGCGTGCTGTTAGCGGCGTGAATCCATCCCCCCAGCTAGGTCTTCTCTTTTTGTCTCCCTTTTTTCTTTAATTAATAATTCCCCCCAGCTCCATGTATGCGGCGCTGTGTCCTCAGCATTTAATCTCCATTAATTCCCTTTAGCTCATTCTCGGGTCCTGTTTCGGGTCTCCAAAATCTCAGCTGCGTTTCTGACCGTTTTTGACCAGGGACTAAAGTGAAAAGAATTAAAAGTTTCCAGGAGGGACTAAAGTGTAAAGTTTCAAACTATCTTGGCTGAACTGTGATTTTCAACACTTTTGGGTAATTTTCTGTAATTTTGTCTCTGGCCCTTTTCTTCACTCATTTCCAATTTTCAGAAATTGTTGGGCACTTTCTTGTAATTTTCCCCATTCCTCAAAACATAAATTTTGACCAAAATGACATTTTTTCCAAATTCCTCAATTTTCTTCCAAAACACATGCAATCCAAAATTAAGCACAAGGTAGCATCAAACGTCCAAGAAATCATTTGCATGAATAATTAACAAATGATGACCATTTTACCCCTAATTACACTTAATTCAATACAAATGTCCCTAACTCAAATTAGTGTTTAATCATGCAATGATGTCGAAGA
The DNA here is from genome assembly GCA_019022615.1 of Acacia melanoxylon. NCBI lineage: Eukaryota > Viridiplantae > Streptophyta > Magnoliopsida > Fabales > Fabaceae > Acacia > Acacia melanoxylon. The sequence goes on along the minus strand of JAFJYJ010000041.1, from coordinate 4,579,903 downwards.
AAATACATTAAAAATCCCAATTTAATTATTAAAAATCATATAAAAATATGGTTCGATCACTGGTCTCTTTAAGATCATCATAATTTATATGGATATGTAGTCTCATATGTTTCTAGTTATGTAGTTCTTTATTGTTTCTGAAATGGTTCACCCTTATTTATCAGTTTTTCAATCTTTTTTCATTTTTCATTTTTTTTGGGTACTTATTTTATGTAATGTTTGCAGGATGAATTTTTGAGACAAAAGGAATCAATCACTTCTGAGGGAGGCAGTGTCCAATCTAATGAAGATGAACTCAATTTGTGGTTAGAAGTTATTGGTGGTAAGAACAAGAAAGGCCGAATCTATGGCCTTGGATCTGAAACTCAACATATTGTCTCTTCTACCTCAACTCATTCCATCAATTCTTCGGGGGATTTTAACGTTCAACAAATGCAAACGAAGATGACACAAATGTCAGAAAATTATGAACACCTGAAACAAGAGAATGCACAAATGTTAGAAAATTATGAACACTTGAAACAAGAGAATGCACAACTTAAACAAGCAACCGATTTAATTATGTCAGCATTGCAAGGAATGGGGATTCACTTACCCACTTTACCTAACCTTGCCAATCAAGGCGCTCTCTCTCCCAATGCAACTGAAGATGCTGAGAATGAACGTTAACAATTTTCATTGTTTATGATACTTGTGACTGAGAACATGTATTTTTCCTTTTTTAAGTCTTTTAATACTTTAAACTTGTGTGACATTTATCTTTGCTTGATATATTAGTTATTTCAAATTTGTTGATTTCTCTAGCTATACGTACGTAGACTAATTTCTAATTTAAGCGCCTGAAATTGTTAACAAAAATGGTTAAAATCAAAGGGTGAACGGTAGGAAGTAATTCTCATGCAAAATTGAAATTTTCACGGAATTTTCCGTGGCACGCGTCCATTTGCCATGGAAAAGTTCCGTGCTAAATATTTGCCACGGCAATTTCTGTGGCAATTTTCCCACGGAATTTTCCGTGGCAAATATTTTTACCACGGAATATAACTGTAATACCCGGATTTTAGTAAATCGAAGTTTTGAGATAAAGGAAATTAACGAATATTTTGATAAAGCAAAATCATGAGTTTAAAACTGTTATAGAAAATTGTTATAATTATAGAGTAAATTGTCAAAAAAGTTACGGAAAATCTAATGAACAGAATGACTAAAAATGATATAATGGTGATAAAAACAATCTAAAAATATTATGATAAATACTTTTAGATCGTGAAAAATTATGAGAAAAATATGGAAGTGTTATCCCTAATTATGAGAATTTAATAAATTATTTCAGAGGGAATAACATGAAGAAAAGTTTAAAAAGCATTTCAGAACCATAAAGTAACCTGATGGGGTAAACATTTTTAACATTTTACATAGGATATAAAATGACAATATCAGTATAGAAGGTTGTAAGATAACAATATACTGTAAAATTAGTAAAGATAAATATATGAAGAAACCTGATCCTAAAAAGATCACTAAACGAAGAAATTAGGTCTGATTAAGCCCTAACGGGCGCAGGGGTAAAACGGGAATTTTTGGTAAAAAATATTATATTTTTAAAAAATGGAAAAAATTATAGAAAAATAAATAAATCTGAATTTTTAAAAGAGGGGGCCGAAATTCTAAGTATTTTTAATTAAAAAGAATTGTTTAAATAATTAAAATGGTAATTAGAATAAAATAATAATATAATGCGGTGAGTCAGCTTATAGGCAGACCGGGGGAAAAGTTAGAAATAAATTCTACAGGTAAACCAGAGGTAAAAGTCTTTTCAGACTAATCAAATTAAGTACAAGTGAAATTCTACACGAAGAAAGAATTTACCAGACGTCGATTCCGCAACGAAAACCCTAATTTCAAATAAGACGAAAAGTTGATCGATAGAGTAGAGTCGATATAGGCAAAGTGAGAACCTATAGAAACAATTGTGTCTTTTTAAACACGAGATTAAGTTAGGCAACAACCGGACGTTTACGATTCGGTGAATTGTTGTCCGAAGTTGGTTCTATCGGAAGCGATTTCCGTAATCGGATGCGTTTGTCCTAATATCTTCCGACGCACCGGAGAATACCTGGATATGATCAAAAATAGGATCCAAATAGATAATATGAAAGAGGATGAAAAGATCTTCAAAGTTACACGCCCGGATTTTTGAGTTTCTGCGAAATCGCGCGAAACGGACACCGATCGGGTAGCTTTATCGGGCCGGAGGCCATAAAGCAAGAGCCATCATGGATGACAACTCATCCATTGACTTTAGGGCTCTTAGATTTCGATCTTGACCATGGATGGCCAAGAGTGTTTTGTCCTCAAAAATGCGATCCAACGGCCGAATCCGATCTGAAGACTTTTGTGGAAATTCCCACCTTGTCCCTATTTTTCCCTATAAATAGCAAGCTCTCTTGCTCTCATTCTTCACACCAAATCCGAATCCTAGAGAGAGGTTCTAGAGAGAGAAGCTCGGAAAAATTCTCGCCTTAGCTCGAGTAAGTTCTTCGTCCTTAGTTTTTAGTTTCCGTAGTTCTTTTGGTAGTTATAGTAGAACCGTTGTTTTGATCTAGGAAGTTTCGAATATATTCCTATACTTGTTTTTAAGCCTCATTGCATTGAAAGATGCCTCGACGAGGTAAAAACATAGTGGGGATAATTTTGAAATGGAATAAGGTCAAAGTAACGAAGTTCGCGAAATTCGCCAAATAGGGTACTAGGGGCAAAATAGTAATTTTCGCCCAAATGGCCTGTTATGATGCCAAATGTTGATAAACGTTGTCCTTATAGGATATCGAGCTAATCGAGCCGTTGTTGTGCCGCCGTCATACCGCTGTTTTTCCCGCTGTCGAATTTCACATTTTTCCGTAAAAGTTCTGTTGTACCGCCAAAAAGGTACGTTCGCGTACTGTAACACTAGCTCTAATGTTTATTATATGATTGTTGTGTAGTATTGTACGAGGTTATGCTATATACACGGTATGTTACATACGAGGTTATGTCACATACGAGGTTATTATTGTTGTATCATACGAGGTTATGTTACATACGTGGTTATTATCTTGTATACGTGGTTACGTGTTTTTAATCATACATATGTTATGGACTGTTGTATTGATTGCTGCTGTCGTGTATATGTAGTCGTATTTAAGCATGAGGTTAATCAAGATTATCCGAGATCCAAATTGTAATTGATCTCGCTCTTATCATAGCGTCGTTCGGGAGAATCGAGAACCGAGGAGAAAGGCGAGCAAAGCCGCACGAGACCCTACAAGACTTTCTTCGGGTGTTATTCATTTTGAAAACTCTCGGTCAATGTACCGTTTCGTAAATCGCCGGACTTACGGCATTTATAAATATATGTATCAGTTACTCAATCGCTCTAATGCTCTACTCTGATGGAAAAAAATTATACTGCTTTTGAAAATGGGATGTTACATTTTTGGTATCAGAGCTGGTTAAGTTAACCATGATCGGGGGTTCTCACAGTGTGATCTCGTGGCGAAGCATTGGCTCTTACCCCGACATGGCCAAAGGTGGAATCTGGTTGCATGCGCATGATGCGGTGCGTAAAACTAGCGGGCCGAGGTATCTTTTGTCGTCACGGCACGTGGTTGCTAAGGAGACATTTTTGGTATCGAAAGAAGAGTCCCGGCATTGATATGACTATGTTATTACGGACGTATGGTAGGACAGTTAAGGCTAGTCTATGTGGGTGTGGCCAATCAGTCGCCATAGAGTTGATATATTAGTTATTTCGAATTTGTTGATTTCTCTAGCTATACGTACAGACTAATTTCTAATTTAAGCGTTGCAGAATTGTTAACAAAAATGGTTAAAATCAAAGGGTGAACGGTAGGAAGTAATTCTGTGCAAAATTGAAATTTTCACGGAATTTTCCGTGGCACGCGTCCATTTGCCACGGAAAAGTTCCGTGCTAAATATTTGCCACGGCAATTTCTGTGGCAATTTTCCCACGGAATTTTCCGTGGCAAATATTTTTACCACGGAAATATTCCGTCGCAAATATCCTTGGGAACTTTGCCACGGAATATATTTCCGTGGTAAGAAGTTTCCGTGGGAAATTTCCCACCGCAATTTCCGTGGCAAAATTCCGTGGTAAGAATTCCCACGGAAATATATTCCGTGATAAATTTGCTTTGTCACGATTTGTTCCGAGAAGGATTGTATTTCATGGTAAATCCGTGGCAAACGGAATTAGCCACGGAGTTCCGGGGTAAATTTCCGTGGCAAATGAAATTACCCACGGAATTCCGTGGCAAAATTCCGTGAGTAATGCGTGTTTTTTTGTAGTGTAAGGTTCTCGAATATAAAAGGCAAAGAAAATAAAGCTCCTAGCTTCTCTAATTCTTTCAGTGTTTTTGCAAACTACTTCTTGTCAGACCTGTTACAATGCCTGGGAGAGCATGACTATGCTAATTAATATTTACTCTCTCCTATTAATTATAGGAAAGAAATTTTGGAGTTGGTTTTAGTCCTAATTATAAGAATAAGTTTTAACTTTTATCAATTTTTTTCCTATAATACCCCTATTTATACTTTCTCAATAATAATTTAATAATACACCTATATATTTTATAAAGTAAATAATATTTGCAACTCATTAATATCATATACACCTAAATTATACTTTTTTACATAAAATAATTTTGAGCAATTTTTGTCATATTTTTCCCATATCACCCCTACTAATACTTCTTCCACAATAATTAATTTAACAACATGTTTATATTCTATCAAGTGAGATATTCTACTTTATTTATTATTTTTAAATAACATAATTTTAATATTCCTTTAAGAATATTTTTTTAAAAAAAACTATCCGTCCAAAGTTATCAATTTTTTTCCCTAAAATAACCTAATAAAACATTAATTTCATTAACTTTTTTCCAACAATAAAAAAATAAACTTATATTTGTATTATGCCTAATTAAATAGATACTCTCTTAATAGAAGGTTTTCATTATATGATGGTCAAGTCTTCCCGGTGCTTGCTTGCCAACCAATCATGTCAATTGTGATTATTCGATAGGAAAATACGGACATGCGAATCACATGCGGAGAGTACGGACATGCGCAGGGCTACTAATTCAACAAGTGTTTCCTTAATGTCATTTTAAATTTTGGGTGAGGGTATTTTAAAAAATACACATAATTAACTAATTTAACTTTCTTCCTTAATCCCTCCAAATTCTGGTAAATAGCTCCTATAATTAGGACCGGAGGGAGTATGATTTATCAGTTATGTTGTTAAAACTGTTTCTATCATGATATTCAATCATAAATAAATAATTTTTCTGCTCAATTGTTAATTGTTATGCTCTTTGTGCAAACTATTTTGGCATTTTCAGGTTAAAGCTCTTTCTAGGTTGGCGTCCAATGCTAGACAAGATGCACATAGGGTCCCGATCTTATTACTGGACGGTCAAATCAGCTATGTCCTGTAAGTTATAAACAAATCTTTGGTTTGCCTTAATTCATTTCCTTTTCTTTTCTTTTAGCTAGTAACAAAAGAAATTGAATAGCTTTTCTACATAATCAAAATCCCCTCGATCTGTACCTCGCCCACACGAAAGCAAAAGGAAAAAGAAATCATGAAAAGGTTGGTGGGATTAACACGTGTTTGTTAATACTAATGTTTTTCTGTAGACGCATCGATAGCAACTCAGTGCAGCTACACTTTAAAAGCTAATTGTTAGAACTGAAAAGTTTAAGGCCCTTTAGGGCCCTTACTTCAATGTAACTTTCCTGATGTGAGGCTCATAGCAACTGTGCATAAATCTAAGTCTAATTGCCTGCATTTATGAAAAGGTAGGTAAGATTAGCAACAATTTTTGTTAATGCATCAAAGCTAGTGGCTATTCAAAATGGCATTGATGTACTTTTACCAACAACAACAAAAAAATGGCATTGATGTAACGAGTACAAACATTTAAGGAAAATAATTACACTCTTGAAACTAGCCCTATAAGGGCCTTGCTTCAATATAACTTTCCCGATGTGGGATTCATAGCAACTATGCATAAAAATAAGCCTAATTGTTTGCATTCATGAAAAGGTAGGTAGGATTGGACGGTGTCTTCTTTTATTATATGAGTCAACTAATTCTACATAAGCCTAATTGTTTGCATTCTTGTCTTCATTTTAGTAAGAAATCAGCATAAAAAAAGAAGTTGCCAATTTCTTTCTAAACCACAAAGATAAGGAAATTGAAGCTAATGGCTAGTCAAAACGTCACTGCTCTCAATGAAAGCATTGATGTAACGAGTACAAACCTTTAGAAGAATTATACTTCAAAAGCTAGCCATTGGGATTGGAAAGTCTAAAGTATTATACTCCTCTTGCTTCAATTTAACTTTCCCAACATGAGACTCGTAGCAACTGCGCGCGCATAAATCTTTTTCTGAGGTTGTATAGAAAATGATCTGTCAATGAAAGTGATTGGTAAGGTTGGTGTTTCTGTCATCTTCAATTTATCAATGGAGCTCATTAACTTGAGAATATATTGCCGCGTAGCTTCTTTGTTACGAAGGTGTTAATGTCGGACGTAGAGGTTAGAGAAAATGATCATTTAAACACGTAATTATTTCTTTAGAGAGTTAACAGTTAATGTGAAAGAATGAAAGCTCACTATCATAAGTTTGTTTTACCACAAGTATTAAAAATCTAGATATTCGGTGAAATGATATAAAGTATATATTTTATTAGGTGGATGGACCGTTACTTTCTCGATAGAAACACGTCGTGGTTAATTTATCTTAAACAAAAGTCAGACAAGTATTTAATGAATAATGACATCGTAATTAAAATGCGTGTATAATATGATTTGAACACTGAAGTTATTAGTTAGACAAGTTGCAAAATTAGAGTGTATGTGTGATATATTTTAAACCCGAGGTAACATGAAAACATCATATCATATCTTAATTTTTTTAGGGTTAATGTTTAATTTTGTTTCTGAAGTTTTTGTCAAGAAGTCATAGGTATTTGGAAGTCTTTATTAGATCAATTTCACCATGAAAAAATATTTTTTTTTTTAAAAAAAAAAAAGAGTAAAGTTGCCTTAACTATTAAGATTAGCGTTAATCGTTAAATTAACGTTGAAAACTCATAAACAAAAACTTCTGAAAGAAAATTGGACCTTAACTTTTTTTTTTCAAAAACTATAATAAAGTGGTGTTGAAATATTTATATTTATGCTTTCTGAAAGAATAAAAGGACTTATATATGACCAAATATACCATAAAAATGAACTATTCATGCTAATTACAAGCAATTTTCCAAAGAATATAGGTAGGTTCCTTCCTGTAATCCATTTAATATAGGGTGGCAAAAAATCCCTTCAACATAGTTACATCCTACATGTATTGGTTCATATATGAAACGCCAAATGCCATTAAATCATTGTTTATAATAAGATATTAATTTTATAATAAATTTATTTAAATTCATGTAATATAAGATGGAAAGAACACAAACGAATCTATCAATCAACATCATCAATATAAAATATGAACTCTAACCAATACAATTCACATTTTGGTTACATTAGAAGGATTTCAACACTTACTTATCACCTACATCCCATCACACTTTTACCAACTGTGACATCTTCAGAAAACATAGATGTCAAAAAATAATGTTCTTAATGTAATTAAATTTGAATTTAAAGAAAAGCAAGTAAATACTCTTAAAACCAAGAAACCCCAAATCAGTACCCTAAATTCACAGAATTCTAGATAGGTCCAAAGGCACTCACCAGATTCTGAAATTCTAAATGAGTGTCTTAGGACATATCTGAAATCTTATAAATTTAGAATACTGATTCGGGTTTTCATGATTTCAAGTATTTACTTGTCTTTTTCTCTAGGATTTTAACCCAAGTTGTCTAATAAAAAAAAAAAAAGTAAAAACACTGAAATCGGCGGGACCTTTGTCATCCAATAATAGCATTCCACGTGGAGGAGGATTCAAGCCTTGGTGGGGACCTTAACCGGATACCGGTGAACCGAGTCGTCCCAGGGGTTCCCCCGCCAGTCACCAACCGGAATCCTCCTCACCGCCTTCCACACCGCACTGTTACACTTAAAACCCGACCCGAAAGCGATCTGCCATACCCGATCCCCCTTCCCGACCCGACCCTTCGCCTCCGTGTACGCCAGCTCGTACCACAGCGAACTACTCGACGTGTTACCGAACCGGTGAAGCGTCATCCTGGACGGCTCCAAATGCCACTCACTGAGTTCCAAATTCTTCTGCAACTCGTCCAACACCGCCCTGCCTCCGGCGTGAATGCAAAAATGTTCAAACGCCTTCTTGAAATCTGGAATATAAGGCTTCACCTTAGAATTCTTCAACACCTTTTTCCTAACCAAGGACAAGAAGAACGTGAATTGCTCCGAAATCGGAAGAACCAACGGCGCCAACGTTGTTATGTTCGTCTTCAGAGCGTCTCCGGCGACTGCCATTAGTTCTCTGGCCAATGAAACACCCACCGTTCCTTTCTCATCTTCTCGCTGGTAAACGCAGTGGTAATTTTTGTCGTCTGCTCCTTTGTGGGTTCGAACCGTGTGGACTAATTGGTATTTGGATCGGGCTCTGTCGGAGGATTTGTTGGATAACAGAATTGCGGCGGCGCCCATTCGGAAAATGCAGTTACAGAGAAGCATAGAGCGGTCGTTGCCGAAGTACCAATTGAGGGTTATGTTCTCAGTGCTGACTACAATGGCGTAGGAATTTGGGTTTGCGTTTAAAAGGTCTTTGGCTAAATCGATGGAGATTAAGCCTGCACTGCAACCCATTCCTCCAAGATTGAAACTTTTTATGTTGGTTCTGAGTTTGTAGTGGTTGATGATCATGGCGGAGAGAGATGGAGTTGGGTTGAACAAGCTGCAATTCACTATGAGAATATCAATATCTCTGGGTTTAACTCCGGTTTTCTCAAACAAAGCATCTAGGGATCCAAACATGACTTTCTCTGCCTCATGACGAGCCTCTTTCATGTTCAAGTTCGGCGGTTTAGACATAATCCCCCTGGGCAAGTACGTTTCGTCTCCTAAACCGGACCGAGTCGCAACTCTCGTCTGGAATTGAAGGGTTTCGTCTTCAAACCCACCGGTTTCCTCTGTCATTTTGAGGAACGAATCAACAGAGATTTTCCGTTTGTTTTCCGGTTTGTAACAAGCAAAGTCGACGAGATATACTGATCTCGATCGGCTCGACCAATATAGGCCGAAGAAGACGAGCAAGGCGGCCGAACCGGCAAGCTGCGCGACAGAGTCGTTACTGTTGAGATGAACAGTCTGGTCGGACCAGAGTTGGGACAATCGGTCGAGCGTTAGACCGGTGAACTGAACCAGCAAGGAGATGAACCAAGGGACGAGGACAGCGAACATGACAAGAGTGGCAGCGTTGCATGAATAGCCATAGCCTAAACCTAACTTGACGTACTTGAGCTTGACGGACTGCAAGAAATCCGGGAGGCGACGGCGGATTCTGATGACGGCAGAGGAGGAGTCCCTGAAATTCATCTCCGCCGTGAGTCTCTCTCGGTCCATGTCAATGCTATCATGATCAGCATTATTATTAGTAGTAGCAGAAGCCATTTTCAAAGTCGAGAGTTTTTGAATATGGAAGAAATAATGGGGTTTGAGGGGTTTATAAAGAGGGAAGTGAGGACGAGATGGAAGGAAGGTGAACAAGAAAGGAAGGAGCTGGGAGACAGTTGGAGCACATGGGGCTTAAGATATTAACTGCAAGAAAGCTAGCTGCTTATAATGAGAGGCATTTGTATCACCATTCATCAGTCAACTTATGGATAGCTCAACCACTTTTCGGAAAGCTACATCCTCCAAACCTTTTAATTTAAATCCTTAATTACTTTCCGAATCCGGTTTCAGAGCTCTGATTTACTTCGTTTCAGAGCCGTCCAGATCTGATCTACTCGTCCGTCATTAGATCGATCTGATCTTTTTTTTTTTTTTTTTGTATTTTTTACCAAAAATAATTTTAATTTTAGATAATCTAAAATAAAGATAATCTCTCAACTAACATTTTTTAAAAAACGATTTTTTTCATGTAGAAAAAAAATAAAAACAAAAATTTTAAAAAAAAATATTGAGCCGTCCAGATCTAGATCTAGACATTTAGGAGCTCGTAGGGAAGGCAGTTCCAATTAGTTCCTTTGTCTTTCCTGGTTTCTCTGCCCTCAAGTGCTCACCACTTTTACCCTTTCTGTCTTATTTTCACATATTATGAATGAAATTTCTCTAATACAAATACTCCTCTATTCCTAAATATAAGACATAATTAACTTATTTTAGAAAATTAAAAAGCTAAATAAGTTACTTAATCATATCATATGTTGTGTATCCTTAAATTATGTATCAATTTATTAGTCAAACTAATTAGTTTGGAGGGAAAAAAAAACTAATACTCTGAAATAATTTGATTAGTTTTCTTAATTTCTACAAAAAAAAGTCAACTTTATCTTATATTTAGAACAAGGAAGTATGAGCATACTTATGTCCGTTAAAAATAACATGCAACACATATTTTGTCCTTGTTATAAGATGTTTTCAACATTCAAACATTATGATTTAGCCCTTTGTTTTTATAAGCACAAGTATCCTCTTAATTATTAGAGATAATCTTAAACAAGTCATTCAATGTTTCAATGTGGACACCTCTTCTACCAGACATTTGAACTCGAAACTTGATTTGTCACGTTACAAAGGACTAACTTCTTCTATTAGACTCATAAATCCTTATTAGTGTATTCTTGTTAATTAAACGAGTGCATAACCTCCGATCCGTTCGAGGAGGAACAAGATGTAAAACCATTAATTAGATATTTTTATATATCATCTTACAATTTGGACCAAAATGAGCAACGGAATAATATCACATGCAGATGTGAACACATGATTGGACTCACCACCGATGTTTCTTGCATGATTTGTTTTTAAACACTTTCTTTTGCCTAAAATAGGTAACTTCCAATTATCTCATCATCAAAATGAAGAGAAAATTGTTAACTCATTAAATATGTTTTAATTTTTTTTTTTTAAAAAAGCAACACTATCCCTTTTAATTGAGAGAAAAAATTACGATTAATCATATTTAAACATTAATTACAAGAACACAATTAAGCAAACAAATATTGATTACTTTTCAAGTGACTAATATTATGGACCAAATAATTTTTCTAAAAGCATGTCACAAAAAATTATTGAATAAAATTATTATTACTATTATTATTAATAATGAACTATATGTCTATATTTATATGTAACTTGATTACACATCAGTTTTGAAAATTCACCTTTTATGACTGATTTAATTATTAAAAATTTAGGTATACGTTTTAAGCAATATGTTAGCCACTTAATGCATTAGCGTATATAAATATTTTTGGTCAAGAATTGCATGAAGTTTGAAAAGTGAACCTCATGACTCATGTAGGATGTGTTTTGTTAGAATTTTTTATCATATTTATAGATGATATGCCGATATTCATGTATTTTTATCATATTATTAAAAGTATATTTGAACATTTTTTATTATATATACATTTTATATGAATTGAAGATTTTTATTTTTATTTTTAAATAGAGGGAGCAGTAAGGGCGGGAGGGAAAAAGAAGAAGGGTGGGCCCAGAAGAGGGCAGTAACAGGTGGTCGTTGGTGGCTGGCCATAAAGGAACATTTAATGATCTAATCACTTGCCCATTGCTCATCCACCACCCACGCTTTTAAAATTTATAAAATGAATCCCCACAAAACCTCGTATTTTACTATTATTCAATATTCATAACTTGTAGAGTAATTAGAAAAGTTTATAATAATAATTAGTCTGAATCTGCTGTAATTGTATATGGATTGTAGTTAAAGTTGTTTAAAGTGTACTAGAAAAAGAATGACGACACAGAAGAGTGGAAATGCATGCAATGCTTAATTACTCCTAAAACGAAAAAAATCTAGTTCTAGTAGGATCGAAACTCCTATCTGATCATTACAAGATTATCCACAAAATTAGCTACGTGCAAGAGAAGATGTAATCATGATGGACAACATTTCATATTGAGGTTTTATAAATTTCTATATATCCGTCCATTTCATCCAATCTCTATTTTAAGAATAAATGAATATGGTTCTTATTATAAGTTATTAAGTAACTTAACCATATCTCCTTAATTCGGGTTAAGTAGTTGGAGGTGCCTTATAATAATAAGTAACGAGGGAGTAGAGTATCTATCCATCTCTCTATACACGTACCAAATACATAAACTAGAGCACTTTGAATGAATACACACTACTAAATTTAAATAATATATACAAGTTTATAAATGCTGTTCTGACATTAAAGATTGTTTTGGCTGGAGATTAATTGGGTCCGATGATGCTGTAAATGTGGCGGAACCAGAAAAGAAATTTAGTCCGGGCCAAAAAATAAACATATTGAACTACTTCCTTTAATTCTTATTATAAGACATAAACTAACAAGTATATTTGATTCTTTTTATAAAACACTTGCTTGTTTCCAAATAGTAAAAAAAAATTTCCATGTATACCCATTATTAAAAAGGTAGTGAGTGAGAGTTATAATTAATATGATATTAGAGTTTAGTGTAATTAATAGGGATAATATTGAAAATTACTTAAATTTTAGGACAAATTTAATGACTTTAACTGTTTTTATTGACTTGTGAAAATTGTTAATTAGTTCCTTAAATAAGGGCCAGAGGAAGTATTTACTAAATAGTATCAAATAACCTAGATAATACAAACAAATAATAACCAATAATTATAAATCAAAACAATATATAAGATGATACTAATCTTTTCAGTATCTCAAACAAAAATTTTACTTACCTCTTACAGTCCAATGAGTAAGGAAACAAACATTATCCTTACAGAGAAGATAAAAAATTAGCTGGGGCCAAATTTGTGGCCAAATAAAATATCATATAATAAATACATATATACTAACAAATTTTATAAGATCAGCCGGGGCCAAGCCCCAGCTGGCCATCACTAGATTCCGCCCCTGGCTGTAATTGCTCAAACATGATACATTAGTGTTCGAATTTTCATAAGAAAATATAATATGTCCACATTTAGTGTTGATATATGCTTCAAACACTTAGTTCCCGATTTCCTTCTCCTCCATCATCATCAAACTTTTCATTAATTTAAATCTTTCAAAACTTAAAAAAGAGGATAATAATAAAAATAATTAAGATGGGGCAATATTGAGTTGTACCACTCTAACATTTCTTACCGGAATCCAAAAAAAAAAAATCTTAAAACTCATTAACATGCTTAATTTTTTTTTTTAGTTTTCAACTTTAATTTGCTTCTTTTAAATATACTCTACATTACTTTAAATAAATAACATAGTAGTATACATAAACGTTTCTTCTCTTTATTCCTTATAAATTGAACTAGGGTGGCATCTTTTATATATATATATATATAATATGTATATGGGATATGTTATTCTGCCTACTCTTATTTTGCCTATCTCTGCCTACCCTACTCAATGCCGTTAGATTGTAATCTCATCCAACGGTGAAGATTTGAGGGATAAAATAAACCTTTTTAGCCTTTCCTCTCTCCCACCGCCTCCCACCCTCTCTCTCCTCCACTGGCTGTTTCTCCTTCCCTGTGTCGTTATTTTCATTTCGTTATATTCCGCCTCATGATCTTATCAGAGTTAGCCGCTGTAGTAATTGTTGGAGGATAGAATTGTGCTTCAGGGTTTGTTTTGTGTGATTGTTTGAATTTAGCGATTCAGATTCTGCATTCCGGTTTGTCGATTTTGTGGCTCGGTAATTGGGACTTTGGGTTCTTTCGTGATTCTTTTCTTGTTTGGATGAAGTATAATGAATCCTAGGGATTCTCGGTGGTTTTCACCTTCTTTTTGTTCTTCCTGGATGGTTGCATCTTTTTAATATTAAGAATGACAATTAAATGTGGATTTTTAGGTTAAGAATGACAATTAAATGAGGATTTTTAGGTTTTCTTATGCGGCAATTATTTGCAATCTATTTGTTATTTCTATAAAGCCGTAACCTTCTAGGCTAAAAAAAAAAAAAAATCCAAGGGAAAAGAAAATGACAAGAGGGAGGCCGTCACACCACCATCGGAGGTGAGGGGGGAGTGTGAGGAGAAGCGGGTAAAAGGTTTATTTTATCCCTCAAATCTCCGTTGTTGTTGGATGTTCTCATAATCTAACGGCATTGAGAGGGGTAGGCAGAAGTAGGTAAAATAAGAGTAGGTAGAATAACCTATCCCTATATATATATATATATATATATATATATATAAAGATGGATTGGCCAGGAAAAAAAAAATTATAGAAGTGGAGAGATGACTTTAGGCCAACCAATTGATGAAGCGTCGACGACATCCCCGATAAGGTTTAATTTATATCACATTTTTTTTCATTTAATCACAATTAATTAATGCGTAAAAACCTTTTCTTTGGGCACGAAATACATACTATTACCTCTAGTCCTAAATATAAAACCCAATTTACTTTTTCCTAAAGACGTTAAGGAAGCTAAATAAGTTATTTAATTATATCATATATGATATGTAATTAAATTATATGTCAATTTATAAGTCAGACAAATTAATTTGGAGAAAAACAATAAATATAAATGTTTTAAGATAATTTAATTAATTTTTTTAATCACTCTAAAGAAAATCAACTGAGTTTTAGATTTATGACCAGAGATAGTAACTTTTATCTCCAAAATGTTTCAAAACAAGTAAATAACCTGCTTGAGATGAGAATATAGCACATCAAGATTCAATCCTCCTCTCTCAATGGTTTAAAAGTGAAAAACAGCTAAACTAAAATAAGGTAAATGAAAAAGGGAAAAGAAATCAAATTGAGTTTGGAGAGTTGAGGGAAGAGGCATAGAGTCAAGGGCATTAAATATAAATGGTGAGAGTGAAAATCATTCCAATTTTATGGGTACAAAGCACCAAACCTAATGCTCTGTGTCAGTGAAAATTGCCTAGAACGTTGAGTATGGTATGAATGTATGACATGAGTTCAGAATTCATTTTATTTCTTTGACTTGGAGTACTTCAAATTTTACTCATACTCTATTTATTATTCCAACTTCATTTCTTCTTTTCATGACCTAACCTAAACCAACCATTTCAACAAATTCAATTACTCGTACTATTAAGAAATTATTTAAAAATTCTCACTTCAAAATGCTCACATTTGATCTCATTATATAAGCAAATTAATATATATATATATATATATATATATATCTGTGTGTGTGTGTTTTTCACTGTTCTTAATTTTCTTCCTCGCCTCTTTTCCTGCGTCTTATAGTACAGTAATACTAATAACAATCATTTAGCGCAACAATGCTAGCTAGCCATATTTTATAATTTCAATGAAGGCACATTTGAAAACCGCCATTAGTTGAACTTAAAATTGGGCAACTCTTGCGTATAATTAAAACAAAAAAAATTGGATAGTTTTTGCTTATAATTTAAACCTAGGGTAAAGGTACAAAAATACATATGAGCTTTACCCTCGGGAGCGCTTAACACCAAATGCTTTTTGTAGGTATTGTTATGGACCAATATATTGGGTCAGGCAGATTCTCGGCCCAAAAGGGAGTCCACGGAAAGCCCTCTATTTACCCAGGTAAATGGGGAACCCAGGAGTAAATGGTTCCCCACTACTCCATCGTGCTTGGTATGTGCAGACCGCATGGCAGTGGAGCGAGACCGGAGAACGTGGACGTGCATAACGGTACCAAGGATGGGAGCATTTGCATGGGAGTGAAACCCTAGGTAATCCTTATAAATAGGAGATTACCCACCAGGTGCACTCTGAACTCTCTCTATTTCCATTACTTACCATTCAGTCACACACATCACCCTCTGGGCGAAACGCCCGACCCGTGTCGCATCGTGATCTGAGCTCTCTCAACGGTATCTCAACCATAGATACTATCAAGTCGGCACCTTTCACTGAAACTCAATCGGTGGAAGACCCTTTGATCCAAGATAAACCATTCCCAACTCACTAGAGCTGGACATCTGTGTTCTACAACAGAACAGGTATAAAAGTGCCCATGTGGTTACAATTTTAGAGCAAAAGTCACAGAAAACGTTAGTTAAGTTGGTGTGTAGTGGGAATGGAATTAAAATGCCAACACACCACAAGGTTTGAGAAATTGAGCCCGATCAAAGAACACAAAGAAGGGAAGAAGTCGCTGATAGGGGATGAAGGCAAGAGGGTTCTCGATCAAAAAACGCAAAGAAGGGAAGAAGTCGCTGATGGGGATGAAGGCGAGAGGGTTCTCCACGATCAATGAAGGTGAAGTTCATCAGCGCAATGTGACATGGAGAGAACGTGAGAAGAAGAAGAAGCAAGTTAGTTGCAGCAGTAAAAGATGACGGGAGTTTGTAGGAGATGTATCTGAAAAATTTGAGTTTAAACGACTAGTTTTGAAAAACTAGTCGTTGTAACTCAAAACAAAACAGGAATTTAACGTCCCCCAATTAACGTCCATTTTTTAATAAATAGACGTTAAAACGTAGGCGGTGACACTGTTGTAATTATCTCCTTACTTTTAAGGTCCGTTTTTTAAAAAATGGATGTTAAAAGTCAATATTTAACGTCTATTTTATAAAACGGACATTAAATGTTGTGATACAACAACTATTTTAATAAAAGCAGTCATTGTATCTTAGACACCATTTATTTTATTTCGAGACACCATTTAATTTTATTTTGCGAAAAATTAGTGCTACTTACCGTCAAAATAAAAACTTCAATATTATATGACCACTATAATTTTATCCCATATTTATAGCTATTTCCTAATATGTAGCCTAGAATTTCGATAGTGAAAAGAAGAAATCTAATCGTATTTTCATTTAGTTAGTTCCTAATTAAATTTAATAAATTAAAAAATATATCTCTTTTATATATATATATATATATATATATATATCCACACACCATATTTTCATTTAGTTAGTTCCTAATTAAATTTAATTAATTAAACAATATATCTCTTTTATATATATCTGAAAAAAAATATCAATATCATTTAGTTCAAGACTCCCTCATATCATTTTATTTTATTTTTTGTTTTGAGTTACAACGACTGTTTTTTTCAAAACCAGTCGTTTAAACTCAAATTTTTTCAAATACACCTGCTACAAACTCCTGTCATCCTTTAATGCTACAACAAACTTGCTTCTTTTCGCGTTCTCTCCATGTCACGTTGCGCTGATGAACTTCACCTTCATCGATCGTGGAGAACTCTCTTTCGCCTTCATCCCCATCAACGAACTTCTTCCCTTCTTTGCATTCTTTGATCGAGAACCCTCTCGCCTTCATCCTCATCAGCGACTACTTCCCTTCTTTGATCGCAGTGGCGGATCTTGGAGAAAATGTTTGGAGGATCCAAATGTATACTTATTAACTAATTAAAAAAATATATGATTATATAACATTTTTAAAATATTATATTTTTAAATTTTAAAAAAAGATTATGAGGTTTGTCATGATTTCTTGGACTTTTGATATTAGGAGTAAAATGATGATAATTTGTAAATTATTCATACAAATTATTTATTGGACTTTTGATACTAGTTTTAAATTTTGCATGGTAGGTGTTTAAGAAAAAAATTTGAGATTTTGGAGGGTTAGAATGAATGTTTTGAGGACTGGGAAAAGTTATAGAAAAGTCCCCGGAATTTTTGAAAATTGTAATCAATGAAGAAAAGGGATTAAGGAAAATTACAGAAAAATACTCATAGTTTTCAGAAATTATAGCACTCTCTATAAAGTTTTCAAAGATTTGTACTTTAGTCCCTTTTTTAAATTATTTTTTAAAAAAAAAAAAACATTTTTTTTTAGGGGGGGCCATGGCCCCCGACTCTAATGAAGATCCGCCATTGTTTGATCGGACTCAATTTCTCAAACCCTGTGGTGTGTTGACGTTTTAATTCCATCTTCACTAACACCAACTTAACTGATGTTTTCTCCACTAACGTTTTTTGTGACTTTTGCTCTAAAATTGTAACCACGTGGGCACTTTTGCACCTAAAAAAAACATTTGGTGTTAGACACTCCTGAGGGTAAAGCACATGTGTATTTTTGCACCTTTACCCTCAAACCTAATTGACACAAATCCTCATACAGTCATACTTCAGAATTTGGAGACTCATCCTAACTCATTGCCCATTATCTATTTTTATCCGCTCCCTCATTCATAATCATAAAATGAATTTACTTGTTTTATGTAAACCTAGCTTGTTGGAATAAATACAAAAATAATTCCTAAATACAAAATATATAAACTCTAAAATTAAGAGTAACACAGTGGAAATTAAGCTTTATTAATAGTACCTCTAGCCATAGTAACTCTGCACGCTATATCTCACAGCCTGAGAATTGAAAAAGGGAAAAGGAGAATAGAAGAAAATAACTCACGGGAAGATGAGGCACAACAATGGTCTGTGAATATCTGTCACCGGCCTATCAAGGAATTCTTAAAAAGCAAATAATTGTATTTCAATGTTATTACTTTAAAATCTAGTTTACGCTATTTATAATCTCTCATCAAGACTTGTAATAACTTACGTACCAAACATGTAACTCTAAACCAAATCAAGTGCAGGCCACACTCATGAGATATTTTATTCAAAAACAATGATAAGATAATATTTAAATATAATCTTCATCAAATAATAAAATATGTAATCATAGATAATAAAATATATAACAAACCTATATTCATAATGATAATGATGACAACCACGACGACAACAACAATACTTATCCCCTCCGTAATTAAACATATAAGGTATAGGCCTATGTCAAAAACAAAAAAGGCTTACGTCTTGATACGCATAAATCAATAAATAATTTTTTTATAAGAAACAACTACCAAAATCATGAGACTCAAAATGTTAATTAAAAGCAATAAATATATAACTTATGTACATTTCTTTCTAATTATACCCTTATTTAGAAATAGTATAATGTATGGGAAATAATTGTGCAAACTTATTGCAGAAGGGAGATCGAAGCCGCATCCTTGATTATCAGTGTTATACATTTGACACCTTATGCCACAAAAGGGAAAAATAATGTACCATTAGCACATGCTGCCAAGTTACTTAGATCTCGAAATATCTGGCTCACCAAACCCTTACTGACTGATCTTCAATAATAGAAGCTTGTTGGGATTCCAGCCTTCCTTCCCCTTGTAGGGCCTATCTGAAAGGAAAGAGAATTCAGTACTTCTTTTTTTTCGATATTGAATTCAGTACTTCTTGGTCATAAATATCAGAATAGGAAAACCGTCTCGTGGATATCTTTGCTTCGGAAAAAAACAATTAGAATTATGCTCAATCAACTGGAATGTGTATTATCCATATAGGGAATCTTTCAATTAAGAATATCTATCGACCTGAAGAGAAAGAAATGTCTATCTATTTTACTTAGTTATTTAGTTAAATCAATGATTCATTATTAAAGAGATAACAACAAGTACCATTTCATCCGGCATAGTTTTTTTAATTTTCTAATGGATTTTGATCTTTCATTAATTGAAATTTTTTGATGTAGTGAGTTTTTCTGACTTAAACAAACAAAAGTTAAACAATTATTATTTCCAATTTTTAATATAAAAGTTAGATAATTAATTTACGGATGATACATTAGTTATGACATTAATGTACTGTTTGATCATCGTCTTTCCCATTTGATATTCTAACAAGGGGGAGAAATAAATATTAATGACCAAGAGCTGGCAATCAGGGCTGGCCCGTGAAGGGCCAGGGCCAAACAGGGTCGGCCCTCCAAAGCCTGGAGTAAGAAAAACATTTATTTTTCAAAGCCCGGCCCAAGAGCACCAGGGCCAGGGCCGGCCCGCAGGGCCTGGAAATTACTATTCCAAATTTTAACTATTTTTCCTCCACTTTTTTTTAAAAAAAATATAATTAGTAAATTACAACATGAATCATCCAATAAATAAGCACAGTCACTAATTCATAATCAAAAGCAAACTATGTTCACAAATAACTCACATAAAATATAAAAAGTATATAACTAAGCAACATTAGTACGATGACTATTATTGTCGTCATCTTCGTCACTATCATCGATTTTAATGACATTTGATTGTTCTTCACTTTGAGTAGTAGCCTCTGGCTCATGAGTAGGAATATCATAAAATTCTTCTCCCGCATCATGAACACATCCATAATCTTTATTTGCAAAAATAATAAATCAAATTATAAAATTAGAGTATAGTTATTATGTATTTGTAGTTAAATGGATAAATAACTCTATAAAAAATACAAAATATATATAAATTAATAAATTTTAAAAAAAAAAAAAACGGTGAAAAGGGCTACAAAGGAAAGGCTAGCTGGCCCTCCGGAGGCAATCGTTAGGCTCGGCCAGGCCCTCCGGGCTAATTTCAAATATCTCGTTCATTTTACAAGCCCGGCCCTTAAAGAGCCAGGACTTAAACGGGCCGGCCTGATGGGCATGGCCTGTTCCCAGTTCGGCCTAATGAGAGTACCTGAAGCTGAAGGTGTACTAATAAAACTATATAATTAATTTTCACTTACCAGATAATGCTATTGGAATGTTGGACACTTGGACCCAAAGAATTGACAACTGTGTTATTTTATAAAATTTTATAACATCATGATCCTATTAATTAAAAACATAAAAAAGATCATGAACCATATACAAAACATTTTTTAAGACATATTACTCAATATAAAGTAATATACTCATCTCATTTAGCTTTACCACATGTTGGTTAATTATATACTGCGCTTTTGATAAATATATGTTAATCGAGTTATTATGTCGTAATTGTTGCTAAAAGTAATGCAATTAAATGATTAAATGACATGGAGTATTGAGTCTATACATACATACATATGTATTATATACGGGTTTAGCGTTGGTCACTTGACATAAGATTTTGTCAAGTCATACTAAAACTACGTCGTTTTAGGAGTTAGGGGAATTAATGAAAGGTGTTTTAGTAAAATTTATACAATAAATACAAAAACAAAAATAAGAAAAAATACCCTTCATTAATTCTTCTAACGACGTAGTTTTGGGGTTAGGGGAATTAATGAAGGGTCTTTGGTAAAATTCATATAATAAATACAAAAGCAAAAATATCAAAACACCCTTAATTAATTCCCCTAACCCCAAAACTACGTCGTTTTAGGAGTTAGAGAAATTAATGAAGGGTGTTTTGGTAAAATTCATATAATAAATACAAAAACAAAAATCTAAAAACACATTTTGTTGGTGAAAATACTTTCAAGATAGAAATATCACTAAGATAAGAATCTGTGTAATTAATATGCATAATTTGTAAACATACAATAGTACTATACTAGAAGAAAACCAAGAAAAACTCACAACTCGCCGAATATGGTAATGAACTATGAAGAAATCCGGGCCCAACTTTCGTTGTGTCCTTAAGACAATTTTGTTCCCTCTATATGGATGCCCAAGGATGATGAGCAATTGTCTCCCGATAGAGCGGATTATTCGTCTTCGTAAAGATGGCTCTCTCAATCTGAAGCCCAAGCGAATCCAACGAGTCTGCTTTCAGAATCGCACGGATGTGACTTATAGAAAAATGCATTAAACTATATGTATGAGAGCGTAGTATTAGAAAAACGAGATAGTTTTTCTGCCACACGCAACGTCTATTTATAGACGATGAAACGATCAGATGGAGTCCCATCGGTGAACCGACGCGATCGTCGGGGCGTGGCCGACGCGACTTCTTATTCATAACCCATGGGATTTAGACAAAAATATAACAATCCCCCACATGGATAAGAAGTCAGTCCATCGTGACCAAGTGAAAATGAATATGTATGCAAAGTGCGATTCCTCTACGAGCAACAACTGCATCGAGAAAGGTAGGGGTTACCTTTGAACCTTCTCTAGTAAAAACCTATCGGATATACTGGTCAATCAGTGGACGCGTTGTCTTGAACCGTCGACCTTTTAATGTATACCAAGACAATAGGAGTCACACAAATGCTCCTCTAGCATCGTTGGTTCTCATGCTGTGTCCATTTTGGCCCTGGACACCGCCTGGTTCTGTGAGTGTTCTAGAGAATCGGCCGTTTTAAATTCTCATAGAAGCGGCCCACACTTCACACTCACATAGGTGATTCCTTGTAATGTAAGTCATCATACATCATCTGAACACATCAGATTAAGAAACCATTAAAAGCTTAGAAGCTTACCCTTATATATGTGCACTGTCTTGTCTAGGAATGAGTATGAGTTTAAAACTCCACAGTGTTAACAGTCGATTAAAACTTAGTTGTCTCTTTGAACCTAGTTCGTGGGATCTCCACTCTCCTAGGTAGAGTTACCGCGATAATCAACAATGTATCGGCCTTAAACCCATTCCTTTGGACAATTTCCTAACTAACTTTCTAGGAATCCCTTTAGTCAATGGATCCTCTATATTCTCTTTTGATTTCACCTAATCAATTGAGATGATTCCATTCGAGAGTAGTTGTCTAACGGTGTCATGTCTATGACGTATATGTCTAGACTTGCCGTTATACATTACATTCTTGGCCCTACCAAAAGCTGCTTGACTATTAGTATCACAGTGTATACACATTACCGGTACCGGCTTTGGCCAATTAGGAATGTCCTCAAGAAAATTACAAAGCCACTTGGCTTCCTCACCAGCAATGAATTCTACTTCCAAAGTAGATCTTGTAATGCAAGTATGCTTGGATGACTTCCAAGACACAGCACCCCCACTAAAGGTGAATACATATCCACTTGTGGATCTTGTGTCATTAGAGCTGGTGATCCAATTTGCATCACAATACCCTTCTAAAACTGCAGGGTACTTCTCATAATGCAAAGCAAAATTTTGAATGTGCTTTAAGGAACCCAAAACTTTTATCATAACTTTCCAATGAAGCTCGTTTGGATTACTTGTAAAGCGACTAAACATGTTTGCTGCTTAGGCAATATCAAGTCTAGTGAAGTTCATAACATACATAGAACATCCTAGCACTCTTTTGTTTTTTAGCTTTGTCAAGATTTCTCGTACGAAGACGGAATCTAAAGGGTTCGTCACAAGAGCTATGTTTAAACTCTTGAATTTCTCAAGAATTTTAGCAATATAGATATTCTTGTGATAAAGCCAACCCAACAGATGTTTTATGGATTTTAATTCCAAAATAACATCTCGCTAGCCCATATCTTTCATGTCGAACTTACTATTAAGCAATCGCTTAGTAGCTTTAATCATTTGATTATTACTACTTGTTATCAATATGTCATCTACATATAGACAGACTATGACAAAACCTTTTTCGCATTCGAATATAGACACACTTATCTCATTCATTAATACTAAAGCCATTTGATAACATAACTTCATCGAATTTCGCATGCCATTGTTTCAGGCTTGCTTAAGCTCATAAAGGGACTTTATTAAGCAATCAATCAAAGTTTCTGTTCTTGTCCTGAGACAATAAATCTCTTAGGTTGTTCTAGATAAATCTCTTCCTCTAATTCATCATTCAAGAAGGATGCCTTTACATCCTTTTGATGTAAATCCAACTCATTCAAAGTCGCTAACGCGATTAACATCCGAATGGATGTAATTTTTTGTAACAAATAGGTATCAAAGTAACTAGGCCTTCACATTGTTTGTAGCCTTTAATTACCAGTCTAGCTTTGTACTTATCAATAGTGCCATATGCTTCCATCTTCTTTTTGAAGATACACTCAGTTCCTAAAGACTTATTGCCAAGAGGATGGTCAACCAACTCCCATCCCAGGCGTGGTTTGACAGAATGGATTCAACTTCACTATTGATAGCCTTTTTCCATAATGATGCTTCAGGAGAACCCATAACCTCTCCACGTATTCGAGGCTCATTTTTCCAACAAAAGGTTAGAAAATCATGCCCAAAGGATGTGGTAATCCTTTATGTTACACTACGTCTAGGTTCCTCCTCTACAGATTATCATTTGTCGTAGTAACCTACGGTAGCACAATACTATTATCATTATTACCACTTGCTTCACTTCCCTTGTTGTACGGAAATACATTTTCAAAGAACGTAGTGTCCCTTAACTCAATAACCGTATTAACCAGGATAACTGATACTTCAGACCACAAACTGATATGCACTATTGTCAAGTGCATAGCCAATAAAGACATAGTTCATTGTCTTAGGTTTGACTCTCAACCTTTTTGGGTTTAGAAATCGCAACCTTAGCCAAACACCCCCACACTTTCAAATATTTCAAGGAATATTTCTTTCCTTTCCATATTTTGTATGGTATGCTTTGTATCCTTTTGTGGGACACTCTATTAATTATAAAGTTAGCCATTAAAATGGCTTCCCCCCACAACTTCTGTGGTAACCTAGACATAATCAACATTTCTTACAATGTACAACATTCAACCACAATGATACTATAATTATTTCACATAATTTAGTAGTGACGCATACCCCAATTAGAAATATTTATCATCTATGGGTGTCTAAATAAAACTACCAACATTTATGTTCAATAATTATAAAGACAAATAATCAACCTTGTGTTGATCCATAAATACCTTATAATAACAAACTTTAATTCACTCACAGTACAAACATAACATCATAGCATCAAGGTTGTAGGTAATTGAAAAATCACCGTAATATTCACAAAGAATTGACCACTTTGGTAACTAACAAATCAACTCTACTTAATTCCAAAAGTTAAATATTGAACATTCATATAATTGTTGTTCACATAAAATTATAGCCACAAAATCATCCATAATTATAAAATTAAGGCTATAATTACATTTCTACCAATACATAAAACCATGCATGCTTATAATAATATTATGAAAAATTAGAACACATTTATCCCTACACTAGATAAATGATTAAATTTTCATATCATGCCATATGCTTGTCACAAAATATTTGATAATTTACCACATTTATTTTCAATAGAAAATAATAAATCCTTCTTAATAAATTAAATAATGGCTAAGATAGTCACAGATATCACCATTCTTATTAAAACAAAGTATTTGTTTCAACTTCCAACTATTATCACATTAAATACAACAAATCCCCACTTTAATTCAGCCATATTAATTTAAACAAATTCACAAGATTTTTAGGAGAGATTATAAATTATTAAACAAATTAATATTTCCATTGATAATAAAAGCGGGAATAAATTCCTCCTCATCCTAAAATTTAGGACTTTTAATAAAGCTCATAATTTAACTGTTAAAAATATTTAATTTCTGCAACTAGAAACCAAATAATAAAATAACACGCATAAACTCAATAATCATATCAAAATTTCATCCCCATACAATATTTAATGTAATTCAAAATATTAATTAATAAAATCAAGAAAATCTCCCGATGAAACCAAGGTATAAGATATACCTTATTTTCACTTTATGAATTTAATATTCATCTAATCCTCATTAAAATAAGGAGAGATAGTAGGAGATTTATTAACTACTCTATCAATCAATACTAATATATTTATTAACTAAAGATATTCAAATTTTCAACGGATGTAAATTCACTGTGCAAGCAATTAATAATCAGAATAAATAATAACTTATTGATTTCTATGAGCCCATCCTTACTAGAAATTCGGCACATCAAAGATTGAAAAGCTACCGTATTATTTTAATTTTTTTATACTTTCATTTAAACAGCCACACATCCTGGAGCGTGATCGTACGTGAACCACGCCCTTTCATCTAAGGATGGAGGGAGGCGTTCTGAAACGATGCCTTTTCGATCGGGTGTGACCAAAACTTGCGTTTTGGTCATCCCCTACCTCCAGCCGGTCACACTGATCCGACGGACAATGGTTTCGCGTGCTCCTTTATCGATCTCTTCTTTGTTTCAAGAACTTAATCCATGAAACTAGAAAGAACCAATGGGTTTACTACAGACAACAGTTTCTATCTTTTAGCATTTGAATGGAGAAGCATAACTCATCAAGTCCATTACCACTCTGTATCAACCCAGAAATCGAAGTCGTTAAAGAAAACAAGTTCTTATGCGGTACTCTACGAAATTGTGCAATTGCACCTGATTTTCATCCATAGCCCGATATCACATCAGTTCAAGAATGCAAATTTAACAAAGAAACTGAATCAAACACGGAAGGTGCATGATCAAATCTTGGCATACATATCAATCAGAATCAGTGATGACTCTATAGCATCATAATCCCACAAGGAGCAAGCACTTTTCCTTTCCCAACAGCACCCAATATTAACACTATATATATTACTCTTTCCTACACTTCAGAATCCAAAACCGTACCCTTTCATAAGTCAAATTTTCAAGATTCCAATTCTGTGGACACCAAGGGTTCAGAATTTTCATTGGGGATCTACTTACTGGATTAATGTTTTTTCCATAAACATTCGTCATGAATTTCTTTCTCAAGAATCACAGTAGATAAACACATATATGCATGTATGTAATAACAGATTTATGCGTATACACATGCCTCAAGAGAACATATCAGATATTTCAAAATCAAGAATCAAAACATAAAAAACACAAATTCAATCAAATCAAAATTGTCTTAAGATTGTTGGTGAAAATACTTTCAAGATAGAAATATCACTAAGATAAGAATCTGTGTAATTAATATGCATAATTTGTAAACATACAATAGTACTATACTAGAAGAAAACCAAAAGAAAAACTCACAAGATCGCCCGAATATGGTAATGAACTATGAAGAAATCCGGGCCAACTTTCATTGTGTCCTTAAGACAAATTTGCTCCTCTATATGGATGCCCAAGGATGATGAGCAATTTGTCTCTCGGATAGAATGGATTATTCGCCTTCGTAAAGATGGCTCTCTCAATCGAAGCCCAAGCGAATCCAACGAGTCTGCTTTCAGAATCGCACGGATGTGACTTATAGCAAAATGCATTAAACTATATGTATGAGAGCGTAGTATTAGAAAAACGAGATAGTTTTTCTGCCACACGCAATGTCTATTTATAGACGATGAAACGATCGATGGAGTCCCATCGGGAACCGACGCGATCACGGCCATTAACCGATGCGACTTATTCATAACCCATGGGATTTAGACAAAAATCTAACACCTTTTACTAATTCCCCTAACTGTCAAAATGACATAGTTTTTGGATGACTTGACAAAACCTTATGTCAAGTGACATGACAAACAATAAACCATATATATATAAGGGTTGACTTATAATTAAGTTGATAAAGTAGAAGAGCGATGTTTAGCAAAGCCGTAATAATGCAAATCACGCATGATTATCAGATCACAGCTAATTACTACTAGCTACGTAGTACTTAGTTGATTCCTGGCTCTTAATAAGGTTTGAAAGCAACAGCTCTTTTTGAACAAGTTGGTTTTCACCCCAATAATTAAGAGCAGGACCTTATTTGATTACAACAACTTGGGCTGCTCCTTCGTTAAAATGATATATTATGGGATTTTAAGGGTCCCAATATATATTGAGGTCATTAATCAGGTCCATATATCGTTATCATTATTCATTACCAGCTAGCTAGTCGGCAACAGTTTGGATGATTATATAATAATGACGTAGTTAAATAGCAGCTTCATGCAAATATGTGTGTACATATATATGTCTATATACATAGACATATATATGTAGATACACAATATGTGCACACACACATATATATATATATATGCATCAATGCATGGCTGCATTATTCACACTGGGCCATATATTCCAAAAGAACGATTAAATTCCAAGTTTCTCAACTAGAAACTGATTCATTCAATGTCATCCTCATTATATTAATACTAATGATCCTTCTTCCATATAACCTACACATGATCATGTCGTGTGGCTCAATCAAAGTTAGTAACTGATAATTATATTTATCGGTGTCTCGGTACGTACTGATGTAATTCTTTAACTGGAACATTCACGTACGTACTAATAATTTTGTGTGGCTTAATTTCAGTTGAAGAGGGTACTTTAGCCATGACACTGACCTTAAGAAATACGTAAAGAATTATCAATCATCTCTTGGTTCTGATGAATTAGTTGGAATGATTTATATTATAAACAAGAGAAATAATATATATACTACTCCAGTCCAATTTATAAGTGATTATTATATTCAAGTGATTTTTCTTTTTACAATTTTAAGAAACATTTAATAAGTTGATTGTCATTTCTTAATTGGTTCCAATGAATCAATCGAAGTGACTTATATTATGAACTGGAGAATATTTTGAATGAGAGGGTATTTTGGCCATGACACTATTCTTAATTTGGCTGGATATGATCAATCAATATATTCCTTCAAATCATGGAAGCTAGGGTGGGTTTTTCATCACATGAGGCATCAAGCTTTTGATAAAACAATGAAGGTACTCAGGTTAATTAATATACCAACCAAAACACACATAATTAACCCTGGTATAATGATAAGGACAAGTAAGGCTAGCTAGCTTTTCCAACACACTTTAAATATGGTTAGAACTTTTTTTCTCTTAAAATAATTAAGAATTCTAGTCTTAGTATGAAACATGATTAATGAACATCTTAAATATTCAAACAGCTAGATGGAGAGTGGTGCCACGGTTAAAGAGTGTGCACTCTCATTATCCTTAATATAAGACATATTTAATAAATTTGATTAGATTTAGGAAGTTAGTTAAGTTATATAATAAGATAATACTACCTCCGGTTCTAAATATTAGACAAAGTTTATAGTGCACTTAGGATCGAGGGAGTATATATTTTCTAGAACACTCTAGTTATCTTTCATAATTTCTTCATCCCCCCTCCCCCTGATTATTATTAAGGGAGTATTAAGGAGGTAAATTAGGAAAATACTAATAGATATAAAAACTATATCTTATATTTAAGATTAAGATCAACTTCCTACATCTGTTTTATATTAAAGGATGGTGGGAGTATATAACTCATCATATATTCTAAGTTTAAACTGTTCAAGAGTCACTCTCAGCCTTAAACCCAGGGCAACTTTCAAGCCTAATAGCATATATCCACCATGATGGACCTCTACTTTATACGCATAACCAGATACCTATTATCTCCACAACTTCCACACACACACTGCGCATATGGTTTCGAAATCTTCGATTCATTAGCTAGGAATTAAAAATTGTAGATAGAAAGGAACAATAATATATTAATAGGCTTTTAATTATGTGGGTCTATCTATTTCTTGTTTCTGTTAAACAGCAAAGCTGATATATCTTCCAACCAACCGATGGCGATGGCTTAGGGTTTTGCTATGATGATTCGGTGAATTATAGTCCACGAACGCACACGATTAATTACGTGGACTCATCAATTTGCTTCGTAGAGAAAAGATTCAGATTATCTGACCCATATATGATGTTCTCAAGCTCCACTAACAGAGATTTAAAACAGTTATATATCTTTGTATTGACTTGCTTTTTCTGATCTTTGTCTAATGTCACGATCCAAGTCACCTAGGAGACATAATTAATTAATATGACAAAATTATTTGAGTAGCATTTTCAATCAATAAAAAAAAAAATTATAATAAATACCTCATTTCATATATATATATCACAGTTTATTTGAGTGGTGGTACATCCCAAAAGTAACGTAAGGGGGCACATCACGGAGTATAAAATTAATTTAAAGGATTGAATTTTAAATATATGTGTGCGCGTGCGCCGGGGAATAATAAGTGAATAACCCCCCTCGTTGGTTTTAATTTGATCGTTTTCTTTCTTAAAACCAGTATATATTTTATGGGAAAAACACTTCTCATGTTGTAGGAGAAGTGTTTTCTCATGTCACACACACATGAAATTGTGGGACCCATATATATATACATTTCGTGTGTGTGTAGGAATCTTCTTCTTCTCATGCAACATGAGAAGTTTAAACCCCATATTTTATTGGTTTTCATCTGAACAATCGTGTGAAAAGCAGTAGAGATTGTAAATGTGCATGTCATGAAAAAATAGACATTTTTATCCATGCTATATATTATTATATTTATATATATACTTTTATAATAAACCCTAAACCATAAACTAATCCCATAATATTATCATCCGTGACTATTCGTTTAAATATTAAAAAATCAATTTTTAAAAATATCCGATACTAAATTTAAGACAAAATTTATAGTACAAATTACATTACAAATTTTATCTTATATTTAAAACCGGAGGTAGTAATAAAACTTCAGAGTTGAAATCTTGTAATTATAAATAGTATCGTAGGAATGTTATCTCCTTAATACATTACTTAATTCAACTCGAATTCATGGATGTTGGATCCTTGAATGTGGTTGGCAAAAAGAAAAAGAATCCTTGTATGTGATTTTAAATATTAAATTTAGCACTTAATTAAAGAAACAATTAATTATATGCAAATTCATAAATAAATGCCTTGAAGATTCCTTTTATGTCATTAACTATCTCAAAACCATATAATAGGTCATTTGCCAAATTGCAAGGAATATATTTCTTACCAATCGGTTGGCTCATGGCTTGAGAAATACAGTAGAATACATAATACATACAAAAGGAGAATTGGATACCATAGCGATGCCAAATAAATGAATAGGTTTGTGTTGATGGGCTAGCCCAATTTCACAAGCCCATATACTGTAAGTTGAAAATGAAGTAACAAGTTGGGAGTAAGTTGAAAATGAAGTAATCAAGTTGGGATCCTCCGTAAGTGTAAGTCCCCAAAAAGTGCTTCATAGAGCCCGCCCGGGAGTAAGTAATATCAAAAAAAAAAGTTGGGAGTAAGTGACCCCTTGTCCTTGGGTTCAATTGACAAAGTGGTCGGACTTCCTCACCAAAAGGGAGGGGGTTCGATCCTGGAGTTGGTCAAGGCGTTGGGGGAGGCATCTTAGGGGTCTACGAAGTAGCGTCAAAATGTTGTGGACTAGGCTCCAAGCGCCATGCCCTTGGACTATGGGTGAAACCCAACCCTTTTCGTAAAATTTTCTTATAAAAAAAAAAAGTTGGGAGTAAGTGGAAAGAGATTTACTCTCTCTAATTATTTCCTCAATTCGAGGCATGAGAATGACAAAAATGGTGTTGGAAACTCTTCTCCCACAACAGTGGCCTCGACTCAAGGCGAATCCAAATTAGTCAAAACCAATTAACCGGGTGAAAACCAAAAAAATAAAAAAAAATAAAATGAAGTAAGGATTATGCGCTCTCAAAGGCATGTCTTGACCGCCTACGAGGCTCAAGTCACCTATATTTTTATATATTAAAAAAAGAGAAATTAAAATAAAGGACCTAGAAAAAATAATATTTATTATAAAGGATCATAAAAATTGTAATTACTTAGAAAGACCGACATCATTTAAAATTACTAAATTACCCTAATCAAACCTCATGTATTATCTTTTGTATTTATAATTAAAAAATAACTAAAATTAAAATTAAAACTACTCATCATTATATGATCATATCTTTTTTTCAATATGTTATTTAATTAACAATGATTAAACTCTTTTTTTTTTAATTTCAATTTTTCACCAATTTATATCATCAAGTTGTCTTATTTATATTATCAACATTGAAATCAAATTAAGCCTTTTTATTAAAATAAAAGTAAACTTATTTCCTATTTTTTAGGAAATAATAGGTTAATTAGATTTTTTTAATTTTATTAACATTACATGAATTTTTTAACCACATAAATTGCTTTTGAAACAAAAATAAATCTTACAAATTTTCTTGATTTTAAAAATTGAAGAATGCATAATTTTTTTTTCATAGATATATATTCAAGTTGTGAAAAATGAAAATTGAGAAACTTTAGTTTAATTTAATGAAACTTAAAATTTTGTATTTGTTTTAAAAAGAGAATGTATAAATGAATACAGAAGATTTTGTTAGAGGCATTTTAGTACTTTTAATTTTATAATTTTTATATTTAGTCCTTTTAAATAATTACAATTTTTATGTCCTTCTTCATAAATGCCTTTTATTTTAGGTCCTTCATGCTAATTTTTCAAAAAAAAAAAAAAAAAAAAAAAAAAAAGCGGAGGATTAAGATGAAACGCACATTTTGAGACTGACGTGTTTGATACGTAAGTTGACAAACGTGAGTGCATTTATTTTTGTGAACACCAAGATTTGTAGTCAATGGATTTAGTGCGTTTTGCAAGTTCCACATTATGGGCGTGCCCTGCCTCAATCATTCTCTCCAATACATTCCACTCCCCTACGTATGAACTAGATATAGAGCTTAAATATAATATTTTATGTGTTTCTTAATATAAAATATATTTAAGGAGTTGATCTTGGGCACTAAATATAAGAAATAATTTCATATTTATCGATTTTTTCCTGGTTTACTCCTAGTGGTGCTCCCATCATTGTTGTCGAATTCATGAAATTACTTTTCGAATTTACCGTCTTTACGTTTTTAAACTTACCAAATCAAGTCGAAATCACTTTAAGAACTCTTGACCGTCAGTAAATTCGATTAAACTCACGAGTTTATACATTGAATTTACCGTTTTTACGCTTTAACTTATAAAATCGTGTTAACTCACATTTAAAACTAGTGTTAACTTTTTTTATTTAATTATCCTCAACGACTTTTTATATAAGTTTTATAGAAATTTCTTTATTAAATATAGTAAATTTTGATGTTTGTGGGTTTAATTTCAATTATTTGGATTTCTTTATTAAATATAGTAAATTTTGAATGTTGGTGGATTTAT
Source organism: Acacia melanoxylon (assembly GCA_019022615.1). Taxonomy (NCBI): domain Eukaryota; kingdom Viridiplantae; phylum Streptophyta; class Magnoliopsida; order Fabales; family Fabaceae; genus Acacia; species Acacia melanoxylon. The sequence goes on along the minus strand of JAFJYJ010000041.1, from coordinate 4,547,035 downwards.
ATAAGTTTTATAGAAATTTCTTTAACAATAATAAAAAAGGAGAGAGAATAAGAGAATTAAAAAAGATGACTAATATATTCTAGAAAATACATGTTATACTCCTCCTTCCTAATTATAAGAAAGACATTTTTAGAGTTTGTTTTGGTTCTAATTATAAGAAAGCAAGTTTTAACTTTTGTCAATTTTTTCCTATAATACCTCTATTTATACTTTCTTAATAATAATGAAAGACTATAATAATTTAATAATACACATATATATTCTATAAAGTAAATAATGTTTGCAACTCATTAATGTCATATACACCTCAAATATATTAAAAAAAAATAGCAAATTTTATCATATTTTTCCCATATCACCCTTACTAATACTTCCTCCACAATAATTAATTTAACAACACGCTTATAAATATTTCTGAAGCTTATAAACTAGGGTAGATAAAGATCATCATAGAGAAACATATTCTTCCAGAGAGCCATTTACTCATAGTCTTATGAACGCTAATCATGGTTTAAATTGCATAACTTATTAATATAGCATAAATTCAAATTATTAATTTAATATTTATAAACTTTAAGAATCGTTATGAAATACAAACTGATAAATTAACTCAGGTACATGCGTAAGTTATGTCTCAGGGCTGATACGAAGAGCATATAGAAGTAAATATTATAGTAAAAAATATTGGGATTGTAAAGTTTGATTGAAGGGAGGAGAGAGGAAGGGGCGGGTGGTCGGGTGGTGTTTGTTTTTGGGGGAGTAATTTTGCCTTGATGTAATTTTCAATTTTAAGTTGGGGTGTTTTTGGAAAATAATTATAATTAACTAATTTAACTTCTCTCCTTAATCTCTCTAAATTCTGATAAATAGTTCCTATAATTAGGATCGGAGAGAGTATTAATTAACTCAACTAACTTTCTTAATTTAATTAAATAAGATAAATATATCTTATATTAAAAACCGAATAAGTACCACAATTTATGTAGACTCGAAACTTTGTGACTTCATGATTATAGCAACAAAAGGGAAAATCCCCTCAAATTCTAAGGGATTAAGATATTCTCAAAAAAATCTCTTAAGAAAATTAAATATCAAAAAAGTTCCAAGAAGTTAACATGATTTTCCCGCAACAAAATGTCATGAAGCGAGTATTAAATGAATATACATTTATTACCCTACTAATTTTTTTAATATATGCAAGTTAGTTATCAAACTCATCTATTAAAAGATTGGAGCAAGTTTTAAATATCCCTCTTCCACCATAACCCGTGCCGGTATCGCCTCCTCTAATCGACAAATGTCATAATCTCCATTTTGAAGCGAGGAGCCGAAATGTGGGCCCCCACATTATACCAACAAAGTAGTTGTCAAAGTACACACAAGAGTTTGCTCCTTGATTCTCACATAAACAAATACTGATATCCTTATTCTAATCTACACCAGATAAATCCCACCCGTAGTTGTGTCTAAACCTTGTAGACTTGTGATTATTTTACTTTACTTTTCCTTTTCACATAACCCTCTCTCAAATGACAACTTTGATCAAAAGGCACGTCATTTGTGTATTATTTCTCAATAGCAACTTCCTTGTATATGACTTGCCCCCACAAAACCTCATTCTTCTACTGTATCTTTCCCCTCTTCTTTAATTTCTTCCATGCTTCTCATCACCCATCACCTGTTTGATAAATTTCCCCAGCCATAATAATACTTGCAGGTAAGTTCCTTAGTTTTCTTTCCTATAGAGAGTGGGTCATTTGAGTATTCCTCAATAAGAACTTTGTTGTATTTCAGGGACAGTTTCTGTGATTCTGCAATTAGATGGGATCCAGTTATGAAGACGAAAGAATGAAGGTTACAGAGAAAAACAGAGGAAGTTGAAGCCAAGCTCAGTGATAATCATCTTCGTGCTTTCGGCTTTGATCAGTGTTGCAGGAAGCTTTGTGCTTGTGTGGTGGGGCATCAAATATCGTTCAGAAAATAGCGAGCTCTGGATGGTGCCTTTTGGCCTCATTTTGTTTCTCACACCGATGGTGATTTGGTTCTCTCTCATAGTTTCAGACCTGTGTGTTTCTAGCAGCAAGGAAGATGAAAAATTTATACCAAGAAGTAATAAGGTTGTTCATCCAATAGATGACTCTGTTTGGGACCCAAATAGATGGTCTGAAAAGGTGAGCTTTAGTTCATAATTAGATGTTTCATGAAGTTTTCTCTGGTTTAATTGGTCTGGTTTTGATCTGTGCATTGTTGTTATTATTCAGAAGAATACCTTTTGGGCAATTTTGCCTCTAATAGTTCCAAATTTTACTTGAGCTTGTACTCTAGTTTATGGTGATCTTGTGTATCAAACTGATCCTCTGTGATCTTGTAGCTTACTTCACTGTCTTCGGTTTATAAACCAACTTGAAGCTTGTGCAGATCAATTTCACTGCCTAGATCTTTATGATTTTGTTTAAATTTTGAGTTTTTAAAACTCTTGATTGAGAGTCTTTTTTTCCCATTTAGTCATTATCATTAACCATGCATACTTCTTGGCGATTTACCAAAATATTAAAGTTAAAATAGCATAAAATCTGTCACGTCCATGGTTATATAAGTTAGATTAAAGAACACTTGATTATTAATTTATAAATTAATCTCTAATGATGTTATATTATACGTAGATGATGTCTACTTGCTTATTTATTTACATATTGCTAACTGGAACAAAGCATAATTCTTTTACATATTGTAATAATGAAGAAGGAACCATGCATTTCTTTTTTCAGAACACAACAAGGGAAGAGAAAATCTGAGACAAATTCAAACAGTGTAGTGAGAACTATTGTGATGCCCTGTTTTAATTTATTATTAAAAAAAAAAAAGAGAGGCTTTATGCCTTTTAGGATATAATTAGGTGAGTATTTTTTTTAAAAAAAAATAAGTGACTAAAAATGGCAACAAATATAAGAGGTTTATTTTATTTTGAGGGCTAATATAAATTGGACGGCAAGAAAAGATATATAGAAAATGAGAGATATGACCTTCCCCAGTCAAGTTTAAAGAATCAAAAAAGTAATATTTGATGACTAGTTTGACTATTTTAACTTTTATAGAAAGCAATTAATTATCTAAAAGAAATAATGCCTTGCTTGCTGCTGCTTTCAAGCTGGAGAATTCAAAATTTTCAATTGGACAAAGTAAATTCAAATGGTTTCGTGAAACCAACTTACGCAATCCGTGGAAGCTTAGTGTTCACTAATCCAAATTTTCATACAATTAATTAAGGCTGTTAAAGTAGAGTATATGTTCAAGGGTGTCATTGGAAGCCACCTAATTGTGTGAAACCAAACTGGGCCATATTGTCCAATCACTATTAAAGTCCCAATTGCTCAATGCCTGTCAGTCATGTTCAGCCCATTACAGTTAAAATTCCATCACCAAAAACAATCGGGTCAGGTCTTGTGAAAAGAGCAAATATCTCGCACGGTGGAGAATCAAAGATTCAAATAAGAACCCCTCGTCTTTGGGTTCAACTCGCGAAGGGGCTGACTTTCACTCACTTAAAGGAGGGGTTCGATCTTGAAGTTGATCAAAGTCTTTGGGAGACATCTTGTCTTCACGAAGCGGTGGAAACGCGTTAAACGCGGGAAGAGGTGGAGCGTGTGTCTTCTAACCCAAGTATGTCTCATGACGGGCCAAATTTTCGGCTTGGATCGCGTGGGGAAATTTCAACCCTTTTTCTAAAATTTTTGTTATAAAAAAAAAAAAAAAGATTCAAATAAGAGAGTTGCTCATGTTTAATGGTGATAATGCCTCAGTTATGACTACATCTAATAGAATAATACTTTGTAACTAGGAAAAAAATATTCCATAACATCTCGAAATCACCTAACCTAAAACTCCATAAATCAACCAAGCCAAAAATATCAAAGATAGACATAATCTAGAAATAATCATACATCAATTGCAGCATGGTTGATCACTTGATCCCATCCACTCAACAATTCCCAAGCCAACCTTTTTTGACAGTTCTTTATATGTTGACAAAGTTTTAAGCTTTAACAATTATGTAAATGTTTACTAAGGTACTTATCTAATTCTACTTAGAAGTCATTTTCAATTCGTTTAATCATAGCTAATAAAAATCTTAAATCTCATTAGCTTTATTTTAAAATTTAACAACTTTTTAAGTTTATCCTTATTTGATAGTTTTATTCCTTATAAGAACAAAATCTAATAATAATAAAAACAAATGATAAAATTGTACATTGATATTAAAAAATTAATGATGTGCATATATGTGACTAAAAAACTTCTACTCTCTACCTTAGTAATAGGATTATAGGAGTCATCCAATAAGTTATTATTTTAACAATGAACCAAATTGATAACAAACCTGCAAGGCCACATAGTCTCAAAATTTTTTAGGCGGAAAAAAAAAACCAATATGATTATGAAAAAATAAATATAGGACTTCTTCTGAAAACCTTAATTAGTCTAAAATATAAAGAAACATGAAAATTGTTTACTCCCTTTTGTCCATGATATAGGACACTTCAATTATCACTATCACAAAAAGCACTTTTAACGTCTGTTTTTAGGCACTTTCCATGTCCCTTTTCAGAGGATGCCTATATGAGTGAGGTAGTAAAATCTGAAAACAACGTCCGTTAAAAAAGAGACGTTATGAGAGACTTATGGCGTCCATTTTTAAAAAGGGATGAGGTAAGATTTTTTTTTTTTTTGTGAATATGCAGAGCTAAAATATGGACGCCATAAGCCCCTCACTATGCTCATCTTCAAGCTCTTCTTGAATATGTAGTCAACCAAAAAAAAAAAAGAAGCCAAAACTAGAACACAGATTTAACCCGAAATAGTTTCCAAGATTTTCCCATAAGCAAACAGAATCGGCAATGGTAAAACGTAGTATCGTACTCACAGGGTGAATTGTAGGGAATGGTGAGAAGGTGGTAGAAAAGATTTGGACAAAGAAGACAAAGACGAAGAAGGTGTTCTTGCGGATCCTCATGGAGGGAACAAGGGAAGAGGAAGGTACGAAGATTTGAGAAAGGGATTCATCTCTAGAACTAATTTCTTCTTTTGTGTTTCTCAGTTGGGGCATGGAAGGGAAAGAGATCTCTTACTATTTTTTTGGTTTCATAGATCTCGCAAAACTTGAAAAAGGAGCCTGCCGCTATTAAAAGTAGCGGGCAAGGGAGGAAGCAAGTGGGAACACGTGGATGCATGAGGAACGAAGGAGATCGAAGGAAGGCGAAGGAGGGGGAGCGGCATCAGAGAGAGTGGGAGGGAGGAGGAGGAGAGGGAAATGCATAAAGAGAGTGATTGTCATTGCTTTTTGATCCAAACCTAGATGAGTGTGAATGAGTGGAGGTAGCAAAGGAAAGGGAATGTTTAATGAGATTGCTTTTAGTGTTCGTTTTCAAATTGGGACGTCAACAGTCGCAGGGCTTTTGGCGTCCCAATTTTTAAAAGTGGCGCCAAATTTTGGAAAAGGACACTAAAAATTAACTTTTGACGTCCCTTTTTGTTATAGGGACGACCAATATGTTAAAATTTCTACACATAATTATAAAGAATGCCACCGTCTTTATTTCTTACTTCATTTTTTGAAAAACATACCTTTTTAGGGAAGTAAAATCCATTTTTTGTAGTAGTGTATGTCACATGAAACAAGAAATAACAATTAAATCATTTAATATGTCCTAAAATGCAAATCTTTTCTACTTTTATCATTCTTGAGAAATATGTATAATTGGATTGAGAATATTATTTCAGAGAGAGGGAATATAATGAGTGAGTAAAGTTAGAAAGTGAGCATTAATTACATAGGCAAAATAGGAAAAAAAATGAGAGCATTAATTAAATTGAGGGTAACTTAAATTTTGGATCATGCATTCCTTCTAAAAGTGCTCTATATTTTGAGCAAGTACTCCCTCTGGTCCTTATTATAAGGTACAAACTAACAAGTTTATTTAGTCCTTTTTATAAGGCACTTGCTTGTTCCCAAAGAGTCTTAATTATTTTTTTCCATGTATGCCCATAATTAATAAGGGTAATGGGTGAGAGTAATAATTAATATAATATTAAAGTTTTGTGCAATTAGTAGGGGTAATATTAAAAATTATTTAAATTTTATAACAACTTTATTTACTTTAACTGTTTTTATTGGTTTGTGAGAAAAGTTAGTTGATGCCTTATAATAAATATTAGAGGTAATACTTTTTTCTTTTTTTGGAAATCCTTCCCTCCCCTCATTTATTGCTGGTTTAGATTTAGAACTTTTAGTGCATTGTGTTATTTTATTGTTTTTAATTCCAAAACAGCATTTAATTATGATAATTTATTGCATTTAATTATGATCACCAGCTACTATACCTATAATAAATACTCCCTACTCTCTCCATTTTTTTTATAAGAAACATTTAACTGAATAATGTGGATAAAAAAGTTAGTTAAAATAATAAATACTCCATTCAATCCTTATTCCAAAATATATATTTTCCTAATTTAATTAAATTAAAAAAGTTAGTTAATTTATGTGTTTTTCAAAACACTTTAGTTTTCTTTCTTATTTAGGATCAAGATAATTATTTAACTGAAATCTTTACTCACATGTATTTTTTAATGCCTTATTTGATTATTCATTGTTTCTCTCTCTCTCTCTCTCCATCTTTTCTTTGTCTATTGCATCTCAAATTCAAATTTCACAATATTTTACATTTTTTCGGTATCGATTTCTCCTTCGGCGACGTCTTGTCTCATTTTAATGTCAGGGATTCAAAGTCCAAATCCTCTCGCTTGCATCTCATTTTTTAGTCTCCCTCCGTTAATTTCTTCTTCTCCCACTTTCTCTCTCTACTATTTTTTATATCTGCTTTTTCTTTCATCATTACTTATTTAAAAAATATATAATAGATTTGAATTATTATGCTTTTTTTGTTACCCATTAGGAAACCTAGAAAACATTTTACGTAAATCAAAAAATTATCACGTTTTTATACATGTGCAAAACCAATATTTTGAAAGGCTTCCAAACGGCATTTGAGTAGAAGTTTTTATTAATTTTTTTAAATCATAATAAGCAAAAACCCCTATCCCCCACTAAAAAGTACCAGCTCGTTATTCGTATATTCAGTCATAAAAGGTTTGGATTTTGAAATAAATGTCTGTGTTATAGACGACAATCTCCGAGGCAGGCTCCAAGGAAGCCACAGTCAGACTCAGACATATAAATAGTGATGGGGGGATTGAGCTTGAAACCATCCAAAGCAGACCTTAACTGGTAAGCTTTTTGTTAGGTTTAGTAGATTAGAGCAGTAAAGTACTTGATTACTCTGATTTTGCCTTTTTGTTTCAGTTTTAAAGCTCTCTTGTCTTAAAAATTCCAGAGACATTGTCGACCGTCGGAAGATCTCGCAGAATCCAATACCATTTGTCTCACCTACTCCTAACTTAGACCCAGGTTCTCTCTCTTGCTCTCACTTTTACCTTCCTTTCCTTCTGAATTTAGTTTTCCTGAAGGGGGTATTTGCATTTTGGTTGGGGTTTTATCTGCTGTGGATTGTCGAATTAGGGTTTTTTTCCCTAACCGATTTCAGTGAAAATAACGAGCGGAGAAGATGCAGCAGCCACCGCCAATGATTCCTGTGGTGTCTTCGTTTCCACCCACTAACATAACCACCGAGCAGATTCAGAAGGTATTGCATTTTAAATCCTACTATCTATTTCACAGGTAGCCTGCAATGAAAGCCGGAGAGGTATCTCTAACTTGGCTGATTTATAACTTTATTAGCTTAGAATCCTTTGGTGGCTCGTTGTGGGTTGGCATATTTTCGGGCTATTGTTTAACTGAGAAGGAAGCGAATAGCTTCTTGAAGATCTCTGATACATTAACTGTGTGATGTTTTCTTAAAACAGTGGAGAAAACTTCTTCCCGAACCTTCTGTTATAAAGAGCTGCTATGTAAGGGCCTCGTCAATTAATTTCACTTGAGAGTTTCATGATAGAAGAAGTACATGTCATATTACAGTTTTCTACACCCGTGAGAATTGAAAACGGAAGATGGGATAAGAGCTCCATCTAGTTGACGAGGCAGATGGCAGTTTCAATCTGTTGTGTCTTTGAGCGTGGCTTTACCATCTGTTAATATATTTAATTATCTATCCATCACCTCCCTTGGTCTTCTACCAATCTAAATATATTCTGTATCATTAATGCAGTATGCCATAGCACACAACTATTAACATTTTTTAGTCTTCTAATTCTCCAATGAATAGAATGAGCTTATTGTTATGCATTCAAATTGAATGACTACTTTGTTTCATCTCATGTGTTGAGTTCTTTCCCATTATTTATTGGGAAATCCATGTTCTGAGTTGTAGCTTGACTGTTGCTTCCCCTGGGTATGAACCTCTTAATTGATGACTCCATTTCAACCCATCTGTTTAGCTTTGTTGTGGCTAGCATCCGTCTAGAACAGTCACAAACTAAGATTTATTCTTGGATATAATCCATTATTAAGGAAAGTGTCATGAGAGCCTCGTATTATTAGGTTAATTATGTAAATCTTGCTTCAGGCCCTAAGAATCTTATTTATTTTATGGCACTTTATGGATATGGGGTATCTCCATGTATGTTTCTCCCGGTGGAGTATAATGGAGATAAAGGATGATATAAATCTATCTGTAACCGGTGATCTAATTGAATTGATTTAGCCTCTTTTGGAGAGTGAAGAGTTTGAAACTAGTGTTCTTTAGATCTTCAACTCTGTCATCAAAATGGCTGCATCAAATGTTACTGTCAATATATGTATCATCAATTTTTTTCTTTTCTCTGTTCCAGGAATCTTCATTTTCATGCTGGGAAAATGTACTTATTGTGGCAGAACCCCATTATGGGAAATGATATTCGTTTTACATAAATATCAGCCTAAATAGTTTTCCTTTTTTTATACCATCCATCTATTTCTTCTTAACTTTGGCTTGTTATGCCCAGGCAAGCAATAAGAATTTGCATTAATTTATTTGAAACTTTCAATGTCCTTTTATGATGCAGTATCTTGATGAAAATAAGAAGTTGATCCTAGCAATACTGGATAATCAGAATCTTGGAAAACTTGCTGAATGTGCCCAGTAAGTTGCTTCTAATTTCTGTCTGTGCCTCTAATTGGTTCTGTGCCAACTTATAGTCTGGTTTTTTGTGTGCTTACCATTAGTGCAATGTAATTGGCTTATATATTTTCTCATTATCACCTACCATGTTGTGCCTCTGTAAAATGCATCAACTCCTGAATCATAAGCTGATAGGAATTTTAGTGTAGACCTTCTGCTTACTTGGTTTTGATGCTTATGAAATCACAGACTTGTCATATGTTTGATTGAAATGAAATGTAAAGATACGGAATTGAGTTCTCTGTACTGATACCAGTAATCAATGAAACATGCATCACCTTCTTTCCTATTAATGATAACCATATTACTTGCAATTTCTATTTTGTGCTTATTGACATTTTAATTTTGATAATCAAATTTAGTGATATTTATTGAAAGGATAGTTTAAATTAAGGAATGTTTTCTCATATTTAGCTTTATTTTTATTTTATACCTAATAGGTTAATAGCTGTGTCCAACAACTTGGTTCATTTTTCATTTAATGTATATACAATAACTTATATGTTAGGTACCAAGCTCAACTTCAAAAGAATTTGATGTACTTGGCTGCAATTGCTGACGCACAGCCACAAACACCAGCCATGCCTCCTCAGGTGGACATTGAATATAACCAGTTATTACCTTAAATATCATATACTGCCTTTTCTAATCCGGTTTCTTTGTATAAAGCACTTGCAGATGGGCCCGCGTCCAACGATGCAACCCGGATACTACATGCAACATCCTCAGGCTGCAGCAATGGCTCAAGCTCAGCAACAAGGTATTTTCCCTCCAAAGATGCCGTTGCAATTTGGTAATCTGCATCAAATGCAGGACCCACAGCAGCAGCAGCAGCTGCAGCAACAGCAAGCCTTCCAAGCACAAATGGGAATGAGACCTCCCGGAGGGATCAATAATGGCATGCATCCAATGCATAGCGAGGCTGCTCTTGGAGGAAGTAGTGGCGGGCCAACTTCATCTTCTGGTGTAAACGATGTGCGCGGAGGTGGCAAGCAAGATGCTGCTGAGGCTGGAACAGCTGGTGGAGATGGGCAGGGTAGCTCAGGCGCCGGGCATAATGGTGCTGATGGAGAAGAGGGAAAATGAGATGACATTCTGTAAGCTTCCATAAGAGATACATGTGATTGTTGATATTAGGTTTCTCTTAAAAGGCAGGAATAGTGTGATCTGATGATCTTGAATAGGTCAAGCAAAGAACAAAAACTTTGTCTTGTTAAACAGATTAGGTAAGTGAAAACTTGTGTTGTTAGTATAGTGGTAAGAGAGGAATCAAGTGGCTTGTATAATCATGCCCTGTCACATTTGCAATTACCTGAATTTCATGCTGATTTTAAAAGACTTTCCTTTGTTGTGTTAAATAAATAAACATTAGCCTCGAGAGCAATTTGAAGCAAAATAGGTTATGATTCAGTACTCAAGGACCCACCTGTTCTGCAGGTTTTTGACAAAATCCTCATTTGGTTCTCAATGGTGTGGTTTGGGTTTGATCATCGAAAGATTCTTTGCGTCATTTTAGTATTTGTTATGTTTTTTGGCCGACTGAGATAAAGTTCTTGCAAAGTTATATATCCCATGCGGTGGAATTTCTTGGTGCTTTAAGCCAAGCGAAGAATTATGCAACCTTTTAGGAACCTGTGGGTTGTGATCATGTGAAAATGGGATTTTGGATAGTTCAGCGTGTGGCTGAGGATAAAAAGATTAAGAAGATTGAGAATTGATTGTTGGATCTGGGAGAGCGACTTAAAGAGGAGAAGATAAAGTACAAAGAGTGGTCCTTGGCTTTCAAAAGTAGAGCAATGGAAAAAAAAAAGTGTTAAAGAGGAGTATCATTTTGGAACCTTTTTTTTTTCCCTCTTTAAATCAAAATTCGTTCGGGAAGATATATTTTTGTAAAATCGTTTAATAGGAGTCGTTAATTTTGAAATTAAATATAAGACCAAATATGATGGTATAAAATAAGAAAGATATGCAGTTAGGAATAAACTCTCTTAAATGATACTACCTCCAAAGTCAAATTCTCTTAAATGATAATACTTTTAACAAATCTAAAACATTAACCGATAAACAGTTAGTTGATGTGGTAAAGGACTTTATCTCTCCAAGAAGAAGAACATTAATTCAAATATTGGAAAAATTAAATGTAGATTCTCATTGACTCACAATCTAAGCCTATAATTTTTTAAGTTTATTCTGAAATTAAAACTGTCACCACAGTACGAAGAAGAAGAAGAAGAAGTTCAGAATTAAATTAAGAAGAAGAAGAAGGGAATATTCTACTTTTTACCAAGTGAATATTCCAAAAATATACTCTCAATAAAAAAGTGGATCAATTCCCTACTTTCCATTCCCTTCCTCCCACTCCCTCCCTCAAACCAAACACACACTAAAGGAAACTCCAAGTGAGTATTTCAATATTGTATTATTGTTCATTAACATGCTCTTAATATGTCAGAATATGAAATTAAAAGTTAAGATTTTCACGAAATCGTGAAGGAACATAAAATCCACACCTCTGAACAACAGTGAAAACATTTTCTTTAAAACCATTAAACATATTCCAATCATCCCAGAAGCATGCAACTCATCTATCTCTCTCCTAACTCTATGCTTATTCCCTTTTGTCATTTGTGGAAATTATTTGTCATCAATTATAATAAATTAAGGGGCTTTCTTTAATTAAATAAACATATGACGTTCCCGTTTGGCATGATCTGAAGTCTTGAATCAGTAGCAGTTAAAAGATGTTTTTTTACTCCTCCAAAATAGAGACTTGGCTTAAAATTTTTAAATGCCATTTTAACACACCACTTAACAATGGCTTTCTTTCACTTTCATGAGGAACTACCTTCATATTTTAGCACTCTGTTTCTGGCACTAATGTACAAGCTTTCAACGATTCCTTCAGTCAGCCCCTCCTTCGTTAATACTCCCTCGTCATTAATATAAGACATATTTATTTAATTTAATTAGATTAAAAAAGTCAGTTAAATTAATTTATATGACATGTATTTTTCAAAACATCATAGTCGTCTTCATTAATTCCCTCATTTTCTCTCCTCATTGATTATTGTAAAAAGAGTATGAATTGGGATAAACTAGAAAATATTAACATATATAAAAAAATATGTCTTAAATTAATATCAACTCCATACATATTTTTATATTAAAAACCAGAGGGAGTATTAAATATTAATATATAAATAAGATGGAGTATTATACTAATAATAAAAATGAATTTGTTAAGAATAATTTAATAAATCCCCAGCAAAAATTGACATCTTATCAAAATTTTAAATAAATCCTTTTTAATTTTTCTGAGTCATCACTCATCACCTACCTTAATACTCACTTTATTATAAGCAACAATTACCACCTATAGTTTGTTCCTATTTACAAAAGACATTTAGAGAATGTCTCAAATTTTTTATGTTAATTTCTCATTTTACCCTCATTTAATTATTTATATTAATATCATTGTATTTATTACATTCACTCATATTCTCCCCATCACACATTCTCTATCTTCCCCATAACTCTTTTCTTATCCTCTCTTTTATTCTCAATCTTTTTATAAATAAGGGTATTTTAGTTAAAAAAAAATGAAGTTACAATTTTGACACACTTCTTATTCTTAACCACCAGTTTGAACAAGAGATTTGGTTAAATGTTTCTTATAATAAAAAGGATAGGAGAGGCAGTAATAATAAAAGCCCTATTGCATTATTCTAATAGGTTGCTAAAAATGAAAGTTTACTTGTGGTGTATGTTGTGTTTTCGGATAAAGAGATAACCTATATTTTTGGGTTAAGGTGCAGATTTGCCAACGAACTATTACTCGAGCAGCATTTGGCACAAAAAACAATTGATGGTACCAAAATTACCAATCAACAATTAAAAAGTGAAAAAAGTACCAAATAACTATTAAAAAAACAACTATCAAAATTATGTTAAAATATGATAACTTAGGACGGTGGTGGAGACGTTGGAGAAAAGAATGGTTAAGCGCCTTTGGATAAGGCAAACACCAACAGAGATGAGACCCATGCAAGAGAGCGTTGTCAAACGCGGCGATCGCTACTTGTGGCATCGGAGGATGGAACCAGGGTGTAGAGTTGGGAAATCGGGCCGAGCCCATTTAAGCCCTGTCCCTGCAGGGCTCGGCTTGAAAAATAGGCCGAAATTTGAAATTGGCCGCGGGCTCGGGCCCCGAGGGCCTCAAGACCGGGTTGGCCCGTTAGGCCCGTTTTTTAACCGTCATGAACTTTTTTTTAAAAAAAAAAATTAATTACTTAGACTTCCACTTAATGAATGTTTTTATTTGTAATTACTTAAATTTTTTTTATTTTAAATTATAACCTTTTTTTATGTTTATTATTATTCTCTATTAAAACACATATGTTTTCATATTAAATAAACACATATTTGGTATTACAATATTATATAAGTAATAAATTATAAATATATTTTGTGTAAAATAAGTATAATTATTTTTACCTCACGAAAAAAATCATGCATGAACCGAATGAATCGCACACACAAAATTACGAGAGGGAAAGACATTTTTGTCGTGATACATAAAGAATTCCTTTGTTTAATATTTTTTGAAAAAAAAGTAAAAAACATATTCTTTGTGTTTATTTGTTTTTTATTACGAATTAATGAATGTGTTTATTTGTTAACGATTTATATTGTTTAGATATTAATGCTGATAACATTTATTTGATATATTAACTTTAATGATCGCAATTTACTAATTATATTTCTTTGAAAAAATCGAATAAAAAATAGTTAAAATTTGAAATGGCGAATTTGCGGGCCCGGTAGAGGGCCAAATTTCGCTTAATACTATCGGGCCGGGATTTTAAAAACATATTTTTTTTTCTTACCCCAGGCCTTGTTAGGCCCGCCATTCCCAAATTGCCAGGTGTGTGCCGTCAAAAGCTATGGATTGTCGGGATCTCGGTTTCGATGTGTGATTCTCGCCCGTTCGATACGACTTGATTAGCTTCAAGAGAGTGAAATAAACACCCAAAGAACAACTTTTTGGAGACGCGACGTCAGCTAACACTCGCGATCGATGGAAGACGGAGACACTAAGACAAATGATGGTGTAATAGTGATCGGCGAATAGTTCATTTACTAACTGCACCTTAATCGTGTTTTTTTTTCACTTTTTAATTGTTGATTGGTAATTTTGTGCATTTCAATCGTTTTTTGTGTCAAATGCCCTCGCGTAATAGTTTGTTGGCAAATTTGTCTTAATCCTATATTTTTTGTTGGCCAATTTGAAATGCAGTTCTTTTCATTTACTATGCTTTGATTTTTATTAATTATTTAATAATTTGGATGAGTTTAAGGATAAGATACCTTTAATTTTTCCCAATTATTGCAATGCGCATCGCACGAGGTAATTCGTTCTTATTATTCTAATGGGATGAAACTTGAGAGTATGCAATGAGATGGATATCTCTGTCAATATTCATTTGAATATAATCTCTAATAATTCTGAAATCAATCTGATGTAATAAATTAAACCTGAGGTAGTATCTTTTTTTAAAGAAAGTAAACTTTAAAAGAGCTTCTAAAACAAGGCAGATAATTCTATTCAATATTAATCAAATTTCAATGTTGTACATCTTTCACATTGCGGAATTTAAACCTCACCGATCAAAATCCAGAGAAAAAGATTCTAATTCTTTGACCAATATTAATTTATGCCTTATCAATCCCTCATCACTTGCGTTTATAATTAAAAAAAAAAAAATCAAAGTCACCTTCACCTCCATCTCCGTTCAACCTCACCTTTCTTCTGTGTCTCTGTTTTGCTCTGTATTCATCTTCCCTTTCCAAGTTTTCATGGTCACTAATTGTCGCTACTCGCTACTTTCTATTAATAAGAATCAAGGCATATTCTATCCATACTACAAACCTATTACCCATCGTAAATTTTTTTCTTCCCTGAACAAGCGAACAGAGACAAACAGAGAAAGCAATTTCGACATGAAAACAGAGCATAACCATCATCACTACCAGAAGAAACTGGTGACTGCCGTCAAATTAGCAAAACCCGCCGCGTATTTTATCCTTCTCTTGCTGACTTACACCTTTGGTTACCTATCCGCTCCTTCATCTTCGACCTTCTCACCACCACCAACAACAACACGAATAATCTCTCATTCTTCATCTTCAACCTACTATACCCCTGTTCTTCATCTCACCAATTCCAGTCGTACCCATCTGGACTATTTCCGGGTCACCGCTCAATGCTCTGACCCAATCCATCCCGACCTCGTCCGGCCAACACTCCTGCGTTACTTCTTCAACGGAACATCACCTTTTACTGATTTCCCGCCGGAGCACGCGGCAAAGAGACTCCGTCGGAAGCGGGTTAAAGGGTGGGGCTCCGAAGGTGCGGTCTTCGAGAACCTCATTCGTCGGGTCAAACCCCGAACCATAATCGAAGTAGGAACATTCCTGGGCGCGTCGGCGCTTCACATGGCCGAGTTGACCCGGAGACTCGGGCTCAATACCCAAATACTGTGCGTGGACGATTTCCGCGGGTGGCCCGGGTTTAGGGACCGGTTCAAAGACATACAGATGATAAACGGCGATTTGATGCTGTACTACCAGTTCATACAGAACGTGGTGAGCTTGAACGCGACGGAGACGATCTTGCCGGTGCCGTTCTCGAGCGGATCGGCACTGATTAAGATGTGCGAGATGGGGGTGTACGGGGATTTGGTGGAGATCGATGCGGGTCACGATTTCTATTCGGCGTGGTCCGATATAAACCGGGGATTCCGGATCTTGCGACCCGGTGGGATTATGTTCGGGCACGATTACTTCACAGCGGCGGATAACAGAGGCGTGAGGAGAGCCGTTGATTTATTCGCAGCTCTTCATGGCAAAAGGGTTCATATCGACGGTCAACATTGGGTCATTGAATCTTCGTAGTTGTTGACTTCTTTCTTTGTTTATTTTTCCCACTCTTTACGCAACCACAAAAGAATCAAACTTCAAATGTGAAAATATCTGTATACTTTTGTTTTTTCCCCTTCTTATACGTTATTATGAAATAGTATCTCAAGTATTTAATATAAGATCCATTTAACTTTTTTTAGAGATTAAAAAAAGCTAATTAAGTTACGTTAAAGTGTTTATATTTATGGTTATTCTTTAAATTAATTTGTTTGACTTATAAATTGATATATAATCAAATGATGCATAACATATATTATGATTAAATAGTTTATTTACTTTTCTTAACATTCTAAAAAAAAAATTGAGTCTTAAATATTTAGGATTTGAGACAGTGTGATGCGGAAGTGTTATAAAAAGAGGGATGTGAATGAAGCAATAAATAGGAGGTTTGATTATGTGACAGTTGGTTGAGTGATTGGAAATGTATTGGTTCAATTGGCAATTTGGATTACAAATTGGGAACGCTTTCAACTTAGCGTTTTGGTCATCTTAATGACTGACTAGTACAAGTAGTTGATGAATTATTAAAAAGCACAAAAATTATATACTCCTACTTATTTTGGTATGAATAGAACAAGGCAGGAAATAGGCTAAGTTAGGTTAGGTTGAAACACTTTGCTTATAACGATGATTTATAATGGATAGAAAGTTTTTTTTTGCGCAGATTAAGGTTTTTTATTTTTAGGCCGATCGAAACTTTAAAACCTTTTTAAAATGTCAGGCTTAATCAGCGCTTTTTTAAAATGTAGGCCTATTGTGATAAATAGGCTTTGAGTATATAAGAATAAAAATAATAAATATTATATTATATAAATATAATTACATTTATTTAATTAGAATATAAAAATAAAAAAAATAAATATTATATTATATAAATATAATTAAATAGGCCTTATTTATTATGTAAATAGATCAGACTTAAAAAAAATGAAAAAAATAAACGATGGCTGACTTATTCCTACCCTTAAAAAGAAGAGAGCGGGGATAAAAATCTACATAAAAGTCTTCCACACCCTTCAATGTCCAATTTTCTCACGTTGACACCATGGATTGAACTGATTTGATTCTTTTAAGTAACTTTGATTAAATTAATATACGTTTATCTTGAATTTACCATTACTTAATATCGTTTCAATTTTTATCTTTTTTTTTTCTTATGAAAAAGCATCCTTTTATTAAAAGCAACCGGGCAATCCTCCTAGAGAAATTTAAACATTGGTTTTGCATATTGTGAGGGGTTATCCATTTCGTTAGACTAAACCTCGATCTGTTATATTCCTCCGAGTCTTAATTATAGGAATATTTTGAGGTTGATTTTGGTCACAATTATAAAGGTAAGTTTTAACTTTTGTCATTTTTTTCTAAAATACCATTATTGATACTTTCTTAATAATAATTAAAGACAATAATAATTTAATAATACATTTATATATTATAGAAAGTAAATAATGTTTAACTCATTAATGTCATATACCTCAATTATACTGTTTTTTTATAAAATAATTTTGAGCAATTTTTTTTCCATATTTTTCTCATATCACCCCTACTAATACTTCCTCCACAATAATTAATTTAACAACATGCTTATATTCTATTAAATGAGAGATTATACTTTATTTTTTATTTTTAAATAAAATAATTTTAATATTCCTTTAAAAATATTTTTTTACAACTATCCGTCCAAAATAATTAAAATAACCATACATATTTATCGTATCATGAAATATTCAAGTAAAACAAATCACTTGAAACGCGTCTCTCGCTTTTAATAAATTAAAGTTACGTTGTCAAATTATTAGACCTACATATTTTTAGAGAAATCGCGGAGGACAGAACCAAGTGCGGGGCAACTGATTGAACTAATTTTGTCTTGATGTAATTTTTAATTTTAAGTAGGGGTATTTTTGAAAAATAATTATAATTAACTAATTTAACTTCTCTCCTTAATCTTTTATATTAAATTTTTAATTTTATTATTTTTGGCAAGCGACATGAGTAAATAAAAAGACAGGCTACTAAGCCCATCTAAATGTCCATGTAGAGTTGGGCTAGCCCAACCCTTTTAACCTTATAAAGTAGATTTCGACTAACTTCACCCCTTCTCGTTAGGACTCAAAAACAAAAGCCTTGCTCTCTGTTTTCTTTTGCCTTAACCAAAACAAAAGCCTTTCTCAAATATGACCCTTGGCATGTACTTTACAAACATAGGGTTAAAGTGAAAATTTACATATGAAGTATTTCACTAGGGGCACTAAATGTCATAAACTTTTCTTAAGTGCAAAAATATTCATAAAGTTTTTAAAATTGTGTAAAAATACCATAATTGTTAAGTCAACTATTATTAAATGTTTAACAAACATATAGCCCAAAAAATTGATGTAAAAACACACATTAAGTTTTTAAAATGATCTAAAAATACATTCAAAATTTTTGGCGGCCATGACATTTTTGCATCATTTTGAAAACTTCATATACATTTTTGCTTCATTTTCCTAACCTACATATTTACTAAATGATCAATATTAATTGACTTAATGCCCGTGACTTTTTCACATTATTTTGAAAACTTCATATGTATTTTAACACCAAAAGCAAGTTTATGGTGTCTAGTGCTCGTGGCGGAATGCTTCATGAGTAGAGTTGTACTTTGACCCTTGAAACAAAAAGATTTGAAAGAATTATAAATAGGTAAAGATAAAAAATACAATTACTCATAAGTCCTCTCCATATGTGAATTTGAGCGGATGACTTGTTAATAAGACCTATGAGATATACCAGTTCAAATATTGCAGTTAAATTTTTTTCATGAGATATACCATCCCAAAAAACAAGAACGCTTTGAGGCAAGATGATAAAAAAATCAGTCATGGAACTTTTTTTCCTTCTTAGGGTTAATATAATATTTAGTCCCTTAAATTTACCCTCATTTTGATTTCTTAAGTTTCAAATCATAGGCTTTAATCTCTCAATTTTTATTTCTTTTAAAACATTAGTCCCTATAACTCTATAAAAACTTGAACACTTTTAGTTTTAGAAGGACAAAAACCAATGGTTTTAAACATAAAAAACCAAAATCAAAATGAGGGTAAATTTGAGAGACCAAAGATGATATTAACCATTTTTTTGATGAGACAGTCGTAGTACTTTCATGAATCTTTTTGGGTTAAGGAGTAAAAATGCCCATGAACTTTTCTCCAATGAGCACCTGACACCATAAACTTTACATGATGTGCAAAAGTGCCCATAAACTTCTTAAAGAGGGCAAAAATGTCACTTCCATTAAATAAGTTTAACTGTAGTTTTGTGGACCCCATATTTTATTATTTAAATAATTATTTTGATAGAAAAACTCCTCAACACTCTTTCTCTGGGAGATACTCTCTTTCTTATCTCTCATCATCCCCATCTTCCTCTTCTGTCCTCCCAAAAAAACCGCATCTCTAATTTTCAACTCTCTCTCTCCCCTCTTCAAAAGTCCATGTATCCATCGCTTACGATGGGGTTGGTCGAGGCTTTCGCTTAATTTGTCGTATAATTGGAGTCTTATGAGGTAACTGAAAGCAGTATCCACGTCAAATTTCCACGATACGTTGAACTTTGTCACATAATTTCTATGGCGGATGTTTTATGGGGCTATTAGAGGAGACATGGTGGGTTGGTTTCTAGGAAATTTAATGCCGTTTGGAGCCACGGACGGACCCAGAAAAATATTGAAGGCATAATTGACTTTTTTTAAAAAGAAATTAAAAACAAAAGAATATAAACAAGTTAATTAAATTATTTTAGAGTATTTTTTTTTTTTCTTCAAAAATGTAGTTAATTTGAACTAATAAATAAACAAGTTCAAGTGCATATATTTTAATAACAAAAGATATTACAATAAAAATAAAATGATTAAATAAGCTTATTTTTCGCAATTCCATCATAATCTCTTATTATCAATGATATCAAATACACATTTTTCAATATAAGACTAAACAATCATTCAACCATTCATCAAATTTCCAAGATACGTTGAACTTGGGTTGGTTCAATTTAACCCGCCATTTCAAACACGGATTATTATTATTTTTATTTTTAAAAAAACATCCCAAATTTTGGTGGGTTCGTTCAACTGGAAATTTAATCCGCCTCGTTTGGGGCTACCAAGACGTTTTTTGCCAAGTTCTTGAGTTGAGAATGATAGAGGGAGAAGTGGAGGACGGAAGAGGAAGAGAGAGAGAGAGATTGGAGGAGCTTTTTTTTAAAAAAAAATTAAAATAATCATTTAAGTAATAAAATGTGAGGCCCACAAAATGACAGTTAAACTCATTCAACGGAAGTGACATTTTTATTTCATTTTGAGAAATTCATAGGTAGTGTCCGTGTAAAGTTTATGGTGTCAAGTGTTGATTAGAAAAAAGTCATGTTTATTTTTACCCCTAAACTTAATCTTTTATGTTGAAGCTTTTTTTAAAGTTAAAGTACAAAAATATCTATAAATTTTCCCAAAAATATACCTAACATCATAAACTTTTTTCGGTGTAAAAGCATCAATTTTCACTTTTGCACCCAAAAAAGTTTATAGTGCTAGATACTACTTTAGAAAAATTTAATGGGTGCTTTTACACCTTAACTTTTATATATATATATAAAATAGCAAATATATAATAAAATTGTCAAATACTACCTAACACAATCTATTAATGACAAGGATCTGATAAGGATTCTTAACTTTTGTCCCATAAAAAATTCTTAATTTTTGAGGACTTTCATGCATTGGAATAATTAGTCACTTAGTTGGATTTGACATCATGAAAACATTGATTTTCTATTTTTTATTCAAACCAATAAGATTTCATGAGTCATACATTATTTTTCTCGTTCAAATTAAAATATAATCGCCATTATTCGTTGCTGACTATCATTTGATACGAGCGATTTATAGTATGTTTTTAAGTTAACTATGATATGATGACTAATTGAATACAAAAATATATTTGATCTAATTTAATATGTTTATCTGCAGGCAAAATAATTAATAGGATTATCATAAGAATTATATAATTATTAATTATACAAATTTAAAATCAAATAAATTATTTTAATTATAAGTTGTAATCATTTGAATAATTTAAAATTTCAACCAGTTAATTATAAAAATATTAAATGAAATATAGGATAAGAAATAATTAGGATTATTTTGTTAAGATTATTTGAATAATGATTTTTATATTATTCTATCATCCACCATTTTCTGCGCTTAGTATCTGTGTGTATGTATTTGTTTGTATAGTGTGAGGGGGGTATCGGGGGAAAGACAAAGTCAAACAAGAGAAAACTGAAAAACTCTTCTGCAATAATATATTTGGCCTTGATACGTAGTGGAAGTTATATATAGACCAATCTGTCTTAAATATTAGAGTTAGTTTATTAGTTTATTTTGGTCTTACACATAAAACCACATATTCTGTCATAAGAACACATATGTCAGCCAGATGGTATGATATTGATGTAGGATCAATAATCTACTCCTGCGTATCCATGGATGGGATACCTATGGAAATAAGAGATCACGAGACACACATGAAGGCTTTCGCCAAGGGAGTGAGTGTGTGTTACGTGGTAACGGAATTGTAAAAAGGCAAAGTTCAGAGAGTCCGTGTACCTTAGGGTTCACTATCTATTTATAGTGGGTACCTTGGGGTTTCGATCCTCCTGAAGGAATGTTCCCATGATTCGCATGACTGTCGCCCCACTACCTGCACTATCATGGTTATGGATGAACGTGGGATAATGGACCTCTTAGCCGATTTAGAATGATTCATTGTGAAGTCCTCTTCTTGGACCCAACCCCGCGACCCATTACTTGGGTCCATAATGATTCTTTTCTAGCCTGCGTCTCCCGAGCCGCTGAGATTAATTGACTGCTTAACCCGGACATGGTGTATTAGAGTTTTCTTCCGTTTAGAAGCTTTTCAAGATCCCTTAAATCCGAATTTACTTTTGTAGCAATTTCTCCCAGGATAATCGCCCGGTCTATATTCCTGCATTTAATAATGTGTAAGCAAATCACAATAAAATGAAAAACACTTACTATTTGCACAAATCGTTTAGCTTGCTCATTTCGAATGCTTGTCCGAATTTGCATTAAACGTTTCGGGTTTGCAATAATCCCGATTATTGATAATATGCTTTTCCATTAACAAATCGTTATCCACTCTGTTGCTCACTGTAGTTCGTGTCACCGAGTCGGGATGTGTTGATTTTCCAGATGTTCGTGACTGTTGGGATTGCTTGCGTGTCGACCCAAGATTCCGGGTTCATATACTCTAACCCCGAGATTCCGGATTAATATCTTCTAACACCGAGATTCCGGGTTAATATCTCTAACCCCGTGATTCCGAGTTAATATCTTCTAACACTGAGATTCTAGGTTATGTCTTCTAACACCGAGATTCCGGGTTTTTGATTTCTAAAAACGGGTTTGTTTTCCCAAAATTCAGTCGTTTAAATAGACTTGCGGCATTGCCGTCTTTACTGGCGGATCCCGTATTTTAACTAGTATCAGTTAATCGGGTCCGCCTTTAAAAAATTACACGGATCCCGGATTATAAACTAGATTCGTTTAACTGGGCCCACCTTCAAAAATTCACACGGAGCCGGGATTTTAACCAGATTCGGTGTAACCGAGTCCGGCTTCAACAATATTTCCTGCAAAACTTGGAAAACATTTTGACCGCTCTTTCAGCTTTATCGTGTTCCAATGGACACAAGTTTTAACCTTTCAGTTTTATCAGGTTCCAAAGGACACATGTTTGAATTGGTTTCTCCACGCAACCCGGATTTTAACCAGATTCGGTGTAACCGGGTCTGCCTTAGTCCCTGTCGTGATGGTTCATTTCATATGAAACTCGGATTTTAACCGTAGTCGGTGTAATCGGGTTCCGCCTTCGAAACTCGTCTCGAGTTTTGTTTGATGACCGGGCCGAGTCGAAATTTGCTTTGCGTTGAATGTGGTCCGGGACCACCCATGGGCTATCAACCCTCCTGAGTGACTAACCAGAAATCAATGAATACGAGTCTGGGACCACCCATGGGCTGTCAACCCTCCTGAGTGACTAACCAGAAATCAATCGGGAGTAAGAGCTATCCGTCACATACCTAGGTTCAGTGTCGTAACTAAACTCTAAATATTCCGACTTGATTAAGGTCGTTGTGACGGTTTGCTTCATTACCCCAAGCTTTGATGCATCATGGCCACAAGGGCTTCTTGGTTTTACAAATGTCCCAAAGGGAGCACATTTTAACCATAATGTGGGCGTTACCGCATCCTGAAGGAATACGTTTAGCTTACTGTGCCCCAAGGAAACACGTCTGTTTCCAAGGAAACACGTTTTAACCGTTATTTCCATAGAGCCCGAATTTTAACTAGATTCGCTTAAATCGGGTTCGCCTTCATCCCTTTTGTAGGACGGACTCCACTCGAAACTCGATTTTAACGTAAATCCGCTTTAACCGGGTTCTGTTTAAAATTGACTTGCTTTGGCATTGTCGTCGCAACATGATTTATGAGAACGAGTTTATGTATTTCGGATCCACGCATGTATATAAACTTGA
This sequence comes from Acacia melanoxylon, assembly GCA_019022615.1. Taxonomy (NCBI): domain Eukaryota; kingdom Viridiplantae; phylum Streptophyta; class Magnoliopsida; order Fabales; family Fabaceae; genus Acacia; species Acacia melanoxylon. The sequence goes on along the minus strand of JAFJYJ010000041.1, from coordinate 4,523,282 downwards.
CATGATTCATGAAAACAGGTTTGTGTACCTCGGATCCACACATGTGTATAAACTTGACATGATTCATGAAAACAGGTTTGTGTACCTCGGATTCATGCATGTGTATGAATTTGACATGATTTTTGGAAACAGGCTTGTGTACCTCGGATTCCTACATGTTTATCTTCGACATGATTTTCGGAAACAGGCTTGTGCACCTCGGATTCCTACATGTTTATCTTCGACATGATTTTCGGAAACGGGTTTATGTACCTCGGATTCCTACATGCTTATAAACTTGGTGGTATTGTCGTCGCGTACGGAGCCCAGATTTTAACTAGATTCAGTTTAACCGGGGTTCACCTTCAAAACTTTCACGGATCCCGAATTTCAACTAGATTCGGTCTTTACCGAGTTCGTCTTTAAAACTTTACACGGATCCCTAATTTAAACTAGATTCAGTTTAAACCGGGTCCGCCTTCAAAACTTTAGATAATTCCAATTAAGGAACTTTACATAGGCTCTTTAAATAGTCACCTTTAAATAATTCCAATTAAGGAACTTTACATAGAATATGCAATGACAATTACATATAAAGAAAAATGAACCTGACCTCCAAAATGCTGTGAGATTGAAAGGTTTGCAGTTGCTTTGGATTGCTTTCATTCCTTAGACCAATCAAATTGTAGGCCAAAAGTACTCCATCGCATCAACTTTATTGATAACATCAGGATTAAATTCAGATGAACTTATTTGAGGATTGTATTCAACCAAGACTTTCCCATCTTTTGCAATCACGGTCAATCACCTCTAGTCAGTTAACCGGGTCCGCTTGGCGATATAGTCATCTTCATGCTCTTCAACTTCAGTTTTATGTAGTTGGAAGAAGCTGTTGATTCTCCAAAGATAAATTCGAATTATTTGGAGATGAATTTATGCTCCACTTCATCTCCAAATACTTAACAAATCCATGTGCACTTAAATGGAGACCGTGTGCACTTCCCCTAGTTACAAGCGTAAACCATAGTCACTTTTGCTAACACCTCATGTAGCTTCTTCATAATCATCTGCACAAGAAAGAATTGAAGAATCTTGCACTTTTCAAACAGCATAGGACATATCATTTTTGCAATGTCTTCCAATTTTATTTGCTCTAACTGATGTGTTAACACCATTAACAACAGAAAAGAACCAGGAACTCGCATCATTTTTGCCATCATCTCCATTATTTGAGATATTTGGAGGAATTTCAAGAGCAACAGACTTCATTGAAGACGCAGGTGACATGTAGCTCCAAATGAAGAACTAATTTCCACAAATAATCCAAGCAAGGGATATATGTCTGTCAATGCCACCGCATGTGCAAAAACCAAGATATATGAAGCAATTGCATTAATTCTCCAATTCTAAAGGTGCACCAGATGGAAGAGGACATTTTCTTAGAGAAGGTCAATTCAACAGAATCAAATACCATAGAAAATGTAATGAAAGGAACCTTCAGGGTTATGTTTCACGATGAGATAAATTAATTAAATGTTGGAAGTAAACCGAACAAAGAGGGCCCAACTAAAATATATTCTGATGTAATTCCTTCTATCTCATGCAATCATCTAATTTGGCCATAATTGAGAGCCAAAAATATTAGGCAAATAAAAAGCTAGAAGTCTATCACCTTTATCCTTGGAAAACGTGAAACGTAGTCACAAGAATTACCACCAGTAGAAATGATTGATGTTGCCAAATGTGAACCTCCACTAGCATCCATGAATGGTACTTCGAAAGATGTACACAAGTTAGCTTCAAGTTGCCCAAAAACTCCTTCACACGTATCCTTCCCCTAGAAGTCTCGAAGATTCATTTCAATAATCTCATCATATTTGCATCTCAAATCAGTTAATTATGATAGAAGGTAATCTTTTTCCAATTATTCCAGCAAGAAGGAAACACTCAGGAAATCAACACAGTTGTGTGCTTCTTCTCTAATTGTAGAGACTTCTTCCTGCATACTACCAATTGAGTTGTAGCTATTCTTGATCTGATTCCCATAGAAATCATTTTTCCATCCAGCACCCGAGCAGTCTGCTCATTAATGATTTTGTGTACGTATGAAGAAACCTCATTTTTAGTTGAAAATTCCTTCTCAAACAATTCCATGGCGTCGCCAATAAGCCCATCATACCTGTCATCAGCTTCCCACAACGAGTAGATCACCACCGAGGATCATACAAGGCTAGCCTCTAAGATCATTAGTCATGGAATTTAAAGCAACAAGGCCGATTGCAATAGCTTGAGATAAGGAAACAATATAATGGGATGAAAAAGGAAAGAAAAGACCATATGCGACGGGGCTGACGAAGATTATCCCATTGTTTGGTCGAGCCTCACTATAGCTACACACAAAGTATATCAGAGCTCATTATGCAATGAAAACCTTCGACGCATGTTAGACCTTTGCCTCTTGCCGCCTCATCACGTGTATAGGAATATTGAATATTGATTTTGAAGTCTTTGAGCCCGGGAGGGAAAACTCCCAAACAATCTGACCGTCAGGGAAGTTCCATGTTCTCAATCTCGGCATTGGACCCTGGGGTATCCCGGCCTAATTCAAATTTGGATCCAAAGGTTTTTTGCCAATACAAGAGTGCCCTGACAGGAACCAGTTGGCCTTGGTTTGAGGAATCTCGACATGCTCCGCATCTCATCATCTCAAGACCATTTGGAAATTTGCATCTCGGCTACACTTTTCTCTGAGATCCCTGTCTCGGCACCTCGAGCTTGTTTAAGTGTTGTGTTGCAAAGAACTCTAAGACTCAGACGACGAGATTCTTTGATACATGCAGCGACCCTTCTCCTTTGCGGGCACCCGATATCATTAGAATGCACCGATCCGGAATGCGTCCCAATATTATATACACACGCTATGCCATGCATGCGTATCTCGGCACACACCTTTCCTTTTTAACGAACCGCCTCTATAAGCACAGGTGAGAACTTAGGTCTCAAAAGAACCACTCCACTTTGAGTCCCTTGACCAAGAGCCACATCATCCTGTACGAAAACACAGCACCAAGAAACAGAGGTACGTTCGTCAGATGAGAACAAATTATTCCTGCTCCCTCGTAAGTCATACTCAGATCTGCTTCTCGGCCTATCCATCAGGAAAAGTCCAGAACCAATATTGCGTAACATGCCTGCTATACCTCAGGTGTTCCACCAATAATGCATCTCGGTGTTGGACCTGAGTTATTCCGGCATTGCATCCCGATTTGAATATTATTCAAGGAATCTCGGCACAAATCCTTCTCAGAAATCTGCATCTCAGGCGTCTCTGCAGATTACTATATCGACTTTCACCACCAGCGACGATCACCTATATCTCGGCCTCATCTATTATCTCAGCGTAATATTCTATTAGAAACAAAAAGGTAACTTAGCTTAGCCTCTTGTCGCTTTATTGAGTGTACAGATGCGTTGGCCTCCTCAAATTAGAACCTATTGCTTCAGCGTCTACTTCGAAGTCCTTGTAAGGATTGTAGAGACGCGTTGGGGTTTGTGGGTCGGATCTTCAACCACACGAGGAATTATCACCAGATCTGTTTCTGCCATAAGTCAGCTTCATAGGCTACGTTGGCTTTCGAATATTCATGAATTTGAATCATTCATCACTTTTGGTCACAGGAATCAAAAATTTATCGACTCCCCACAGACGGCGCCAATGTTCTGTCATAAGAACACAGATGCCTACCCTGGGAGATGGATATATTGATGTAGGATCAAGAATCTACTCCTGATCCATGGATGGGATACCTATGAGAATAAGAGATCACAGAAGACACACACGAAGGCTTTCGCCTAAGGAGTGGGGTGTGTGTTTCAAAGTAGACGAAATTGTAAAGAAAGAAAGTTCGTTGAGTCCGCAGTATCGCAGGGTCACTATCTATTTATAGTGGAGATTCGCTGGGGTTTCGATCCTCCCGAAGGAATGTTCCCATGATTCGCATGATGACTCACGCCCCACTACCCGCACTATCATGGTTATGGATGAACGTGGGATAATGGACCTCTTGGCGATTTAGAATGATTACATTGTGAAGTCCTCTTTCGACCCAACCCCTGTTCTGGCCCATTACTTGGGTCCATAACACCACAAGTAATCCACTTCACTTTCAAGATTTGTAAAGTTTTTCCTTATAGATTTTCATCAATGGGGTAATAATTAAATAAGTTATTCCAGGAAAATTAATATATTACATATTTATTATATAAACAACTAACCCAACTAAATTATTTAATATTCATTAAATCCTCTATTTAGAAGCATACGAGTATTATCTTTAACAATTTCACTTGATAATTTATTTACGTGCCCTAGTGGTTTTTTTTCCTCAAGTTTTTATTTCTCACACACACACGTGATCAAACCGAGCCGCGTCGGGACAGACTGGTGGCGGTGGCGCGGCGTTGTGTTGGACCAAGCCCACCTACATCCTCTTTTCCCCACAACAGTGGTATGCCCCAAGGGGCCCCTAGTGGTTTAACTTAATCATGCAAGTCACGTACTATATAGCTCGCTAAATAGCCTCCTGCGGCAGACACAATACACACACACACAGGGGCGGACGCAGGTACTGGACTTGGGGGGCAAGTGCCCCCCTTAAAGACGTGTTTTTTTTTTTTTTAAAAAAAAAAAAAAAAAAAAAAAAAATTAATTTTAAAATTTGGGTTAAATCTTAAATACCGGAGAATCCTTTCACATCGCAAAATCAAACTTTTTCTTCCCTTTCACAAAATCAAATAGCTAGCTTCTCTCGAATCAAACTTTCGCCATTTGTTTAGTACTTATATTGAAAAAAGATGTATTTGATAAAGATTGATAATAAAGCAATTATGATGGAATTCCAAAAAATAAGGCATAGAAGTATGAGATTATAATTATTTTTGTTGTAATATACTTCCGTTATTAAAATATATGTCAACTTATTTAGTGCCCAAATTTTATTTCTAACTCGTACTTAACCTTGTTTTTTCCTTTATATTCTTTTGTTTTTTAATATATTTAAAATTTTTCTTTAAAAAAAAAAAAAAAAATCGGGGCGCGCCCCGAACCCCGCAAATTGTGCCCCCCTTATATAACTTTTTCGATCCGCCCCCGCACACACATACATACAAGCAAACATATATAATTGCTATTATATATATATAGTCAAGCTTAGAATTAGATGCTTATTATGTGCTTATACCCAGGGGCGGACCCAGAAAAATATTGAGGGGGGCACCTAAGTGGCGACAAAGGGGCGAGCCAAGATTTCATATTTGTGGGTGCACAATGCCCCCGATTTTTTTTTAAGGTTGTTTTAAATGTATTAAAAAAAAGAATATAGACAAGAACAGAAAAGAAAACTTCAATTGAACATAACAAAATAATAATCAAGAGTCAATTAAGCAATATCAAATGCAAGAATGAACTATACTCTAGAAGATACAAGCATATTGTAATACCCGGATAATTATTTATCCGGAGTCTTGTTAGAATAAGTAAAATTGTTATTTTCTAATGGATGAATATGGAGTATCAAAAAATATAGTTTTTAAGTATCTTATTTTCTAAGGAAATTACTGTGAAAATTTGAAAGGAAAATAAGCTAAAAATCCATGGCAAATGAATTTTATAAGGCAGAAAATGACCTAAAAATATTATGGTCAATATCATATGATAGCGATATCGATAAAAACTTGGAAAGTATGTTATCTTGAATTTTAGAAATTTTTGGGATTATTTCCCTAGAAAAATATTGAGCATAAATAAAATAATATAAAAAAGCACTTTATGCTCTTTGATTTTTAATATTTAATATAGGATATAAAATACCAATGTCACCAATAGTTATGAGATAATAATTTATCCTAAATCATAAAATTATCAACAATTAGTAAATGACTAATTATATAATTATTGACTAATTGTTTAGATTAAGGTATAAATAAATTAATTGGTAAAAATAATTAAAATAAGGGAAATTCGAAATTAATTAATTAATATATATATATATATATAATCGTAGAAATATCTCGATGACTAAGTAAGAATGGATAAAAATAAAATCAAACCTCAAGGTCTAAAAACAAAGTCGAAACAACCTGGACTTGTTATGAACAAGTGAAATTCTACCCTGGAGTGGACTATCTCCGGTTGATTTTGAAGCCAACAGAGCAAATAAGAGACCTAGGTATATCGGGGATAGGCAGATAGTAAAAAATGAACCCGTAGTAAACTTGAGTGTTGTGACAATCCAGGGATAAGTTTCCTTAGGTCGAACATAATACGAACCCGTGAATTATTATCCGGAAGTTGGCACTACCTAAGTTATTTCCGTGACCACCGCGCCGGCCGGAATGTTCAGCCGATGAATGTAATACCCTCAATGGGATTAGAAATTTAGTTAACCCAAGTGTTTTGAATGTGGTAGAATAGAACTTCAAAACCCTGCTGTCGGATTTTTGAGATTCGTCAAGATTACGCGATTCGGACACCGATTAGGGAACTTTATCGGTAAGTCAGCAAAGATGACATCATCCTCTTCTAGAAGGATGACATAAGCAGGACATGTGGAACGTCAAGATGGTGCCACATGGCGAAGTGCGATCCGACGGTTCAAAACCGATCTGAAAACAATGGAAGAAATTCCCACCTTGTCCCTCCTTTCTCCTATAAATAACAAGCTTCTCCCTTCTCATTTCCCACACCAAAAATTCATGCCTTAGAGAGAGGTTAGAGAGAAGGAAGAGCCCGGGAAATTCTAGCCGAGTTCTCAAGTTTTTCGGTCCCTGGTCTTTAGTTTCTAGTTCTTTCTTAGATATAGTAGAAGTCTAGATTTATCTTTAAATTTTCAAGATAGTCTAGATATCATATATAAGGGTAAATAAGGTATTATTTTCGAAAATATGATGGGGGAAAAGATCTGTAAAAATTTCGGAGAGATCGGGTCAAAATAGCGAAGCTCTGGCGAAATTCCGCCGAGTAATCAAACTAGGGGCAAAATGGTAATTTGTACCTAAAATACCCGTTATAATGCTAAATACTGATAAATACGATATAAATCCTTATAGGATATCCGCCGTCATACCGCTGTTCTTACCGCTGTCGGGCCGCTGTCAAATTGCCGTTTTTCGTAAAACGTACCGAAAGGACCCTCAACGAAGGTACGTTCGCGACGTACTGTAACACTGACTCTTATGATTGTGTTATGCTTGTATATGCTTGCTGTGTTCCTGTACAGAGACTCTGTCTCACTATTTTAATGAAATCATGATATACACGGGTTATGGTCTTGATAACACCATTGAAAGTTTTCCTAGCGCTGAGGACACGACTGTACATCGTGGCACGGGTAGAATGTGCAGACTGGGATAAAAAACAGGCTGCAGGGGGGCTGTGTATTGTTATTGCCTTATATACATCATTATGTATTTCCTACATTTGTTATGGGCTTTTGTAGTGATTTTTCTGAAAATGTCATGAATACCTGTCATAAATATATTGCTTGCATAAGCATGAGGTTAACCGTTACCTGAGGTCCGATGGGCATTGGACCTCAGTCTGCATGAATAGACAGGAAAGGGTCATAAACCAGAGGAGACACTAGAGGATGGAGCCGTAGATAGACGCCGAGACGAGCCGTGAGAAGGCACCCCACAAAATAAAATGCGGAAGAAAGTCAACCGAACCCGCCATATAGCATGAATCTAATAAGGTTACTTCATATCATTTGGTGCTTAAAACAAAAGGGTCGTCTTGTGGATCGCCCAATCAGCCACCCTAGCACGGTGAGGCTCCCACTAGACCTACCCGCCCGGCCAAATGGAATGATTTAGCCGAGTTAGGTTCCATGCCCCAAGTCTCGCCTAAGGCTTGGATGAAGAGGGTATAGTTACATTGTAATTATAAAGTTTTGTATTATCGTATCACATGAATTGTTTCCTTCGAAATCTTATAATATATATCGATATCGTCGCATCATCATATGTCTCGAGTATTTCATTTCGATTACTCGAGTGTTATTCTCGTTGTTCAAATTTTTAGTACATGCTCTCCGTTTCCGCAAAACGCTAAGTTGTAGCACCTCAAAATCTGATAACTTTTTATAAAACCACGTGTCACCTGCACGATTTTTGATACAAAATTTGGGGTGTTACACATATCTCACCGAAGGAAAATTAGGAAACATTTATGTGTATGTGAGGTCGCTAGTTTGCCAAACCAGCTTTTCGTTCAAAAACCAATTTCCTAGAAGTAACACTTTTACCATTTACAAAACCCAATTTTAGGTTAATATTCCATTTTTCAAAAGTCACTTTTGAGTTACTCAAATAAGCATTACCAAAATCGAGTTTTGCAAAAGTCGTCGACCTTCAAAACTAGTAGCCACACATATACCATGATGTTTTACTAATTTATTTTTATTAGGTTTTCTTTAATTCTTTCCTATTTTATTAAAAATCTTAAGCATGTATATTTATGATTTGTGTGAATCTATGTCCACATTCAAGAGAACCGATTTTTTTCCCAATTAATGGTGTCTTTTATGGGTGCACTTGCACCCAAAAAAGACACGTGGCCCGCCACGCGGGTGGCGAGGGATTCGAGGTTTGGGAGCGTAGCCGCCGATTTTTTTTTTTAAGGAAAGTTTTAAATGCATTAAAAAATAAAAGAATATAAACAAAAAAAAAATATTCATAAAATCAAGTGAATACTAATGATATAATAAGAGAGATGCTTATTTTACAAACCTGTCATTTAAAAAAGCAAGGCTAAGTGCGGTTAGAAATGTAACTACATAAATTACAATAAAGAGTGGGCACTCAATAAGTTCAAGTACATATATTTTAATAACAAAAGTATATTACAATAAAAATAATTACAATGTCATCATTCTAAACCTTATTTTTTAGAATTCCATCATAATTGTTTTATTATCAATGCTATCAAATACATCTTTTTCAATATAAGACATTAAACAATGATTCAACCTTTCATCCTCCATCCGATTACGAAGTGCAGTCTTGATGTATTAAGGGTGACACTTAATATAAAGGTGGGCAATCATTCAAATATGTATTAAATTTTTTTTTTAAGTTTATATATATATATATAATCCTCCAAATTCAAGGGGGGGCACTTGCCCCCCTTGTCTAACACTTAGGTTCTCCCATGCTTATACCTCTAATTAGAGGTATGAGCATTTTTTTAATTTTTTATATATTGTATTTATTTAGATTTAAATTATATACGCTTTTTGAATTTTTTTGCACTAAAGATTTCAAATTAATTAATTTTCATAATACCGGTGTTACGTATAAATGCGAACTGAAAATTAATTAATTTGAAATACTTTTGGGTGCAAAAAAAATCTTAGAAAGCGCTTTATAATTTAAATATAAAAAAATACAATATATAAAAAAATTAAAAAAATGCTCATACCTCTAATTAGAGGTATAAGCACATAATAAGCACCTAATTCTAATTCTAAGCACCAAATGTGGACTCATATATAAATATATATATATATATATATATATATATATATATATATATATATATATATGGAATACACTTCCGTACGTGTAGGAGAAGTGTATCCTCACGCCATGATACAAAAAAGATGTGGGTTCCACCATTTTCACGCTTGAGTTTTTTTATATATATAAAAAAGATGTGGCCCCATCATTTCATATGTGTGTAAGAATCTTCTTCTTTTCATACAACATGGTAGAAGTGTAAATCTATATATATATATATAAGGTAAAATGTGCGTGTTCAGGGATTTTCGTTGTTTATTATGATTAGGATTGAGATCCCAATAATTTCAATTGTTTTGGATTTTTGCGAAGATTTTGTTGTGTTTAGTGGAATCCCCTTTTGTCAATTAATTCAAAGTTTTCTATTTGAATTATTGTCTCGTGGCATAGTAAAATGTCAACAACATTATCTTTGAAAAGTCATGACAAATTATTTGTCTTACTAATTTATTCTTCTCATAATGTGTGCAAATCATGTGCTTTTCCATAGGTATTATTCCAATAAAATAAAACCTCCAATTCCGTGGAGATAAGGTGTGAAGAATGAGGGGAAAAACCTTTTTCTTGGATTTTTAATTTGTTGAGTGGAAAAATATGCTTTCTCAAAAGATGATAGAGAGATGGGTAGAGTAGTAGTTTTTATTTTTATTTGATTAAGTATATAATCATTTTTAAAGCTTAGTAAGTAAATAGTTTTCGTCTCCTAATAAGTGAACTTCAATTCTCGTGATTTGAACTTATATTTTTCTCTTTAATACTATTCCTATTCCAAATATAAGATATAGTTTGTAGTGTAATTTTTACTACAAACAATGTCATATATTTAAGATCAGAGGGAGTACTATTTACTACCTCAAACTCACAACTTACTGGTAAGCAGTGGCGGATTTAGGGGGCTAGGGGTGGCCCTCGCCCCCCTAAAATTACAGCATTTGATCAAAAATTTCAAGAAATTATGTTTTAGCCTTATAAACATTTCAATATTTTTAGTGTAGTCCCTATTAAAAAGTCTCATGGAAGGACCTCCATAAAAATATTGAAACATTTATGAGGCTAAAACATAATATCTTACAATTTTGTGTCAAATTCTATAATTTTCGCCCCCTAATATCAAATCCTTGCTCCGCGCCTAATAAGTTGTATCTTCCGTACTTCACTTAGTTTGATTATACCTTTTTTTTTTTTTTTGGGTTTATTAGTGAAAAGAAATGATACGTAACATATGACTGGTAGAATTAAGGCCATAGTTGTGATTGAATGCTTTTCGGTGGATGCAGGGAAGTGCCCTAATGGCTAGGGTCCTAAGGAATGTCAGTTTGGGAACACATTACTGCTTAGCTCCCTCATAAGACGCAAGTCCTAATATAACATCCTTTAAAAACATAAATATATTATGAAATTATGAAATTTAATATAATTATTATATATATTCATTATTAACGAATTGTTATACACACACATTCTCTATTGATGAGAACAAGCATTCTTGGTCTTTTTTATGAGAAACTCGTAAGTTTTTTTAGAAGTATTTAATTTATTTTTTTATGTTTGTCTATATTTAATAAGAGTATTAGGAGAGAGTAAATATTAATATTATAGTTGAATTTAGTATAGTTAGTAAAGGTAATATTAATAATCACTTGGATTTAAAGACAACTTTAATACTTTTAATCGTTTTTATTAGTTTCTGAAAACTAGTAATAATAGATGAAATATGTAGTTGGGCGGGTGGTGGTGGCTCGTGTTTTGGAGTAAATGATTGAGAGAGCATAGGGTCCAAAAATACAGAGACAAGTAACATCAAAGTGGGTGGTTCCATGTTGTAGCTAATCATTTCACTCTCTCTCTCTCTTAATTATACTCTCTGTCTATAATATATACTCCCTCGATCCTAATTATAAGATATAGTTGATATTTTTGGAGAAATTAAAGAAGCTAATTAAATTACTTTAGAGTATTTTTATTTTTATTTTTTTCTTCAAAGAATTAGTTTGACTAATAAACTAATATATAATCTAAAGATACATAATAACATATAAAATGATTAAGAATTTATTTAACTTCCTTAATCTCTCCAAATAAAGTCAACTATGTTTTATAATTATGACCGGAGGTAGTAACACTTTTAGAAGAAAAATATGATTTAGAATATAAGTCACGTTTAGTTTAATTAATACTCCTTTTGGTCCTAATTATATGACCAAATTTGTAGTATAAATTATACTATAAACTTGGTCCTACAATTAGGACCGGAAATAGTACCCTTTTTTTCTTCTTGTTGTGCCCCATTGATTAATCCTCGCTTTTCAATTTTACCTACTCATTATATCGTTTTACTCTCTCTAAAATAACATTCGTAATGTAATTAAACATATTTTTTAAGAAGGGTAAAAGTGATTTTTTTTAGAGTATATTAAATGACATAATTTACCATTTAATTTCTTGTTTCATATGATCGATATAGTTGAAGTGTTTTATTTTGTGGAGCAATGGTAGTATTATATATCAACCCCAGCAACAATCACTACTATACCAAACCTATAAAGTAATTATAAGACTGAGTTGACTTTTTTTGGAGAAATTAAGGAAGCTAAATAAGTTACCTAATCACATCATATGTTGTGTATCCTTATATTATATATTAGTTTATTAGTCAAACTAATTAGTTTGAAGGAAAAAAAAAAAAAATAATCTGTAGTAATTTAATTAAATTTCTTCTTTAATTTCTCCATAAAAAGTTTCAATTTGCTTCTTATAATTAAGGCTTTTAGTGACACAATATGCACATGTCAGCTATCTACCTCCACTTCTGTATTGCCATGTCTTGTGGTCGGTTTCATTTCTCATTTAATTTACACCTCTCTTAATATCTCATATTCATTATTTGTCCCAACCTGCGTGCAGGTTCCTTCTTTTGTCTCTCTCAATGTCATCCTCTTTTTCTATTTTCTTCATCCCTTATTTTTTTTTAAATTTCTAATTCTTACATGTGTTAGCTATTTTATTTTATTAAATTATTTTATATTTTGAATACTAGCATTATATGTAGATATTTAGTTATCTTGATTAATTTAAAAATATTCTAAGTTTGTGGCCGACTAGTCACTATTGACAGAATCTGGGTTTAGGGTTCCCTAGTCTGTTTTAATTTAGTTAAATAAATAATATCCTTCATGGGAGGTTATTTACATGACAGTATGCTGAGTTAGAGTGGCGCATTTCATCTATTATGTAAATTATGGGTATACTTTAACGATAAACCCATTAAAATTAAATAAATATTTTATATTTATTCTAATTATTTATATAAACACATTTCACTATATGTCTTATAGCATATATGAATGATGAATATGATGGTCTTCATATTATACAGCGCATAAGGAGGCATGGAAGGTTCTATCCGCATGGCTTACCAATCACTTTTATGTGATATCAGACACGTTAACTATCAATTATCAGATTGATTACATCAAATTACTAAATAAATATCACTTCAATATGGTGATAAATAATCCACAAGATCAATATATATACAGCAACACACACAAACACAAAAATAAGTTTTAAAAAATGCTCTGATAAAGCACATTATTTGTTTTATAATTAAAAATCTTGACAAAAATCTGAATTCTTTATTTATTTATTGATGCTGTTGAGTGGAAGAATGTGATCTCTGTTATTACAGTATTTGAATGATGAAAATTAGACCCTAGTTTTAAATTTTATATCTATATTGGTCCTTATTATATGCGGTGTTAGCTTTTTTTTGGCCAGTATGCGGTGTTAGCTTTTGCACGCATTTAAAGTTTTCTTTTCATTTTCGTCTGAGTTGCACCATAATATTGTCATATTAATCTATGCTACGCATGCGCACACATTTTACGTACTGTAAAATTACTACATGAATCCTGTACTTTTGCCTATTACATAAATCGTGATATATGATGATTTTTAACCATAATATATACAGGCGCTATAAAAAGTTTAGCGTAATATATTATAGTTACGAACCATTATTTATTCCGAATCTATTATAACAGTTATAATATAACACATTATGTATTAGAATTTGTGAGGTCATGATCCGTTTATTGTTGTGATAATTAATGGTGTAACTAGGGGCTAGGGTCCCCCAAATTTAAAAGGAAAAAAAAAAAAAACGAAATGGGGGAGCTCACTAATTAAATGAATTAATGAGAAAAAGAGTTTACAAGAAGGGGATTTATTTGGGTGTATAGGTAAGTGATATAGTTTATCTTTCTAATATTTTATTTTTTAGTTGGATGAAATTTGTTTTATGAAAAATTCAGGAATTGGTTAGATTTTGAAATTTTGAGGTTTCTGGATCATCATTTTGCTTTTAATGGAGTTAATGAGGGTTGAATAAAAGTTGTATGATTTATATTTTTACTTGAGTGGTTGATTTAATGAGGCCTTGAAATAAAATACATGACGGTGCGCATAATTAACCATTATATTTAAATATTATATATCCTTACGCGACATCCGCTTTAACATACATGACATTTATTGATTTTAACCGTTATCTATTAAACGTTCTAAATACTCAAATCTATAATAGCATTTATATAGCGACGAAACACACAAATTAGCAGTTTGTCCCACAATGAATAGTTCCAACTCTCGAGTTCATAATTAAGTTTAGCTGGACTATACGGAAGCCAGAGATTTGCATATGTATGTAACTTGTAAATAATAATATGATTATATAAATTAATCGCCCAGCTTTGACCTTTGTGTAAATTGATGATAGTGTATGATATAATTAACATTTTTTAGAGTCTAAATAAATGACTTAATATAAGATATAATTAACCTTTTTTTATAGAAATTAATGAACTTAAATAAACCACTTAATCATAATATATATAATGTATCATTGGATTATATATTAGTTTTTAAGTCACACAAATTAGTTTGAAAGAAAAATGATAAATATAAATACTATAAAACAATTTATCTAGCTTCCTTAATTTTTATAAAAAAGTTAACTATATTTTATATTTAGGATCCGAGATAATAAAACATATCACGAAATTATCATTAAAAAAAATACTAGTATGATTGAAATTAACTTGTGCCATGTTTTCGCCAAAACATCTTCATATGATACAACTAAATCAACCCACTTCTATTCTAATTTTGTTGGTCAAAACTAAAATAAAACAGTGAATTAGCGATGGAACTAGATGATTCCATCACTAAATAAGGTGTCACTAATTAAATAACGACAAAATTATGTCACTAATTAATTGTTTTGTTTTTTTTTTACATCTTCGTTCAACAGTTTCAATATATAAGAGACGGTGGGCATAAAACTCAATTACATGGGGCATATTTCCCAGAGACTAGACTTGGGCAGCTCATCAGCAACTAAGTTAATTAGTTTCTCTGAAAATCCTTATCATTAAGTGCATTGTTCTTGATGAGTTTCCGATTCTTCTAGAAAGCATATTTTCAATTATTAAGATGTTGCATATCCAATCAGAAGTCATCTAACAATGTTATTGATACAAGATTCAAGTTTTTGATTATCATATTCAAATAAAGAATCACATTTTCCAGGTTATATGAAAGAGAAGGAATTGAAGAGCAATCCTACTGGTAAGTAAAACGTTTATTATACTTTAATTTTGCCGACATATTCAACGTTTGTGGTTTTATGCGGGTGATTCACTCGGATATTCATAGATCTCGAGATGAACCTGAAGTTGCAACGTTCCAAGGATCTTCAGTAAAATTCATCACAAAAATTTCAAAATTTAAAAAAGGCCATGATATATGTTAAGAAGAAGATTTTATAGAAAATTAATTTTTTTAATTTTATTTTGCACAATTTTAATATTGTAGTATATTTTAATATAAAAAAAGTAAGAATTACTATGGGGTTCTAAAAAAGGAATTTAATTACGAAAAAAATTCAAATGACAAGTTATCAGCATAAACATGTTGTCGACTTAGCTTGTTATTATTATTATTATTCATCCTTACAGATTCGTTCAAACCTTGATTGACTTCCTCCGAGTTCTTATCGTTTTTACATTTTTAGTTTATCAATCCGAATCTGATCCGTTAAGCGCACCTAACTATGGTGGGTTTTTGAGTTTAAAACTTTTACAAAACCTAACTGAAACGATTTTTTTTATTTGATCAAAAATATATTTAAATCATTAAAGTTTTTTATAGAAATTTCTTTGTTAAATCAAACTTTGAATATATTTTATTCACTCAAACTTATCATCATCGCATGCTTCTCTCAATTAGTATCAGATTTTTGAATGATTACATCTCTTTATTTAAACCTTATAGGAATTCCCCCTTTTCTTTTGCGTGCATACATAACTATGATAATTAATGTACTACTAATCAAAATAACATTAATACACACCGTTAATTAAGTTATGTACCATGAATATGAAACAATCCATTATAAAAACAAACAAATAAAAGAAAAGGGACTACAGCATTCCCAAAAAAAGAAAAAAAAAACATAACTGATAGGGAAAGGAGAAAACTCAAAATATGCGGTGGGAATGAAAACAAATATGCACATAGCTATTAAGGGAACGAGAACAGAAATTTGAACCTGGAAAACTTGACCCTCTAAGCTCTCTTGATGCAAATAAAAAAATATGCACATGGCTAGTGGTAAGTAGAGAAGAAAGGAGTGGAAGATATAAAATGGAGGAGGCAGATGGATCAATTTCTAGCTAGGTAGCCAAACGAGTGAGTATGGCAGATTTGAGATTTTCTTCGTTTCTGAGATCTTCTGGGATCTTCACCACCACGTCTTGAAGCATGAACTCATTCACGCACGACATGCTCGCATGGTGAACCCCTAGCTCCATATCTCTCAGCACCGCCATTAGCCTCGCTCCCGGGTGGTTCGCGTTCTCCGATTGGACCCTCACCATTGCCTGCGGTCCCATCATCCTCACCTCCACCTCCACCTCCACCCCCGTCGCGCTTCCCCCTCCTGACGACGTCGTCACCGCCGTCGTTTGCTCCACCGTCGAAGTCGTCGCGCTCTGGTTGTCCGCCGTGCTGGTGTCCGCCATTTCCGTTTTCACTTTCTTATTGCTGTTATTGTTGTTGGTCGTTTCTTTCTGAATCTGCGATTCTAGATCCTCGATCTTGGATCTCAGCTCGTTGATGTAATCCACAGCGTCTGATAACAGAGAAGCCTTGTCCATTCTCGATACATTCGGAACCACCGCGCGTAGCGCGTAGAATCGGTGGTTCAACTTCTCCCGTCGCTGCCGCTCTGCCTCCACGTGGTTCATCGGCGTTTCCCGGCCCAGACCGGGTTTTCTCCCTCTCTTCTTCGGGGTTCTTTTCTCTATAGAAGGATTACAGTCTGAATCGGAATGCTCCGAATCCACAAACCCGAACTTGAATCCGAAATTTGCCTTATTCCTCTGTCCCGCCTTCCTCTTGTTGTAATTATTCCTCGCGCTGTTATTGCCGTCGGGCTCGTGGGAATTGTCGTCTTCTTCTTGCACGCCGGCGATAATGCCAATATCGGCGAAGGAAATGTTCTGATCATCGAAGAACTGAATTAGGTTGTTGTTGGCTGTTTGCTTGGCGATGAGGTCAGACCCGAACAGAGCTTTGACCTGCTGCGCTATAGCCCAGTTCTCCGGGATAAGATCGGTGGAGCCCATCTCGATGACTCCATGATTGGTGGGTATGAAGATGAGAGTCTCAATTCCGTGTAAGTAAGCCTCCTTGACTCTCTCACAGTTGCAAAGTTGAAGGTCGTGGTCACTGTTGAGCCAGAGCAGAGAACCAGAGGTTAAGGCTTTGCAGGGGAGAGAAGCAGAGGAGGAAACAGAGAAGGTGCGAGTCAGGGACATGACGTAGAACCACTCTGTATCGTGGAGGTCGCTGCAAATATTGGAGCTATTGTGGGAATTATCGTTGATGAGAGAGTGAGTGCTGTTCATGAAGCTGGTTCTGTCTGAGTAATGGGGAGTGACGGTGGTGGTGGAACTGGAGAGACGAGGGGAGGTGTCCTTGGTGCCATTGAAATGGCCTTCGCCCCAAGAGAGGAGGAGATTTCCATGAACGTCGTCGTTGGAAATCTGCCAGAAAATGGCGTAGACCCACCAATCAGGCTGACTGTTGAGGAGGATTTGGAGCTTTTGCTGAAGGGAGGGTTGGGATTCTTGGGGGAGAGAGAGAAGAGAGGAAGAGGAAGAAGGAGGGATGATCAAATCATCCATGGGTAGTGAGTATAGAGTGAAGATCCTTGTGGAGTGAATTAACAGAGTGTGTAGGCTAAACAAGAGCGAGCGAGTTTGCTGGGTTGGGAGAGAATGGGGGATCGAGGGGATTATATGGTGAGAACTAGTGGGGCCCGGTGTGGGGCCTTAATTTGGTGTCGGATACATTTGTTTGTGCAATGGAGGCAGATTGAATCTCCTCGAGTAATTTTCATTTTTTCACTACAACTCAATCTCATTTATATTTATGTAAAACAAACTACTATTTCATACATTCCACATAATTGTGTGTGTTATAAAAAGTATAACTTATACTCTGTATTTAATATAAGACATATTTAAAGAGACAGTCTCGGTCTTAAATATAAGATTTATATTTTATATTTGTCATTTTCCCCCTAAATTTTCCTATTATTGCTCCTCCAACAACAATTAAGGATGAGATGAAACGATGAAATTAATGAAGATTTTTAAACTCCATTAACTTAACTACATGATGAATTTAATCAAATTAGGTAAAATACATTTATATTAATTTCCTGGAAAAACACTTCTCAATGTCATATATACGCTGGTTTACCCACCATTTTACGCGTATGTGTGTAGGAATGTTCGCCTTTTATTCTCAATTAAATAATTAAAATATAAAAATGACAACAATTTGATTTAAATATATTTTAAATCCAAATAATTAAATTTAATCCATTTCAAACTCCATTAACTTAACTACATGCATGAATTTAATCAAATTAGGTAATATTTTTTATATTAGGATGGAAGGAGTATAATTATACATCCTCATATTTGATGAAATCATGAATTTATACTAATTGGACTAATTGACTGGTCAAAATTAACTCAAATTAAGTCTTTTGATTCGTGATTTTCCTCTTAATATAAGTGTCCCATCTACGGCTCGGATTTGAGATTTGAAAGATCTAGCAAAGTCTTAAACCACCATACCATTACCAATTTTGTGTTGGTATGATTTTTATAGTTCTTGATCTTTACTTTCTTTTATCTTTAAATATACGTTTTAAATTAAATTTCTAGATATATATGATTCATATTCATTTTTTAAAAAACTTCTGATTGAATATATCAATTTCTCATTCAACCTAAAATTCTTATACCTGGATGCAATTTTTCCCATAATATTAAATCGAGTAAAATTCAAAAGCAAAAACTATTTTTAAATAACACAGTTGAATTAATATCTTATTTGGACCACACTTACTTACACTTTCACTTTAGTCATCTTCCTCTCGCTTCGAATCTATTTAACAAATCATGTCAAAGGTAAAAAAACAAGGTATTGGACAAATTTCTGATTTTAAATGCAAACAATTCTAAGATTTACATACTCCAAATGAACAGGAGCTAATCTCTGCCACAGGAATAGCGCGTGCCCAGAATTGACAGCAAGGTCCCCCTTTCTTTTTTGTTCTTAATTATTGCTTTGGATATCATACAGTGATCAGGTTCATTATCATTAAACAATTATGAAAAATTCAAATACCTTTTGGTTCAATTACTAATTTTTATAATATATGAATAGTTCATCTAATTGTTCATCAATACTGTCTACTGATATAAAAGCTAAGATTATTTTCCCCAATATCCAGTATGTTTTTAATAGACACACACACACTTGCCTGAATACGTTTTTAGTTATTTACAGCTTGAATTTTATATCTCAAATGTCTTTTTTTAAGCATCATTATATAATGCATAAACCAATATATAGTAATGTAACATACACGGGTGGAAAAAAGATTTTAAGACCGGACAAAAGAGACACTTTGTAAGACCGGACTAGTCTTGTCTTGTTCAAATGGTATTAAAAGTCCGTTACTTTCAAGATCGATTCGACCGGTCTAAAAGAAATTTTTTAGACCGGACATTTTAAAAGTTAAGTCTTAAAAGTCGTACTAAATAGACCGATATGTATTTTGTTCGGTCCTAAAAATCAACTTTTAAGACCGACATAAACATAGACCGGTCTTAACATATCGACATTTTTAAGACCGGATAAATAATCTCCGGTATAAAAATACCGACTTCTAAGACCGACGATTAACTAATCCGGTTCTAAATTTAATTAAATTTAAGACCGGGTAATTGGTAAAGCCGGTCTTAAAAGTTGAACTTTTTAAGACCTGGCTAGACGTTTAAGACCGGACTTGTAAATGCATCCGGTCTTAAAATTTGAACGTTTAAGACCGGCGATAATATTTCCCAGTCCAATTTTTCTAGAATTTTTCCCCTTCGTTCTTCCGATCATATATATTACACACATCCACCACACAATCCACAAAAAAATTAGATACTTTAAGCTACAAGCTATGAACAATCCATTATGAATAAATTGAATTGGGAAAAGAATACAAATATCACCTACCATGAGTTATGTGGCCTCTTAATTTAGTACAACACCGTAATGAATTATATTACAAATACAATAAAACGTTACAAATAAATACCGCACCATGCCTTCATCTGATCCCACCCAACAACGTAACATGATATCCCCTTTATAACATATATATCGGATCCTGCCACAAAATAAAACAAGAACAAAAGTTTCACAAATGCTGTCGTTTAATTAAGAACAAGACAACACCGTAATGATGAATATATACATGTAATAAGATAACTTACAAATACAATGATGAGTTTCAAATACCGCACCAAGCCTTCATCTGATCCCACCCAACAACGTACGTAACAATTATATCCCCTTTTATAACATATATATTGGATCCTGCCACAAAATAAAACAAGAACAAAACCTTCATTGTTTAAGAACATGGAAAGAATATAGTTAAAACCTTAAAGTTTTCAAAGAATTCTGCATATGAATATTACCATATGAATTGACTCTTTTATAAAGGGATATCCTCCCATATCCCTTCTTGATGATCATTTCTTATTCCGGTTCATTATCCGCTTCATCTTCTTCGTTCATGTCCCAGATACCCCTTGAAAAAGGAGTACTCTCGGAAGACCGTAATTCGAATGAATTTCATCATCAATATCAATGACCCTTTTTCCTTGGAGAGCTACTGACCACATTTTATTTTCCGATCGGTGATATATAACACTTGTTTTGCCTGGTCTGCCATAATAAAAGGTTCATCTCCAAAACATCTACCATTGATATCGACTAATGTAAGTCCTAGCCGATCGATCCAAACATCATTTTTGACATTAACCCACTTGCATTTGAAAATGGGAAATCTAATTTTAACATAGTCCACCTCCCAAATCTCTTCAATAACCCCATAATATGGCATGACTGCCAATAAAGGCCTCTTGTCTTTCGAACTGGAGAAGTGCATAGATTCAGCCTCTATAATAACACCACTGTTCTGGACGGTGCTCCTATCATCTAGGGACTTCGTGTAAAATGTATAACCATTGATCACATACGAATTCCAATTTATGACATCAACCTCGGACCACGGGCTAACCATTTGATTGTATCGTAAACACATTCCTCTCCCTCGACCTTTTGTTTGAACCAGTTTGCAAATGTTCTCATTATGCTCCATAATCAACTTTTGTTCAAATCATTCGATGATTTTCTTTCCTTACGCCTTCTTTATGTGCAACTATGTCTTTGGCTTGAACTTCATCAACATTATTCAAGATGTATAAGTGGACTTGTGACAATTCATCGGATCCACACTCTTTACCGAAGTACCTCGTCTACCCCTTCAAACATGCGACGTTTTGGAAGCCCAATATGTCTTACTTTGGCCAAATAATTTTGACAAAATTCCATGGCTTCTTCGAAACATATTTCGAACAATTGATGCTTCTGGCCGGTATGCGTTCTTCACGTACCCTTTTAGGAATTTCATAGATCTTTCAATTGGGTACATCCACCGTAAATGGATAGGGCCGCACAACTTTATCTCCCTTACTAGATGAACAATTAGATGAACCATGATGTCAAAAAATGTAGGAACAAAAAGCTTCTCAAGGTGGCACAAGATAAGATATCCTTCATTTTCCAATTCATCCAACTTTTCAATCTCAAAAACTTTACTACAAACCGCATTGAAGAAGAAACAAAGTCTAGTCAAGACGACCCGAAGATCATATTCGGCGATGCCTCGAATAGCTATCGGGAGTAGCCGTTGCATCAAGACATGACAATCATGAGACTTTTGGCCTACTAATTTCAAGTCCTTCATCGAAACAAGCCTCTTAAAGTTTGAAGAATACCCCGACGGAACTTTTGTGCCATGTAAACACTCACAAAAAACTTCGTTTCTCATCCTTAGAAAGAGTATGAGAAGCCGGGGGACAATAAGTTATCTTCCCAAATGGCCTTGGATGTAAGTTTTCACGTATTCCCATTGCTTGCAAATCCAATCTTGCCTTCACACCATCCTTTGAACTACCTTGTATGTTGAGAAGCGTGCCAACAATACTATCACATACGTTTTTCTCCACGTGCATAACATCAATACAGTGTCTCACATCAAGATTGCGCCAATATGGAAGATCGAAGAATACAGATCTCTTTTTCCATATATTTGTTTCTTTTCTACTCTTTGCAGTCTTACCGAAGATGACACTGATATTTTTTACCTTTTCATAAACTTGCTCCCCAGTCAATGCCACTGGAGCATCTTCATACTCCTGGCCACCAAAAAAGGCTTTCTTTAATCTACGATATGGGTGGTCCCGTCGAAGAAATCTCCTATGTCCAAGATAAACCGTCTTTCTTCCATGTTGAAGTTGATGGTAGCGTGTGCCTTCTTCACAAACCGGACATGCTTTGTGGCCTTTTACACTATACCTTGACAAGTTCCCATATCTTTGGGAAGTCGTTTATAGTACAAAATATCATGGCTCGCATTTTAAACATCTCCTTCTTGAAAGAGTAAAAACATCGACACCTTCTTCCCACAACTCCCTCAAGTCTTCGATCAAGGGTCGAGGTAAACATCAATGTCATTTCCGGGTTGTTTTGGTCCCGAAATCAACATAGACAGCATGATGTACTTTCGTTTCATGCATAACATTGGAGATAAGTTGTAAATAATAAGGAGCACAGGCCATGAACTATGTATGCTGCTAAGGCTTCCATATGGATTCATGACATCCATGCTAAGGGAAAGCCTAAGGTTCCTAGGTTCTTCGCCGAAGTTCGGAAATAAATGATCGATTTTCTTCCATTGAGAAGAATCGGCCGGATGTCGAAGCTTTCCATCGAAATCCTCTCATCTCGCATGCCACCTCAAATTCTTTGCATCATTTTCATTCGCAAACAACCGCTTGAACCTTGGTATGATTGGAAGTTACCACAACACTTTTGCAGGCCCCTTATTTGACTTGTACCTTGGGGTTTCACATATCGGACAATTCTGCTTCTCTTAAAACTCTTTTCTATACAACATGCAATCATTCGGGCATACATGAATCTTTTTGTAATCCATCCCTAGTGGACAAAGTATTTTCTTAGCATCATAGTATCGATGCGGCAACACATTATCATCCGGAAGCATGTCCTTAAAAGCCTCAAACATTTCAGAGAAACTCTTGTCGCTCCATCCATGACGTGCCTTCAAGCTTACCAATTTCAATACAAAGATTCAACAATTGGTATTTTTTACACCCGGGTATAGCGGGGTCTCGCATCACTGCACATATTACCATATTCATGTGATTGCTCAAAAGCCTCTTCTCCTACATCACGAATAATGTCCTCTATGTGATCATCCATATCCGTGTCATTATCATCAAAGGCCACTTCCTCATGTTGAGACCCACTTGGCATTTTTTTCGCCATGCCATGACCATACCGTATAAGTCTTACAAAATCCTTCACAAATTAAATGTGTGTGGATAACTTCGGACTTAATCGCCTCTCATTCAAACATTTTACACAAGGGCAATAAAACTTCCCACTATCATCATGGGCATTTTGTTTAGCAAATTCTATAAATTCCCTCACCCCATTCGATATTCAACACTCGTCCGTAAAGCATTATTTATCCAACTATGATCCATAGAAGAATTCCTATATATAGACGGAAATATTTAACATACATAATCCGAAAAAATTGAAACTTGCATATAAAATAAGACATACATAATCCAAATGCATATATATGCTCAAATGTCGGTTATGTCTTTTTTTCTTTACGGAGAAACTTGCCCATTAAATGCATAACGAAGAATCACTTTTGGTCATAAATGTATCACGTGAATCCAAGAAGCAAAATAAATGCATGACGAGGAAATTAAATGCATCGCATGAAGGTCTTGTGGACTCACCCGTAGCATATAAATTCAAATGGGTTTGCTTGAGTCTTTCTTCTTCTACCACGAACGTTGATGTTGCGCAGACAAGAGTAACCTAAAAACACTAGTTCGTCGTTTGGTAGGTCTAAAGTGCAAATATAATCTTCAATATACAATATTCATTAACAACGAGAAAACCCACAAGAACATTTCATCTATTTTGTTCAACCCATGAAAAACCCAACCATAACCAGGAAAATAATAAAGTTATATAACCAAAACACCTCGTACTTGGTCTATAGACGTTTAGCTAAGGAACCGAAAGTGATTGTCGAGAGAGCAACGCGAAGCGACGACGTAACAAGCAAAATGTGGAGACAAAACCCGAGTAATCACTCTCGGCGCGACAAGAGAAGTTACGAGAGGGAAATTTAATTTTCCCCGCGAAAGAGACAAGTTTTAGTATTTTGGATTTTATTAAGACCGGTTAATTATAAAGTGTCCGGTCCTAAATATATAATTTTATTAATAAGACCGGTTAGTTATAAAGTGTGCGGTCCTAAAGAATAATTTTATTAATACCTTTTTAAGACCGGCAATTAAGAATACTTCGGTCCTAATATTTACTATTGATTTAATTTTAAGACCGGAGTCTTATAAACATCCGGACCTAAAAGATAAATACTTATAGAGTCGTAAACCTCTTTGTTAATTAATGAACCAAACTAAAAAAAAAATGAGATTTGCCTTTGGCGAGCGCAAATAAAACCGAATTAATAAAATAAATAAAGGAAAACTGGAGAATATGAATATAAAAAAGGCACAATCTTAATTAGTTCTTACTGCTTCCATACATAACTGGAGAATATATGCACGTACACAAGAAAAAAAAGAAAGAAAAAAATAACTGATCATTATCAATGACAAGAATCTAACAAAACATCCTAAAGCTTATTATCATCCAATGCCTTGGCGATATCGGCGTTAAAAGCATTAACTTCCCGCCCGAGATCGCAAGTTCCCGTCTTATTCGCATCACCCGGTGCGCATCATTAGAAGAAAGAGGAGAGGGGGTCGGCGGTAGGCGCGTCTGGGGCCAACCGATTGGAGAGGGGGCAGAACCTCTCGCATGGTCCGAAGGCCGGAGGGGGTGCGGCAACTTCATCATCATCCGAAATAACAATGGGTCCGACGACCCGAGATTCTTCGGTCACAACGTAACACACTCTCGCGGAGGAGGCGCACCGTATAACGATCTAAGTCCTGCAAGAGCTTCAGTGTAAGAGTACCCCTACGAGGAGTTCTCTTGTATCTAACCATGGTTTGAGGCTTTGAGCGGTTGGGCAGAGAGCTCCAAATACACTCTTTTTATTAATAAGAACATGGAGGTTAGTGTGCGGAGTTAATGAGGACGAGAGAGATGGATATAGTCTTTTTATTATGTAACCGCATTTAAAAGTATATATTATTTATTTTTTCAAATAAATAACTTTTAAGACCGGATGTTTAGAAATATCCGATCCTAAATGTCTACTATTTATTTTTCCATACAATTCAATTACTTTTAATACCGTCCATTTATATTATATCCGGTCCTAAAAGTCAATTATTTTTTTATCAATTATTTATTTTTGTAAAGTAAGAATTTTTCCTTAAAAAATATTACTTTTAAGAACGGATCTTTTACAAAATCCGGTATTAAATGTTCAATCACTTCAAACTCGATAGCGTAGTCGATCCTTGCACCCCGTACACATGATCCGAGTCTCTTCGGCTTCAAGGTCGTAACCGACCAACTAAGCGTCTCCTCATATTCTCAAGAACAATGCGTCTCCTCGTAAAAAGTTCACAACGTTTCATATTCTTCGGATAGGTTCTCTATTTAAACCCGTTCTTACTTTAGTTTCTTCACATTCTTCTCCATCACTTCTACACGGCCTCCTCCACCGACTAAAACCCACCGTAATGGCCGCTCCACCAGTCCTCCTTTTTCCTCCTCATCCTCTTCAACCTCAAACCCTCTCCTCCACCGCCTCCAAATCCAACCGTTAGCGGTTGATGCGAAACATTGTGGCCCGCGTCGATCACATCGACCGACGCTTGGGCCAATTGTTTCAACCGGTTCATACCGTCAACCGAAAGACTACCATGGTACTCGACGCCAATGACGTGGAGTACGATCCTTCACAAGAGGACGCCTCCGACGCCTCCAAAATCGCCTCCCACCTCTCCGACCACGGGAAGGATTAGTTGTTTTATAGTTTTTTTTTGGCTTTTTTTTGCTGTTTTTTTTTTAATCGCTGCCCTATAGGGCAGCGTAAAAATTATTATATAAAATATTTCTGCATTTTGTTCTTATGGGAGTTTTAATTAATCTGCCAGTTTATTTATATGCATTATCTGAACCTGGAAACTGGAAAGCAATAAGAAAGTCAATTATGAAATATGGAAAATGGCAGACTCAAAACACTAAATTTTTTTTAAAAAAAAGACAGAAATTAGGCAATTATGAAATATGGAGTTTATTACGTTATAATATGAACAAATATTTAATTTAATGTTTTGATGCTATCACACTCTATAAATAAATAAAGTAAATCGGTTATGAAATATGAATAATAGGGAAAGACTTTAATTTAATAATATAATTATTCATTTAATAAAGTAGTTACGAATAGAATAATTAATAATGTAGACTAGCTATAGTTACTGCATATTGAATAAATATTTAATTTAAGCAAAAAGATTATTCATTTAATTTTTAAGAGATTTTATATATATAAATATATATTATTAATAAATATATCGTATATTTGTCGCCAATGAAAGACTTTTAGGACCGGCTATTTAGTAAACATACGGTCCTAAAATACCGTCATTTTTTCACAAATAAGTAAACGAAGACTTTTAGGACCGCTACTTAGTGAACAAAGGCGGTCCTAAAAGACTGGCGTATTTTACTGTGAATCACGAAGACTTTTAGAACCGGCTCTTTAGTAAACATACGGTCCTAAAATACTCGCATTTTTGAATTAATAAACGAAGACTTTTAGGACCGGCTACTTAGTGAACATGCGGTCCTAAAAGACTGGCGTATTTTACTGTGAATCACGAAGACTTTTAGAACCAGCTCTTTAGTAAACATACGGTCCTAAAAGACTCGCATTTTTGAATTAATAAACGAAGACTTTTAGGACCGGCTACTTAGTGAACATGCGGTCCTAAAATACTCGCATTTTTGAATTAATAAACGAAGATTTTTAGGACCGGCTACTTAGTGAACATGCGGTCCTAAAAGACTGGCGTATTTTACTGTGAATCACGAAGACTTTTAGAACCGGCTCTTTAGTAAACATGCGGTCCTAAAATACTCACATTTTTTCACAAATAAATAAACAAAGACTTTTAGGACCGGCTACTTAGTAAACATGCGGTCCTAAAATACTGTAATTGTGAAAAAATAAATAAACGAAGACTTTTAGGGCCGACTACTTAGTCAACATGCGGTCCTAAACTTCTCGCATTTGTAAATTAAGCAATGAATATTTTTTCCACCATCCAATACATTCAGCAACCACTAATGGACAAAAGGAAACTTGTTTTAAATGAATTAACAAATTATTATTGTATACTATCACAAATTGGACAATTGTTCATTACGTACCGAAGGTGATTGTTGATACAAATAGCATATATTTACAATGAATTCACAAATCAACTATTTTTCCGATTTTCCGAGATGATCGAGATCATATAGATATTCAGATAACACATTGCGTGTGCTCAATATCACCATCGGGGAAAGGGTCGCACGGTCAAACGTCGTAGCATCAAAGACGTAAATATATTAGTCGTCCTTCCTTGCATATCAAAGGGGTCAGCGCACGTGCAAAGTTATGTAATACATTTACCTTTGCTTGGATGTCAGTCACTGGTTGCATGACAATATTATACATGTGTGTCATGACATAATGTCCACATAAGTTGGACTCATTCGGTTGCCGACGGGTCTAAAAACAAACAAGAAATATATATAAGAGCATATATTTTTTTCTGACCAAGTTCACAAGCTAGCCAGTGTGCCAGTGTCCAAATATGTACTAACCTTTGATTTGATCCATGTAGGCTCTTTGACATCAGTCCCGAGACTTGTTCTTGACCTTTTCTTGGAATGATTTTAAGGGCCTATTATCAAAATCACAAATTTACTCAATAATGGTTACGAAAATTTATAGCGAGATTTCGATCTAGGCAATCAAAATGACATATGCTTACTTGTTCACCATCTCGCCGTAATGTAGCCGTTGGTTCGTAGTGAAGGGAGCATAAAAAGACCACTTTATTCTCATTCGGGCAAATCAGACCAACCGCCAATGGTGACTCGAAAATTCAAAACAGACAAGTACTCGTAATATGTAGCAGAATATAATTAAGGGAATTACGTAAAAGAATTATGATATGTACCTATTGTAGTATGGTGCCAAGTACCAATTTTTCCTATTCTTCTTGGTCAACCTTGTTGTTATGTATGATTGTCTCTCCGCTAAGGGTGGTTGACTCACGTCATCGCGGCACAAGAATCCAATATCTTTGCTTCGCCTCGCCGTTCCAATTCACGATGCAATAACCTACAATAATGACGTCGTGAAATTATACGTATGTGAGTGTCTCACATTTATGTTATGTACTCATAGAAGAAGATACTTACTTTATAAACATGAGAATCATTGAATCGCAAGCTCCCGTTTATCAAACAAGGGAAATTATATCATCTTGGTCAACCAAAACCGGGTGCTTGTTTTTAAGACCTACTTCTGTATTGACAGGCCACTGATTAAGTGCAACTTGTTTATTGGATACCATAAGGACAAGCTTGTCCTTGGTACTCAACTCAGCCGTGCCAACCAATTCAGGAGGGGCTGGAGCCTCAGGAGGAGTATAAACATGCACAAGCTTCACTGGCCACGAGATCAAGGTTCCAATGACATCACTCACAAGCTTCATTCATCGGTTGGGAGAGGGAGAGGTGCGCATCAACGATCACCTCTTCAACTGACACTCTGACTTCATCATAAGCCATTTGTTGGTGGTGTACAGTTGATCCCAAGTTGTGGATAGTCCCTTTTGCAACCAATCGTCTAACATGATGTTCAGGATCCTCCACATAAAGGTCACAAGGTTGCTTGTGATCGTCCAACAATGCAGCTCCCTCTAGTGCTCGGCCATACATAGCCGTAGTGAGGTGGCAAGGGAACACTGGTCTCGCACGAGAGCTCACAAGCACCTTCATTTGATTCATTTCCTTCTTCATCTCCCTCACTGGGATTGAAAATAGGCGATCAACGAAGCTTCTTTAGCTGCTGCTTGCTCTCTCAATTTGGCCACCTCCTGTGCCACCGTCTGTTCCATCTCCTCCCGGGTAACCATACTTTGTTTCTGGCGTTTGGCGCTACCAAAGTATTCCTTCAGGCCTACCCTTCCTCCAATCTCCCTTACATGCCCCGCATGATCTGGTTTTCCAGTCGCAACGGTCAGAACATCATTCCTCTCGTCCGACACAAAAGATCCCTCCGCTTCTTTCTTCTTTAGATCTTCCTGTAGGATACAGATAATGAGAAGCTTAGTAATGAAACATGTTTAGTAACTATAAATTAACAATAACGATACTTCCAATTCTTTCAAAGCAACTAGACGAGTCCTGTTCACTCGTGTAGCGCCGCTTGGCTTTTGCCGAATATACAACCATAACTCATCACGACGTATTGGAGATGGCGGATTATGTATCGCAGAAGGATTGGATTCTGCTTCTGCTTCATCTTGCAATCTCTTCCGCTTGGCCCCCATCAATTCTTGTTTAGCCTTTTCGTATCCGCCGCGAGAAGCCCTATGGGGGCAATCATTCTTTCTCCCTATCTCCTGTGCTTGTTCCCTTCTTTTCTGTGAATCAGAAATGAAAACAACTATTAATTATGAATTCCATCCATCTCACTAACGAAATTAGAGAACTTCGCTTGATATGAACCTCAAACACTAGTCAAATTCACTTCATCAAGTTTCAACATTTCATTTAAGGAGGATGTAGAATTGTAGAAGAAATTGGGAGAACCAGAGTAAAGTGAGTTGCGTAACCGCACCAAACCTTTACACGCTTAACATACTAACTAACTAATAGCAATGTCTAACCACTACCTACTACAAAAGAACTAGCTAAGACTATAATAATGGTTTGACTCTTATGCCATTATTATTTCCCTAATTACCTACTTAGTATTTTACCTTTGCACGGTTTACATATCGACTTGCATACAACTAAGACATGCTCCTCTTATGCAGGACAAAGGATGGAAATATATACTTCTATTCACAAACCAAACAATCTAACTAACAGGATTAGATGAACATGTATAATAACATTCACATATCCGCACAAGTTAATAAGCAAACAAAAGAGGGCAAACAAAACTAAATAACAACTCACCAAAGCTTCGTGAGTGGTCCGTAACGAACAAATTGTTGCCAATTTTGTTCATCAATAAATGTGTACTTGTCCCAAGGATTATGGTTAGGCCTAACATCGGCAAAAATATATGTGTTAGCTAGAAAGGTCTTAAACTTCCTCCACCGATCGCCAATAAGACAATGTCTTGTCTTTCAACTTCGGGGAGTCGTGGACAATGTATGTGAGCGGATAGGTCCCATATAGGACCCTTTATCGCGAGACGGTCGACATTTTTCCACTCATCCGTCAAGATGCTAGCCTTGTCGCGTGCTAGATAGCCGACAAAACTATTATATTTTTTTGTTTATTAGGACCGAAAGGAGCCAACTTTTCATCAAACCGAATCTCGAACTTTGACCCGTAGGACCGACTTACATATACGTCTTTCATTCATGTGCCACTTCTACCACGGCGTGCGGCGGCTACGAGGCTCATTGTGAGATGAAGAGGGTTCGTTCGACTCACACCGCCGCACCAAGAATCGTCGTTGAAGGAATAGCAGAAGAACCGTTTTCTCCGTTCATTTTCGAGAATTGAACGCAGGCCGAGAGTGGTGGTGCGAAAGAGAACGCCCGAGAAAGTGAGAGAGTAACAGAGGATGGTAGTGGTGGGCGGGAAGAGAAGTAATGCAACGGGAAGATGAATTTCACAACAAGAACAGGGGTTTGAGAGTTCGAGAGCAACGTATCGGTCGTAACTCTTACGGCAACGTCGCGCGAATATTTGGCGCTTTAGTTTCCATACCGACGAATTAAAAGGCCGGTCTTAAAGGTCAACATTTAGGACCGTCCATTATTAAAAGCCGGTCTTAAAGGTAATAAAATTTTCGAATAATTTTTTTCAATAGTTTGTACCGGCCATACTTTAAGTCCGGTCTTAAAAGTATAACATTTAAGACCGTGTTTATATATGTCCTAGGTCTTAAAAGTTTTAACTTTTATATTTAAATTTTTCCCGATTATTTTGGTCCGCAAAAAATATAAGTTCTTGGCTTGTACGAGATTTCTCTATAAAATAATATAAATTTTAATTACATTTTTAAGACCGGTTGGTTTTTTAAGCGGTCAATAATATATTTAAGACCTATTAATAAAGGATCCGGTCCAAGAAGTTCATGATATTTACAAAACTGCCACCGGTCATACATAAGAAGTTCTTTATATTTACAAAACTGCCACCGGTCATAGCTTCAAAAACGTTGCGACGAATGTCCGGTCTAAATGAGGCGGTTTTAAAGCCATTTTTTGCACTAGTGATATATAATAAGTTGGGTTGCTCATCGTTCTTATATTGATTGGTTTAATACTGATGCCGTCAAATTAATGTACAAAGAATGTGTATCTAGCTTTTCTAAATACGATTAAAAATAATTTAAACTGCTGAGATGAATAAAAGAATAATCAAAACCAATGACGATATTCATGTTTTTCTATTGTGATAAAAATAAATATAAATGACTAAAAATATAAATAATTTATTTGCAATTTTTCAAATAAGTGATAGGCTATATATCGGAGGTCTCGCATCTACGTGGGGCACATATACGTATACTTTCACATGAATCTTAATCACTACCCCCAAAAAAAAAAAAATGTCAATAAAAAACAGTTAATTTGTAGCCACAAATATCAGGATTTGTAGTGTTTTTTTTTTTTTTTTTTTTTTTCAGAAAACGTTACAAATTTATAACGGTATGACTTGCTCCAAGTGACGTGCTAGTAAGCAAACAACATTTGTAGTGATTTCTTTTTTGGAAAAAAAAAACCTACAACATGTAGCAATTCTGTAATATGAACTACATTTGTAGCTAGTGGTTCAATAGACGAGAAACACTATAGAATGCAAAGGGTCACATATTTGTAGCGGTTATAAGGAATAACCACTACAGAATGTAGACAATCTACACATTTGTAGTGGTTTTACAAAACCGCTACAAACTTTCACGTTTCACAAGGTAGGGTTTCATGATTTATGGCGGTTGAGGTAGCAGTTGTTGTAAACCGCTGCAAATCTCAAGGCTATACAAGCGTCATCACCTTTCATTTGACTACTTTTGGCATATTCGTTTCTTGTGCGCTCTGAAAGGTTTTGCTACAGATCTGAGGTTCTGCTCAAGCATTTAAAGAGTTAGTTACTTGAGGTTAGTAAAATTAACTCTTTTATTTTGTTTTCCCCCTACTATTATAATTTTGTTATAAATATTGATAATATTTTTAATTATTTAATAATAATTGTAGTTATTATAACTTCCGAAGAGATAAGGGCAAGGGGAAGGAGGCTGAGCATCTCTCCAAACCTATTATGTGGGGGAGCAGTAGTAGAGGGGAATAATGGTAAGCAGCGTGGAGGTAGACATCATATCCCTGTGCCATCGCAAGAGGCGACCCTGCCACAACTGCTTATCTAAGACCAGCCACAGCAGACGACCCCACAAGAGACGGCTCCACCAAAGCTGCCTATTTATCCAGAGGGGGCTGACATCAGTCTCAACGATTACAAAGAGAACAAAGAGTTTGACTTCAACATTCCCATAATAAGTGACATGAAAGCAGTCTCTGGATGAGGAGGAGGCTCGTGACCAGAATAACCCACGACAATCGTCTTCGCAGTTGAGGGGGTTTGAGGTGCAAGTTCAAGGTAAAATTAATTATTGTTTTAATAAAGTTAATATTTAAATTACATAGGTTTAAATGTGGATTTAAATTTAATTAAAGTATGTTTTAAATTGTGCATATGAGCAAGGGAACATAACCACAAAGAGGTTGGACGTGGCCGATCTCAATAGCCTGGACCGAGGACTACGTGTCATAGTTCCTTGGAATGAGGTTACAAACCAGCCGATTGAAAATGATGGTCACTTAATTCAACCGCTATCTGAACGAGCTGGGTGCGAATTGGACGCAATTCCCTATCCACTTCAAGACATGGAAGAAGATTCCCCGAACGTCAAAGAATATAGCATGGGATGAGGCATTGAAGGTAATTAATTGTATTTAATTATATTATAAATGTAAATAGTTATAATGTATGTCGTTAATTAATTAATTAATTGTATTTGATTATTATTTATTCAATTGTGATATAAGATAGGTTTACGAAAAATTGCACAATCATAAAGATGGGGATGGCTCGAAGAACAAGAAGAATAGTCACTACCACATGAAGAATAAAGATGAAACCATACCTCTAAAGAAGCTAATGAGAACATTCCTAATTGTGTCCCTCCTAATGACTAGGCAATTTACAGGAAGAACCTAGAAGGACGTGTAATTTTTTTAATAATTTTAAAGTTTTGTTGTTTGTGCATGTTCTTTCTCAAAGAAACACTAAGAGCTGAGGGCACCAGAGGATCTATCAATGGTAGGATTAAAGACATTTGCTGTTACTTACAACGAACTGGTATTTTTTACAATTAAATTAATTTTAGCTTTATGTTATAAATTTATTGTTTTATTGTTTATAATTTATTTTTTACTTGTTTTAGGAGAGGAAAGTGAAAAATGAATCCTACTAGCTTCCTGGTTTAAAAAATTTTCTTTAATGATTTTTTATATTTTATTTATCATTTATTGTGCATTTAAAATTGATTTTAATTCATATCGTTGATGTAATTGAATTTCTTGTTTTTCGGTTAAGTGTCATGTCATTATTCATTTACAAGAGTGATGGGTATCAAGAATATTCATTTTATAGACACAGGAAATGGGTTCATAATTCTAGAGGCTGTATATTTTCTTCCATTGAAAAAAAGAAAAAAGTATGTGTCTGCGCTTGTTTGAATAATTAATAGAGTTAATTTATGGCATGAATATGTATATGATGAAGTTGAAGTGATTCTGAGTTTAATATGGTGACTGGATTTCAATGTTGTTTTTGGGCTGACCTGAGGATTAATTTCCATGACAAAGGCTTGAAGTTTGATTTTCATAAATCAATTTCATGTAATAAAGTTGCTCATTATTTTGGTGTACGCTTTTATAGTGATTTGTTTAAGTACTTTAATGAAAATTTATGTATATAGGTGATAGAGTCAATGCCAAGATTCAGAGCAGTAATCAACATAAAGTTAAAACTAAATAGAGTTATTTAAATATTACGTTGTGTGGATATAAACTCAATTATTAAACTTGTAAGAGTTTATTTTTATTAATAAATAGAGTTATTAAAGATATCTAATTAAATTAATTAAATCTAAAAATAATAACAATTTAATTTAAAAATATATTTTAAATCTAAATAATTAAAACTAAATCCATCAATATTAATAATTTATCATACTCAATCAAATGTCATCATACATAATCAAACAAAAAAAAGCAACTCAAGTTTAAGAACGAATTTACACAATATTCTAAACTAAAAACAGAAAAACGATAAACTTGCGTTCAAAAAGATACTTTCCTCATGTATTTGTATATATAAAATAAAATAATAAAAAATTATCTCCTCATGTATACCCTCCTCCGTTCCCATACTCAAAGCAAACCCAAACCGTATAAAAACATGTCATTTTGATCATGGGCATAGTATGGGTCCTTATTTTATTGGCCCTAGGGGAATATGTCTAATTGTTTATATGAATTGTTTGAGTCTTTCATATTTATGTTTTTTTTTTTAAAAAAATCTTTATACGAGACATTTTTCTTTGTTTTTATTTGCATAAAATTACAGCTAACATTTTAGCATTATGAGCCCCATAGGAGTTCATTGTACGTAGTTCTATATTATAGATTGAGAAGGCCTAAATTAAGGACAAACAATTTGTGTGAAGATCAATTAATTTGAAGGGTCATATAAATTCCATTTAATAAATGTACTGTGTGTACTGTATTCATACCGCACTTCTCTTAATTAAATATTTCCATGTCTTCACCAATAATGTCCTCTGCGGGTCCTCCATCTATATGTCCCTATCAGTCTGATTAATTAGCGTGCCCTACTAGACATTGATCTACCACTTCCTGTATCAATTCATTATTCAGTATTTTTTTTTTTAAAAAAAAATGAATAATATTGCTGATGAGGAGAATATTGTACGCTTTTTTTATTTTTAAATTGGCCATTTTTAATTGATATGGTTCATGTTACTAGTATATAGATTTTAGAGTTTATCCAATGTTATATATATATATATATATATATGAAAAATTAACTGATGATATAAATTGTAATTCGAACTATCATATACAAATAAATAAATACACTAGATTATTCTCTATATTGTATATGAATATGCAAAGAATTGTCATACTCAATGCAAGGGACACGTCATATCTCAAGTTTTAAGAATAATCACGTGCTTACCTTGTCTTTTAAATCTGTTTTTTTTTCCCGATGAAATTCTTTTAAATCTCGTTGGTGTCGTACGGAAGGAATAGATATTTTTTTCGAGAAGATGTGATGCATGGGCCATTGAAATTTTTTCCCGATGAAATTCTTTTAAATCTCGTTTGCCATA
Organism: Acacia melanoxylon; assembly: GCA_019022615.1. Taxonomy (NCBI): domain Eukaryota; kingdom Viridiplantae; phylum Streptophyta; class Magnoliopsida; order Fabales; family Fabaceae; genus Acacia; species Acacia melanoxylon. The sequence goes on along the minus strand of JAFJYJ010000041.1, from coordinate 4,487,260 downwards.
TCATTTATAACCTAAGTAGGTAAAATACAACAACTCAGCTAAAATAATTTTGGTTGGCTTCTCATGTATTTTTTATTTTTATTTTTCTCAAAACAATTGAATCGCTTAATTAAATTTCACAAGTAATGAAACAGTGAATCTTATGATATCTTTTAATTTTATTAATATGCTAATTAATATTTAGGAGGTGTCAAATTAGTTTGAGTTGTTTTATTTTAATTAATTAGACTACAAATAACCTGACAAACTAAGTCCACATAAGAATTTCTCATCGCTATTTTGATATAGGTTAAAATCTAAGCCTTTAAACTCTCTAATAAGCCTATTTAAAAACCTACTCTCTTAAGCATATTTTTTAAATAGGCTTCAAGCTAAATCATACTTTCGTTAAGCTCAAACGCCTTGAGAAAATGCGCTTTGATATGTTAGGTAGGCTTGGGTCTATTGAGTCATAACTTAGCCTGACTTAAATTATTATTGAGCAATAAATAAATAAATTATTAGCAAAGCCCGTATTTTCAAACAAATAAACTCTAATTTTGTAAGGAAACTAAGACGAAAAAAGAGAATAAGTCATGTATCCGTGTAAATATTAAGACTTTTATTTTGCAAAATATATATATATATAATCATACATATATCCATATTTATAAGTTTTTCATTCAAAATAATGTCCTACTTTGTTTTTACTCGTACTATTTTAATTTATCTCATTTACTTAGAATATGAACATTATATTCTTCTTCTTCTTCTTTTCATTAATTTTGTGTTTTGGGCGAGAGAGAAAGAAAATAAACGAGTTAATTAATAAGAATGATATGAAGAATCTTATTTTACCTATGTTATAGATTAAAACCAGGGAACTAGTTTCAGTGCATCAAGAGCTAATCAATGAGGAGAGATCTACACCATTCAAATAAGATATCAATGATCTAGATTTAATATTTTCAAATAATGATTTTTAAATAAAATATTATATTTTGAAAAATTGACCATTAAGAGATTATATTTTTATTAGATTATGTATATATTAAGATAATTTTTTTAGGGAAAAAATAAAATTAAAAAATTCAATCTAAAACATATATATCTGAACGATATGAGTTCATGATTGGCTCTGAAACTGGTTCCTACTTCCTAAAAACCATTTACACTTGTCGTGGCGAAGAAAAACTCATATACGCTTCTATTGAGAAGAATTAATGTTATCCGAACCGGTACGTCGTCTGAGAATTGAAGAAAATGGTTAATAATTGGGAGTTTATAAAATAATATCTTATGTTTCAGCTACACAAGTTGATAGCTAGTGAGGTCGGGTGTCAATAATTTATTAATTTAACTCTCAATGGTGCAGGTTAGACAAAATCTTGATGAAAAGGTGGGATATCCAATTAATTTAATTAGTTTTTGCATTAACGTTATATCCAATTATATTTATGACTATAGGGTATGTGTCCTATAAATGGGCTACGGGAGCTAGGAAACTAAAAACCTGAAGAAAATAATTAATTATAAAAGCGGCATTATAAAATAATATATGCTATTTGCTTGAGGCCTTTGACATATAAAAATTCAGAAAAATGAATTAAATAAGTTCGGTGCAACACAATTTTTTGTTTAAATGTTTTGCCCAAAATTTAATACTATTATTTCTTGTATATGACAAAAGAGGTCACATCAATATTAAAAAAAAATACATTTGATTAGTCATTCCGGGTTAAGAAAATAATTTTTTTTGGTTACTTCCATAATAGCAAAGAAACCAGGATTTGTCGCTAGCTTGAAATAACAAATTACCACTCAGTACTCATATATGTCACTTGTATCCAAAAAAAACATATATATATTCAAAATATAAGTGACTTATAGAGTATTAAACGAGTTTTTGTCAATTTTATCTCTGTTGACGATTGACTAGACACATGGGAAATAGAGAAGAGAAAGACGAGTGTAATAACAAACATAAAAAAAAAATTAGTCAGTTAATTTTTTTTTTTAGTTTGCGAGAATACGTTACAACTAACTTATATAGAAATACCAAGTGGTGTATAGCATTAGATGCAACTTGGTTGTTGTGGTCTCTTTCATTCACAGATGAGTAGAAAAAACACTATCTCAAAAGAGACCTTCCCGAAGAAGTTAATAGTATAAATTATTTGAGCTATTTTTGGCAAGAAGGAAAAAAAAAATCTTTGAGTAATGAGGTTGAGGTATTAAAAAGACAGAAAAAAATTACTCAGGCCTCATGCACAAAAATTAAATACAGAGAGAGGTCTCAAGAAATTCAATTTCTTACTAATTTTATAAATTTGACTTATAGTTGTAAATATAAATTATTAAATTTGGTACGAACTTATGCAAGTTTGATTTGAAAAATAAATTTTTGGGACCCCTCTTTGTGTATTTTTTTTTTCTGGAACCTATACACGAGCAACTTTTTCATTAAAAAAAAAAACCTGTAAAGCTACAGTAACGGCATATGAGAATGAGTCAACCCATGAATATACAAGAAAGAAAGAGAAGCACATCTTAGGAATTTAATTAGTACTCCCTCAGGTCCTAATTATAAGAGTTAGTGAACTTTTTTAGAGAAATTATGGAAACTAATTAAATTATTTTAGAGTATTTGCATTTGTATTTTTTTTTCTTCAAACTAATTAGTTTGACTAATAAACTAATATATAATTTAAGAATACACAACATATAAAATGATTAAGTAAATTATTTAGCTTCCTTAATCTCTCCAAAAAAAGTCAACTAAATTCTTATAATTAGGACCGGGAGGTATTATAATATTGTGGCAAAAGAGAAAAGTCTAATATAATTAGTGAAGCCGCACTAATAACCTTTTTTTGCACACGAGGTTTAAATGCGTCTAATGCATATTTTAAAAAATTTATAGGATTACTAATTAAGTAAAGTAAAGTAATTATGCGTCGTAACCCCTAACAGGAAATAATTACTATAATTACGTGTAATTAATTTATTGAATTGTGAATGATATAAACAAATTAAATTAAGAAAAGAAGAGGTACGTGGCTGCTTTCGCTGTCATATAAAAATAAATATATAGATTTATCTACTCTTCAACGCAACACCAATACTTCAGGTAAAAAAGCAACACCTATCCGCTAATATGCTTTATAATTATTTCATGTCGACTTCCAATTTCTACGGTCTATCGAATATTCTCACATCTGAAAATTATCCCTTGTACCCTTGTCAAATGAGCTTCAGTTCTAAGAAGAATGATGAGCATCAAGAACATATCACCATTATGTATCGTTTAGATCTAATTTAAATAGTTTATAATTAATTTTTTTACTTTTTTAAAAAAAAAAAAATTATATTAATGTATGTATTTTCCCTCTAGTCTTTATTATAAGACACTAACTAACAATTTTCACAAAGCAATAAAAACAGTTAAATTCATTACATTTATCTTAAAATTAAAGTAATTTTTTAATATTACCTCTACTAATTGCATTAAACTCTAATATCATATTAATTATTACCCTCACTCACTACCCTTATTAATTATAGGTATACATGGAAAAATATTTAATTCTCTTTGGAGACAAGTAAGTATCTTATAAAAAAGATCAAATACACTTGTTAGTTGGTGTTGGACAAGAGGGAGTAAAATCTAAGATAAAGACAATATCTTAATGGGAAAATTACAATGAAGTCTCAAGTAAGGGACTTAATTACCGGAAAGTCTCAATAATAAGTGAGGTGTTGTCATTTCTTATCCTTAAACCTGCCAGAATGGGTTTCCCTACTAAGTAAACTGCTTAGTTGGAATGCTAAGCAGAACTGGGCCGTTCAAATATGATTTTAGACAGTCTAGATCTGAGTTTTTTTTTTAAAAAAAAAAAATGATGATTTTTAAAATAAAAAGTCATTTTTTGAAAGGATAACAATTAAAATATTATATTTATTTTAGATTTTATACTCATTAATATATATTTTTTTAAAAAATATAGACTTTTATAAACTCAAATTTGGACCATCAAGATCTCATCTGACAGACCAAATATGCTTAGCTCTCCCTACTAAATAATTTGCTTTGTGGGAAACCGATTCCAAAACTCATCATTACGTGCTCTTTATTTGTTATTGAGACTTGTTGGTAATTAAGTCTCTTCCTTAGAACCTCATTATAATTCCCCAATCTTAATTGTCAGTTTTTTTTTAAGATTTCAATTAGTGTTGAGTAATTAAAAATTTTAAATATGGATTGTTAATGAAATTGTATTTGAGCAATGTGAAACTGACTATAGCGATAAGTACATTGTGGTTCTCATAATTATAATTAGGGTTCTGAAATCCGGACCGGTCACTGAACCGGTCGGAGTACTGAGTTAAGGGTTAGTGGGTTAGCCCGGAGTCAACCCAGGCCTAGATCGGTGAGGTATAAAAAATTGGAAAATAATTAATTTCTTATCACACCAACCTAAATTTGACATACTATATATCATTTCAATACTTTAGATCAGTGGCAAAATAATCATATACTCCAATACTTGTGACATATTCAGATATTCCTAACAATGTTCTTTACAATCTACATTTAACATCCACTAAGCAGAGCCAACCGAAAAAAGAGAAACCACAATAGCTTCAGGAAAACCAAAAAACAAATCCAAATCAAACCCATATGACATCCAAATGTGAAAAAAGGGGAAAAAAATTGAAGGAGATTTTTTTTTTAATAAAAAAAAAGGTCTGAACCAGTGACCTGTCCGGGTTACCCCAGGTTCACCGGGTCAGTCCGGTTTTACCTTAAACCGGACCGGTTTCGGGGCCGGTTGGCCGGTTTCCAGTCTGAACCGGCCGGTCCGGTCCGGTTTCACAAACCATGCTCATAATTGTAATGAACACCGAGATTCGTTCTTCCCTTGCTAGTTGCCACCAACTATTTCCAAAAGTAGCTCGTCTTGTTTCTAGGGGGGAGAGAGAGAGTAATTAAAGGGGAAAATGAACACGAATGGGAAAGAAGCACGATTTAATCATCAAGATTTCCCTGAAATCATGAGTGGATTAATTATTCTGTAGTAATAATCTAATGGCACAAGTTGGCTTCTTGTTATAGGATGATTTCTTATCTTAATTAGAAAGACTCAAAAGGTTTGGTTCCTTTAACTTATATTATCCTACGTTGTTTAATTTTTAATTGTCCCTATTGTGGCAAAAGGTTTTGCTGGATTAGTTAGCCATTAATATAAATGAATAATATAAAAATGATTAAATAAATGCATATCACATGACAATATATATATTCATGTTTATTGCAAATGATTAAAGGCATATACTAAAAATAATCTACTGCTGTTCATTTTATATAATTTTTCTTCTCTCCTTGACGCACATGCATAGCGCATATAAACATCAGTACGCCTATATTTGTATTAAATTATATTAATCAATGGACGGTTTGTGAGAATGGATTGTATAACTTGTTAGGTCAAAGCATACCTTTCATCTTTTAACTCTATATAAGATTTTAATTTGACCCTTTAATTTTTACAAAATATCTTTTTTGTGTTTTCTAATGCTAACACATCGTTAGACTCAGAGAATAACTTTTTGTAAAAATCATTAGTATTTCCAAATTAAACTTAATTAATATGTCAGCATTTGAGAATCTTTTATCAAAATTTTAAAATTTCAATAACAACATTTTTCATTAATGGCGTTAGGGCTAAATTGACTAAAAATATACCATATAAAATCAATGAAACCAAACTGAAATGTTGTGTAAAATTAAGGGAAAATGACCAAAAAAAAATGAAATTATAAAATCCCACATAAGGTCTTTTTCATAAAATAATTTGTGAACTACTTATCAAGTCTTATTATTATCTTATCAATTAATTCTTGGTAATAAATCTGATCCAAGATTTTACAATTTCAAAGTTCTTTTTCTATCTTTTAAAAAAAAAATTAAAGGATTTTTTTCGTCAACAAAATTAAAGTATTAAAGGTACAGTTTTGCCAACTTGTTATTATTAATTTCTTGTACAGTTGGTAGTGTTTAATTTGATGAATCAGCATTTAGTGCTAGAAAGATTCTAGTATTAAGTGAGAATAATGAATGAAAAAGTGTATATATGTTTAAATGGGAAAGAAATGTTGTGATCAACGTTGTCAAACTTACGAGTTTAAGCAAACTTTTGGCAGTAATGTAAACTCGTATCGTAAACTCATACGAATTTACTTTTATTATTAAATAAGTATTAATAGTGTATAATTAAATAATTTAAATATAAAAATTGACTTAAATATTTTTAAATCCAAATACTTGAAATTAAATCCATCAACATTAATAATTTATCATATTTAACAAAAAAATTCTATACAATTTATATATAAAGTCGTTGAGCATAATCAAATCAAAGAAGTTAATACGAGTTTAAGAGTGAGTTAACACGGTTTTGTAAGCTAGAAACTAAAAATAGAAAACTTAGTACATAAACTCCTAAATTTAACTAAGTTTACAATGATCACGAATTTACTAGTGATTTAACTCAATTTTGTAAACTAGAAAAGTAAAAATGGTAAACTCGAGAGTTAATTCACGAGTTTGATAACAATGGTTTGTGATGAGCTTGAAATGCGTTTGGTATGGTATGGAAAGTGACAATCATTATTTTCATATTATTTTATATTTAATTTAAAAAATGAAGTTGAACAGTAACTATAAAAAAGAAGTTGAACAGTAATAAATTAATAGAGGGCATTTGTGTCATTCCGCCTAATATTGATCCATGGAATCATCATTCCTTTAATTTGGACCAATTAACCTTAATTATTTTCCTACCAAACTAAATCTAGAGGTTACATTACCCCCACTTTTGAAAAGGAAACTGAATATACTTTATCAAACGAATGAAAACAATTTTTGGAAATCTAATTAATTAATATCAATGCGTAGAAAATATTTCAACAAACCGATATATAATAAATAAAAACACACAAAATAACAAGAGCCAAACAAAGGACGACGACATACAATTTTTAACGTGAAAGAATCTTCTTAAATATGAAATGCAAAAACCACAAGATTAGTACGATCTATTACGGTAGGACTATCATTTGAAGATACTTTATGGTCTCTCTTGTTTCTCAGAGTTTCAATGTTATACTATTAGAGAAGTTCTAAATATGAAACTCAATTCATTTAAAACTTATGAATAATAAGGTCTATCAGTCTACCCTTAATGTATAAGCCGAGTCTGTTACAAATGGAGTACAATATAATACACGAAAATGAGAAAAATCATGGGTAAATATGTGTAATAATATACCCTTTTAACTTTTTTTAAATGACCATCTCAGTCATATTTAAGTATTCTTCGACTCATTTGGAAGTAGTCCTTTCAAAGATTTTTTTTTGGCATTTACACTGAGTTGAATGTGTGAGACCCATTGTCTAAAAGAAGGGAGTACAAATATTGGAAGGCAATTTATATGTGCATGGGCGGCAGATACAGATGTGTAGAGCCGGAAATCGGGCCAGTCCCATTTAAGCCCTGGCCCTGTAGGACTCGGGCTTAAAAATTAGGTCAGAAATTTGAAATTGGCCCTGTAGGGCCGGCCCTGCAGGGCCATGGGCTTAATCGGGCCGGCCCATTAGGCCCTATTACTGTAGCATTTTTTTTTTTGGCTAGACTTATGTTTTAATTTAGATTATGCATTTTCAAGCTAAAAGTAAAAACTAAATTATACATTTACCATGCTGTTCTTTTTTTCTTTTCTTTTTTCCTAACTCCATTACTCTTTCTTCTTTCTAACCTAAAGCTGATATCGCCGACCTCAGACTTCACCCTCACCGCCTCACGTCGTCGACCTCGTTGCTCTCTGCCTCTCTCAGACGGAAATCTAAAGCTTGCTGTTGCTTTCTCACTCTCACTCGCTCAATTCCGATTTCCCCCAAATCTCTCGTTTGGGCCATTCTCATCGACCACAATTTGCTGCCTCCATTGCGTTCAACCCTCAGGACAATTTCGACATCTCTACGTTTGAAGAAGGTGGTAACCGCTTAACTTTTTTCTCTATCACTTTGTCTCTTCAACTATTTCTACCCTAATTGTTGTTGCATTGTGTATCTTTCAATTGGGATTTTCTTGATTACTTATTTACTTGCTCGGAGTCACTTTGCAATTTGTCTATCTATGCACTATATGAAAATATAATTATTTTAGTTTTGATTGAAGTTTTTCCATTAGAACTTGGTTTCTGAAATAGACTTAGGGAGTAGAATCAGAGAGTGCAGGAAACTTGATGATACCATTTAGGGCTTGAAATGAAATTTCTGGTCTTAGAGCTATGTATGAAATGTTTAATTGAGAATCATAATGTGCACCACATGATACGATTTGTTGAAGTTCCATAAGTTTGAGGGGTTTCAATACTAAACCGAAGTGTAGTGAGAAGAATCCTGCTGGGCACTACAAGTTTAGATGAGGCATATGAAGAGCGCATGCACACAAATGCAAATCATTATTTTCAAGTTTATCTGATATTGATGATAGTGATGAATAGTGGCATGCTTTTATATTTTGAGTTATCTAATGTTGCTTAGTTTAATGCTTCTTACATTTTATGTGAGTCAATTGTAGACAATTGTTTATTTTTTATTACGAATTAATGAATGTGTTTATTTGTTGGATGATTTGTATTGTTTAGATATTAATGTTGATAACATTTATTTGATAGATTAGAACTTTAATGGTTGCAATTTACTAATTATATTTCTTTGAAAAAAAACCAGAAGAAAAATAGTTAAAATTTGGAATAGTAATTTTAACCCCAAGCCCTGTAGGGTCGGCCCTGTTGGGCCAAGCCCTATTGGGCCCTGGCCCTGTAGGGCCAAGCCCTGTCGGGCCCAAGCCCTATAGGGTCAAGCCCTGTCGGGCCGGGCAAGCCCTGATTCCTAGCTCTACAGATGTGTAACTTACTGAAGTCCAATGGCATGAAGCTTTTAAATGAGTGGGAGGTTGTAGGTTCGACTCTGTTTGTAACTTCAAGTTGTTAGTGCCTGCCCCTTGTAACATCCCAATTTGAAACGCATAAATTTTTTTTTTTTTCCAATCAGAGTCGAGCAATAGAGCGAAAGAGAGATCAGTTCGTAGCCAAAACATCAACCATTGTGTAATATTGTATAGATTACAATAGCCCTAAGGTTTTAGAAATGAAATAGCGGAATGACAGAATAACAGAATAACAGAAAACGATAAGATAGAAATAGTCTTCCGCTGCACGTCTATTCCGGGCACTTGCCTCGATCCCCGAACCGTGGTCCTCCTGACCCTGAAGCTACAGCTGAGATTCAATTCACCATATTGAATCTCGGGTAACGGTAACCTCATACCCAAACAATACAATATACGACAACGAGATATTTCTAGAGCTAATACCACAAGATATCATAAGCATACAAACGATGCATGATCATTATGCCGACAAACATAAGCACAAAGCAATATGTAAAGCCCCATAAGGTAAACAATAACAAATTGCACTATTCACCGGTGCCACGATAATTACTCGTGTCCTCGCCGCTAGGAAAATAAAACGGTGTTACCAAAACTATAACCCGTATAACTGTCATCGTATAACGGTCTACGAACATATCATTGACATATAAGTATTTAAGATGTACAAGATTAGTATTACTGTACGCGTCCGTACCTTCGTTGGCAACGTTAGGTACTACCGGCGGAAGACGTACTTTCACGGAAGAACGTGAACTTCAAACAATGTTCGTCGGGCAACGTAACGGCAAAGAAATCGTAGATTCTGATATCCTATAAGAATAATATCACCTTTATTAGCGATTTGACACTATAACTGGCTTTTTAGGTAAAAATTACCATTTTGCCCTTCTACCCCTAATCTAATTTCACCAAAGACCGTTACTCTAGCAAATTTTCTTCCCGAAATTTTGCCGAACTTCGACGCAACTATGATTTTCGAAAATAATGACTAAAATAGCCCTCCCATATGATACCCAAATCATACTTGAAATTTAAAGGCTATTCTAACAAATTCTACCCTTACTTTTAAAAAGAACTCGCTAAAGTTCCAACTTTTCTACGACTCGACCCTACTATGTTTTTACCTCTTTAGGCATATTTTTCAATGCAATGAGGCCTAAAAACAAGCATAGGAATCTTATCACCTACTTCCTAAATCTAACTAACAATTCTACTAACTACCGAACTAAAGACTTAAAAGCTAAAGGCCAAAAGACTTACCCGTTGAAGAATTCCCCCGAGCTTTTCCCCGTAGCTTATCTCTCTACTTTCTCTCTCAAGAAATTCGGTCAAGACAAGAAAGAAATGGTGTGAGGATTTCTCAAGGAGCATGCCTCCTATTTATAGACTTTGGTTAAGGCTTTGTTTGGAATTCCAAATTGTAAAGAACCCATTAATGCAACTTGAACACAAAGTCACAAACTCCACCTCACCCCCTTGGTCGACATCTTTGGGCTGTTTGGCAGCCAAGGATTGGCCAAGAAGTGATGACTCACCTCACTTTATGGCCGGTCAGTAGTATTTCTCGATCGGTACCCGATTCGCGTAATTTCGGAGAAATCTCAAAATTCTAGATTTAGAACTTTGAAGACCTTCTCTTTCTCATCAATAATATCTATTATAACTTGAATTTTGACTTTAGACAGGTTCCAACCGTCCCGCCAAGTTTCTCGAAAACGTGTCCGTACGCGTCCTGTCGAAATCGGTTCCGGAATCATCAAGCTCTAGATAATAATTCACTGATTCCAAATGTATTTTTATAATTATAAACTCATCCCTAGATGTTGAGTTATAATTTATTTCCTTATTTTCCCAAAATGTGACTAGCAAAAGATTTTCCCTATTTCGTCTTATTAGGACAATGTCTTACGGTCTCGAATTGACTTCCTAAGAGGTCACTTGAAGGTAAAAACTCACTGATCAATATTTTACCTTGACTTTGGAATTCCTATTCCTGGTTCCCTAGATAGGATCTGTTTCCTAAATATAAGATTACTATTCATGCTTTTTAATTATATTATATAATAATCAAAAATTTGCAAAATATCAAGATATCAAATTTTGCTTCTTATTCTCAAATTCTTTGGCCAATTTTCGGCAGCCTTCTTTTTTTTTTTTTTTGTAAATGTTTTTCAAGAATTAATTAATTACTTAATTCAATTTTTATTAAAAATTCTACAAAATTCCCTAATTGGTCCATTCTTGTATTTAGGTTTAAAAATACCTAAACTCAACTATTTTTCTCAAAACTTTCCAATTTAATTAGTAAATACATTTTATTAATATTCAACTAATTTCCACTAATTTTAGAGCTTCACATAATTATTACTTTAAATTTCCTTTGCTTATGCTTAAGTAATTAGCTATTAATTACTTAATTACTCTTTTAACCATAGTTGGTATTTTTCTTAATTAGAATGCTTCATTACCTTCATATTCTTGTATTAACATTAGCATTTCCATGCCTCTTGCATTGTTTCATAATTACAAGGGTATTTTGGTCATTTTATTACTTTATGAGCATCCTTTCTCATTTTCCCAAGTTTGTAATTTATTTAATTACTGTAATTAGAGATAATATACTCTCTTAATTCAACTGGTCATTTTACTTGACTTTTAGGATTTTTCATGAATTTTCTAAGTTAATTACCCTTTGCGGGGCATTTTGGTCATTTTGGCACTTTGACCCTTAAACTCCCTAATTTCTTGCAGAAATTCTACCTAGAAAATACTATAATTACCCAAGAATGGAGATTATGCAATTTCACTTATCGAAATATCCAACTTTTATTTATAATATTCCGATAAACATCCCAGATTATTACCCCTTTTAATTCAAAAACAAAACTTATATATTGAATTCTGAATTGTGATTCTATTTGGCGTGGGGAGTTTTATCACTCTTAACAGATCCATTGGCACGTTTAATTTCTTTTAAAAATAGTTTTACAAAAAAGTAATTACATGATATATACATGTATCTGTGGAAATTAATTATATGCCATGTTTATAGTAATCTTACACAAGTTGCAAGAGGTAGGTTGGGGATCATGTTTGTTTAATTAGAGGATGCCCCTAATAAATAATGCGATTTGGTATGAGTAATTGTCCCAGGCCAGCCATACAATTCTCACATGTAATAAGACGCCAAAGGAACACAACATCCTTTGACAGAGACATGTTGTTAGATTCACATCAAATGAAGTGACACAAACTCACCCATCTCCATCCATATTACTATCACATAAATTCACAATATAATGCCTCACGTAAATCTCATCAGTCATCAACCCCGTCCTAGCTAGCTTTCTTACTCTCACATATAGTGATTTTCAAAGTTACTTCTTTTGCATTCACCTTTTTTATACGCACATATCAATCTGATCCTTATTACTCCCTCGATCCGGTCATAACCAGGGGTGGATCCAGAAATTTACGGAAGGGGGTACAATTTGAGAGGGTGGTTTTGGGAGTTCGGGGGCAGCGCCCCGATTTTTTTTTTTAAAAAGGAAAGTTTTAAATACATTAAAAAAAGAATATAAACAAGAAAAGAAAAAATATCAAAAAAAATATTCATGAAATCAAGTGAATACTGATGATATAATAAGAGAGATAGTTATTTTACAAACCTATCATTTAGAAATAGCAAGGCTGGACACTCAATAAGTTCAATTACATATATTTTAATAACAAAAGTATATTATAATAAAAATAATTACAATGTCATCCTTCTAGGCCTTATTTTTTGAAATTTCATCATAATTATCTTATTTCAATACTATCAAATACATCTTTTTAAATATAAGACACTAAACAATCATTCAACCATTCATCCGATTACGAAGTGCCTTCTTGATATATTTCATAGCTGAAAATACATCAAGAAATAAAAGGCACTAAACAATCATTCAATTGGTTTTGAGTGATATATATTTTTTTTTTTAACGTTATTTTAAGGGGGGGCACTTGCCCCCCAAGTCATATACCTCGATCCGCCATTGGTCATGACACATTTACCTCATATGATTATATTAAAGAAGTTAGTCAATATAACATGTATTTTCTAAAACACTTTAATCATCTTCCTTAATTCTCTCTCATATTTGATTATTGTTGAAAGATCATCAATAAAAGTAAATTAACAAAAAAAATATGACATATTAAAAATATATCTTATACAAGATTAACTCCTTAAATATGTCCTACATTAAGGATTGGAAGAAGTATAAGTCACTTGTAACTCATTCTCACATGCCAATGAATGAATTAAATTGATATAATTTTCCAAATTTGCCTATATTAAAGTTTTCTCTCTTTTTTTCTGCATTTACGTACATATCATTCTTACCTTCCCACTTCTCTCTTTAATTTCCAACGAGAATTAAATAAAGGTAAAATTAGAAAACGATCATTAAATACCCTACAAGTGACTTACCGCATTGGCCTTATTTATGAGTCTCAATTAACTAACTCTCATATGCTAAGGAGAGTTAGCTAACTCATTAATTATAGGCTAAAATTTCAATTTAGCCTTCATTTATGAATAATTCCAAGAGTCAATATGAATAAATTCTTTTTGTTTATTGCAATTAATAAGGGTGAAATTATAAAAATCACATTTATCACTCTGAAGATAGACTTATAATAAGGATCAAACTTTTTTCTCAAAAGAAACTTATGAATAGAACTAAAGTGATATATTTAGGACAAATTTTTTTCCTTGTAGGTGAGTTATAGTAAGGTTGATCGAGGGTTGGTACATATGGATATGAATTTCTAATCTAGTGAGCATACTTACACGCTTTTAATTCCCAAGAAACCACATATAGCAAACACCACCAATAAAATCTATCTTGGGAGGTTAAAAATGACAATGAATGTTTTAGTGAATCAAGGAGGGATAAAAACTGAAAGGGAAATAGAACGAAGGCATTGAATTGAGGAGAGAGGAGTACATTATGGGACAAAGATGGCATGCCCGAAGATATCAAATCAATCCATTGAGTGACAATATATTGAAATAAAAGCACCAAACTACTGAAATTCTAAGTTTATTGAGATATTGACGTCTATTCAATGTGCTTATCAATTCTTCCCTCACAAATATCTTCCCTTCTTCATTAACTTGTTTAATTACTAGCCTCCATTATATACGTATTATTCTTCATTTTCTTCCACTCGCACGTGTTCTTTTGACTTTAATTTTACGCACCATTCAATTTTCAGAGTTTTCTATCCATCTATGATTCAAAGACATGTTATTTTAAAAGTGGTAGAGGTTTTTTTTTTTTTAAAAAAAAAAAATAAAAAAATTATCTCCCTGTATATGCTATAAAACTAAGTCGAATCCTTCTGGAAACATGATTTTTATTATAGGAACAAACTTAAGGAATACCTAACGTCTACAAAATTTTTGTATCAGAATCTACAAAGAAACGATCCAATTGTTTTCAAGTAGTGTTCAATCGATTACGTATGAATCAATATTCAATTGATTGGTCTGAAGTTATCGATAAAAATATTTTTCAAAGACGTGTTATTTCATTTATATGAATGATAAAAAGGCAAATTCTAGCGTTACTTATAGTTTTAGATCAATGGTTCATGATAAACTGGCAATTAAGTTTGATTTAGTACAAGCTACCTAAAATTGTTTTATTTTATGTTACCTGACTGGTGAGAGCTATTCTCAATTGCCATTTTTGTGCCTAAACGCCAGGGATTTTTTTTTTTCTTGATGCAGATAAAAAAAATGGTAAGTCGTCCAACAATTTCTTTGCCCTCAACGCCACTTAATTTCCTGCTCTTAGATGGTTACACTGGTATTCATTGTGTTCTATGTTTTCATCTGTTCTTATATCAAATCATCATGAGCCTTGTGGATTGCTAATATGATGCGGTAGGATTTTCTATATATCTGTGTGTGGTTTTAATATTTAGAATTTGTCCTGCATGATTTAAAACAAGGTACCTAGAATTGTGTTTGTCTTTTTTGAGGACTCCCTGACTGGTGACCATAACTATTCTCAGTTGTTCTCACTGTCTACGCGCCAGATTCTGACATTCTTTTCTTCTGATTATGAATTGCTACTTCAGATCATATATTAGTCTTCCACTGCTACTATGACGTTGTAGGATACTAGGATATTTTTAAATATATCTGTGTGTAGCTTTAATTTATTGGTCCTATGATTTAAAACCAGCTAGCTGCGCTAGGTAGAATTATTCAAAATAGTGAAAGTGCGATATTATATTACTGAAATAAATTAAATCAGCACAAAGAAGTATTTGAAACATAACGTACAAAACCGGAGGCAAAAACGAAAACAACACATCACGCCCAGACATATCCTATGACAGCTCTGTCTTAGGTTATCAATTTTTTATATGACACGTTCTAATTATACATCCGTTATATACAGAAATTCTCAAAAGCTCGTTTAAACATGAATATTGCCCTATAAACCCATCCCAATTTTATCCCTTACATTCATAGGGCTATATATATAGAGAGAGAGACAGAGAGTGCGCGCGCGCGCGCAATCAGAGAGAAATAATATATACTCGTATAAGAAAAGTATGTGCTTTGTGTGAATCTCTCATTCCAAGATGTCTATATTCTCTTTGAATACACGAGTACGGAAAATTTAATTTTCATAAGAAAACAAAAATAGTAATCGGGATTTCATTCAATTATTTAGCCACCTTTTCAGCCAAACATTTTTAAAACAATATCTCGATCAAGTAACAGTGACTGATGACATGCATCTCCTTTTTGGTAGGGACAACTATAAAGAGGCATGTACTAGTGTATTACTTGTATATTAATCAATACGACAAATGTTATAAATATACGTATATTTATATTGATGATTCCCTCATGCGTATACTTTTCATCTTTTTCTTTTTTTGCCCAAAGTATACTTTTCATCTTGAAAACAACTTCTTGCACAAAATATAAGGCCCATCTATTTATATCCAAATCATTCACATTTCACTCCGACTCTATTTTCCTTTTCATATTTAATGATCATAACTGCTACACACCATTTTTATATCGTCTATCCTTCTTCTCAAGATTAATTATTGATATAAGAAAGTATCTCTAACGTACTTTTATAAATATTCAAATAAAAAATTGTATCCGTAATTAATAAGTAGTTACGTTTAATTATAAATTTTTAAATATTGTTGCATAATGGAATCCATCTATATATATATATATTATTGATTTATCATTAGTGTTCTAATAAGCAATTTTTTTCTTAATTACCATCAGACACATGTCCCAACATTAAGAGTGAATTATATAGACTTCCGAAGAAATTTCTTAAAATTGTACATTAAAATATTTTTAAAAATTATCTTAAATAAAATTATTCAAATTAATTTTTTTATCAAAATATCCCTCATTAATTTTTCAAATATAAATAGATGTATACAAAACCATAAGTTTAACTTGATAGATAGAAGATATTAAAATAAAAATAAAAAACTTCAAATTAAACAGGAGAAGGAAATAAATTTATTTTGTTCTATAGAAGGGTTTGAGTGTATTTCAAAAAAAAAAAAATTGGTTACATTGAAAAAAAAAAGGTTAAATGCCTAATTTGCCATGGAAGTTTTGATAAGGGGGCACTCAGCATCCGGAAGTTTTTTTGGTATCAAATTTGCCTCGGAAGTATGAAAAAGGTAGCAAATTTGCCCCTTCGTTAATTTTGACCGTTAAGTTTGATTGAGTGTACACGTGGCATGCCACCTCATGACACGTGGCATGCCACCTCATCAACCTGAATAAGAGTTAAGTACCATTTTTGCCCCAGAAGTTTTCACTGAGAGCAAGTTTGTCCCGGAAGTTTTCACTAATGAGCAATTTTGCCCCAGAAGTTTACAAAAGTAGCAATTTTGCCATTCTTTCTCCCAATATTAAATTTGACTATTAAATCAGGCAAAGACTACACATGTCATGCCTTGAAAAGGTTGAACTTGGAGTCAAAGAAAGATATCCTTGAGATGTTGAGCTCAAGGCGGCCAGAATTTGTAAAGTCGAACTGGTCACAGGGATTGAAAGGCCTGTTGCAAAACCCAGAGGAAGCATCACTTATAATCTAGGCAAATGAAACGTAAAACGAGAAATGAATTGTTCCAAAAATTGGTTCAGTAAAACAAATCAATAGTGATAATATTTACGTTTGTATAGACTGATCATTTGCTTAGATCATAAGTGATGCTTCCTGTGACCAGTTTGGCTTCACAAATTCTAATAAGCAATTTCTTTTCTTAATTACCATCAGTCACATGTCCCAACATTAAGAGTGAATTATATAGACTTCCGAAGAAATTTCTTAAAATTGTACATTAAAATATTTTTAAAAATTATCTTAAATAAAATTATTCAAAATTAAACTTTTTATCAAAATATCCCTCGTTAATTTTTCAAATATAAATAGATGTATACAAAACCATAAGTTTAACTTGATATATAGAAGATATTAAAATAAAAAATAAAAAACTTCAAATTAAACATGAGAAGGAAATAAATTTATTTTGTTCTATAGAAGGGTTTGAGTGTATTTCAAAATAATAATAATAATAAAAAATGGTTACATTGAAAAAAAAAATCAAGAAAAAATTACCCTATGCATTTCTCAAGGAAAAAGCTCACAATATATGTGTGTGTGTATCGTAAATAAAAAGCCAACACCAAATCACCAATATATATCATACTGATTAACAACATCTAAAGCTTTTAATAGCTAACATTAAATAAGTTTCGGTTTGTGCTGGTATCTTTTTTTTTTTTTTTTTTTTTTTGGGAACAGGTGCTGGTATCTTATAGTTAAATCTAAGATAACAACAATATTATTACCAGTCCAGATAAAGTTGTGTGCGTAATTTATCAATGATATGGATGAAGGTACATTTTACGTGGTACGTATTTGGTAGATCAATAGAGAGAGCTTATAGCGACTGAATGAAATGTTATATATTGCATGTTACATATGCAGATCTCATTCCCACCTAACATAACCACATCAACATTAAAAGCAGTTATTGTTACAGCAACATATATATATCTTTTCTTTTTCCTCATTTCTGTGCGTATTATATATATATATCTTCAATTTGGAGACAAACTTTTTAATAAAATGGTCCCATACAGTGACAGATCTTGGAGAAAATGTTTGGAGGGGCTAAATATATTCTCATTAACTAATTAAAAAATTTTATAATTATATAACATTTTAAAATATTGTATTAATTTTTTTTAAAAAAAAAAACTGAGGTTTATCATGATTTCTTAGACTTTTGATATTAGGGGTAAAATGATTATAATTTGTTAAGTAATCATACAAATGATTTCTTGGTCTTTTGATACTATTTGTTCATAATTTTGTACTGTAGGTGTTTAAGAAAAAAATTTGAGATTTTGGAGGGCCAGAATTAATGTTTTGAGAACTGGGAAAAGTTATAGAAAAGTCCCTGAAGTTTCTGGAAAATGCAATCAATGAAGAAAAAGCACTAGGAAAAATTATAGAAAAAACCCATAGTTTTCAGAAATTATAGCACTCTCTACAAAATTTTCAAAGATTTATACTTTAGTCTCTTTCTAAAAAAAACATTGGGTTTTTTCTATAATCATGGCCCCTCGTAGCCCATCAAAGATCCGCCATTGGTACCATGCAACAGACCCTCAAATATTTGTCTTTATTAAGATTATTCAATTAATACCGAGTTTCTTGCCTACGGACTATAATACATTTGTGAGGGACAATCCAGATGAGCTAGTCATATATATCTTTAGTTTTGAGAATAATCACGTGCTTAATTTTTCTTTTAAATCTGGTCGGTATCGTACAGAAGGGCGCACTTGCATACAATTAAATTGAGAATATGGTTGATGTAATGTGCCATTTTGATATAGGTTAAAATCTAAGCCTTTAAAGTCTTTTCTTTTTTTTTTCCCTTTTTTTTTTTTGATAGTAAAGGCAAGTCGAAGCTTAATAAGAGAAAGAAAGCCTTTAAAGTCTAGTAAGCCTATTTGAAAAACCTACTTTCTCAAACGTGTCTTTTAAATAGGCTTCAAACTAAATTAGACTTCTAAAAAACTCAAACGCCATGAGAAAATGTGCTTTAATTTAGGTGAGGCATAGGCCTTTTATATGACTTGAATTATTATTGGACAAAAACTTTTGTGTATATATATATATATATAAGCCCATATTTTCAAACAAAAGAAACTCTAATTTTGTAAGGAAATTAAGGAAAAAATAGAATAAGTCATATTTCCGTGTAAATATTAGGAATTTTATTTTGCAAAAAATCTTACATCTGTCATACTATCCTTATTTATAAATTTTTGAGTTAAAGTGCAAAAATACCCCGAGCTTTTATCAAAAGTACACCCATTGTAATATATTTTTCAACTTTAAAAGTACAAATGAACTACTAAAATCAAAGCAAAAATACCAATACATTAATTTGTCTTAATTGACTTTACATACTATATGAAAATATCAAAATGCCCCTTAAAACTCAAAAACAAAAACAAAACAAAAAAAAACCTCTCCCTTCAAGCCTCTCATCCTCTGTTGATTCAATCCTCACGGAAGAACCACAACCATTAAATACTCTTTTTTCATTCACAATCCTTTCACTTTCTCTCCTAAGGTCTTTGCTGAAACCCAGACTTAGTTTATATATCCCAATCGATCCAGTTGCCTCCAAAACTCCAAGTCCCCTGTTTCATCATATCTTCTTCACTTGATGAATTGTGTATGCTTTCCAGTCCAGGCGTTTAGCTGATAAAAGGAAAAATAATAACTTATATTTAACAGCTTGGTTTCCGGCTGCTTCTGTGTGAACTGGATCATTATTGTATGTTGGAGAATAACATGCCAATTCATCATATATCAGTTACAAGCTTCTAAAAACGTGAGCCACAGGAAATAATTACAAATCACTCATATGATCATGAATTAGCGATAGAAATTGTTTTTCCAACGTAATTTACGATATACGAGGTAAGTTTGTGAGAAAAAAAATTTCACGAATTGCATAAACAAGCTATTCTAATGTCAATTCAAATTAGCCGTCAATCACGTGCTGATGAAGGTTGGGTCCCTTGAGAGTGTGTTTAAATGATGTGACTTGAATGTATGAATGTTTTGCTATAAAATTTTGTAAATCCTAACCTCCATAACTACGATTGCAACTTATAACAATAAGATGGTCCAGATAACAAAGAGACGAGGATCACATCTTCTAGATCTGAATTCTGAAATTATATTTTGGCGTCCAATCGGGCAAAAAATAAATATTTTGGTGGTGATAATCTAAACATGTATTTTTAGATAAAAGTTTAGATGAGCTGAGTTTGATGGCTCAAAGAATATTTATAAAGATACTTGCACATTACTCACCAAGGTTCTCACATTAGCTACCAACACAACCAACTTTTGTTAGTCGTGATAATCAAAACCCAAGTTGGACAAACTCACAAACTACAAAAAGCATAGCATTACTATAAGATATAGATTTTACTTCCCAAAAAACAAAATCCATTTTTTAAAAATGGAAATAAAAAATAAAGGCGGTAGCATTTTTATAATTATGTGCATCACTTTTGGTGTCCGTTTGAAGATAAATGGATGTTATTGGCGTATTCAGTGTCCTTTTTACTTAAATGGACTCCAAAAGTTGGGCCTTTTGGCATCCCTTTAAAATGGGGGACACCAAAAGTTGGGCTTTTGGCTTCCCTTTTACAAAAAAGAGACGCATAAAGGTTTTAAAAGAACCCTTCTGCGTTATTTGTTACACGTCACTCCTCTTCTTCGTCACTCTCAAAATTGTCGCATCCCTCCTCCTCCCTCTCTCACTCCGACCAACACAACTCCTCCGTCCGTCGTGTCCCCCATCCTCCTCCATTGTGACTACCATCCTTCTTCGTCTCACCTCCCTCTGTCATGTGTTCGCATGACATTAAGTTGTTACTAGGGTATTCTTCTAATGTGAGAAGGTTTGTCTTAACGAATGATTTGAAGTTGGCGGGAATGAAGTCTCATGATTATCATGTATTAATGATGCAACAACTATTACTAATAGCTATTAGACGTATTATGAAAGATGAGTTGCGAACCATTGTAACAAGATTGTGTGTTTTCTTTAATGCTATATGTAACAAAGTCATTGACACTAAAAAGTTTGATGAATTGGAAAATGAGGGTTATATTATTTTGTCACAACTAGAGATGCATTTTCCTCCTTTACTTTCTGATATAATAGTGCATTTGATAAAAGAGGTAAGGTTCTGTGGTCCAATTTGCCTAAGGTGGATGATGTACCCTTTCAAGCGATACATGAATATCTCAAAAGGGTATTCTAAAAATCCTTATCTACTTGAAGCTCAATAGTTGAAAGATATGCAGATGAAGATGCTATGAACTTTTGTAATGATTATCTTTCAGGGGCATAGGCACAATCTCGACATGAAAAGGGGAGAAGTAAAGGAATACGAGGTCTCAAAGTGAAGAATATGCCTTGTGAAGAGGTGTTACAAGCATACTTATATATCTTGAATAATATGGAAGAAGTTTAGCCGTACTTAGATGAACACAAAAGAGTTTGAAGAACATGAATCCAAGGGAGAATGACATGCAAATAGCTAATGAGTGAAATAAGACATTCATAAAGAGATTCGAGAAAAAGATTTCGCATGAGACCGGTGTATCTGCCACAATCGAATGTGTAGCTTGGGGGCCTTCTTTATAGGTCGTCACTTGGAGCGGTTATGATATAAATGGGTATTCTTTCTATACAAAAACCCAAGATGATAGAAGTACTGGTTGAGATATATCATTTAATCGGAGAGGGAACACGTGGAACGTAGAACCCAGGATTCCCCGGCCTTCCCAACACCAAAGGAAGTTATAACCCACCAGGGGTACCACTTGGCAACCCTTATCACACTCCAAAGGTTGGAGAACCTTACACTCTCTATTTGGATGTCCCGTTGTTACGTGTTGTTGTCGATGTTCTCATACACACACAAGCTACCACCCACCATCATACGTAAATTTGAAACACTTTATATAGGGTTACTGTGACATTTGTTTAAGAGGGGGTGGAAGCTATAGACATCGCGGTCCCTGATGAAAAGGTTGTCACACTAGGTCAGGCCATATGATCTTTCATCATTTGGCTAAAATATCTTCTTCATATGGTGGCAACACCTCCAATGGTAGGAAATACCTTACTATTACTCGAGTTTTATTTTCATCCTACTTATAATCTGTATTTTATGTTTTAATAGGATCAACAAGATGGGACAAAATTTTCCTTCTTGGCACAACTACAATAGCTCCATAAAAACATTGGTTAGACCAACTTGCACATGCTCTATGGGATTGTGGGCAAAAGAATGTTGTATCCCCTTACAATTAACAGGAAAGATCTCAAGGAGTTCATAAATTTGGAGGAGCTAGATATAGGATGGCTTAAACTTGCAATCATGTAAGCCTTTTTTTTTCCTTCAACTAATGCAGTGGTTTTTAGGCTTTATATATTCAATAATTCATTTATCTTTTTAATTCTATTATTGCTTCCTCCACAACATATGCGTCGAAAGAGGAAGAATTAGTTTATATGGATTCTTATGTCCTGCAAATATGACAAATAAGAATAATAAGTTGGAACTAAGGATGACCTATATGGGCGACATAATAGAAGAGACTAATTTGCCTTGTTATCTAGCACCAATTCTTTAAGGGTACATATTTTTTTTAGTTTTGTCTATTTAAGATATTTAAGAATAAATTGTCTTGTTATCTAACTTCATTTTAATCTGTATATGTTGTTATAGTTATCATTGGAGTCAGTGTGTTGTTTCTCCCATCATGAATGTCGTCTATTGGTTTGATTCCTTAGGTCACTGGTCAAACGAAGAAATAAAATACATCTTCAGCATATAAGTTAATTTGTATGTACGTCGGTGATTCTTAACTTAAATAAATTGTTTTAATGTCTATTAAATTTTCATTTTAATGATAGTACACTCAAGACATATAGACTACTGGGCGGGACACGTGAAGACAAAAGTAGAAAGGCGAAGTGGTTTTCTCCAAGATTAAGTAGTTTGAATTCAAGTTCTTTTATTGACAATTGCTTTAGATATGTCTTTATTTATTTTACCTGTTTGCTTTTCATTTATATTGCCCTCGACAACCAGGGATAACTGAGGCGGATACTATGTTATACTTTATATGTATAATATCATTCAAAATGGTGTTACTACAAATTTTGAATAGATAATTGCTTCTTCATTCTCAAATGATAATATTTTTGGTGTTGTAATTGAATTATTAATTATTTCATTCACTTGATTGATTTATCATAGCTTATTTTCCAATTTGCAGATTTTTTGTAATGACAACGCCTACTTGGACGAAGACATTAATTTTATCTGAGACCTTTTGAATGGGCATCTTCTTCAACACATAGATGAGTAAAGTTTATTTTGATAAATAATTTATTTTAGATAGTAATCGTTTAGATAAGTTTTTCAACACATAGTACTAGAATTTGATTAACTAGTACTGGATGTTTCTATACTATTTGTAATGACATTTTAGTTTATGAAGAAGTACTGGATTATGTTTCTGTAGAGGGTTTAATTGTTGGTTATTGAAAAATATAAATCAAAAGTGTTTTTATTAAAAAAAAAAAAAAAAAAAAAAAAGTCTTTCATGTGGCAAAGCACTTTTAATATCCGTTTTTATGCCATTTTTATATTCCTTTATAGAGGGACATCTATGTGAGCAACATAGTAAAGTCTGAAAATAATATCCATTAAAAAAAGATGTCAAATGTAGCCCAACTTAGGTCTTGGCTGATTATGATTATTATGGTGAATCTGAGAAATGGATGAGTTTCTAGTCAAAAAAAAGTTATGGATGAGTACTGTTGGTGTAACCATCGATTTTGTTTGTTTAAATGTGGGTACACAACGGTTAATGTTGAAAATTTGTCTATTTCCACAACTGATCAAAAGACTCAAACTTCGTCGCCTATCGTTTAGTGCATGTTTGGATTAGTAATAGAAATTGTTTTTCTAACGTAACTTACAAGGTAAATGGTAAATATGTACGATGAATTTTGTCACCCGACTCTTAGAGTTGAGTTTCCAAATTCTTCTCGCTAAAGACGCCCACCGAGTCTTGCTATGTCAAGTGTCTGATCTTTAAAGGTAACTCTTGCTTCAGCTTTTAGGTGCATCAATAACTAAACGGAGTTCAAGTAAGAAGCATGAGCTGTAAGAAAATTACATGAATCATTTAGTAATGAAGACTAGCTATCATCAGTCTTCACCTCCATAATCTAAGCTAAAGCTGTAAAAGCTCTAACTTTATTGTGTCAGAAACTAAAAACATTTTCTAGGCTAATCATTTGATACACAGCTTTCAAGAGTACCATCTCAACATCTCCAGCAAATTTTATATCTACTAGAAAAACCAAAGCAAGAAGTTACAACTGAAGCTATGTTAAACTAAATAACACAAGCGCACACAATTATCAGTATATCATAAAATCACACAAACAAAAGGGGGAAAAAACAAGGCACTTTAGAATATTATTAGTCTAAGCCCAAGCCTGTCCACCTCTCGCCCTTGTATTTACAATGCCAACAGTACTTGTAGACTTCTTGAACTTGGTCAGTTGAAATACTGGGTGCCTGCATAACTTGCGTACGCCCTTTCTCAATCTTAACCAATGTTCACTATCATATTTACTTCTATATCTATTTTCTATAGCTCCGGTCTCGTATCTACAAGGCGTGCTGCCGCCCGAAACAGATACAAATTCACCTTCTTCTGCATTGTTTCCCTTCTCCTCAGGGGTCTCAAGTTTCTCCTCAACTCTCAACAACTCACTTCTAGGTGGTGATTTCTTGGCATTAGCAACATCTTCAGTTTGCTCCATCAATTCCTTGCTGTTGAAATCTACACGAACAGCTGATTCCTCTCTTTCTCGAAGGGTCTTGAGAATCAGAGTTTTGAGAAAATTCATTACTTGCACCGCGTGAATCAGTGCAGTCAAAGGATCAGCCATCTGCATAAATTAGAAATGAAACTTGAAGCAAGTTGTATCAATCAGCAAAATCATCTAGACATTAAAAAAAAAACTATAATCTCTCAACATCCAGAAATTCGGTTGTTCTCCTCAGATTAGTACATAAGTCATATGGACAGAGATAGAATGCTAGTATATTGAAGTGGTTTAACAGTAATATCTGGGGAACAAGTGTATTTCTGTTTATGAGTGGCTAAACTTAAATCTGTTATAAGCTGTTCTGGAGTTGGGAGACACGCCCAACTAACTAACTGTCCCTCCAGACATGCAATTGTGCACCGATAAATGAATAAGCATGTCTGGTAGTGGGTGCCATAAACTTGAATTCTGCAGCAATAAGCCTAACTAATCTGTGTCAGAGTATGACTAACTGGAAACATCGATAGGAGGAAAGTAAAATGTATGTCTTTGCTTCGTATAGGTAAGTAACGAACCTGGGTCATGTTGGGAGCGAAAACAGTAGCAATATTGCGAGCATTCATCTTGTTGTACTGTTCGTGCTCGGCAACATCAGCCATCAGATTGATGGCCCAGTCAAGAAGTGCAGCTTCAGTTGGAGGAAGCAACTCCTCTAGTTTAGTACAGTCAGCTTCGGTGTTGCAGCGCATCACCTGTTCTGGGGTGAGAGAATCAAGCACACCAGTTGGAAGTTCTCTAAACCATGCCTACAAGAAACATAAAAGGAACAAGACATGAGCATTGAGTTTATAATTAGATTGCATGGCATGAACATATGCAATTGAACAATCTCGACAAGACTTCCTTGTAAATATCAGAATTGTCGAGCTAGATGTGATACTAAACTCTACTAGAGAAGGAAACCAAACTGTATTTTTAATACAGTTCAATGGACCTATCTTACCTTTATCAAACCAGATAAACAATGAACATCAATTCCATGGGGCACTACGCCTCGGTTTAGCTGATCACGAACAAACTCCTCTTGGCCGTTCTCTGGATTGATTCGGAATATTCCTTCTGCCTTCAGGAATTTGCAGGCATTTGTTATGTGGAAAAAACGTGATTAAAATATATTATTGAACAAATAATAATTTGCATGGATAAAGAACATACTTTAAGGCCTCCCTCTGAATACAATCGCTTTTGCATCATCAGCAGAATTGTGGGGACACTGTTTCCCCTGTAATCATAAGAGCACTGCATCGACTTTGCAGAAACTCCAAAAACCCTCACGCTGAATAATCCAGATATCAAGCAAAGGAGGAAATAAATGTTAGCCGGGACCAGAAAGAGAAATAGATAGGCATAAAAACAACCAAACTGACCCCTCAACATAAATTTTCTTTCCTCTCCTCTCACTGCAATTAAATTCCTTGTCAGTTGGTTGTAGAGGGAGAAACAGGGGATTCATGAAGAAACCAGTATTGAAAAGATAGAAACTCCTACTCTAATTCGTCATTAAAATATTACGTTGAGTTTTGTCACATCCTAGCGCTCCACTCTTATAAGGTGTCTTAAAAGCGTTGAGGGGAGACATCAGACACTTGTAAAGTGTCTTTCATCATCGTGAGGAGGGAACAATATTGAGAGGGAGGTGCTTGGATGTTACAAGTTTAACATACTAGTGAAGAGCTCGTTTCCGTTTCTGGATCGAAAAACCAACTGAAGGCCGGCATAACTCTCAGCAATTTTTTTAATTAAAAACGTAAGTAAAAGATCTGAATTGGAACTTGCAACGAACAAAGAAAAGGTGACATAGAAGCTCCGAAAACAGAGGCACCACAAAGAAAAAAAGAACCCAAATTCATCCTTCAAGACACTCTGACGCACGCAAAGAATTTAAATGCGTTAAGCAATGAGCTAAATTGTCAGGTTAATGTTTCGTCCTATGTGCATATCTAAAACATAAAATTGCATCTAATCAAATTCTGCAGAAATCCAAAGCAAAAAAAGAACACATTCGTCATATTTTAGCTTGAAAAAAAAAAAAAAAGAAGGAAAAAGACGAAAGCTATAACGGCTTTACCTGGCACTAGGCACTCTCATGGGAACCTCTGGTTCAAGCTCTGTAGGCAAACCCAGAAACCCATTAAACCTATCAAAGGTAACATGAGATACATGGCGGACCTCCGTGGGCCAGCTAATGTCCAACGAAGAAACGTCGTCTCTCTCAATACTACAAGTGACCAGCGATTTCCTCAGCGCCGCCGTCAGCATATCCAATATGGCAAACTGGTTCTGATTTTGCCGAGTTCGACTACTTCCCGCTCCGCCGGATTTCGAGATAGGATTTATGAACGGCGTCGACACAGGGTTACTTGATTCATCGTCTTCACTCTCTGATTCCTCTTCCTCTTCCTCTTCCTCTTCTTCCTCCTCCTCTTCAATCTCGTCGTCGTTGTCTTCCTTTTTCACATCTTGAAAAACCGGGTTCGTTGTAGGCGGGTTGAACTGAGTGCGACCAACGACTCCGCAAGATTTGGATCGAAAGAGCCGAGTCATTTGGTTTCAATTGACCAGCAAGCAGTAATGGATTGGGAAAAAAAAGGATCTGATTCAGAACTAGGAGAGAGAGTGGTGGTGGTGGTGGGAAATTAAAAATTAGAGGGAAAAGTGGTTAATTTAAGAGGGAATCAGAATAATGTGAGATGGGTTTGGTTAAGCAAAGGAGAAAAGAAATAAAAAAGGGAGGGAAAATGGGAAGAGGGAGGAGAGGAGGAGGAGGATGAAAGATACTACTTGGGAACAGGATAGTGTTGTGCTGGCCAGGACAGAAGAAGATGATGATGGAGTGATTGAGGCAATAATATAGGAGTATTTGTTTTATTATTATTATTATTATTATTATTATTATTATAAATTAAGAAAAAGACAAAGGCAGAGAAAGCCGAGTCAGTGGAAGAGAGAGAGAGACATGAGAGTGAGTGTACGAGGAGATTGGAGCCAGTTGGTGACATGTTTTGCTAACAATAAGATTCGTATTATCAGCTTTTACAGCGAAAAACTGTTTTCCCACTTAAAAGTTCATCACCAATCATCATTTCCCTCCTCAAAATTTTTATTCTCCTGTCAACATATAAATTAGACTTTACTTTATAAATATTTAAATATATGGATTTAATGTTTCTTCTTTTACTATAATTTTTTTTTATCACACTTACATAAAAGTGAGTAAGTTTCATTGTAAACTAAAAGGAGGAAAAATATTAGTGGGACCAACTTACTTTTATGTGAGTATGACAGAGAAAATATTTTTAAAGCAAAAGTAAAAAATATTAAAACCTAAATATATTTAATAAATAAGAAAATTTCCTGCCATGCTCCTTTTCATCTTTTTTATAAAATACTAATAAGCGAATTGAGTTGTTTGATGATAGTTAAAAGTAGTTAGGGGTAATAATATGTACTCTATAAAATGAAATTTGTTTTCAAAAAATGCCCTCATTTATATAAAAGAGAGAGAGAATATGTTGTATTGAATTGTTTAGTCAAAAATGGGAATTAAATGCAATAATAAAAAATACATTTCTTATAATTAAGCCATGGTAAATAGAGAATTTACAACGACAACAAAATTCAAACACCTCCTAACCTTATTTTATAAAAAGGAACCGCATATAATCAAAAATAGCATCATATAAAAAGCAACGAAGGGAGTAAGTACCTAAATTATATCGTTTATAATTATAAACTCAGAAAGTACTCGTATCAAATTTAGATACTTATAAGCAATAAAATTTTTAAACAGGTATTTATAGGAAATTTTTTTATTAATTAAATAAGTAATAAACTAATTTCATAGGCATACTTCATTGTCAATATCTCTGTCTCTTTCAAAATATAAAATTTATGGAATATTTTTGAAGTGAAATAAGAGACATAATAGATACAACTGAGCATGAGTTTCAATTTTTCTGTCTCTTTATTGTTTTTATCCTAGTTCACTCGATTTCAGGGAGAGAAAAAAATATAGTACCCGTACTTTTCATTCTATGCAACATCTAAACTTTTGTTTAATTATGTTATCCTCTCTTCTTTTAGAAAACACTAGGATTTA
Organism: Acacia melanoxylon; assembly: GCA_019022615.1. Lineage (NCBI taxonomy): Eukaryota > Viridiplantae > Streptophyta > Magnoliopsida > Fabales > Fabaceae > Acacia > Acacia melanoxylon. The sequence continues at coordinate 4,458,073 of JAFJYJ010000041.1, read as the reverse complement.
AACTATATGAATAGGACCCTCCTGCCAAGTACTTTGACTAACGACTTTTCTTTTTTCTATATTAATTTAGTTGTTTAAGTTTAAGTTTTGTCATCATGAGCAGAACATTAAAAAAAAAATACCAACTCGCCACTATTATGATGCCCTAATTTTGTAAACCCTCTGTTAACATTAAATAAAATATTTTCTGCACTCCAAGTTGAAGTTTTTCCATGAACTTTTTTTAATAATGCATTGTTGTCATTAATTAAGTAAAAATTAAGATACAAAAAAATCATTAAGAATTAGTACCAAATTGTGTAATCTAATATGGTTGGATTTAGAAGCCTCTTTTAATTTATGATTTGTTGGAGCAGTAAAGAAGCCATTATCAAGCTTTTGAATGTTCTGGATTTCAGAAATGGCGCCAATTATTGCTTATTTGATCCGCCATGTTCATTGCTTTATCCCTTTCCTTTGTTAAAATTCAAATGAAAATTACTCAAATCTCTGTTTAATTTGCAGCTATCTCTCCCGATTACGTACTAAATCTCACTACTAGAAAAAGAATAAATAGCGACGGAATTTGCTACGGAAAAAATTCCGTAGCAATCGCGAAGGATATTGCGACGGAAGTTTAGCGACGGAATTGCGACGGAAGTAAACTTCCGTCGCAATAGAGACGGAAATTGCGACGGACGTTTGCTTCCGTCGCAATAGCGACGGAAATTGCGACGGAAGTAAACTTCCGTCGCAATGGGCGGCCAAAAATGGCCGCCATTTCCCACTTCGCGACGGACCGTCTATCCGTCTCGGATTTTGCGACGGATAGACGGTCCGTCGCAAAAAGGAAGGGGTTGCGACGGATCCTAGATCCGTCGCAAAAAAGCGGCCAAAAAGCCGCTTTTTTTGGGGGGTTGCGACGGATCTTGGATCCGTCGCAAAAAGGCGGCAAAAATGCCGCCTTTTTTTTTGGGGTTGCGACGGATCCTTGATCCGTCGCAAAAAAAGGCGGCCTTTTGGCGCGCTTTTTGCGACGGATCAAGGATCCGTCGCAAATCCATGCGACGGATCTAGAATCTGTCGCGGGGTGCGCGACGGATCCGGATCCGTCGCGAATGTTGCGGCTTAAAGCCGCAACATTCGCCCCCCCCCGCGATTTCGAACACCCCCTCCCCAACTCCGGCGACCCTCCCCCCTCCCCGCGACTCTCCCTCCTCCCTCCCTCATCTCGCCTCTCCCCCCCCCCCCCCCCCTCCCTCTCCCCCCCTCTCCCCCATCCCCTCCGCCCCCCTCCCTCACCGAGCTCCTCCTCTCCATTTCGTCGATTTTTTTTGGTATGTAAGTTTTTTTTGTTTTGTATTTTTTTCCCTTTTTACGCTTTTTTTTTTTAATTTTCATTTTTTTGCGGGTTACAAACATATCCTAGCACTAAGATCTTCGAAGGGAAATTATCAAACAAATCTTAGCATTTCGATTTTACGGGTTAGCTTGAAGTATATTTTTTTTAATCACAATTTGATATTTATGTTATGTTTGATTAATTTGGAATATTAAAAATATGTATGTTAGTCGAAGATTATCGAGTACACGAGTTTAAATCTTTTTTTTTTGAAATAAGATAAATTTTAAAAGTATTTTTTTCAGATTTGTAACACGCTTAAGAAACGTATAGAATTTTGTTATGTAAAGTATTTTTATCTAGCACTTTTTAGGAATTTAGAAATTCCAATTCGATTTTGGTGTGATAAAATTAAGATTTTGTATTAGATGATATTGATACATAAATATTTAAATAGGATGATGTTGAAACTAGAAAAGTGAAGTGTTTGGAAATAAAATTTAGGGATAAGACAATTAATTAATTAATGTCAACGAGGATGAGGAAGGTGTGACATTGAAGAATAATCACATTTGTATGTTTTATAAAAATTAGTAGAATAAATTTTTTATTTCAATCTATGTTTAACAAGTTATACACTAAATTTGATTAAATGTTATGTAATTCCTTTGATCTAGCCCATATATGTTAGAAACTCCAAAATACTTAGTATTGTATTCTTTGTTTGCCCTCCATCCATGCATGTCCCCATGTTCGGTGTCTATCCTCATTCTCTCGGTTGCTTTTTGGAATATGTTCTTTGTTCAATGCATGTGTTTCTTTTTCACTTTCTTGATTAAGTGGCAATTGGTAGGCATAAGAATATATATACTTTTATATATATATATATATATATATATATATTTTTTGTGGTATGTTGAGAAGTTAATTAGGGTAGTAACTCGAACTAGCTAGGAAGTATGGAAGGCACCATGATAGAAGTTGGATGTACAATCGTCTAACCGATAGAAGAGAACTAACACAAGCATTCTTGGCGGGTTTGGAAAAGTTCATCCAATTTGCTTTGGCGAATTCAAATAATTCAAGAAGGGAGATCAGTGTCCGTGTGCCAAATGTAATTGTTTAAGATTTACGACGCGGACAAGGTCGAATTCATTTGTGTCAAAAGGGATTCATTAGAGATTATGAATGTTGGGAATTTCATGGCGAAGTCCGACCAGACACCGAGTGGTTATTACAAGGACAAGAGTCATCGAGAAAACCTTAATCAATATGAGCAAGTTGGTTATGGATGCCGCGGACCGTCGATCGACCAATATTTTGATCCCGTTACTCATGCCGAACCGTCATACATGGGAGAGGAGACCGGGTACCCATCCTCAACCATCAAACATGGGTGAGGATCCTCATCCGGAAGCCGCTAGGTTCTATAAAATGCTTCAAGAAGACACGGCGTCCGTTATGGGAAGGTTGCGAACACTTTGAAAATAGTGAATATTCATCGCTATCGGCTACCCTAGCAACACTAAGCTTGAAGACCGATCACCATATGAGCGAGAGGAATTACAACGAAATGATGCAGATCATGAGTAAGGTTGTTCCCAAAGACAATAATTTGCCGAAGGACTTTTACCAAGCAAAAAAAAGGTGAAAGAGCTTGGGCTTGGATGTGAAAAAATCCATTCTTTGCCCCCGCAGGAGGATGTATGTTGTATTACAAGGATGACGCCGAGCCGACCAAATGCAAATTCTGTGGAGATGACGATATAAAGTTGTGGGAAAGGAAGGAAAAACACCCGTCATGCAATAAGCAAGATGTGGTACTTTCCTCTCGGTGCCCGGACTTACGAGATTGTATGCATCCGAACAAACAACCGCTCACACGAGATGGCACCGAGAGCATCGTAGGGATGAAAACTTTGTGACGCATCCATCCGATGCCGAAGCTTGACGTAAATTTGATGAGGCGAATCATTTCTTTGCTATGGATCCCAATAATGTTCGTCTTGGTCTATGTTTGGATGGGTTCGCTCCTTTCAACAATACAGCAGAATTATTCCCGTGGCTGGCCGGTCATTGTGACTCCGTACAACCTCCCACCTTCTATGTGCATGAGAAGAGAGTTTATCTTCCTTAACGCGTTAATCCCCGGGCCGTCGAACCCAAAAAGAAGATAGATGTGTACCTCGGGCCTTTGATAGACGAGTTGAAAATGTTGTGGAGTGAAGGTGTTCTTACGTATGATATATCATTAAGTCGAATTTCACCATGCGGGCCGCCTTAATGTGGACGATAAATGATTTCCCCGCCTATGGGATGTTGAGTGGGCGGCAAACGTCGGAAAGCTCGCATGCCCGGTATGTCTTGAACAGAACATGGGTTTTAGCTTGGAACACGATCGCAAGGTCGCTTGGTTTGACAGCACCGACGATTCCTACCCCCGATCATCCGTTTAGGAGAAATAGAAAAGACTTCACGCGGAATCTTTGTCGAACGAGCAGATCCACCTCGTCGTTTAAGTGGAGAAGAAATATGGGACAAATTCGAGCACATTCCGAGTGTCGAAGAGGCGTCTTTGCTTCAAGCGAACCTGGAGGGTACGGCATTGATCATCATTGGAACAAACGCAGATCTTCCGGGAACTACCATATTGGAAAGATCAATTGTTAAGACACAACCTCGATGTCATGCATATTGAGAGGAATGTGTTTTGCAATATTCTCGTACAAAGATGGACACCAAGGGCAAGACGAAAGACACAAAAACGCAAGATTGGACGTTGAAGCGATTTGTAGAAGGCCTGCTTTGCATTTGGTGGAAAATGGCACTCGGACGAATTTCCAAACCCGGAGCGCCGTACACATTCAATAAAGAGCGAGAATTTAGAATTGTTGCGGTGGGTTAAAGATCTCGAAACTCCCCGACGGTTATGCGTCAACCGGAAAAGATGTGTCGACATGTACGAGGTGAAGTTGAGCAAGATGAAGAGTCATGATTGTCATGTTTTTTTCCGAGAGATTGTTGCCGTGGGCCTTCAAAGCACTACCGAACCATGTATGGTCTATTCTAACGGAGTTTTCCATGTTCTTTAGAGAAATTTGTGCTTGAGCTTAATGTTGAAAAGTTACGACACACGGAGGCGAGCATGCCCATAACGCTATGCAAGTTAGAGATGGTGTTTCCTCCTAGCTTCTTTGACTCAATGGAACATTTGCCCATTCACTTGGCCTATGAAGCAAAGGTAGGAGGACCGCAACAATATAGATGGATGTATCCGTTTGAGAGGTAATATATATTGATTTCGCGTTGTTATTAATTGACCGACATGGTACTTGAGTTTATAAATACCCTCTGATATTCCATTGTAGGTTTTTACGCACACTTAAGCACAAGATAAAAAATACAAGGTACGTTGAAGGATCTATCGCTTGAAGCTTATCTAGTCGAAGAGGCCGCAAAATTTGCGTCATACTATTATCCCCCGAAATGATGTCAAGATGGAGAGGGGTACCTCGCAACGATGATGCCGGTGATACGAGGATCAAAAGTCAATATTTAATTTTCCAGGGCGAGTCGTGGGAAAACGTTGGAAGTCAACTCTTGACGGAAAAGATAAGCGAGTTCTTGAGTGGTACATTCTAAACAACTCAAGAGGCCGCCAAGTACCTCGAGTAAGTTTTTTTGTTTGTTTACTATTACGGTAAGTATTAAAGTATTAACTTAAGTTTTTTGTTACGCTTACTTTTCTAATTGGGTCCGATCGGGAAATCCTTCAATGCCGTGTCCCAAGTTGATCAATTCACTAGTTCGAGTTTCCAAAATGGTTTCGATCATATTTCTTGGAAAATCCATCAGATCCCAATGAAGTTGCGTGGAGTTTATCTTATGGAGCTGCAATGACAAGTTACCCGATGCAACAAATATATAATCAATGGGTATCGATTTGCAACCGTTGACGCGAACGCAGTACACTATGTTGCAATTACGGTGTATGTTGTCGAGGTGACCAAGTTGACGGGGTGGAGACCGACTACTACGGGAAGTTAGTTGAGATAATTCAGTTAAGTTACCGGTGGGACAAGGTGGTGACCCCGTTTAAGTGTGAGTGGTTTGATAACGGTCCGCGTGGGACAAAAGTGGACAAACTTGGAAATATTGAGGTCCACTGGACAAGGAGATATACGGTTGGTTATGACCCATTCATCCTTGCTCAACAAAGGAACAAGTTTACTATACACCATACCCTACATCTCGCCAAGGGTGGACGGGAGTTATTAAAACCAAAGCACGAAATATTATACCAAAGTCGAAAGAGCCGGAATCAAATGACGGTATGGTTGAACCTTTCCAAGCCGATGTGGAACATGTGCTGCCCATAAACATCTTCGATGACGAAGTACCAAGCAATCTATTTGATTTTCGTGTGGAGTTAGAGTTGATTCCTATACAAATTGACGATGAGAAATCGACGATGAGGATGAGGCGTAAATGAGCTTCTCGATAGTGAATCGAGTTCGACGACTATGAGAGTACGATGAAGACATGCAAGTAGATGTCGATGAACATGAATCGTCCGGTTGATTTGTGTTAGTTCTTTGTTTATGACGATATGTTATACTACATACTTTGTAAGTACTTTTGTCATATTAACCAAATATCTTTCTTTTTTTACATTTTTTTGACATTATGTCTATAAGTGTTCAGAGATGGAGCATCAAGGAGGACGTTCAGGTAGTGGACGTGGCAGTGGTCGATCCCGACCCCGTACTATAAGAGAGGGTAGGGCAACGCCAACTGCTCCATATGGAGGCAGAGGGCTCAGCTCTTCTCCAGAGGTGCCACTATTTGATTTTTCGTCGTCACCATCGGGATATTTGTCATCTTCACCGTCACTTTATACATCGTCGTCACCGGCGGCTACCCCCCGATGCACGCAAAAAGGGGACAACGGTTTACTTTACCGTTTCGATTGATTTACATATGTTTAGTTTCTTGAAACCATCTATGTACAAAAATCTTCAATATTTCACATTTCTTCCTTAGCACACTTCGTCGCCTCGAGCCACGTCGGGGAAGCGGTAGTTCCTCCGATACACCTATCCGGGGCTCAAGAGATCCCGAGACGGGGTTTCTTTGGATCTCGCACTAAAGGCAACGAGTAAGTCATGCGAAGTACTCGTAATGAACCAATTCTCTTTTGAGATTGGTTTGTATGCTAATATTTGCATGATAATCTCGTTTTTGATTTGTGCTGATAATCCGGTGGCGACTTTCATGTCGACCCAAATATTCCGTAACTACACTCAAGCTTGGACCGCGTGGACGAGATTCCTACGAGCAACGAGATATGTGGTTCACGAGTTCTTGGTAAGTTATTTGTTTTATGCGTGTTAATTAAGTACTTTTAAAATTTGGAGCACTAATTGTTCGTTATTGCTTTTCGGGAAAAGCATATGACATTGCCCGAGCATCATGAAAATCAAAAAAGCTTTTAACCACAAGGGCGCGTCTTTGGTGCGTCGAAAGCTCTATTCATTGAGAAGGTCGAGAGGCAAGACAGATTGGCTTCCACGACACTAAAGATGAATTATTTGGCACTTGGGAAAACAATGAAAAGTTTAAGGCCATAAGTGCGAAAAATAAGGAAAATAGGGCCAAAATGGCGGGACCGTCATATCTTTGGGGGCTCCATATCCATTACGAGCATCGACGCAAAGTTGTAAGTACACGTTATTTTCTATTTACGTATTGAATATTTTGTACTTTGAAGTAATTAATTAAGGTCATCATTTGCGTTTGCGGGAAGAGTCTGGGGAAGCTCCACTGGATCGGTTGAGTGGGTTACCTTTCGGACCCATTCCCGACGGTCGAAGGGAGTGAGAGGCAATGGATTAACCCAAAGGCGAAACAAATAGCGGTGAGACATTTATTGCCTTTATTACTTGTTTTATGCACGTTATTTTCTTATTTGTTATGTATTTGTTTGCTTGTAGGAAAACTTTGAGAGGCATCGCGGGAGAGAGCCTCGCGGCGTGACCCGACCCCCTCATCCTCTATATCCGATAACGAGAGTCTCTTCTTTGAGGCTACCGGCGGATTTGACAAGAAAGGGAGGGTCTTTGGATACGGTGAGTCTCGCCAAATGATCAAGCAATCAAAGCGCCTCTCATCCGGCAAGCGGGGTTCCTTTAGGTAAACATAATACATTTGATATTGATAATTTTCATTCTCTTGTCCATTCAAATGAAGTACAAATAATAAATGTACTAATCAATTTTGTAGATGAAATTTGAAGAGGATGAAGTCGTTGGTGGAGGAGCAAGCAACAACAGATGACCCGGAACGAGAGATGATGAGCCGGCGGGCGACTCGGAAACGGAGATGATGAGGCGGCGGATGCTTATGGAACAAGAACAGATGAAGCGGCGTTACGCGAGAACGGGAGATGATGAGACAAGAGATGAATCGGCGGGCGGAGATGATGAAGGCGGAGATGATGAAGGAGATGCGGCTTCAAATGATGTCCCTTCACGAAGACGAGAGGTTTCGGTCCGGCCGACTCACAGTGATGATGATGACCATGCTGGTGATGATGATGATCACAATGTTTGTTGTTTAGCCTACTTTTTTGTATTTGTTTGTTGCTACGGATTATTATATATATATATATATATATATATATATATATATATATATATATATATATATATATATATATATATATGTTTTCACTATGTAAACTCTTTTTTATCGTTAATATATTCATGATACATTATTTTACTATTTGTATTCAATTTTTCTATTAAAATTTTTAAAAAATATAAATAAAAAAATATAAATTTGCTACCGTAAAATAATTCAAAAATTTGCTACGGAAAATAAATCCGTAGCAAATTTAAAAAAAATCAGGCAAGAATTTTTGAAATTTGAAATTTGCTACGGATTTTAAATCCGTAGCAAAATTTCAAATGTGCTACGGATTGTTTCCGTAGCAAATTGCTACGATTGTAAAATCCGTAGCAATTTGCTTGCGGATTTCATAATCCGTAGCAAATCCGTCAATTGCGACGGATTTTCTAAAAACTCCGCCGCAGAATTATGACGCCATATTTTGCTACGGACAAAATCCGTGCAAAAAATCCGTAAAGAAAAACGTTTTGCTTTACGGATTTTTGGGTTTTTCTTCGATTTTTTCCGTAGAAAATCTGAAATTTCTAGTAGTGATCTGGATTGAATTGTGAGTTCTTTTAATCATTGGTTATTTGAATTCATGGAATAATATTAGCCTAAATAATGAAGCATCTTATAGTCAATGGAACTTGTTTTTTATACGGCTTCGGGAACTTGACTAATCATTGTTATTATTTATGCCATTTACTTTAATTTTCTTAAAAGATTTTATTTAAAAAAGTTGAGGAATTGAATGAAACATTTATTCATCTTGGATAGATAGGGACGTCTTTTTTTGGGGCCACCAAATATTTTTAGGAAAGAAATATTTATCTTTGTCGCCTAAAGTATGTTTGGCCAGATCTGATAGAGAGGGAGGGAATTTAAAACATTTATCCATCAAAATTTCAGGATGATAATAAAGATTTTTTTTTTTAATTAGCTAGAGTTGGCCCATATATTTAAAATTCAAGAAGAATCCTACTACTCCTAGTTATCTATGATCTGTAAACCCAGAGGCTCCCTTTAACTTCTTTTTTTATATATTTATTTTTGAAGTTGTTGATTTTTTGTATTTGATATTTCTTTTTATTCTTTAATTTTCTTAAAATAATAATATTTCAATGTTTTTATGTTTTTTATTTTCCCCCTTTTTTCTTTGTTTTCAACACCCAAACAAATTTTATAAGATCATATTTAGTTTGCTCATATTACTCAGTAGTACTAAATTTTTGGTATTTTTTCAAATACAAATTGTGGGCAAAAATGTTTCTTGTAGTCAACTTTTGGATTATGACAAGGATGGCCAATTTTCTTAATAAAATTGTCACGTTGGATTACAATATAATCAAAAGACATATAAATTACAATGTTTAGGAATAAAATATGTTTTATAATATATTGTTTTTTATACCTGAAAAGAACCTACCAACTAAATTTTAAGATTAACAACAATTTTGAAAAATAAGAAAACAAAAATAAGTTGGTGAGTGTTGTTTTTTTATTTAATTTGGACTATATTAAGTTGGTGAAATGTGGTTACTTGTCAAAAATTGAGAGGGGAAACACAATGAGTCACGAGTTTTTGTCTTGGGTGTAGTGAAAGTGATATGAAAATTTTGTTAATTTTTGAAGAATAGAGTTAGTGACTAATATGTGAAAGTTACATCTATCTCAAGCAACTATATATATATATATATATATATAAAATTCCACACTATTACTTCCCTTTATCAACACTTCTCGAGTTACAAATATATAGTAACAAAATTTGATGCCACACGTTTTACACCAACAACACAAAAATATTATCATTACCGAGCAAAAAGTAAAGATTCTCTGATCTGCTTCCAAACAAGGGTCACTTCACAGAAAAAGGCGATCATCACAAGTAGAACAGATCAATATCATCTCAAAGGGGATATATATATATATATATATATATATATATATATATATATATATATATATATATATATATATATATATATATATATATATATATATATATATATATGAAGAATGAGTGTGAGTGAGGTTAGGTCACGGAGTGTATAGAACATTCTGAGAAAAGGGCAATTGTCAAGACGATGAAAATTATGAAGTCACGGGAGGGATTCAATGTTGAGATTTGGGGGTTTGGAATTTGGATATTCCAACCAACAGTACCTTCCCTTGTTTGGTTGTTTCTCTTTTTTGCTTTGGAATACTTTCTTTCACAAGTCACACACGTGTGCCTCCCTATCTATATGTGCATGGCCTCCTCTGGTTCTTTCCTTGTTCAATTCTCAAGTTTTTATTCTCTCTTATGATTAAATTAATGTTACAGAGAAACATAAAAATTAAGGGGTAATATAACCTTTCACCTATCGAGTTTGTCATCATTTTGGTTTTGGTCCTTTAAATTTTAAACAAATGGTTTTGATTCCTCTATGCACAAAATGGTCTAGGTTTTTATTAAGTTATTTATAGATATTAGTGTTTTAAGCTAAATGAAATTTGAGAGACTAAAACCTATAGTTTGAAACTTAAGAGACCAAAATCAAAATGATGGTAAACGAATTGAGAGACCAAAGATTATATAAACCCTAAAATTAATTCAAATATTGGCTTCATTAACCCAAACCAGCTTGAGATATGCTTCTTAAAAATGCTCTTTGTTCCTTTGGTAATACTCTCTTCGCTCTTCATATAAAGCATATTTACCTAATTTGATTGGATTAAGGAAGTTAGTTAAGTTAGTTAATATGACATGTAATTTTTAAAACATTATAGTCATCTATTTTAATTCTCTCATTCCCAATCTTCTCCTTGATTATTGTTGTAGAAGCAATAATAGGGGTAAATTATGAAAAAATTGACAGATATAATAAATATGTCTTATATTTATGATCAAGATCAACCTCTTAAATATGTTTTTATGATAAGGACAATAGGGAGTGCTTATAACAAAAATACCCTTTAACCCAATAAATTAATCTCTTTCAAGTAAAAATTATCATGTAAACCATATTCAAGTAGAGAGATTGATGAAGTAGTATGTGATGTTTAAACGCGTCTTTGTTGACAAATGTTTCGGTCAGAACCAAACACGACAAAAATGTTTGGGTTGGCGGTAGGAGTGGTGGCTTAAAAGCTATTTGACTTTAAAAAAAGTTCGGTGGGAAAAAAGTCAGGTTATAGATAATGATTTGTGTTTGGATTGATAGTAGAAGAAGTGGTGGGGCGTCAAAAAAAGCAGAAAGCGTTATGGAAAAATCGAGTTCGGAGCTTTTTCCTTAACGCGGGTTTTTTGAGCTTTTTTTGATGTTAAGTCCAGGTGAAACTTAACGTGCAATCCAAACACACCACGTTGAACTTTTTCTCCAACGCCCATTAACTCTACCGCTAACGCTCCTAACGCTCTCCTAACGTTGATTCCAAATAGGCACAAGAACGTTTGATCGTCCGAACATGCGATGCACAGTAGAAATGTATGACTATAGAACAGAAGGTGCGCGATGTTCTATCTTAAAACCAAGTTGGCATCAAGTTGTGATATATATGTGTGTGTGTTTTTCGATTATTCGAAATACATTTGCAAAACATATATAAATGCATGTATAGGATCGATGTGCAATTTAACGACAGTCCAATTCCATTGGAGTAAATAGGGGCTAATTAGTTGAGTTAGTACTTTTCAAGAAACATTGCTTCAAATTGAGTTATGTCTTCACCGACGACCAATGTTTTTGAAAGGATCTAAACATATATAGAGACTATAGTATATGAATAATAATTCACGACCAACCTTGTAATATGGAAACATAATCTCACTTCGAGGTCCACCATGTTTTTCACGAGACAACCTTGGACGACCGCATGGGTCAATAACTTTGTCAAGAAGCAAACATAACATACTACTAATAATTTGTTCAAAATTAGTGCTTGTTTGGGAAACCTTTAAACCATGATTTTAAAAGCCTTTATTTGTAAGTCGAGACAAAATTATTCTTCTATGTAGTTACTGCGTATTCCCTATCTATAAAAGCATTTCAACCGAATCGCGAGATTTTTTTTTTTAAAAAAAAAATAAAATAAATGTAGTTAAATGTAATAATTACGTAGGAAAATTAATTTAACTTTTTCCAAAAAGACCTCTATTTATGAATAGGTGTGTGTGAGAGAGAGAGAGAGAGAGAGAGAGAGAGAGAGAGAGAGAGAGAGAGAGAGAGAGAGAGAGAGAGAGAGAGAGAGAGAGAGAGAGAGAGAGAGAGAGAGAGAGAGAGAGTAATAATGAGACAAAGATTAAAGAAAATGTATGTAGTATAATAATTAACTAAAGGCAACATGGAAAAAAATGCATTTGTTATTGAGACAAACTCAAATGAGATTTTATATTTAAGGAGAAACTCATTCAAAAAAATACCCTTATATATAGGGACGGGGGAGTATATCATAAAAAAAACTTTTGAAAAGCTAAAACAAACATGAATTAATAATACCAAGTGATTTATTCTCGATCTCTAATTAATTAAATCTAAACTTACCCAATGGACCCAAAAAGAAATGAAGAAAGAAAGAAAGAAGCTATCAGGGATGGAATCTCAAAAGGCGTTGAGTTGAGGACAAATCATATAATTCTAGAATAACATACTCATATGAACTTATTTATGATTAAGTCATTGTCAACATATTTTATTAGAATTGAGAAATACCTTAAATTTCATAAATCATACCTTAAAATTTAACAACTTTCTAAATTTATCCCTATATAATACCTAAGGAAAATAAAGGTTATACAATAATGATAAAATTTGTACAATCATATAAAATATTGAAAGACTGTGACTTGTAAATAGGAAAAAACAAAACTTTTCTCCTAGCTTATAAATAGGATAAGAGGCGTATTAATAGATATAGGACCCATTTGATTTTTTTAGGAGATTAAAGAAGCTAATTAAATTACTTTAAAATATTTATATTCATATTTTTTTCTCCAAACTAATTTTTCTAATTTATAAACTAATATATAATTTAATCATACACAATAACATATATGTGTGTGTGTATAATATGATTGAATAACTTATTTAATCCCTTAAAAAAAAGTCAACTAGATCTTTTATTTAAGATTGAGGTAGTACTTTTTATATAAAACAAAAAACAAAAAATGAAACGTGGAGAGGAGGGCATGGTGGCCTTAAATAAAAGAGAAAGGAGGGCACGTGAAGAGGAGAGCTTGAGGGTGGGGGTACCCTTTGCCTGTAACGTCATTACTCCACCGGTGGCTGCTTGATGGTGATCGGGCGGTGGGTCAAATCCGGAAGGTCCCCCCTACTCCTCTCTTACTTCTCATTCACTTCTCCTTCATACAGATTAACCCTACCTACCCTCCCCCTCCTCCATGTTATTATTCCCTCCCTTACTAATTTGTAAGGGATTTTTATCCTTCTCTTAAAAGTACAAGTCCTTTTTTTATTAGAGACAATTTTATTTAAGACACTGATAAACACTAAATATAAGTACCTTTACTACTGAAGTTGTAAGGAGCTAAACCCTTTCGTTATACTCAACTATCGGGGTTAGCAAGAATTTTGTTCATATTTATAAGGAACATTAACATATTTGTCAAGTTCCACCTTGAGTCTTCTAACACAATGTCGCCAAGTATCTCTCAAATCTTATAATGCATGGTGCATGAGTTATTAAAAATATAGCATTTGATATTTGTCTTTTTTGTTTGTTTCAGTTACGCCTTATTAAAGAGAGAGATAATAAATGAGCCAATTTGATCAATTTCTTTGAATAAGGATATCACTGGAAAAAAAAAAAAAACCTATTTATTACATATTTAAATCTTATAACTGAGTTCACCTACTTGAGAAAGTCGGTATTCAATCCTTATAAAAAAAGAGGGAGGTAGTACTTTCATATTGTCCAACTGTCATCTTATTTAATATTACCTCGCTATAGCTACCCTCCCAAGTCCCAACTTAATATATATATATATATACACACACACTAAAGCTTTGGACGTGTTTATATATCATGTGTCTATTTGAATTAGTGTTAGAAAAATACACTTATGCAAATTAGAATCAAATTTATCTCTCATACTTACTTCATAAACCATAAATCATGTTGAAAAGACAGCTTTTACTACTAATCCAAACATGAGCTATAAGGGTGGGAAGGAGTACCAAGAACACACATAAGATGTGAGATCTACAACATCCATTCAAATGATCATATATGTACAAGACCAATATAAAATAGTATAAATGAAATCAAACTGTTTACAGATGATAAATAACGTATTTTTCCAATTTCATGCAGCCGTCTTTTTATTTTTTTTAAATATTCTTCTGCGCAATTTTATTATTTTTATTCTTTCAATATATTCATTTACATATTTAGATATGGTTTAATTTGGTTTAAATTTTTATTATAAAGATGGACAGAATTTATTATTTCTTCCATATACAGCTTAGGGGGAAAATATCTAAATGGTTTTACTTTAAAACCAATTGGTGTCACTTAGCTTGCTTTCTGCTCTTCATGTGTTCAGTCAAAAAAAAAAAAACACGAAATTTTCAATCAAATGATGTGAGACTTACAACATTCTCTCCGTATATGTCAATTTAAATTTGATCTTAAAATTAGAACTGTTAAGTAACAAACTGAAATCACTGGAGACACAAGTGCAAGCACACCCATTTATTTTTTACTACTTTCGATCCTTAATATAAGTGTCAGTTGAATTTTTTTAAGGAAACTAAATAAATTATATTAAAGTATTCATATTTATTGTTTTTCTCCAAAATAATTTACTAACTTTTAAACGGATATATAATTTAATGATACATAACATATATTATGACTAAGTAATTTATTTAGCTTTCTTGATTTTTTAAAAAATCAACTGACTATTATATTAAGGAGCGAAGAGAATATTAAGTAACGTGCCCGTTAACCGAATGAAATTATCACTTCAAGCTACGTACGAAGGATCTCGAACTATATATGCTTTCCGACAAACATATTTTCAAATATTTTTTATAAGTCGGTTAATTAACTGTAATCATTTATATATATAGTACCATTAAAGTCATTATAACTTGCCTTACAAGCAATATTCTTCACGTACTATGCAATCCACCTAACTTAAATTCTTCACACATGCACCACAAGAAAACCAAATTAAAAAGCGTATGCAAAGAAATTTAAAGGCGTATGTACGTGCATTGTGGTCACCTACTTCCCTCAACTTAATTAACCGACATGTTTGATCCATATCCATAATTCTAACTTCACTTTATATATTCCATCTCACTACGCACTTGGAATAGATGGACTTGGTTTGAAAATGAAGGTTCAATTTAGAAATTTAAAATTGAGTTCGATTAAAACTAGAAATGGTCCAACTTATCATTCAATAAAAATGGTATGGTGTTTACATTGGGATGATGATGAGTTACTTTGAAGCTACTCTAAGAGCAAGATTCTTCAAAGTTCATCGAGGAGGCGTTTTCATGGAGGATGATATATATGAGAATATGATGATATAGAAATTAGGTGAATGTCTCTTCTTCTTCTTTTTGTATTACAACTCAACTAAAACACCACCGACTATAAGAAACCCTTCTTAACCAACATCTGTCAAGTTTGAGCTTTAAGGCATTGTGTGTGTGTGTGTGTGTGTGTTTTTTTTTTTTTTTTTTTTTTCATGCCAGAATCTTATTTTATGTGAAGAAGTTGACCGTAATAATGTAATTAAGGAATCTGGAACGTGGTCCTCGTAACTCGTAAGTAAAGTAAATGACAACGATGCACTACGACAACTAACATATAGCATAAGGTTTATTTGTGGTTTATGGATTATTCCATTTATTTTAAAGTTTTTATTATCAGGTCAGATATAAAAGTTTTATCTTAAATTCTTTTGTTCATTGTTGTTCTGTAAGGCAGGCGAGCATATATTCTGTTGCACTCATTACATGCAAGGTTATACTTATAAACCCTTGGTGCAAGTATAATACTCCGTATGGTCTTTATTATAAGGCATATTTATCTAATTTGATTAAATTAAGAAAATTAGTTAAGTTAGTTAATATAACATATATTTTCTAAAACGTCGTAGTCATCTCCTCTTCCCCTTTATTCTCCTCTCTAGTTATTGCTAAGAGAGTATCAATAGGGATAAGTTAGGAAAAGATTAGCAAATATGAAAATTATGTCTTATAATTAGGACCAAAATTAATAAGAACTAGGGGGTACTATTTATTCTAAAGTTTTAGTTTTTTTTCCTCGTGCAATTTTTCCTTTAGTTGAGAAAGGTAAATGGAAAGTGGTCTATAACTACTCCTTTGGTCTTAAATATAGGGGGAAAAGCACTAATATAGGAACTTTTTGTAAAAATTGTACCCAATAGAGCAAGTGGAAAAATATTTACCAATGTAATGCAGTGACGCGACGCCACTAGTGGCGTAGAGGGGGTTGACGCCACTGACATAAAAGTGTCAGTGGCGTAACAGATTGAGACGCCACTCAAATCGAGTAGCATCTGGTTCCATTAAAAAAAAAATTAATATGAAATATTATAATAATATATAATAATAATAATAAATGATAAAAATAAGTGGAATAGTTTAAAGCTCTACTTCATTTAATTTGGAGTCAAAAGAAAGAAAGCCTGGAGCTGAAATAACTTACTAAGAATGTCATTTAAAAGATTACGCGGTACAATTTGGTTATAACAACATATCCCAATATAGGGAGATCTATATATTTGTATAACAATAGTATTGATTTTGAGATTTGTATAAAAAAATGTACCGCGTAAGAGTGCTTGTATAACAATTATACAAATATTTGGTGTATAATAATAATAAATGTTTGCTTGTATTACATTGGTAAATATTTTTCCACCTGCTCTAATTGGGTACAATTTTTGCAAAAAGTTCCTATATTGGTGCTTTTCCCTAAATATAGGGCAAAGTTTGTAGTATAAATTGCACTATAAACTTTGTCATATATTTAGGACCAGAGGTAGTAGGATTTTTCTCCTTATCATTTAGAGTTATTTACGGTTATTCTGAAATTTTGTTTTTGTATAACTATTATTATATGCATCTTCTATATTGATATTTTGTGGACTCTCCAAAAAACCAAATAGTCTCAAGGGAAAAAAAATTAGTTTTCTTCTTGGGCCTTAGTCTGACGCAAGAGCCAGAGATTACTGGGCCAAAGAAAGCCCAATCTTGTTCTCATAAGAAGGTATCGTCGATATGTATTAGGGACTAACCGGGAATATAAATCTTTCTGGAGTGAAAAATATATTACATATTTTTAGATAAAAATAAGTTACAATATAAAGGAAACCTTATGCATTAGAATTTAGAAGGATAAAAACCTTTTTTTATTTAGAAGTATTCAAATTATTGGCACATACGTCTAAAACCGCCTGTACACCTGCAGCCACACAAATTGGATTTGGTACAACAAATATATATATATATATATATAAAGCCAAAATACATTACAAACACTATAAAACGATTACATCAGAAAAAGACTGCACTATGAGTATAACACTAAACAGACCAAGCAGCCCAAAGAAAGAAGTGAAACATATAATTTAAAAAAAAAAAACAGTATTCTTGAGGATAAAATACAGCGATTAAAAGTTGAAACAAAAGGTCCTTCAAGAAATGAGTTGACTAAAATATATGTAGACTTTCTTTTTCCCTTCAAGAAGACCTCAGAATTACGAAGTTGAACGGGTCGGAATCTAGTAACTTCAATTCAACCTGTAATAATTATTTATTCATATTTTCAAATTCATTCTACCGCATCTTTTTTTGACTTTTTCCTTATTTTATTCTTCAAAATAATATATAAAAATGCGATAACATAACATCTTTTTTTGTTACAACAAATATATACTTGGGATAAAAAGTCAAAATGCATTACACACACTATAAAAATATTACATCAGAAAAAGGCTGCACTGAGTATAAACATTACACAGACCAAGCAGCCCAGAGATACAAGAAAGAAAGGAAGTGAAAAATATAACCAACAAAGCAAGAACAACACAAAGAAAAACAACTAAACAGCAAAACAGAAAATGGCTTTGGCTTTGAAGAAGGATCGCATGCCAAATGAGTTCATAGAGTCATTAAAAGGAGAGATGAGGCAATAGAAACCAAAATTAAGCGAAGGATAAGGGAAGGAAGGAAAAGGAGAACAAGCTTCAAAATGGCGTCGGAATACAGAGAGAGTTGGTTGAGTTAATTAATACAGTGTATTTTCTAAAACACCCTAGTCACATTCTTTAATTCATTTATTTTCCCTCTTTATTGATTATTGTTAGAGGTAAATTAGGAAAAGATTGATAAGTATGAAAATTTTATCTTATATTTATGACAAAAATCAAGTCTATAAATATATTTTATATTAAAGAGGGGGAGTATTTATCATGATTAGGTCTTTATGCTCAAGTGAGGTGACTAAGAATTGATTTTTTTTTTTCAATAATAAGACAACTTTATTGAAAGAAAAACAAAATAAACACATTACAATTGGACTTGCTTACAACAGATCATAAACGACAGATCATTCGTTTATCCAACGATTTCACAAATCAATGATAAGTTCAAAGTAGGTATTTCTCTGGTCTTATTTACACAGTACACTTTCAATAATTTTTACACAAATTAAGAAAAAACTTTAAATCTCATTAATTTTGCTGTAAAATTTAACAAATTTTCAATTCTATTTCTATTTAATATACATAATATCAAATAAAAACTAAGTCAACACAATAATAAGTGAATGATTACATTTTACATTCACTTCAAAACTTTACTAAAGTTCTTTATAAATAAGACCAAAAAATCTTCTTCCTCTATCCTAAAAATAGGACAAAAGGAGTAACGTATAAAAGTTACACACTTCCTATAGTTTTAAAATCGATATCGTACCAACGCCAAATCTCCAACTTGTTTGCTACTAAATTTACTACTCCCTCCAATTCACAATATACGTCGTTTATAGAAGAAAACTTAGTTAACAATATATTTGTATTTCTACTTAAAAATGTTTTTTTGGGTCAATTTTACTCCTTAATGTTTAAATATCACTCATTGTATTTCTTTCTCATTTAAAACCCCATTTAATAAAAATTTAATGAGTTAACTATATTTCTTGATTATGATGAATTGGTTTTTTCTTTGGAACACTAATTATGATGAATTAGTTAAAATTACTTATATTATATTATACATGGGAGGGAGTATTACTATAACTACTACAATTACTAATAATAATAATATGAGTATTATTTATTAGTAAGGTCTTCGTAATAGGATATAGTACACCAAATCAAGTATCAGCTTCCTATAATGCCATTAATTATAGTAGCTATAGAAATTAAAGCACTTACCTCCATTTATTGATGTTTATCCAGTTGGGTAGTAGTTGACCTCATGGCCTACGGACACTTCTAATGCATCTATGCATGTAGTGAAATTTTTAATCAGAATTTTATTTGGAAAAATATTTATTTATTTTCTACGTTCTATTTCTTGATTAGATAAGGGTTTTCCCCTCGAGCTTCGATACATGTTCTATTATCACACTATTCATTGCTTTATCATCGCTCTTGTTTATAACTTACTTTTAATATATTTTAGAGTAAATATCTTTTGGGTCTCCGACAAAAAACACGGACCCCATGGGAGTGGCGGAACTTGGAGGAAAAGTTTGGGGGGGCCAAATAGCGGTGGGATGCTGCCCCCGAAATTTTTTTTTAAGGCAAGTTTTAAATGCATTAAAAATGAAAAGAAAAAAAAAATCATGAAATTAAGTTAATTAATTTCATCTACAAGTGTAGTGTAGAATGGGTAAAAGCATAATAAGAGATACACTACAAAAGTAAATTTTACTGATAAGATAAAAATTTCAAGTAATTAGAATGAAATATAGAAAAGAATGACAAAATTAACATAAATCATACAAGACCCCACATAGAACAAAGATTAAATTATAAGCCCAAAGATATAAAAAGAGGGGAAAATGTAAAATAAAAAGAAGAAGAAGAAGAAGAAGTTGGGGGGCCAAAATTTAATTTTACTACTTTGGGGGGCCAAAGTTGTATTATTACCCTAAAAAAAAAGTTCCATTAAAAAATTGTACATAATTTTTTTTTTGGGGGGGCCATGGCCCCCTCTTGTCATAAGGAAGATCCGCCCCGCCCATGGGACTAAAATGAGACTTTTTTATGGACGAAAAAGGGTTTTTTGGAAATTTGCGAGAACCAAAAATGTTCACAAATCGACCTTTATTCGTCTTTTTTTTTTTCGTACTAAAAGGCATTTCTTCGTGTGAGGGACCAAAATGGGGTCCGTATTTTTTTTCAGGGACCCAAAAGGGTATTTACTCTATTTTTTATTAGAATTAAGAAAAATTATAAATCTCTGTCTTAAAATTCAATAACTTCTGAACTTTACCCTTATTTAATTATATTCTACTTCCTCAAGTTTTTAATATAAGACATATTTAGAAAGGTAGTTTTGATCCTAAATTCTAGATTTATTTTTCATATTTTTCAATATTTTTTTATAATTTACCCATATTTATGCTCCTTAAAAAATAATCAAAGAGGGGGGGCAATAAAAGAATTAAGACATATGAATAAGGTGTTTTATCAAAATACATGTCATATTAAATAACTTAATTAATTTCATTAATATAATTAAATTAGGTAAATATATCTTATATTAAGGCCAAAGAAAGTATCAGTTATATCCAAAGTTTACATTACAATAAATAAAAAGTAAAATTACACATTTATGTAAAAGATGTAATGATGTAGCGTATGAATACAATCAAGAAATAAATTATTTCTTTATCATATAAATAGTATCAAAGTAGTACATTAATGCGCTAAATAAATAGTGATGCTATTTTCAAACAATGCGTTTAAAGGCAACAAGTTAAAATCAACGGCAACACCATTTTCAACTGGATTGGAACAAAAGTTCATCACTGACTAATGTGAATCCTTTAGTTCTCCTTACCTTTCTTTTTAGCCTCAATAAGTAAAGTCTTCTCAAGCTGACAATTTGTTTTTTCAAAAATATATTCTCTTTTTCTCTAAAAGCTCAAAACAGTAAACTAGAAAACCAAACCAAATAAGTGAAAATTTGGGTAATTAGATTAAAACATTTTCAATCTTGATTTACACGTAACATTGTATATAGAAAACATTAAAATGCACGACACAAAGAAAAAGACATGGTTCATTGTTACCAAAATCTTAATCCCTCGTCTTTGGATTCAACTGGCAAAGAGGTCGGATACTCTCACCAAAGGGAGGGGGTTTGATTCTGGAGTTGGTTAAAGCGGCATTTGAGCGATCCTAGCTTCTTAAGTCTTGGTTAACGCACGAGGGTAATAGATCGGCCCTACCCGCCTAACATCGATATCACCTAAGAGGAAGAGATTTTACCTCTACCTTTGATTGTAGGTGAATCCAACCCTTTTTTCTAAAATTTTTATATATATATAAAAAAAAAATCTTAATAGCTAGCAGTTCGGCTTTCACGTATCAAATTTATGTTCCATTAAATTCTCATTAATGGAATGAGTAGTGTACTGTCACACACAGTTTGTTTGGGGTCCATGATAAAAGTCTTAGCTATAACCATCATGTTCATAATAAAGAGATAAGACCACCAACTATGAACGAACAATTCAATTTCGTTCCACGTGCCTAAGCATGATTAATGCCTAGGATTAGGAAAGCTAGCTATTTGATACTTTCAAACAATTTATTAACAATAATATCATGCATTACAACTATATTTAATTCAATTATATATACTTAAACAAGTAATCTTATTCCGTTACAAACTATTGCATGCTGATTTTCTAATATATAACTGTAAGGAATTTTAAATATTAGTTGTGACCGTTAATTACTACGGCTAAATGGCTATTAGGGGACCGTTAGTATACCAATGAATTGAAGAAGCATCTTGGATGCCTCTCTGCACCTTTAAACAAAGGTTTCTAGAATTTGTTATTCAGAATCCTTAAGGGTAAGGATGTTTTAGGGAGGGGGTGTTGATATACTCTATCCGATTAAGATAGAATTGATTTTTTTTTTTTTTTTTTTTTGAGATTGAGAAAGTTAAATAAATTACTTAATGATATCATATATTGTGTATCCTTGGATTATATTCCCTCTTTTTTTTGGATAATATAGACAAGTCGAAGCTTGAAAATGTGAAATATGAACTAGATTATAAGACTCTAGCCCCTAATACAACAAGTAGAAAGATACTAGGAGTGGCAGGATCGTTGATCCTTAAAAATCATATCCAGGTAACCTCTCGGGATAGTTGGAATCATAACCATATCAGCATCAATGGCAACACTATGGCCCTCCTTGGCCATATAATCAGCGCAAGAGATGTTTTCTCTTGGAGTATGATGAAGCTCCACGTTCCAGTCTCGAAACAAAAGATTATATTCCCTCTAGTTCCTATTATAAGGAACCAACTAACAATTCTCACAAATAAAAAAAAATAGTTAAAGTCAATAAAGTTGTCTTAGAATTACGTAATTTTCAATATTACCCCTACTAATTGCACTAAACTCTAATATTATTATTAATTATTACTCTCACCCATTACCCTTATTAATTATGGGCGTACATGGAAAAAAATAATTAATGCTCTTTGGGAATAAGTAAGTGCCTTATAAAAAGGATCAAATAAACTTGCTAGCTAATTGGTGCCTTATAATGAGGACCAGAGTGAGTATATCAGTTTATTACTTAAACCAATTCGTTTGGAAAAAAAAAATTAAAATTAAAATATTCTAAAGTAATTTAATTAGTTTTCTTAATCTTTCTAAAAAAGTCAGTTTTATCTTATATTTAGGACTGGAGGGGGTATAATTGTAATTAAGGAATTTTAAATATCAGTTATGACCGTTAGTTACCACGGCTATTATGGCCGTTAGGATCAGTAAGTAACTTGAGGCGGGGAAGTTATACAACAACAGTCTATAAAATAATCAAGTTTCGCAATGGAAATGAGAATCATTCAGCGTATTTACCTAATCCCATATTATAAATATCTTTCGTTTTCACTCCCTTTTACGCTTCTATATTATCACTATCAATACAAAATTTACAGAAACAGTACTATTTATAAGTTATAAATATTAATTACTCCTATAGTCCTTAATATAATTGACCTAATTTAATTAGATTAAATAAATTAGTTAAGTTAGTTAATATGACATATATTTTCTAAAATATCCTAATCATCTTCCTTAATTCTTTTATTCTCTATTATCTTTAATTAATGTTGAAGGAGTATCAATATGAGTAAATTATGAAAATTTAATAAATACCACTCTAATCCTATTTATAAGTCTATTTTGACCAAATTTCACATACTAAGGAGAGGTAGTTGACGCAATAATTATGGGGGTAAATTTTCAAATTTGTCCTCATTTATGATTGAGTATTTTTCAACTGTTTCTTCTCTCTATCTTCATGGGTACAATTAATATGGGTAAAATTGTCATAATCTCATTTATTATATGAAACTGGACTTATAAATATGACCAAATTTTTTGGTCAAAATAGACTTATAAATAAGATCAGAGTGGTATAAAAATTATGTCTTATATTTAGGACCAAGATCAACTCTTTAAATATGTCATATATTAAAAACCGAAGAAAAGTAGTATAGGAAAACAAATTTAGTTGTACAGATTACCTTCTTGTGTTAGGTGAAGCTTACATTGGAGGAGATTCATTTGATTTTTTATTTTTATTTACTTGAATGGACTTGTCTAAAGTTAAAAAGAGAATAGCACAATGTTTTCAAATAATTGTATGTGAATACATAAACTTAACTTGTAAACGAGACTGTTTGTAATATATATATATATATATATATATATATGGAAAAATATTTTTTATGTTGTATGAGAAGTGTATTCTCATGTCACACACACATAAAATGGTGAGACCCACACACACACATATATATATAATGCTCATTATATATATATGTGGGTCCCACCATTTTATGTATGTGTAGGAATCTTCTTCTTCTCATGCAACATGAGAAGTTTAAACCCCACATATATATATATATATGTGTGTGTGTGCGCGCGCGCGCGCCTGTGAGTTTAATATCTTCAAAGAGAGAACTAAATAACAGTAATCTATACACATGAAATGGTGGGACCCACATATATATATAATGCTCATTCTATATATATGTGGGTCCCACTATTTTATGTGTGCGCGCGCATGTAAGTTTAATATCTTCAAAGAGAGAAATAAATAACAGTAATCTATACATCTTAAAAGGCAAGAGCAGTAATAAGAAATCTTTCTATTGAACCAACAATGTGTGATGAGATTATTTCCTCAAAAGATATATAGTTAATTAAGAGGGTGAAAGTGGAAAAACTTTTTCATTTTTTCCTAATCATAGGCTTGAATTATTAGGAAACTACTTTTTTTTTAACCTTCAGGGAAACTATTTATTACTTATTAAGTTATTTTGCTAATTTTTCATTACTCTTGAAGTTTTTTAATTTCTACCAGAATTATTATTAAGTTAGTCTATACAATAATAATATCAACAGTCTATATATAATGCACTCGGCGTGTGCATAGCTATTCTCTCTGATTTTTATTAAAAATCACAAACTAATAATTTTCATAAACTAATAAAAATAGTTAAAGTCAATAAAGTTGTTCTAAAACTTACTTTCTCTGATCTTTATTATAAGACATCAACTAACAATTCTCACAAACCAATAAAAACAGTTACAGTTAATAAAGTTAGCTTACAATTTAAGTAACTTCCAATATTACCATTACTAATTGCGCTAAGTTCTAATATCATATTAATTATTACTCTCACTCACTATCCTTATTTATTAGGGGCATACATGAAAGAGAATAATTAATGCTCCTAGGGAACAAGCAAGTGCCTTATAAAAAAGATAAAATAAACTTGCTAGTTGGTGCCTTATAATAAAGGCCTGAGGGAGTAAGTAACTTCCAATGTTACCCATACTAATAATTGAACTAAACTCTAATATTATATTAATTATTACTCTTACCTATTACCCTTATTAATTATGGGCGTTCATAAAAAAATAATTAATATACTTTGAAACAAGCAATTACCTTATAAAAAAAAAATCAAATACAATTATTAGTTAGTGCCTTATAATAATGATCAGAAGGAGTATATATAGCCATTAACTTTTATTGACTCATAGGATGTTTTATAAAAGGAAACAAGCCAATTCTATGTCACAAAAAGGAAATCAATATTTTTACAAAATTGAGTAACTGACATATCAAAAAATATCCTTGCAATTAATTCAATCTACCTAATTTACCAAATTCAATCGCCATGTATAACTTCCCTTGTATGGGATTTTCTTTTGTAATAGTACTATACTTTATCTTTAAGGAAAGAATATAATAAAAGAAGATACTATGCTTTTAAACTAAAATAATATTTTAAAAACATATAATAAAAACTTAAATCATTCAAATTCATGAAAAAAATAACAGAGCTGCTCTCACTTAATAGTAGTAATTCATCAAAATATTCCATCTATAAAAATGAAGATCCGGGTAATATTTATTTTCTTTAATTAATTAATAATTAATATTAGCATTTAAAAATATATGTCTTGCTATACGGTAAAATGAATCCTATGATATCTGTATCGAACTCCGTCACGCATAGAATTTAAGCTCCTTTCGAACCTTCTGACCAGCTTCCACTGCAAACTTCCTCAGCTTTTATTCCCTCCAATCAAATCTGCTCTCATCATCCCCTACATCATCCACCCAATCTCCTATCCTACTCTACTGTCGCATCTCTCGCCACGTGTCTCCACAGGTTATTTTCGTCTTTCAACATCGACCTACTATTCCTGAGTTCATGGTCTCACTCTACACACCAGCCCCCACCGAAGAGAAACCCCACGCTACCCATTTTCTGAACCCTCCTCTCTTTATTTTTTTCTCCCCATTTTCTTTTTTTCGCCTGAAGTCACAATAACTGCAACAAAAGTAGCAAAAGACAACGAAAACTACAGGTAGCTTGCCCGGGGAAACAATCCTGTAAAACAGGAGACACGTGGAATCAATAAAATCAACGGCTGTGATTATCGAGTTATTCTCGATGGACTCAGATCGTAGGTCCACTGGGGTCCTGAGGATTTTCCATTTCTGGACCGCGAAGTTTCTTACATTTCCCGCCTCATCCTTTTTGCGTCACACTCGTCTTTGTTTGTTAACAGACCTTGTCTTCCTTTCTCTGTCTCATTCTCAGTCTCTCTCTCCCCTTTGTTCTTCTATTATCTCTCTACCTGACTGAAATTCTCTTCGTTTATCGTTTTCTCGCTGTAGATCTCTCACCAGTTCGCTTAAGTTTCCGGTGATAATTGGATCCGGAGTGTCTCGGGTTATTGGCCGTCCGATGTGGAGACTTTGACTGAGTGCTGATTCGATACAGAGCAGGAGCTAGTTAGCTCTTTCTATGGGCCAGTGCTACGGCAAGACCAATCCCACCGCTGAAAATGACGGTGCTGCAAATACAACTACTATTATTGCTGATTCCGGTTGCCCACCGCAGTCGCCGCTGCCGTCAGGTAGCGGTGGCAACGGGTTTCCGTCGGTGAAAAACACACCTGCCCGGTCATCCAACGCGAGCCCTTGGCCGAGCCCGTACCCGCAAGGTGTCAACGCTAGCCCGTTTCCGAGTGGGGTGTCGCCGTCGCCGGCGAGGACATCGACGCCCAGGAGGTTTTTCCGACGACCGTTCCCTCCTCCGTCGCCGGCGAAGCATATAAGAGCTTCGCTGGCCAAGCGGCTTGGGCATGGGAAACCTAAGGAGGGCCCGATCCCCGAGGACCGAGGGGCGGAATCCGAGCAGGCGCTGGACAAGAGCTTTGGGTATAGTAAGAATTTTGGAGCTAAGTATGAGTTAGGAAAGGAAGTGGGAAGGGGCCATTTTGGTCATACGTGCTCTGCAAGGGGCAAGAAGGGAGAGCTCAAGGACCATCCTCTAGCAGTTAAAATCATCTCGAAGGCGAAGGTAGACTGTCGTCAATTTTTAATTTCTTGCAAATTGAAGTTGGCTAATTTTGTAATCAATCTTAGTTCATAATGTTTATGTTTTTGATGTGATATTCGGTGAATTGATAGTGAGTTTCATCATCTTGAGAGAGTCAATCTCCCTTGACTCGGTCTTCATTTCATTTTGTATTTATATTGTCTGACTATTTTTTGTCCGGCGGCAAGTCTGGTTCGTTGATTCTGATACAAATTGGACTCTTATGGTGTTTGCCTGTTTGGACTCTTTTGGTTGGCGTTTGTTACCTTTGAATTTCCTGTGCTTGATTGATCTGTTGCCTGGAACCTGAGAGAATCTTGGGTATTTGAGAATGATGCTTGTCCTCTAGTTTAGCATTATGTCGTTTAACCCCTTTGTGCCCGTCCAACTGAAATGGATGGTAAGATATCCGACAAAAGTACAGACTTCTGCTAGATTGAAGTTCTGAAATTTGTACTGGATGCCCGGGACAATAAAATCTAACGGTACAACAATGATTAATCTGAAAGTCTCTAGACATGGTTAACCCCAGTCAACTAGACACTGTATTGTGGGATTTTCTTTCATATAGTACTTCAGGTATTTGACGTGCGTACCCTGACATTAGAGTTATTTGTTTTTTGTTTGGATTTTTCTGATGCCACTCATGCTGCTTCACTGAGTCAGTGGAGTGGAACATGTGATCTGGCATATGAGAGTTTCTAAAGAGTGTCAGTGTGTCCCTATAAAAGTTGTAAAATGCGCTAAAAACTCAGACGTCATTATTATTTTATACTGAGTCAAATTAGCAATGGCATAAGATCTCCCTAGGTCCTACCTTGTCCGTTGCATTTGGACAGTTTGCATCTCTTTAGTTTGTTTGCGGGGTTGATAAAAACAATTTTTTTGGTTACTGAATAGAATAATAATTAAAATCTTTACATACAAGGATATTTCTGTTTGTGTCTGTGTGTGTGTGGATGTGTGGAATAAATGACATATGAGAAATTCCTTTTGCTGACTGACAGTTGTAAAGTATATTGGACTTCTTCAGTTCTTTGTTTGATTTAACCAGTTAACCTCTTATTTACCCTTAGAACAAGTTGTAAACAGGAAGGATTGTAAAAAGCAGACACTATCATGTGAATAAGTGTAGGTGTTGTATTGCTGTTCTTGCTCTTTTGGTAGTTAAATATAAAATATGATTAGGATAATTTAGGGATGTAAACCTGTTATGATGGAGGCTCAATGAAAGCTTGATTGGTTTTGATGACAATACTGTGAGTTTTCCAACCTGGATACCTTTGTAACCAAAACATCTTACAAGTGTGTCATATT
Source organism: Acacia melanoxylon (assembly GCA_019022615.1). Taxonomy (NCBI): domain Eukaryota; kingdom Viridiplantae; phylum Streptophyta; class Magnoliopsida; order Fabales; family Fabaceae; genus Acacia; species Acacia melanoxylon. The sequence goes on along the minus strand of JAFJYJ010000041.1, from coordinate 4,429,603 downwards.
ACAGTACCTATTTTTCTCTTTAGTGAAAGTCCATTCATTCTATTCTAATGAAGTGCTTTGTTTGTTTGTAAAGGCATTTGGTTTATAAATACCTGGTGGTAAGGTATTTTCTAAGGGTTAGTTTGGATTGAGGGAAGGGAGGGGAGGGAGGGGGAGGGAAAAAAAATGAGGGGAGGAGAAAATTGTACCAAAATTTAGTGTAGTGGGGCCCACAAAATTTTCCTCTCCATCATTTTTTTTCTTTCCCCTCCCCTCCCCTTCCCTCAATCCAAACTAACCCTAAGGAAGTCCTTGATACTGTACTGTTGATTTCATGGTTATTCCAACATGTAATGTAAGCTCATTTGTTAGATAGGTCATACAATATGTTTGCTTTTAGTTAATGTTACTGCATACTTTTTTTGTGAAATCATGATTATGGATCTGTATTTGTTAGTTCTTGTTAAATCAACTTCTGCATCTTAATAAGATTTATCTGGCAGATGACAACAGCAATAGCAATAGAAGATGTTCGAAGAGAGGTGAAAATATTGAAAGCTCTATCTGGCCATAAGCATCTTGTGAAGTATCATGATGCTTGTGAGGATGCCAACAATGTGTACATAGTTATGGAGTATGTCTTTTATCCTGTGTTCATTATTATTTTCATGAAGAACTTGGTGGCAGCTTTGAAGCACTGAATTTTATTTATTTTTTCTTTTTCTGGGTGTTATTTTCAAGCAATCGAGTTGATCTACTGAAATAATCTTTTCCTTTGATCCTCCATCCTTCAAATTTAGAACTCTGCCCTTGCCATATAGGAAATACTTTACCAGTTTCCCAGTATTTATTGTGTCTCTTTCCTGATTAACAGAAGGTTTAAATGAGTTCAACCACACTCTTTAAATGCTTGATTAGAAACATTAAGTCCTTTGCTCAACATAGATTTTGATTATGGGTTTTCTTATTTTATAGTTGAATTGTGGGAAGCATGCATCTTCTAATTGTAGCTTCATAATAGTGATCTTTCTGGGCTTTTATTGTCTTATCAGATTGTGTGAAGGGGGGGAGCTTCTTGACAGAATTTTGTCAAGGTCAGTTTTTCCTTTGTTACTATTGTGACTTTTCTAGTTGATATGTTCTCTTAATTTTTTTGATTAGAAACTGTTGTCCACTATTATAGGGGTGGGAGGTATACTGAAGAAGATGCAAAAGTTATAATTTTGCAGATTTTAAGTGTTGTTGCCTTTTGTCATCTTCAAGGTGTTGTGCACCGTGATCTAAAACCTGAGGTTTGTGCTTTAAATATTTGTCCCTGTCATGATTTGCAATATTGACATCTAATTATTCTCTTAATCCAACTTATGCATCTGTATTGAAGAATTTATGGAGCCTTGCTGGTTATTTGTTTTGATCTTTTACAGAATTTTCTGTTCACTTCACGAAGTGAAGATGCTGATATGAAGCTTATCGATTTTGGTCTGTCTGACTTTATTAGACCAGGTTAATAATCAAAAGCATCTTTAATTTTCATCTTCCGCGCATACCAATCCTTATAGTTATTACTTTTTTAATAGAACATGGGCAGTTGCTTCCAAATATACACCTCAATGCTGCTGCTACTCTTAGCACAAAGTTCTGGTGTGAAGCTGTGTTGTGACTGGTGAAACCATTCGCATTTCAAATGTTTATGCATAGAACATACAGCTGTCCCTCAATTTTGTTACTCTGTTGTATGTTTCATGGGATCCCTTGACTTGATTGCTCATCTTCTTTTGTCTTTGAACCATTGAAGAACAACATTCGTGAAATCATTACAATTACGTTACTTCAAAATTTATTTACAATTTTTACATCTATAGTTACATCTCTTAACTCCTTCCTGGATGTTTATGTGCAGATGAAAGATTGAATGACATCGTTGGAAGTGCCTACTATGTTGCGCCTGAGGTCCTTCACAGATCCTATAGTCTGGAAGGAGATATATGGAGCATAGGTGTTATCACCTATATCTTGTTATGTGGAAGTCGACCTTTCTGGGCTCGAACAGAATCCGGAATATTTCGTGCAGTGCTCAGAGCTGATCCAAATTTTGATGATTTACCTTGGCCAACTGTATCTGCAGAGGCCAAGGACTTCGTAAAAAGGCTGTTGAACAAGGACTACAGGAAAAGATTGACTGCTGTCCAGGCTCTAAGTAAGTTTTCATATCTGTTTACCCATGAGGAGTGGAGGGTTTTAATCAAATGTGACAATGCTGGCCTTTATGATGGTGATATTCTTTGTGACCCATAATGATAAGCATGTTTACAAAATTTATTAAAAATTAAATTAAATAAGGCAACTTGTTGATTGTGGATTGTCACCCTGTGGCTTACTACAAATTTGGATCCTTTAGAGTGTGAAGCCCATAATGTGCTTCCTTAGTTGGAGAGAAATAAAGAGAAAAGAAGTGGGAGGAAAGACAAAGTAGGCCCCATATACTCAATCTATGCTGCTCTTTTTTGCCTTAGAGGCGCTTTACTGGTTTTACACTTGAAAGAATCCAAACTCAGAAACCAGTACGATATATATCTCTGGTCTCTTAGTCTTGGTTTCCATAGTTCATATATATATATATATATAGATATATATATATATATATATATTACTATCTAGCAATTTTATTGTGTTTCATAATCCATACCTATCTGGAGTAGCTTTATACTATGTTTGTACCTCGGGTGACATGTCTTTTCTCTTTTGGATGTATTAATAATAGATGTAAATGATGGGTCTGACCTTATAAGAGTGTTTTTCAATCAAAATTTTAAATAATCAACGCAACGTATCTGTAATTGCAGCCCACCCTTGGCTCAGGGATGACAACCGTCCTATACCTTTAGATATATTAATTTACAAATTACTGAAGTCTTATCTTCATGCAACACCATTCAAACGAGCAGCACTGAAGGTACTCTTTATTTCAGTTCCTTAGATATGCTCACGCTGAATCTATTGTTACTTGTTATCACATTCTCTCTCACACACGTTTACACTGATACATATGTGATATATTGCATATTTTACTGATGTTTTCTACGTGTTGCTTTCTTCACATGTGCGCACTTGAGATTCCTCTACATTATAATTTAGTATTCTAGACTACAATTAGATTTAATTTGATTTTGGTTTGTGAACTCCTTTACATTATAAACCCTTTATTTTTTCCACTTTTCTGGGCTCCTTTACCTATATATCTTGATTCCTAAAACATGTTCTTGTATACCTGGAGATGGTTGCCTGACATTCACTACGGGATGCTTATTTATTTCAAGGAAAATCTCTTTCAATATGATTTGCTCAAACACATTGTTTCTGTCATCTCAAATTAGAAAATGTTCTATTATTAATTTCCTTCTCCCTGAGTGGTAACCCATCTTCAATATATCTCTAATACAGGCCCTTTCAAAAGCCTTGCCAGAGGATCAATTGGTGTATCTCAGAGCACAGTTCAGATTGTTAGAACCAAATAAAGACGGCTATGTCTCCCTTGACAACTTCAAAATGGTTATAACTAGCACAACTTTCTCATTGCTTTATAATTTACTCTTCATGTTTGCATGAGTGCCTGTGTTCCCTGGATTTCCTTTAGTGCATTTTAAACTCATTATGATTCACTTTCTTATTGATTTTGCAGGCACTTGTACGTAATTCAACCGATGCCATGAGGGCGTCAAGGGTTCTAGATATTATAGATTCGGTGAGGAATTATTCCTGAGGAAAATACCTAGTGAGATTACTTTATTATGCTCAAGTTCCTAGATTTTTCGAAAACTTGTGCCAATAGGAATTTTCCTTCTATAAGTTGTTGATAAAAGGTCTGGAGAACATATACACGGCCACATTGGATTGATGGCATAATTGCAACTGCTTTTGCCTCGATAAGTTCCTGCTTTGGAACATTTGAGTCAAGCTTTAGGAAACTTCCTGCCCAGTGCAGACTTAAAGGTGTCTGGGAATGTTTTGTTACCTGGGAATTGAGTCTGGGAATGATTTCTGGAATCGAACCACTTTCTATAACATGTAGCCTATAACCCCTGGAGTTAAGCTTCATGGCATTTATTTATAAACAAGACAATGAGAAAGTTGCTCTATATCCATACTAGACAGCAACTGATTTATTATCTTGTTTGCTTGAATAATTTGGCAGATGGAACCGCTTGCCTATAGGAAGATGGACTTCGGAGAATTCTGTGCAGCCGCAATCAGCACTTACCAATTAGAGGCACTTGATACATGGGAGCACATTGCCTCCACTGCTTTTGAGCATTTTGAGAGAGAGGGCAACCGTGTGATATCGGTCGAAGAATTAGCAAGAGTAAGTGCTATTAGAGCCTTTTTTGTTGATATTGTGGTCAGTTACAAGTGAATAATACTTTGGCCATGTCTCAACAAATTGGTCTAATTAAAAGATTTGACCTTGGTCACATCCACCATCTATTAGTTTCTTTTTCTAACTTTCTCAATTCATAGCAGTTACATGTTCCTAAATCTTTTTATTTTCGCTTGATTAATGGTGCAGGAGTTGAATCTTGGTACTTCATCTTATTCAATTATCAGAGATTGGATACGAAATACTGATGGAAAGCTTAGTTTACTTGGATACACAAAATTTTTGCATGGTATGACAGTGCGAAGTTCAAACGCAAGACATAATTAGACTTTAAACCATTTGACACATAGTTTTAAGATGAGAGGAGATCAAATTTTTAGGAGTTTCTAGGGATTTTTTTTTTTTCCCCTCTTTATCTCTTAATTTTTCTTTCAAGATGGGGCAAGAATGTGTATAAATGAATTGTTAAAAAGGTTAATATGGAGAAATGTTGAGTAATTTTATGTTCAAAATCAAAATCTTAGCTTTTCCTTGATAATTAATTACATATCTTTTCCTTTATTTCGCCTATTGCTATCCTTGTTAAGAAATTAAAAATAATTTAACCAACAAAAGGCTTGTGTTATTCAGTCTTTTCCTTTTTCTTAATTTAATAATTTATTCATGAATTGATTTCAAAAGCTAATATTTTTTTCTTCTTAAGTACTTTTTTGTTGTTGGTACATTCTTCTTCTGAAAGTATTTGAAAAGGCTCGGGTCAGAGGGTGATTAATCCTTGTTTCCTTTTTCCATTTTTAATATTTTCTTTTTAAATTGTAAATATTTGTGACTTGGGATCATGATTAGTCTAATATCATTGTCTCTTATCAATTTAGTTCAATCAAATCACTGGAAGATTGAAATTTTGTGAAGAAGGTAGGATGCTAAATTAGACTAAAATTGAATTATGAGTGTCCATTAGCTGGAAAAAGTCAACACTATTCAAGGCACACGTGAATATTTGGTAATCATAATTCATGTTGATGTAATTAAATAATGACTTGATTAATTGAATCTAATATGAAAACAGAAGAGTTTACCAATTACCAGATCATTAAAATGTTGACACCTTCACAAATTTCTTATTAATCTTCCTAATTTCTTTTCTCTTTGATCATCCTTCACAAATTTTCTCTATCATCATCATTTTTTACTTACTCCCTTTTTAAACTAATTTTCATTCAATTTTTTTTTTTTTGCCTGGCTTGTGATATGAAATTTTTATATTTCTTAATACAAGAATTTTGTTTCATAAAAACATAGTAAATTTCAAAAATATGTTTCATGAATTCATTTTTATCCATCATTCTCAATCTTATGTAATGATTAATTGAATAAGAAAGAGGCTAATTAAAATGATACAATTAAGAATAGTTTTTTGAAAACAAAAGCAAGACTTGTAACTAATTTTAACCATCTTCAAGTAAATTCAGTTGAAAGATTCTTATAGCTTCATAAAAATATTGGGAGAATTAGGGGAAGGACCAAAGAAAAGAAATCTTTATTGATAATGATTTTAGAATTTGTAATTATTTTAAAGGAAAAAAAAAAACATAAAGTTTTAATTACAAAATTAACCCTGACCATTTTCATATATTTTCTCTAACCCTATTTCAACTATCTGACCATTAATTATCAATTGATGTTTTGTCCTCTCTCTTTTTCACATGTAGAGCTTCCCTCCCTCAAAAGAAATTAGCTTTAGGTGAATCCAGAAGACAAATGCATCCTTAAAATGGGTTGGCTTTTATTTTAGAACTGAAATTTTTATGATGTTGGTGTTTATTTAGGAATTTATGTTTTAAGAATTTTTAGATTTTAGTATTTTTCATATTTATAATAACATTTTTTTAAGAATGCATTCCGTTTGTTTAAGCTTTTTTTAATGAAAAATCACATATTTTTAACATAAATATATTATAAGATTTTTTGTGTAGGTCTTTTAGATTTTAGATGCTATTTCAATTTGGGTAACCCTTAAAGATAATCTGATATGTACGAGAGGGAATATTATAAAAATATTGAGTTGCATATAGATGTTTTTTTAAAAAAAAAAATCAAAATATACAGGTCAGGGTTGATTAAGTAATTGAAAATTTATGTTTTAATTTATTGTCCTTGAAAATAATTACAATTTTCAAGATCATTGTTAATAAATATTTCTTTTCCTTGGTCATCCCTATAATTTAGATAACAAAAAATATAATTGATAGAAGAGAACAATGATAGGTAAGAAGGAGGTAGAGGTGATGATATGATAAAGATACGATTATGATTATACTTGAGATAATTATAATGTAATTATTTATATAATTATTAAGTGAATTAGAAAAAGAAATTTGAGCAAAGGCCCTTGATTTTAAGACAATCGTGTGCTAGTTTGGAATAACGATTTGAGCTTTCAGAAGTAGTTTTTCAATCATAATTTATGATATACAAATAAGCATTTGAGAATGATTTTGTCTCGATTTACGTAAATAAGCACTTTTAGGACCCCAAAAATGATCCTAACTTTTAAAAAAATGTTCAAAACGTCAATATAGCCTTGAAATGCACTGATTAGCTTTGATTTTGCATCTAGCTAAAAGCCATTGTTTTGAATAATGAATATAACTTTTTTTTATTGAATTTATTAACTAATCACAGTTAACATATATGTAAGCAATAAGCATATGGATCGAATTTATTGAATATATTTTTATTCATAATTTAGTTGCTATCAAACTTGCCATACATTTTAGAGAACACAAAGGATCATTTTTCAATGGAATTAGAATCATGAGATCTTTCTTCCCCCCAAACAAATGTGATTTTGTAAATAATGAAATTTCAGATAATTTTTTAAAAACACGACTCAATCTTCTTATAATTTGAATCAGATTCAAGATATGATAATAGTTTCGGTCCATACATGTCTTAAACATCTTCAATATTTTGTATAATATAAATTAATTTACAAAATTATCAATATATAAAAATCGAACATAAAATTAATAAAAATGGTTTTCTTTTGACATTGATGGACTTTGTTTTTCATATTAAAAATTAATTACACATAACGAAAATATTACTATTTTTGAGCTGGTATTTCAAACTTCAACGAAATTTGCAATTTTGTGTTTATTGATAGTTTATTTTTTTAATTATTTAATATTCCCTCAATGTCTTTTCGAAAAATAATATGTGTGGATTCATTTTCTTAATTATCATTAATAAGGCATTCGAATTATTTTTAAACGCCCATAATATTATTTGCACGCTGTTTTTCTCAATTCAGTCAATTCTTAAATCTGGTCTAAACTTTGGAGCTAATGAAAAACCCCACCTGATGCATGCGTATATGTATATTTAATTAACATATTGACCCTATTGGCAATGAAAAAAATAATGTAAATTGTATATATAATTCGTTGTTATTATAAGTACGTTGTCGATGTTTTTTTTAAGAATAATATATGCATATTTAATGAACATGGTTTTTGCTGGCAAAAAAAAGGCCATGGTTGACTTAATAATAATAACAACAACAATAATAACAATAAAATATTATTAATAAAAACACATACGCACACAGACAAGAATTAACTGTTCATGTATCTTTATAAACTGGATTCATGTATCTTTAGATGCATTCTGTCTTATTTGGAGCTGATAATTAAGTTTTTTTTTTTTAACCTAGAGATCTGTTCAGTTGACATTAAAAAAAAAAAAAAAAAAGCATTAAACTTGCGTTTGGGATGCGTTTAAAAAACATTAATATTATAGTTTGAGCATAAAACAAGGTAGAGGGCTCCTTGAACACGTCTTATATCTTTAATTAATTATATAATATATATGAATAGACAAAATGATCGATGTTAAAACTTAAACATGCGGCTGAATATATTTGTTTTAGAGCTAATATATTCAATTATATATGAATTTCTGTCAATATTTACAACATATGAATTATGAGAAAATAATAAAGGAAAAATCCAAAAATATAGCCAAAAAAAGGAATTATGAATGAATATATTGATTAAAAAAATCATTTGATGAAGATATAAGATAAAAAAAAAATTTACAAAAAAAAGTCAGACAGAATTGGAAATAATTAAGAAAAACCTACACGGCTCAGCCTTATGCCATTGCGATCCCTAGATATTGCTTCCCTCGTTAACATATAATTAACAAAGAAAGATTCGAAAATAAGTTTAAGATTATCTTCTCTAATCTCCAAGTGTCAGCGCTTTAATTTGTGTGTGTGTGTGTGTGTGTGTGTGTGTGTACGTGCATGTGTGGTTAAAATATATGTTTCTTCTCCACGAATCTATTCATAAAAAAGTTTTGATTTCAAAACTTTCTATTTGAATACAATATCATCACTTTTGCTGCAATCATGATTCATGAAGCTTATCACTTGAACAAATACATAAATAATAATGAAGTACAAATTAACTCCAAAATGTGTTTAATTAAAGATGCTTCGGTTTTTAGTTCATTACCATGCCTTCAAATTTTGTTTGGAGTTGCTTATTATAAATATGTTCATATAAGTCAAAACAAAAATACATCTTAATTATATACTTACTCTAAACATCGTAAATTATAATTAAAAACCTAGTTTTCAAAATTCAAATCAATATTCCAAGCAAGCCCTATGTTGATTGGTGTAAGGAGCCTTTTTTTAAAAAAAAAAAAAAACAAAATAAAAAACAACATCAAGGCATTATAAAACCAATTTAGAATGCTAGCAAAAAAAATAGGAATCCCATTATTTCATTAATTAACATTTCATTCATACAAGTTCAAAAATTAAGACATCTCTTATTTAAACATATTTGAATTAATAGTAGAAGCTACTTTTACAATATGATTTATGGTATATAAGGTAAGTTTGTAAGAGAATTGTCTCGAATTGGGTAAACGAGTTTCACTACCGCTAATCCAAATGTAGAGTATTCCATTCATATCATATTTATATGATTCAGATGCTGTTATTTATTTTTATTTTTTTGAAAAAAAAAAATCATTTAAGTCTAGTTTATTTTATACATCCAAATCAAATTCATGTGTATACTCTACATTTTTTAACAAATACAGAGAATCTAAATTTATGTGTTCATCAGAAATACTTCTCTCCTTGCTATAGAATTCATTCTCTTTCTGTATTCATTATTAACACATTTCCTTTTTCATCTAACCAGAAAAAGAATAAAATAAAATAAAATAAAGAATAATGAATTTATTGAATTCTAATCATTATATTCCAAAAAGGACCAACATTAAGTTCCTTATATTCATTACATCAAATTCTTCAATCACACATGACCATGTGTCCTATTTTTTTTCATATGAATTTATAGTTAAAATATAATAATTCAAAAATAGGACAAATGGTCATATGTAATTGGAGAACTTGATGAAATTGATATAATGAACTTGACCTAGGTATTTTCCTTCCAAAAAAACAAAAACAATACAAGATAAATAAATTTGTCATAGCTATCATCAATAAATATAGCATATAAAAGAATACATTCCTCATAAAATTATGAATAATTAAACACGACTCATATCATATTTCATGTAATAAATATAGAAAATGTGTAGTATGAACAACTTTATGCAAATAACTCTCATATTGTTAGTTTGTAGGCTATTTTAAAAAATAATATAATATGTTAGTAGAATTAAGTTTTTTTTTTTTTTTGGTTGCATATAAGACTATTTTTTAGGGATTATCTATTAAAGAGAAATAAAGTATAGAAGAGTATTTGGTCAACAACAATAATAGCTTAAGTATATATTTGGTCTTTAAAATTTATAATAATGTTCAGTTTTTTTTATATATCAGAAGAAGGAAGCTTCAATAACTATCTATGATTAGTTGTCATTATCTGAACAAGTTCTTCAGGAGCTTGAGAGATCCAGATGAACTCAGGGCATTATAGATAATCCTTATTTAGTAAGAAAGTCCATTGCCATGTTCGCACGCCTACTTATTTGTTGCTCATTCACACCCCATTTGTAACATCCCAACGCACATTCATGCCCCATTTGTAATATCTCAGTGCCTCCCTCGCCTCATTCTCGATATTGTCCGCTTTGGGGCCCGACACCCCTCACGGCTTTAAAACGCATCAAAGGGGAGAGGTATCCAAACCCTTAAGGGTCTTCCATTCCCCTTTCCAGCCAAGGGCCCCATTTGTAACACCCCAGGCCCTTATAAAGGCATCTTTCATTCCCCTTTCCAGCTGAGGTGAGATGCCTTAGGGGGCAGCGACCTGAGCCTAGCTTTGATATCAATTGTAACAATCCAATGTGTCACTCTTAATATTGTCCGCTTTACAAGCTTATAGCTTTAAAACGTGTCAAGAGGGAGATGTATTCAGACTCTTATAAGGGGTCTTTTATTCCCTTCCTCAGCTAATGTGAGATATAACACTCTACCTAACTTTGAGCCCAGCGTCCTTCGTATCATCTTCTGAGCTTCATCTATGATCTTTCGGTCTACATGCATTTCATGTTTGTCCCCAAGTAGTAATCGAATAGCCTTTGTGGAGTTTGACTCTAATAGAACATTCTTGGATCCTGAGTCCTAAGAAAATTTTAAGCCATGAACATAACCCCCAAAGTTCAGCAGTTAATGAATCTCCTTCATCAATCCTAGGGGTGTTCATGATGCCCACAGCTCTGTAGGCCCGCCCGCGCCCACTGAAAAATCGCCCAGCCTAGCCCAAGGAAAAGCCGCCCAAAGAAAAATGGGCTCAACTGGGCTGGGCATTTTTGCGGGCAGGGCTGGGCATCGGGCAGGATATGCCGCCCTGCCCATTTAGTCCCGTATATATTATATATTTTATATATAAAATAATATTATATATTTGTTATAAATTATATAACCTATTTGTATAAAAAAAACATATATAAATATAACTTATAATAATAATAAAAAAAAATCTTTTAATTTCTTCATTAGCTCTTCCCTTTTCTCATTTTCGGATGCCCTAGCCGCGAGCTGTCTCTCCTCTCTTGATCTCCATTCTCCTCTAGAGCTCGAGGATCTGTTTGACTACCTTTCTTCTCTTGATGCAACCTCTAGGAGTTTTGGATGTCTACAAGACTTTAATCTCTATTTTTTGATGCCTTGTTAAGACATATGGTTGTCTTTTTAATTTTAAGACTTATATTGGAATATTCAAAAGTGTAGAATTATGGATGTTATTTAATTTTTAAGTTACTTAAGCTGTTTTTTTTTTCACATCGAGTGTGGTAGGGTATTGCCACTTGGGCATAGAAGGGCCGCCCTGCCCAGCCCATTATTGCCCTGCCAAAAACTGTTAGGGCTTCTATCGGGCAGGGCCGGGCACTGAGCTGCATTTTACTGCCCAGTGATCTTTTGTGCAGAGCATCGGGCAAGGGTCTCGCTCTGTCCAGCCCTGCCCATGAACACCCCTAATCAATCCTACACAAAAACCCGCAAATCCGATTGCCATGCTCATCACGTAGCACTCCACTAAAGGCACTACTATGTGTAAGATGAGAGTACGCCCCATCAACATTTAATTTGATACAACTTGGTTCAGGGGTGTCTAAATACCCTACAATCGAGACACTATATAGGGTATCATATGCCCTTTGGAAAGCTTTACCTAGGCCTTGCGAGTACTCATAAGTAAGGCATTGACACTATTCACCAGCATATTATTAGAGACTTTCTTCTCTTCAAATAGAAACAGGTTCCTCCTCCCCCAGATCCACCAACAAGTGATTGAAAATACCCCATCCTATTCTTTAAGACTAGATCTCTCATGTTTCAATACATTCCACTGTATCCAAGTAGCTATATCCATGGATACAAACTTCTTCCACACCGTCAAACTTACGAGAGTCCTCCATAGCCCTTGTGTATGCTCGCAATCACGTAGTAAGTGCAACAAATCCTCTACTTGTTGCAAACATATTGGACAACAATTGTCAGTACTCAATCCTTTTTTACAATGAGATACATTAGTAAACAGGCACCTACGACTCTACGAGCAACAACCCAAACAAACATTCGGCATCTCTCTGGTATCTTTAGTCTCTATGTCCTTTCCTATAAAGGGTCTGCATTATCCTCCTTATGAGTTAGTATACTATATGCTGCTTGGATTGAGAATAAGCCATCTTTATTCGATTTCAATATCACTTCCCCGTTCTCCATCGCTTCCACACCTGATTGCACATGTGGCCAAGTAGTTTTAATTCTTGACCAAATGTTAGAACCAGGTCTCTTGGGCTCTATCGTAGGCAAAAGATCAGACCCACAATTGTATTTATCAAATATCACTCCAACCCACAAGGAATCACGCTTCTTAACAAGGTTCCAACCAAGTTTCATAAGGAAAAAAGTGATTTTAGTGTTGAGCATGCCGAATACCAAGTCCCCCTTTCTTCCTGGGTTTGCATACCTCACCCCATGTCACCAAGGGGATCCTCCTATATTCTTTAGTTTCTCCCCATAAGAAAGTTTGACTAGTTTTATTCAGTACATCTCAAGAAGTTACAGGAAGAAAGAGCGTATGCATGACATAAGGAATAGCTAAGGTGACAGACTTTATTAATGTTGTTCTACCTGGATATAGATTTAACTTTCCAATTGGCAAGCCTCTTCTTGACTTTCTCAACTGCATATGTGAAGGTGGCCTTAGACACTCATTCATGATGCAAATGAACTCCCAAATATTTTCTAAGATTCTCTGTTGTAGTAAATCTGACAACCTGACTAATTTCATCACTACGAACATGGTTAACATTATTAGAGAAGTAAATTCTAGTCTTCGATGCATTCACCTTCAGACCAGAACATCCACATAAATTCTCCAAGCATTGCTTTATCACAAGCGCTTGCCTACTGAAGCCTCAGTAAAAAGAATAATATCATCAACAAAGAATAGATGTGAGATGGGTGAACCTATTCTAGTGAGATTAATTGGCTTCCATTCTCTATTATTAATATGCATTTGGATTTATTGTGCAAGCTTTTCTATGCAAATTACAAAAAGATACGGCAAAATAGGATAACCTTGATGAAAACCTTGCAATGCATGAAAGACATTAGATTATCCCCATTCCATAATAACTGAATATTTGAAGTAGACACACATCTAGATATCACCTCAATGGTATGTTGTGGAAGGTGCAACTCTTCAAGACAAGAGGTGAGAAAAGCCCAGCTAACTCGGTCACAAACTTTTTTCCAAGTCAATTTTAATAGCCATAAGCCCCTTCTTCCCCTTCGTGTTTTGCATAGAGCGAACCACATCCTATGCAACAATAATGTTATCATTGCTATGCCGCCTTAACACGAAACTACATTGATTCGGAGAAATAATCTTGGGAAGAAGTGTTTTACGCTTATTTACAAAAACCTCCGTAACAACTTTATAGATCACATTACACAAGCTGATAGGGCGAAGGCCTCTTAGTGTCTCAGGATGATCCTTTTTCGATATTAGAATGATAAGAGTCTCATTAACATCCTTTATTGCCCGCCGGTTAGCAAATAAGAATTTAACATAATTAATCACCGAAGTACATACCGTATTCCACCGAGACTGATAAAAAATAGCATTGAAACCATCAAGTCTAGGTGCTTTCAGCATGCCCATACTGAATATAGTATTTCTTGTTTCATCATCATGAATGCCTCTGCTACATCACTGCAAATCACTCTCTTCAAAGGGAGGAAACAAGATATTGCATTTAAGCATGTTACGGTCATGGATCTCTTCCGTGAAAAGTGAAGAAAAATAATCCGCGGCCATTTGATTTACTTCCTCAACCTTATACTTCCATTCCTCATCATCATCTCTCATTGCTTCCACACTGTTACTTTTCCGTCTACCATTAGCCCGAGTATGAAATACCTTAGAATTTCTATCTCCATATACTGAACACTCCATTCTAGCTTTTTGTGCCCAAATTAGTGATTCTTGCAGTAGAAATTCTTCCAACTTTTTCTAGAGGCAAAATTAGAGGTCTTCAAAAGAGTCATTCAACCCTTTATGAACAATGATTGCGTTCAACCTATCTAGTCTTCTTAGAATTTTCTCCTCCCGTGCTTTAGTATGGCTGAATACATTTTTGTTCCACACCGAACAAGCTTTTACAAATTGAGAGATATTTTCAACCCACGGTGCCTTCGTCTACTACTCTTGTTTCATGAAATCTTCAAGCTTATCATGAAGAACCCACAAAACAATAAAACGGAACGGTCAATTTTGATAAGACCGTGCAGTTGCATTTTCATACATAGTAAGAGAGGTCGATAATCCGACTTGAAGAAGGGGAGATGTGTAACAGATGCATTAGGAAACTGCTGCATCCATTCCTTATTAGCAAGCACCCTATTAAGTCGTGCCTTAATAAAGCCTCAATGCCTTGTAGTGAAAGACACGATACAATAGCCATTGCTCAAGGGAATCATCTTCATTGGATCTATAGGCTTCCACATGCGATGTATTCTATCCCTTATAATATACAAAGGGATATCAGCACCAAATGCCTTAATAATTAATGAATTCATCCATGGACGACACCAAGCAGCATACTGTTCCGATGTAACTTTTAGAAACAGAATCCCTCACTCATTCATCCTACCATATCGTTCCTCTTCCTGCATGCACTCTGAATCATTATCCTCCCTTCCTTTAGCACTCTTTCTACCGAATAACTTCTTCCATCCATTAACTATATCATCTTCCTCCTCCTTATGTCTGATCAAAAAACCTCCATGATCAGGTAACAGGAATTTGTCCCGATATGAGAGAAGTGAAGGATGTCTCCTCACATTGCTAAGTTCATCCTTATGTTTCCCATCCCCTGTAGCATGGCTCTTACCATTCTGACCAAACATAAAACCCTTGTTTGACAGCCTTTTCACATTCCTTTTCTTATTGCTTCCCTTCTCCTTGTTCTCCGTTGTTTTCTCCTCCACCTCCTCCGTGCACGTTCCCACCTCTACCTCCACTACCACTCTCACTCACTCATCTCTTCTTCCTCAAAGGAATAATACTTCCTACAAAGTCTAACAAGTTTCAGTTTAGTCCATTTAATTTTATAGAGTATATTTCCACCCCTTTAATACATTTCATCTCATTAGTGAATAATGACAACTCAATGAATTTAAATAATAATAAATAAATCTAATATATAATATTATCCCTATCTTTAACATATCTCATTCGTAGTACAATTTACAGTACCATCTTATATTAAGAATGAGAGGTACTATATACTCCTTCGGTTATTAATATAAGACATATTTACCTAATTTGATAAGATTAAGAAAGTTAGTTAATATGACATATATTTTCTAAAACATCCTAGTCATCTTCCTTAATTTCCTCATTCTCCCTTCTCCTTGATTATTGTTGATGGAACATGAAAATATGAGTAAATTAGGAAAATATTGACAAATATAAAAACTATACTCCCTCCGATCCTAATTATAGGACATATTTAACTGATTTTGGGGAGATTAAGGAGAGGAGTTAAATTAGTTAATTTTACTCATTTTCCTAAAATACCCTTATATAAATTTAAAATGACATAAATAAAAGTGAATCAACAGCCCCTACTACATACTCTCCGACCTAAAATTTTCCTTTCTACACACTTTCTAATTGAAATAATGATTTTGCTATATATACATATATATGTGAATATAAACATATACATGTGTATATTTGTGTGTGTGTACATATATCCACACACATATAATGCATATATAGACACACACACACATATACACACAGATATACATATATGTGTTGTATCTATCTATATTTGTGTGTAGACACACACATATATACACAAAGAGAGAGAGAGAGAGAGAGACACACACACACACACATATAACTATATCTACACGCATACACAGAGATATACATATATGTACACACGTGTGTGTGTGTGTGTGTGTGTCTATATATATTTGTGTGTAGACACACACACACACGCATAGGCGGATCTATTGATAAGTATATATTTTAGCATTAAATAGGTATATATTTTATGGTATAATGAGTTGGATTTATTAATATTTATACCTATTTAATTATCTTTTATATATTTATCCATCTTTTAATTAAATATAGGATAAAAGAATATTATAACGAGAAAATGTTTGATATCATATTTTGTTGTGCGGGAGATATTATGTGATCTAAGAGAGGCAACAAATTAAATTGAAAAGGATATAATATACTATTATATTATATTATATTATTAAAAGGATATAATCTATTATATTATATTACATAATATGCTATCAAATTGATCCAGGATGATAAAACAAGGAACGTACTGCGCGAAGAAAAAGGATCTTATCTTGGATTATATGAGATTGTGACGTGGGACCCGCAGCAAAGGCAACCTAACAATCTATTAATACACACAGAGCACACACCACGCAGGGGATCGAGAACACGCAGAAGAGAAGTGGAGAACGAGACGAAGCAAAAGGACGAGACGCACGGAACGAGAAGGAGAATTGGAGAATCGGGGAGGAGCATATGAGACCGGGGATTCTTTAAGAGTCTTGATTTCTCCTTTCTTTTCCTTTCCGTCGAATCTGAATATTATTTTACTTTTATGGATTTTAACTTAGCCATGCTTGACTAATTTCCTTTAGTAGTTAGGGCGAAGATGAACCCGATGTTAATTTGAGTATTTGTTTGAATTCTCTATTGAATGTTATTTACCATGATTGAATGAATTATATTTACTTAAAGCCTTCTTAAAAGACTGATCACCTTTTAGATTGTCCATAGGTTAGTGCATGACAATAGAGATGTTGGTGCACTTAACTAGAACCTTTAATTCATCATAAAATTGCATGACCTAGACATAGGCTTACAAATTTATGTGATCTTATAATTCCGGTTTATATAATCTTTCTAAATAATACTAAGACATTAGGTTATTTTTAAAGATAAAGACTAAGGTAGCATCAAGACATTGAGACTTAGTATAATTTTAGAGAATTGATCGTCGATTATGGGAATAACGAAATCAATTAGGGATTTAATTCGAATACTTAGAGGAACATAGGGGAATTCTATGCCCTACCGCGTTTTTCTCTATTAATCATCTTTTCTAAAACGTTCTTGAAATTCTTGATTCTTATTTTTTATTTAATTATTTAAAACCTTTTTAGTTACAATTCACCCTATTACTCTATTTCACCCAACTAAAGTCAAATAACTAATTAGTGGCAATACTATTCCTCGTGGACGATCTCTTTCTCACATACTTTATTACTTGTAACGATCGGTGCACTTGCCGGAAGTCGCTATCATCTATGCTATAGATTGGGAGGACAAGTGCCCCCTTGAATTTGTCACTTGGTTAATTTTTTTTAAAGATGTATTTAGTGCTCCCTTGAATTTGTCTCTTCCAAATTTTTATTATTAAAGATGTATTTGATAGCATTGATAATAAGGCAATTATGATGTAATTCTAAAAAATAAGGCCTAGAAGGATGACATTGTAATTCTTTTTATTGTAATATAATTTTGCTATTAAAATATATGTACTTGAACTTATTAAGTGCCCACCCTTCATTATAATTTATGTAGCTGCATTTTTAACAGCACTTAACCTTGTTTTTCTAAATGACAGGTTTGTAAAATAACTGTCTCTTTTATTATATCATCAGTATTCACTTGATTTCATGAATATTTTTTTAAAAAAATTTCCCCTTGTTTATATTCTTTTGTTTTTTAATATATTTAAAACTTTTCTTAAAAAAAAAAATTGGGCCGTTGCCCCGGAACCCCCAAATCCCCCCGCCACTGATACCCCCCTTGAATAATTTTCTAGATCCGCCCTTGCACATACATGCGCGCACATATATATGTGTGTGTCTATATATATATTGGTAAATTAACGTCAGCTGATCGATAAATAAATTAAAATCTAACAAATTAAAAGTTTCATTAATTGGAAGAGAATAAAATATACTCAGGGGTATCTTGAGAGAATAAAATAGTGGTATCTTAAGAAGAAATTGACAAAAATTAATTTTTTTTCCTATAATTAGAACCAAAACTAACTCTCAAATATTATCTTATAATTAGGATCGGAAGAATATCTTATATTTAAAATCAAGATTAACTCCTTAAATATATTCAATACTAGGCGCAGGAGTAAGCATAAGGGATGGATTTTGTTGATAAGTGAGTGGTTTAAGTAGGTGGCCAATGGACATTGACTATGGCGAATCCAATCAATCATGAATATATAGATAGTGCCTCAAAAAAGAACCCATTAATTAGGGCCTTCCCACACACCCTCCCAATAATGCTCTTTTCTTTTCTTTCCTTTCCCTTTGAAAAGTTCTTGGATTCTGATTTCTGACCATCCACATTTAAATTATGGCCAACATTAATTCTCCAACACAACAAGCAAAAAACTTGAACAGACGCTCAACAATGAAACACATAATAGAACTAAAGCATCTATTTTCCATTACATGTATATATATTAAGAAGTACAGAACAAAGAAAGAGAACCTAAAACACTATGGAATTTACATCACTAATTCAAGAACCCAGAGATTATTAATCTCTGTCTCAAAACAGTTCTTTTTGCTTTCGCTCTTTAGGATTATTTCAGATTTCAGAAGCCAAAACAGCCAATATGATGGTGAGGCTGATGATGATAGTGGTGGTGACGATTAAATGACTTTTCTCTGTCGATCAAACCTCGTACAGTCCGAAATTCTTCGACATGGCAAGGGATGGTTATAGTCCCCTTTTGATCAAAGCCATAAACCTCTTCAGCTTCCTTAAGAAGCTGCAAGAACAATGGATGATTGATGTACAACACAGGCACAACAAATCTCTCTGGTTCTTCTCCTTCTTGACCCACCTTAATCGCTAAGCACCCTTTCGGAATCCCATGTTGTTGTTGTTGTTGTCTCTTCCCATGATTATGTCGGAACTGGAAGCTCCTCAGGCTCTTCATCTCTCCACCACCCATCTCTCTCTCTCTCTGAAATCTCGAAAAAAGACTCAAACTTTGTGTTCTGTTTTCTGAGAAAATTCACCAGAAAACAGAGACTAGTGTCTTAGATGAATATCTCGGAGAGCTTGCTGATTTGATCATGGCTGTGGTATATGGTGAGGAAGAAGCATGTTTAAGCCAAGAACCTTGAGAATTTATTTATAGTGGGCAGCCAGGGAAATGAGGTGGGATTATGAACCGTTTGATCTTACTAGGTTTGACGATCTTGATCAGCATCTTTCTGGGACCAATCAAATTATTGAAAAAAAGTCTATGGAAACAGAAAAATTGGGATGGAATCAGATGCAACGCCGACCTATGTCTTGAGAATCAAGACCCGCAGGATCGTGATTCACGAGATGTTATTTGATGATCATCTTGATGAGCTGCAGATGCTGATACATTTAATTTAAAGTTTAAATGTGCACGATATATTAAAAAATAAAAATAAAAATAAAAAAATAAAAAAATAAATTCTACCTATCTCCGGTCACAATTATAAAAATACTTTTATAGTGTAATTTGCGTTATAAAAATGTTCATATAATAAGTAATGGAGAAGTACTATTTATAACTTATAGTAATTCATAGGCTCTAAGTAAGAAAAATGAACAGAGAGAGAATTTAAAAAAAAAAATTCATATTTACAAGTCAAACTTATATATTTATAAGTCAAATTTAACAATTTATGTTTACAAAACAAATTACATTATTTATAATAAATTGAAAAATATTTTTTCCTATATAATACTACCCTGATCCTTAATATAAAAACTAATTGATTTTTTTGAAGAGATTAAGAAAGTTAAATAAATTATATTAAATTATTTATATTTATCGTTTTTCTCTAAAGTAATTTGCCTAACTCATCAACTAATATATAATCTAATGCACACAACAAACTTTATGATTAAGAAATTTATTTAACTTTCTTAATATTTTCAATGAATTCAACCGGGTCTTATATTAAGGATCAAAGCTAACATATACTTAAGAAAGTAACCGATTTGAAATAACCAATTTCAAAAAAAAAAAAAAAAAAACCCCTTTTAGAAATGGTCAGATTTATCCTAAGTTGTAATTTTTTTTAATAGCTAATAAGTATCTTTCTATTAGTAGCAATCATATTTGAAGTATAGTTAGATACTAGATGCGGTTACATATTTTTATGAAATTTTGAACATTGGTTCATCATGTTGTTAGACATTAGCCTTTTCTGCTAGATTTAGAACCTAATTGGGAAGACGGTAGGGGCAAAAAAACATGGTAAGAAGAGAAAAAGCACATTGGGAGTAGAATGAGACGTTTGGATTGACATTTTTTTTCTTTAATGAACTTTTATGTCAAAAGTTACTTTTTAGAAGAAGCCATTAAGACATACTTTTCACAAAGCGTCTGATATCTTTGTATCATCGTCAATCCAAACATAAATCACATTTACAATATGATTCTATCTTATCTCAAGTTTGCAAAAGTCAAATTGAAAAAAAGGCACTTCTGACACCGCTAATTCAAACGAGCTTAATCCCGCTAGTTCATCATGGATCATTGGAGATTAATCCAATGGTTATTAGGGGTGAAAATGATGGCAGCGGATGAGAAAAGAAAGGAGATAAGTTAAATCGCAAGAAGGGTAGGAAGGGATAGCCAATAGCAGATTAGCAGGTGTGAAACATGTCCAAGTAGACTTACCCACGTCATTCATTCTCTTGATTATTCATTTCATTTATTGTACATTCATTTCATTTCTTTCATGAATAATATCCACTGTATATTCGCTTCCTCATTTTATTTCAATCATAAAATTGATTTGTTTACCTTCTACACAGTTCTACTAATAAAACCGTGACTCAAGTTAAAAAACTTACCGCCTTTACTTGTTTAGCTTCTCATTTGAATTTGATGCATGAGAACTAGATTCAAAGAACATAAGTTCCATGTTCAATTATCATAGAACAAAGTGCAAATGAACGTGATTGAAGAAAGATGAAATGAAGAGATAGAGCAAAGTGCAAAATATTTGTGGAGCATTTTGCAAAATCTCAAACACGTCCTTTTCATTTCTCTTTATTGTGTTGGATTCCGAAGGCTATCATCTGCTGTTCACCTCATTTTCCTTCCCTTTCTGTGCACCCTCCTTTCATTCCTCCTCCTCCACACATCATCATTCTATCATTTTGCAATCCAACAATCAGAACTCATCTAATTTAGATATTCAAAGTTTAAAACATAAAGTAAATGAGGTGAACAGAACAAAATGTACGTATCTATTGCTGAGAAAACGTACGTAAACAACAAAATTCAAATGTAAAAGAAAAAAAGAAGATCGATGAGGTTCAAGCGTATCCAATTTGTGTATGTATTGCTGAGAATCTACGCTCCTTTTTAAGAAAAACAAGAAGAAGGTTGCATGGGATTAGACATGATGAATGGTGGCTTGCATGCATTATATTCAAAATGATGAAATCCAAATGTCAGAAAATGCAGAGCAGAATATTAGAAAGCACGCACGTCCTTTTTCTCCAAACAATTATTTGTTTCTTTATTTATTTATTAAATTCATTTTTGTGAGTGTGTGAATAAGTTCTCCAAAACAAGTGTTAGGCCTTCCTTTTGAATTCCAAACGCAATTTCCTTCCTAGTGCTGCATCTATTCTAACCAATCTCTATCCGTACCATCCCCTCTTTGACATGCATATATATCGATCCAATATTCATATCAACATCATCATAAGTTCATAACTATCACTCTCTCTCTCCTGTCCTATATATAAAATATAAAAAGAAAATTTCTTAAAATTACTATTATTTAATTTATAGAGGGAGAATGACAGAGATCGATAATTAATGTAATGATATAACAAGTCATTAATGAGAATAGGACCGAATAAATTTTTTTGGTTACAATTTTATATATACGTCCTTTAATTTAAGTCTATATTATAAATAGGATCAGGCTCATCATCTCAAATAATGTAATATTTTATTTCTTAAATAATGACTGCTTAATTAACAACACAAAAAGGGGGAGAGATATCGATGTGTGAAGGCACTGCGAAGCTTCGTCAAGTCGCACCATCCCACTATTATACAACAAAAGTGATCCATGCTTTACTAACATTTTTAAATAATACGTAGTACTCCGTAACTTTTATTTTTATTAAATCATCTCCTCATATCTTTTCTCTTTGTTTTTTCCTTTCTCTTCATTTCATCCTTATTACTATCACATCTTTAATATAAGACTTAGTTAATTTTTTTTGGAGAAGTTAGGGAAGATAATTAAATTAGTACTACCTTCGGTTCTAATTATAAAACTTAGTTGATTTTTTTTTTTGAAAGATTAAAGAAGCTAAATAAGTTACTTTTTTTTTTTTTGCTCATCCGGTATCCAGAGCTTCGCCCTGACTAATCCGAATCTGACTCGGGTCGCACACCTGACTATGGTGGGTGAATCTCCCAGCGGGACTTTTCTGCATTAACAAGGCTCGAAACTCGAGACCTTACTTAAGCGACACAAGCCGCTTACCACTTATGCCAACCCCAGTTGGTGCTAAATAAGTTACTTAATCATTTCATATATTATGTTTTCTTATATTATATATTAGTTTATTGGTCAAACTATTTAGTTTGAAGAAAAAAAATAAAAATACTTTAAGCTAATTTAATTAGCTTTCTTAATCTCTCCAAAAAAGTCAACTAGGTCTTATAATTAGGACTAGAGAGAGTATTTTAGAGTATGTATGTATGTATGTATGTGTGTGTGTATATATCAAACTAATCTATCTTACTTATAAACTAATATAGAATCAAATGAGATGCAACATATGTTATGATTAATCAATTTATTTAGCTTCTTTAATTGATTAAAAAAAAGTGAATTGAATTTTATATTAAGGATTAGAAGGAGTATTAATTTTTTTTTAAAAAAAATTAAAGGATTGAATTTTAATGGGAAAAAATGAAGCATATATAATAATGTAAATGTGGCATGTACGTACTTTGGGAAATAGAAAAATGAAGCACAAAATATGCATATCAAGTTGTGGACATATATAAAAAGGAAAATATATTTATAATTACATTTAAGAATCCTGAAATTAGTTAATTTCTTGTGTGGAAGTTGGCGGTTTTAATAGGGCGATGATGATCGAGTGGATACATATAAACTGAGGATTTCCACCAAAGATGGCTTGAAGTTGAAGGTTCATTGTATTTATTATTAGTGGGGGTTGGTGGTGGAGCTGTGTGCTCATGAATATATAAGGCCTTCATATTCATTATTTCTATCATCATCGTGTTGCTCATTACTTGAGAATTTCAGTGTTCTTCGATGGCTGTTTGTTATATCTAATTTCTTGCTTGTAGTCGATCTCTTTTATGGCTTTCACTCACTCATCTTTGCCTTCCTTACACATAAATCAGTGAAATTTACAATTGTGTGTGTGTGTGTTTTGGCATGAATGCTTAATTTATATACAAAAACCCACC
Organism: Acacia melanoxylon; assembly: GCA_019022615.1. Classification (NCBI taxonomy): domain Eukaryota; kingdom Viridiplantae; phylum Streptophyta; class Magnoliopsida; order Fabales; family Fabaceae; genus Acacia; species Acacia melanoxylon. The sequence goes on along the minus strand of JAFJYJ010000041.1, from coordinate 4,405,686 downwards.
TATATTTCATTATTGTCCTTAATTAGCAACAACTACAAATTTTAGGAAAAACTTCATTATAATTGGGCGTAACAGACAGTTAATGCGGAATCATACAGGACAAGGATCATTCTTCAGGCTCATTTGAAAAATAAAAATGTTATAAGTACATGTAAATACTAGAAGATAAAGATTATAAAAATATTAAAATCGACTCCACTGGGGATCGAACCCAGAATCTCTGGTTCCGTAGACCAGCGCCTTATCCATTGGGCCATGGAGTCTTGTTTTGGTTTGGTGTAATAATTATATATATTTAATACCTCTAATCATAAATATAAGCCCCAATTAAAAATTTTAGGGAAATTAGAAAAGCTAATTACATTACTCTAAATTATTTTTATTTATCATTTTTTATCTAAACTAATTTTTTTTGACTTCCAAAATGATATACTATAATTTGATCTTGTACAATATGATTAAGTAACTTATTTTACTTCTTTAATTTCTAAAAAAGTTAATTAAATCTTATATAGATGTAATGTTTATAACTTTTTTCTTTACGCAAAATAATTTTTCTGTCACACTCATATAAAATTGAGTGGGTCTCACAAAGATTTTCTCTCTCTTCTCTTTACAATGAGATTCGCTCACCTTTATATGAGTGTGGCAAGGAAAAAAAAAATCTGCAACAAAAACAAAAACATTAAACCTATCTTATACTCCCTCCGATCCTAATTATAAGACATAGTTGACTTTTTTGGAGAAATTAAGGAAGCTAATTAAATTACTTTAGAGTATTTTTATTTTTATTTTTTTCTTCAAAATAATTAGTTTGACTAATAAACTAATATATAATCTAAAGATACACAAAATATAAAATGATTAAGTAATTTATTTAGCTTCTTTAATCTTTCCAAAGTCCAAACAAAGTCAACTATGTCTTATAATTAGGATCGAAGGTAGTATTAGGATATGAGGAGATAGTACTATACATGAAAGCTGAAATAGCGTTAATTTCCCCCCCCCTTTTGGAACTATTCATTTTTCATTTGTTTTTTTTTTTTGATAAAATCCTTTTTCATTTGTTAAATAAAGGATACAGGCGCAAACCCAAAACTATTAAACGTGGGTGAGAGTAGTAATTAATATAATATTAGAAATTAGTGTAATTAATATGAGTAATATTGGAAGTTACTTAAATTGTAGGACAACTTTATTGACTTTGACTGTTTTTATTGGTTTGTAAGATTTGTTAGTTGGTGCCTTATAATAAGGATTAGAGGGAGTAATTCAGTTATTTGTTTATTTTACTTTTAAACAACGTAATAATAATTTACTAGATCTGAATGATTATTCTTAGCACGCGCAGGTTTTGTTGAATTAAATAAATAACATGATACTTTCATAGATAGAATTATATGAGATCGATCGATTTAATTAACTACTCATTTTTTATTTTTTATTTTGAAATTTAGACAAAATGCATTAAGATAAAATGAAGGTTACATATTACCTATGGCAAGGCCATCTTACCCAAAAAAAAAAAAACATATTACCTTCAGTCTTAAATATAAAACATAATTTATTGTACAATTTGCATAGATCAGGATGAGTACAAGCAATACAATGTAAAGATAAAAACATAAGTTCTATTCTCTCCGGTCATAATTATAAGACAACATTTAGAAGTTGGTTTTGGTCCTAATTATAGGACAACATTTTAATTTTTGTCAATTTCTTCCTAAAATACCCCTATTTTATTCTTTCAAGTGTATATGATTTTTGGTGAGTATATGTATATAGGTACATAAACTCTTCCAGAGTTCCAGTCAATGAAATTTTTAAATTGTTAGATTTTAATTTATTTATCGATCAGTTGACGTTAATTTGCCAATGTATCTATAGAGACACACACATATAAATACACACACACAGATATATGTGTGTGTCTACACACAAATATATATAGACACACACATATATGTATATGTGTTTGTGTAACTGTCAATATAAATATATATATATATATATGTGTGTGTAGATATATATGTGTGTGTTTGTGTACATATATAAACACACACACACACGCGTATGTGAGTGTGTGTTTATTATAAGTGTGTGTAGATACACACACATATGTATATATAGTAAGACTATTATTTCAAATAGAAAGTATGTGGAAAGGAAAATTCTAAGTGGGAGAGAGATATGTGGCAAGGGTTGGGGTTAGAGTTGTTGATTAACTTTTACTTTTGTCATTTTAAATTTATATAAGGGCGTTTTAGGAAAATGAGTAAAATTAACTAATTTAACTCATTTTCTTAATTTCTCTAAAATCGATTAAATATATCTTATAATTAAGACCGGAGGGAGTATATGTAGTATCGTGAAAGCAGATTGCAAAAATGAGCAATGCCAGTCCAATTGCCAACAAATGAGCCCAAAGCCCATCGTGCAGGGAGAGACCTAATTATCATTTCATGAATTATCTTTCGTATTTCCTGCTTGCCCTTCTCAGTTGAGAGCTTGGATAGAGCATGAAAGTTTGGGAGGCTTTATGTCATGTTTCTTATATATATATAAAAGAATATATACACAAACACACGTATGATAAAGATAATTTCATTTTCTTTTTTCAGTTTATTCTCTATATTTAACAACCTTTACCTTTACATAGACTAATTCGGCTTCTTTTTTTTTTTGGTAAAATACCGGGCAATCAGCCCTTATTCATTCCAAAAACGAAAATACAACGTGGGTATGAAATTCCCACAGTCTTTGTACAGTAGTCTATCAATGCACATAGGAGGAGCATTAAAAGTAACTAAACATTCCTCTTAATCAAAACTAGCGTTGGCAAGAGCATCAGCGCAGCATACCTATTTCCCTCCCTATATACATGTACAAACATAATTCTGTAAAATTGCCTCATGGCTGAACTGATCTGAGCTAGTAGTCTCGTCTCTACATCATCTTCAAACAGCAGATTATTAAGCAAATATACCACCGCTCTAGAATCACATTCTACAACTACACTATCAAATTGTCTACTCAATGCTAATTCTAAACTAGTTAAGACAGCCCATAACTCAGATTTCATGGTTGAACACATACCCAATTTCCGAGCAAAGCCGCATAACCACTTACCATCACTTCCTCGAATCAGTCCCCCACAGCCAACCCGCATCTGATCACCCCGTGATGCTCCATCTGTGTTTATTTTGACCCACCCTTCCCGTCGAACCTCCCATCTGATTTTTGCCTCCACACGTGAGCTCCTCACTTTCCCAAACGCAAAATTTGCCTGCTTAATCTTGAAAGTAAAGCTAATCACCAAGAGGGGGTGAATTGGGGATTATAAAAATTCCTTTTAAACTTTTTAAAGTACTCTGAAACTTGAACACAAAACAGAGCAAAATAGAGTAAGGGAAGAAGAAGCAAGACACAACAAGATTTATACTAGTTCGGTCTAACCTTTTGACCTACGTCCAATTCCCAGACATTCTGGGATTTTCACTATCACTTAGAATCAGTTACACACTCTGTACTCGAAGTTATCCTCTCACTAGGATACACTCCCCCTTACAAGTTGTAATCTCATATTCCCAATCTCCAAGTCCTCTTGACTTGAGATTCTTACAATAAATGATTTCAATAAATGAAACTCTCTCTAAGAGTGGATAATAATAAACACTGAGGTACAAATGTATCAAAAGATACTTTACAGTATAAAATTGAATGAGTAGTTGGAAACTTGAATGATTTTCGTTTTTTGCAGATTGGTTGTTGAGAAGACTTGAAGGCAACTCTATATATATGAAGAGAGCATTAAATGACCGTTGGATTCTTTAATGTAACTGTTGGGAACATTGTTGTAGCTGTTAGGAACACTTTGGTCTCTTCTCTCTCTACTCTTCAGTTAACCCAGGTGCACAAAGATTTATGGTTGACTTCCCTTGAATTCAATCTGTTGGAGGAGCAGCTTCTTGATAAGGAAACAAAACATTAATCCCTTTGCAACGTGTGTAAAATGATTGTCCAAAAGAATGCAAGCTTTCTAGACTTTGCAATAAATGCGATGACGTCACTTTGTGCTTTAAGTTAAATCCTCATTTAATATTTCTAAACTATCTGAAACTCACTAACAAACTGATTAAACATAGTTATGAATAGTAATGAGTGATGATAAGAAGTATCTAGATCAAACATGAAGATTTCATAAATTCGAAGCAATTTGATTTTCAAATGAACGACACAAACTCGAGTTTGTTTATCCAAACTGGAGTTTGTAACTTTGCTTTAGAAGCTAAATTGGAGTTTTGAAACCTTAACTCGAGTTTACTTCATCCGAGAAGAATGTCGCGATTTGAACTTTGAATGCATTTTCAAGAAGGAGCTAAACAGATGAAGAACTAACTCGAGTTTTGGACTTTTATAATGAAAGATATGTTTAAGTCAAAAGCTCAAAACTAGCTTTCAAAATCACAAAATAGAGCAAAACTCTCTGCTTTTGGTCCAAACTCGAGTTAACAAATCTAAACTCGAGTTTCCATAAACATTTGGAAAAATGAAAAACTCTTTGTATGGAGAAAACTGGAGTTTGCAAAGGTGAACTGGAGTTTCCAAAACTTCAGAAATATGATATGCTCTCTGTATGGTCGAAACTCGAGTTTCTAAATCCAAACTCGAGTTTTCTCAAAAGTGAAAAAACTTTGAAAACATTCTGTCAAATGCAAACTGGAATTTATAAAACAAAACTGGAGTTTTCTCAAAATCAAAATGGAGCATAGCTCTGTTTATTACAAACTCGAGTTTCCAACAAAGCTTAGAAAATATGAGAGCTCTCTGTATGGAGAAAACTGGAGTTTGCAAAGGTGAACTGGAGTTTCCAAAACTTCGAAATATGATATCTTTCAGTATGGTCGAAACTCGAGTTTCTAAATCCAAACTCGAGTTTTCTCAAAAGAGAGAAAACTTTGAAAACATTCATCAAATGCAAACCTGGAATTTATAAAACAAAACTGAGTTTTCTCAAGATCGAATGGAGCATAGCTCTGTTTGTTACAAACTCGAGTTTCTAACAAAGCTTAGAAAATATGAGAGCTCTCTATGAAGCACAAACTGGAGTTTACAAATGGAAATTGGAGTTTGACTTCAAAAATATTGATAGCTCTCTGTTTTGACCAAACTCGAGTTTTCAAGAACAAACTCGAGTTTGTCTTTAACTCAAAACTTAGAATCTTTCTTACGTATGCCACAAACCCAGTTTTAGCTTTGTTCATAAAAATGAAATTTACTTTTGTCAATCCAAACTCGAGTTTGGCGATCTCAAACTTCGAGTTTGTCTTTCACAAGATAAGTTTTTCAACTTACTAAGATAAACTTCAATCTTAAGTTTACAACAAATTTCCTGAACATACCATGAGACAATGTAAGATCTGTACTCATGCATAAGAAAATTATCCTCAAACAGACACTTGTTTCGGCTTCTTTAATTGTCAATTTTCAACAAATGGAGTTTTTTTAAACAATAATTAATGGAGTTGAACTTTAATGTAAAATATTAACATTATTATTATTATTGGCTTTATATTATTCTTTGAAAAAAAATTACTCTAGTTTTTTTATAAAAAAGGAAACAGGTATTGTGTTTTCAAGGGAAAAAGTAAACAAGTATGGAGAGAGTACCTTCAGCTACAGCTACCTCAACAGTTCCCTAACATGGCATGCGTAAGGTAAACATGAACTATCAACCTGTACCTTGAATTTCCATCAACGTTACGTGATCGCAACTCTGAATTATAATACGTGGAAATGAAAATAAAGAAAATGGGTTGGCTTTAGTTGGATTAAAATAAGCCGGCCGACGACTTTTCCGAGCTGAAGGTGTTGGATTGCTCACAACGACTGGAAAGCGCTGCTACACCTACAACAGACAAATTTGTTGCTTCAATCATACTTTCTTCCCTGTTCGGCGTTGGACACAGCGTATTTCTGATCTGTGGTCAGTATTCCCAAAAATGAAGCACAAGTGGAGGATGGAATATAGGAATCTTTATCTAAAGACGATGCCAATGTGATTGTGCTCGCAAATCGCGATACCAGATTGTGAGGTGGAAATTCGCGGCATCATCTGCTGTATATAGAAATGGGAAGAAAGCAATCACTTCGGAGCAAAGCGACTCACTTCGTATCGGATCTCACCACTGGTATACTCAACCCTATCTCTGACAAACCCTCTAAACCCCCTCCGCCTCCTCCTGTAAGTTCTTCCCTTCCAAATTGGTCATGATCTGTGATCTTTTTTTCTGTATTGTAATTACCATTTGACTTTTGGTTACTTGGTTACGATTATGGGTTTCTTTTCTGTCTTACTCTTAATTGAACTATAGAGATACGGCATATCATTTTCGCTGGTGAATTGGCCCTTTATTACCCAGGCAGGATAAGCCCTGTACATCTTGCCATACAATTTTGTGTTGCTACTTTTCTCTATCCCTGTTCTAAACTGGAATTAAGAGGCATCTCCTTGTAAAATCTGACTGCCGATTGTTTACTTAGGAAGAAGTGGACGTATCAAATGTAACTGATTTGGAGTCAACTAATCGAGATGGCGACCAGAATTTATTTGATGGCCCTGATACTTCATCCTTCTCTGCATTCCTCTATTCGTTCTTGGCTTCTTCAGATTCTGGAGATAATTCAAACTCAGATGGGCTGAATGACAATAAAAGTGGAACTGATATCCCTCCATCTGACTCAGCCATGAAGGAAAATAGTGGAAAGAAGAGTCTGTTATCTAGGAGTAAGCAATCACTTGGTAGAGCTATCAACCATGCTGCAAGACTAGCTAGGTTCCGCTCTCAAGAGCGCAAGGTTGATGTTGAAACGAAATTAGATGATGAACATGGTTCTCAATTAGCTAATATTGAGATGAGGCATATTGAACCTAAGGAAGAGCACATATCATTGGATGATCTACCAGAAATTTCTGAACCTTCAGTGCTCCTTTCAGAGAAAATAAGAAATGTTCTTTATGCTTCTCTTCCAGCTCTTATTCACGGGAGGAAATGGATGCTTCTATATAGGTAATATCTGGATGATAATTTATTGATGCAAGCAAGAATCTATCTATTTTTTAAGTTCCAACACCCTGTTCTTCAAAAATAATGATCCTGAAGTCTTTCCATAACCATGCTTTGCTTCTCACTTCCTGCAGTACATGGAGGCATGGGATGTCACTTTCAACTCTGTACAGGAGAAGCATGCTTTGGCCTGGCTTGAGTTTGCTGGTACAGTTTATTCACCCCTGATCAATATAAATCCTAAGTATGAGTCCATTTTAGTTCTGCTAAACTTCAGAAATGAAAAGCATCTCTTCTGAGCGGACAATTTGATATTTAACTAGACTGGGTTATACTGGCAAATTGAGCATATAGCTGAAGTCCTACATCATTGTCGATTGTTAATTACTTTATATGTGAATTTTGTTTCAAAATAATATTTAAAACCTTTAATAATAGATCATGTTTTTTATGGTGATCTTATCGTATATCAATATCAATGGCATTTCCGATTCTTGACCTTGATGACTTAGTACGGATGTTTGGCTGTGTTGAACCTTATGCCATTACAAACCATTCTAACAGTCCTGTCTCATTGCTGTTCAATGGTTTCAGTAGTTTACCGTACTTGTTAATGTTCCATGCTCAAAAGCTTACTGGTTTAACTGCCCATGCTGTTCAATATAAAGCCATTCTTCATTTTTAAGTTGACCTGTGAATTATAGTGCCTTGTACAGATTAATACACTAACCCTCGTTCCATTGTAAGTCAACAAAGATATTGCATTCTTGAGTCCCTTTAATTTCTTAGGATAAGCTCTTCACTAATCTCAAAATGTTCTTATCTTCTCCAGGTTGTTGGAGATCGCAAAGGTGCAGTTTTTGGTGGCCTGGTTGAGGCACCGCTAAAGCCATCAACCAAGCGAAAATATCAGGTCATTCCTAAAAACTGTCTTACCCTACATACTATATCAATACTGTTCTCCAGTTTTTGCCATCTTATTTTTATTGTTGTTTCATGGTATTATGTGGTTGACATTGGATTTCATACAGGGAACAAATGATACATTTGTTTTCACAGACACCCCTGGTCATCCTACTGTATATCGTCCAACAGGTATCTACTTAATGATTTCTATAATAATAATAGGTTTTTATTTTTCCCTCTTTTACAGCATGATTCTACTGCTTTGCTAGCAAATGAAATAAGAGATTAATTTGCAGGGGTAAACCGCTATTTCACGCTCTGCGCCACTGACTTTCTTGCAATTGGTGGGGGAGGTCATTTTGCGCTTTATTTGGATGGTGATCTGTAAGAATTATATCTTACATTATGCCATCTTTTATTTACAACTATCAAACTTGTTATCGTGCCTTTTCTTGACATCATTTACCTGATATGTTCCTTTTCTTTTTCTTTTCTTTTTGAACTTTGTATATGTACATCAGATTGAACGGGTCAAGTTCAGTCTCAGAAACTTATGGAAATCCTTGCCTTGCACATTCTGAGGACTTTGAAGTTAAGGAAGTAGAGGTAGATGCACCTAAATATCTCTCTCTCTCTCTCTCACACACACACACACCTTAATGAAATATTTATCAAGATAGAATAAGTAACTAGCCAAGCACTGGTTCAATCTTGCAGTTGTGGGGGTTTGTATATGGTTCCAAGTATGAAGAAGTGTTGGCATTGAGCAGAACAGAGGCACCTGGCATCTGTCGATGGTGACTCTGCATATTTCATTTGGTGTGACAATTAATGCATTTCAGAATGGTAACAATCTATAGCTTGTAAGAGATGCTGAGTTGGTGGACAATATGACCAATTTTTTGCATCCAGCTATCTCATCACACTCTATGACATGTAAATATTTGCCCACCGTGTAAATTTTAATATCAATATTAACATCATTTTAGTGTTCAGTGTTTAGTATAAAGGCTAACTTATATAAGATGGTTACGGGGGAAATGTATTTGTACCTGAAAAAGCAAAAAACTTCTAGAAAATTACTAATATAACTCTAAAATAATGAAAAGCACAGGTTTTGAGAAATAATGCCCGGCTGCCAAGAAAATAAATAAATAACTCTTAAGACAACTCGACTGTACGACATGGCTTCACCTGAGAGTTTGTCAAAGCAATCCAAGAAATGAGAAAACAGTATTTTTCTTTTTATGAGTATAATATATTTTGATTTGATTAGTGGCATAATTCCAAGTAATGAAAACACAGTGAAATTTTCCTAGTGGGTGGAATATTTGCAAATATATATATAGTATCCTTGAAACAAGGTTTTCTACAATTTTTTTATTTTCAAAATTTTTGGTGAGGCTCATTCAACACTAACAGATTTCTTTTATTTAGGAGGATATTTTGCATCATACTTTGTCTTTGTGCTTTCTTTTTCAAAAATGATTTCGGTTTCTTTGTGGGGCAAGTTGCCCACTTGTGGATCATTCTATCACTAACACTCCCCACTCTCATAACAGATGACAACAGGGAAAAAAACAAAAATAAAATAATCATAAAAATAAAACGAAAGCAAAGGGTTAAAAAACTTAAAAGACGAAAGAGAGAGGGAGGGATTGAAATTTCTTCCCATAATGACAGACAATTACAATATATTACAAATTGCAACCACAAAGTTATAAACTTTCCATGGAATCTTCGTCCCTTGCTTGCAGGGCAACCCACTGTTTTTTTTTTTTTTTTTTCGTTCCTGCCAATTCGAACCTCTGACTACTTGGTTAAATGCATAGTGCACAAACCAAATAGACAGAAGTCATTTTGGCAGGGCAACCCACTGTTATCGAATGATGCATGCACTTTCGATAAGCTAAGTGAGTTTCATGACCTTACTACCAATTGTGCATGTTTGGATTGGCGGTAGAAGCTACTTTTTCGATGTGATTTATGGTGTACAAAGTAAAAATATGAGAGGATTAGTTTTATTTTAATTAACATAAACATGTTTTTTCTAACGTTATCTCAAACAGGTCCTTACATTTTGTTATCATAATTCAACCACCCATTATATCATCTACAAATGGTTCGAATTCACAACCTCATGCATAAGGAAAAAAGTTTAAGAGAGGTGCGTACTGGTATTATTTGAGTTACAAAACCCAATTGACAGAGATATTTATGCTTTACATGCAAATGAAGTCCTTATATTAGTAACCATACGCTCTCATAAGGTATTAAATCCATGTTTATCAACTAGATTAAAAACATAATGTGGTCAAAGAAAAATACAGATAAAAAAATAAGATTATTATTTTCTTTTTTGCATAAAGGGTTAGATAATTAAGAGATTTCTCAGTATACAATTTGAAACTTTGGACTAATTAAGGGAAAAGAGAAACAAGAAGCATAAAATGCTCCGAAGCATATGTGAAATTTTACATAAAAACCCAAGCTTTTTGAGTTACAACAAAACAAACTTAGAAAGACCATATATAAACAATACTTAACTGTAGTGTTTATATATATAGCAGCTATACATACCTACAATTACTGTTGAGTTCTAAAATCAAATCATCAAGACCTGAAGCAAGGAGGAAGATGGTGATGGAGGGAATTTTGGGTGTGAATCAAGTCTTGAACGTACTTAAAGTGCTTCAAGGGACAAGGAATGATAATGGCTCCTTTCTGAGAGAAGCCATATTCATCCTCTGCCTTCTTCAACAGCTCACCAAATAGAGGATGGTTCAGATACATCACTGGCACCTCTATCCTCTCCTTCACGTCTCCATGTTCTCCAACTTTGATTGTTACGTGTCCTTTTGGTGATTCCTTCCTCTTTTTCACCATCTTCGACGATGGATTCTACAGACACTCACAGTAAAACAAGATTAACGAGAAGAAGAGGAGGAGGAGGCTAATGGGTTAATTATAATAGAGTTTTTAGTGGCTAGTGCTTGAGAGTTTTGCATATATATTGAAGAGGAACGGTGAGGGAGGAATATGGATAGGCATGAAGGGGCAGTGATAATGAGAGATGAGGAATTTAGGAATAAATGGGGACGATGATGGAACTTTATTGAAGCAAGTTAATTAAAGGAGCAGTGAGTGAAGGCATATTGACTCGTGAGCCACGAGTCATGACCAAGTCCTTCAATTCCTTATTGAAGTCAGCTCTTTCATTATAAGCCGCGTGACTACCCATTCACTCACTTCAGGATAATGTTAAGTGTATATTGCTCATGGTTATTAAAACCGGACTAGGTCGGTCGACCACAAAACTAGCAAACTGGTCATCTAACCGATTTGGTCCAGCCGATTTGACCAATTTAATGTTTGTTCAGAAATTTATATCTAATTCTACATATTTCCAAAAATTATAAATTAAGACTCTATGGAAAGTTTGAGATGTCTACTTTATAATAAGAAAATCATTCAAAAATATTATTTGATTCTCGAAAATTATCAAATTTCAAACTATTCCAAAAAATATTATCATTTAAGTTCACTTATTCACCGATCTGGCCTTGCGTTAGCTTCAGTTTGACTCGAATTTGACCCTTGACCCACTACTTAGACCGTTCAATGGTCGGTCCGAGTTTAATAACCTTGATATTATTAGCCTTGTGTGGTATGCCTGTCACTTTTCAGTGCCCATTCCTTTTACTCTGGAAAAAAAAAAAAAAAAACAAGATGAAGAAATTGATTGTTTTTAATGCTTCTCAATTAAACTTACATTTTTCTATTAATTCCTCATCTTAAATTCCACATAAATGCATAAAAAATACTATGAACTTTAGTATAAGGGGTAGTTGACTAATTTGGGTATGTGAAAAATATTTGTAATAAAATAGGCTAGTTTTCCTAAAATACTATATTTTATTATGATTATCCTCCGATAATGTGTGCAATCAATAAGGATTTTTTGAGAAAAAGTTATAAATTCAGAAAACAAAGTGATTGAAGTCTTATATTTGAAAATAAATCCAATACACAAATAACTCTTATACTAAGTGACAGGAGGTAATATATAATTATATCCAACACGCTAAGTGATTCTAATACCATTCAACTCATCCTTAATTGGATACCCAGATCTCATGTGGATTGGTGATTTTAGAGGTCAGGAGTATAATTCAATAAAGTCGGCAAGTCAAGTTTTAAGTTATGAGAATGGACGATAATTTTCTGGCAGAAACTCGTAAGAAAAGGGGTTCATGGAAATATTAAGTCAATTTGAGTATGATTCTCTTAAGTCGGTATGTAAATATTAAGTCCGAATTCGTTAATGGAAATGCTGGCAGCTAATGCAACTCCTACTTTGTGATTTGTTTTGTTTTCTTTCCAATGTATAAAAAAAGTAACTAGTTTTGGGCTTGGAAACAAAGTGGGGTCTGGCCAATGATCAATACTTGGGATTTAAGTTTAATTGGATGGGTTTGGCTAACCAAGTTCCCACTAATTATTATATCATTTTTCTTTGTGGGCCTTGCATCTTTCCAATCCAAATTCCCAAAACAAAATTAATCACACAGAATTTTTCCATTTCTGACTTCTTAGTCTCGTGCAGATAATGGTTATTTTTGAACAAATGCAAATAATGGTTACGAGTCATGACATTTATATGTTTGATAATTAACCCCCCAAAGACAATAACAACAAAAATAAAGCCACAAATCTTGAGTCCCCCCCCCCCAATAGATTACGCTTCTAATTAAGTGCTATCATTAACTAGTTTATACGACTAGTATATCAATGATAACATAATTTTTTTAAAGAAAAAAACTTGATTGATGTGCTTTTAGGTAAAAATAATATAAAGGAAACATAACAAAAATTACAATACTATCACAAAATTATAGGTGTACACCTAATTAAAGATGATCGAGTTCCGGCCGGCAGCGTGAGAGCCACTAAACAAAAAGGCGCAAAAGGTGAAATCAAATATTTGCCTCCCAGATCAGATCAAACTCTACCCAAAGCATATTATTCAAATTGCATCACAATGATCTAGATTTCTTTTTTTTTTTTTAAGAAAAATGTATTTTCTCACATTGTTTTTTAAAATTTACTATCAAATAATCATTTTAATGTTGTACCTTACTCCATTTTAAAAAAGCTCTCAAATGGTTTCAGAGAAGCAGAAGAGATTCTGATTGGACCTGGATCCCACAAGAATGTATACGTCAAAAAGATATACTTCAATTATAACTCTACTACATATTTTTCTTAAACAGAACAAATCTTCTGAAAGTTCCTTTTAGCACTAGACGTTGTAACGAAGTGTTGGGGTACATGTTAATTGTATGTAGCTACTTCATTTCGACTTAGAAACAAATTTTCAGAGGAATATTATTAGGATATGCAGATTCAAAATTCCCAACAAATTAGCTATATGGCTATGAATCTATAAAAAAGATATGTGGGGAAAGAAGAGTACAGCTACCTAAGATCTAAACTATTGAAGCAAAGACTACGATCACTACATCAGCTTCCTATCTAAACAGTGAGAATAGACTGAATAAAAAAAAAAGTTGATGGGGTCATCAATCACTTGATATATAATCTATCTGCAGAAATTCTCATCACACTTTTGAATTATTCAAGGCACAAAACAAAAGGCTGTGCCCAGAAAAGCTGCACACACACACACACACACACACACACACACACATATATATATATATCTCTAAGAGAGAGAATTCAACACTCCATGGCCCATTCTCTTTTTCTCTCTCTCACAAATCATTCATTAGTATTCATGCATGCATGGGGAAAAACACAAAAGCTCTTCTCCCTCCTGCCTCAGTACCTTCAACTTTATGTTCTGATGCAAAGGTCAAAAAGCTCCATTTCCCCAAAACCCTCTTCCTTTTTAGACTATACCCCCCTTTCTCTCACATTCCCTTCTCTTTATACATATATATATATATTCCAAATAACATGGAGAATTTCATATATTAAGGGCAAAACATTTAGATACCTGTTGATATTAAGAACTAATTAAAGAGAAATAGATGCGCATCTAATATGATCGATCTTTAAGGTTTTAATTAATAGTTTGTGCAGTTTTAGTACCAAGAGGGTACTTAAAACCTGTTCTTTTGTGACTCATGGTGAAGTCATGTGAGCATCATTTTTATTTATTTTGCTCGAAATGTGAGCATCATATTTCAGAGTTAGAGAAATAATAGTATATATTATAATGCTGTTAATTGATGGCTTGATGATACAAGAAAGAAGGGATAGGTGATATTGTTTAGTGAAGTAAACATATTGCGTGCAAGAATGAGTGTGTGTGAGAGAGAGAAAGGAAAGTAGCTTATGTAGATATATAGCTAGTGCTGGATAAGACTGTGTTTTGTGTCATATTGGGTTCCCTGCATGTGTCTATATATAGCTGTAGCTGCTGACTCTTCTGTCTACCATTCCGATTCAAAAACCTATTATATATATATATATATATATAATATTTGAGTATAAATTGTCTCTTCCAAAACCCTGTGCTGCAGCTCAGCAAAGAAAAAAAAGCAAGGAAAGTGAAAAAGTTATGTAAAAGGAAACACCAGAAAAGGCCCTTTTTTTTACCCTAATCATTGATCTCAAATACAAATGCAAAGCAGAAGAATGCTTACTGGACATGCCAATTCTGTGCTTACTTAATAATGAGGCTTACTCATTCATCAGCAGCAGAAGAATCTTTAATTAATATATATAGCATATATTTAAAGCATGATATATATACACTGTTGCTTCTTTAATTCAAAACTAACTTTTCAAGATTCTTTCCTTTTTTGTAGCCCATGTTTTACAAGCCCAGTGAGATTTTGAAACTTGACCAGTGAGAAGGAGTCATCTTGCTCATGGAACAAATGAAAAGTTACCTTCTTTTTATTTGGGGATTTAGGGTTTCAATGTTCTGATAAGGAGAAGAAGATATCAAAGCTAGCGAGCTAGCCAAAGGCAAATTGGTATGTATTCAAATAAACACTTACACACCCACACACCTGCGTGTGTCCTAATTACTAGCTAAACAATTTGGTAAAGATTGAGGAACAAATTAAAAATAATAAGAGCTAACAAAAAAATTAACAGAAATTTTTTACACATGACATTACATGTGAGGATCTATAATTAAGAGATGACAGGAACAAGGCTATATATCAAGCTGTAACATGCTTGGATCTCCATATTGTTTTTAATTTCTTCTGATTTGACAGAGGTTGAAGAATCCGATGGAAGATGTTGAAGACTACAAAAAGCTATATATATCTACCCTATGGGTCTATTGCCATAGCTAATTATATAGGGATATATATATAGAGGCACATGGTTGAGAGATTATTGAACTCATCAAATTAATAATTAATCATGTTAGGCTTCAGTTATGTCGCCAAGAGTTGACATATGGAAAATGACTGATAAAAAGTTGTGTCCCCATTTGCTTGTTCAACCATAGCTACCAACACTTGTTGAGACTAGAGCCACACGTTAAACATGGCCGATGAAACCCTAAAAAGATAGTGTGAGTGAGAGTGTGTGTGAGAGAGAGAGAGAGAGGGGGTGGAGTTGATGAGCTAGGCTTGCCGGATCTGAATATAAAAATGGCAGAAACAGACAGATCGGAAACTGGAATTCATGATGAGACGAAGAGGAAGAAGAAGAAGAAGAAGATCTCAGGGATAGGGTAATGATGAAGGAGAAACCTGACGACAACAACAACAAATAGCATCATCATTATAGCATGATCAGAGAGAAAAGAGAGAAGAAAGTGATGAAATGCGAAAAGGAGGTAATGATGAGGGCCTTTTGGTTGAAGCAGAGATCGAAATGGGTCAAAATGGTTATGATTACACCAATCTGCTCATTACCCACTTCTTTAATTGCTCTAAAAACAAAAACCCATGATTCAGATCTCCCTCCACCACCATATATAAAAAAGAAAACTTTAATTCACTCAAAACAAACAAACTAAACAGAACTTAAACTAACTAATAGAACAGAGAGAAAGATAAAATTCGAGGAATAAAAATGGATCAAACCTTAACAAGTAATTAATTAAGAAGATCCTTTTGAATAATGAACGATGTGGGAGGTAGAAGCATATGTAATTGGGGGGAATGAAGCCTGGTCCGACGATGATGACGAATAGGGATGAATCATAAAGTCATCCTCGAGCCAGACAACATTCCCCTCAAAACACACAGCTTCGTCCTCCTGGCCTTCTTCACCTTCACCTTCACCTTCAACCCTGGCTGGGTTAAAGAGAAAGAGAGAGAGAGTCATAAAAGCTAGTTGCTTTTTGTGGGTGTTGAGAGAGTGAGTGAGAGAGGAAGATGGAGAGATTTGAGGGAGAGGGAGGGTTATAAGAAGGAGGGTGAAATAGGAACGTTGAAAAAGACAAAATAATAAAAGTGGACCCTACCCGCTGGTTTTCACACTTAATTGCAGAAATGACCACGACTCCATGCACTCTCTTCTCTCTCTCTCTCTGTGTACGTATGGGGGTGTGTGTATGTGAATCAGTGAATGTGTTGCTATCAAATCAATGATATCCACCGTTGGATTCGGCGGATTAATTATAAGGTTATGATGATGATGTTATGTCCTTTTTAACTCCATTGACTCTACCCAGCTACTCGTACGTATCCACTGAATTCATGGTCCCCTCTTGTCTTGCAAATACTTCCTCCATCTCTAGTCTTTTAGGTCGTGGTCTTTTGCAAGGTGTTATTAATATTAATATAGAGTTAGTTTAGTCGTATAAGCTCTTACTAAGTCCTTTCACATCCTATAAGTAGCAAAGAAGAAAGGTGCCGAATACTCGTTGAAAGTATAAAACAAATTGATTCTTTTATTAGGCATTTATTAGTTTTAAGAATTACTCATCGACTGTTATTTACTTCTATAAGTCACTTTCATTATGATTCATATGAATAAAAATAGCTTTAAACTTCATTAACTCCGCCTTAAAATTCAACAACTTTTAAACTCTTATTTAATACTCTCTCCTGTCCTTAATGTATTTCATATTAAATTAATTAATTAATTTTTTAATTTAATCAAATTAAGTAAATACTCCATCGGTCTTCAATTAATATAATACATTTTTTATGAGTTGATCTTGGTCATAAATGTAAGACAAAATTTTTATATTTGTTATTCTTTTCATAATTTACTCCTTTTGATGCCCCTTCAATAATAATCAAAGATAACGAAAAGAAAATGAAGGAATTAAGAAATATGATTATGGTGTTTTAGAAAAAACATGTTATATTAAATAAGTTAACCAACTTCCTTAATCAAATCAAATTAGGTAAATATACACATGTTTTATATTAAACACCAAACGAAGTATACATTTACCCAATGAAAACAAATTATTAATTCAATATGTCTTAAATGTAAAACACTGATATTATCTTTTAAATCTATAATTTGTTGTTTAAAATATTCCTGTTGATTATATTAATATCTCTTTAAATTAATTATGTAATTCATACATTTAAGACCAGTAATTAATAGTACATACATATGGTATTGTTCCAACTCATTGCATCAATTATTTTTCTAAATATGACGATCGTATATTTAGAAAAGCCAACAACCTATGATACGATGCTCATAATAATATAGATATTGAGACGATGATCATATGTTTAGAATGAAGATTCAATACACCACAATATCATCCCTATTTTCAAAAGATTAACCATACCACCAATAATAATTGGATTTGGAGTTTACCAACCATAATACATACAAAGAGCAAGTTTTGTACTCATACCACCAATAATAATTGGATTTGGAGTTTACCAACCATAATACATACAAAGAGCAAGTTTTGTACTCCCTCCGGTCTAATTGTAAGACATATTTAATCGATTTTGGGGAGATTAAGGAAATGAGTTAAATTAGTTAATTTTACTTTTTTTTCTTCCTAAAATGTCCTTATATAAATTTTAAATATATAAGTAAAAGTAAATCAATAGCTCTTACCTCATACCGGGAGAGGATCCTCTCACAGTCCCCCCCTCTCCCCATCTTCGCCGCCGCATCTCATCTCGGTAGTCAATCCGATTTGGACGGCCGAGATGCGATCTCCCAAAAAAAATAAAATTTTAAAAAATATTTTTTAAAATATATATATATATTTTTTAAAAAAAATGCGGACCGTTGGATCAAGATTTGGACGGTCCAGATGGAACTATGAGGGATGGGGAGAGGGGGGATGAGGAGAGGATCCAGACCCCCTCATACCTCTCCGACCTAGAATTTTCTTTTCCACACCCTTTCTAATTAAAATAATGGTCTTACTATATGTGTGTGTGTGTGTGTGTGTGTGTGTATACATATGTCTACACACGCATATATATATACCCACACAAACACACACACACATATATATATATATATATATGCATATACACACACACAAAAATATATAGACACACACATAATATACATACACGCATACGCTCTCACAGACACACACACACACACATGTGTGTGTGTTTATATATATGTGTGTAGAGACACACATATATACATACATATACACATACTGATATATATATATATGTGTGTGTACATATATATTGGTAAATTAATGTCAACTTATTGATAAACAAATTAAAATCCAACAATTTAAAATTTTTATTGATTAGAAGAGTTTACGCACCTCATATACTCATAAAAAATCAAACACACTTGAGAAAACAAAATATAGGTGTTTTAAGAAGAAAGTGACAAAAATTAGAATATTGTCTTATAATTAGAACCAAAATGAACCCCAAATGTTGTCTTATAATTAGAACCGGAGGGAGTAATATATAGTTGAATTGAATTTGAATTTGATTCAGTTTTAACAAATCAGGATTGCCTCAGAATGTTGGCCAGAAATGAAGTATAAATAGCTGTCTAAATGTATATTATTAATTAGTCTTTTATTTTTTAAAACTAAGCGTTATTTTGGTTCTTTAATCTGCTTACAAGAATTTTAACCACCTCTAAACCAATAAATAAAATCAATACAATGAGTAACATGGAGTAGTTAAATCTTTAATATATAGGGTCTGCCTTATCTTTTTTTTTCTCCTTCCCTCATTTTTAAAAATATCTGTAATTTGAAGGAAAATTGCAAATTTTTATAGCATATATATGTAGAAGAAATTAAACTCACGCACTTATCATATCTATAGAGGGTCAAAATCGCAACCTCTTAATTGCAGAGACATATAATTAGACATACAGTATATTTCTAATCAAGAATTATAAATAATGTGATCTGATATTTTTCCCCAGTGATATGATATTGATAATGTATTTAAACTATCATAGGAGGGGGAGAGGAATCTATATCTATGCATACATATAATTAAACAAAAGATCTAATAGACCTATTTATCACTCTAATTTATAAGTCTCTTTCAATTAAATCACATATACTACCAAGGAGAGGTAGTTAACTCAATGATTATGGAATAAATTTTCAACTTTGCCATCATTTATAAATAGATATTTTTCAACTCTTGATTTTCTCTATATTTTTATTGGTACAATTAATATAGACAAAATTGTAATAATCTCATTAACTACTTTGAAACTGGATTTATAATTATAAATAGAATCAAATTTTTTAATAAAAAAAATACTTATAAATAGTGTGATATGAAATATGAATAATATGGTTATGAATAATTATGCAAATACTCATTTCTTTGAACGAAGGAAAAAAAAAAAAAAAAAAAAAACATGCATAATATTTTAAAGAAAAAAAAGGTAAGAGGGAGAGAAGGGAGTCAGAGGAGCGGTTGAGGGAGGAATCATAATTTATTAATGATACTAATTTTAAAAAAAAAAAAAAAAAAAAAAAAAAAAAAAAATGTGTGTTGTTGTTTCTTGTTTGTTTGTTTGTTTGTTTGGGATTGGTACTCTTAAATAAATAACGAGAGAGAAAAGCGAACATCGTGTGGCGTGTAGCTTTAAGGCCCTGGCGATATCACCGAGGCAGGTTTACCGACACATGGGACGGTGGGGCCCACTATTAAAAAAAAAACGCTTTTCTCTCTCACAGTTTTGAGCTTTCCCTCTTTTTTAAAAATAAACGCGCGTCCCCAATTCCTCGGCGACTTTTCTGCGTCCTATTTTTAGCAGCTCCACTCAAAACGACGCTGTTTTGAATAAATGAAAGGGAGATTTGGGGGCCCAGTTACTGACTGAGGTGTCTCCTCTGCCTCCTCTTACTTCGCATTTACATCATCACACGCTAAGCGCTTCCTCACCATCTGCTCATTCATTCAATTCTAACATATTTTTTTTAGTTATTAATTTTATGTATTAGGTTAATGTCATCTTTTGGTACTTTAAGTTTATTCTCATTTTGATTTGTAGTCCCTCAAATTTAAAACCTTTGGCTTTGGTTATTCTAGAAGCAAAAATAATTCAGATTTTTATTAAGTTATAGGGATTAATGTTCTAAACGAATTATGAAATTTAAGAGACGAAGTGCCTGTTTGTTTTAGTTTTTCAGAAATGTTTTTACGGTGTTCGAATAAATATGTAAGAAGGGTTTTTATTTTGGCTTGTAAAAAAATGCTTCTGAAACCACAGTTTGACAATTTTTCAAATAGCAAAATATATGGTTTGAAATTAGAGAGACCAAAATTAAAAAAATGAGCGCAAACTTGAGAAGATTATGTTGACCCCTTACATGTTTCTCAAACTTAAAAGACCTATGTAGTACTCGTTATTTATGGTAAATATATAATACTTCTTTTGGTTTTTAATATAAGACATATTTACCTAATTTAATTATGTTAAGAAAGTTAGTGAAGTTATTTAAGATGACATGTATATTCTAAAATATCCTAGTAATCTTCTTTAATTAATTCATTACATCTTTCTCTTATTTAATTATTCTTGAGGAAACATCAATAGTAATAAATTAGGAGAAAATTTTGACGAATATATAAGGAAATAGATCCTATATTTGTGAATAAGATCAACTCCTCAATTAGATCCTATATTAAGTTAAGTAGGGGAGTATAAATCTTCTTTTAAAAAACATGACACACAAATGATGATAACACTAATATACCTCAACCTTTTCTTTTCTTGTTTTAAATCATCCAGATTTATTAAATAATTTTTATTTATATTACTCAAATTCAGATTCCATTTTCGAAATTATCATATTTTTCAAGGACGTGAAGGAGTCATATGAGATAATATTAGCAAATTTATGTTTATTTATTTATTAAGAGCAATATTAGTTTGTTTAATTGTGTAGTGGATTTTACTGCTTCTGTGGGCGCTGCATCCTGCATCTAGTGATTCTTCTGTGTTTGCTGTTGAGCTTCTGACCTTTGGAATTACATGCAAGGTCAACACCAAAGTCATCCAACCCTTTCACATTAATTATTGAAGATAATTTCAAACAAAACCCAAAAAACTTGAACCAGCACTGATTTAAGTTTAATTTAGTTACATTATAATTTTTAAATGTCATCGTCTCTGGAAAATAAAACAATACAGTGATAATTTATTTACTATAATTTCTCATATAAATTGGAGTTTCATGAATTGATTAATTTCATACCCTATATATAGTTTTAGTCATATAGTTTGATTGGGAAAATATTCTATGATCCTCTATATAAGGCACATTCTAAAAGAGATTGATGATTATTATTATAAGTTGTTTGGTAAGATATATTAATTAATTTTTTCTATATCTCACCCCCATTTAAAGTTACAGTTAAGTAGCATATGTCGTGCAAAAGTATTTTTTTAATAACACTCAGTATTATAAAGTTACGGTTAAATAGCACATGTCGTGCTAAAGTATTTTTTTAATAACACTCAGTATTATAAACTGTTTTTGATTCAGTAGCATCCAATATTATAGAGTATTTTCCCATCTAATAGCATCTAGTATAATAAATTAAAGTAGTTTCGTGACAAATATTTTAGAATAATGTTAGATACTATATAAACCTTAAAGTTGTTATTGACTGCTGTGTGAGAGAACATAATACAGATCTAAAAATATTTCATTTAAATATGAGCAGAATCAGAAATTTCTGATAAAGCTAATGACTTCAACACCTCTTTGTAGCATCTATCGGTAAAATCCAATAGTGGATGAATACATACGAGGAGAGCCAAATTTGAAAATCAAAGAGCAGGAGGTTTTTGAACAAATTAATAAAAAGTGACTTGTCTTAACCTAGTACCAGTAACTACTCACTGTCGAATAGCATGGTGAGGACTAATTAAAAGACAAGTTGACAATTAATTTTCTGACAAACACATAACAGTACAGTAATTGTGAGCTGGCTGCAACAACATTAATGATCGAGGAGGTAGCTAGAATCCAAGTGAATTAAGTTATGAAGAAAGAAAGCATCTTCTTTTATACACCAAAAAAGCGATGAATTCTAGCAAGCAACTCCTCACCCACCCCCTCCAACTCTGTATAAATAATAATCAAAAGCATCAAGCTCGTTGGGAAGGCCATCCAAAAAAGTTTCTTCTCATATATATATACACACACACCCTCGAGGAGGTTAGGAGAATCATTTTTTAATTAATAATGTGCAACACTAGGTATAAGATGACATAAAGAGATATGCAAAACATGATGTCTCTATTTGTTGGATTGAAGGTTATGAAATGAGAGAGAGAGAAAGTAGAGGAGTAGTAATAGTGAATAGAATATAAGGGAAGAGAGTGGCATATTATGTGAAGGCATTTGTGGTTTGTGTGTTATGTAAATGGCGTGTAGTGGATTGTGTGTTTTGTGGGTTGAATCAGAATAAGTGGAGCCACATGCATGAGAGTGAGAGTGACAAAGAGAGACGACGATTCTTGCTTCTTTCTCACTAATTAATTAACATCTTCGATCCCTGTGATCATTCGCTCATCCAAACCCTAGACAAAACCCTAGCTATTTTTATATGGTTTTACTCAATTTTTAATTTTATTTTCTTCTGTTATAATCATTAATATAATCCTATGATCAAAATTAACAGTATGAGCGATTTCTGAAATGACTAACACAAGATCACCAACTAGCTAAATTAAACTTCAACTCGACATGTATGAACACATCTGTTAATGATACGACTTATGAATGAGAGAACGACTATATATTGTGTGACAGTGAAGTTATAGAATTGGAATGAAAGGGTGAGTTCCAATGAAGGAAAGGTGGCCTGGGAATACGTTCATTCTCATATGCATGCACGTGCTTCCGTGGGAACCTCACGTGCCTCAGAGAGGTAGGTGTTCGTGAATGATATATTGATGAGGATTTGGCATTAAAGAATTTGATGGAAGATGATGGAGTAGTTGTAAAGCAACTCAGAAATAAAGGTGAAACATACTTTTGACCTTGCTTTTTTCCATTTTTCCTTTCCCCCCAAGTCAAACTTTTTTTTTTCATTTAACATCAAATCACTACCAATTCTTGTCACATTATCACTTTCTTTCAATGCTAAATTCAAAATTCAAAAATAAACATGTATTCTTACACATTTATATATATTATTCATTGTCCCACTATTTTATGTGGTGGGAGATTACTTTGTTGTCCGATATAGAGTAAATGATTTAATTACTAAAAGTCACTTGAATTGTCAATATGTCATGTCCCAGCATAAAATCTTACAAATGCATTTTTTTACTAGTTGTAAGATTTTTTAGTGATTGCTTCGTATACTTTTTATTTCGTTTTTTCAACCAAAAAAAAAAAAACCATTTGACTCCAAATTATTTGTTCTAATCAAATACAAAGCTTCAAAATGAAAAGCTAATCACTAGTCCGTCTTTATTTATTTATTTTATATCATGAGAGTTTGAATATTTGCAATATATCCATGGATTGAATAAGGGCCAAGATGAGAATGAATGAGCCTAATCTTGTTAGATCGGGTCCCACAAACCCGATTTGTTGATTAAGGAACTAATTACTCGGTGTTCAAAAACCATCACAAGTCAGCGACGATCCACAATCTGGTTTTTCTTTTCAAAAAGTGCCAATTCAATCTCTAAAAATCGGTATGGTTCTTTCTCTCTACCTTTATTCTTCACATGAAAAATCTCAAGTCTCTAGTTCTGAAAAAGGAAGAAACCAAAAATCGCAAAAAAGTATTGTTCAGTTTTGGTTATTTACACATATGCCTTTGAAATGCTAAAAATAGTTAGTGTTCAATGCTCCTTTTTTATAAATGGACAAAATGGTATAATAAAAGTAAGATAAGAGTTCTACCAAGCAAAAAAAAAAAGGTCAATAAGTCAATTCATTAAGCTGAAAAAAGAGAGAATTTCGTGCTTAGCGTAACTAGACACTTGAGAAGGTTTTAAATAGATATGTTTTTTTTTTTTTTTTGGTTCTTTCATCCGATATCAGGAGGCTTTTCGCTTCGACAAATCTAATCCAACCCGCGTCGCACATCTACACCAAACATGGTGGGTGAGTCTCTCAATAGATATGTTTTGATTTCAATGCTAAATCCTTGGTTTTTTTTTTTTTGGGTTGTTGCTCAGACTAAATCCTTGGTTTAAGATCACAATCAAATTATCTAATACTTTCTCCGATTCTAATTATAAGACACAGTTGACTTTTTTGGAGAAATTAAGGAAGCTAATTAAATTACTTTAGAGTATTTTTATTTTTTTCTTCAAAGTAATTAGTTTGACTAATAAACTAATATATAATCTAAAGATATACAACATATAAAATGATTAAGTAATTTATTTAGCTTCTTTAATCTCTCCAAGCAAAGTCAACTATATCTTATAATTAGGACCGGAGGTAGTAATTGGTAAGGAACAAAATGACTCGTTTGCGGCAATGTGAGATCAGTCACTCAAACTTTTTATGAGCACATGATTTTTTTTATTACAATAACCCCCCCCCAAAAAAAAAAAAAAAAAAAAAAAAACCTCAACACAGCTTAACTTTTAAAACGGATGGATGGATTTGATGGGCCAGCCCATTTGATTGGGCTAAGTCCATTTAAATGAGCTACACTGCCAAAACAAAAGGCCCAGATGTAGGTGGTTTTTGAGTGACAGAAACTAAACTCAACGCCAAACGGGAGACATGATTTGGATATATAATTAATGTCTGTTAATGGTTAGCGATTCTACATTGGGGTATGAACCGTATGATAACATTTTATTTTTTTATATGGCTATCTGAACGAGTGAGGTTTAAGTATTGTCAAGCCTAATTGAGGCAGCTCTTCTTATAATGTTTTTGTAGTTCATATGAGTTTGAAGAGGAGACCTCATGTATAAATGGTTGTAGAGATTGCATTAAGGCCCGTTTGATGCATTGAAGATTTGGGAAGGAAAAGGAAGATTCCAAAGTTTTCATGGCAGAAGATGTTTGGTTGCACCATCTTCCGGTAAGGCAAGTTCCAACAGCTGTTCAAGTTCTTATGTTTAAGGGAAGATCCAATCCCTCACATATTGGTGGAATTTGATCTTCTTTCCTACAAAATTATCATTGAGTCCCTTATCTTCTTCCTCATTTCTCATCGATCTTCACCTTCGACTCTCTTCCTTGCCGGTGAAAACTTCTACCTTCATTGTCGCCGACGAGCTTCACCTATCATCTCACTCTTACCAGGTCAACCAACATCATTGTCACTAGAGGAAATTCAACGGCAATTTATAGTGAAGCTTGAAGAAGCCGCGACATTGACAATGGCGAGAGAGGGAAAGCCGTCGGAACCACGCACTGTCATGTTCCATACTACCACAATCATTCCTTCCTCTATTTTCTTATTGTTTCCTCAATCTGAAACGTGATGTGTCAGCTATGGTGAGGGATGAAGAAGGAGGGAGGTGTTTTTTTTATTATTATTATTTTTTATATTAAGAGGTATTTTGGACATTTTAAATATTATATTTTAATCTTATTTTAAAAAAAAATTATCATATTCCATTTCTATTTCTATGTCTATCAGACAGAACACCCTTTAAGTTCATTCACAATCTTCCTTTCCCTTCCATTCTATTCTCTTTATTTCATTTTCCTCTTCAAACCTTCCTTATACCAAATGCACCCCAAGTGAACTAAAATAAATCCAACAAGTTAATGATGGCATAAAAACAAAGAATGTGGCCGCAAATTACATTTGAAAAACATATAATAAAATGATCAAAAATTAAGATGAGATAATCTAATTGACTCGCTAAAGTACCCATATGAAATTAGAGCAACGATACAGACCTTGATCATGTTACATAGCAAATGCATTAATAAAGAAAGAAAAATAAGAGAGAACTCTTATGGGAGAACCTTTTAGAAGGAGGATTGTATATGTTATTCATAGTCGTTATTCTCTCACTCTCATATAGCATCTGTACGAACACATGAAAATATATAATCCTTTAAAGAAGAGTTACAGTATTAACTCTTGAAGCATAAAGGAAAAACTCTCTCCTGTTATGAATATACTAATTATGTGGATGTCCCATTACTTTCTTGATCCTCAATATTATCCGTATACGGATTCACTTTGTTCATACGGAGTTACTATTCATGTATACGTATTTACATCGTTCACGTATATATATTCACTATTCACATATACGGTCTTGTTCATGTGGGGTCCACGCGAATTCTCAACTTCTCTAGAATGCACGGCGGCGCAGACAAGGTTGAAGAAGAATTGTGACTTTGGGGAAAATTACGGCTAATGACCCAAGGAGAAAATTACACTTAAGGACCTAATTCCTTTCCTATATATATGCATGCTGCGCCTGGCGAGTAGAAGAGGAAGAAGTGATGATGATGAGATGAGATAATAGAAAGAGAGGAAGACTCTGGTAAAATAGTTAGATCTATATGAGAGAGTTATTGTTGTGATATACATATATAATAAGAAAGGCTTCCTACTTTCTTCTCCAGGTTTCTTCAATCTTTTATCTTATATTTTCTTTAGTTTTATAACACGTTATCGGACGAAAAGCTCTAAGAGAGATATGATTTTCTCATCTTCTTCTAAATGTTCATTATATCAATCGAGATAATCTTAACCATTATATGGAATTATAAATATACTTTTACCGATTGTTTTGAACATCGGGTTTCATGGTTAAGATTGGAGATTATTTACCATTCATTTTAGATCCAATTATTTTACATAATATTTTATTCTTATACACAATATATATATTGTTGTTACCTCCTATATGGATGGTTCTTCTTCCAAAGTTTAATTTTATTGCTAACATTTTATTATTGTTTTAATTTGACTTCTACATGGATGGTTCTACCTCCTACATTTATGTTTAAGCATTTACTTTTATGCTAGCATTTATTTATTATTATATGTTTAAGTATTTATCCTTATGCTAGCATTTATTTATTATTATTTAATATTTAATTTATTTGTCATTTTATAATTTGTTAGTTTAACTCTTACATGGATGGTTCTACCTCCTACATGGAAATCTTGGTTACTAACTTTAACATAACATTTATCTTTGTTATTATTGCTAACTATAATGTTATGTTATTCTATTCAAATTTTTATTAATATTATGGCCGGAAGCCATACATTCTTATCCTATTCTAAAAATATATGACCAAAGTCTCATCATTTGAACTTCTTATTTTTATGGCTATAAGCCATATAAATTTTTAATTTTTCATTATGAGAACTAAATGGCGAGATCTAAACAAGGGAAGTAGTGAAGAGGTAGATGGAGACGAACTCACGGTTATCTTCCGTTTCTTTCTCAAAATGAAAGATGAATTCTCCACTCGTGGTACGTTTTCCCATAGTAGGCTTCAACTTGTAATTTCCTCATGCATTATGCCTTTTTTTTTTTTTTTTTTTAGATCTTGTACAAAGTCGATGTAACACGAGAGAAAGTGAGGTAAGAAAGGGAGAGTAAAATGAATGGTGAAAAGGAAGAGTGCATAGATCGAAAAATCGACACAATAACATCTACTCAATAACATCTACTTTTTAATAAAAATAAAAATAAAAACGGAAAGAAAAACGCCCTGCTTTGTCTCCCATGTTTGATTAATATGTAATTAAAAACACACACGAGACAGGGACGGTCGATGAAGAAAATAAAAGTTGTAGGTCCTATTTTTCTATGCTTTAATATATCATAATTACGTTTTGCAATTGACACAATGGACGATTGCAATAATGCTAAAACAAGATAAGATGTTGCAAACTTATTTTATTAATATCTTACTTATAGTCTTCAATGATCAAGACTCCATGCGCAAAGGCAAAGGTGATGAAAGAGAAATTATTAGTTTTTAAATGTATTTGACACCTACATGGCTACTTTGAAACTAATGCATCTAGATGACTATTTTTCTTTACTATGAATGTTAAATGATAAATTATGAGGACCGGTAGCCATAAATTTTAATTCTGTATTTTTTTTTAAACAACTTTAATTACTGTATTCTATATATGGTAGAATACATTTTATTCATCCTGAAGATAAATGGCTAGAAGCCATATTTATTTAATTTCTTATGACACAAATTGGCTTAGTCCTATATGGAAACACAAATTTGCCTTTTGAAGAAAGTGATAATTTGGCTGAAGCCATGAGACAAATTGGAGTAAAGCCAGATCCATAAAGTTGAATATTTGGCATCTAAACCCCAATTGTTCTTTAGAACAAATTAAAGGGATTTTATAACCACCAAGAAGATGGTTATTCTTCTAAAGTATTATTATAAATTAGTGTATCTAATTTGCTTATGCAGATAGCAATATTGTGAAAGAGGTTTTTCGAAATATTCTAAATTAATTTCATGCGACCAAACAAAACAATGAGTTACAAGAATTATGAATATTGTATCTTGGTTTAACTTCATTCCCAAAAGTGAATGAATTTAATTATGGCCATGGACATGTATGTAAATATGACTGGATATGGTAATTGTTGTGATCATAATTGATTTAAATTCCCACCTAAAGTGGAAAATTTTTTATTAGAGGAACAAGATCTTGGTTTGACCTTTTTATTTGCCTAGAAATTAAAATATCTCTCTCCAGTGATTATTTAGAAGCAAATAAATTTGTCTTACATATTTTAATATTATTACTATTTGCATAGTAACCTATGGCCGACGTTTAAAACGCATGGGTTGTTTTGAAAATTCTGCATGTGGGCCCCACTTATTAATATTATATTGTTATTACTATTTACGGGCACTATCCATGAATAGTGTCGTATAGTACTATTCATAGATACGACACTATTCATGAATACGAGAATTTTTATGAATACTTTTTATCCGTGCCGTGCTTCAAAACCAAAATTTTCATGATAAAATTAGTATTTATTCCTTAATATTAAGGCCACGAAGGCTTATGTTTCGAATATTGTATGATACATATTTTAATAGTTTTGGAAAAGTATTGTCTAGAAGACAATAAATTGCGAAGATTTATGTTATAATATGTATAAAGACTAATAGTCCCGCAAACTAATTAGCATATTTTGAGGAACTAATGTTTAGACTATATATCTATATGACAAAGATAAAATGCATTTTACTATAAAGTATATGTTTTATTATTAGCTTAGTTTCAATGATATTTTACTGATGTTATAGAAGTAGATATCATGTATAAAATACATGTTACTTTATCAAACCGAAGTTTACAAATAATAATGCAAATTGGAATTTTGCGAAAGAAACTAGAAAGTTTACTGAGATAATCAAGAGATTGGAATTGTAAACCGAAAGTTTACAAATGTAGCAAATCAAAATGTTGCTAATACAAATCAAATTTTTACCAATGTAAACTAGAAGTTTACTACCAATGTAATATTCAAGAGGAAATGAGCTACGAGAGATTTATTGAAGCCAAGGCTCAATATAAAGAATAAACCTACAAGGTAATACGATGTTTAAATTTTTTGTTATTATTATTTACATTTATTATGATTATATATCATAAAATTATTGTCATGAACATTTTCTGCTAGAAAATTATCATATGTGTTACTCTAAATCTGTGTAATTCTAAGTTATGTTAACATGAATATCTTCACATGTGATAGACTGCATATACTTTATGCATATATAAATTAATTGAAGCACATTAATCATTAATCATGAGACTAGTGATGCAATATTATATGTTTATTCCTGAAGAATTAACATAAATTTTTCTTTTCAAAGTTTAAAAAATTTGAAAGTGATTTTGAAATACAAATTTAAAGAAAGTATGTTTATATAACTCACACTTGAGGGGGAGATTGCTTGAAAAACAAGTGTGAGCTAATATTTGAAAAGTTATATAGTTTTCACATAAAGTTTGATCTCCCAAAATGCATGTCGGATTTTGATCAATATGTTATTGAAATTGAAAAATTTATGATTGTTTGAAATATATGTTACGAGAAACTAAGTTTACTGATCCAAATAAATGTATTGTTGACATGACTTGTTTGATCATCCGAGTCATATAAGAACCAAAAGATTCTTAATAAATAACCAACATATTATTTATGTGCTTGCTTGTTCTCATTGATCTCCGGAAATATATCAAACAAATTTATATGGGCCCATTACAACCCGAAAGTTTGTAAGAACGCAACCCGAAGTTGCAATAATGTTTGAATAAATTAAAAGCGCTATTTCAGTTATACGATCCATAAATCATGAATTAAAGCATCTATAAAGAGCTGGATTAATGCTTATGAGAACATAATACTATGTTGGTATATTTGATATTATATATTGGCAAAGCATTTATATAAGCCAACAAAATTCTCCCCGTAAAATTGGTTTTTGGTCGAACCGCAGACAATTCCATTTGAAAAGTTTTTAAATGTGCAATGCTTATAAAATCGACTACAATGCACATAGATGAATATAGAAAGAAAGTTGGGATAAATGCTCACTGTGTAAGGACCTCCTTCTTCTTTTTGTCTCTAAATGGAACAAAATGATGTTTCTAAAGGTAACAAATGGATTTAGGTGACTTTACACTGCATGATTAGTCAATTGTGATTTGACATTGTTTTCCCAATATGAGGGGAGAAAATAGGCGGTTGGGTAAAGAGATTAAGCTATAATGAATTATCATTGGCTCATTTTGATCATCGTATAAAACAATGTGAACTGGAAGTTCAAAAGATAATTCATTACTGAGAATTTAGCTAATTAAATGCCAGAAGCATTCTTGACCCAAAAGAAAGTGACAAAGTCATATGTCCCAAAATTTAATGCTCCTATTGATGTCCCCGAAGGACAACCTATTATAAATGAAGTGATAACACGCACGAGCGTGGTAGGTCCATCGGTTCCAAAGAAAATTCTCGAAAGAGAAAAGGAGCTAAGAATATAGGCGATCAAGTTGAATAATCAAGATAAATTAGTAGCTCCCGGAAAGCCATCTCCGAAGAGATATTATCTCCAATAGAGATATCTCCGAAAGAGAATGTTGTAAGTCCCGAAGAGACCAAGGTACACGAAATATGTGAAAATTATGAGATCTCAATAAATTGTTATGAATAGAATCCGATGGGGCCATGAAATGAAGTCAACGTTGACGACATCTTTGCTTATAATATAGCATATGATGTAATGAATGATATGAGGATCATGAAATACAATCCATTAGTGAGTGCCACAATGAAAGTATTGGCCCCTATGGAAAGATGTCATTATTCTAAATTAAAATATTGGCAAAATGAAAAGTATTTGGACCTGAATCCATACAACTGATGATGAAAGGCGGTGATGCAAAACCAGTTGGATACAAATAAGTTTTTATACGAGAAGATCTGAAAAGGGTGAAATCACAAGATATAAGGTACGTAATATAATTCAAGGTTTTAAACAAAGACGACATTGATTTTTGAAGAAACATATGTGGATGTAAATATTTGATGAGCCTAGCGATTATATGAAGGGCTTGGTTTGCATATAGTGGATGTTGTAAACTCAGAATTGTCTATTTATATGATTCACTTGATAGTGATATTTATATGAAAGTTCTGAAGAACTTATAGTGCAAGACACGCTCCTAGAAGGACTTAATGTGCTTGAAGCACAAATCCGAAGAATTCAAGATGTTAGAAGCATCTAATTCAAGTTCCAAAAACAATACTCATTAAGTTAAATACGTCCCTTTAGCCTATTAGGGCGCGTGTGGCATAATTGTCTCAAAGAATATATGATGAAAAGAAGGGTACAAAAATAACCCAATATACCCATGATCTTTATGAAAAGATCAAAATGAATTTGCTTTAATTGTCGTTTATGTTGATGACATCAACCTCAACGTAACTCCTGAAGAGCTTCAAAAGATAATTAATTATTGAAGAACTACGTAGTCGGAAGTACAATATATTAGTGATATTGGAGTATTAATATATCATGCTTATTAGCAAGATATAGTTCTTTACCAACATAAAGACAATAGAAGCAATGTTGACATCATAAAGAGAAAGATTGATATTGTCATCACGGGAAGTCGATCTGCACGTTGTCTTTCTTTTCCCTTATCTGGTTTTTATCCCACCTTGGGTTTTCCTATAAAGGTTTTTAATGAGCGCGTTGTAAAAAGTGTATCAATGAATGATGTCTTTCTTTTCTTTGGCTTTTTATCCCACCGGGTTTTTCCTAGTTAAAGTTTTTAACGAAGGCACGTTTCATAAATGGACATCCAAGGGAGTGTTATGAATATACTAATTATGTGGATGTCCGTTGACTTCTTGATCCTCAATATTATCGTATACTGGATTCACCTGCTCATTCATGCGGAGTTACTATTCATGTATACGTATTTACTTTTCACGTATATATATTCACTATTCACATATACGGGTACTGTTCATGTGGGGTCCACGCTGAATTCTCAACTTCTCTAGAATGCACGGCGGCGCAGACAAGGTTGAAGAAGAATTGTGACTTTGGGGAAAATTACGGTAATGACCCAGGAGAAAATTACACTTAAGGGCCTAATTCCTTTCCTATATATATGCATCTTTTGCTTTGGCGAGTAGAAGAGGAAGAAGTGATGATGATGAGATGAGATAATAGAAAGGAGGAAGACTACGGTAAAATAGTTAGATCTATATGAGAGAGTTATTGTTGTGATATACATATATAATAAGAAAGGCTTCCTACTTTCTTCTCCAGTTTCTTCAATCTTTTATCTTATATTTTCTTTAGTTTTATAACATCTCCATATTTTTAATATTATACAATAGCTCCAATTTGCATTAGAATAGAGTCGAGATCCACCAAAGTTGGATTAGTAAATTCAAACGTATCCATATACACGGGACTCGTCCTTATCCTGGGGACTCGTCCTTATCCTAATCTCAACCTCAATGATTTTAGAACCACATTGGTGATGTGGGAAAGTTCTTGAATTGTAACCCCCAAATAAACAATAAGAGGGACTGCATCTAGAACCTACTTCTGCCTCCATTATTCTCTTTTTTTTAAAAAAAAAGTGGATGACTATTCGATCAAATCACGGTTGAATTAAATTAATAATGGTCCATTCTATTATTTAGTTTCGTGCCTCAAAGATATTTATTACAACGAAATATCCATATATTAATATCGTTACTTCTAATTAATTGTCAATGAACTTATAGCCTAAATTATTAAGGCTCCCTTGGAAGGGGCAGACCGCACGTTTACTCCCATTTATAATTTTAGGTTGTTAATACCTAGCTCTTTAATTTTTTTAAGAAAATCTAATTGATGAACACGTTCATTTAATGAGACCAGGTAGCAGTGGGAAAAACAAAGACCAGACAACTTTACAAACTTACTCTAATTACTGTAAATGTAAATAGTAGGACAATATCTTAATTATAGTATTGTTTTTTTTAAACTTACGAGTTGACTTTCCGATTTTACCGTTTTTACATTTTAACCTTATTAAATCGAGTCGAGTCACTGATAAACTCGTGAAAGTTGTAAACTCGATTAAACTTACGAATATACGCACCAAGTTTATAGTTTTTACGTTTCTAACTTACAAAATCGTGTCAACTTTTTTGATTTAGTAATCTTTCGGCTGACTTTATATATAAATTTTATAAAAATTTCTTTGTTAAATATAATAAATTATGAATGTTGATATATTTAATTTCAATTATTTGGATTTAAAATATATTTAAATAAAATTATTGTCATTTTTTTATATTTTAATTACACAATATTAATGCCTATTTAATGATAAGAGTAAACTCTTACGAATTTATGATTCGAGTTCACGATATAAGTTTATATCGTTGTAATGAGTTTGCTTAAACTCACGAATTTGACAACCTTATTTGAGAGTTAATTTTGGTTATAATTATAGAATGACAACATTCTAATTTTTGTCAATCTCATTCCTAAAATACCTTTATTTTCACCTCTCTCAATCATAATTAAACACAATGATAATTTAATAATGCACCTATATATTTTTATGAAGTATGTAATACTTTATAAAATATAAAGGGGCAAGTCGTGTAAGGTCGGAGAGGTACAAGTGCATGAGGTTATTTATTAAATAATCTTTTTATGAAACCATTTTAAATTTTAAATAAGGGCATTTTAGGAAAATAAATATAATTAACTAATTTTAAAATTATCATTAATCTCTCCAAAATTTAGTAAATATATCCTATAATTAGGATCGGAGGAAGTATTTCGTATAAAAAAATGTAAATGGTACTAATATTTGTTATTCATTAAGTCAGTGATCAGAAATTAGTTCTTCAACATTTATGTTAGGAAAAAGTTTAATGAAAAGTATCTTTTTATATTCTTCTTCTTTTGATATATCACTATTTGATTGAGTTTGATTCGATTATTGTGAGATTCAATAAAATTAATTCCATACAAATATTCTTTTTATTTTAACTTTAAGAGAAATTAGTTTTTGTTGTCGTTGAAAGATAATTTTGACCATAAAAAAAATAATACTCAGTTACGAGTATATGCTATTTACTTTTTATTACCGCAATGTTATTCATTATTTAAATTAAATGCAGGGGGAAAATCAAGTTACATTTGCTAAAATTAAAGTAAACTTATTTTCCGGATGATTCATGATATGATGGGAGGGGAATTATGATCTTTCGACAATATTCAATAATTCCTAACGAGTCCTCTTGGCTCAATTAGAAATTTGTTAAAAGTATAGGTCAGAATTTAAATTTAGACATTTCAAATAGATTTAAATGGGATTCTCCCATATATTAATGTTTTGAAATATAAAAAAAATATTAATATAGACTATAAAAAAGCAAAAATCTAAGGAAAAATGACAAATCAGATCCAAGGACCACAAATAGTAAAAAAGTCCTAACAAAAATTCACATATAAAAAAATTCCCTTTTTTGATATTATTTGTATTGAAACAAAATCCAGGTTTTTAAATTTTGTTGTGAATATAAAATTTCTTTGAATATAGTTTTTTCTTGTGTGAATGACCATTTTTAAATTTTGTTGTGAATATAAGACTCTCTATTGTGAATCTAGCATTTTTTACTTTGTGAATGACCTTCACGACGACTTAGGACTTGAGTTTGAAACAAAATCCAGGGTGTTTAAATTTTGTTGTAAATATAACACTTTTTTGTTGTGAATATAAACTTTTTTCATTTGTGAATGGCTAGGGTTTTTAAATTTTGTTGTGAATATAAAGACTTTTTGTTGTCAATATAAATAATATCAAAAAGCGCAGGACTTTTTTAATATGTGAATTTGTTGGGACTTTTTTTACTATTTTCTATGGTCATTGGGACCTGGTTGTCATTTTCCCAAAAACTAATATATTGAGGAAAAGGAAAAAAAAATCATTTGAAATAGCAAAATTCAGAATTAGGCCTACAGGCTTGATTAGAGATTTATGAATTTGTTGATTTTACCAATATGTCCTTTTGTTATCTTCTCTTTGTCTCTGTTTTTTTTTTAAAAAAATAAAATAAAATCTTCATATCAATCTCATCTATTGATTGCATCTTCTCTACCCATTCTAGGATTTCTTCGATTGATTCACCCTTTGACATGCTATTTAAGTGTTAATTTCTTCTTTGAGTCCCTTTCGAGTCACACATGCAAACAAAAATAGTTTTATGATTGAAGATGATTTATAATTACCCTAAAATTTGGACGGATTTTGTTTCTAGGAAAATCGAATATAATTTTTTTACAAATCTAAAATATACTATAGGTGTTTATTTCAATCTTCTATATATATTCCATGCAAATTGTGCGACATTATTGCTAAAAAAAATTATAAAGACTTAAAAAAAAATTATAAAGACTTACACTTCAATATTGTTGAATCAACTAGAAGTTGAGATCCCTATGATTTATGGAGGAATGGATTATGAGGTTAGGGTTAAAAGTTAATAGGAATATGTAATTAAAAATATGTAATTTTTATATATAAAGGAGTATTGTGATTTTTTAACAACATTCATAAATTTTAATCAAGCCTGCAAGTCTTATTAAAGATTTATTAAAAGTGCAGGTTGCTAATTTAGGTATTTCGGGATTGTCGAAAAAAACATGCGGGAGAAGAGATTAGGACCGGAGAGGCTTTCCTTCTTTTGTCAGTCCCTCCATTGCCGTCCTTTTTCTAAAGACCATTTGATACAAAAACACATTGTTCACTTTTTTTTTTTTTTAAAAAAAAAAGCATTTAGCATCCCAAAGTATCTAAAATATTGTTTGAAAATCCTAAAAAAAAAAATTAAAATCATGAAGTATATTTTTAAGTACCAGTCATTATTCTGAAGTATCTTTCCAGTACCAATTAGTGTATTGAAAAGATACTTTAAGATCTTGAGGGTATTGAAATTATAGTTGATGATCTTAAAAAATTATTTTAGCATTATAAAAAAAAATATTTCTAATACGACAAAATACTTAATGAATTTTTTTAGTACCATTCCAGTGGCGGACCCAAGATTTTAGATTTGTGGGTGCACATCAGTGGTGGGATTCGGGGGTGCCCCCGATTTTTTTTTAAAAGAAAGTTTTAAACGCATTAAAAAACAAAAGAATATAAACAATAAAAAAAAATTAAACTTAACATAGAAAAATAATAATCAAGAGTCAACTAACTTTTACATCGAACTATTACAAAAAGATTCTTCCCGAAACATGTTGTAACTTATAAAATTGCTAACTCATCTCAATCTTCTCTCTATCGAGATCTATAAGATTGTATCTTTTTTCAAATACGAGAACACTAAGAATCAATCTATGATTTCCAATTCCAAAGAACTAAACAATTCGCACTCTATGTCAATTTAGTAAGTAATCGATAAATAATCCAAAACAAGATAAATTAACATCTAAAGAATGAAAAGACAATATTTGTAATTCATAAACTATGGATAAGTAAACTAAATGAAATGCTTCTTTTTTAATTTTTTTGCGTCTCCTTCTCTCAATGAAAAGTTGGTCGCTCAACTGGCAGAGTGCATCCTCTTAAGGTGCATCGCACCCTTATGTGGCGGGTTAGAAACCATGTTGACGCGGGTTAGAAATCAACTCTTAGGTGCACTTTTAACCAACATGCCACCTTTTTTAAAAAACTTATGTATTCCTACAACCTAGAGGAATCGAACAAGGGTCATGCCAATCAACTATGTAGAGTTATAACCAACTAGGCCACCTAATCAACTTGATATGTATTCCTACAAAATATATATATATTATGAAAACTTTAGTGTCTGCACTTACCCACACTTGCACCAAGTGTGGATCCGCCGTATCTTAGAGATCACAAAATATTTTTTACTATCGAAATAATACTCTAAATTATTTTTTTAAAATTCTAAAATACTTTAAAAAATTTAAAATCTTAAAAAAATGTTTTAAGATACTCACCTATCCTAAAAAATATTTCGTAATGCTGAATGTTATTTTTTTTTTTTTTAAAAAAAAATGAACAATGGGATTTTACACCGTCGATGTCGTTTTTAGAGAAAAGGACGGCCGCAGATGGATTGGGAAAAAAGGAAAGCCTGGTCCGATTAGGACAGATCCACTGTCCGGGATAAAAAAGCCGCCCAACCGAATACGACATCGTTGATAATGCCACGTATCCCTAAAACTTTAAAGGACAACCATTGGATTACGCCACGCCATGAAAGAGAAACCAAAAACTTCCGTAATGGGATGCTCATGCTCTGCTTTGGCCATGGACGCGTAGCAGAATCTAGTTGGAGATTGTGAAAGGTGACAGATTCTTGTTCCTGGCCAACTTGTTGGATTGGCTGCAAAATTGGATATTTTCCTTACTTTCAAATTTATAATTTTGAATGGGAACTCATTTTCAGAGGGGGAAAAAATTAGAATTCAAAGCCACGATTTTTAAATGTGAAAACTCAATTCAAACCAAATAACAATTACTGTTACTATATTATTTAGTGCTTGATAGATATGAATGATCTTGAGAAAAATACTCACATCAATTGTTTATATCTATTTTATCAAATTATTATTTATTTATCGTATTTTTAAATTATTATCATTTAACTATTAAACTCATATGAAAAAAAATGATGAGTGGTCAACTATAATTAGAGAACTTGATGTGATAAACATAAGAAACTTGATATCATCTCAATAATCCAATTTTTAACCATGAATGAAATCAGAATTCAATACTTTTGATAAACAAGATGGGACCGATTTTAACCATAACACTCAACTACACATATTGATATATTCTCAAATAATCCAATTAGTAAAATTAAGGAGGTAGAGCATCTCATATAGCACGATGAAAAATCTATAAAAAGAGAAGGTAAATAAATAACAATCAAACACTGTAACAGCAAAGTTATATAAATCAAGCTTAATCAAATCATTTTTTATATATATAGACACACACTCTCTATATTCCAAAAGCATATGTTTCAATTGGCAAACCACAGCTCTTAGATGAGATAATCAGATGATGCAGGTTATAGCCTCAATATGGGTAATGTGGTGAATGTATGTGGGCAGGCCTTCCTTCCTTGTGTGTAAGGACTAGGTTAGGGATAAAAAATTTGAAAATCACATACTTTGTGCGCGCCATTGTTTTCTTAAACTTTTTAATGAATTGCTCAATATAGCACATTTCTAAATAGTAGAATACAAGCATATGTGCATCAACAAATGCTGATCCTAGGGATGAGCAAGTACTCCGGTTCGACTCGAACTGGTCCGATGATCTTTTTTTTTTAGCCTAAAACAATATTAGGCCGACTAAATTATATTTTTTTTCGGGTTGGACCAGACTTTGAGCCAAGGCATTAGACCTCATGGTCTGGTCCAATGTGGCCCGATGTTTTTTTATTTTTTATTTTTATTGTTGTTCAATGTTGTTGGAGATTATTATAATTTATGATTGTGTTTTAATGTTTTGTGATGTAATTTATAAGATTATAAGTATTGTTATAATCGTATTAGGTTCAAATATTGCATCTCATAGAAGGAAAAAAAAAACACCAAATAGGCCCTGGACTGGTCCAAACAGTCCACTGGACCAGTCTAGTCCAACCTGAGCTCGGGTTGCTGCTAGACCAGATCGGACTTCGGGTTGTCTTTTATTGTCCAATGTACTATCCAGACCAGACCTCAAGTTGAGGCCAAATTCGATATAATCTAGTTCATGATCAATCCTAATTGATCCTAGTGAAAGAAGCGTTTAACCGTTTAAACCCCATGCCTCAAGTTCAAACATCCATGAGTGTGGAAAATGTTTTTGGAAGAGCCTTTTTTTTAACCGGTCTCTATGATGCTTGGATGCATATTGGTAAACAATAGAGGAATAGGATCAAACCTATTTATAAAGATGATATGGATTGATGCATATATATTGTTTAAACTAAAAATGGAATAGATGATAATTAACCATAAAGGTGAGGTAGGCAAGTTCTTGAATAAATTAATAGTGGATATGTTCTTGGTCTATTCTGAGTCCACACTATTAGAAAAGAATTTAACAATTCACAAATTTAATGACGCTGTACAAGAGGGCAGAGGAGCACTATAAAGAAGCAGCAAGTGAATTTGAGAGGCTAAAAACCTCTAAAAAACATAAATCCTCCACCACACTATTGCATAATACTAAAAATCCCCAGAAAGATGTCAGCCCATTATGGTGAATTCTCTCATTCTGCAGCAGCAGAAACATACAACAGCACCACACCAACTTCTTCTTCTTCTTCATCACCAACAAGAACTTGGAGTATCAGGAAGAAGAAGGATAGCAGCAGCAAGAAAAGGTTCAGTGATGATCAAATCAAGTCTTTAGAGTCCATTTTTGAGACAGAGTCCAAGCTTGACCACACAAAAAAATTGCAGCTTGCTTCTGAACTTGGCTTGCAGCCTCGCCAGATAGCCATATGGTTCCAGAACAGACGAGCTCGATCCAAATCCAAGAACATCCAACGTTCCTACAATCTTCTCCAAGAAAATTATGATGCTTTGGCTTCCAAATTTGAAGCCCTCAAGAAGGAGAATCATGCATTACTGCAAGAGGTACTGGGGCAAAAAAAAAAAAACTCCTTTTCAGTTTAAATTCCATGTTATAGTCTGGTTACCCATTTCAGATAATAGGCTAATGATGAAGATTGTGTGATCATGAACAGTTGCAGAAGCTGAAAGATTTGGAAGATCAGAACTTTTGTTGTAAGAAAGTGAGAGATGAGAATTTGAGGAACAGAGAGTGTGGTGAAGCAGAGGTGAAGCAGAGTAGTTCATCAATGGAAAGATCAGAAAAGATACTTGGGGTTCTTTCAGATGATGATAGGAGCTTAAGGACAGAATATTTTGGGCTTGAAGAAGAAGAACCTACGATTCTGAACTCACAAGAAGTTTGGAGAAATCTTGAATCTACTGATGAACTCTTAGCCCAGTCTGATGACAGTGCTTATCAATGGGGGGACTTTTGGTCCTGAATGAAATAGTGAAGACAAGTTATGGAAACGGTAGTGTATAGTTATGATCTTACTATCTCCTGTGGTTAAATTTTCTTAGAGATTAAAGAAAATGAATAAGTTACATTAAAGTATTTTTATTAATCATTTTTCACCAAACTAATTTGCCTGACCTATAAAGTGATATATAATCTAATGATACACAATATTATTATGATTAAGTATGTTATTCAGCTTACCTAATCTTTGAAAAAAAAAAAGAGATCAACTAATTCTTATATTAAGGACATGATGTATGAAATTACATGGAAAGATTGAGGGCAATAACAAAGTGAAATTTTTCCGACCAAAGGAAATTTCGCATATTTAAAGTTTTCAGGTGTTAAGCCAATGCCATTGTTGCAAAACATAGTAAGTATGAGTTAAGGGAAGAGTAAATGGTAAAAACATATATGAATGAGGATGTTTGATGGTAATCAGAATTCGGACAAATATGCAAGGCAAGCCTTCCTTTTCTTTCACTTTTTGGGTAGTTGGTAAATAGTTAAAAAAATTGAAAATTACCAAATAAGGATGGAAAGTTAAAAGAGTTAGTTAGGAGACGAAAACGGCAGGTAAAGAACAAATGAAGAAGTTGCTATGTACATGTTCAAACAAAGACCTGAAGATTGTAATATGTAATCGTTAAGAAAGTCGCTTCTACACTAACATTAGCATGCTAGTTTCAAAACAAAATCTTAACTTTAGATTAATGAAAAAGAGCAACAAAAAAAAAAAAACGGGGACTTTGTTTTAATCTGCTTTAACGACGGCGTTTAAACCAGAGGGTGTCGTTTTCAACTAATTGACAGATAAACGACTAACCGTTTAATCCAGCTGCGTTCCTCAAATCATTTCATTTGACCTTTCTCACTAGCTTTGCATCTCAGCCTGACAGGCTCACAAGCTCACTAAAGCATCTGAAATTGCAACAACACTTGTAAATCGTAATGAACAATTTGTCCAATGACGCTTTAAGAGACAACAGCAACCATTTTTGTAGCTTCAAACCCATTCCAACCCTCGCTCTTTACATTTTGATACCCCTTTTCTTGTTGGGTCTCGCCGTTTCTGTCTTCTTTCTCATTGTAGTTCAAAATGCAGCCTTCTTCATCTTCTTCGTTTTGCTCTTTTCTTTCGTTTTCGCTTTCATAGGTTGGAACACCCATAACTGGAGGAAAAAAGGTGCAATTTTTCTCTTCTTTCGCTCTTTTCCTGACTCTGACATTCGCCGTGCTAAAGAGGGTCAGCTCGTGAAGATAACTGGGGTACTATTTCTCTGAACCTTAACTTCTATTGTTGATTATATGTTCTAGGGTTGTTGTAGTATGTAATGGGGAACTAAGGGAGTTCAAAAGTGTTGAAGAATCCTTTTAAGACGCATGAAGTTAGGAAATTCTGGTCGTTTTCCCTCTTTTTTTTGGGTAATGTGCAATGTGGAATATCATCAGATACTAGATATACTTGTCAACATCGAAGAGAATAACTCTTCTTTCAATCTCTTGTATTATCAACATGCTTGACTCCATTCAGAAGTTATAATTGTTGTTTTTGGATTTGTTATATTCTACTAGAATAGATGTGTTATGTTCTACTAGAATAAAGAGATAATAAATGTTCAAATGAAGTTATAGTTTAATGGTTCCTGTTTTAGAAGAAAAACTATGGAAACTATCAAACTAATATAAACTCTTAGCTACGCCCAATAACCTTCAAGTTCACGCTTAAGTTTATGGATCCTGTAAATGTACTTTTCATCAATACTTCATTCTCCTTGCTACAGTTAATTTATCCGCCTTCTATTTGATTTTCTCTTTTGTACATATAAAGACCTGAAAGATATAGCAGTTAGCTCAGTTATACTTGTTTAGAATGGTCACATTACTTGTCATTGATGTCTATCCCGTGGCTCTAACTGGCAGTGAGAATCATAGAAGTCCTTGAGACAACTATACCACCGTATTGTTGTGCTCGTTGTTTTGCCTCTTTCTTAGCCTTAGTAAATTAATGATTTTCCATGTGATCACATTAGCAACTTATTTCCTAAAATGATCTTTTTTTTATGATCTTTCCTCATTATGTGTGGCAAGTTGCTTTTTATCAGTTGTAAAGTTCCTGTTCTAGAGGTCATAGTTGTTTTCATTTTTCTAGCGCTTTGGTACTTTTTTCTGAACTTATAATATTCACTATTTGCTATCATAATCGGGGTAATATTCCATTCTACTTAATTGAAGGCCCCATCACATTTGGTACTTATGATGGTTTCAGCTTGCAACTTGTGGCGGTGTCTCACTGGAATCTTCATATGAAAAGGCAGCCAGATGCGTCTATGCATCCACTCTTTTGTATGAATGCAGAGGATTTGGTATGAGACCAGTAAATATAAACAAATCATGCTTTCTTTGGAATTTAGCATATTGTGAGGTATGTGAATTTAGCTTATTGTGATACCAGTAAATTTAAACAAATTTCTCATGTTTTTCATGAAAAATGATACTGCTTATTTTTGTAAGTATGTTTGGTGTACTTTTGTTTTGATCCCTGGCTTCTCAAGTAACATGTATGTTGACAGTATTTTGTGTCTTGGATAAGGACTTTTCATTAAGTTCATCATTCATAATCATAGAATCATAGGAGATGGGGCAAAACCTGTGTTTAGCATCTTAGACTTTTGCTTCCGTGCTAAGACTTCAAGTTATATTAGATTAAATATATGATATTTCTTTTATACTAAGGTCTTTTCTTTCATTTCTTGCCTCATATTAGTTATGAATGTGAAGAAAAAGCTCCTTTTCTTGATCTTATGCTTCTGCACATAACAAAGAGAATGGAGCCCATACAACCTGACTGTGGTGTATGCTTTGCCATCAACGCGTTAGCCCTGTTGGGCATTGTGATGCAAATGGCCACCTCATGAATGAGACACATATCACAGCATTCTATATTGATTGTCCTTCCTTAGTTGAACTTTCAATTGAGAGTGATCACTGGCTGATGAAGTTTAATGTCATTACTCTGTTGAATCCTGACAGAGGTTCTCCACAGACTTTTACATAACTGACCAGAAGTCCGGGACACAAGTGGTGGTGAAAGCTGGTTCCGGCAGCAAGGTTATACCATTAATTGCAG
Source organism: Acacia melanoxylon (assembly GCA_019022615.1). NCBI lineage: Eukaryota > Viridiplantae > Streptophyta > Magnoliopsida > Fabales > Fabaceae > Acacia > Acacia melanoxylon. The sequence goes on along the minus strand of JAFJYJ010000041.1, from coordinate 4,361,587 downwards.
AGAGCCAAATTATTAATATCTCAGGACAACACAGAATCCTATCTCCTCACTTGAGAAAATGGTTAAAGGACCGAAACCTCTCTGCTGAAGCTCGCATTCTTCGTCTAGAAGAAGGGTAATATACATTTGGAAGACAAATTATTGCATGTTTTTTAACACCCTCTCCTAAATCCCAAGCACGGACAATCAACATACAGGACACATTATGTTCTCAAACACTGAAACAGGACATAGACCATTTGAAGTGAGCATGTGCAATTTGAATGGTTAATGCCATGTTTGATATTTTCACCTAAAGCATTTTGGATGCAGGGCCATGCCATTCCAGATTCATTGTAGTTAATAAGAGTAACTGTATATACCATATTCAGGGAGAAATAGAAAAGCCAATGCCCTTGTGGGCTTGTGGCATAGTGAAAGAAAAGCTCATTCATAAATGGAAGGTTGCAAATTTGGCCTTACTTGTTATCTCAAGATGTTAGATTGTTAGCTGTGAAAAAATAGCGTGTAATGCTTTTTTGTGCCACTTTATCTATGACTGCATATTTGGAAAGGATCCAATCTGGATCCTTGCTTCATGGCTAGATATTATGAATTGACATTTCCATAAATGTGGACAGGTATGTACAGGAAGGTAGCTCTGTGACGGTAATCGGAATGTTGCATAGAAACGATGATATTGTCATGATCATTGAACCACCCGGCGTAATTTCCACAGGATGCATGTGGCAAAAGCTGCTTCTCCCTGCTGACATTGATGGTCTCATAATTGGGATCTCTCAGATGGCTGTCCCTGTGACCACCCAAGAGTCAGGCCACCACATAGAACAGTAATGTCTAACATAAGAAATTAATTGGCATCTAGGATAAACCTCACCCTTTTTGTTAATTTAGGTTATAATATGCTTCAAAATTTGAAAAATATGCAGCCTCACTGTTTCTGTTAATTCAGGTTCTTTCCCATTAAAATATGTTTTTTTTTTTTTTTTAAAAAAGCTTATGCTCCAGTTGCTTATTTGATGTGTTGGAAGATATCTTTTCCTGTGAAAATTTCTTCTGGTTCAAGTTGTTGAGTTGGTATGGTTTTTTTTTTGGTCGAAAGAGTTGGTATGGTTCAAACCCTTGTTTTTGATGTAATGTTTAATTTAATCATGAAGCCTAGCGTTTGTTCTTTCTATGCCATCTATAAGATTATTGTAGTGTTTAATATAATACTTTTTCTGGTCCTAAATATAAGACATAGTTCACTTTTTTGGAGATATTAAGAAATCTAATTAAATTACTTTAAAATATATTTATCATTTTTTTCTCTAAACTATTTTTCCTAACTTATAAATTGATATATAATCTAAAAATACACAACATTTGATATGATTAAGTAACTTATTTAGTTTTTTAAACTTTTTTAAAAAAATCAATTATGTTTTATATTTAAGAAGGAGTAATGTAAATGCAGAATCAATGGAAATTGCAGGGAGCCGAATTGTTCACTAGACAACAATGATATGTTGTTCATTTCAGAATTCTAGTTTGATTCCTTTGTATTAAAATTATAGGAAACAAGCAAGGGTTAAAAGTTGCACCCTTTTTTTTTTTTTTTTTTTTGATAAGAAAAATTTTAGGAAAGGGTTGCCGGCTTAACCTACGATCCGGCGGGCGGCTTGGAGCCTATCAATGTCCACAAAGATTCTTGCTTGCTAACCGTAGACCTAGGATCGCTCCCCCAAAGACTCGACCAACTCAGGATCGAACCCTCTCCCTTTGGTGAGGAAGTCGACCCACTTTTTGGGTTGAGCCGAACCAATGGACGAGGGTTTAAAAGTTGCACCTTGATTTCAGAGGGCCAAATTTGGACTTATTTTGCATTGTGACTTGGGCCTTAAGTCTTTCTACTAAGTGTCATTACATATCATAATTAGACTTGGCTCATTGCTTCTCTTCAACTCTTTTGTTTTGTGTTCTGTGTATAGATTTTTTTTTCCCCTTTTTGAATTCGTGGATCTGCTATCCTTTGAGGGGAATATTACTTGTAGTTGAAGGCTCACAAGAAATAAATTTTTGCTTATAGGTTTCTCCTTCACTTTACTCACTTAATGTGAAGCAGATTGATATGTTAGCTACTCCATTTGATTGAATTGATTTCTAGGGCTAGGTACTAGAATTGGAATAGTTATCGACCTTCTAATTTTTGTTCTTTAGTTCTATTTGTTTATATTAATTAGGTCCAGTTCTTTATATCAAAAAAAAATTAGGTTCAGTTCTTCAATCAAATCTTAGCTCGTGGATTTATTCTAATAACAAATTCAAACGGAGAAAACTTCAAAATTCTGTTAAAGTATCATACTAATTGGTAAAAAAAATTACACATGGTAAAATTTGACAGAAGAATTGAACATAATGGATATAAGCAAATAAATTTATTTATTTTTTCTAAATTAAATCACCTTTATTCATACTAAGAAACTTAAGAGAATAGATATGCAACCCACAAAGGAATTGATTGCCTGAAGTCAAATTATAATTTAAATCAGTTTTTACAAGTAAAAATTATACCTAATGGAAAATATTCTTGCATAATGTTTCAAGATCAAGTCAAAGTTTGTATTTTTTTTTTTAATGTAGTTAATTAAGACTTAACTCATTTTTTTAACATATGAAAGGATCACTTTAATAATTTAATGGGTATTGCAATCCATCATCATGAAAAACAATACCTCTTTTCTTAATATAAAGCAATGAAGTCACTAATCAAAAATGATTTTACCCCCAAAAACAGTGATTGTTACTTGATATTACTGGCTGATTTTGCTCTCTACCACAATCCTTAGAGCAAAAGTTCAGTCAAAAGAAATTTATTGGATTAGATAAAGTCATTGACCATTACAAGTTAAGATTAAGTAGGACTATCGAAGGTTTTATAATTAGGTCTATTAGGCTATATTTACCACCATATTACTCAACTTGATGGCATTGGCAATTAGGCTTAGAGGCATCTAATGATAATGATCTCATGAATTTTGTGGACTCAATGAATTCAACTGGGCCTATCATTGTGCCTCTTTATGGATTACCTAACCCTCTTTCGGTGATATTATCATTTGAAATTGCATGCTTTATCATCATCATTATTATCATTAATCTTGCACATAGGCACCAAAATGGTAATTTGAATAGTATTAACATCAATATAGTTGTGGAAATTGATCTCTCAAGTTTGCTTTATTTTACAATTAATTTTGGGGTTGTGACAAAGATAAGATTTTTGCCATTTTTAAAATGTATATAATGCATATGTTTGGATTGATTTGGTGAATATGTAATGGGATTGGGGAGATCTTGTTTATTTATTTTTTTAAAAAAATAAATTTACATCAAACCATGTATTCTATATGTCTTTCTATAAATTCAATTAAGGATTAATCAAAATGAGCTTTATTTGTTGTAAGAGAATGAAATGGACCAAAATTAAAGTCGTTTATATCAAATTCATTGCCCTAATAAGCTAGCTTTGAATTCAACCAAAAAAGAAGAAGCTAGATTTGAATCAATTTAATTATTATGATTTTAAACGTGGGCCAATGTAAATAGCCATTCTTAAAGGATTTTTTTATATATATATATAATACACAAGAGTGAAAAAAATAGGGAAAAGGATAGCAATAAATGGTATAGGTCAATTTCAATATTAAACTCATCGCAACTTTAATCGATAAGACTAATACATGTGATAAACGACTTGGTGATTTTATTATTAAATTTCCCATTTTAAATGATTTATTTTGTTTTTATTTAAAAACAAAAAAATTGCTAGTCAAAGATAAGTTTATGGCTTTATGCCTCTCAATAATTCATAGTGGACATAATGAAATGGAGCAATATGAAAGGCTTCAAATTAAATATGCTTCCCACCCAAAACAAGACTAGTTGTGAATCTAGGGAACGTTTGGATTTGAATTATTTCTTAATGCACATTTATTAATTCTCCTATATATAAACAACGAAATGGGAATTTTGGATAATTTTACATATATAGCTAAAAGTTAGAACTCCACCTGTCCACCAGCACCCAAAAAATAAAAGTTAGACTTAGTTGAAATTTATATCGTATGAGTGAAAATTGAATCCTCTCTAATCATACAATTAACAAGAGAGTAAAAGGACGAATTTTTGTGGATAAAGTTTATTTTATATTTTTTTTTATTGCAGAAAATTCATATTTTGGTCAATCCAAGCAATGAGAAACGAAAGTCATCAAGAGAGTCACATTTTTGTTATTTGTATTTTTTAATTAATGTCAAGGTCCGGTCCGATCCAATCTATATAATTTACGAGGTATTAATTAATTAACTGTTTATGATGCATCTTCCACCTCTCATTTTGTGACTGTTGACCAATTCAAACAATGGACCAGAAGCAGTCAAAGTAGCATAAGTTTCTTGGGGGACAAGGTAACTCACTTGTCTGGAATATTTCCAACCTTGGACGTTGGAACATAATTTTTATTTAATAGGATTTCAAAAGATTCTAATCAAAGTCTAATACACTCAAGTTGGGTCAATCTTACTTATACAGCTAGCTAGGGCTGCCATTGACATTTTCGAGCAGATATATACCTTGAAGAAATTGTATTCATTTTCAAGCAGATATGCACGATGCTTGCTTATGCAATAATTATATATGTACATGTATTGTTATGAGTCTCCCATTAAGAATCTTCGTAAATTAAATAAAATGTGGTTTATAAGTTTTGGGGCTCTTTTCTTGTAAAGTAATATTTTAAAATGAGCTTTCATTTTGTATTTGTGCTCATAACAATAGTGTTTTTATTAAAAGGCGAGTCTTCACAAAAAGGGACACCTAACATTAGTCTTTTATGATGAATTCTCCTTTCAAACTTGTGTTCATGACATTAGTGTTTCATTTGAGAGGCTAATCTTCACAAAGAAGACTACCTATTAGAGAACACACACACACACACAGATATATAGGGTTTATTATTTATCATGTCACTTAACATAAGGTTTTGTCAAGTCACCCCAAAACCAAGTCGTTTTAGGAGTTAGGGGAATTAATGAAGGGTGTTTTGATATTTTTATTTTTATATTTATTGTATCGATTTTACCAAAATATCCTTCATTAATTCCCTTAACTCCCAAAACGACATAGTTTTAGGATGATTTGACAAAACTTTATGTCAAGTGACATGATAAACGATAAACCTATATATATATATATATATATATATATATATATATATATATATATATATATATATATATATATATATATATTGGTGGATGACAATAGAGTGTTTCATTTTACTTCCCACTGCCAAAAAGGGATGTTACAGTGAAAGTTCCCAACTTTGGAAGTTGGGGTGTTTCTTTCTATCCGATTAATTTATGAAATGGGGGAAACTACAGTGAAAACTACTAAATTCCCACTTGCTATTTGTTTATTTTTTGAAAGGAAATATATATTAATAAGTCTTTTATCATTATCTGAGCCTAAGATTTCCTCCCTACTGCCTCCATTAATTTTATCTCAATCTGGAATCTCAACTTTCATTGTTATATGTTTGACCCCCCCCCCCCAAAAAAAAAAAAACTTTATTTATTGTTTTTTTTTATATGTAAAACTACATTGTTGAACAAGAGAATTATGACACGAGATTGAGGTCATTAAGGAGAGAAAACCCCAAGCTTTTAAACCTCATTAAATTCTAAATGTTAGTAGTATTAAATTTGACATCATGCTTGTGAGTTGTGACTTGTGTGTGAATTTGTTTATGAGATAGTACTTTTTCTCCTTTTTTATGTGCAAGACTGTAAATTATAAGGTATTTATTCTTAATATAAGAAGTGATCTAATCCCCTATACATATAATAAAGATAAAAGATATGGTATGATTTGAATAGATGAATTAATTTTATAACTTTTGTTTAGTTTAAGTCATCATTTTTTCAAGTTGATATATAGTTGATTGAATGACTTTTTATTTTTATTTTTACAGTGTTCGTTATTTAAGATTAAAAATTTAACTAAAAAGAGAATAAAATCCTACAAATTATAAACAGATATAATTTTTTTTTTTTTTAAAAAAAAACCCTTTTATGCATCTTTGAAATAGATTAAAAAAATATTTTTATGAACTATATGTGTGCATATCCATATTGACTTTATGGACGTCATTTTATTGAAAAACAAATGATTAAAATAAACATCGAAATCTCAATTTGATTGACTTTTCTCTTTATTTGAATTGACTTTAATTTTTGTCAATGCAGCTTGGTGGAGCTAATTAATTCCCCTATATACTAAGACAATCAAAACTGGCTGAAGAGTTTTGGTTCATCACTCAATCACACAGTGAAAAAGAAAGAAGAAGAAAAAGAAAGAAAGAAAGAAAAGAGACAAGGAAACATGCTTTTTTACTAGTTGATAGATTGATGGATATTTAGTGGAAGTAATAAAGAGATAGTTGTGTGTGTGTGTGTGTGTGTGTGTGTGTGTGTGTGTGTGTGTGTGTAAGTGTATGACAAGAGAATTGACGAATGCATTAAAGGAGGTTGTGAGAGACATACTTGGTTGGTTTCACCATAAAGGGTCAAATCTGAAGATCACACTTACAGAAACTTGAAATAAGATTCAAGATTCTAATGGCGACTAGGCATCCTCTTCTTTTACCCATTTCCATTTCAACGGTCTTTTCTTGCTCCCCTCTCTTTCTCTCTCTACTTTTCTTTCTCTCTTTTTTTACTTCCCATATTTTCCACTTTGAATTTATTATTATAATTAGCTAGTCGGTGTGATCAGTAAACTAAACCCTAAATAACCTTTGACTCTTTCTCTCCCTCCTAATTAAATTACTTCCTTCAATCCTAAGTACATAAACTCGATAACTATTTTCAAAGATTAAGGGAATTAGTTAAGTTAGTTGTTTGTAAAAGATATATGTTGATCAATTTTCTTAAAATACCCGTTTAATAAGTCATTTGTATTGGAAACCACCACCCTGATGAAAACCCCTTAATAAATGTAATCAATAAAGATAGTTTAAGAAAATAATTACAAATGTGGGAGATAAAGTGAATTAGGTCCTGGGAGCTACCAACCACCAGGGCCAAGACACACCTCAAGCTCATAGAGCGTTTACATAGATACATACAAGTCGTCTGCTAATTAATAAGGTTCTCACATCAGAAGAGAAGTGATATTATATTTAAAACCAAAGAAAACCTCTTAACTAGCTTAAGGCAGAAGAGAGTATATAGTTTTCTTCTAACTTATTTATTTATTTCAAAGATCTCAATTCCCACCAAGACACAATCCTAAGAATAATGACCAGTATATATAATATCATCCATTTTGTTTTATTAATGAAATGAAGTTCCAAGCACATGCATATATAATACATCTGTAAGTCAAGCAGCCCACAAGAAATTCACCGGAAACCTCCAACCCCAAGCATGAAAATAATTAACTAAATATGTAGTTATTTATCTACATGCCCATGCATATGAATTTATACACAAGACCTTTCTTTGATTTTCTTCACATAAATATAAAATAACTATAGTGGAGGTGTTTGGAAATTTGGTTAGAAGCTAGAATGAAGTAATCCTTCATTAGTACCTAAATATTATTCTAATTAACCAGTAATCAACTCCTATAATTACTAAAAACTATTGATTTTATCCTTAGCGAAGGCATATACCGATATCCATGCATAATTTATTAAGGAGTATGGTTGTTGAACAAATCGTGCATTATAATAAAAGAAAAAAAAATGAATTACTATAGTTTTTGATTAGATTACACCATGTGTACATGCAGAGAGTCGGCACCTTGTTTTGGAAGATTTATAATAAATAATGGAACTACTGAGTTGTTTGGCACCAACCAAATAAATTAGTTAATAACTGAGAGGAGAATATATTTTTAAAAAAAGTGATGAGAGGCATATACATTATTATAGCTAAGAGGGTGTGTGTTTGAGTGTGAAATGGAATTAATATATAGTGGTGAATATTAAGCAGAGAAGCAATGCAAGTTGATTGCATGAGGTGTAACTTAATTAAAGGTTTTAAATACTAATTCATTTTGCATTAAGAATCAAATCTTTGGAAAGGAAACAAAGAATATTACGAGCTCAAGATAATGCTCCTTATTTTTGTTTTTTTGATTTCTTTTCTTTATATTAATGCAGTTGATTGCACTTGGTTTCATCATGGAACTTGTTAAAGTATACTCATAAGATACAAAAGGTGGTTCTCCTTTAAAAAGAAAAGCACTATACTTCCTTTAATTTTCTTTTTAATTTGTTTGGTTTTTAGTGGGTGAAGCTGCTCATAGATATCTATCCTCATCAACTATATCTCATTTTTCATTTCCACATTGTTCATGGGGTTAACTAGGAGTATCTTTGAAACTAAGATATCGATATATATATTTATGACGCATCATTAATGATTTTGAAAAAAAAAAAAAAAGATATGTAGAGTTAATAGAAACGTTCTATAGCTTTTAGAAATTATTAAAGCTAAGAAAATGATATGGGTATAGCTTTATACATATATGTGGATTAAAGCTTGTGTTAAAGTGATCGATGATATCGCAGAAGAATCAGAACATGCACAGATCAAAAACATTGTGTAGGACCCAACTTCAAATCTCTGAAAATATTGCCTCCCTGTGTACTTAGTGTGCTTTCAAATATAATCTCTTGAATATTTTGTTTCTTGTTTTTTAATAGGTCAAAGAGAAACTGGTGGCATCAATTTATATACATATGCGTTTGCGATAATGCCTTTAAAACCCTGAAGAAGAAAAAAAGCCAAGTCCATGAAAGGACCACGGTTCTTTATTATTAATTATTAAAATTATTGAACATATATTCTTCTTCATTCAAAGATTCTAATTTTTTTAAGGAAAAATTGATGCTTTTTTTAAAGAAAGTATTAAGAATTTTTGAGTTGTTGTTCTCCCCCATAACCCAAAAAGCCTTTAAAGATGGAGATTAATAATAATGGCATCGAATCCAATCATCATGTGTATAAATGCAAGTGGGTTAGGTCCTTTGCAAAGAGCGAAAATAATCCCACTAAAATTTGTTTAATTAAATTCAACATTACATATTAAGCTAATCAATAAGGCCCTTCCAAGTTCACTACTCTTTCCTTGTAACTAAGGATTGGCTATGTTATGTTGTGTTGCACTTATAATAAGACTTGACACACATCATCAAACCAAAAGATTGATGCTTTTTATAATATACCACTAATTAATGTGTGTGTGTGTGAAAGACATATCAACTTTTATTTTGGCTTTTGATTCTCTTATTCTTTCTCCCACTATATCTAATCTACATGTTAATGATTCAAAGTTGCTCCAAAAATAATTAAACCACATTATTTCCAATTGCGAATACTTTCCCTATTTGACCCATCCTTATGATCTCTTAATTGTTCATACTTGTGGTCTTGCATATATTCTCTTACGTATATTTTGGTGATTGGGGACATCATATATACATTTATATGTCAATTTGTTTTTTTGTTTGTTTTTGGGTTAATTATTTTCATCGATTTTTCCTCATGATGCTTCCTTTCAACTTTATGTCACAAAATATATAGTTGTAAGTGTTTCCACCTCTACTTTTTATTCTCTTCATATATACTCTTTTCCCCCTTTTTATAATAAGCTATTAATAGTTGAAATAATACAAAAATTGTATTTTATAGAGTCAACCCGGTCAGCATTACTAGCTTTTAATAAAATGAGTATTTATTCTTCAAATTTTTATTCGATTCTTCATTTTGAAATCAATATATAGTCAATTCAATATGAACCAATAGATTATAATTTGAAGAATAAATTACCTGGTCTTACATGCATGGCATTTATACCTGTGGTTTTTTATCTTTCTTAAGACCTATCAGTAGAATTTTAACCTAAAGTAATTAACCACAATTGGATGGAAGATGAATTGATTGTGAAGTTATAGAGAATCTAATCAATTACAAAATAATAGGGTGATGATGATAAGAACTAAATTTGAATTGGCATAATCTTGACAAAGATGTACGTGCTCTCTCTCTCTATATAGTAATTAAATACATTTCCATACAAATAAATTATTGAATTATATTTTTTTAAGCATGAAACCTTAGGTCTCATGCACCTTCGTGAACTTCAAAGCAAGTAACATGAGACTCATCGAAAACTTAAGCTGATTGAAGAATAATCCTGATAATTAACAAATAAATTTCGTTGCATGAATTCTGATACACACACACACCGAATAATATATAACAGACCCGTTCTGAGGTTTCCAAGTTGTTGAAGATACATCGTATATGTGGGACAATTTAACTAACTTACAAACAATAAACTCCAAAAAACTAGTCATCTCCAATAATTTTTCATCAAAAGTTTCTCTGTTAACTTCCACTGAAGCTTCTCAAGAAATTTTATTTCTTTTCATTGGAGAATAATTCCCATCTTTCATCCTGCTCGGCTGTGGAATCTAAGAAGATGCGAGGCAATTTCATTAACAAGTTATGATCGAACACTAATTAAGTTTAATATAATTATATTCAATTGTGAATCTTGTCTTGTTTGTATTATATTATATGTTCATTAATCAAGAGGGGAAATGATAACGAAATCAAGCATATTACAGATTTCCACAAATGATCCACCATTAGAGGGTTTCCTAGAAGCTAGCTAAGTAGCTTTTGTAGGCGGAAAGAACAATGTCTTCCTATATTTTGGTTTACTTTTGAAAAAATCAGGGAAAACTCACTGTTTAAAAAATTTATTTTTCATAAGGACCTAAATTCGATTATTAATATTTTATATATGTATGAGATTCTATAGAGTACTGATAATTTTTGTGTACAAAAATATATTAAGGCTTTTTAGCCAATAAAATTTTTAAACAGAGATTTTTTTTACCAATTTTTTCTTTAATTTTTTAAGAAGAAATGTAGAAACATCTCAATCAATCAATTAATTAAATAACGTCAAAGGAAATGACGACGTGGATGTCATAATTACTTTTTGGATTATGAAAAGAGCCATATATAGCTCTGTATGCTTAAAGTTGATTTGTTTTTTGGGTTAATTAATTTAAATTTTTTAAGAAATAATAATATTATAATTGAGGTTATCTGCTTAGAAAGTGCAGTACGTAGGAGCTAGCTGGATACATCAAGCTACATACACCAACCTTTCTTAAAACCTAAAAGAGGCATATTTTATGATTATACATATCATTGAGATCTTTAGCGTGTAAACTTCTTTTACCTCATTTTTGAAAGTATTTTTAGAATAATAAATAATATATGGTGGTTTTGCCATAAACTTCTTTCACCAAATACATTTCTTTAGCATAAAGTAGAAATTTTTTACGTTATTTTTTTTCCCAAGTAAAAAGACATAGATCAAAGGTCAACCTTTAATTATCCATTGGAATGACCTCACTTGTTAGAAATATAAGGTGTTAGTTGACTAGTTGGTTAAGAAGTTAGGGCCTAGTCTATAAATAGAGGGTCCTAATAATCACATTGAGATTGGTGTGTTGGGTGTGGAGCCCTCACCAATGTGTGTAGAGTGTGAAGCTCTCACCATATTAGAAAGAGGTTAATTTGAGTCTCTCTCTCTAGAGAAGGAAGTCCTCATAGATCCCTAGAATTAGGGTTTATTGATTAGAGATAATCCTTGTGGATTACTTTTGTATGAGTATATTGCTCTTTGTTGTTAATAATACATGATTCTTCATCTTGATTCTTCTCTAATCACATTTGTTAACATCACTGTCTTCATTTTTCACGATGACATTACTATAAGATGTTGCTTTTATATGTTGTTTTTTGTCCCCTATAATTGTCGAGATCTTGTAACAGGAATCTTAATTGCTAAGCTTCTTCCTTTTTTCCATCCATAAGTATATATAACATTTCAGAGATATTAAACAACTTAATTAAAATGTATCATAAAACTCTTAAAACTTTCGCTGCGTCAATAATAATATTACTCTTCACATCTCTCATAGTTATAGATCAAGGAAAAATAAAGAAATGATTTTAGACTAATTAACGACTAATATAATTAGCATTAATAGACAGAAATAATGAGCTCTTCAACATAATAATAACGTTTTCGGGCTATTAATTGATATTTGTTTGTGCCTTCAATGAATAATTAAGCCAAAAAAACGTAAGCTAACTCTTTTTTTAAAGAAGTCAAAATAATGACACGCGAGAAAAGAGAATTAGACGACATGAACATGATGAATCAGGAAATTCTCTCAGAATCAGATATAATAATTAAAATTATCCAAAGTTGTTTTATATATATATACTACCTCTAATCCTAATTATAGGAACATTTTTGTAGTTCAATTTACATTACAAAAGTGTTCCTATAATTAAGAACGGAGGGAGTACCTATTACTGATTGAATTCAAAATATCTGTTCAAATATTTTGTAAAAGCAATTAGGCGAGAGAGTATATATGGATAGTATTGTCATTTCGTTACATAAATACAGTTAAACTTTATTTTAGTCTTTTAAAACTTGAGTTTATGAGTTATCCTTTTGTATATAATATAATATTATGTTAAAAATTTTGAATAATTACTGAGAAATATAGGTAATTAGACGTAATTTCTATAAAATATTAAAAATAGCATGAATAATGAATCATATGATCATAGTATTCATATAACTTATAAATAATATACGATCTATAATAAATTTTACTCTATGTGTGTTTTGATGATTAATTGATACTCATGCAGTTGTTAGTATAAGATATATTTAGGGAGTTGATCTTGGTCTTAAACATTTGTATATAAGAAAATGTTTTCATATTTGTTAATGTTTTCTTAATTTACCCTTATTGACGCTCCCTTAACAATAATCAAGGATGAAAGAGAATTGAGGAATTTTTATTAACTAATACAACTAACTTCCCTAATATAATCAAATTAGATAAATATGTTTTATATTAAGAACATGAGGTAGTATAATGGTTTTGGAAAGAAAGCTTAGACCTAAGTTTTGTGAAAATCTAACTTTTAAAGACCTGAGTTTTGTAATTTGGTTGGTATATGTATTTTTGAACAGTGTCAGCTGGAACAAAAAGATTATACAATTTGGGAGTTGGTGGATTAAATTAGACAACTAAAAATATACTTAATTAATTATAGATGTTGCACGCTCTTAAAAAAAAGGGGTTGAAATGGTTGGCGGCAGAGAGAAGAAAGATTATTTTCCTTCTTTAAGCAAACTAACGAAAAGAAAAGAAAATGAAGACTTTGGGTCAAGAGATAGTGGCGGTGACCAAAAAAAAAAAAAAGACTCTCAACTCTCACCCATTCTAGAACATGTGTATGTACAAACACACTAATATATAATACAATTTTTTTTGAAAAAAATCTTTATACATAAGTAAATTATATATATAGAAGTATGAATGTACCTCAAATTTCGTATGAAACATGCATGGTGCAGCATCATCATTATTTATTACACAAATCAAAGTTTATGAATTACTACCTTCGATCCTAAATATAGAACAAATTGCACTACAAATTATGTTCTATATTTAGGATTAGAGGGAGTACTATCTTTGATCCTTAATATAATATTTAATTTATAATACAAGCCGGAGATACTCATCATCGTACCCCCAATGGGATTGTCAAGTCTTACATAATGGCTTAATATTTTATTAAACGAACTACACAAAATTCTTCCTACTCATGGCCGTGACAAGTGAACAATGACTTGTAGAGTTTGTTTGAATTATCGCGGGCAAGAATGACTTTTACTGAACATTTAGAAATTGAAGTTGAGTAAAGTCAAACATAAATTTTTCATACAACTTGAGTAGGAAGTGTTTTTCATACTCAAAAGTTGGAGTCATCCTAAACAAGTCCTAATTAAGTGACTTAAGTGGGATTTCAAGTAATGAATATAGATTTTCATCTTCTTACTACTAGTCACTAGGTTATGAGTATGAGATTGTTGTGGGAGTAGAAAGTGATTATACAAATAATTAATTAATTAATTAATATATTTTTTAGAAAAAATACTAATAATTAGTCAATAGTAGTTTAGGAATAAAAACATTGGTAGGGAAAGAGGCATATTAGAAGTCAACGATGAGAATATCAAAGGAAAAGACCAACTGCCCTTCCAATCATACTCAGGTTTTTTTTTTTTTTTTTATAATGAAAACAGTCCAAAGAAATGTGTATGGACTAACTAGCTAAAGAAAGCCTATAACTGAGTTCTTCTAAGAGAATCTCTCTACGCCATTGGAAGAACAACTATGACAACAATTTCAATATCTATTTGATGACCTTAATAGACTAAAGAATTGATACAATGATTGACTTCTCTTCAAATAAGATCAAAATTCAAAAGTGACAGTCGAATCACACATCAAAAAATAGAAAACTTGTCTGACATAACTAGCCGTTCAAAAGATGATCTTTGAAATATATATGTCGCTCTTAATTAGTTGTAAGGCTTCTATAAAGTCACTAAAGATGGCAATTCTGCGACGCCACTTATTCCAACTAAGACAAAGTATCTTCATAATATCCACAGTAGTAAGAGAAGTAGTGTGGCCTAATTTTTTGGACAAAACCAAGTATCCAAAATCCCTTTCTGTCCACAAAGTAGCTAACACAGAAGCATCAGTAGTGTCTAGCACTCTAGTGTGTAGTGTGAACCAGTTTTGGTTGTGAGGTGCAATGAACAGAGGTTTTGTTATGGAAATGAAGAGTTTGATGGTACTGCAAGTTAAGATAGGTACAAAAAATGAGTGGGGGACAAGACAAGTGGCGAAAGGAGAGGAAAACAGAGGATAGATCGATATACTGTACATCCTTATGGGCTGATGGTGTAAACAACGCATGTAGCCATACCAAGAGAGATCGAAGAGAGGGACCAAGTCCAAACCCATTCTGCAGGGCCCACCCCACCCCTCACCTCCCCATCCCCACTGCCCCTTCCCTGGTTTTCTGGTAACGGACCATTCAGTCATTCACTAGCATGGAACGCCAGGTGCACCACAGAAAAAGGAAAAAAACGTGTCCCAACAATAACAGTCAGTTTCTCGTAGCACGGAATACCAGGGGCATAGCACAAAAAACATGAACTCTCCGTCATTCTCGTTCCATGTTTATTATAAGATACCACTCTGGTCCTATTTATAAGTCCAGTTTGACCAAATCTCACATACCAAGGAAAGTTAGTTGACACAATGATTATGGGGTAAATTTTTAACTTTGCCCTCATTTATGATTGGGTATTTTTCAACTGTTTCTTCTCTCTCCATCTTCATAGGTGCAATTAATATGGGTAAAATTGTCACAATCTCATTTATTACTTGAAACTGGACTTATAAATAGGACCAAATTTTTTGGTCAAACTGGACTTATAAATAGAACCAGAGTGGTATTATTTAATAATTCTCACAAATCAATAAAAATAATTAATGTTAATCAAATTATTCTATAATTTATCGGGTTAGCACAAGTGATAAGCGGCTTGTGTTGCTTAAGCAAGGTCTCGAGTTCGAGCTTTGTGAATACAGAAAAGCCCCGCTGGGAGACTCACCCACCAAAGCCAGGTGCGCGACCCGGGTCGAATCTAGATTAGTCAGGGTGAAGCTCTGAATACCGGATGGGCAACCGGAAAAAAAAATTATCATATAATTTAAATAATTTTCAATATTACCCCTACTAATTACACCAAACTCTAATATTATATTAATTATTACTCTTACTTACTACCTATAACTATGGGCATACATGAAAAAAAAAAGTGTTTTGAAAACAAGTAAATGCCTTATAAAAAGGACTGAATACAGTTACTAGTTAGTGCCTTATAATAAGGATCATAGGAATTAGTACTACCTCCAGTCTTAAATATAAGACACAACACTGCAAACTAAACTATATCATATATAGAGAACTGGAAGAGTAATATATACTATCTTCAAATAAATTTTCAGAGTATTTTTTAAACAGTGTTCAATATCCTAAATTTAGGATACTCATTCCAACTAACATTATGTAAGATCTTACTCCCTCCACCTTTAAATATAAAACATATTTAAATTTTTAAAAAATTTAAGAAAACTAATTAAATTACTTTAAAATATTTATATTTATCATTTTTTTCTCTAAACTATTTTATCTAACTTATAAACTAATATATAATATAAGGACACATAATATGTTATATGATTAAATGATTTATTTAGCTTTTTTAACATCTAAAAAATCAATTATATCTCATATTTAACATTAAAAAAGAGTATAAAGAAGTGGTGAAATAATAATAACAAAAACGGAAGATTTGTAAAAAGAAACGGTTAACCACCGACTTAAAACGCGGCTTCGAGATTTGGAATGAAGACCAGTTACTTTGAATACATGGCTTGAAATGACTGAAACTCTTTTTTCTTTTCTATTTTTCTTTTTCCCTGAATTAAAGGGTGAACGCAAACGGTTTCAAGTTATAAATGGGGCTAAAAATATTACTTCCCTAATATTTAATATTTTTTATTTGATGAATCAATAAGACTTAATTAGCTAATTTGATTAATTAGTTAATATGATATATTTGTACTAAAACACCTTATCTCCTTTATTTCCCTTACTCCTTAAGGTTAATTTTTTTTAAAATCACAGATATAAAATAGGTCTTATATTTATGACTCCCAGCAACTCCTCAAACAGGTCATATATTCTTTCACAATTGATAAGACAACACTCATCTCACATATTTACCTAGCACACCACAAATTTTAATAGAAAAACTGTTTTTAAAGATTTTAATCACAATTTCAAATCAACTTTAAAGGTTTTTTCCTTTTGAGATTTAGAGCGCAAAACATTTTCGTCTTTTCCAATAACAAGTATACTTCCTGAAAGTTGATTTTTTTTTTCTCCTTTTACACATATGAGATGCTTACCACTTTAACCAACAAATTCTCAGTATAAACTTCGTTAATGACTTGTGAAATTATCAACCTTTACTTATTTATTTTAATATATCACAACACTTTTTTTATTGATCACATATTTTTATTTCACAATATATCATACTATTATGATTTTTAAATAATATAGTTTGTGTAAATTTTGTATGTTGCGCAAAATAAAAATAAAAAACTATCGAATAGTGATAAACCTTACTTTAAATGGTTCCTTTTTAACAATCACTTTATAATTATAAATAATAAAAGAAACTACATTGGTACATATTTATAAACTACTAGTATATTTTATATTTTGAAAATAAAAAATTTGCTGGCATCATTTAGTTTAATTATTTGTAAAGTAAAAATGTAATGACTTTCTTCAAGCAGAAGAAAATTAATTTAAAAAAAAAAGGTAGAAAAGCAAGCACAGAATTAAAGAAATAAAGAATCCTAGGCTCAATCCAATCTAGGAGGTTACTTTTCCCCAGATTTTCTCGTAACCCCTGTGGCGGCGCTCCTTTAAGTATTTTCTATTTTGCTAAACTAAATAAATAACCTATGAAATTTGACCCTTTTTTAAATTCTTTTCCAAAATAAATTCATCATTCAATGCAATTAGCCCATCTTTTTTAAAACTATAAATTGAGCCCAACGCGTAAAAATTATTTTAAATAGTCCTCACAAAAGATTTTATAGGCAATCTATTAATAACTTCTTGACATTTAAAATGAAATTTGAAGTCAAATATTTGTCTCACCGGACAATCCTTCCCTACTAACGTCAGCGACACAGTATGGGATACTTTGCCCAAAACCAAACGAGATGGAGCACGCATGTTTTTTTTTTTTTTCCTTTTAATAAGGAGGGAATTAAGGGATATCATTAGAGTATTTTAAAAAAGAGATAAGAGTCTTATTTACTTTGGAAGTTTTGACGGTGGATGAAAGTTTTTTTATGAAAGTTTTTAAACTAATTTGAGTACCTTAAACACTAAAAAACAATTAAAAGAGGGAAGCAAACACAATTCCGTTAGAGGTGAAGGTAACGGACGTCCGGGGAGAGCGAAGACGCGACGTGGCATCCGAAACCGAACATGTGGCAAGATGATTTAACTCGATTTTTTTCCCCCTTTGCTTCATTCATTCGACGCAGAAGCGAAGACGAAGACGAAGAACCCGAAAGGGGAAAAGGCGAGAGAGCATAAAAGAGGAAAGAAGGGGCGAAACGCGATCTCGGAGGTAAATGCGTCGACGATCCGGAACGCATCATCTTCTTCATCCTCGACGGCAAGAAGCAAAGTGAGCGGAGGTGGGCTTCTTCGACAACCCAATCGTGAGGATGATTATGAACCTCCCGTGAAGGTACTGTTATCACGTAATGGTGGCTTCGAGATGGACGGCATGGACTCGAGGGCAACGCAGTCGGAGGTTCTACGGATGCCCATACTACTACCAGGTAAGCAAGGTTAATCCGAGTTGGGGATTTTCAAGTTTGGGTATTATTCCGGTTTGGGAATTTGTTGCTTCCACACTCGATTCTCGATTGGTTTTCGTGCAATTGACGGAGGCTTAATTTAGTGTATTGTTTCATTTCATTATTCCCTTCCCTCGCAACAAATAAAAATTAGACCCTCGCATGCGTTATGCTTTCATTATTCCTGTTCCTGCAACTTGCAAATATTGAGGTAGTATAAGCTTAAACAAATTGTCGGTATAGGTTATATACAAATATTGTGTGGGTTTTTTTTCCTTGATTCAAGTGGGATAAATGTGTCATAAGTTGGCTATTGAAAATTGAGTTTTTGCATATGTAGGTTTGTAAAATTTTATCTCACGTATCATTTTTTCATATAGGATGGTGGGTGCGGATTCTTTGCTTGGCATGATGACGAATTCGGTGAGAGGGCAAATACTGTGATTAAAGAGCTATTGGAAGACATTGACAGATTATATGATGAAAATTCTATCCTTCGAAGAACAGAGCATGGGCAAAGAGTGAGTGAAGAGCTTGATGCAATACACACTGATTTGAGAAAGCTTAAACGCAGAGATGAGCTATATGGTGGAGAAGTTAGGAAGGGGGAAAGGAAATTTAAAGTAGCGATGTCATTGTTATTTGTAACATGGGTTTGGTTGTGTGTATTGTATTTGAAGATGTAGGTTTTTGTAAGAACTTTGTTTTGCTTAGGTTGATGCAAAAATGTATGTATTTTGTGTTGCTTAGGTTGATGAAAAAATGTATGTATTTTGTTTTGGTTAGGTTGATGAAAAAATGTCTCTATTTTGTAAGCTCATATTCCTAACCTTAGTTCATAGCAAACTTAGCCAAGTCTGGTGCTTTGTACAGTGAGTATGCAACAACAATTTATACAAAGCAACACATCATTATATTATGACAATATCTCATTACTTAACTATGGCTGAAAACTAGCAGTAGCATGCAGAAACAGGCTACAGATAAGGTGCTGCATTAAGGATAAGGTGCTGCATTAACAAGTCTGGTGCTTTGGAAATAAAACGCACGCATATCCTTTGGAAATAAAACGCAC
This sequence comes from Acacia melanoxylon, assembly GCA_019022615.1. Taxonomy (NCBI): domain Eukaryota; kingdom Viridiplantae; phylum Streptophyta; class Magnoliopsida; order Fabales; family Fabaceae; genus Acacia; species Acacia melanoxylon. Next base: position 4,342,028 of record JAFJYJ010000041.1, on the reverse strand, counting down.
GCACAGATAAGGTGCTGCATTAATGATTTGATAAAAAAAATGCACAAGTGAAATCAAATGGTAATGAAATTTTTTCAACACAAACAATTATGCATCTACAATGACAAAGAAGATATATTTCATTTACACTGGCAAAATATACAAGCAAGTATATACACCGATTCCAATTATGTTTGGATCGATATAAATACAAAGGGATCCTAATTCCTCAAAGGCAAAAAGTTGGTCATAGGACCAAACACAAAACAAGTTCAAGATGTTGCTTGCTTTCGTGTTACATAAAGTTCGGTGATTTTACATATATCCCAAAAGAAATCACCCAACAAAAAGCTACCATCTAAAGAAGTCTACTTGGAGGAGCTAGGCATATTCTTGGACATAAGTTGATCGCTTTGGTGTTGTAGTTGCGATCTTCGCCTTGACATAATCTGTTGGCTTTGCATTCTGAGTTGTAAGCCACTAATACTTGGCTGCCCGTTCCACTGCAATCCAGGTGGTTGCACTGGTAGTGGCGAATCAGTATGAGATGGGAAGTCAATCTTTCTGGAACCTTCGTGGGAGGATAATGTCGCACATGTAGATCTTCTGATGTCTTTCTCGTTTGGTATTGCAAATCTTGTTTCAGGGTTGACATTGTGCTGAAACTCTATGGGTGTACCCTCATCAATTACCTTTTCAGAACTTAAGCCAGGCTATGGAAATTTAAAGCAAAAAAAACAAAAGAAATCAGTATGTTAACTGAGTATGTTACAAAAAAACAGAATTAACAAGGAGAATGAAATATTCACATAAATCTCACATTGTAAACACTTCTACCAAAGTCTTCGTCCACCATTATTCCAAATCCATATTTCCGTACAGGAGTCCTTCTGCTTGACTGTTTGCAAGGTTCCATTTGGTTCGTGGTTTGTGGTGTTCGTTGGGAAGGTGAGCATGAAGATTGTTGACTTGTAACACATGGATTAGGTGTTCGTCTCTTCCGTCCGTGATGAGAATTGTTCGAGGCGGGGGCCCGAAATAATACAAATCGGTCTAAGTCAAGTAATACAAATCGAGTCTAAGAATTCTCAGATAGACAGGAAGTTTATTAGTAATGATCAACTAAGAAATATGATGGGTGATCAGTCAAGTAAAGCAACATGAAGTATAGACAGGAAGTATAATGCAATTCTGTAAAGCAACATGAACAAAAATACATTGCCATTCAAGTAATACAAATCGCCTAATAATTCTGATAGACAGAAGTTTATTAGCAACCAAGAAATATGATCGCCACCTCTTTGCACGTGCTTCTATTGTGTCCCTCTTTCCTACGTAAGCGACTTCATAACTGTCCCTTTTTTTGCTTAATTTCTCTCGCACGCGGAGCCGGATGCATTAAAATTAGATGCTGCACTTGTAGTGGCAAAGTGGAGATATTGCGTCTTCTTTGTGCTTCTTCGGTCCTTTTCCTTCGCTTTGAGGTCTCGCCTGGTAAGTTGCATACAAATGGGGTAGCATTGGAGGGTACTTGTGTGTTTCCCAAAATTGTTGTCCCCTTATCGGTTGGAATTTTGTTCTATAACTCGCAACAAATGTCTCCCTATGGTAATATCGTGAAATTTGACTAACGGGTCCACCTTGGCATCATACATCGCACATATGGCATGTTGGCATGGGATTCCAGTTAAATCCCATGCTCTACAAGTGCACATTTTCCTATCCAGTTGTACTGAGTGCCTATCATTCCCCTCAACCACCTCATAGCCATCATCACCATTAAAGAAAACCCTACAAAGTATAGCCAAGTACCTATTTGTCTCATACAAGTCAAGACATTTAGGGTGTGGGTTACCCTTCCATTTTCGAACAATATTATCACTACTAGCCCATTTTTCCATAAGCTTAAGCCTAATGCCATCAAACATCTTAATTACAGGGAAATACCGACACTCACATATCCACGCATTAAAACTCTCACTTACATTATTGTCTACAACCATAGAGAGGCATCTATTTGTAAAATACGCTCTTACCCATCCATTGACCGGTAACTTATCGCTCCAACAAATTTGCCGCCTTATTAACCTTCTCCATTGCCTTGAGGTTGTCATTAAATTTTTCCTTGTAGGTGCTCCAGGCGCAAGTGAAAAATTTCTTCTTCAGCTCATGTCCCCTCCATTTTTTGCTCCAATTGGCATAAATATGCCTTGCACAAAGCCTATGTTCAAATGTGGTAGTACGCCAAAGGATGCCTTGTTGCAACCCCGTGCATGTACCAAACAAATTAGCTTCTTTATGGGTACCGTTACTATCAAACAAAGGTGAACATAATTGATAGACATAATTATCACTTTACCTTTTGCATGTCGACATAATTGTTACTTTACCACCTTCACAAGTTCAAGAGACACTCTAAGCCACTCTAAGAACCAAGTCCAATTAACATTAGTTTCCTTGTCGGCAACCCAAAAGCAATTGGGTACATACTATCATTTGCATCTAACCCCACTGCAGTCAACAAAATCCTCTAGCTTTCCCTTTCAAAAAGTACCATCAAGGCCAATAAATGGTCTACACCCTACTTTCCATCCAACCTAATACAAAGGCAACAAAGACAATGTAAATAGACTGAAATCACAAAGGTTTATGCATACAAACAAACCAATAGTTCAGAAGCAGTAAATAAGACCAAGTTACAAGAAAGTCATACCTTCGATGAATTAAAACACACGTACATTCTTCTAAAAACTCTCCTGCCTTGATCTAACGCTTCAGGACTTACATCAACACTTATATCGGATCCAGGATTTGACACCTTTAGCTCATTGCAGTAAGCTTCCAATTTGTTAAATTCATCTACAAAACTCCCATCCATATCTTGCATTATTCTCCGTTTGGCCCTCTTGCACTTATATTTGCTCACAAACAGCTTCAAGTCACGCTCAACCTCCTTCTTCATCTCACTTGTACTATATTGAGGATTGTCTTGGACTTTATCCTTGAAATGTTCAGCTAGCCATCTCACACTAGCTCTTGGATTCTTATAAACCCTAGCACACATATGTTCGTGAACAATTGTTTTCAAAATGTACCCAACTCCAAGGCTATCTCTAGATGCATACAACCTAAATGGGCAGCCCTCTTGACAAGTTGCAATAACCATCTTTTTCTCACTTCTAACTATTTTCACACAAACTCCATTGTCAATAGCATATTTATCAATAGCCCTCCTCAACTCAACCCTATCCAAGAATGTCATTCCCACCGTGAAATAGGGCATTCTTTCGTACCCATCCAATTGACTTAAGCTCAGCCTCTCTTCTACAGGCCCACCATAGTCTACATTTTCCTCTTCCTCATCACTAACTTCAGTTTCTTCATGTATTTCATAATCATCCTCTAAACTGTCTTCACTCTCAGAAGATTCTGACAGTGAATGTGCCATAAAGCTGTCATCATCAATGTCAGAATCATCATCCCCTAGCTCACCAACATTTTGGTTCAATGGAGTGTCTTCTAAACTGCCCATGTCATTTAAGTCACCTGAATCATCTACCTCACCCAATTCTTCTATATAATCACCATCAAGCTCATTTTCCCCCCGACCCGACCTTATGTAAAAGGTTCTAACAGCTTTCCTTCCTCAACAAAACAACCTCACTTACCTTCCTCAAACCTTACTCAAGTAGTTACAATCATGTACCTCATCGTTCCTCTCAACACAGTCCCGTGTCCTCTTCTCGAATAGCTACACCTTTGCCTTTATCCGCCATTAACGCCGCAACAAGCTAATCACCACAAAAAAGAAAAGTTAAACCCCACAAAAAAAAAAAAATCAAAAGTCATGATTCGAACCCGAAAATATTAAAGCACTTCTAGTATAACCCTTTACAAAAGTTTGATCCAGCCCAATGCATTTATATGATATCAAAATAGGTAAGTGTACATTGGAATTTTTTTTTTTTTTTTATCTCAAAACAACTATTCTTAAATTACAGTTATAAGAATGCATAAAAGATTGTGACAAGGCTGTAGAAAGTGGAAACGAATTGAGATCCTAGGGTAATATTACACCAAGTCTTTAAGAAGGAACCCTAAGGATCCTAGGGTAATATTACTTATAAAACGGAGCTCGTAGTTGCAATTTAAGCAAATGCTGAAACTAATATGTATTTAATTGTCCTATCTTCTTCAAACTTACATTAATTTAGCCGCATGCTACACAAAACTCGATATGTATTTAATTATATGACGAAATGTCTCGTGTGGTTGTTTTCACAATTCAAAGCTCTAATTGATATCCCCAGGCCCACACACACGTGCTACTAGCTAGCTAGCGGCTATACATAACTATGAACTTGCATTTATCAAACCCACTACTCTCTCTCTATTTCGTGATAGCTACATAAATAGAAAGAAAAAAATTTCATCTACTTCGACAAGTACTTCATTCTTCCGCATCCCAAATACATAAATTAATTAAAACTTGCCAAATCACCTATGGCTATATAATATATATATTCCTCATTCTCTCATATCTCGAACTCTTCTCTCATTGATACCCCTACGTAGACATTGAAAAAACTCTCACACAAACATCATCATCATGCCCCATGCGAGCTCTCTCGACCAAATCGCGAGCTACACTTAACATATATTTTTATATATATAAACTCTCGTAATCATCGATCACACCCTCTAACCCCAATAACTTTCCATCTTCTTCATTAATCACTCTTTCTCCAAAAGAATCATAACCCGAGGACACCAAATATGATTTATTAACACAACATAATGAACAAATAACCCCATTTATTGTCGAAAATCGTCCTGCTACTGTGAAGAACTTGCAGCTCCTCGAACCCTAGCGAGTGTCGATAATGAAGTACCATGCGCGATTGGTTTACGATTTCAGACAACCACGCTCGCAATCAACCCATCTCGAGAATCACTCATAGTTTCGGATCCTTGACGTCGATTTGTGCTCTCTCGCCTTTTCCCCTTTCGGTTCTTCGTCTTCGTCTCGTCTCTCGCGTCGAATGAATGAAGCAAAGGGGAAAAAAAATCGTGAGTTAAATCATCTTGCGTAAAATTGGACCTTAACCCGTTAATAAAACGTACTAAGTTTGCCACTCCATTAATTTTGACCGTTAAGTTTAACTAAATGCATACGTGACATGCCACGTCATCACACGTGACATGCCACCTCATCAATCAAATAAGAGTTAAGTATCATTTTTGCATCGGAAGTCTTCGCTAAGGAGCAATTTTACCCCGGAAGTTTACAAAACGTAGCAATTTTGCTTTTTGTCCCCCAATATTAAATTTGTCTATTAAATCAATTAAAAAACACACATTTCATGCCTTAAAAAGTCAAACTTGAAGTCAAAGAGGGAGATCTTTAAGACGTTGAGCTCAAAGCGGCTAGGAATTTGTGAAGTCAAACTGGTCAAAGGGACTGAAAGGTCTGTCGCAAAATCCAGAGAAAGTATCACTTATGATCTAAACAAATGAAACGCAAAATGAGAAATGAATTGTCCCAAAAAATAGGTTCAGTTAGACAAATCAATAGTGATATTATTTACCTTTGTATAGATTAATCTAGGTCACCCACCATGTCCCACAAGGTAAATCTATACTGCTTCTAAAAATTCCAACGATTTTAAGTGATGCTTACTTAACCAATTTTTGGGAAAATTCATTATTGATTTTGTCCCAATAATGAATTTGGCTAGGGTGGGTAGCCTAGATGAATCTATACAAAGGTAAATACTATCACTATTGATTTGTCTTACTGAACCAATTTTTGGGACAATTCATTTCTCGCTTTGTGTTTCATTTACTTAGATAATAAGTGATGCTTCCTCTAGGTTTTGCGACAAACCTTTCAATTTCTTTAACCAGTTCGGCTTCATAAATTGTGGCCACCTTGAGCTCAATATTTCAAGGATCTCCCTCTCTGACTTCAAGTTCGATCCTTTCAAGACATGACATGTGTGTTCTTTAATTGATTTAATAGTCAAATTTAATATTGGAGGACGAAAGGCAAAATTGCTACGTTTTGTAAACTTCTGGGGCAAAATTGCTCCTTAGCGAAGACTTCTGGGGCAGAAATGATACTTAACTCTTATTTGATTGATGAGGTGGCATGCTACGTGTGATGACGTGACATGTCACGTGTGCACTCAGTTAAACTTAACGGTCAAAATTAACCGAGGGGAAAAATTGCTACGTTGTGTTAACTTCCGTGACAATTTTGCTCCAAAGAAAACTTCCGTCTACCCAGTGCTCCTCAGCCAAAACTTCGGGGGCAAATAAGACCCTTATCCCTTTAAAAAATATAGATCATGTTAACTAATTTAACTAATTTTTTAATCTAGATAAACATGTCTTATATTAATAATAAGAGGATATTATTTTTTTAGTTTTTTTATCGATTATGATGACATCATGTTTTTTTTTCCTGCCAAACATGATGTCGGCACTTGGCATCAAACAAGAAACGATCCATATTTCAAAATAACAAGACTTAAAACTCGTGAGATGCACAGAGTATGTTGTTTTATTCGGTTTTAAATTTGGACAACTAAAGCATAAATGTAATAACACCGTAGTTTTATTAATAAATAGATTAATTGTAGCCCTAACAAAAAACGCAAATGAAAGTACAAAAAAGATGAATTCATATAACCATTACATTGAAATCACAACAATAACAAAGTGGAACAAAGTTTCCCTTCACAACTATTAATGTGGTAAAATGTTTTGGAAAACCTCTCTGTATATCACATTAATTGTGTTATTGATACACTTATTAAACTCATCCAAAATCAGTATTTTTAGAGCTTTGGAACTCTTTACCCTAGATAAAGCAACATAAAGTTGTCAATGTGAGAAAACTAGACTTGATAGGTAAACACCTACATTTGACATCGATTGTCCTTAACTTTTTTTAATTGTCCTTGAACATTTTCCAGCAGTATGGTCAAATACTTTGTAGTGGACTTTATACCTATCGATATAAATTGAGTTTTAACTTATTGTTGACTAAAATAAATGTATTATTTAATAGATTTAGGGGTATAGGAAAAAATTACATTACGGTAAACATAAAAGGAGACTGTGTAACACACACACACATATATATATATATATATATATGTGTGTGTGTGTGTGTGTAAATATAACCACAGAAGCTTTTGCAGTTAAATTTAATTAGCGAAAAGAATATACTTTTACGCTGATGCTTAGTATGATAGCTAGTTAAATAGATTAAAAAAAATTAGTTATGATAGTTATTTGTAACCACAAATATAGATTGATTTTTCTAAAATATCATATTTCATCATGACTATCTTTCAGTAGAAACCCTTTAATATACCAATAAGCTATTGGTTGAGATGGTAAACGACTTCACACATACCCATGTAAGAAGAAAAACATAATTTTGAATATTATAAAGTGTACTTTTTAGGAGAAGTGAAAACCCTATGCACTCTAACAATATCCTATGTTTGGACGGAGAAAAAACGAGGGATGAAGAAAAGTAGGAGGGAAAACTCTATAAAAAATAAGTTTTTTTTTTAAACATTTTAAGAAGTCTTCATTCTTAGTATCTCCATCCCCTATTTTTCCCATACTTTTCTTTCAATCCAAACAGAGAATTAACTTTGAAAGGAAAACCTTTCATTAAATAAATAAATTAAAGAAACTTTTTAATGTATGCATCTAATATGATAGTTTGGAAATGAAATTATAAATTTAGATGGGAAAGTAAATTAAGGGATTCTAATACTAATGAGCATGTACGTGTTAGTTAAGTGTCCTAAATATGAGGTCATGGTAAGCATATGGTAAGCATAAAATATGCGGTTTTTCAATAAGGGTTTACATTTCTCATATTGTATGAGAAGAAGAAGATTCTTACACATATGAAATAGTGGGACCCACATCTTTTTTATATAAAAAAAAACTTAAGCACGGAAATGGTGGACCCACATCTTTTTGTATTTATGACATGGGGATACACTTCTTCTATAACATGAGAAGTATATTTCTCCCTTCCAATAAATATGAAATACCTCCCGGAATACTTATTTTAAAATCTCCGTTATACTGTTACAAATACCATGGTAATCATGTCATTAACGTATTCATAACTGTTATTCTTTTTTTTCCTTTTCCATTTTTTTTGCCCCACAACCCGCCTCTCTCTCCTCCTCTGTTCTTGAGTCAGCCCTATCCCTATAAATACTCTAACGAACTCCACCACATTTGCCTCACTCCACATCACAGAAGAAGCACTCCTCAATCTCCTTCTTCCTCTATTTCTCTCGCTCATTTCATCAAACACTCTCCGGTCGCCGCCACAATGACCACTCACATTGATCACTTGTGGCTCTTTGCCTTAGCTTCCAAATGCACTCAAACCAGTCTCTTCTGGTCCTTCTTCTTCATCGCTTTTTTCCTCTGGTTCACCGTCTCCCTCTTTCACTGGTTTCACCCCGGTGGTCCTGCTTGGGGCAAGTATTACTCCACCACCAAATCCAAACCCAGTTCTTCACTAACAATCCCTGGCCCAAAAGGTCTTCCTCTGTTTGGCAGTATGAACCTTATGGCCTCACTTGCCCACCGCCGTATCGCCGCAGCCGCAGAAGCTCTGGGAGCCAAGAGGCTTATGGCCTTCAGCCTGGGCGAAACTCGGGTGATGGTCACGTGCAACCCGGACGTGGCGAAGGAGCTACTTAACAGTTCGGTGTTCGCGGACCGGCCGGTGAAAGAGTCGGCGTACAGCTTGATGTTTAACAGAGCGATTGGTTTTGCTTCATACGGGGTTTACTGGCGGACTCTGAGGAGGATCGCCGCCACGCACCTCTTCTGCCCGAAGCAAATCAAGGCGTCGGAATCTCAACGGTCCGAAATCGCGGGGCAAATTGTGGAAATGTTGGGGAAAAATAACGGAGGCAGTTTGAGAGTTCGTGAGGTGCTGAAAAAGGCGTCACTGAACAGCATGATGTGTTCCGTGTTTGGGCAGCGTTACAGGCTGGATGATGAGTCAAACAGCGAAATGGTGGAGCTTGGAGCGTTAGTGGACGAAGGGTATGACTTATTGGGTACCCTTAATTGGGGCGACCACCTGCCCTGGCTCGCCAATTTCGACGCTCAGAAAATCCGGTTCAGGTGCTCCCAACTCGTCCCCAAGGTGAACCGCTTCGTCAGCCAAATCATCGCCAACCATAGAGCCCACAAGAACCAAACCAACCGGGATTTCGTCCACGTCCTCCTGTCTCTCCAAGGACCTGATAAATTGAACGACTCCGACATGATCGCTGTACTTTGGGTAAGCAAATCTCTTTCAATTTTACCATCCATTCCAGAATGTTATGTCCTTACAGCCTATTATCATCAAGTGAAACTAAAATATTTTATTTCATTTTTCCTTTTGTGATTTTTAAGGAAATGATATTCCGGGGGACAGATACAGTGGCGGTTTTGATCGAGTGGATACTGGCGAGGTTGGTGCTTCATCCTGATGTGCAAGAGAGGGTTCATGCAGAGCTGGACAAGCTGGTGGGAAGGTCACGTGCCGTCACAGAGGCGGACGTGGCAGCAATGGTGTATTTGACGGCGGTGGTGAAGGAGGTGCTGAGGTTGCACCCCCCGGGCCCACTCCTCTCGTGGGCCCGTTTGGCTATAACGGATACCACCATTGATGGACATCACGTGCCCGCAGGGACCACGGCCATGGTCAACATGTGGGCCATTTCGCGGGACCCACAAGTCTGGGAGAACCCCCAGGAATTTATGCCTGAGAGGTTTGCCACAAAGGAGGGAGAGATGGAGTTCCAGATCTTCGGTTCGGACTTGAGGCTTGCCCCTTTCGGGTCGGGCAGGAGAGTATGCCCGGGCAAGGCGTTGGGTTTCGCTACTGTGCTCTTCTGGGTGGCCACTCTTGTCCATGAGTTCCAATGGCTGCCGTCCGATGAGAATGAAGTAGATCTTTCAGAGGTTCTGAGGCTGTCCTGTGAAATGGCCAATCCTCTAACGGTGAAAGTACGCCCCAGGCGTGTGTGTGTTGGGGTTAGTTAAATAATAAATTTTAATCTTCAAAGTTAAAACTAATATATATATAAAGTCAAGGATAATGGGTTGGATTTAGGCCTGTAATGGGAGATTAAGGTTTTCTGTTTTTAAAAGTATGAAGTTTCTATAAAAGCGCTCTATATTATTATTATTATGCAAGATATAAGTAATGGCTTCGTAAATATTGGTGATATTAATACTGTGTTGTTAGTTTACACCGCCTTTTTTTAAAAAATAAAAATAAAAGCACGTATTGAAACTGTAACCTTCCACCCACTTACAAATAGCTCTCATACTACTAAACTACAACCTCTAAAGATAAAAGAGATATGTGTCTCTTTAAACTCTTACATTTCGAGTAACAAAACAAACCATAAATTATATTGAGAAGCTTATAATCATTCTTGATGCTTTTGGCACTAGAGACAGAGGGTAAAGAGATACTAAGCATTATTCAGACAAAAAAAACAAATAAAAATGTCAAATATCATAATGTTCTATATACTTGGTGGAGGGTAAAGAGATACTCAGTATTATTCAGACAAAAAAATAAATAAAAGTGTCAAAGATCATAATGTTCTATATACTTGGTAGGATATGGTTCTGTTAAAAAAAATTGTTTTATTCTTCTGGTGAAAGCTTCTTTAACCATCAAATATCAAAATAGATATACACATAATAACTTTATCACAAACTCATCATCAGACCGACATCTTCAAACGGTTACTCACCACAAGAAACTTAAAATTGAACTTTTAGAACGACATATATGAAAGTAAAAAAAAGAGCCGGAAGAATTTGAGATACTAAAGAAATCTGTCTACTTAATATAGGAATCTCTTAAAGCAAAAGTGAGAACACAAAGCCACCACACAATTGATTTGGTGATATTTACATAATTTAGACTCACAGATATTATGCAGCTTGAGTTTATTCCCCACTTCACATCTTTTAAAAATTATTCTCAATGATAATGAAACTTTAACACATTCTTTTACTGCTGGTTAATTCCAACAATACTGACAAACCATATTCTGTTTAACTCACTGATATTTGAGATGCAAAGGCATGATGATAATACAGAACTCGAATGATAAAGTAACATCACAATGGCATTCAGCAAACTAAACCCTGTATCGTAAAATTGGATGCTTCATGGTAGTCCTTTCTAAAATATTCTTTTTTAGCCTCATACTGTACTACTTCCTCCACTTCTCATTATATAAACTAGATAACTAATTTGTGGATATTAAAAAAATAATTAAGTTAATTATTATAACAAATGTGTGTTGGTTGATGATCTGTAAATACCTATGAAAACACCAAAAAAAAGTTTGGTGAGTTCTGGACCCAAACTTGTCTAAACTTTATTAAAAAAAATGTGAACTCTGTTTTTTCTCAGTGAGGCACAGAAGATCTGTGAGAGAGATTCTTGTAGTATGCACTAAGCAAAAATATGAGAGAGGAACCTTAGCTATATATATCCTGCTCCTACAAAGTACATAGCTACCTCTGCTTTTCTCGGTAACTGTGACTCTAAACAGTCACATGTAACTGTCCTCCTTATGATTCTTCCAATTGTTGACTTGTTCATCTGTCACAAACTGGACCGTCTTAACTTATGTAAAAAAAATTCAAGTTCGAGTCTGAGGGTCTTTCTAGAAGAGAAGATGTGGTGGAGAACTCTTACTCAAATCTACCACATGCACAAGAGAATTCATATTTATTACTACGCTTCTTTTCTGAATCTTTTTTTCTATGTTTGGACAGTTTCAAATCTGCTTCAACTAAAGTGGGCTCTTCCCATTTGAATAATTGGTTACCATCATGATGGTTATTTATGATGTCACATTCCTCATATGTGATATGTAGCTGTACAATTTGTACTCATTTAATTTTTCTGACCGATATCCATAATTAGCAAGCTTTTATTAATTCTTCTTACCATTAACTAATACATTATAATTTGATACCTAATTTAAAAAATGATCAGAATCCAACTGAACCAGAATTGTTTCAAGCACTAAGCTACAACTTGGGATCTACAAATATAATTTGGATACCACTGAACGCTAAACCTGAAACTTGGGGAACAGAAAGTACATTAGCATACATGAAGATGGAGGTTAATTTTAGAGTCAACTTGCAGGGATAAGAACTGAGGCTAGTTTATGAAAGGAAGAAAGTTCGTTTTCTTGGTTGGGGCCCAGCCAATTAAATACGATGTTCCAACTTTTTGGGAAGTAATATGAATATTGCAGGGGACAGCTTCAACCCCATGCACGACATAGAGATAAGGAAATTGATGTTTTTGTTCTGTCTGACTTTGGTTTTCCCTCCCCCTCTTTCCTTTCTCATTGAAAAACATAACGTGTCCTATGTGACCACTGTAGTGAAACTACGTACTAATCATTCTTGGTTAACAAGATTCCAACTTTGTGTTCTCTCTGCACATTTTTGACCATTTCAAGTGTCTGGGTTGACTAAAGTTCTCATTTTGAAGACAATTAAAACTTATTATCATTAACTCTATACATACGGTGTTTGTAAGTATTTTCTCTGATATGACAGTAAGATAACATGTTCATGATAGTCACATCAACTTTTGCTTAAACCCTGATTTAGTATTTAAGACCAATAGATTAACTGCAAAGATAGAAACTTTAGACACCCTTTAGGGATGATTGGCACTTAGTTAGGTACAATCAAGCAATCTTGCTTTATAGAAGGCTGGTTTACTTATCACTGTAAGTACAAATTATTGAACTTGGATAAGATTAGGCAGAAGATCATGTGCAGAACTAGATAGGAGAAATCAATCAGTAATTGCTTTAATAACCCGATTTTTTGCCGGTAAACTCGGTTCACATGTTTCCTTTCATCCAAAAGGTATTAGAAACGTTGACAAGTGAGGCCTCATGTGTACAATGCTCATAAGTTGTTTTTCCCATTTGGTATTATGTTATTAAGAGCCCTTGACAATGATGTTACACAGCATTTAGATCTCTTTTCCTTTTGGTAAATTTTGATAGGGACTTGCCAACAGTTCATGAAGTTAAATGCTTCAATTATAAAACATGAGCCTCTCTCTCTCTCTCTCTCTCTCTTGTCCTTTATTTCACAGGACGCGGACACTAATCCGAAGGGAAATTCGACAACATGCAAGGAACAAAATCATGACTTGCCATGTTTGGATAAGGAATTGAGACAAAAGGAAAAAAAGTGGCTCCAACTATAAGAAGGAAGGTTTTATAGGATTAGTGGAATCTTATCCATTCACCTTCTCTGTTGTATAAAACTGTCAAATAAGGAAGATTTTTCAGTAAAATATTTTCCCTTCCATTATCTCCAATTCAAAGTACTCTAATTATCATAAAAGTAACATATATATGAGAACTATACTATGTTGAAATCTAAACTACAGTCATAAAGATGAGAATCTTTTCTCCTCAAGCCTAACCAAAAGAGGCACAAGAAGACAAAGTCAGAGACGGGACAAAGTTAGGTGTAATCTCAGCAAGGTTTTTATAACAATCTTGAAAAAGCATAAAGCCCCACAAAGAAATCCATACAAATATTTGTTAATGGCAGAAATTATATATAGATTTTTCCCTAATTTTCAAATCTATAGACAAGTGTAATTGCAACATGTTTAATGGAAGTTTTGATTGGAAATAAATTAGTAGTACATTGTATTGAACACAAAATAACCAACGTAACTTTGCAACGTGGGGGATGACTAATAATGCAGGGTTTAGATACATGCATAATGCAGATAAACAAATTATAATGGGGTTACTTGTTTGGGAGAAAAAGATTGTGGGAGAAAACAATGCGTTATAAGGATGAACACAGATAATATTGGAGGGGTCAGGATGTGTGTGTGTGTTTGTGGCTGTAGAACAGTGGCTAGTAGTTGTTGTACTAATGTTTGAATGAAGAATCAGACACAAACGTCCCACACAAACTTTTCAAACAATACTATGTATGTATGAGTGTGCGTGTCTGTTGGGTGAAACTTAACTATTTGTGGCATAATAATCTGATTAGCCCTCCAACCAATTAATGTTGTGATTAGCACATTTACATATCCCCCAAATCTCGCAATTATATTCTTTCCACATATATTATCACTGAAATAATTGTAGTGACCATTGTCTATTTTAGCCTGCATTTGTTCTCTCACACGCAAAGGACACACACACACACACACTATTTTTATTGTCTTTTCCCCTTCTTTAGCTTTATGTGTAGATCGCTATGAACATTATTGATGTTTTTCTGGCCTATGATCTTTGCAATTATTTTAAGCACATACAGCAGTCTGGGAAACCATATCAGATTAAAAGCATTGCACAAGGCCTAGGTATCTAGTTCCAGCAAGTAGATTTGTTATATAACAGTACTAAACTCTCTGGTTATGTTTTGATGGAGGGAAAAATAGGAGGAGATAATAGAAAGGAAAACTTCCATAAATAATAAAATAATTTGCTACTTTTAAGACTTTTTCCTCCGTAATTTTCTCTTCATCCAAACATACGGTTAAAGTTTATCATTGGCTTCTTTGCTTTAAAAAATTATCCAACTTAAATTTAGATGGTCTCCAATGAATTGAATAATTTCTTCTTCTTGGGTTTGATTTGTTTTTTCATTCTGAAATATGTATGACGTAGAATGAAAGTAATTTTTTTGACTGCAGCATTAAAAAAAATTGATGCTTGATATAAGTGGAAGTTGAAAGAGATATTAAGTTAAATTATTTAGATTTGATTTGAATGACATAAAATATGAAGAGCAGGAGAGACGAAAAGAAAGAAGTGAAGAAGTTGGTTTGGTCAAGCGATGAAGTTGTTCAAAATAAAATAATTATTGATTTTGCTTACTGCCTTTGAAATTTCTCGGCTGCTTCACGTATTATATAGATTAAGCAAGCAGCCTGCAAAATTATTCTAGGGATTTATTTTCGTTCAATGAATTAAAGTGTTTTTGTTTGATTAATTAGTCACAAGCAAAGTCAAAATCTTTATAGTCAAATGGTCTATACCCACATCAGTGTTCTTTTCTCTGATTAAAATGTAAAATAAAATTGTTCAAAGAACTTGCTTGGGAAATAGCACATGAAATGACTTCGCAAATCATGAGGTAACCACAACTTTATTTCCACTTCTAGAGTTGTTATAGCCAATTTTAAAATATCTTTTCTTATTAGGGTGTTCTTCTTTTCTACTTTCTGTTTTTTTGTTTTTTTATTTGTGCAGAAAAAGTCAAATTCTGACTAATTTTAAGAAGCAGTAATAATAATGGTATTATGGAGAAACCCCTCTCCACGAACTTCTTCCAAACAACCAAGCATTATTAGTAAAGTCAGTTTATGCATGTGATCCCCCATTTGAATGAGTTTCATTTGTTAATTATGTATTATTGCCTTCAATTTTACTTGTTACATTTTATCCTTAAGGTGCAATTTAAACAACGAAGTTTTTCACTATGAGCATTTGACTCACACAATTATATTTTGAAAGATGTAAAAGTAAACACAATCCTTTAGAAATGGTGTAATTTTAGCAATTCAGTTAAATTGACTCAAATGTTCATCTCTTTTTTAATGAGAGATCCATTTGTTCTCCCTTCAACTTTATAATGGATGTTTGAGTCAATTTAATTGAATTTTGCTAAAATTGCATCAGTTTTAAAAGATTGTGTCTACTTTTGCACATCTTAAAACTTAATTGTGTCAGATACTCATAGTGAAAAATTTCATTGTTAAAATTACACCTTAACCGTACATTTTAACGAATAAAAAGTTTGATCTCAATGATAGATTTTTCAGAATTTAAAAAAAAGGAAGGAGTCTTTTTGTTATTTTAAAAATATTGGAAGATCCTTTAAGGCATAAGTGACAAATGCATAAATCAAACAAAAATTATTTCATTGCATAAAAGTTAGACCAACAAGGTGGTAGGTATAAGACTTGTCAAAAGGGAAACAAAGGAATTAAAGCATGTAGTGATTTTTTTTTTTTTTTTTTTTTTTTTTTAAAAAAAAAAAGTTAAGTCCCTTGGTCATACGCCCAATTAAAGGTTTGACAAACAATTAAAATCAAATCATGTTTTGTCGTTTAGTAACATATGAATAAGAAGAATTAGATTTGATAATTATGGGTTTGAAAGTTAAGTGAAACATATTCACAGCTAGACAAAGCTAGGCTGTTGAGATTAGTGAATGAATGAGATATGACATTACTCAAAGTTCTACTCTTTTTCTTTCCTTCTTTCTTTTCCCATCTCATTCTCAAAAAGAATTGACCCCTACACTGTTCCAATTTCGACTTCGTCCTTTTCTTTAGTTAAAGTTGGTGTATTTTGTTTTTTATTCTTGTTCTACAAAACAAGAAAGACACGTAAGTGAAAGGACTCAGATTGTGCCAACAAAGATATAAAATTGTGAGTTTAAATCATGTTGTTAATGTGAGAATCCTGCTATAGTAGGTAATATTTAGATACTTCTATGATTAAGTGCTCTTTAAACTCAGAGGCATATCTCAACCTAATGAGTCTCTGGATCATAATTCACCTAATTTTTTTTTTTCGTTAGGATTCAGATTTTTTCCAACATAAATAGCCTTTTCCTTTTATGATGAAATCCATACATGTTGAATCGAAAAATTATGAGAGAAATATATCACTCATAAGTAAAGAATCATAAATACACAGCGAATTTGGTTGATTTTGTTATTCCAAATGCAATGAGTGTGATTAAAGTCTAATTTAATTAGTTAAAGTCAATTTTAGAAATTTGGTTGCATTTCTCTGTTTAAAGCAATTATGCAGAATTATTTAGAAATTTTGTAAGGTAAATTATAGTTTTATAATAATTTTCTGAGATTTATTGTATAACTTTAACGAAAAATTCAAAAACATAATCAGTCGGTGTAAGTTACAGACCAACTTGAAACACCACACTTTTTTTTTTTCCACTTTTTTTTCTTTCCAAAGTCGACTGTACAACCTTA
Source organism: Acacia melanoxylon (assembly GCA_019022615.1). NCBI lineage: Eukaryota > Viridiplantae > Streptophyta > Magnoliopsida > Fabales > Fabaceae > Acacia > Acacia melanoxylon. The sequence goes on along the minus strand of JAFJYJ010000041.1, from coordinate 4,324,951 downwards.
TTTGAAACCAGCCAAGAAGGCGACCTAAATTTTTGCAAAATAATTTTATTTTTACAAAAAATAAGAAATTTATACTAGCTGGATATATTCACAGCATGCTAATAAACTATTTGATTTAGTAATTTGTTTGCCCAAAATAGAGTAGAACAAGCAAGATTTTCCATCAATCATTTTCATATCTCTTCCTACTGAAACCATACCATTTCTAATATACGCATATTTTTTAGAGTGGGGTACCAAATTAACCTACATTTCGAATGAACATGAATGCCACTACGTAAGAATCTACCTCAAGAGAATATCACGCCCATAAAAAAAATAAGATTTTTGAGCCAAACAGAATATCACAAAAAAGATTGCCCTTTCCTAAATTCTTCACAGATAATCATTACATGGGCTCATTGATTGTTGTTGGGTTTCTACAGAGAATGAGCTCTTTTCTGGTGTAGAACACAGATGTCTAGCTCCAATGAGCTAGGAATGGTCAATATCGGATCAATGGGCCCTTCGGTGATACTCAAGTGACGAGTATTAAGGAGAGGGCTTCTGCTCGGTGATATCTACAGGGAAGATATTAACAAGAGAGCTTAGATCACAGTGCTACACAGGTGAGGCGTTTCGCCAGAGGGGTGGTGTGTGTGTGCAGTGTGACTGAATGGTAAATAATGGAAATAGAGAGAGTCTAGAGTGCACCTGGTGGGTAATCTCCTATTTATAGGGATTACGCAGGGTTTTGTCCCATGCAAATACTTCATCCATCAGCCACTATGCGCCTCCCACGTTCCGCAGATACCTGCTCCACTACCTGTATGGTTCTGCGTGACAAACAAGGTGGAGTAGTGGTGAACTGTTTACCTAGTTAAATGGGTGTTTTACTGCAGGCCCTCTTATTGGGCCAAGTGACTATCTGATCCAATATATGGGTCCATAACAAGCTCAATGATAGGTTCATCAAAACTCTCATATTTTTTTTCCTTGGGCCAAAAACTTTCCCTTTCAAAAACAAAAACTTCATCTTATGACTCCATACAACCTTAACTTCTAGAGTCTGATGCTAAAGAAGTTCTCGACATGTTAGCTGATGATCTTCTGGGTTCTAGAGGGAATCTGCTTTACTGGATAATTAAGGACCTGATGTCGAGAGGATGGGATCTCAAGCTCCAGTTTGCACCCAAAGAACGAAATGCTGTAGCTGATGCGCTTGCGAAACAAGGCCTTTCCTCTTCTGCCTTCATAGATTTATGTCCTGAATCCTTAAGGATAGTATCGAACGAAATGATGGGATTAATTCCCCTGCTGTAGTTTTTCTTTTATTTAATTTCTAAGTCTTCACTTGTATCAAAAAAAAAAAAAAAAAAAAAAAACCCCTAACTTCTGCGGGGAAACTCATTTGCTGTTAACCTATATTTTTTCTCAATTCTTAACTTGGTACCTATCTATTTTTTCTCTCTTAATTAAAGCATATGGTATTCTAGACCTCCAGCTACTTCACTTTAACTTGGAAGATTTATTGAGCATCTAGACTAATCTGGATTGAGCCAGGTAGGCCACCAAGTATTTAACACTGCTACATTCTTAGAGCTCAAACTCAGAATCTCTGGTTAAAATAAACCAAATGCTAGGCAAGTTGTACTTTGAAGATTCATCAAGGTTAGGAGAGAACTTACAACTCAAAGCACTTATCATAATAGTTACCGGTTATAGATTAGTCATCAATGAGACTCTCCAATTTGATCAAACCCACGCTTTTGTCAGATAAGGGCGGGATCTTTACTACTAGATTTGATAATTAAATTCAAAATAAAATCTACTTTAGATGTGAATATGAAACTCAAATGACATTAAGAGCACTGCAACATGATGAACAATACGGTCCTGAAAGTTATATGCCTTGCAAGCATGATCATGAGACAGACAGCACAATGAATTCGACTGATGATACCCCAACAACAACAACAAATGTATGGTTCTGCAAACATTAAAGATTGTAAATTCCAGAACCTAAGTTGTAGCTCAAAGTCAGTTCTGGGGTTTGGCTGGGCTAGCTTTTTTACCAAAGAATTGGAGAAAAAATGCAAAGCCCAATATCAGCAATGGAATCAGAAACTGCAACATCCTGATTGCAGAAGATTGGCCACTACCGGCAGCAGAAGGCGGTGATTGTTGTTTTGGTGGTGGTTGGTAAGAAGGCTTTGCAGGAATGGTGCTTGTGTCAACTTCCCCAACTAGGTATTTTTTCATGTCCTCCCTTGCAGAGTCACTGTGACCTACGTCTTCAAAATCATCTGTGGCATCCTTCTCTGTGAAAACACCACAAAATTCTTAATATACTTAACTAATTTGGGTAGATTAAAAAAAATTAGTTAAGTTCATTATATGCATTTCCCTAAAGTGCCCTTTTTAATCTTGACTATCCTTGGATGGAAACCCCACAATATATCATATATGTAATTAACAGAGATATTTTGGAGGATGAATTATAAATCTGGGAGACGAAATTGATTGATGTATTATATTTAGGACTAAATCCAATCCCCAACTAACTTTTATATTAATGACCAGAGCGAGTACTTCCCTTTTTAAGTTTTGATACCTTTTGCTGAGAAATAAAATTGCTTTGAAATTGGAACAAACTCTTGGCCTTTTAGCTGTGAGAGAAGCTGGATTATTGTGGAGCTTCTCTTTAGAAGTGAGAAAGATGGTTTTTTTCCTTACAAATTTACTTACCAGTTGCCAGCAACAGAACTTCATCACCTCCTGGATGTTCGTCCAAAAATTCGGTGACATCATAAACCTAATGAAATCAAATGCATGCAAATCGATAAAATATTTAAATGAATGTATAAGACAACAAATCTAACAATTCTACTTCAAATTTTGTTATACCAACACAGACAGTGTTGGTATAGGAGAGAAATTACAGCAGCTGCAAACTGCAGATACTAACATTCAGTGGTTTCAATTATATGACATCCAAACACAAATGTAAGTATATTGTATCGCATTCTATTCCATGATTTTTCTCCCGTGTGCTGTTTCAGTGGGAAGTGCTGAATCTGAAATTAACATTAATTGAGCTGATCCATCCAATGAACAACAATTCTTGTTCACTGGTCTCAGAACTGTGTCTGTGTGTAGCTACAAATGTAGTATATGCTAAATTAATTCATTTTTAACTTGAACTTACAACAACTAATTTCAAACAGTTCATCAAAGCACATAAGGAAAAGGCTCTCAAGACCTTGATAAAATGCAGGACTACCCAATGTTCTTGGTCTGTTCTAAAGCATTTTAGTGAGAAAATCTTGTCAACAAGATGATGACTTTTCCCATCAAAGCCACTAAAAGAAAAGGCCAAAAGGTTTTCAAACCTTGTTAACTTGCAAAATCGGGCAATTATGTTGGTATGTTTTAAAACTCAAACGAGAAAATATTGTTTCAGGAATTCTAATTTCTCACATCAACATCACTTATGGCAAAGAGTTTCCACTTTCAACACATAAACCATAACCTTCAAAAGCACCTATGCATAGCAGCTCTGAACATGTTCACTTAAGTGGTTTCTGACTTCAAGAACTTAGTCCTCTTATCTATTGGAGATTTGGTGCAAATCAAATTCTAAAACACAGAAGTACATTTGTAAGTACAGTAACTTTACTCCCTGAATTTTATTAGTCACCTCAATGTCCTTTGAAGAAAAGTTTTCAATCAGACAAATATTATGGATTTCAGAACAATATCCACAAAATTGCATTGCAAATTTCGTATAAGTGAGCATTGATTAGATTGAGAGAACTTTCAAATGAACCACTTCAAAGTTCATTTATTGGTCACTGTTTAACATTCAGCCCAATCATAGGAAAAAATCATTTCTGCAACTTCTACTAATATCAGTAATCATATAGCTTAAGTATTATTCTTTGAGTCAATAATACCAATTAGCACAAACGGTCAAATTCATAAAATTTTGTTTTGCCTGAAACCCCAATCTCAAATATACACCAGAGAATATGAAGTCATCCAGTATCATTTCACAGTCAAATCTAGAACTTAAAAATCTTACATTCAATAGTTTTTAATAATATTCAAATGAATAATCAGCATTTTAGCAACAACCCGACTCATTTTAAGAAGCTGAAACAGAGTGATAAAACAGCTCAACAAGAAACTGATGTATATACTGAAGTGAAGCCATCAAAACTGACCTTTCCATGGATTATAATCCAGCAATCCTTCTTACGATTGTGCTTAGCGACCTCCTCAAAAGTCAAAGTTTTTGAAGCCATTGCTGTCTCTGCCACTGATCACAGAAAGTTAACCGAAACCCCACGCACAAAATTATTCAGAACAAATCATACAAGAACAAAAAAGAAAGCTTGATACCCAAAAGAGAATTGAAAATCAAGTGAGACTTCAAGATTGAGAAAATCACATAAATTGATGGGAATACTGAAGATGAAGAAGATTAGGAAGAGATTTTCTCACCTTCGAATAGCAGACTCGTTCACCAGAAAGGGGTTCTTCAGCACTCGCAAGAGAGGAAGGGGTTCTAGAATTTATATATGTAGTATGAAACTACGTCGTTGGAAACATCGTTAATAACGTTGAACACATTGATTATTAAAATACACGGTTCAATGAATGGAATCCTCCTTCAGAGGAATTTGATGAATGAATAGAAGAAATTCAAAATGTTCATGTACTAGTAATTAATAGTAATTATTATTATCATCATTAATCAATTCATTACCATTATTGGTATTTAAGGGCGTGCATTTGGTTTTGAGGGTCGTGGAATCCGTGATGGAATATTTTAATATATTCAGATTTCAGAGGCTGAATCTGGGGTGGTCAGATTTCCTTTAACATTGGACAGTACGCAAAATCTTACAGAAAAATTAACAGGCCTCGCTGAACACGCGCCTCGTTTTATTAAAATAAAATGACATCAACGCATGTGGCATTTTTGTTCTTGTCTATTTTTTTTTTTTTTAATATGAGTTTAAGTGTCTGCTAACTTCTGAAACCGTAATTTTTTTTTTTAAAAAAAAGTTCTTGTAAATCGGAATAAAAATGTTTATCTCTTAAATCATAAAAATTATTCTCTAAAAGCTAATCTAAACACACACTAACTTTAGTCAAATTCAAGTATATTATCGGGTCTAACTGAATATAACTCTTCCAAAAACAACTCCAACGGTTCATACTCAAAGTCCATTATGCTTAAGCGACTAAGATCATTCCACTGATATCAGCCTTTTGATTGCTAGAATCCACATTACATGCTTATAAGCATGTAATGTTTAGGTGCTTATACCTCTTATAAGAGGTATAAGCATATTTTTTTTTTTTTTAATTTTTTTATTTATATATTGTATTTATTTAAATTTAAATTATATGTATATTTTCTGATATTTTTTTGCTTATACCTCTTATACCTAAACATTACATGTTTTGCTATGGTTTATTATCCATCAATATGGTCATTAATAAAAAGATTTGATATACGATTAATTAATTTTCATTTTGTATTTTATATTAATACTGATATATAAATTATTAATATTAATTAATACTGGTTTGATTTTTTAAGGAGGATATTAATGTTAATATTAATTAGAAATCAGAAATCAGGTTATTTAACAATAATAACTCTATATCAACAAGAACAGATTTGATGCCTTTTAATTGAGGATTCGAATTGAAGTCTTTTAAATATATATTCTTCTGTCTAAGCAATGAGCTTTAAAGCTTTATACTTTCATTCATGCAATATTTCAAATTGATGGGTTGTAAATTTTGGATCATCTTAATAAATAGTAAATTTGTGAGTTCAGTCCCCTGAGCCTTTTTTATATCATGTTATTCGTTTCCAACACTTTTTTTTTTTTTTTTTTTTTTTTTTTTTTTGTAAAATTCAACACTTTAACTCTAATAATAAACTTTTATGGTGGGTTGGGTGTGCCTAATGTGCGTCCGATGATGTCCTTCCTATTGCCTATCAAAATTGAGGGGCTTCTCAAATATTTTTTTTTTTTCTTTTTACCATTAGATTCTACATAAAATAAGTGACATTTTGATATACTATGGGAAAATGGAATTGTTTTCAATTTTTTATGATTTTTCAAAGATTTTTCAGAAAAATGGTGGAATTTTCTTTTTCACTTAGAACACTAAACCTTTAGAAAATCATAAAAATTTGAAAATAACTCTGTTTTTTTTCCTATAAAATATTAAAATGTCACTCAGTTTATGTAGAATTTAATAAAAAAAAAAACCCTAAAAAAATTGGGAAGCCCCTCATATTTTAGGTGCAGCAAGGAGGGCATCATGGTTGGCACATTAGGCACCCCAGCCCAACTTTTACCTAGTTTTCCCCCTAACTAATAAAAGTTAGTTAATTGGCGTGTGTCTTAAATATGATTTGATTACTATTTAGTCTCTGTGTTCCTGATTCTTTTTTTTTTCTTATGATGATTCTGATTTTTTTAATATTCTTTTTTTTTTATTATGAATTTGAGATAATTGTAAACTCACGAGTTACTTCTTCGATTTTACATTTTTTTTATACTTTTATCTTATAAAATCGTGTCAACTCATTCTTAAACTTGTGGTAACGATAAACTTCGGTTGAACTCGAGAGTTCACATACATTTTATTGTTTTTGCATTTTTATCTTAGAAAATTGTTTTAATTTACTCTTAAACTGCTAAATTTTGTGATTCAATTATATTCAATTGTTTTATATATGAACTTCATAGAAATTTGTTGAATATGATAAATTATGAATGTATATGATTTTAATTTCAATTATTCATACTTAAAATATGTTTAAATCAAATCATTGTGTTTTTATACTTTTATTATTTAATTATAAATTCTTAACACATGTTTATATTCTTCAAAGTATACGTTTGATCCTTCATGTTTCTTACGGTATCATTTTAGTCCCTTAAGTTTGTAAAATACGCATTTGGTCCCTTAATGTTAACACCGTTAGTCTAACTTAATAGAAAATACTAACTCAACAATTTGAAACGATGACTGTGCAATTAAATCCTGACCAGACATGCTTAATTATATGTTAGTATTTTAATAAATTAATATTTTAAATCATATTAATTAAAAAATAATTAATCTTCACATAATGTTTTACGCTTTTTCACGGTTTGTGAAGATTAAATATTTTTCAATTAATAGGATTTAAAATATTAATTTATTAAAATACTAACATATAAGCATGCTTGATTAGCATTTAATTGCACAATCATTACTTAAAATTGTTTAGTCAGTATTTTCCGTTAAGTAAGACTAACGGTGTTAACATTAAGGGGTCAAACATGTACTTTACAAATTTAAGAGACTAAAATAATATCAACGGCAAACATGAATAACCAAACGTATACTTTAGTCTTAACAGAAGTATGATCCAAATTTATATTCTTGAAATGAGTATAACAACTTTTTTCGGTGTTTCCTATCTAATACACTAGATGTGTTTTATGAAGCCTTCATGGGTGCAACATTGCCAATGATTTATAAATGGAGTGAAAATACCACTTCCATTAAATTTTAATGTTTTCTCTCTCCCTTAATAAAAACTTTATGATATCAAATGAACGTAGAAGTAATATTATCATGTTTGAGTAATTGACTACTCTAGATTTGGGGTTCATGGCTATCCTTCCCACGTGTCTAGATTTACACTTTAATCCACTACTTTGTTGATAATTTAACAATTTCTTTCAACCTCTTCTTACCAATAAATACGCTGTAGAATGTGTATTTATTCATGTCAATGTTATTCCAAACACTATTAACAACGTGCTTGTTTTTGGAGCAGATAAATTCTTCTTCTTCTTTTTTGGCCTTCGAAGAAATATTTTCTTTAATCAGGAAAGAAAACATGCAAGAGAGTTCCAGAAAAACCAACAAGATAAATAAAACAACAACATAATATTACCCAAAATCTAAAGTATCTCCTTCAAAATCAAAAGTAACTGTTGTAGAGCCATTGGAGGTTTCAGCAGCCAATCAAAAGGATACAACTCCTTTGTAGAGGTCTTAGCAGCCCAATTGGCCAACATATTTGTTTTTTTCAGAATGAATTGAATACGTGTAATGGTTCCGCATTAACCAACACAGAGTTGGATTACTAGTAGTGTAATATTCCGCTAGATCTTTTAAGATCTAAAATTTAAATTCTAGAGAAGATACTTGTGTTAGGAAAGGCAATCATAGACCGTGAACCAGATTAGTCAGTTTCTTATATATATGATAATATGAACCAGAAAAAACTCCCAATATTGGATATAATACTACCTTTAGTCCTAATTATAGGATATATTTAACATATTTTTGAAAGATTAAGGAGAAAAGTTAAATTAGCTAATTTTACTCATTTCCCTAAAATGCTTTTATATAAATTTTAAATGACATTAGGAGCTCTTCCCCCATTTTCCACAAAAATAAAAATATAGAGTAAATACCCTTTCTGGTCCCTCATAAAAAGTATGGACCCCATTTTGGTCCCTTAAAAAAAAATCGACCCTTATTCGTCCTTTTTATGGATGAAAATGACATTTAGAAAATTTGTGAGGATCAAAATATCAACCATTATTCGTTCTTTTTATGACTAAAAAAACCTTTTTTTGTAAGGGACCAAAATGGGGGATCGCGTTTTTTGTCAAGAACGAGAAAGGGTATTTACTCAAAAATGTACTTCAGCCGGAAACCGAACAGAGCTACAATCCTTTCTTAATGTTAAAATATTCATTTTCATCAGCTAAAATGTTTAAGTTAAACTATATTGATGATTAGTCAACGGACCACCACAATTGAGGTTTCAAGTTTGAGCTTTATAGTTAACGATTATTCAAAATATTATGATCGAGAAAAAACTCCCAATAATATTGGATATATATAATAGTATAAAAAAAGAGAATGGTTCCTGATTGCCCATATCAAGGATGTTATCGAAAATAACATCATACTATGGAAGTAGATTAAGTCTATTCATTTCTCCTAAAACATTTTAAATACTCCGTTTGGGTCCTAATTATAGGGTACCATTTTAAAGCCCAACTTAATTCTAAATATTGCAAACCCCTAATCAATTGCAATAAGTTGATATGCTTTTAATTCATAAATAACACTTACGGTTATTAATTTTAGTGAAGAGTAGTATTAGAAAGCCATACATTTTTCTACATATTTTAAAATATTAACTACCACTCTTGATAACGACCAAATTAGTTTAACTTTTCCTCTTTGCCCAGTCATTAAGATCAGCGAGTAATATTTACTGAGTATACTATAATATGTGTTAGGAAATATATTAGGGATTATGATTAGATCCATATAATTAGAGATTATGGTAGATCCATATATTTAGGGATTACAGTTAGCTTATTAGTTTGCCTAAATAAAGTCCTTGTACTTTCTTTTAATTCTGAAGAATAAATAATATTCAGATTATTCAATTACATGGTATCTATCAAAGTTCACGAAGAGAGAGAGAGAGAGTTCCTTTATTGTTGATTTGAATTTGGTGTGTGTGTGTGTGTGTGTGTGTGTGTGTGTGTGTGTGTGTGTGTGTGTGTGTGTGTGTGTGTGTGTGTGTGTGTGTGTGTGTGTGTGTGTGTGTGTGTGTGTGTGTGTGTGTTGCGTGGTGATAGAAAATTTTGAGAAAAAAAAGGGGGATCCCAATTTCCCAAGGTTGCTGATTGTTGCTGTTTGGGTTGCTTTGACATGGAATAATTTTTGGTGGTACGATTTAGGTTTTCAGTTTATTTTTTGCTGAAGAATTTCTATGTGGTGGGAATTTTAACGATGGGAAGGAGATGGTGAATTGTGATGAGTGCGGCGTGTGGGTGCACACGTGTTGCTCTTGCTATAGATTGTTGTGTTGCCATCTCGTTACGTGGTTGGCTTCTGTGGTTCTTCCTGATTCATGTTGGTTTTTTCGTGTGTTGGCATCTGTTGTGCTTTGTGACTTCTGTTAGTTGGACATTTTGGGCAATTATTTGCTATTTGGTGGTCCTTGTGCCTCCGGTGAGGTGTTTAGCAATTATTTGTTGTTGGGGGTCCTTTTGTGACCCGTTTGTTCTTTGTCTCTGGTGAGACATTTGGAGTATTATTTGATCTCAGGTGAGACGTTTAGAGTATTGTTGGATCGTAGGTGAGACCGTTTGATGTTTGTCTCTAGTGAGATATTTGGAGTATTGTTTGGTCCCTTGCGGGACAGTTCGTTGTTGCAGCTTATACTTTAATTTGGTTTTCTCTTTGTTGTTCGAGCTCCTGATGAAGCTGGTGGATTATTACCTTTTTTGAGTTCTCGACTATGGATAATTATTTTCTTGAAGATCAGTTGTTGCATGTGCAAGCTACTTCAAGCTTGAGGGGGAGTGTTGAGAATATCAAGTTTATGAATATTAATTAATTATTATTAGGAATATGTCCTAAGATATTATGATTTAATTAGATTATATTATAATAGATTTTAGGGCTTACGGGTTGAGTATCTTTGTAATAAGTTGGGCATGATCAATATATATGCTCCAACTTGAGAGGGAGTGTTAGGAAATATATTAGGGATTACGGTTAGATCCATATAATTGGGGATTATGGTAGATCCATATATTTAGGGATTACAATTAGCTTATTAGTTTGTCTATATATAAATGGCTTCTTATACTTTCTTTTAATTTTGAAGAATAAATTATATTCAGATTATTTAATTACAATATGAAATTTTAATTACCGACTAGTTTAATAGTACTTGATCCACATACATGAATTTCTTGTCATCTCAACTTATATTGTATTGTTGAAATTTATACTATTTTTAAATTAGGTTGTCATATAATTACAGATATTTGTTGGTCTAAGGTTTTTTAACCATTTGTTGTGCTATTACAGTTCTTGCCAATATTTTCGTATTTCCTCTGAACTAGTTGTAATTGCTTGAGACTCTTATCGACTTAGCCATGAATCTGTTTGCTGGGACCGATTTTTACATAATGTTGTGAAAACTGAAAATACATTCTAAAAAAAATACTGGTAATAAGATCCTACAAAAAATGACATTATAGTTTCATATTTAAAACTAACATCACATCTCTACAATATATACTTGTGGCTACGCAAGTTAGGATAAAATAATATGGAAGACGGCAAATGATGTATCTGATTGTATGTTATTTTTCAAAAAAACTCAAAACGACGTCATTTTAGATTCAATAAAAAAGAAAAGTTAATATAAAATCTAATCTGATTGGACCATCCAATACTCTAAATTGAACCAGTTAGGAGACCAGTTCCCTTGTTCACCAATCTTACTGATTGAAACTGCTAAATGGAGTATATATGTTTTACTTTGGAAATAAGAGGAGTAAAACAAAAGCTAAAAAGAAGGCTATAGAGGCCAACAGTGATCCGGGGAAAGTGCATCATAATGCAGAAAGAGAATATATGAATTACAACAGCCACAGATCTGAGAGAGACTAGAAGGATGTTCAGCCAGAGAGAAAGGAAAGACACTAAACACAATATAGGCATATCACAAAGCACAATCACATGGTTCAACGCATTATTGTTCTTGAATTACACAATAATAAAGTACCTAATCTTTAACAAAAATAAGTTTCAAGATAAACAGATAGATTCTAGCTCCAGAGCTGAACCAACTAGCTAGTACCTGAAACAGAACAAAGAGCAAAGAGACAACAATTTAAATCCAATACCTAAGCTGTTCTAATGCAAATCAACTCACGACATTCCTGTGTGTGTGTGATAATGAATAGTGAAGAGGGGTCGCAGCATCTTATCAGTAAGTTGAAAATTCAGAGTGAGAAGCAGCAGCAGTAAGTTCAGAGTCCTTGTAAAAAGCTTATCATGTCACCTTGATTTTACAGCAACAATGTAGAAGTGACAACTACCATAAGGAAAAGTGAAATGACGATTTAAGCTTATTTAAAGCTTTTAACATACATGTCCATATCAGAAATTAAGAAAAAAATTTCCTTAAAAATCACTACAATACAATTGATTGCGGTATCACAAGACTCATCATTCTAGAAAATAATCATGTAGATTTTTATTTTATTTTTTGTGTGAAAGATAGAGAGAGAGGTATATAAACAAAGTTTCTGGATTTTATTCGTGTTGTTGGTAGATGACTTGATAAGCATTGATCTATATTTTCTTAAAAAAATGGTTGTCCAAAATTATAAAGAATTTTTTTAAAAAAATCATTTTAAAAGCTATGCATTTAATTCTTTAGGAATTAACCCATTTTGGTAATTAAGTAGGATATAAGGAAGATATTTTAATCGGCTTATGAGCTAATGACAACAACATAACATACTCCCCCAACCCTCCTCTCACACATAGGGCTGAATTTAAGCTATAATATGATTTTTTTTTCTAATTATAGGTGCTTGCTATTCGAGAAAATTTTAACCAATGTTAAAAATGATATACAAAATTGATGCTTCTTCATACTTTGTCAAATGTACTATATTAATTAATTAGTATGAAAAAAAGGTCAAGAAACTAGAATACAAACGGCATTTTCCATGTTGATACAGATAAAGTAAATGGATCTGTCCCCACATTTCGCTCATATCAGCACTTTAGCAGGCAAAGAGGGCCAGAAGCAGATTCTATAGCCAGAGTTATAAAATATAGAATTTCTAATCCTTGTATATGTACGCTAGAACATTATAAGCTCCTAAAAATTTCTGCTGAAAAAAGGAAAGCTAAAGCGACGGTTTGATCATCACATCGATACATGGAGGATTAGATTGGGATTATTTTGACCTTCTTGGTTGGACTTTTCATGGTGATTTTGTAGGAGGGTCCCATGGAATAGAAATGATTATAAATCAAGCTATCACCATGGAAAATGACACTTGGGAAAGAGGCTTTTCAATCCTGCATCTAGGCTCTAGCTTGGGACATGCATGTATATATACAAGAATAGTAGGTAGAAATATGCCAAGCTAAGTTAGCTTGATGGGTATTGGAAAATTCTTGTGGTTCTAAGAGGAGTGTCTTGTTAGGTACAGTGATAACACTCTCTTGTTAGTTAGCAAATAATTTGAATAAAAGAACATAAACAGAGAAACTTCAAGCAGAGAGACATTTCACCTTTCAAACCTACCCAAAATCATTCGCACTAAGACCAAAAAGTTTAAAAGAATATGAAAGTGCTTCCATTTCTGAATTTCAAGATAACAAAGTGTGTTAAGCAATTTTAAGAATCCCAGATTATAAATTAAGAATAGAAACCCTTCACTTTTTTTCATGACTAAGAGAAATCTCAAGACTTCCAACTTTATTAAAAAAAAACAAAGTAAAGGCATTATAAAAACAGTAGGAAGAAATGCAGAAAAATAGAAGTTGGAGCAGAGCTGCCATACCTTAAACTGGAAGCAAAGTAGTGGAGTCATTGGCTTCTTGATTTTCCTGGTCCACTGGTTTGAGATTCTTAACATCAAGCTCTGGATGGATTTTCTTCTTTATCATCTTCTTCATCAGCTACAACATTACAAATTGTTTGATCAGATGAATTCATGTGAATCCCATAATTAAATGGAACTCCCTAACTATGTTCCTTGAACAAAAAGTTTCTAATTGCCGAGGAAAACAAATTTTAGACTTGATCAAGCTTTCCGAACTTCAAAACAGTATTTTTCTATTCATTGAACAAAGCGTGAGAGTGAGAAGCAGCCATGGTTAACTTACTCGCTGTATATTTTTCACTGGGTGTGAATTGTCCTTCACAAGTGGAAAGAGCTTCTTGGTGAGTGACAGTCCATGCTTTGATTTAAGGCTTGGTTTTTCATTTGGCTCAAGCAAAACCTTGGCAGGGTCCATTTTCATTTTAACATCAGAATCAGCCAAGAAGAGGTCAGCTAATGTGATTCTTTCACCTTTCTTCTTCCTTTGATCTGTCTCCACAGGGCTTAATTCAGTGATTTCATGAGATACCGCAGTGGGAATCAGAAAATTCTCATTGAGGGCCATAACCACACTGTGTTCACTAGAATTTGCACAGTGGTTTGGTTCAAAAACATCCTCATAGTTATGCTCAAATGTGTTGTGCATCAATGGATTCAGTTCTTCATGTTCAACATTATAATCCACATCTCCATCACCATCAACAATGATGTTATCTCCTTGACCATCACCTTTATGATGATCTGGTTCATCTTCACCTTCTAGAGCCAAGTATTCTCTCTGTTGGTTAAAGGAGCTTAGGGGATCATACCCAAGGGTTCCAATGGTCAAAATGCCATCTTTCCAACCATCAAGGGTATCACCAAGGGCAACTTGTTTGAGTAAAGCTTGACTATCCACATCATTCAGGGTAGGTTCGGTCTTTTTAATGTTTGAAGCAAACCCATCTGAGTAAAAAAAAAGGAAAAGATTCAAGTGAACATTATAAAAGCAAGGAAATTAATTAGATATACCATATAAATACCACAATGGAACATTTTGTCTTTGGATTGCATCCATATATGGACACTTTTCAAGGCAAAAAAGTGGGCTTTTTATTTGAAAGACTCGAGAAATTTGAAACCTTTGTAAGTGCTATGATGAAACCTCTTGTGCACCCAGTTGAAGATCTGTGAGAGAAAAAGTTAGAGACCATAAGTGAGACATTGTGCTCATTCTAAAATCCTAAAGAAAAAGGTAAGAACTGATAAAAGGGTATTTTGCAGAGTTGCCATCACCTTCATGGCGTCTCTTTTCCTGAAAGTTGGCCAGAGAAGTTAGGAAATCGCAGAGTGAGTGAGTCAGTGAAGGGAAAAACATTATGTGGATAAAGGGTTGAACAATAAAAGGGGCCAACCAGGTGATGGCAATAAGGTAAAGACACGTGCCCATGGAGTGGGTCCCTTAGCCACGTTTTTAGGTTCATGGCATTCTTGATGAGCCACCAATGTTGGGTCTCTGGCATTTATCGATGTGCCGAAATTCTCAAAATAATGAACTACTAGTTAAATCTCTCTCTCTCTCTGAACTTTCCTGTTGGGTTGTACTTCCTGATGAGAAATTCCATGTTGAAACAGCCAATGAGCCTGATAATACACTGGAAATCATGCATTTCTTTTCACCCGAGGGTCCGTAAAAGTGGGACTTGATTCATTTGAACATTTTAACAATCGTTTGGCGTGCAAGTCTGATACTCCCTGAAATATGCATCAGGGGATTAGTGAAATGAAACGGATCACTCAATGAGAGATGTGAGAGAAGCAGATTGGGTAAGCGACAAAAATCTCAACAGGTGGTGGGGGCAAAAAGTAGCAGTGTGTTCTGGCTTCAAGACACATCAATCAATGGAGATCAGGGATATAAACGGATATTAGGAATAACTCTAACTCATCGACTCGAGTCCAGGTCCTCTCCCAAAAAGAGCATAGATGCTCGTCACTGGAGCACGGCTGTCATCGACCAGAATTCATTGTTTTGTAGGTTGCATGTAGTGAAAATTCCAGTTAAATATGTTAGGAGCTTGAAAAACTCTAAAAGATCTATTAAAACATAAAAAGAATAGGAAAGTAAGGTGGTAAGAATATGGAATTTTGAAGCTTGTATTTTTTTTTTTTTTACTAAAAGACCTTTCAAGTTTTTTTTTTAAATTTTTTTTTTAAAAAAAATGAAAAACTCTCACCGACTTTGGTGGCAAACTAGTGGTTGAAGTTTCGATGACAACTTGAGTAAAATGTACTTGAATATAAAGATTGATAATTTAAATTTTTCAAGTTGCTATTGTGTATTTTCAAGTTGTCATTTTATATACTTAACTTGTCAACAATGCCTATATCTTATTAGGCATCATTAACAAGTTGAGTATATATAATGACAATTTGAGAATAAAAATTAACAATTTAGGTATGTACGATAACATTTTGGGAAGCTCAATTTGTTAATTTCTATACTCAAGTTGTTATTGAAATTCCAGCACCTGCGAGGGTTCTTTCCTTTAAGAAAAAGGAAAATCCTAAGAAAATATCACTTGAACTTCAAAATCTCAAATAGGTGATTTCCCAATAAAATGAATTGTTAATTACTTTACTATTTTTATTAATCTCATTCTTGTTATTATTAATAGGATTTTAAAGTTTAAGTGGTACTTTTCTATTATTTTCCCTAAAAAAACTTGAGGAAAATTTTAGTAAAAACATACAAATTTCAAAATCTATCCTAGATTTCTAAGACATAACTATTTTGTCTTTTTTCATGTTTTAATTGACTTTTTGGGGTCTTCAAATTTAAATGGTATTTAACTAGAATTTTTCTTTATATGTAGCATTATTTTTCTTAATATCTGTTGGTGTTTATTATATATCAGCATCTTGCATGTTTCATAATATAATTGTTTTGTCTAAAGTATTAATTTCTTTTCATATGCATCCACTATCCCAAGTCAGCCTCTTATCATAGAGAGCTCCATATATAGACCCAAACGAATATGGATTTGAGACATGACAAGTCATTTTTTTGGCGGCACCCTTATGATCACTTGATGACGCTGGGTTCCCAAGTCTCGAGAGTTAGTTTTGGTTAAGTTAGAAAAACCCCTAACCCTAACAATTGATAGTGTTAGATATGAAATTTTAATTCTTTTCACCTAATTAAACTTCCTTATAAATCAACCTAAACTCGAACGATTAATAGCTTTTATAGAGGGTAACTTTAAGATTTTATAAGAAATAACTAAGTTAACCAAATTTCTTAATATAAGTAAAGTAGTTAATTGAAACTTATAAAAGGCACATGAGGGAATATAATTGAAAGTTTCTTTTAATTTGAAATATATAGTAATTGATTGTTATGGGAAAAACTAAACACATCATAGTTTTTTTAGAAGATATAAAGATTGAAAACAAATACTACTAAATAAATTTTTAGGGAGAATATAATGACATATATGTTTCAATTAAGGGAAATAATTAATTGACAAGTCTTATAAGTTATTAATCGTAACTGATTCATTTGTTAATTTCCTTATTCACTTGTCAATTGAGACTTTTATGATATTATTTCCTTAGTTAAGATCTAAAAGTCATTCTCTCTCTCTCTCTCTATTTTATCAAACTATTCCCTCACAATTAATGGATGAGATATGTAAAGGGAAAAAGAATAAAATGATGACTTACCCTTTGTCACAAAAAATATGATGACTCTTGTAGACAAATAAAAATGTTTTTGTACCAAAATAACACAAATTTCAAATACAAGTTTTTTATACAACTATTTGATCTGTTATACTTTTTTAAAATTCCATCAAGGTTTCCCCTTTTAAACTTAGAGCATAATTAAATGGTTTTCGTCTCTTCTAATAAGTGCATTTCCTGTAATTCAAACTTATATTCTCTTTATTTCAAAGGTGATATCACTTATTATCTCAACCAATAACTTATTAGTATTTGATCTATATACTTAATACTGTTATGTTAAATTTAAGTATTATCTATCCAATCAGGGCAGACCTTCTAATGTTCACCAAAATCTCAAAAGAAATTGAGTTCATTCTATTCAACTAGCTAGCTAGAGAACATTATTATTGATGCAATTGATTTAAGACGTAGAATAGCAATTGATTTGAGGATGGGGAATTACACATGTACTTTGATATGAGTTTGTGGCCTGTACAGTTTGGTTTTCAATTAGATTTCCTTTTGTCTTAGAGGAAACCAAATGAAACTTTAAGCCTTTTCTTGTTTATCGATCAAGAACAAAGGAATGGCTTAAATTAAAGCACTAGGGTTTAAGATTTTAATCGTGAGCTATAATCTCTAACAGGTTACATCACTCCAGCAGAGTTATGTGACAGCAAATTAACGGGGTGATTTATTTATTTCCTCACTTTGCATCCTCACAAGATTGCTTTAATTTTCATGTGGCATTCACGAGTTTGTAAGGTTGTAAAATGGAAGGACTTGAAATGACCCACAAATATAAAGGACATACAGTATCAGCTTCGCTTTACCAAGAATCCAAAGCATTTCCTTTGTTTTTATGGCAAACACAATTGACCCATTAAAAAGATCAATAGTTTTTTTAGGGGTTTCCAAACAAGTAGCTAGGGGTCAAATTTCACACTATCATCATTGCTACCCTTTTAATTTCTTTATTTTTCTTAAGCCCTGTTTCCCCATGGCTTAATTATAGGGAAAATTTCATATAGGTCCCAAGCGAAAAAAAAATTACAAAAAAGTCCCTTGAAATCATCAAATTACGCTGTTAAGCCCCCAAAGGACTTCATGTAATTATTTGTATGGAGGTTTTTAAATGTTGTTGTTAATACATGCATTTCATTTGTTAATACATGCATTTTCTGTTGTAAATAGCCAGGGACTTACATGTAATTATTTGTATGGAAATAAAATCCAGGTTTTTAAAAGTTGTTGTAAATACATGCATTTCTGTTGTTAATATATCGCATTTCTGTTGTAAATGGTCGGGTATTTAAAAGTTGTTGTTAATCTATGTTTTTTAAATTTGTAAATACATGTGTGTTTAAATGTTGTTGTAAATATATACATTTCCATTTGTTAATATATGCATTTCTGTTGTAAATGGTCGGGTATTTAAAAGTTGTTGTTAATCTATGCATTTCCTGTTGTTAATATATGCATTTCCTGTTGTTAATACAAATAATTACGAAAGTCCTGGGGACCTGACAGCGTAATTTGATGATTTGAGACTTTATTGTAATTAATTCCCTTCCTTGGGACCAGCGTAATTTTCCCTTAATTATAAGCCACGACTAGACACATGCCTAGAATATTTGGATTAGCTTATTTTAAGTGGTTTTATGTTATACGAGGTAAATTTTTTTTTTTTTTTTTAATAAATAATGGGTATCAACTCTACTACTTTGGTCTTATTTAGAAGTTTATTTTGACCAAAAAAATTGGTCCTTATTATAAGTCTTGTTTCATAGTGATAAATACATTTGTTACATTTTTACCCTTATTAATTGTAATAAACAAAAAGAATTTATTCATATTAAATTTTGAAACTGATTATAGATAAAGACAAAATTGAAATTTAGCTCATAATTAATGAGTTAATTAACTCTCCACGGTATGCAAGAGTTAATTATTTTGAAATTATAAAAAAAAAAATCATAATAGTACAAATTAAAAGAAACTAAGCAACAAGGAAATGTAATCCTAAACAATCATGATCAACTAAAGTCTTTAAAGAATTAGGACACCTGCCAAGAAAAGAATTTATTTCAACCATCGATTTTGGCAAGCCATCAGCCACCATATTCTTTTTTTTGATAAAACAGCCACCATATTCTGTTATGAAGATTGAAGCTCCCAATCAAATTTCATCAAACCTTGAATCTCCAAGAAAACCCTAAACATTTTATGCTAGAGAAGTTTTTCTCATAAAGCCCAAAAGCTGTTTTTTTGCTGACCCCCAAACCTATAACTATCAATAATCAAGTTATAACCATGCATGTGCATATATATATATATAATGATCATTTAGATAATCTAATTCTAATCGATCATATTTTACTATTAAGTTTTACTTAGATTGTAATGCTTTTTTAAAAAAAAATGATGAAATATATATATATATATATATATATATATATAAAAGAAAATGGAATTCTAATTAGCAATATAGAAAATAATATCTTAATTGTTGGCAAAAAAAAAAAAAAATCTTACTGGTTATAAACTGTGTACATCAGATCTAAATTGTTTATATCAGCTTTCACTGTCACGCAACATTCTTTTTGTGATCTAATTCAGCCCATAAGAGTATGTTTGCTTGCATTTTTCTACTTTACACGGTGTATAATGCAACTCATCATGATGATCATCACTCATACCTCATATATTTGATTCAAATGCAGTGTATAGTATATACATATACAGACACATGAAATTAAAAGTACCCTCTTCATCCTAAATATAGGAGTCAAAAACTAATTAATGAAGATTAAGGAAATTATCTGGCAAAAAAGAGAATGTTAAAGGAATTAGTTAAATTAATTTTATGTAACCAATGTCTGATGATTTTTCCAAAATACCTACTTTAATTATCATCTTCATTAACGTGTACGTGTTAGTTTCTAAAATAACCCTTTTAAGTAGATTGAGATTATACATTTAGAACAAAAATAAACCCCCAACTAGTTCATACATTTAGGACAAATGGGATAGTAAAAGAATACTCTCTCTTTTCCTTTTTATAAGAAACAATCGAGACACATATATAGTAAAAGAATACTCTCTATGTTCATTTTTATAAAAAAAACAACCGACACACATACCATGTTCCTTTTTATAAGAAACATTCAAAAAATGTCCTTTTTTTTCTTCTTATTTTTTCATTTTGCCCTTATTTAATTACCATATCTAATGTCAACATAATAAATGTTCACAACTCCCAAAAACCTATTACTTTTATCATATTTATTTTCTTATCCTCTCTCTTCTTTCTGTAATCCTCTTTATTATAACAATTTCCTTATTTTCTTTCTTATTCCCTATGTCCTCATAAATAAGAGTTTTTTTTTTTTGATAAAAAAAAGGTTTTGGAGGGGTTCGACATCGCCCCACTGCGCCACAACGACGCCCCGGGAGAACATGAACACTTACTGCGGGACTACGAGATCGCCTACCAAAGCGAGCCCCAAATGACAGCGGAGGTGATCGAACCCACAAAAAGAGCGCTAAATCCCTGATCCCTTAATTAGTCAAAAAGTGTTACAATTTTGATACATATATGTCGTTCTTAACTGGTGTTCCGAACCACGAGATTTAATTAAACGGTTCTTATAACTAAGGGAGTGTGTGTGAGTGTGTGTGTAGCAGCCTCTGTATATAGAGAGGAGGAAGGATGACCACATGTTAAAGAAAGGAAAAGGAGCCAAAGCAGCTTATAATAATGCAGAGAGAGTGATGATAAGTTGTTGGAAGTTTATAAACTGAAATGTTTTTGAGATTTCATTATTATCCGATTCATCATCAGTGTCCATTATATTATTGGTTTATATTTCCATGGCTATGTTTGGTGCGTGTCCCTCTCATAGGGCACTCTTATTCTTGTTTGTAACAGTAGCAATGAAGACATGTCGTCATTTTGGCCTCTTATACTTCACATCTTATGTTAACATCATTATATTACTTGAATCTTTTGCCTTCCTCCCATTCGTCCCCCCCTGAAATCCTAATCAATCTTCAATCCTCATCATGCTCTTTCCTTTTCGATCCTTTCCCGTTCTTACAGTGAAGTGAGAGAGAATTAGGAGGGGAAAGCAAATGAAAGGTCAAGGGAATAGAAATGGTCAAAGCAGTAGCTAGATAGAGAGAGGGTGCAAGTAGAAGATAACAATGGCGCAAGTGGTTGGTTAAACTTGTGACTTGGTAACAACCAGCAATATCACATGCCTGGTTTACTAAAATGACCACATATTATGAATTGATGAGTAATTATTATTAGAGTAGCGTGTGTTTTCATTTACCCAACATTCCGCACAAATTTACGTTATATCAGTCCATGAATATTGCAGAAAACTAACAACTCTCCACTCCTCTCCCACCTCCAACACCTTGATTGCATCACTGTGTTCCTCGAGGAATGTTTGTGTTATTATTATATATAAGAGTGAGTGATTAATTAATCAATTAAGGATTTTTAATGGTAGTGAGAAGAAAATATATATATATAGTTGGTGGGGACAGGAATCCTAGCTAGGAGGAAGGGTCATGTGGGCCAAAGCTTGGTACAGTTTGGGGAGTTCGTACTTTGAATGTTGTTACTCCCTCCTTCCTGTCCTAATTATAAAATATGTTTGACTTTTTTGGAGAGATTAAGGAAACTAATTTAATTAACTTAGAATATTTTTATTTTTATTTTTTTCTTCAAACTAAATAGTTTGACCGATAAACTAATATATAATTTAAGAAAATACAACATATAAAATGATTAAGTAACTTATTTAGCTTCCTTAATCTTTCCAAAAAAAAAGTCAACTAGATCTTATAATTAGAACCGAAGGTAGTATATGGTTTAGAGAGAAAGAAGAGGAGATCACATGTGTGGCTTTGGTGCGTTTGGGAATGAAAAGCAAAAGATAAGGGTATTAAAAAGTAATCTTATGATAAATACAATATTTTAAAATATTTTAATTAATTTTCTTAATATTTTCAAAAAAAACCAATTATGTTCTTCTATTTAAGAGCCGAAGGAAGGAGTATTGTACAAAAAAAGTTGGGGCAATTGATGAAATTCTTGCTTTGAAAATTTTATTTACTAAAGACACCTATAATATACTTTTATAAACGAATATACTATATATAACTCGGATTCTGATCCTTTTAACTAATAAGATTTTTCAATAGAGACTTTTCATCGATTTTCTTAAAAACATTGAGAAGTCTTTTTTCCATCCAAAAATTTCATTTTTATGTCCTACTTACTTTGATAGTGATACCATTTTTTTGTTCTAGGAAGTGAAATTAGAGATATATTTTAACTTTAAACAAGTTAAGCACAAAGATTAACATTCTATTATTTGATTGAATGATAGGAACATTTAGAAGATAAATCAAAAGGAATCATTTATAAATTATACATACTTAACAATCATCCATTATTATTAGATAATATTAATTAAGCTAAAAAATCTATTTAGAATTTTAAAAGATATAATCACTGAAGGTTTTTTTTCCGATGAAGATGTAATTTATATATAAAAGTCTGTAACAAAGCACACACATCTTGCAATAAATAATGTAGTTGTCACGGAACTATCTAGGCTGTGTTTGGTTTGAAAGGAAGGGAATTTTCCTCCTTAGTATAAAAAGTTAAATATGTCCATGATGTAAAATGTTTGTACGGAAAACGATGCGAATTTATGGTTATATCTGACTTTTCACACTAAGAAGAGAAGTTCTTCTCTCTTCAAACCAAACACAGCTTAAAGGGTTGAAACATATATATTCTTTAAAAAATTACATCAAATTCTTATTGTTATTACATTATTTACCCATCTTCAAAGTCAGATACTACCTCCGGTCCTAATTATAAGACAATGTTGACTTTTTCTAAAAGCTAAATAAGTTACTTAATCATATCATATATTGTATATCCTTAAATTATATATTAGTTTATTAGTCAAACTAATTAGTTTGGAGGAAAAAATATAAATATAAATACTTTAAAATAATTTAATTAGCTTATTTAAATTCTCTAAAAAATTAACTTACTCTAATAATTAGAACCATGGTAGTTAAAATCTCGATTTATCACTGCGATTGTACGTTTTTACAATTTCTTTTCATTAAAACGATTTTACTAATTTTTCAAACACTTTTATGTTTTTAGGATTTTTTTACGTCACGATTTTATGTTTTATGATTTTTTATCCCTCTTCCTATTTTACGTAAAATCTTGATTTTAATTACCTTGATTAGGACCGAAGGGAGTATTATTATTTTTTTTATATGAAAATTTTAGGAAAGGAGTTGGACTCACCTTTGATCCCCAGGATAGCGCTTGGGCCCAAATCCACGAGAGAATCTTGAGAGAAGACACGCTTCCACCTCCGCCCAAATACCACCACTTTGTAGACCGCACGGATCCCAACGCTTTAACTCCAAGATCAAACTCCCTCCCTTTAGGTGAGGAAGTCCGACCCCTTCACCAATTAAACCCAAGAACAAGGGGTTACAAGAACTTTATGAAACTAAATATTTTAATTACCTTGATTAGTACCGAAGGGAGTATTATATTCAGCTAGCATATCATAATTTACCTTGATTCAAAGTTGGCTATTTGGGCCTCCAAAAAGCGAAGTGATTTATTCCATGTTTAGGATCTTTCTCAGGCCAGCCCAGCAGGTAGTAACTCCCCGTAGAAACTAGTAAGCCTCCCATTTCTTAGAATGTGCAATGTCAGTGTACTTCAAACCACACCAAAAAAACCGTAAAAATGAGCTAGTATTTCAATGGTAAATCAAGATTGAAATCTCTGTTTTGAGAAGTACCCACCTTTAACAATGCTTTGAATATGATTGCCTCCAATATGAAGATATCTATTTATCTAATTTAGTCAGATTAAAGAAATTAGTTAATGTAACATATATTTTCTAAAACATTCTAGTCATCTTTCTTAATTATCTCTCTCTCCTCCTTAATTATGGTTGATGGAACATTAATAGAGGTAAATTAGAAAATATTAATAAACATGTAAAAGTATGTATTAAATTTAGGACCAAAATTACCTTTGTATATTAAGGACATAGAGTATAATTTTTGTATGAAAAAGATATAATTTTCTTAAAACAAGGTAACACTGCCAGGATCAAATGCTTGATCGAAGTTGCAGAAACTAAAATGCGTCGAAGTATTTGAAATAAGATGTAGAATGATATATATAGAATTCAAGAGAAGTCACAGGACACGTGGCAAACAATAACAATATTTACTATTACATATAGTTTCATCATCTCATAACGCAGATTATGAATCCCCTCTCATACAAAAACTAATCTCATAACAGCATCTTCTTGGTTCGTTTCAATTTATTGAAGCATTGTAGAATCTTCATCTTCTGCAGAAAGCACAAGAATCCGTTCTCTGCACATGTGTGTGCTTATATATAGATAAATATATAGATATGGGCCTAAACCACGACAGACACGATTAATCAAACTCCATTTTTGAAAAATCAATTCTTTTCTTCTTTGATCTGAAACCCATCTCCGATTGGCTTCTTGGACAGGACAAAGCGAACTCCTGGGTCGTGTTGGGTGCAAGATGAGTTGTACATGAGCGAGTTGTTCACACTCTGCACATTGCTGTTCAAGAATGCTGTCATTGGCCATGAAGACGATGATTTCCCTTTGTAACCCTTCTCCTTCTTCTTCAAATTCTTCCCATCTCCTTCTCCTTCGCTGGATTTCTCTGTTTCTGAACCATCTTTGTTGCCTTTCTTGTTCGGTTTGTTTGGGGAATGAATCACTTCCATGAAAGCTCCTCTATTTTCCCCTGCAATTGTTATCACCCTCATTCCAGATTCCTCTGCTTTCTTCGTCATCTCTCTGTGTCCACCGTGTTTTTCATGATGATGATGCACAATGCTGGGTTTCTCGCTGTTCACCTTTTGCTTTGGCTTCTCCACCATCTTCTGATACAGCACCGTCTTCTGCTCCGCTTCTATCTCAGTGCTCGGCTTTGTTGTCTGCGCAGGTGGAAGAACCAATGGAGATGGCGGAGGAGCAGTGATCGGCTTCACCTTCGGCGACTCGACCGTCGGAGCCTGAACCGCAGGCTTTATCGTCTTCGGAGACTGGCTTTTACCGTTGAAGTCAGACGGAGCCGGTGGAGGCGCCGAGAATGTCCCCTTCTGAACCGGAGAAGGAACCTTTTGAACAGGGGAAGGAGCTTTTTGGACCGGAGAAGGAGCTTTCTGAACCGGTGACGGCGGTACAGACCTTCTCTCCACCGTTGGCGGCTGCGGAGGAGCAATAGGTACCTCCGCAGGAGGCGGTGCTCGAGTCAGTGGTGATGACGGTGCAGAACTTGTCCTAAATGTGGGTCTAACCACCGCGGGCCGCGTCTCTGGCTGTGCTTGTTCTGGTGCTAGTGCTGGTGCAGGTGCGGGAGGGCGTGTTTCAGGCGCCGGCGCCGGAATCGTGGCCGGTTGTACAGGTCGAGTTGCAGGTGATGATGGAGCTGAACTTGTCCTAAAGGTAGGTCTCACCACCGTAGGCCGCGACTCTGGCTGCGCTGGTGCCGGTGCAGGGGCAGGCGCAGGTGCAGGAACCGGAGCCGGAGCAGGTGGAATGGCTCGGAGAGAGGCTAATCGAAACCATGGACGAGCAGGAGGTTGGTTAGCCATGAGGAGGAAGAGATGAAGGTTTGTTTGGGAAGAGGAATAAGGAAGAAGAAGGCCACAAAAATCCAAAACTGGGGGTGATATTATTTATAGGATGATCCCAAACTGTACAAGGTTGATATACGTAACATCACAACAGGATGAAACATGGAAAGAAGACAGAGGTTGAAGGAGAAGGCAGAGGAAAAATAAAGATGAAAGAGATGGGAAAAGCATCAGATTCAATAAGCACTTCCAGCTGACACAAGCTCATAGTTTTAAGATTGGAATCACCACGGAGTCATTCTGAAGAGACGCCAGCGTGTGTCGGAGCCCACGTTTTATGTTTTTGTTTTTGTTTCTGTTTCTTTCGGGCTCTTATAATTTCTGGACTTCTCTCTTCTCCCACACAATTCCCCTGTCAGAATCTTACATTGTATGCGCCTTACATTCCAAATTGCGTATAGTGTCTGATTGCGTAGTGAACATAACAGTACCAATGTGCTAGAATGAAGTTGAAGAAGTATGAGCATCAAGAAGCAAAAAGAGAAGATTTGATGCCAACACTAATTCGAATGAAGTTGAAGAAGTATGAGCATCACGAAGCAAAAAGAGAAGATTTGATGCCAACACTAATTTTCTCAAAGCATCCATGCTTGGTGTCTAGGAGTTGAGTCTCGGAGAAACAATAAGGTGATTGTTATATGACCTGAAGGTCACATATTCAAATATATTTTTAAGAAAAAACTCTTCATTTACAGGGTAAAATGTATGAGTGCAAGATGATGATCCTCAGAGAAACAGTAAAATTACTATCATGTGTAACATGGAGGTCAAGGTCTCACTCACGGATTCAAATCTTAAAAACATTCTCTTCATTATGGGGTAAAACACATTGCAAGATGGTGACACTCAAATTAACAATTGAAAGTTGTTGTTGTCATGTGGTCCGAACGTCATGGATCTAAATGCTAAAAATAGCCTCTTCAATATTTTCAAAATAAAACAACGTACATCTATCTCTCTACAGATTCCATAATAGGAGCCTTATGCACTTGTGATGCTTAAAAAATGCATGCATGACTGCATATGAGTTGAAAGAAAGTTGAGCCGTTGAATTTGAAGGTAGCCGCTAGAAAAATAGTTGACTTTAGTGGCCAGATTCAATTGAAACCGTTCATATTTTGAGAAGGTGTGTTGTGGGGTTGATTGAAGTTGGATAAATTAAATGTAAGTGCCTCACACCAGTAGTAATTTGACAAAGATTCTTAAAGCGTGTCTTTGTAAAGATGGAAGCAAAAGAGGGAAAGGTGAAATTGTGGCTAAAATGAACGGGCTTTAATTTAGTTTATCACAGTCTTTTGAGTGTCGCTTCTGTTAGGCTTTGCTTGCTGAGGTAGGAAGATGGGGATTCTGCCTTCTGTCCTCTCCAATCAAAAATCCCTTTTCAAGTCACAAGAAAAGAACCTATCCTATTGCTCCTTCAAGAAATTTGGAAAGCTCAAGTTTTTGTAAAAAAAAAAAATCTGTTAAGTAGTCTTTAAAACTATGGCCAATTTTAGTCAAGGTCCCTAAAGATAACATGTTGCTGATGTGGTAATTAAGGAACATGTCACTAATGTAACAATGATGTTTAATATTGATAATTAAGGACTTTGATTAAAGATGACCATAATTCTGAATATTGATTCTCAATAGAAAGTTAAATCCATAGCGATTTGAGCCTTCAAAAGCAGCTTTTCAATCGTAATTTACGGTATACGAAACAAATATGTGAGAAGAGTTTTGTCTCGATTTATGTGAATAAATGCTTTTGGGATCCCAAACGTGATCCCAAACAAACTTTTTTAAATTATTCATAGTTACAGGGACCAAAAATTATGTTTTCCCTAAATCTTCCCCCTTCTTTTCATCTCATTGGTTTAAATTTGACATGTAGGAAGTGGAAAAACTTACATTGTTGTAAAAGTTTTCATGAACTTTCCCCCCCCCTTCAGAAGGCTCCCCCACACCAAAAAAAAAAAAAAAAAAAAAAAAAAAAAAAAAAAAAAAAGAGAAAAAAAGATGTAGAAGTGATTAATTAACGTGGTCATACATCCAAAACATAATAAGTTTGGGCAAATAATTTTTAAAAACTTAATAAATTCAATAATTCCTTTATATTTTTCAGAGTTATCATCCCAAGTGGTGAAGCTTGACGCTTTTTAGGTGTAGACAAGAAGAATATGTGCCAAGGATTCATACATAAAACACATTTTATACGATAACAAAGTTTCAATATTCATACAAAGATTTTAATCTGAATAAACAAATATATTTACGGTCCACACAACCGCCAACAAAGGGAATCAGAAACAGTCAAACAATTTTTTTAAAAAAAACATAGAAAGAACAAGAATAAAGCGGCACTCTACTGCCTTTCCATGTTCATTTTTGTGCTGAAACGTTTTTGAGGAATATCTGAATTTTTCTTCCATGGAGATGGAGCAAACAATCTTTGTTTATGGA
This sequence comes from Acacia melanoxylon, assembly GCA_019022615.1. Lineage (NCBI taxonomy): Eukaryota > Viridiplantae > Streptophyta > Magnoliopsida > Fabales > Fabaceae > Acacia > Acacia melanoxylon. The sequence continues at coordinate 4,296,577 of JAFJYJ010000041.1, read as the reverse complement.
GCTTCCTTGTGTTCTTTCCGTTCATTTTGATGTTTTTTTTTGGGCAGATGCTCACCCGGTTCACCGAAACCTTTGGTTCCAACTAATCCAAATTCACCCTGAGTTGGATCGTGATTGTGGTGAAAGAACACCATTTTCTCTATTCTTACGCCTCGAACCAAGGACATAGTTAAGGGAAATGAAGTCTCTTTCCACTTTTTCTTTTTTTTTGCAATAAAAATTTTAGGAGAGGGGTTGAGCTCACCCACAGTCTATAGACAGGGCGCTTGGAGCCCACTTCGCAAGAAATTCAAGATTAAGAGTACACATGCCTCTACCTTAACCTGGGTTACCGTTACTTCGTAGACTCTTAGAATGTCTTCCCCAACGCCTTGACCAACTCTAGGATCGAACCTCCTCCCTTATGGTGAGAGTGTCCGACTACTTTGCCAGTTGAACAAAAAAAAAGTGGAAAGAGACTTATCCCTCGTCCTAGTAAGTCTCTTTCCACTTTTTTTTTTGATATATAAGTCTCTTTCCACTTGGGATTTTGGTTTTTGATTTTTTTTTTTTTGGTCTTGTGTTTTTAACTTCTGTCTCAGTCAGTTAAAAAGCTTATAATATGAATTGGGCTCGCAGGATCAACCTGCGGATTGTAATGGGCTTACATTGGCATTTTGTTAGCCCACCAGAATACGGAATGTTGCAGCCCGTATTGCCTAACCCGTGAGTTGTGGCAGGCCAACCCGCATTCCAAACTCTAAATGCTTTTCTGATATTTTATATATTGATGATTGATTAAATGAATATTGATGACGGAGGAGGGGAAAAAACGAGAGGCGAATTGAAGAGGGTAGAGAGTGATAAATATTAAATATATAGATTCAAGTTTCAAGGCCACTTCGTGAATTCAAAAACTTTAAAGACAATATCAATTCCAGTGGGAATCTGCCATACAAAGAGCAGAACATTCACTGTATTCAAGGCAATGTGAAGATTTCTGGCTGTTTCATTCCCTTTCTGCATTGCTGGTACTAGTGCTGCTGCCAATGCCCATAAAACTGTAATACCTGCCTCACCCCCCAAAAATCAAAAGCACAAGACTAATCATTTTCTACTTATAACAGTAAAATATTAGAAAATTCTCATAGCTTGTCAAGTGAAAGAGGCACCATTGATCATTTATAGGACTTTTCTGATATTATTTTTTTTAATTACGACACTGGCGTATTTTCCCTATCAGTAATGTCTGGATATTGCGTTTGAATGTTCATAACTTGAGTTGTGTGCCCTTCAGTGAAAGTATAGGGACTAAAGCTAATGCAGATATAACACTATATATATATAGACCTCCACTTGAAATCTTAAATTTTGCATTTCAAGTGAATGAGGACAGTCTTAAGATAAAAGAATCATTTATGATTGCAAGATAGAAACAATACCTGCTCCTGCATATAAATGTGGGCCAGGAAATAATTTTCCAGTCCTGAACCAAGTATTGAGTCCTCCACCAACTGATTCAAGCACCCCAAATCCCAAAAGAATGGATCCAGCATTGAAGTGTCTGTCCCTGTAAGATCCTTTCAGCAGCTCCTTCCTCTCCTGAATTTCAGATTCCAAAATAATAATATATTAGCCACTCATCTGGACTCAGCATCTCATGATTCAATCATCCATGAAGTTTTCTTTTGTTAAACTAGATTTCTTCTTCGTACAAAGGCATGGCATAAACCATACTCCTGCTATCTAGTTGGGGAGTTGGATTTACTCTTAAATGTAATATCTCAATCCATTTTGTTTCCTATATTTATCATTTTTCTCTAAAGTAATTTACTCAACTTATAAGCTGACTTATAATCTAATGATCTCATGTTAGAAAGGCTCATTTTTTTTTTTGGAGATCATGTCACATTTATTATAATTAACTAATTCAAAATCTACTCAAATTTAGTGCATGTTTGAGGTAACGTTCGAGAAGCATGTTCACGTAAGTCAAAACAAAATTCTTCTCACAAACTTACCTCGTACGCTGTAAATCATGTTGAAAAAGCAGCTTCTACTGCTAATCCAAACAGGCACTTAGGTTCTTATATTAAGAATAGCATTCCTCTGGTACTGAATTGAGAAGTTAATTTTGGTCCTAAATGTAGGACTTATTTCCCATATTTGTTATTTTTTTCCCTAATTTAACCCTATTTATGTTTCCTTAACAACAATCAAGTAAGAGAGAGATAGAGAAAATCAATGAAAATGATTAGTTTTTAAAAAAAAACATGTTATACTAACAAGCTTAACTAACTTCATTGATCTAATCAAATTGGGTAAATACATCTACTCCCTCTGATCCTTATTATAAGGCACCAACTAACAATTCTCACAAACTAATAAAAACAGTTAAAGTTAATAAAGTCGTCCTAAAATTTAAGTAACTTCCAATATTACCCATACTAGTTGTACTAAATCTAATATTATATTAATTATTACTCTTACCCACTACCCTTATTAATTATAGGTATACATGAAAAAGAAATAATTAATGCGCTTTGAAAACAAGCAAATGTTTCATAAAAAAGATCAAATACAATTGCAAGTTGGTGTCTTATAACATTAAAAACAAAGAGTAACTTGGAAGAAAATTGCCTGAAAATTATATTGATTTGAACAAAATAATGTGTTGAGACTAAAGTTTAGCAGGCATTTGTTAATTACATTGCATATTCCAGGTATTAATTCTGTAATAAGGACTTAGTGCAGCCGATAAAATGCTAGCCTGTCAAACTAAAAACTGAGACATGCATTATGTGGAAAGGCCCGTTGTAGATTTTCACTCCTGGCAATTTCACAGATAGCTAGCAAGCAGAGCAAGAAACAAAATTTGCAAGACTAGGAGTAACAAGTAAGTAAGTAACCTCAGTGAGTTGCTGAATCTTGAGCTCAACAGGTGACGGTGGTGCTTTCACCGGATTCCCATCTGGGGTCACCGGAGTGGGTTTCACTTGCTTCTTCAGCTCATTAATCTCATTCTGAATGGTCCTCACGCGCCGCCATTGCCACCCCAAATATCCTGCCCACAAGGTATAGAAGAAGAAAGCACCCATCACAATGGGGTGTATCAGCGCAAATGTTCTTCCCTCCAATATCCCAAATTCCCCTCCAACAGCAATCGCATCCTGTCCAAAAAAAACCCCAGAAAAATCAACACAAAAAGAAAAGAAAGATACTCATTATAGATGAGCTATATAAAGAGTTAAAGGGGCATTGCCTGGGGGTGAATTAAGAAAGGGAGAGTGATTGCTGAGAGGGAAAGAGAAGCAGATCTGAGGGTATCAGAGTTTTGGTCAAGGAGCTTTAATGGGTTGGGAAAATCAAAATCTTGTTGCGGTGGGATAGTGAATTTGGCAGAGATTGAGTAGTTTGGAAGCTTTGGAAAGGAAGATCGAAGTGGATTTTTGGGTACAATTGGGAGCTTGAGGAGAGTGAGTGTGGCAGCCATACTGTCTTGGGAAGATCAGGACAAAAAAGCAGAGCGAGGTGAAGAAGAAAGAAAGAGAACGAAAGGGGATAGTGAGAAAGAGATAAGAGGAGGAGACTGGGATTTTGTGGTGACCATTACATATTCTCATGTCATCGCCGGCTCACGTGTCACTATTTTTGTTACTCAGACTCTCAGAGCTCGCGAGAATTCTCCTGAAATTTTATTTATTTTTAGGGAAAATTTCATATAGGTCCCAAGGAACGAAAAAAATTACACAAAAGTCTCAAATCATCAAATTACGCCAGGCCCGGTCACGAGACTTCCGTGTAATTATTTGTATGGAGGTTTTTAAATGTTGTTGTTAATACACGATTTCCATTGTAAATACATGCATTTTCTGTTGTAAATAGCCAGGAGACTTCGTGTAATTATTTGTATGGAAATAAAATCCGGGTTTTTAAAAGTTGTTGTAAATACACGCATTTCCTATCAGTAAATACAATGATTTTCTTCATTGTAAATAACCATATTTTAAATTTTGTTGCAAATGCAACATTTCTGTTTGTAAATCTATGTTTTTTTTGTAAATGACCTCCTACATGTTCAAAATCCGGGTGTTTAAATGTTGTTGTAAATATACGTCGTTTTTCATTGTAAATAATCAGGGGACTTACGTTTAATTATTTGTATGGAAATAAAATCCGGGTTTTTAAAAGTTGTTGTAAATACATGCATTTCCTATTGTAAATTCATGCATTTTACATTTGTAAATGGCCATATTTTAAATTTTGTTGCAAATGCAACATTTCGCATTGAAATCTATGTTTTTAAATTGTAAATGACTTCTACATGTTCAAAATCCGGGTGTTTAAATGTTGTTGTAAATATATGTATTTCGTCAGTAAATGGTCGGGTATTTAAAAGTTGTTGTAAATATATCGTTCGTCATTGTTAATATATCGATTTCGCATTGTTAATACAAATAATTACACGTCGTCATTGGGGCCGAACGTAATTTGATGATTTCATGACTTTATTGTAATTAATTTCCTTCCTTGGGACCGAGCGTAATTTTCCCTTATTTTTATTTAATGTCAGAGAGGTGACGTGTGTCTTTAGACCTTGTTTGGTTATTTGAGTACCAACTGCCCAATTAATTAATGGATATATATCTTTCTAAATTAGGACCTAGTTGATTTTGTTTATAAAGAATTAAGAAAATTAATTAAATTACTTTAAAGTAAGGTTGTCAAATTTATGAGTTTAAGAACTCGTAATATATAATATAAACTCGTAAGAGTTTATTTTTATCATTAAATATGTATTAACAATGTATAATTAAATAATAAAATATAAAAAATGACAATAATTTTATTTAAATATATTTTAAATTAAAATAATTGAAATTAAATATATCAACATTCATGATATATTTTAAAAATATATTTCTATAAAATTAATATATAAAGCGATTGAGAATGAGAAAATCGAAAAAAGTTAACACGAGTTTAAAAGTGAATTAATACAGTTTTGTAAGTTTAAACATAAAAACGATGACACTTGATGTATAAACTCGTGACTTTAACTGAGTTTAGAGCTGACACGAGTTTACCAATAACTCGACTCGATTTAGTAAAATAGAAACATAAAAATTGTAAACTCGAAAAATCAACTCGTGAGATTGACAACAATACTTTAAAGTATTTTTCTTTTTTCTTTTAAACTAATGTGTCGATTTATAAATTAATATATAATTTAATAATGATACATAACATATGATATGATTAAATAAGTTATTTAGCTTCCTTAATCCCTCATAAAAAAACCAATTAGATCTTATATTTAGAATTAAGGAGTATAATTCATCTCAATTTTAAATTAAGATAAATTGTCGAGAAGCTAGCCAAGTGGCTTAGTAATGCTTCATGGGATGCTCCACCGTCAATCCTTAATATAAGACATAATTAATTTTTTTTTTTAAAATAGCCAATCATATCATATGTTATGTATCATTTGATTATATATCAGTTTATAAATCAGAAATTAATTTAGTATGAAAAAGATAAATTTAAATACTTTAAGCTAATTTCTTTAGCATTATTAATTTCTCCAAAAAAGTCAATTATATCTTATATTAAGGAGGGGAGGAATAATCCATTTGATTTAAATGTTTTTCCAGGTTTCAACTATGAATCTTGCTAATTGTTCATCTCTGCATCAGGTTCTGACTCTCCTATACTTGTTGTTTCCGTTGAATGAAGATTTTTAGTCCTTTTTTTTGCAGTCGACCTAACTAAACAAACTTATGAACATTATATGGCAATTTATTTAGTTTTGTTCCACTTCAGGATCCTTGTGACGCATTTGTTTCATTCGCTACCTTACCAGAGAAGGCAACAAAAACAAAAAGCTGGAATACATGTTTGACTTAATGATTTGCTGTTAAGCCATAAAATTTGGCTTTGCTATCCAGTCCTCATATAGCTAATTTATAGATATTAAAAAATTTATTAAGTTAGATATTGTAACAAATAAATGTTACTTTTCCTAAAAACATTATATTTAATCATGTTAATAAAATAGTATTTAATCATATACAATTAATAGGAATACTTAAGATAAAAAATTATAAATTTGAGAGACAAAATGGATCGAGGTCATATATTTATGATCAAAAGAGACTTCTTTTTCTTTTTTTAGCACTTTGTTAACACGGTATACGTTCAGCTGTTTACATATGTACAAATACTTGCTAATTAAGTAATCTAATAATAATAATAATAGAGGTCAATTTATGTGTGCTAATTAATTTACACCTAATTACTTAATTAGTGAAGTGGCGTAATGAAGCAGACAACTGATAGATACAAGTGCAACAACTGCTTCCATGACTTCCTCTTCTAATACAGATTTTCATATAGATCCCTCTACTCACCATTGTACCAAAACATCAACAATTCTTACAAGTCATTTAGATCCTTTATTGGTATTTTCAAAATTACATGCCTTTATTTTAAATTTTTTGAGCAAAACAGTATTATTAATTTATTATAGTAAAATTGAAACGATTTGAAATTTTGAATGACTTGTCTGGATTGAACAATTAAAAAGATCCAGGCTCTTCTTCCCGTACACGCTTTATTAATTGTTTACAAAGGTTGGATAGATGAATCATATAATATTACAATTTCATTGACTAATAAGGTTATACTAAGATTTATCGCAATAACGATTTATATGACCAAAAACGATTGATGATATAATATATGCTATAAAGGTGACCCAAATACAAGCTAAGGGATGGAGTGTTGCAATATTTTTTTCAAAAAAATAAATAAAAAGGTAATGTCCACACAATTTCAACTTGTAGATAATAATATAATCACTCTGGCATGAGGAAATGGAATATACTCATTAATTTCAACTTGTATTTTTATTTTTATTTTAAAAAAAGATGGTGTGAAAAGGCAATAAAGAAAGGCTATAAGATTGAAATGATCTTGTAAGAAAATGGTTTTCTACTCCATGGGAGAAATGTTCAGGACTATAGCTTCAATATTAATAATACATTTGGTGACTTTAATGAGTTAGAGGATTGACACAGTGTTTAGTTTTCTTGACTTGAGATCAATCAAATGTAATAGTCGTATCACATATATTTGTTTGAACCAGCCATTAATTTACTAATTTTGTTTATTAACATTTTTAGAGTTCATATAGTTGCCCCTTCTAATATAAGTGACTCTTTCTAAGGTCGAACTTGGGCCCAGAAGGATCTAATGGGGTCTTACACCGTTGGACTGACTTTATATATATTGTTATCATTCTAAGACACTAAGAGCCCCTTTGGATCCTCTTTATTTCTAAATTTTTAAAAGCTACTTTTAAGCAAAAGCTAAAAAAAAAAAACTTTTAAAAAAAGTTAAAAATTTTTTTTGTGATTATATAAATTTTTCAACTTAAAAACTCTTAAAACCGAAATTAAAAATAAAATTTGTTTGACAAAATTTTTGTCATAAGCACTTTTTCTAATGAAAATAAACTTAAAAGGTATATTATAAAATAACTTTTAAACTATCAATATATATTTATAAAATAAAAATACTATGAGATTAGACTTTCCAACCATGGAGTACAATCAAGAATTTTAATGCCATCCGGAATGGAAAAGTGTCCATTGATTTCAGATGTTTGTGACATTTCAACCGTTTCAATTGCATTATGACTCTCTCACGCATTGGCCATTCGGTCTAATGTTTTAAGCATGCTTGTTGCAATCCCACTCTTTTGCTTACCCTTGGCCATTTTTTTACTCATTGCTTCGATGTCATTTTTTCCTCTTGATGGTTATTTACCATAGGGCTAGCATCTTCATCAGAATTGGTTTCTTCTTCATCATATTCAGCAATTTCCTCTTGAATAGTTGGATTGGTTTTTATGGCATTATCTTCACTCGGTACACCTATTGCTGGGGTCCAGGAACGTTGACTTGTTGCCATTGTTTCCCCAAAGATGATTTCCAATTCCTCACGAAATTCTAGTCCTTGATATTGAAATCTTGCATATTTACTATTATCCCCGCCCAATCGAAAAGAGAAACAAACTTTTAGACAAACCCAAATTTTTAAATAAACATGAAATAACTAAAAACTTAAAAATTATAATGCTTACTTTTATCTTGGCTTCCTACCATATGTCATCAGCTACAATAGTTCCTATCTCATGGTTCCATCCCAATCCTGTTTCTTTGCCCAATAATTGTTTCCATACAGTCCAATCAAACCTTAAAAAAACTAACTTATTTTTCAATTGCTTTTGGTTATAGTTTTTATTAGAACGTTTATTAAATTCATCAACTACAACTTCCCATCTCCTAGCTTTAAAACTAATTCCTGGTTTTCCACTAGTTTGAATCTCCTTTACACAAATTTCAAGTAAGTTCTTGGTAGTGCATCGATCCCACCTTGCACTATGTTTTTCTTTGCTAGCCATAAACTGCATAATCCACTACAATTAAGTTAAACAACATCTATCATCTACCTTCTACCTTCTACTACCAACTACAAACAACTATAAACGGTGATAGAAGACACAAAAACTCTGTATACTTTTCTATCAAATAAGCTCTGTAATCTACCTTCTATCATAGAGAATTAATGCTAAGGCATAGATAATATACAGTTTGCACGAAGAAGCTTATTATGGATCTTTTACATGGCGCACCTCGCAAAAAAATCAAAACATGACAGCCATATAGTTTTTGAAGCATGATCAGATTGAGATATGTTCATTTTAGGGATAAGTGTCGCCTGCTCTTCCCACTAAAACAAAAACAGGAAATGTGTTGAACGAATTAAGTTTCATTATTTAGCTCTTGGGTTGATATATGCAATTGCTCTCTATATGGAAAGCTAGGAAACGACACAGCCTGGGGGTGTTGATTCTTAATTGTAATTGTTTCCTCCCCCTATCTTCCTATTTATAAACATATCCTATTCGTGTTCCATCTATATGCAACACACATAGCTATAACTAGCCAGCATGAGCGAACATATATACTGCCATCTATATGCAACACACATAGCTATAACTATCTTCCTATTTATAAACATATCATATTCGTGTTCCATCTATATTCTTAATTGCACGAAGAAGCTTATTATGGATCTTTTACTGTAACTCCACTTTTTGCAACTAATTATTATAACTGAAACATTAACATGTCATCCATACATGCATAGATTAATGAACCATAGGCAATCACAGTTCTTGCAATATTTAAGACTAGTTGTCTTTTGAAGTAAACTAGCTCTGCTAGCTACACGAACCAATTCAATCTAATTACTGAGCAAGAGGAAATATGGGTAGCATTGAAGAAGTGGCATTAAATGTTACACCATTTCCTACAAAGAAAATGCAAACAGAAAGCCATGTGTAAAAAGGAACAGGTTTCAGAGACTCATCAATGGCACGAAGTCACGATTCCTGTACCCTCCCCTCCTTAAATTAATATTCTCAACTTCCTTACTTGCTCGGTTGTTGTGACCATCAAAAAAGCTTCGACAATGGCGATGATCCAGATGAAGAAGAAGAAAAAGCGAAGAAATCAATCTCTAAATCCAGAGGAGGAGGAAGAAAAACCGCGACCCATAAATTACCCAGGAGAAATCAATCCGAGATAAAAACTTAGGGCGATGTTAACACTAAAATCAATTAGCAATCCGAGATAAAGTGAAGCAAAAGGCACAGAAATCAATCTCTAAGAAATCTAGAGGAAGAAGAAGAAAAAGAAGCAGAGTCAAGACAAGAAACTAACCGAGCAGAGGAGACGACTGAAATCTCACAGAAGCGATGATCCCTTCCATCCTTCGTCCACCTTCTTCTTTGAAGATGAGTGCTCACAGAGGCGAGAGTGCGAGACGATGAGCGAGATTTGGAGACGATGGAGACAGTCGCGAAAGTGTCGGGTTACTCGGGTAGGGTTGTCTTAATTAAAAAGAGCTTAAATAAAAAGAGCTTATTAAGCTCCTATCAGGAGCTTTTTTATAAGAGCTTATTTGTTCATTGTAAAATAAGCTCTTATAATTATAAGAGTTTATTTAAAATCTTGTTTGGCCTAGCTTTTACTTATAAGAGGAAGATAATATGTAAAATTAAAATTTGGCCAAACAGTACTAAGTCATCGGTGTCTATATTAATAACATGGAAAGGACCATATTATACTTCGGACAAACGTGAGATATCTGTATTTTCCATTGAAAATACGAAAGTTCAGTTAAATTGACACTATATAACATGTATATGGAAAAATTATTTAATATTTGCTGAAAGTGAAACTATCAAAATATTTTATAAAACGGACAAAAAACACTATTTAGAAGAAGTCTTATAAAAGAAACCGGTGGGAGTATTTCCTAATACACCTATTTTTTGAGTTTGAAAGGTTCTTTTGCTTGACTTTACTAAACTTCGAAATGAATACAAATTAATAGGGAGACTTTTTGAAGCTTGACATTAAATAATTAATTAATAACTAAGCGTCGTGTATTTAAGTTGGTTGGAAGATGAAACAAACTAGCGGTAGTTCATAATAGGTCAGCAAATAGTAGCACGAGGTTGGAGAAGGATTCATATTTTAATTAATTAATTATATTAGATTGTGTCTCATAATTAATTTCCTCTTCTTACCCAATTTCCTTAATTGCCCCTGGCATGATGTGCCTGTTTGGCATGGCTGTGAACGTTGAAAAAAGTCCAGTGAACGCTCAGTGGTGTGGGAAGCCCATTAAATGGGTGTTTGACATGGCAGTAATGGTTGATGGCATCAGGTTTGATGTGGTCTTTTTTTATGAAGCTAGGGTTCGTTGCTTTTTATCCCATCAAAAAAAGCCATAGCCATTTTTCGCCTTCTCTCTCCTCCTCTCCTCTTCAAGTCATGCCTTCTATTTCTACTGTAGTTCAATCATCATTTATGGAGCTTTTTGAACGGCACCAGAGCTACCTCCTGGTTTTTCTTGCGCCTTCATAGGATTTTATCATTCATTATTTGATATCATTGGATATACATATATGTTTTATATTTATATTTAATTTTAATTTTTATCCCAAATTATCACATTTTATACAATATATATATATATACATATGATTATCTACGTTTTTTCATCATTTTCCATCTCATATATCTTTTTAAAAGTTTACGCTTAAAACAAGGTGTACGTCGAGAAAAAAAACTACTTTTGCCACCGTTATTCCAAACATAAATCACATGAGAAAAAAAGCAAAGAAAAGCGCATCGAATAAAAAAAAAAAAAAAAAGCCACTTCTATCGCTGTTATCCCAAACGAGCCCGATGTAGGCATGGGGTAGGAACCGAAAGAATCTAAATTACAAAAACAAAATAAAACAAAATTGATGAGGTCTCCTCAATAACTCATTCTCTTTTTTAAGATTTTTTTTAATGATGCTTGTGGATACGGCTAATCAACTTCTGATCGCAAATAGTGCAAAATCATAATATTAATTTCACACGTCAGTTTTAATAGATATTTAACATATTACTACAATCCAAAATTTATGATTTCTACTGTAATATTTACTGTTATTATTTTTTGTTTTAAATTAAAATAATGAACAGAAATGTTGATCATTCGTCCTTGACTGTAAAGATCTTTTCTAATGGTCGTATTCAGATGTTGATGTCAATTCTCACGCTAAAGGTGCTCCGAATATTAATCAAGACTTTAAATTATAATTCAACATGAATACAGTTGAGAAGATGCGAACCTAATTTTTTTAATTGCTTGAATTATTTCTTTCATGAGTCCGAAATTGACTAAAAAAAATTAATTATCATCAAAAGATTGAAAAGAAACTCAAATAGTAAGATAAAAAATTTCAGATTTTATTAATTAGAACATTAATATGTTGGCAGTTAATGTGCTCCGTATACTTTAATCTTGGAGAGGCCAATCCAACACAATCCATCCCATACTTTTGAATTAACGTTCTTCTTTATAAAAGTATCTTTAGGAATCTGAGTTTTCTAGGATTATTACTGCATTACTCCCGGGGGGGAGACTAACAAAAAGTAGGATTTTTTTTAAATTTAAAAAAAAAGAGTAGGAAATTTGTTAATATAGAATTAGCTTAGTGATGTAAACCCCGCTAGATCTATTTAGAGTGGAAGCAAAAACGAAAGCACCAACCTATTATTGTATTAAGGTAACATTTACAATACAATAACTACTACATTTTATTGACATGCTTAACTAATTTGAATGGATTGAATAAATGAAATAAATTATTTAATTACAAAAGATATTATTTGATTTCCCAAAAATATTGATATTTAATACTAATAGATTATATATAAATTTATAAATTAGGTTAAGTAGTTTTAGGAAAAATAACACAACACACACATGACACATGGGAGTATGGACTATGAGAGACAAAATGAATTGAAATATTATACTCGCTCTGATCTTTATTATACGGTTCTAACTTAAAAGTATATTTGATCATTTTTATAAGACACTTGTTTGTTTCAAAAGAGCATTGATTTTTTTTTTCCTATATGCTTATAATTAATAAGGATAGTAAGTGAGAGTAATAATTAATATGATATTAGAGTTTAATGCAATTAATAGGGGTAGTATTGAAAATTATTAAATTTTAAGACAAATTTAATTATTTCAATTGCTTTTATTTGTTTGTGAGGATTATAAGTTGGTGTCTTATAATAAAAACTAAAAAATATTTTGGATCAATCCATACTTTTTTACTGATATACTATAAATAAGAATAAAAAATCCCCGAATCATGTACAATCAAAATTATTTATCAAGAGACTGCATTTAAAATTAATGTGATGGTGATTGCGTTGGATTGTTTAGCTTTGGGAGGTCAAGAGAAAAATATAACTTTAAAAGTCAAAAAAAAAAATATGAGGAAAATAAAACCTAAAAAGAGCCTTTGTGCCTACAAATTGTGCATGCCACTTGAATTTGATTTTCTCAATTAGTACACGCAATTGTGTATTACGGATACGTGGAGTAGCTGGCTCACTACCACCAAATACTCCCTCCCCCAACCAATTTTCTCGTTTTTATTATTGATTCTTCTTATAAACAATATTTTTTTATCTCAAAAATTTAAACTATTTTTTTTTCTACCTTCATTAAATACATTTTTTTATATTAATTATCCCTCACTCACCCCTAATTCTTTTCATTTACTCATTCATTACACATTTTCTCTCATATTTTATAGTCTTAGGGTTGTCCAAAAAACCGGTCCGGTTTGATCCGTTTGACCCGACCTGATCCGAGGTAAAAAAGATTTGGTCTAAGACAATTTGACTGGACCGAACCGGATCAAAATGCTCGGGTTGGATCAACTCCGGGGGCATAGACACCTTTTGACTAGTCCTGGTCTAAGCCGATGTCTTTTTTTTTTTGTTTTTTAAAATCACCACTATACTTGAATCACTCATTTAGATCCGAACATCCTAATGTGCATTTAAATTTATAGGAATCACTTTTCACTAAGTCACTTTTTATTACTTTCTGAAAACATGTGAAACCATAGAGAATAAAATATTACCTCTCCGAAGAAGGAAAAAAAAAACTTGAGAAAAAGAATTGAAAAAAAAAAAAAAAACTAACTGATCTACTAATCCATGTCCGATCCGATTTAGCCCAAATTCAGTTTAATCTGACCAAATCCGCACTTCTCTAAACTTTTTCCAAATGGTCGGTATCGGGACTCCAAATTAACCTCCAACCCGGTTTGATCCGGTCCTCAACTCATACTCTCTCATATTTAAACAAAAGGAGTATGTGATCACTTTGTCTGAAAAGTTTGGACACCTGATTTAGAGAGTCCCATCACCAGAAGCAAATTATTTATATATCGAAGAATATTCGGATATATATGAGTTCAACGCTTTGAGCATTTTGTGTCGTTATCTTCTTTCAACAACTTGCCATTTTATCAATTATGGCAGTGTAATTATTAAATTTGATTTCAAGCCACGTTTTACCTCTTATATTCAAAGTTATGGCAAAAAAACATTTGACCATAATCCCCAAGTTAAAAACGATAATAATCTCTTGCCTACCATTTCATGGAGGAGGAAATGCTAGTATCATAATAAGAATTTAAATAACTTGCTGAGATTTATTCTAAACGCCCAATTATTGGATTAGTACAGGATGCATGAATTTTTTTTTAATCTTTTCTCATATTTGAAATTAATAGAGAATGTATTTTACAATATCCCCCATATAACATGAATCATCCTCACAATTTTTCAAATAAGAATTATTATTCTACCAAAACAAGATATTATATTAATTTTTTTATACTGATACCAAATTATAAAAAATCATAGTGATTACAAGTGTTTAACTAAAATGTTAGTATTAATAATAAAAAAACATTAACAAAAAATGGCACGGCGGACGGCTGTATATTATCCCCTAATTATCGTTATACTGATACGATCAAGCGTGGAAGATAGGGAATTAAGATTAATTAATAATTAATGTAGTAGATTACGTGGTTTAATTATCCCCTCCCGAGTCAATGAAACTCAATTTGAACGCGGAAACACCACTCTTCATTCGTTAAATACCTGCCAAGTTTCACGGCCAGGGAGATTAAGAGAACCGCCTCATTCCTGTCAATTCACTACACAATCTGTTGCTTTCTCATCAAGTTCTTCAACTCCGTTTAATGCCAATAAGATTTCCCACCAAAACAATTTAAAGCTATGCTCTATAGAAAATCGTCTTCTCTGAAACTCTAGCCTTACTTTATTCTGGTTTTCCATCACCGCAATGATGGTTTACAAATCGGTTTGGTTCGTTCTTCTTCTTATAGTATTGATTTTTCTTGCCTTCTTTTTCCTTCGGGTGATTCTGTTCAAAACTGGATTCATCTATACTCTGAAGAAACTATGGAGAATCGCTGAGGACTACTTTCATGTTTACCAGTTCTTCAAAGTTCCAGAGCTCGACGAGAGCTTTAAGGAGAATCAGCTTTACAAGAAGGTCTCTCTCTATCTGCAGTCTCTACCTTCTCTTGAAGACTCTGATTTCACCAACCTCGTCACTTCCTCAGGGAAGAACCAGAACGACATCGTCCTCCGCCTCGACCCAAAACAGATCATCGGCGACGAATTTCTCGGAGCTAGAGTGTTTTGGTTCCACGAAGCAGAACAGACATCTGATTCGAAAGGCAGAACGTTCGTGCTGAAAATCAGGAAAGCCGACAAGAGAAGAATTCTACGGCCTTATCTCCAGCACATCCACACCGTAGCGGATGAAACGGAGCAGCAAGGAAAACGTGATTTGAAGCTGTACATGAATGCTGGCGCACAATCCATAGGCGGCGACGGGAATGTCCGTTGGAGATCCGTTCCGTTCACGCATCCATCAACCCTGGATACAATCGCCATGGAAACAGATCTGAAGAACAAGATAAAATCCGACCTCGAATCTTTCCTCAAATCTAAACAGTATTACCAACGATTGGGTCGGGTATGGAAACGGAGCTTCCTATTGTACGGACCATCCGGAACCGGAAAATCGAGCTTCGTCGCTGCCTTGGCCAATTTCCTCAATTACGACGTTTGCGACATCGACCTTTCTAACGTCACAGGAGACTCCGATCTGAAGCTCCTCCTGCTGGAAACGACACCTAAATCGGTCGTCGTAATCGAAGACCTCGATCGGTTCCTGATGCAGAAGAAATCAACGGGCGTAAGTTTGTCAGGAGTATTGAACTTCATGGACGGGATCTTGAACTCGTGCTGCGCAGAGGAGAGAATCATGGTTTTCACGATGACCAGTAAGGATCAAATCGACCCGAACCTACTTCGACCGAGTCGGGTCGACGTTCATATCCATTTCCCGCTTTGTGATTTTGCATTGTTCAAGGCGCTCGCGAATAACTATCTCGGTGTGAAGGACCACAAGCTGTTCCCGCAGGTTCAAGAGATTTTTGAAAACGGTGCGAGTTTGAGCCCTGCCGAGATAGGCGAGTTAATGATCGCGAATCGGACCTCACCGACTCGGGCTATCAAGTCTGTGATCAGCGCGCTGCAAACGGACGGCGATGGGAGGGGAAGCGGGCGGATAGGGCAGCGGTCGGGGGTGAGCAACGACGCCGAGGAATCGGAAGAACGGAGTGCCAGGTCTCCGTTAAGCGATGGTCTCTCGACGGTGAAGGATTTAAGGAAACTGTACGGTTTGTTCAGAGTGAAGAGCAACGCGAAATCTCAGTCGTTCGATGGTGGAGTGAGTCCGAGGTCAGAGCGATAGTAGGCTGAGAATGCTACACGTGTTAGTGGAGGATATAATTTGTACATGCGGGGGAAATATGAAAAAGGCCAAAAAGGCTTTTTCTGGATCTGGACCAAACACCAAGATTAGTCACATTTGATTGGTTTGGGGGCATAATTTTTTGTTGTTGATAGAATTGGGTGCAAGATTTTTATTTGTCATTTTTTAAGGAGTGATTTAGATTTGAAAGTTTAGAATTTAGAAGGGGAAATGTAATTACTAATTAGATATTTGTATGGGTTTAATGTTTGAAAATTTTTTTTAAATAAAAACTCACATCAAAGTGAGTGGAGTGCCTTATCAAAAGAAGAGGAAAAAATATTAGTGGAACTCACTCACTTTTATGTGAGTGTGTCAGAAAAAATATTTCTGCAGTAAAAGCAAAAACAATAAACCCTATGTGTATTAGCAAAAAGGGTTAGATTGATTGGCCAAAGGAAACAACTGCACAGCTGCATATGGGATTGAATTTCATGTCCTTCCATTTTAAAGCACCCCTCATCATGCACTAAAAGAAGGAAGCATCTCATTGATTGAATTGCATTAAATGAGAATCCGTCTATTTGATGCATTTTAGAAGTCAAGGGAAATTCATCAAATCATATGCAGTGGACAATATAATGAATTTGATTTGATATCAGGAAAACAAACATATTGTGTTTTTCAATTATCCTCCTATTTATTTGAAGTAATTCTATTCGAAATACTATTAATCACTAAATATGGTTACATCTCTCAGTGAAAATTCGAATATTGATATATCATATTGTGAAGAATTAACTATTTCCGCTAAACTCAACCTAGTTGGTTGAATAAATAAATTTGGTTGTTGAGAAGGAAATGGGACAAATGATAACACATTATTCCCCTTGCAGGCAGGCAAGTTACACCCATGCCCAGATTGGTGAACAAAAGTTAGAATCCTATGTGGGCCTCTCTTCAGCCCATCCGAAAATCAGACTATTTGTGTTAAGCTGCATTCACTTGAGAAGTTTGCTTGAAAGTGACTGTATGGGATTCAATTCATTCCCTCTTAGAATTTTCTGAAATATAGTATCGGGCTATGCCCTCATTACTACCCCCAGAAAAAAAAAAAGAAAAGTCACATTCATCAGTCAACAGTCAACACTCAGCTATTTTTTTAGTGGCGATCTAATATTAACTCTCCTCACAGTACACCTACTTTTTCCTTGAATACAATGGGAAAAGACATTAACCAGGGGTGAAGATCATAGACCTATAAACTCATTAGTCAAATCTGTTATGATTTGGGAAGTAGAAGTGGAAACAAGGGAAAGGGGAAAAAATAGCAGAGAAATCAGAATCTATAATTCTTGATGAACATGGAGTTAGAAGAGAAAATATGAGAGGAGGGAAGAGAGAAGAAAAGAAGGAAGAGCAGAGAGATGATAGAATAAGAGAGAGACTATAACCACATTATGAGTTTTAGGGAAATTTATGAAATAAACATCTCAACAATAACATCATTCATTCATCCATTCATGTTTTTTTTTTTTTTTGGGGCCCAAACTCATTCATCCATATTTTGGCATATGTATAGCCCAACACATAAATAGAAAATGACAACCTTATCCTATCCCGACAAAACTGACAATAATACAGAAATGAATAATACAACCAACTGGATACTAGTACTCATATTTATTCACTCCAACGTTTTGAAGACGTTTTTTGAATATTCCAAATCCCACCATTTGTTGAAACGAAACAGCCTCCACCAACCAGCCCACCATCAGAAGTTGTTGAAACCCTCCACCAACCACCCTTTGCTCACACCTCACCTACCCCAAAACTCATACTATAAATAGAGGTGATATCATTCAGAAAGATCCGAAAATCAAATCGTTCATCACTGTCAAAGTTAAATGAAGAAGAGAGATCCTGTGATCACTGAGATGATCCTTGTTTGAGAGTTTTTTTTTATATGAGTTTTGTAATCTATTCTTGTGAGTAATAGAGGTTATTTTCTCTCAAATTCATTTTACCAATGCCCAAATGATCCGTAAAGTCCAACAAGTGGTATCAAAGCCTGGTTGGAGGTGTTGGTTGAGTTTTTGGTTCACCGGACGAATTTGGGTTTTCTGAGTTTTACTCAAAATCCAATTCTGAGTGCACCATTGGATTCGTCTCATCGACACGAGTCCAACGCACCAAACGGCGACCTAATCGGAGTTCAAACGAGCCCGAAATCACGGTCAAAGTTTGGTCAACCTCGCGAGTTCGCGGAGAAGACGACACTGTTCACCGGAGTTCCGCGGAGAAGACGACCGGAAATACTGTTCCTCACCGGAATTTGCAGTTTTTTCGGAAATTGAAGAAAGACCCTCAAATTTTTTAAAATTTCAGTTTGGTCCCCAAATATTCAGAAATTTCATATTGACCCCGATCTTTCCGAAATTCCGGTTTGACCCCGATCTTTGAAAATTGCAGTTTGGTCCTCAAAGTTTTCGAAATTGCCCCCGATTTTTTCAATTCCATCTTTTTGACCGAAAAACATTGCTCCAGATCGTTTGAAAAATTATTTGGTCCATCATCTTTCGGAAGTTTTCGAAAATTACACGCTGGAGACCTTTTCTCCTAAGCCCCCCATAGATGGGTAAAAATCCGGAAGTTAGAGTGGAAGAAATCAAATCGAAAAACTATTGGTCAAATCCCCAATGGATTGATCATAGTGTCTTCCAGCAGAGAAGAGAAGCAGATGAGGCGTTTAGTCAACATGAACTCTTCCGAGAGCTTGGTCAACCAGTTTGTCGTTGTAAATCAGAATCTATAATTCTTGATGAACATGGAGTTAGAAGAGAAAATATGAGAGGAGGGAAGAGTTTGTTTGGTAAACGCTTCTCGTTTAGAAGAAAAGAAGGAAGAGCAGAGAGATGATAGAATAAGAGAGAGACTATAACCACATTATGAGTTTTAGGGAAATTTATGAAATAAACATCTCAACAATAACATCATTCATTCATCATTCATGTTTTTTTGGTATGAAGTTTAATTCCTTCTTCAACGAGAGGATCGAGGATGCCTGGCCCGGTACACTCGAGAGGTTTTGGATTTTTTACTTCAAACCGTTCATGCGCAGAGAGAGAAAGCTCAAGTGTTTATTGCGCATCATATGGCATTCGACATGAGAAGACGGTCCCACGCACCCCTCAACACAACTGTGATAAAGCCGAAAGAATGAACCGAACAATTATTTTTTTTTTTTTGGGGCCCAAACTCATTCATCCATATTTTGGCATATGTATAGCCCAACACATAAATAGAAAATGACAACCTTATCCTATCCCGACAAAACTGACAATAATACAGAAATGAATAATACAACCAACTGGATACTAGTACTCATATTTATTCACTCCAACGTTTGACTCCTAATACTATAACTAGTCTTACTATGAAATCCTGTTTACAATATTTAGAGAATTCAGAGATTGAATGCATCATGTGGCCATTAACTTCATATGTTGGGTCTCTAACTAAAAAGTCATGCACTCATGTTTACTAAAAACTCAAAAGAATAACTGCTCTTAAATTCTGAGCATCGAGAGCAATGTCTCGTATGACAAAGCAGAGTACACTCGTGAGAGGATGATAGATAGCTACACAGACGAATTTTGAAGAAAAATAAATAAATACAAGTAGGCTTTTCACTCTCCAACCCAATCAACACGAACACGAAGATAACTTCTTCATCTCACTGATTTCCAATTCAGGACCCGAAATTACATCAATCTTTGACCCCTTTAGTGAAACTGAACTGTGATCACCGTGATTGGCGTTCCCATTCGTAAATTCCAGTGCTTTCTTGCACACAGCCCTGTTGATCTCTTCCAGCAATTGGAAGAACGCAGATTCTACGTTCTCCCCACTGAGGGCCGAAGTCTCCGAGAAGAACAGTCCCTGATCCTCCGCGAACTCCACCGCGTCCTCCGTCGGCACCGCCCTCAGATCCACCAGGTCAGCTTTGTTCCCTATTAGCATTATCACTATGGAATTATCTGCGTGTGCTCGTAACTCCTCCACCCACCTCGCTACGTGGTCAAACGACTGCCGTTTGGTTATGTCGTACACCAGCATTGCCCCTAATGCTCCTCTATAGTACGCACTTGTCACTGCCCTGTACCTATTATCACCAAGAAAATTTGCCATTACAATGCTAGAGCCTACTCTGTTTGAAGTTTTACATAGCTTATCTGTTTTGCTAATCCAGCGTGTTTTCGAGGACTGGGCATGATCTGTGTGGATAATCCGATAAACATTCTATAGAAAAACAATAAATCTCTTACTGGAGTCATAGAAAGCCAAAGTAACTCTGAGGAAGTGAAATTTAAATATTGAGAGTTTAGTCAACAGCTTTTGTTAGATAAAATGCCTCTGAAGCCAAAGTTGGTACTATTACTTACAATGTAACTCTGGGGAAAGAAGATTCAAACACTAGGAGTTGAGTTGAAACGTAACAGCATGTATGGTTTTTGATAAAATGCCTCTAAAAATCCAAGGTCAATTTGGTATTAAATTGCTTGAATATAATAATCATCTATTTGGTACTATCTGGGAAACTCAAAAGCAAGAGGGATTGTGTGGGTGTGTGTGAGAGAGAGGGGGGGGGGGGGGGGGGGTGGGGGATGAACCTTTCCTGGCCTGCAGTGTCCCAGATCTGAGCTTTGATGACTTTGCCATTGATGGTGACAGTCCTAGTCTGAAATTCTACACCAATGGTGGACTTTGAGTCAAAGCAGAACTCATTCTTTGCAAACCTTGACAGTATCTGGGTCTTGCCTACAGCAGAGTCTCCGATCACCACCACCTTAAATACATAGTCTATTTTCTCATGCCCATTCTCCTGAATCCTTTCAACATCAACCCCATTCATTTCCTGGTTCATCTTCCTTCTTCCTGACACCAGCAACAACTTGGTGGTGAAGAACAATAGAGCAAAGAATCTCTGCTTTTTCCTTAACTTGACCAAACTAGACTCCTAAATATTGATCGTAGCTGAATCTCTTTCCCTGCAAGAAGACACAAGTTTGATCCAAGGAGGATTTTGGTGGTGAGGGGGTAAGTACGAGCAGGTAGAGGGAAAGAGGGAAGAAGCTGGGAAAAAGATGAGACAGAATAGCCAGACTGAGTGCTGCTGGGTTACTGGTGGCAGAAGAAATAGGCAATGAAATGCGCCACAGTCCCTCTCTCACTTTTATTGCTTTACCAAATTATGGGCATCATGCATTACAACACAAATATTTTCTTGTCCCTATTATTCTGAATTATTGGCTTCTATGGAGATTTTAGTTGAAGTATGGCACGTAGGGCTCAATTCCCATCATTTAATATGATTATCACATTCACCAACACTCTCATTTATCACTCCAAAATGCCTGAAGTAGATGTGGTATTTAATATGAATGTAAGATATTCCAAATACTTTGTCATAAATTAATGTAAGTTGTTAATAAAGTAAATTAAAGAGAAGTCTATTTTAATTTTAAAAACAAAAGGAGTATAGTGTAATTTGGCAGTATATTACGCTTTATGAAGTGACATTTGGTTGTTTGCTTAAAGTTAATGATGGGTTTGGAAATTACGTCACTGGGTGTTCGAAGGCTTGGAAAAGTGGTCTATAGTTCACATCAGTTTGTTCCTAATTTCTGCCGTAATCCATGGATTCATTGCTTTTCTTTTTTTAAAGTTCTCCGTCTCATTCGTGACTTTATGTTTTAAATATGAAATTTCATTCTTCTATTATCATTGGTTCGTCTGTTTCACGTGGAATTTGTTCCCCCATTTTGATGACATGATTAGAGGAGTTTCTTACTTTAGTTGAATTGCATCTAAGTTGAAGCAAAAGGGAGGTGTAAACAACTCATGATAGTGACCATGATTTTATTAATTATGTTCCGTAGGTATAATGCTGTCTGCGTCTACTTAGCTGTTTCTGGTTTCCAAGCTGAGTGCCCCAAATATGCTTGTCTGGATTAGCTTTTAGAGAATAGCTTTTATGATTTAGGAGGTAAGCATGCGAGAAAAATTTTGTTTCTGCTTACAAAAAATAGTTTATGAAACCATAGTTTTAGAGTTACTAAACACTCAATCATCATGAAATAAATTTTTTCGTCTTTGTATTGATATACAAACACACAAGTAAAAAGGATGTGCCAACCTTGTACATAATCACATATATTTTTGTTTTTTCCCCTTCTGCATGATTATGAAAGTAAGTCTAAAACTTGTAGTAATTATTAAGGAGACATAAAACATGCTAGGTTGCAGGGACTAATACAATGAATGTTGACTCATGGTCATGCTGTACCATAGGGAATAATGGGATTTCTAAATAGGATCAACAAGATGTTGAACCTGGTTTAATCTAACTTGGTACTAAATTTATCCCACAAACACCAAATGATGATGTTTAGAGACTCTAACAGTTAACTTCCTTTTCAATCAACAAATAAAGAAGTGGTCCTTGCCTATCTATGTCTCATTGAAGAACAGAATGTCATAAATTTCAAGAGAGAGGACGCCATATTACCGGTCTAAGTCTATGATAGGAAGGAAGAGTGAGGGAAGCATTAGGAGGTACAATTTTCTTTTCCTTTCTTTTGGTCACAAAAAGTTTTCTTTTGCTCATATCCGAATTAAATCTTCTTCTCAATATTGAGGGTAAATTAAAACATAGACCACAACCACGTTAGAGTGATAATCAAGGGTACTAGAAATAGTTCCATTAGTCTCAGCACCTATTTACTTATTTTCAAAGAGTCTATCTTTAGGATGAGTTGAGTCTGGGCCCTGATATTTAAGACATGATAAGATTTTAATAATTTTAGCTTGTCCATCAGGTCATATGAATGACCATCAGGCACGATTAAATAAGAAAAGGACATTCTTAGAAATATTGTTTGCACCGACAGAGTTAGGGTACCTTTGACGAAGGCCCACTCGACAACAAGATCCAACTTCTTCGTACCTACTACACCCACCCTAAAGGCAGGCCATTCATGGACCAAAAAGCCTAAACAGAAGTCATATCACCACACAAATTTAAATTCTTTTATCTGCCTCAACTCAGAATTTATTAATTCAAATGGGTTGTAAATTATTTGATTAAAAATGTGATATTTCATCTTTGATACAAATAATTTAAATTCATGTTTAAAACTATGTAATTCTTTTTTGCATCCTTTAAAGATTTTTTTAAAAAAAATAAAAATAGAATTGATATATCCAAATAATTTAAATTATATTAGAAAAAGTGAAATTCTTCAGCCGGAGCATTAGTAATAGTACCAGTAACATGTGTCAGGTGAAAGAATCTTAATTGATTGGGGTCTTTATATATTGGTTCAGACACTTCATAACTCAATTGAACTATTTATAGGTTCTTTTTTAGTTTTTTGTCCAAAAGTTGATTGGAGCCTCCTAAGATGATTAGCACTAGGTGGATATATTGGCAAAAGAAAAAGGCACCGGTTTTATATAATAATGGGTTTCCATTTTGTTAACCGGGGTCTCTTAATTGAGCCGGAATTGGCGAATATTAACCAGAACCAATAAAACAATTAAAAAGTCACAGCATTTGATTCACTATCTAAAAATTGAATCTTAGTGATATGGATTCATATTGTAAAATTACCTATTTGCACTCATTATCAATACAACATATAAACTTGTCAAGAATAATACTATGATTTTCAATATAGTAGATACATTTATCAGCAATAATACTATGACTTGTCAATATGGCACATGCACTTATCAATGATAACATTATGACTTATCAATATGATATATACACTTGCTAACGAATATATTTACCAATGGTAACACTATAACTTGTCGATAGGGACAAATAGATAGGAATATATTGTGATTTCCTTTATATTTTATTTGTTTTTTTTAATAATCTCAATGTAAGAAATCAGGACCCAAAAGAATTGAACTGGAAACCGCTAGCCAAGTCAGTATACTCACTTATCAGCTCAACTATGCACTTGAATGTAGTTTAGTTTGAAGACTTGAACCTACGATCTCGCCTTTGGGGAAAATGATGATATGGAGCATCATTTAAACAACTCGCTGGAGTAAAGCGAATCACAAAGGCTCATGCACAAAACTATACCCACACTAAAACTCTTGAGAAATCAAATTACACGTTCACGGATAGAGATCATGGCCCATCCATTATTAATATTCCTAGACAGATTCCGACGGAAGAACTCGTACAGGTCATGCCTCTTGAAGGGATAAATAACTATGAAAAACAATTCCATTCCACTCCAGTGGATATCCATACCACTACTTCACCTTCTCCGATAAAGGATGTCTAGGGGTGGAAATAGGTGAAAAAACGCCACCTTTAATAAGTAGGCTTTTTTGAACAAAGTGATCTCGAGCTCACATTACAGCCATTTTTTCTACTTTTTTAATGACCGTATACAAGTCTGATCTGGCCTGTGGCGTATTAAGGGGTCCTGTTTAAAAAAATTAAGTAGGCTAACAAACCACATGCTTCAACCGCAAAACAGGCTAAAAACAGGTCTATCTACATAAATTAATACTAATGATCTAGATTATATTAAAAAAATATGAGACCAAATAAAACAACATAACAATTTTTTATTACAAGCTCACCAATTTACAATTTTATCCCTATAATAAGCCGGTTTGAGAGGCCTAAAAGGCTCATTTGTGAGAAACAGCGCCGACTGTTTAGAAAATAGGCCTTAAAAAGGCTTTTAACTTAACTTAACAAAAGATACAAAGGGTTGGAAAATGGAAAGTCGGCCATAGCCCCTGACAGTCAGTCTCATTGTTTCCACCCCTAAGGATGCCTAATGAAACAGTTAAATCCATTTTCCAAATTCGAAGTCTTTCCCCTATACAGTAAAACATCATCAAATGTAAACCATGGTCTAGAGAAAGGTCTTCCTTCTAGATTTCTGGCCAACGAAGGTCTTGATTCTCCTGTTTGTAATGCATATAGCGCACTCTTACTGGAATAGTGGGACACAAGTAAATGCAGAATAAGTAAAACTTACCAAACTTGGTAAAACCGTGTAACGCCTTTCACTCTCTGTGTGTTGACCGGTGATAGTGGAGACATCTGAACTCTCAAGGCCTTTCTTCTTCAAAAATGCAGTCATTATTGCAGATTCCCCAAGACAACTGTCCAAAAAACTCTCTCTCTCTTAATAAAGAATCTAATCAAAGAATCTTTCATAAAAGAGGAAGAACTTTAATAGAGGGAGCCAAACAGCTTCCCATGTATATCTCTTATTAAGTTGTTAAATTCAGACCAGTAGTTATATTTATAAATCATAAATAATTAATACAATTCATTTTCTTAAACCTGGTACAACACATGTCTTATATCTAGTTTTCATAGATGTGTTTCTAAACGTAAAAACACTTTTATAAACACTTTATAATTGCATTACAAAAGTGTTCACTATAATTAGGACCGGAGGTAGTATTAAATATGAAGTCTATAATAAATTATAGGGTTGAGGAATGCATACGGGAAAAAGATTCAAGGTGTTAGGGGCATCTTAACCCTAAATTACAGGGTATCATATTTTACTTCTAAGACCGCACGGCTGTAGTTATAAGTTCCAAGGAGTGAGGTATCACTACAATTTCATTTTTGAGGGTAAACAGCCCAACTCAAACAAATTTTATGGGACCATCTTTGGGTCAGAGGAATGGGCCTTGAGAGTTCAGATGTCTTTACAGTTTATTGGAAAATTTTCATTCTTTTGTTTTTTGCAGAAATATACATATGTACTATTTTTTTGAAATTGGCAAGCCAAAATTGTCATGAAACTGGACCACCATGGCGCTGGTTACATATGGACTATTTAAAGAACGGCTTGCAGGCGCAGCAAATGAAACTTCTCCATCTTGAATTTTACACCAAACAGACAAAGTCCCCAGAAATCTCAAGAGGATGGTTGCTTTCAAGTAAGCCCCACCACCACCATACTTCGTGGCAAAAGCTCATCCCCGCAGGTCTGAATTTCTTCTTCCACAACAATCCAAACCCCAAAATCGTCTCTGTCTCCTTCTCTCTTCTTCCATGGACACCTTCTCAAGCTCTGTTTCAACCCTCAAAGTCCCTGCCCTTCCTTCTACTCACCGTGACCTCTTTCACTTCAAAACCGCTCCTTGTTCATCACCTAAGCTCCCTCCACAACCTCACGCCCATGTCTTCTCCTCTTCTAAACCTAACTTTACCCCCAAAACCAAACCTTTCTCTCACAAGGTTTTTCATTCACCGGTCTTTTCTTCTTCCTCTTCTCGTACCCCATCTTCTAAAAATCCAATCTTTTACCGCAATCCTGCTACTGGGTATGCTGCAGCAGTCATAGACATAGCTCAGAATAGCGATTCTCTTCACCAGGTCCAAAGGGATGTTCAGAGGCTTCTGTGGTTTCTGAAAAATGTGAACTTTGAAGAATCAGCCACGGTGAGGGCAGTTTTAGAGCAGGGGAGGTTCCATAAGCATCTGGTGGTGTTGGTGAAGATGCTGCTAAAGAAGAACAAGATTGGGATTGTGAAGCAAGTGTTGGAAGAATTCGAGAGGATTTATGATGAGCTTTGTGGTACGCAGGTTGTCTTGGTTTCTTCGGCAACTAAGATGGAGGAAGATCAACTGTTTGGGATTGCTGAGAATGTGCACAAAATAAGTGGGGCTTTGAAGGTTAAGGTGAGGAACTTGGTTCATGAGAATTTGCCCTCCTTTGCTGTGTGAAAAAAAAAAAAAAACAATGAAAAAAAATCTTGTAATCATCAACAAAACTCTTCCCTCCTTGATATTTGTTCCTTTTGATGTTGAGATTATATTCTGGAAGTGCCTGTGGCTTATCACCTCAATTAGTAATACTATTGAATTATTGATATGGCAAATAGGTGCCTTTGATGGGGAAAAAAAGAAAGAAATGATGATGACATGGTTTGTTTTTTGTAAACTAATATATCTACAATGTGTTTAATCAGCATTCGCTTAATACTGTTCCATGCTTTTGCTAATATTCTCATCATTGCTCGGTATTAGTGGCCATCTTTTTCATGCCATGGCATATTTCGTTTCTGTAGAAATCGTTATAAGCTTAATATAAAGAACCAGAGAGATCATTAACTCAAGCTGCGAACTGAGACTTGCTTCTGTGCTGGTGCAAAATAAAGATTGTAGATTAAGTAAATGCAGGAGTGGATTAAGCATGGTGAATCTTGTTACTTGTTAGAAATTGTACTGTATTTTGAATTTGAATGCATAGAGACTGCAGAAACTAGAAAGCCAAAAAAATGGGAGAGTGGTAAGAGCCATTTCAATTCCAAACAAATATTTTTTTGGCAAAAGAGGGGGAGAAGAGTCATTTCTTACTAAAGAAAGCCTTGCTACACAAAGCAAAACGCTGATTTTGTTTCCGGTGTGTTGTTTTCTATATTTTATACACTTGATATTGATATTGGTTATATCAATGATTAATGATTTCCTTGAATAAATTAAGGGATGTTACTAAAATTGACCTCATGACAAAGATATTCAATTAAAAAAGGATGAAGAATTCTTTTTGGAAGACCATCCAAAAACATGAAAGAAAACGTGCAAAAAAATGCAATCTAAAATGCTGAACATGGAGGACCTAGCTTTCCTCCGATACCATTAAAATCCGCTGCCCTTTTTTTCTCTAATATGGCGCAAAACAGTGTTGTTGTTGCCTTTTTAAAAAAAATAATAAAAAATATATATTTCAGGATAACTTGACGATACTAAAAAAAAAATATTTCATAATATAAAAAATATTTTAGAGTCTTGACCGACACTAAATAAATTCTTTAGGATCTTGAATGGTACTCAAAAAATACTTTATAATCTTAAAAAATTATTTCGGGATCTTGAAAAAATATTTCAAAGATCTTGACGTCTTAAAAAGATTGTTCATGATATTGACCGATACTTAAAAATACTTATTGATCTTGAAATAAATATTTCAGGTACTAACTAGTACTAAAAATATGCTTGAGGATATTTTTTGAAAATCCTAAAATAATTTTTAAAAATTATGAAGTATTTTTTTTTAGATCTTCCAATATCCCAGATTATATTTTTAAGTATCAATCATTATCCTAAAATATTAATAATAATAATAAAAAAAAGGCAAGAGATTTTTTTTCTGTGCCAAAATGGCAAGAGATATTTTTTTTGCCAAAAAAATGGCATAGTATTGAAGAAAAGGAGGGCAGCTGAAAAATGGCATCGGAGGAAAGCTAGGTTCAAACATGGAAGTCCGGTTGTAGATGTAGATGTATAACCGGTCTAATTCTTGGTCTTTTTACCAAATATCTTTGCTATTAGGTCCTTTTTAGAAATTTCCCTAAGAAATTATTTAAATGAAAGGCTTTGGTTTATGTGGAATAATCAGGGATAAAATAGGTCATTAACCTGTTAGATGCCCTACATTCTACCTAATAGATGGTCTGTAGTCTACTCGATTCTAAATTTAGTCTGGACTTTTTTTTTAAAAAAAATGAAGAAGATTAGACTCAAATTTACAATTAAGTTAAAAGCCTATTAAAGTTATGCATGAGCTTAAAAGTATGGGGTCTTGTATAGGCTTACAAGTAAATTCATGCTTTTCTTATATAAAAAATTAATGTCCAGCTTCTAGACCCATAACACAAATAGGATTTGTTTCTTTAACATGTACTTATTTTCATCAAAAATGAAGGAAAACTCCATCTCAGGGCCCAAATTAATTAAAAAAAAATCCATATTTTTTTAGACCAAAAATAAGTTTTTAACACAAATAGGATTTGTTTCGCCAAAGTCACATGAAATAATACCAGAAAACCTTTAGTTGTTAACGTTTATGAAATAATACTATAAAAGGTCATAAATGGGAGGACTATAAGGGCTTGTTTGATATGTGGGGAAGGAAAAAAATTTGAGTTGCATTTTGAAAAAATTGAGAAGTAGGATTAATTTATTTATTTTTTTCAAATTCAACTTATAACAATTTTCCTCCCCTCCCCTCCCCTCCAAACCCCCCCTCGTACCAAACAGGGTAGTCATCTAAAATGATACATTCATTGTTTGTATCACTTCTTTTAAGCGGCTCTTTAGATATCATATTTTTTAAATTATTTTTATTTTACAAAACAAAACTCTTCCACATATTTATATTATACATCACAAAATTAATTCTCCATAGCTAATATTTTTTCTAGTCCTTATTATAAGACACCAACTTATAAGTTTATCTAGTTTTTTTATAAAGTAACTTGCTGTGTTAAAGAAAGTTAATTATCCTTTTTCATATATGCCTCTACTAAATAAGGGTATTGGGTGAGACTAATAATTAATATGATATTAGAGTTTAGTGCAATTAATAAGGGTAATATTGGAAGTTACCACTCTGGTCCTATTTATTAGTTCATTTTGACCAAAAAAATTGGTCCTATTTATAAGTCATTTTTGACCAAATAAATAAGATTGTGACGATTTTGCTCATATTAATTACCAATGAAAATATAGAGAGAAGAAAGAGTTGAAAAGCACTCAATCATAAATGAGGGTAAAGTTTAAAATCACCTCATAATCATTGAGCTAACTATATATCCTTGATATATGTGATTTGGTCAAAAAAGACTTATAAATAAAATCAGAGTGGTACTTAAATTGTAGGCTAACTACTTTATTAACTTTAACTATTTTTATTGATTTGTGAAAATTGTTAGTTGATATGTAGTACCTTATAATAAAAATAAGAGAGACTACAAACAAGCACCATGTGGTTGTTTCCCACTAGACCTAGCTGGGTGTAGGTGAATATCCTTTCTTAAGAATGAAGTGTCATAACTAAAGGGACTAAAATGTAAAAGTGTTGATTTTTATGCTGACTGTGTTGAATCAAATGCTGTCCAATTCAATGCTTATTAATTGTTATCCCTTTATTGACCATTAATGGATACCACATGGTGTGTTGATCAGTCAAATTGCAAATCCATTCATATTTCATGGGACTTGGAAATGTAGGTCTTTTGTCTCTCCGGCGTAACTTGACTTACAATTTCATTAATTATATTGTTTCAACTGTAATCTTCATTAAATTGGGAATATGATTAAGGATATTTAAATACTTTTTTTTCTTAGTACAAGTCATATTTTAGAAAATTTTCATAGATTTAAATATTGTTGTCAAACATGTAAGTTAAATCTTCGAATTTATCGATTTTACGTTTCTATCTTACAAAATCGAATCAAATTGCTGGTAAACTCGTGTTAGTTGTAAATTCAGATAAACCAACGAGTTTACACATCGAGTTTATCATTTGTATGTTTCTAACTTACAAATTCATGTTAACTCACTCTTAAACTTGTGTTAACTTTTTTAATTTGATCATCTTAATAACTTTATATAAAAATTTATTGGCCAAGTATGATAGATTATTGATGTTGATGTATTTAATTTCAGTTATGTAAACCTAAAATGCATTTAAATCAAATTGTTGTCATTTTTTTTTATTTTCATTATTTATTTATACATTATAAATACTTATTTAACGATAAAAGCAAACTCGTAAGAATTTATTATTCAAGTTCACGATGCTAATTTACGATACTGCCACGAGTTTGCTTAAACTCACAAGTTTGAGTCAAACTGTTTGAGAACGTTTGTTTTAAATATCTCCCGTATCCTTTTTATAAGATTTTTTTTTTTAAAAAAAAAAATTGTATAAAAAACAACTACATCTGGTATGAAATATTTATTAAAAGTTTTCTCTTATACTCTCATTAAAAAAGAGTATTTATTAATAATAAAAATAAATTAAATGAATTATAAGCAAATTTTCACATGAGTCAAGTATTTTTTTTGGTAATAAATTAATCTACCGACCACACATACTACACATTTCAATTTCTTCTCCACACATAACAATTGGTTGACAAGTTGTGTGTCAGTAAGCATTCAATAATTAGGTCCCCCTCTCACCTTTGAACATTCATATTTTCTAGATTTTCAAATTAAAAAAATTTCTAATGTGTTTTCTTGTTAAAAAAAAATGTGTCGTAAAATTTCTTTAACTGCCGGGGAAGTACAGTATCATTGTCCAAATCTAAGCCGCCGTAGGCGAAATCCGCGGGAATGCAGCTGGCCTTTAGATTTTGGGGAAGCCATTCTTCAACTATTATCATTTTATTTTCTTAATTTTATCCATTTGTTGGGGGTTTTATAATGGGAAAATCTCTTATAAAGAACTTTAAAAATGCTAAAAAATAAAACGATATTTTGAATATCTATAATCTCACAAAGATGTTAGTATCTAAATTGTCTTTTTAAAATTAAAAGAAATTATCAAATTGCCCTTACATATATATATATATATATATATTAAAAGTATTACCCCCACCGGTAGCCATAGTGGGAGCTTTGGTGCCGCTGGAGGTCCAGTGGGAATATCTTGGCAGGAATATTCTGTCAGGAATTAATATTCCTAAACTGGTGGAGGTGGGCTTCAAACCCCCATCACTTGTTTTGCTCAAAATGTTGGTGGTCATTTCGATACATTATATAAATAACTTTCAATACATTATATGCAAATAAATATATATATATATATAATGCTAACTTTTGATCTTTTAACACAAGCCACTTTTCTACAAATACAAGTTTTTTAAGGATATATATATGTTAACTTTTGATCTTTAACACAAGCCCTTTTACAAGTTTTTTAAGTTAGACATATTTTATTTTTGAGTTAGATATTTAAATTAATCATTATCATTATTAAATTTAATATTTATTATATCTTAGAATTAGATATGGATATATTATATCTTAATTATTTTGATTAGATAAAATTAGATTATATGGCTGCTCTAGGTTTGCCTACATAAAGGCTCATATGTACTCTCCTTTATTCACAGAGTTTAATATAGTGTGTTTTATTCCTCTAAATTCAACATTGTATCAAAGCTAGGTCTGCCTTTAGACCTATAATAAATAGTCTTCCTCTAATCTTTGAAGCTCAGGCATCACAGACCCTTTGTTTGACCTTCAAAGTTACACCTCACAGAATAGAGGAGACCTGAGAAGAGAGAGAGAGAGAGAGACTGTGACAGAGAGCGACGGAGAACACAACACGCAGAAGAGCGACTTTCAAATCTGTAGTGAGAGGGAGTGCATGTAGCTACACCGCCACCATCGACGACATCAGTGAGTGCCGATCGACAAAACCCAGACCTTCAAAGTTACTCCTCACATAATAGAGGAGACCTGAGAGAAGAGAGAGAGAGAGCGAGAGAGACCGTGACGAAGAGCAACGGAGAACACATGACACAGAAGAGCGACTTTCAGATTTGCAGTAAGAGGGAGCGCGTGTAGCTACACCGCCACCATCGACGACATTAGTGAGTATTGATCGACAAAACCTAGACCTTCGAAGTTACTCCTCACATAATAGAGGAGACTTGAGAAGAGAGAGAGAGAGACCGTGACAGAGAGCGACAAGGAACACAGGATGCATAAGAACGACTTTTAGATCTGCAGTGAGGGGGAGTGCATGTAGCTAGACCACTACTGTCGATGGCATCAGTGAGTGCCGATCAACAAAACCCAAAAGATTGACGGTGATCTGCTTGGCGCGTGACAGCCACACGCCGTCGTAAACAGTGACCTCCGACGAAGAGAAAAAAAAAAACAATGCCATGGATCCCTCTCAATTTCCTCTTATGTCTAGATCAATTCCTGGAAATCCAACTAGAATAACTCCCACTGCTCTTATGTCTGGTACAAATTCTCAAACTCAAGACTCTCCATCTAAAGAACCACCAAACCAAACAGTACCCTTCAAAAGATTTCTCAAAAAATGATAGTATGGTTATTAACCATCGTTTAATGGTAGAAACTATCTACAATGGTCACAAAGTGTATTGAGGTATATTCGTGCCAAGAGGAAAGAGAAATATATTAATGGGGCAACATCTCAGCCAACCCCTAATGACCCAAATTTTGACAAATGGTATGCTGAAAATAACCAAGTTATGACTTGGTTGTGTAACTCGATAATCGTGGAGATCAGTGATGGTTCGCTGAAAATAACCAAGTTATGACTTGGTTGTGTAACTCGATAATCGTGGAGATCAGTGAGGGCTATCTGCTCGCCTACAGAACGCCGGAAACACAAAATTCTAGGAAACCTTTGAACAAGAGAAGACGGAGAGGAAATTGGACAGACCCAATTTCCTTCTTAAAGCTTAACAACCTCGAGTATCTAGAACTTGGTAGCGCATCATGGCGGATTGAAAAACACCAAAGCACCATCCCACCATCATTGGACAATCTTCATCCCTAATGAGGAAAGGAGAAGACCAAGCAAAAATAATGGGCCTTTGAGACTAAAAAAGGAGTATAAGCTCAAACAAAAATATGAGGCCTTTGAGACTAAAAAAGGAGTACAATACCAGACAAAAATATGGGACATCTGAAACTCAAAAATGAGTACAAGCCCTAACAAAAATGTGGGACATTTGAGACTCAGAAAGAAATACAAGCCCAAACAAAAAATATGGGGCCGCTTGACACAAGAAGTACAAACCTAAAGATTTTGAAAATTGAAGCAGGTAGAACAAAGTTTGAAAGATTTCAAGACAAGTTTTGAATGATCAACATATACTCCCAAACTTTGAGGGGAGTGTTAGAATATTATGGTTTAGATATTTAGATTAATCATTATTTATTATTAAATTTGATATTTATTATATCTTATGATTAGATATGGATATATTATATCTTAATTATTTTGATTATATTAAATTAGATTCTAGAGTTAGCTCTAGGTTTGCCTATATAAATGCTCATATGTATTCTTTTTTTGTCAGAGTTTAATAGAGTGTGTTTTATCCCTTTAAATTCAATAATTTTAACCACTTTTGTTTATTAAGTAAAAAATTGATATTATTAGATCATTTACAAGTTTTGTTAAGGAATTCACAACAATGACCTGGTCATGGATTTTTTTTTTTTTTGAGAAAACGAAAGTTGTTAAAACCTAATGAAATGTCGTGAATTCCTTAACAAAATTGTGAACAATTTGATAGTGTGAATTTTTTATTTGGTAAAAGAAAGTTATTAAAACCTAATGAAATGTTGTGAATTCCTTAACAAAACTTGTGAAAAGGGCTTAAGTAAAAGATAAAAAATTAACACACACATATATCTTTATTTATCTGTATATTGAAAGTCAAGGGCCACTAGCCTTTTGGCGAGACCAAGTGGTACAACGGAGGTTAGTGGGGGTAACATTTTTAAAAGAAAAATATATAGGTGCAATTTGGTTATTTTCTTTTAATTTAAAAAAGATAAATTGAGCCTAATACTTCTGAAACTAATGAATATTCAAAATACCTCTTTATCTTTTTTTTTTTAATTTTTTTATAAGGGATTTTCCCTTTTATAATTGTATAGCTTTACCTCACTTTTAATAAGGTATTTATAATTTTAAACGACCAGTAAAAAACTACATCAGGTTTTAAAAAATAATAATAACAACCATATTAAAAATCAGGTAAAATCATAAGGACCATATTAAAAATAAAAACTATATCAGTTTTTTGTAGTGCATCAAGCACTTGGGGTATTTTTACAGATGTATTCAACACTTTAAAATATTGTTTTGGTTCATCTAGTATTTTAAAATATTTTTTATAAGTGTGTCTAGTTTCTAATATATTTTTTAGTGCATTCCGTCCTTAAGCATAAAAAATACTTTAAAGTGTTATACACACTTAAAAAAATACTTCATGATATAAAATGTACTATAAAATGCTTTAAGACGCTGAATACAATTTTAAAAAAATTATTTCGAATGCGTCTTAACCCACAAAAAAGACTATATAAACTAGATTAAAAATGAGGTAAGATATAAGCAAATGACATATTAATTTTCTTTTGATGTGATGACTATTATATGTAAATGTAATGTTGATGTTTGGATTACGTATTATATGTTTGGATTACGTATTATATGTTTGGATTACGTATTATGGTACTAATGCCCCACGGATTCGTACCATGACCTCCTCATTCTTTAATGTTGCTTCATTTTTTCTTCACCTTCACGCCGGCCGCTTAGGTACCCTCAATACTTATTATTTATTTAAATTAGTGGTGTATATAATATTAGGAAAAATTACTTATAAACATCTTTTATTAGTGAAAATTTCTTTAAAATACCTTCAAAATTTAAAAATGTTACGTTAGTAATTTCTTATTAATATGAGTTGTGAATTGATGATTAAATGTAATTAATACTAAAACGACTATGGGAAATAAAACTGATTTGATATTTTGATATTTTAAAGGCCTGAAAATTTTCCATTTTATTACTCATAAAAAGACGCCTCAATATTTTATTTATATAAAAACATATCAAATACTACTTATGAATAATAATATTTTTCAAATAGAAACTTATGAACCATTATTCCTCTCACATTTAGAATTAGATGACTAATAGTTTTGATTAATTTCTGATTATTTTACAATAATTTATTATGGAAAATTGAAAGTGATAAATAAAATAGTAAACTTAAATATTCAGTAATTTAATTCAATACCAATCAGTTTATAACAAATTGAATATTCAGTAAACTTAAAGTGAAATTTGTTTGACCTTTCTTTGCCCATGTCTTATCTGTTTTTAACTATTTTTCAATAATCCTTTCTCTTATTTCTTTTACACAGCATATTGATTATACTTTTTAAATTTTTTATAATGGTTTTCTTTTCACAAATTTCATTTTAAACTTCCTATTTTAATTAAATCATGCTTCTCCCCGTCATTATCTATCTCATGTAGTCATGTACGGATGTATCACGTAGGGGAAAATCCAGCTATTAAAAAAAATAATAAGTCATAGCTTAGCACAATTGATCACGTGGGGTTAGAAACCTAGAATATTGATAGGGTTTGAAAATTCAAACATTTTTATGCATAAAAGAGTTTTGAGAAAACTCCATATAAATACCATCTGAATTTGTAAAACCTTTAAATGTTTGTTGAATTTATTAAAGGACTTAAAGGTACTAAGGACTATATGAAGATTTACAAATTCGGGTGGATTTACCCTTTTATCCTTAGATTTAAATAAATTTTAAAAATAAAAATGACCCTCGCGGAGAATTGGCGCTTGCCGCCACCGGCGATTTTTTTTTTTTTTTTTTTTTGGGGGGGGTTTAAAAAAATATATTCATTAAAAGTGAAGAAGGTGGGGTTCAAACCCCCCACACCTCCATGGGGCCAAGTGGGATATATATATGCATTAACAAATATATATTTTTCTTAAACATTTTTTCCATCAACAAACACTCTTGTAAATTCCATTACTGAACTTATAAAAGTCATTGAAGAATTTGTAAATGGCATTGAAAGATTTGTTATAATTGCACCCTTTTTTTTTCATCAAAGTGAATTATCACAAATCTTTCAATGACATTTACAAAATTTTCAATGGTATTTACGACTTTTTTTTTAGGTTTACCTTTTTTGTCTCGAGGAAAAAACACAAAAATAATAAATTATCACAAATCTTTCAACGACATTTACGACTTTTTTTTTAAGGTTTACCTTTTTTGCCTCTGAGGGGAAAAAAAAAAAAAAATAATATTATCACAAATCTTTCAACGACATTTACAAAATTTTCAATGCTATTTACGATTTTTTTTTTAGGTTTACTTTGTTTGCCTCGAGGGAAAAAAAAAAAAAATGCATTATCACAAATCTTTCAACACCATTTACAAAATTTTCAATGGCATTTACAATTTTTTTTTTAGGTTTACCTTTTTTGCTTTCCGAGGAAAAAAAAAAAATAATAATGCGTTATCACAAATCTTTCAACGGCATTTACAAAATTTTCAATGGCATTCACAAATCTTTTTTTGGAAAAAAAAAGTTAAGAAGAATATATATATATATATATATATATTTATTAATACATATATATATATATATATATCAAGAATCAAGTAGTACTAAAATGATTGGACCACTTGGCCCCATGGAGGTGTAGGGGATGGGGGTTCGAACCCCACCTCCTTCACTTTCAATGAATTTTATTTATTTAAAACTAATGGCAGATTCACCCGAATTTGTAAATCCTCATATGGTCCTTGGTACATTTAAGTCTTTTAACAAATTCAACAGGCATTTAGGAGTTTTACAAATTCAGATGGTATTAATATGAGATTTTCCCAAGAGTTTAACGCAATAAAAAGAAAAAAGTTGTATTATTAAAACTTATGAGTTTGTTTTTTTTAAAAACAAAAATTATTTTTATAGATTTATTACTGTTTTGTTGTTAGTGTTAATTACTATGATTGGATAGGAATATACAATTTGAAGGCTCTTTCCATCAAATCATATTTTATATTGGTTTTTAATTATATTATATTTTTAGATATTATATTTTATAAAAAATATTTTATTTAAAATTAAAAATGGAATATTTATTTACTTTAAAAATTAAAATAATTTATAATTTAATATAATTATTCCTTAAAGAAATTATTTGTGGTACTATTTTATAAAATAAAATAATATCTCTATCATCATATTATAGTAAAAACAAGGTTTAAGGTGCAAAAATACATATGTGGTTTGACTAAAAAAGCGTCCAACACCAAGTATTTTTTTTAGGTGCAAAAGTAACTATATGATTAGAAAAGTGAAGTAAAAGTCACATATTCCATTGATGTAGCAAACGGTTGAATGATTTGACTTAAAATGGTGACATGTACTATTTGGGGCCCACAGTAGTGTCCAGACATTAAAATGGGATTTTCAAGTGTTAGAAAAAGACCTCATTACCCCTATTCTTTCCTCATTCTCACCCTCACCACCCGCCATAATTTTTTACTCTCCGTCGTGAGACACTCATTCCCCTCACGACTACGACACCTTCCCTGGCAACCACTTCCTCCAACTCCCAGTGTCATTTCATCCCAACGATGCCCACCTCTCTACCTAAGGTTCATGTTCATTTTCGTTCATCCTTTCCCTCATTTGTTCCCATTTGTTTTTGCAACCAATCTCAATGTTTGTCGTTCTTTGAGGGATATAATATGTGTATGAATCCCTTTTGTTCACACAGGACTTTTTATGAACAGTATTATCCCACAAAAATATCCATGTTATGGTGTTAAAATAATTATGAACAGAAGGTATGAGTGCACAATCATCTATGAAATTTGGTGGTTGGCTTCAAAATTAGCTATGAAATTGGGATATAGACAACAAGCCTCGAAATCGTAGGGATAAATCCCCTATAAAGGGCCTAGCCTGCACCGTCTTAAGCGCAGAGTCTAAGGCAACCTTGCATGGCGGCGGCGCCCCTAACTCCACCTTCATGTTCATCACCCTCGTCTTGATCACATCTTCCGGATTTGATGCTATGGCCGCCACAAACCCCATTGTAAAACTCACTGTCATGTGGGTCCCAAGCCCATCCTTCATCAACCCCTTCGCCAGAATCATCTCCTTGAACTGATCCTATGACGCTAACTACGAAGCCGCCACGATCATGACTCGATTCATCGTTAGCGCCGTGCCATGCCACGCCACAAGCTAGCCGAACATCACCTCCGGTGCTACTATTTCTTTGACCTCACAGTTTCGTCCCTTCCATCTTATTTTTTCCCCAATTTTAGTTGCCTTAAAATTATGGCGGGTGGTAAGGGTGAGAATGAGGAAAGAATGGGGATAATGAAGTCTTTTCCCAACACTTGAAAATCTCATTTTAATGCAGGCACACCACTGTGGGCCCCACCATCGTATTACATGTATATTTTTACCTCTTATCCTTAAAAACAAATCCTCCTATATTAAAGTTGAATATATTTATTATTTAAAAACTAAATAATAAAGTGAAAATTTCCCTTTATACACAAAAATTCACCAGTGGTTAATTTCACAAACCACACAGCGTCAAAGCACAAGGGCCTGGTCAATCTGAAATAAGGAAGGAAGGACTACGAAGGAAAAATCTTGAAGGGAGAGAGGGTCTTTTTAGACTGGGACAAGCAAGAAGGAGTCTTCTCTTTATGGGTACAGATGGAAGGCGAAAACCAATTAATACAACCATTTCCTCTTC
The DNA here is from genome assembly GCA_019022615.1 of Acacia melanoxylon. NCBI lineage: Eukaryota > Viridiplantae > Streptophyta > Magnoliopsida > Fabales > Fabaceae > Acacia > Acacia melanoxylon. The sequence goes on along the minus strand of JAFJYJ010000041.1, from coordinate 4,257,099 downwards.
AAATTTATGTATTTCTAAAGCCCTCTTTCTCTTCTCCACTTGCTGGGGTCATTTTCTGAGCTGCGAATTGCGATCTCTGTTTTCTCGGCAACTTTTGGTTGCTAAAATGGGTTCTGATTTTCCATGGCTCTGGTCGTTCTCAGGTCTCTCAACCTTTCTTTGAAGATGTGTTGACTTTTTGGTCTTCATTTTTTTCTGGTTAGTCTCAGAATATGTCAATGGGGTTGGTTAAATAGCTGCTATGAGCTTAGCAATCTAGAATTAAGCTTTGCTTTTCTCATTTCCTCTTGTAATCTTGAATTTTGGGGTAATATTTAGTGAAGTTTCTGGAACGATGTTTAGGGATTCAGTGTTGCTTGCGAGCTGGGAAAATAATGATGATAATTGAATTGGGAGGGCCAGAGAGAAGCATAAGGGGTTACTTAGTCAAGTCAACCGATAAGTTCGTCTTTGCTGAATTGAGTTCTTCAAACTTCAGGAAAAAAAAAACTGGGACACTTTTCAGGTATCAGAAAATATTTGTTAATTATTTAAGTTGCTGAAAAAATTTATTAAACTGCTTCTTCAAGTTTGTGAATTAAGATTCTCGATTCACTTTTTCAAACGATCTTCATATTCCCTCTACTTCCTTTTGATGAAGCTGCGCGTGAGCGCAGGTTCAGAACCCATTAGTTTTACTGATATACCATTCTGAATGAGAATTCTTTTTCGGCAGCTTAAGATTGTCATCATTTCGTTTAGACTCTAGCATGATTTCTTTATTTACAATATCGTCAACTTTCAAATGAACACTTGAAGCCTGTTTTGTACAAATTTATGATGTGAACGTCCTTTGTGTGCCATTTAGAAAAACATTGGTAAATGGTTCTGATAAACTCATTTCTTTTTATGGAATCAAGTGCTTAGGCATTTGAAATTGAATTGAAATAGGTATCAAAGCATTCCTCAATCAGGATTCTGGGGAAATTTCTGCAACTTTCTGTCATCATTTATCAATGTCAGGCTGTCAGCATTTCATTGGAGAATGAGGATTTTAGCTTCATAGCCTAACTGTGTCTCAAGATGATGGTAGTAGATGCATTGTCTTCTGCCACTTCCGGTCCTACTACAGAAATTATTTCTCAGCTTATAGATTGTATTTTTGAGCTTGTAACCTGCGCTAGTGATGTCCTTGTGAAGAAGGATAGTTTTAAGGAACTTGCAGCTTACTTGGAAAGAATTGTACCCATCCTAAAAGAACTGAGGAATAAAAAAGTCAGTGATATTGAGACATTTAATCGCACCATTGACATCTTGAATCGTGAAATTAAAGAGGCAAAGAAACTGATTCAAGAATGCAGCAAGAGGAACAAGGTCTATCTCTTATTGAACTGCAGGTCTATCTCAAAGCGCTTAAAGAACAGCACAAGCGAGATCAGCCGTGCTCTTGCATTTATTCCTCTTGCTACCCAAGATCTTTCTTCTGGAATAGTTGAAGAAATTGAGAATCTCTGTGACAATATGCAGAAAGCTGAGTTCAAGGCAGCCATAGCAGAAGAGCAGATTTTGGAGAAAATCGAGTCTGGGATAAATGAAAAGAATATGGACCGCTCATATGCCAATAATTTGTTGATTCTCATTGCACAAGCTGTTGGCATAACAAATGAGAAGTCAACAATGAAGAAGGAACTGGAAGAATTCAAGAGTGAAGTTGAAAATGCCCGTCTAAGGAAGGACCTGGCTGAAGCTATACAAATGGATCAGATCATCGCTTTGCTTGAAAGGGCTGATGCAGCCACATCACCTAGGGAAAAAGAACTGAAATACTTTGCAAAACGAAAATCTCTTGGAAGTCAACCCTTAGATCCTCTCCAATCATTTTATTGCCCCATAACTCGAGAGGTCATGGTGGACCCGGTTGAAACTTCTTCAGGGCAGACATTTGAGAGAAATGCCATAGAAAAGTGGTTTGCAGATGGAAATAATATGTGTCCTCTGACTATGACTCCTTTAGATACATCAGTTTTGCGACCTAATAAAACCTTGAAACAATCAATAGAAGAATGGAAGGATCGAAATACTATGATTAGTATTGCTTCAATGAAAGAAAAAATCCAGTCAGGAGAGGATGAAGAAGTGCTGCGTTGTCTGGAAACTCTGAAGGTATTGTGTGAAGAAAAAGATCAGCACAGAGAATGGATGGTAATGGAGAATTACATACCAGTTCTTATCCAGGTTCTTGGCTCCAAAAACCGTGATGTAAGGAATGAAGCTCTTGTCATCCTTTTAATGTTGGCTAAGGATAGTGATGAGGCCAAGGTACATCTATAAATAATCACTTTTGCTCAGTTTTTTTTAAAAATAAAATAAAAAAATTTGTTCTATTTTAAAATGGTATGCAACAGTTAATTCTTACATTCTGAAGTTTATTGATGAATTGTAGTTACAGCTTCTAAGCTTGCTATAGCCAGGTAAATAAATGCATGCACAATTTTTACTTAGTAATTCAAGCATCAAGATTAAGCCTATAACTAATTTTTATTTTAGTCAAAAAATTCAAAGAACCTGGAAAAGAAATTCAAAATTGATATATTCCACTCTGTCGTCCATGGGCAGATTCATCATGCAAAAATGACCCATAAGTCAAGGAGGGAGATTCAAATTTATGTTGGTGTGCCAGACACTCAGACAGTGCCGGTAGAGATTCAATATGTAACAAGATTACTTACCAGAATTTCCCCAAATTCTTTCTTTCTAAGCACCCTTCTCATATTCATATGTTTTCTTTAGGATGACCTACTGAAATAAGTGGCTCACAGCTGAGAAACGGATTATATACATAGAATAGATAGGGCCATTCCCTTCCATATCAGTGGACTGTGATTAACAACATTAGCTATTGAGTTTATGCATTTAAAACAAGGTCTATTAACTTTGATTTAGAAATTTGGTATATTATACTCCTTTGACATTTCTGAAGTCATTTCCCACCCTTAATTGCTTCTCATTCTGCTTTACAACACACATGAACTTTGCGGTTATGTCCACTTTCTGTATCCCTTATTTTGTTACTGTATGATGATCTTTTTCCAAATTGGCTGCACAGATTCTGCTATATTCATGGATATTTAACCTCTCCGCACTCTAATATTTTGCAGGAAAGACTTGCAAATGTTGATAATGCAATTGAATCAATTGTCCGTACTCTTGGACGTCGTGTGACAGAAAGGAAATTGGCGGCAGCATTACTATTGGAGTTATCCAAGCATGATAGGTTACGAGAACACATTGGAAAGGTTCAAGGTTGCATACTACTGTTAGTGACTATATCAAGCAGTGATGACAACCAAGCTGGCAGGGATGCTGCAGAGCTACTGGAGTATCTTTCATACTCCAATGAGAATGTTTTGCTGATGGCAAAGGCAAATTATTTCAAGCATCTGTTGCAGCGCCTTTCCTCAGGTTTATTCTTCAACCTACATAGTTTTATTCCATGCAATAATAGTGTAGATTCCTTTAAGTGTTCGTTCCTCTTATTTTTCTGTTGAAAGATATGCATGCAGTATAGAACTGCCTTAGATTTTTCTTATGTTTTGAATTCAATTTGTGCATGACACTGCATTTGCATCTATGCTTTGAGGGATTTAGCTACCGTTGATATGTTTTCATGAAGCTTGGCTTTTAGGGAGATTACGAATGAAACCAAAGCGAGACTAGATGGGCGCAAAAGGCTCTGGTATATTTGAAAATATTATCATGTTTAACAGGCAGGTCTTTTTTTCTATTGATGCATGTAATATCATTTATTTACTAATGGTGGTTCGATCGAATGAAAGGGACTTGATTCCCTTTAGAAAGGTTGAGGATTTGAATCTTGTGAATGGAATAAAAGCTCGTTGGAAGAACTACCCCTATTCGGATTTGACAATGCTCAAATTTGACCTTATAATACTAGATATTAAATAATTGTATAGTATAAAATATCCTTTATTTATTTGAAAGTAATGACTGATTTCTTATCAATTTTATCGTCTCATATTTAAAGCTAAATAAGTGGTATGTATGCCTCTGATACAAAATATTGAAATTTATTGAGAGAATTTTGAATTGAAACGTACTGAATCTGAACTACTTTATGAGAACTATTGAAACTCTGTAAAAATTGTCTTTAAGTCGAATTTCTTAAACAAAAAATCTTATGTTTTAAGATTTTGAAATGTTGCTTTTTTTAACAATTAGATAGTGTGCGACAAGTAGCTGAAACTGAGAGCCTGTTTGGGAAGGTGGTAGTGTGGAAAAAGCTCTGTTTGAGGGACAAAAGCTCAGTCTAAGTAAAAACACAGTCTAAGGGGTGTTTGGGTTGGTTTCTTTCCAACTGGGCTTTTAGCCAAAAAAACAACTTTTTTTTTTAAAAAAAAAAAAGCTCATCAGACCTGACCGTGGGGTGGAAAATTGTCCTGTCATCCCCATTATGTCCCTTCCTTTTGTCTATTTCCCCACCCTTTGTCTTATTTTAACTTGGTGAAAAAAAACCAAGAGATATCTGTTTTTTTTTTTTACCAAAACATGTATATTTTTTTTTTTTGCCAGACAAAACATATATTGTTAAACTTTAAGGTTGCTAAAAAATATTTGCTAGCCAAAAAATGTTGGAAAAAAAGTAATTATGATTTTAGTAATATAATGAGTAAATACTCTTTCTCATTCCTAATAAAAAACGCGATCCCCATTTTGGTCCCTTACAAAAAAAAATGTCATTTTTAGTCCATAAAAAAGATGAATAATGGTCAGTTGGTTGACATTTTGATCCCTCACAAATTTCCAAAAGGTCCTTTTTACCCATAAAAAGGACGAATAAGGTCGATTTTTTTGTAAGGGACCAAAATGGGGTCCGTGTTGTTTGTCGGGGGACCGAAAAGGATATTTACTTTAATATAATATTATTTAGTTAAAAAACTTAAGATTATTATTATTTGTAATTTATATGAAATTTTATCTATAAAAAAATATCTAATTAAATGTTACTCTACTTAGTATTTACAAACTTTTCTCAATAATATATCAATTATCAAATTATATACATTTAATAAAAACTCATGTCCTTTTTAGTCATTTTCCATGCAAACTTACTTTCCAAACAAGTTTCAATTAAAAAAAAGTCACTTCTTTTATCGTTAATCCAAATATAAGTCATCTGACTTTTATCTTATCTTAAGTTTATAAAAATCAGATTGACAAAAAGTCACTCCTGCTACCGCTAATCCAAACGGGCCCTCATCAGCCATTAAAGGATTGGAGTGTCTGGTTTTACTTGTATAATGTATGAACCGCATGAATCTTGTTAACCAAAACAAATAGAAGAGGAAGGTGCTGATAACAACCCTGTACTATTTCTTTCTTTCTTCATGCAGGACCAGACAACGTAAAATTGCTTATGGCTACAACTCTAGCAGAAATGGAGTTAACCGACCACAATAAAGAGTCTCTATTTGCAGGTGGCGTCCTGGATCCTCTTCTTCACTTGATCTCAGACGGTGATCCTAAGGTGAAAGCCATGGCCATTAGAGCTCTTCGTAACCTATCCAGTTTAAAGAAAAATGGACTGGAAATGATTCGACAAGGAGCAGTGCGCCCATTATTCAGGCTTCTTTTCCAACGTAGCTTACCACCCTCAAGTTTGTGGGAACACGTCGCTGCCATAATCATGCAACTTGCTGAGTCAACCATTGGCCAAGATACCCAGACACCAGTTTTATTATTTGAATCTGATGATGATGTTTTTAACCTCTTCGCCTTAATTAGATTCTCAGGGCCTGAGGTGAAGCGAAACATTATCCAGACCTTTTATGCCTTGTGTCAATCCACATCAGCTTCATACATCAAGACCAAGCTAGTAGAGGTATGCATCTTACTGAAGCAAAATATACTAATAATTCATACTGCTCCAAACGTTCTTCTAGTCTTTTAAATAGGTAGAGTGAATTGTAGAGTCAAAGGATGGCATGTAACATTAATAGGCATCATCACGGAACTTATACAAGGACCATGTTACTGATATAAAACTAAAGATGAAAATAACGGCAAATATCTTGAATTTGGCTAAGCATAATTATTCATTTAATAACAACTTTGGACCTAGTTTCTCAGTCTATAGCCAACTTTTTCCTGATTTAGATGCAAAAATAATGATATTGTGGGTTTCACGGACATCAGGCATATTGATATTACTTTCTATCACATGGAAACGACCCTAGTTAGATTCTAGCCATATATATATTATATGCTTCAACGATAAAACACCCTTAAGGTACTGGGATTTAAGGGTCGTGGTTTGATGTTTTTAAGTACTATATCAACTTTAGTATGCCAAAACATATACTATTTGAGTAAAGAGCGAGAGAAAACAAACTTGTGATTCATGATTCTTTCATCTCTTGACTTTGTATTCTTTGATATTCCTTGACTCATTGGTGCTAATTGTTGTTATAAAATCTCAAACGTGAAACCTGCCTTGTGACCTGTGTAATATAAACAACAGATGAACTATGAATCATCAGAGCTGAATTAGTTAAATCATCTATAGGCTTGAGATCTGTTATTGCGGGTCTCTCTGTCTTATAGTCTAATGAAAGTTTTTTTTTGAGTTATTAGCTGCAACTTTTCATTGTTTACTTCCTGAGAAGTTCAAGGGATTGAACAATGAGATTTACTATTTATATGATGCACGCACATTTCTGAATGTCTAGATGATTAAAAACAATGTGAGAGTTACTATTTGTTTCTGCATAGCAATGTTAATGCCATTGATATCATACTATTGTTTGATTCTGTGAGTTGAAAATAGAATATGATTATTTTTACCCGTCAAACAGCTCATCATTATGCCCATACCAGCAAGTGGTGTATTAACTGTTGAGGATTAAAGTCTTTAAAGCTGCCCCTAAGAAAAATTTCACTCACTTAAATCTCCAAATTTATTTGAAGTATTTAATATATTTTGATCAGCTTTTGCTGTATCGCAATATATCGTAGTTAAATTGATTTCCATATTTATCTGCAGTGCTCTGCTGTTCAAGAACTGGTTCGGTTTTGTGAGAACGAAAACCTTGATCTACGAGCAAGTGCTGTGAAACTGTTGTCATGCTTGGTTGGAAGTTGCGATGAGGCAAGCATTCGGGAGAATGTAAACCATAAGAGTTGTGAGAATTTAGTACGGATCCTTAGATCTTCTTCAGATGAAGAAGAACCTGCTTCTGCTATGGGCATAATATGCCATCTTCCAGAAATTCCCCAGATCTCTCAATGGCTTCTTGATGATGGTGTACTGCCCATCATTTATAAGTATATCCACGAAGGGAAAGACAAAGATCTCCAAAAGAATAACTTGGTAGAGAATTCTTTGGGCGCCCTTCGTCGTTTCACAGTTCCAGCAAACTTGGAGTGGCAAAAAAGCGCAGCCGAAACTGGTATTATACCTGTTTTAGTACAGTTGCTTGAATGTGGAACCACATTGGCAAAACAACGTTCAGCATTGTGTCTTAGTCAATTTTCAAAGAGTTCAGTTGTGCTGAGCAAGCCAATTTCCAAGCACAAGGGACTCTGGTGCTTCTCAGCTCCTGCAGGAATCGGCTGTGAGGTTCATGGAGGAATCTGTTCTGTCAAATCATCATTTTGCCTTGTAGAGGCTGATGCGGTGATTCCTCTAACAAGGATTCTGTGGGATTCTGATCCCGGAGCTTCTGAGGCTTCTTTGGATGCACTCCTGACTTTGATTGAAGGTGAGAGACTGCAGAATGGTACTAAAGTGCTCGACTCGGCAAATACCATACCGGCAATGATAAAATTTCTCAGTTCATCATCCCCTGGATTGCAGGAAAAATCTCTTAATGCTTTGGAGAGGATTTTTCGGTTAATTGAGTACAAACAAAAGTATGGAGCCTCAGCTCAAATGCCCTTAGTTGACTTGACTCAGCGCGGTGATAGTAGCTTGAGATCGATGTCAGCTAGAATATTGGCACATCTCAATGTGCTTCATGATCAGTCTTCTTATTTCTGAAAGAGAAGTGCTCATTCAAATTCATGTACGGAGGAGCTAACAATGATCATGGAAAAACCTCCCTCCCATGAGATCAATGGTTGCGAAACGAAGAACATCGCCAGTTCCATAACTTGGTTTTGCCTGAAAAGAGAATCCAAGTTTTTGATGTTCTTGAATCTGGTGACCTAAGTTTCCAAAGTCACAAACTTTGAATATGGGATGAGGCTATACCTTAAAAAGAATCCGTAGGTCTTGTACCAAATATGGCTGACCATCAGTTTGGGTAGTTTGAGGTATAGAAAAGCAGAACCATTGGACATGTAGGGATTTAGTGAGTTGCATTGCCTTGTTAGTTGGCTGTGAGAAGAAAAAAAGATTCCTTATTTCTGGTATAGTTGTATTCTTTGTAATATTAAAGCCACGTTGTGATTCTTCAATCTTCACGTATAGTAAGAGCTACAAGATGTGAAGAAGAGTTTGTTGGTTTGAATCAGCATAATATTCTAAAAATATACTCTCAACAAAAAAGTTCCCTTTCATTAATTCTGTTGGCCATTTCCCTACTTTCCATTCCCTTCCCTCCCACTCCCTCCCTCAAACCAAACACGGGGGGCCTACCACGACTTAGTTATTTGTGAATATGAAGAAGAGTTTGTTGCAGAATCTCATGACTTCTCAATGTTAAAGACACAGTTTTATTGCAAACTTCACCTACTTTTCGTGCACAGTCAGAATTTAAGAAAATACCACAAACTTATTTTATTTACTTATTTTAGAAAAATTAAGGCCGTGTCCTATTTTTAAGAAGTAGATCTTTTCACAGCAAGATATGTATTAGAGACCTGTCTTATTTGTCAATGGCTAGTTGTCCCGTAACAACGTCATCCGTGACATTTGGATAAGGTTTCAAATTTGAGTATGGTGTTGACATGTTTACGTGGTTTAGATAAATGATTTACTTTAATTTTAAATATAACAATACTACTCCCTATGTTGATTAAAGATGTAGTTTAGGAAACTAACATATATTTATATGAAGTATCCCATGAGTGAGACTCGAAGCTTTTAAAGTTAATCAATGCATCCTAATTTGCATTTCCAAAAACGAAAATCAGCGCAACAGTTACCGGAAACACCGTTAACATAACATGCATGAAGTTTCAAACTTTAGGCCAACATAAAAAGCTCTTATGAACCAACTGAAGCAAATCCATGCCTATACTCTCAGAAATGGCATAGACCATACCAAAATTCTCATCGGGAAGTTACTCGAAATCCCAAACCTCCAATATGCACATTTACTCTTTATCCATACGCCCACCAAACGAACTGTGTTTATCTACAACAAGCTCATCCAAGCCTTCTCTCTCCATGGACAACAACATCAAAGCTTATCGCTTTACTCTCAAATGCTTCTTCAAGGGTGCCCACCAAATGAGTACACTTTCAACTTCCTCTTTTCAGCATGCGCTTCTTTGTCTTCTTCCATTGGACAATCCCTCCATACCCATTTCATCAAATCGGGTTTGAACTCGACGTGTTTGCCTCCACGGCTTTGCTTGATATGTATGCTAAAATGGGTGTGCTGGAGTTTGCACGCAAGGTGTTTGATAAAATGGTTGTGCGAGAGATACCCACTTGGAATGCTATGATTGCAGGCTATGCAAGGTTTGGGAATATGGTGGATGCAGAGGAATTGTTTGTGTTGATGCCTTCTAGGAATGTGGTTTCATGGACGGCAATGATATCCGGTTACTCTCAGAACAAACAATATGAGAAGGCCTTGGGGTTGTTTATGAAGATGGAAAATGTGAAGGATTTAAAGCCCAATGAAGTAACCTTAGCAAGTATTTTACCAGCTTGTGCAAATCTCGGGGCACTAGAGATTGGGCAGAGGATTGAAGCATATGCTAGAAAAAATGGATTCTTTAAGAATGTATATGTGAGCAATGCTATATTGGAGATGTATGCCAGGTGTGGTAAGATCGATATTGCTTGGCGTTTATTTAATGAGATAGGAAGTCACAGAAATTTATGCTCTTGGAATTCAATGATCATGGGTTTGGCTGTTCATGGACAATGTGCTATGGCTCTTGAGCTTTATGATCAAATGCTGGTAAGCAATTATTTTATTAAGCTCTTATTCACCGTGATGGACTGCATCGTTTTGACTTTTACCATAATTTTGAAGCCTCTAGTTTCTAATTGATGAAAAGTTCTTAGGCAGATCAAACCACTTTTAAGCAATGTACATTTGTCGTGCGCAATGTCCAGTATGACTTGCCTTTGACATGTCTCTTTATAGTTGTTTTGGTCTACCCGGCTATGGTAAAATGGAGTTCACTTAATAGTCTCTTAGATTTGGATCCTCTAGAGTTCATAGGGTAAACTTCAAAGAGAGATGTGCTCAATTGTTTTGAGACTCACATTCAAGTAGGGTCTACTCATTATTTGATGTCTCTCTCTTTGAACTTTGTAGGACCTAAATCACAACTCTCCTAACTGATCCAAGCATTGATGTGTTTGTTTTACTGACAATGCCAGAGAGAAGGAACCTCACCTGATGATGTTACATTTGTGGGAATCCTCATGGCATGCATCCACGGAGGCTTGGTTGAAAAGGGCAGACAAATCCTTGATGCAATGACAAATTATTTCCACATTACACCCAAACTAGAACACTATGGTTGCATGGTTGACCTCCTAGGCCGCGCCGGGAAATTGAGAGAAGCTCATGAAACCATACTAAGTATGCCGATGAAACCAGATTCAATAGTATGGGGTGCTCTTTTGGGAGCTTGCAGCTTCCATGGAAATGTTGAGGTGGCTGAGATAGCAGCCGAGTCACTTTTCGCCCTTGAACCTTACAACCCAGGAAACTATGTTATTCTCTCCAATATTTATGCATCAGCTGGTCAATGGGATGGAGTTGCAAAACTCAGGAAACTGATGAAGGGTGGGCAGATAACAAAAGCAGCTGGCTATAGTTTAATTGAAGAGGGAGGTCGGCTTCATAAGTTCATTGTGGAAGATAGATCACATTCAAAAAGTGAGGAAATATTTGCTTTATTAGAAGGCGTTTATAGAATAATAAGGCTTCAAAGAAGCAAATTTGATTTCCATTCTGTGCTTGATTTGAACAACTACTCATAGTATATGTCATTATGGTGGATTGCCCCAAAATATACAATTGCAGACATGTACTGTGTACTGATTCCTATTTGATCTAGAAAATGATTTGCAAGTTCAGATTGAAGAAAATTTATTGACTTTGTTGTTTTGCATAATAAGAGTGGAGTTCTACATACTTGAGATATACTTCCTCCGTCCCGTTCCTTACTATAAGACCCATTTAATTTTTTGGAGAGATTAAAAAAATTACTTAATCATAGCATATATTTTACTCTCTCTGGTCCTTAATATAAGACATATTAGGTAAAGTTAGTTAATATGACATGTATTTTATAAAATACCCTCTTCATCTTCCTTAATTCTTTCATTCTCTCTTCTCCTTAATTATGGTTGAAGGAGTATCAATAAGGGTTATTTGGAAAAAAATTGACAAATATGAAAACTAGTTTTATATTTAGGACCAACATCGACTCCCTAAATATATCTTATATTAAGGGTTGGAGGAGCATTAGATTATAAATCAGTTTATAAGTCAGGTAAATCAATTTAGAGAAAAATGATAAATATAAATACTTTAATAAAATGTATTTAGCTTCTTTAATATTTCAACAACAACAAAAAAAGTCAACCGGCCTAGCTAGTATCACACAAACTGATTAAATGCTGTAGGCATAACAAAACTCTAATATTATAACCCGAAAGCAATTTACAAAATATTCACAACTTACAGTGACTTGTTATAAATTTAATCTTTTTCTTGGGCTCAGCCAGCATTTATTGATAGTAAAGCAACTTATCAAGGAGTTTGGTTTGATACACCCATCAACCATTTGTGCTTGCTGTTTTTTTTCAATGACCATTACCAAGACGACTTCTTCATGCTGTTTTCTCCTTTCTCACTTTCCTAGTCCACCTTGCCACTAATTTCAAAACCTCATCAACAAAAATTACAGGTAAAGCAACTAGTATGACCAAAAACCATTCTTTGAGACTTAGTGGAACAACACCAAACACGTTTGCAAGGAATGGAACTTGGAGGATGAGGCAATGAAGTCCTAGTGATACTGCTGTGGCTACCAAAAGCCAAGGGTTCCTCCATGGGGGCATCTCATACAAGCTGTTCTCTTCAGATAAAGCATTGAAAGCGTTAAACATCTCAATTGCCACCAAGACTGAGAGGGACAGAGTCATGGCCTTCACTTTGCCAACTGAAAAGTAATCACATGGATTTGAGAATGTAATCAGGCGACCCCCACTTACTTCAAATGGAGATGCAGTGAAATTTGACCACGAACGACACTCTCCCCATTTGCGAAGCTGCGAAAATTCTATGATTGTATGCCCGTCACTTGCCAGATCGATGCCGAGAAAAGATGCTTGCGTGTACCACAAGACAAAAATTCCCACTGTTGCCATCCCTACATAGGAGCCAATTACCTGCCAAGAACATTGTCATGAATGAGTCATTTAAACAAGGTTTAATCAGATTAAAAGAATGATAACATGAAAGTTTTATATACTATGAGGTCTTAAGGAAGAAATATAATAACCAAAAAGTCTTATAACAAGTGAACAACATGCAATGACAAGTTTTGATACAGGAAATGACAACAAATCTATGTTACTCACTTGTTATTGGGACCTTTTGGTAATTACATTCATTTCTTGGGACCTCATAGTGATTTTTCCTTTTATATTTCATGAAAGGGAAAAGGATATGCTATAACCAGCAAAACTGGAGCCATGCATAATCTTAAAGGGAAAATGAGATAAACTTGAGCATTCTTTACCAGGTAACGGAAAAGAACCCATGAACTAATGAGAGGTTCATCAGTTTTACGAGGCGGCTTTTGCATTATATCAACATCAGCTGGGTTAAAACCCAGAGCTGTTGCAGGAGGACCATCAGTAACCAAATTCACCCACAGAAGGTGCACAGGTATCATACATTCTGGGATTCCCAGGGCGGCAGTTATGAATATAGACATCACTTCTCCAACATTGGATGATATCATGTACCTGATGATCACACAAATGTGAAAAACTAGTCTTGATCAGACATAAGAAAGAAATTCTTAGGTAAGACAAAATAATCATCAATAAATATTAAACACAATGTTTATATCTCCAATCATGATTAGTATTTGGAAAGAAACATACCTAATAAAGGCTTTCATGTTATTGAAAATAGAGCGACCTTCAGCAACAGCTGAAACAATGGTACTAAATTTGTCATCTGCAAGTACCATATCTGAAGCTTCTTTTGCAACCTGCAATATCATGCAAACATTAAAGATAACCAAAGCAGAATGTGAGTACAAGCACTTAACTTTTCAGGTGCTTTAACTTTACCTCAGTTCCAGTTATGCCCATGGCAATCCCTATGTCAGCAAGTTTAAGAGCAGGAGCATCATTCACACCATCTCCAGTCATTGCAACAATCTCTCCCATATCCTTCAGTAACCTCACAATCTCTTGCTTGTGCCTAGGCTCGGCTCGAGAGAATACCTTGCTTCCTGGTTTTGACAACATTTTAACTTGTTCTGAAGGAGAAAGAGACACGAACTCCTTGCCTGTCAGACTTCTCTCTGTAAGATCCTCATCTCTGGAAAACAGATTAATTTCCCGACAAATAGCTTCTGCCGTGGACTTGTTATCTCCGGTTATCACCATGACTCTAATCCCAGCTTCCTTGCAATCATCGATCGCCCCTGGAACTTCCTCACGAGGAGGATCCTGATAAATGTAGTAATATATATATATTAAACATCCTCCAAAGAAGCTGTATGACAAACTGCGAAAAAAACTAAAGAATGAACTTACTCTTAGACCAACAACACCAACAAATACTAGATCACTTTCAATGGATGAGTAGCAAGTAGGATCAAGCAATTTCTTGTGAGCAGGATGATTTTCAGCATAATAGTCCGAAAATTCACCCAAGTCATCCTTATATGCCAAACCCAAGCACCTCAATCCTTTTGAACTCATCTCCAGGAGTCTTGAAAACAGTAGTTCCCTACATTGCTCAGCAATTGGAACCAGAGATCCATCAGCGAGTTGCACATGTGAACTACGTTCAAGTAAGCTCTCAACAGCTCCCTGCAATACAAGTAAAACCACTTAAAAGCTTAAATGGAAGCAATAGATGAGATCAGGCATCAAGATATGTTATGGAAATGGAGGATAATGTTAGAGAAAAATTATATGATTCCTCAGCAACTGAAAAATAAATAAACGATTCCATAAAGTAGAGATCAACAACAAAATTATGCTTCTGCCTCTTATGCTTCTTATGCATATAATTCTACTTTATGCAGCTTATGATCATAAATTCTAATGAAATAATATGATAATATCTCTGTCAATAAAATAACCAGTATGAAGATAAAGTTGGGTCAACTCACCTTAACCAGAAGCCGGTTTCTCCCGGTTGGTTCACGAACAATAACACTCATCGACTTCCTAATTCGATCAAACTCCAATGTGGCAACTCTTTTGGATCTCCTTGTCCACCACTCACAACTTCCTGCACAAGCAAACCAAAATAGCAAATTGTTATTCCAAGGCACCGACCTTGACAGTTTATCTCATCTATAAAGTCCACTTGCTCACCTAACTTAACAGTGTTGCCATCAATCAAGTGGCTTGCAGCAACTTCTGTATCCCGAATTCCGTTCCTTGCCTTGTTATCTGGAATTCCCATCTTTTCAACCAAAACCTTGAGAGCCGCTTCAGTGGGCAAACCGGTAACCCGGAAAAGGCGACCATCAAAATGAATCCCAGCATCATTACAAATGGCACATATTTCTGCCATGGACTGCAAGTTTGCATCCATGTTATAGCAAGTCCAATCCACAATTCCTCCATCTCTAGGATCATAAGTTGAACCTTCAACACGGATGACTCGAGAAGCACTGGTTTTCCCTCCCAAAGTGAAGAACTCTGTCACAGACATCTGATTTGTTGTCAAAGTACCAGTTTTATCTGAACAGATAACAGTTGTGCATCCAAGAGTTTCTACACTAGGAAGCTTTCGTACAATCGCATTCTTTTGCGCCATTTTCCTCGTGCCAAGGGCCAAACAAGTTGTAATAACAGTGGGAAGGCCTTCCGGGATTGCAGCTACAGCCAGGGCAACAGCAATTTTAAAATAATAAGTACACTTCCCAAAGGAAAATTTGATGTTTGAAGGCCATCCGTCTACAAGCTCCCAAGAAAGGAAATTTTTGTAGTTTATAACCCACACAACAAGGCAAACAAACCCAATTGCAATTGTCAGTTGCCCACCAAACTCATCTAGCTTCTTCTTTAATGGGGTGTCATGATCCTCCAAAGAAGCTTCATGAATTTGCGTCTGTATCTTCCCAATTTCAGTGTTCATCCCAGTGGTGACAACAATACAGATACATCTCCCATTAACAACAGTGGTGCCTGCAAAAACCATGTTTTCTTTGGCCTGCAACTCACAATCATCCATGAAAATAGGATTTGTTCCTTTCAAAACAGGCATTGCTTCTCCAGTTAGTGAGCTTTGTTCAACTCTCAGTGTTGAGGTTTTCAAAGCTGCAACTCTCATATCGGCAGGAACTTTATCTCCTACATGTAATTCCACAATATCACCGGGAACAAGCTCTCTTGCAGGCAAATCAGGCACAAAATTCCCATCTCTTAATACTTTTCCAGATTCACATTGCAACTCTTTGAGAGCATCAAGTGCCTTCTCAGCGTTGTTCTCTTGCCAAACACCAACAATGGCATTAAGTACTAAGATCAGAATGATCACAAGTGGCTCCACATAAGCTTCAAATCCAGATTCCCCTGATTCATTCCCATGAAAATAAGCAAGAATGAATGATATAAAAGCTGCAACCAGAAGAACCTTCACAAGCATGTCATCAAATTGCTCTAATACTAGTTGCCACAAGGGCTTCCCCTTCTCTTTCTCTAACTCATTCGAACCATATCTCTCGCGCTGCTTCTCTACCTCGTAGGTGTTCAAACCCTTTTCGAGTTTAACATTGTATTCTTTCAGGCATTGTTCAACAGACCATGACCATGCAGGGAATGGTTTGTCTTCCATTGAAGTTTTCATCTGGTACTGTGTTAAAGTTCACAGCAGAAAAAGAAAATAAAATGCTGTGAGCATATCAGACTCAGATAACTGATCTGTATGGACCAGGGAGGAAAATCGCAAAATCTGTGATTTTATTTTCAAGGTATGCATCAGTAACCATCACATAAATCCAAAAATGAAAACCGTTTTCTGTTGTGTTTTTTTCCAGTTAAAAAAAAAAAAAGAATCTTTCTTGGGATGAATAAGTTAAACCGAATTAATTGATAACCGGTGGCCATCCAAACTATGAGACCTTTCTACAAATCTGAAACGGTTCCATTATTATACTCTGGTTCCAATAAGGCTCTGTGATCCATCAGGGATGAAAGTAACCATAATGTTTGAAGTTTTCATGTGAGAAGATGAAACACGGATTATATGAATCGTGTATTGACCTTGATATCTAAAATGGGAAATTCAAAAGAAAAGGAAGGAAACTAAAATATATGAATTAAAGTCATGCATCAAAAGAGGAGAGAATCAGTTTTTTTTTCCAATAAGAACAGGGAAGCAATTTCAAAACCAGAGCAGAGAGAAAACAAACAAAACCCAGAAAGCTTTTTCTACAAACCACAAACTCAAAGGAAACGAACTTCCAAGTAAAACAGACATGAACCTCTCAGCCAAACCAAAAAAAAAACGTTGCTGTAAGCACATCACAAAAGAACACATACCTGGACCACCCACGAAATCTACGAGTGCGTTTAAAAAAAAAAAAAAACAAGAGACTGTGGGTTGTTTAAATTACTGGAAAAAGAAGGTGCTTATAGGCATTAGAAGAAGCAGAAGACGTCAAAGTCTGTAGCTTGGAAACAAAGCAAGGACAAGCAAGTACTGGAATTCCATAAGAAAACCTTTTGTCCAAGAAACAGAGAATTTCTTTTACTGTAGATTAAAGAAGGATTAGTCTTTACCTTTGAATGAGAAACCTTTTGGAATTTTTCCATCCGAAACTCTATTTGAATGTTGAGGCTCTATATTGCGGTGGTGATTGGTGAGTGGAGGCGGACTCAAAAGAATTTTGGAATCTTTTTCTTCAAAAATTCCTCTGAGTTTGAGAACTGCCAAGGATCGTGAGTCCGTTCCGTTATTTATATTCAGAAAGTGGGTGGACATGTGAAGTTACGGAAGCACCCTTTGATGACGACGGTACGTGCCTTTGACTTTTCTTTTATGCCGCATCTGTTGGCAAAACACCTGCGCCGCAGTGTGCAACGGTTTGGTCGGTCCGAAGTCCGAACAGATTAATTAGAGTAAAAAAGTAAAACAAAAACAATATAATGTGTTGGCAAAAAAAAAAAAAAAAATAACTACAATAAATGGACAAAAGATATTACACTCTACTAGACTTTAATATAAGATTCAATCAAGCTTTTTCTTTTTTTAGAGATTATAAAAATTAAATAAATTAGTTCATCATGATATACGTTAGGTATCATCAAATTATATAAGAATATTATAGGACCATATAAAAATATTATTATAACATTAAATATAATAAAAATCTATCATTATAAATATAATAAATCTGAACTATTAAAATTTTATTTAGTGGTGGAGACATTAAATAGAAAAAAATTGAGAGATTGATTAAGATCGAATGAAGTATTATTTTTTTAAAAAAAAAAGGTTGGTCACATGAAAGGAGAAATTCTATGGGTTGGAGATATTAAATAAAAAGGAAATTGAGAGAGATTAATTATTAAGATCGAATGAAGTATTATTTAAAAAAAAAAAAAAATGGGCACATGAAAGGAGAAATTCTATGGGTTACTACTATTCATCAATATGCGTTTAAATTCAAAGAATATACATTGCGCTGGAATATTGCTAATTCTTTCTATAATTTTTTTTTAATGATGTTCATACCTCCTTTGAAAAAATACCTCCAAGGCAACTATAGGCTTCACCGAATTGTTCTTTAATTGTTTTGTGATATATATATGAGCCACTTTTAATGTTTTCATAACTTTTTCTGCTTCACCGAAAAAAATGGTGAGCTTAAATTTGAACGAAGAAGGAAGAAGAGAATTGATAGGGTCAAACAAAAAAAGAAGTTAAGAGTAGGAAAGAGAGAATAAAAGTGAAGCTCCAAGGAGCGCCAAACCCAACGACAACGACAGGCTGACAGTTAAATAAAGAGAAAATGGCACCAAAGTTCAATTTTTTTTAAGGAAAAAATGTCTAATAACTTATCAATGTTACAATCTCAAATCATAATTATAAAATCTAATTGATTGAGATTAAAGAAACTAAATAAATTACTTAATCATTTTATAGGTTGTGTATCATTAGATTATATATTAGTTTATTAGTTAAAGTGATAAGTTTGAAGGAAAAATACAAATATAAATACTCTAAAGTAATTTAATTAGTTTTCTTAATCGTTAAAAAAGTTAACTAGATCTTATAAGTATGGCCATTAGGGAGTAGCTTTTTTACCGTTAATGGTTGCTATTTCATTTATTATTAATTAACAAGCTGTAGGACTTTTCTAACATTATTTTTCTTAATTGTGATTTTCCCTTAAATAAATTTAGCTTCATTTTAATTAATAATTTTAAGGCATTTCATTAAACAATAATCTCTCTGAGTCTTACACTCCTCTTCCACTTATACGAGTCTTCTACTCCTTTGCCACTTATATTTTCGATTTGTTTATGGCTGTTTGTCATTTGGTGACAACCTATCATCAAACACAACAAAAACATATTCTTTATTTGGTTTACAATATAAAACACTTCAATTTAAAAAAATGATAATTAAGTCATTTAATATATCCTAAAATATATTTTATTTATTTTTACTTTTCTTAAGATATGTATTTTATAAAATTAGAAAGTGAGTATTAATCACAAAGTCAAAACAAAAACAAAAAAGACCATAAATTAAACTAGAGTGACTAACTGAGGGAGTATAATATACATGAAGTCAATCATAGTATCATAACAAGGTCAGTTCTAGCTAAAGCTATAAACTATCTTCTACGACAAGGTACTGTATTTTTATATGTATCTAGTATTTAATAATAATTAGTGGTATAAAATAATAGGAGTTGAAAGCGAGCGTGCTAGGTAGGGTGGCGTTAGAGGACAGGACATGTTGGTTGAGTGTATTATTGTGAGTGGAGGTTGTAACTATAATAATTATAATTAATTAGTACTAACAGCGAAGAAGCAAATATGATTAAAGTGACACGTGGTTGCCTGCAAAATCTGCAACACAGCAAACACATTTATCACTTTAGCCTTCCTTATCATTCACAATCCGACACACATTTACATGATTCACCCCGCACCTTCTTTTTCACTTTGTTTTTTCTCTTTTTACTTTCTGTCTTTCCTCCATTTTTGAATTTCTACTGTTCAGTGAGGAATTGACTCAGACTATGTGAGTTTGAATCTCATTCATTCTCAAGAGACTTTGTCTGTCGACAATTAAGTACTCCTTTCCTTTCGATCCTAATTATAAGAGTTAGTTAACTTTTTTTTGGAGAGATTAAAGAAGCTAATTATCTTAGTTTAGAGTATTTTTATTTTTTTTCAAACTAAATAGTTTGACTAATAAACTTATATACTCCATCCAGTCCTAATTATAAGAACACATTTTGGAGTTGGCTTTGGTCCTAATTATAAGAGCAAATTTTAACTTTTGTTAATTTTTTCCTATAATACCCCTATTTATACTTTATGGATAATAATTAAAGACAATAACAATTTAAATAATACGCCTATATATTTTATAAAGTAAATAATATTTGCAACTCATTAATGTCATATACACTTCAATTATATATTTTATATAAAATAATTTTGAGTAATTTTTGTCATATTTTGTTTCCATATTACCTCTAATAATACTTTTTTCACAATAATTAATTTAACAACACGCCTATATTTTATCAAGTGAGATATTCTACTTTATTTTTTATTTTTAAATAAAATAATTTTAATATTCCTTTAAAAATATTTTTTTATAACTATCTGTCATTAATTTTTTTCCCCTAAAACAACCTAATAGAACATTAATTTCATTATTTTTTTTTTCCAACAATGAAAAGCAGGGCTCAGACATCAAGTGGCATAGAAAACATTGAGCAGCACAACATCGTCGAACTCGAACATATATATCCTTGGGGGAAACAGATTTCCTCAGTATCCTCCCCTCCTCATCCCTCAGTATCCTTTGATCTAGGCCGTTCAAAGAGATTTTTAAAATTTTTGGGTGCTAAAAATATGCAAGATCAACGGCTTAGATCGGCTTTTGAGGGATACTGACCCCCTGGATTCTGAGACAATCCGATCCCATCCTTGGGAGGCGCTGCTTACACATCTCGCCACTACCTCTCGACACATCACCTTGCTAGTGGCTGGGAACCGAGAGTAATTTATAATTTTCAACAGGGTATTTTTGGAAAATATTATAATTAACTAATTTAACTTCTCTCCTTAATCTTTCTAAATTCTGGTAAATAGTTCCTATAATTAGGACCGGAGGGAGTATAATTTAAGAAAACACAACATATGATATGATTAAGTAATTTATTTAGCTTCCTTGACTCTCCAAAAAAAGTGAACTATCTCTTATAATTAGGACCGGAGGTAGTACTTCTTTAAAAACTTTTTAAACTTAAAGTTGTACCATGAAATTATTGACTCCTTAAAACTTAACTTATCTAAACTTATTTTTTAAAGACCCAAAAAAAAAAATCAATATTATGTTTATATATCTTTTTTATCTTTATTATAAGGCATTTCTAGCTAATTCTTACTCCTCTCGGTCCAATTATAAGAGCTAGTTGACTTTTTTGGAGAGATTAAGGAAGCTAATTAAATTAACTTAGAGTATTTTTATTTTTTTCTTTAAACTAAATAGTTTGACTAATAAATTAATATATAATCTAAGAAAACACAACATATGAAATGATTATGTAACTTATTTAGCATCCTTAATCTTTCCAAAAAAAGTCAATTAGCTCTTATAATTAGGACCGGAGGTAATATGTTAAGGAATGACACTTAAGTCAATAAATTTGTTTTAAATTGATTGACATCTTTTTAAATGATATGATCTATTTCTTTCAATTCCTTAAACCTCAATTAATAACAAGGTAAAATGGGAGAAAAGCAGGGTAACTAATAAGGTAATCGGTGACTAGACTTATATTTAGGACTAAAAATTACTCAAAGAAGATGCCCTATATGTATATAAAGGAAGTATTTAACAGACTGTTCAAATTTTTAGTCAATGCGTGGCATGTGATGTAGTTCATGACTCAAATATTGGAGTAAATAATCATATGGTTAATTGGTTATGCAAAGTGACAAGTTGTTGACGATAAAAGAATGTAATAATAGGACATTAGCTTGTAAATTACATAAATCAGAGGTAAAATTTAAAATTTAACATACAATCATGCGAATACGATATAGGAAGAAATATTCATGTGGTTGGGGAAAAATATATATAAAGAAATATTTGTGTTAAGTTAAAGAACTCCTCGTAGGTCAACTCTAGTCACAATCACACTTTTTTTTTTTTTAAAAAAAAAAATGATGATGTTTTGTAACGGTTAAAATCGCTACAAATGATAAAAAAATTGCTTCAAAATATATTGTTGCAAATTGTTTTGTAATGGTTTTTAAAAACCGCTACTGGTAACAATTTTACGTCACCGCTATAAGATGAGATCGAGATGACAGATTGTGTGTATTATATTTTAGGAATATATATTTATGATATTATGATTTGATTTGATTATTAGTATTTCTCTTGTACTTCAATGTGATCCTTCAATCACAACATGGTATCAGATCTCCGATCTAATTCCCTGAATTCATTTTTTTGCTTGTTTTCCTCTCATGTTCTAATTTTGATTTTCCGTCGGTTCGTACGCAGACTATGACGCCTTCCTAGAATGTGATGGCACGTTCTAACGTCGACTTCCTTCTCCGGCATTGCGTCTCTGAGCCCGGTTTGCCTCGTGTAGGTATTGGGTGTTTGGTTGTTGTTCTCTTTGGTTTTAAGATGTTGTTTAGTTGTTGCCCTTATTTTCTGGTTGTTCTTCGTTCTTCGATATTAAGCCCTCATTCCCAGTATGTGTAGGCCGATTTTTGCTTCGAAGGTTGCATTGTGAGACTAGGTTTAGTTGTTTCTACTATTGCAGCACTGTCGGTGTTTCATTTTGTACACGTTCATTTGTTTCTAGGGGCTAAGTTCTTCGTTTGCTACGTTTTCCAACACGTTCGTAAAGTGCTCTTTGATTCTTTGTCTTGGGTGTTGTGCTAGAGGTTAGCTCATGTGGTTCTCTTTGATTTAGTTTGGGTTTTAGGTCTGGGACCATGTTGGCTGTTCTGGGTAATTATTTGTTGTTTGGTGGTCCTTGTATGACCTGTTTGTTCTTTGCCTCTAGTGAGGTGTTTGGTTTGATCCCTAGTGACAGCGTTTGGTGTTTGTCTCTGGTGAAACGTTTGGAGTATTGTTTGGTCTATGGTAAAACTGTTAGTGGTTGTTTTGGTCCCCCGTTGGTTGTTGTTTTGGTCTTCGAACTTGCTAATTGATTCAAGATCTCATGAAGAAGCAAATTATTAGTGATTACTTGCATTTCACATTCAAGCTCTTGAGGGGGAGTGATGAGAATATCAAGTTGAAAAATATCAATTAAGTATTATTATTAGGGATATCGTTTAGTATTTATTAGTATTAGATATGAATATTATATTTTAGGAATATATCTTTATGATATTATGATTTGATTTGATTAGATTATGGTAGATTTTAAGTTAAGGGATAGCCTATTAATTTGCCTATATAAAGGCATCTTTGTACTCTCTTTTATTCTTAAGAATCAATTATAATCAGAGTATTTCTCATGTGTTTCAATGTGATCTTTCAATTTCAACAGTGTGAAAATTTTGTAGCAGTTATAAAATTGCTACAAATTACGACGCGATTTTTGAGTGACGGGAAAGGAAAATCGAAATTGGCGCCAACATTATAACGGTTATAAAACCAGTACAAATAATGGATGAAATTTAAAAATTGTGCCAGATTTTCAAGGCAGATTTGAATGAAAATTTGTATTGGTTCTAAATCCGCTACAAAATATTGCAAATTTTTTTATATAAAAAAAATCATAAGTTGAATCCGTTATCACAATATTGTATTATTTAAGTGGTAATTTAATTGATAATAGTTAATATTTAAAAAATATTAACTTTTAGTTAGATAAATATATATGTTATATAGGTATAATGCTAAGAATATGTAGATAATAAAGACTTATTATATTGTCCACTAGATGATATTTGATTATGGAATAAATATTAATGACGATGGAATGATTGTTGAGGAAATGTTCTTTAAGTTCTAGATATGGAAAAAAAAAAGTATCAATTTTATAAGAAGGAAAAAAAACATTAAAATTAAAGATTTTTTTTAAAAAAAAATTATCATATTTGATCGATTGCTCAACATTTAACCTCTTCAAAAAAACATCTATAGATGAGAGAAAACTAGAAAGAAGGGGGGTGGGGAAAAAAAATAAAAGATTGTGTGAAATAAGGTGTGGTGAAAGTATTTATAGGAATATGTATAACTCTTGTAGCAATTGATGTGACGGTTTTTGTAGTGATTTTTATTTATAGCGGTTTATGTCACAATGTTTGTAACAGTTTCACTTTTGTTTTGTAGCGATTATAAAATCACTACATCAACCGCTACAAGTGAAGAAAACCTACCGTGTCCAACGTGAAACTTTGTAAATGTTTTATGTAACCCCTAGAAATGTTCAAGACTCCTTGTATTCTGTAGCGACTTCTATGAGTAACCGCTACAAATTTGTAAGACTCTTTGTATTTTGTAGAGGCTTCTATGAGTAATTGCTACAAATTAGTGGTCTCTATGAGTAACCACTACAAATGTGTAAATTTTGTACCGATTTTTTTTCATATCAACCGTTACAAATAAATCGCCATAAATTTCGCGCCACATCTATGGCAATTTGTATAAACAAACTGCGATAAATTTAGCACAAACTTAGCGCTATATTTTGTAGTCGTTATTTTATAATAACTACTACAAAGATTGTTTCTTAGCTAGCGCGCCAATTGGCACGAATAATACTATTGTAAATTTGTAGCAATTTAAGTATAAATTTCTATAAATTCTCATATTTATAACAATTTATTTTAACCGCTACTAATTCACAATTTTTTTTATAATGTCAATATCAATATATGTCAACTCCAGTTATAATCGATATCAATATAAGTCAACTCTAGTTACAATCAATATCAATATGTCTATATATAGACACACAATAGTTTTGGATTCGGATCCTCTCCTTATCACTTTTCTCCTCATCCCTCCCATCAAGACATCCACCGCTCAAATCCAGATCCAAGGGCCCGATTTTTTTAAAAAAACATACTTTGTTAATCAGTTTCTCCCCATCATCGATCGGATCGATCGTTGAAATCCGATCCAAAGGCCCGAAAAGTGCGATTAGCGAGTATGTTTTTTAATAAAAAAAAATCTGGGCCCTTGGATCTGAAAATTTGGACGGCAGGATGTGTTGATGGGGAGGGATGAGGAGAAAAGTGATAAGGAGAGGATGAGATCCCAATAGTTGTAACTTCTTCTTGATTGGTTCAAGTGTAATGTCCAGATAATCCATATAATTAATCTTATGGGTTGAGTTTGTTCAATTTTCTTTTTTCATAATAATTTCCTTGCGTTAGACGTTTTAGTTTACACTTTTAAATTTGAAATTTAAATAACTTTAGTTCAGATTATCAATTATAGAATAATTTCGTTTTCGTCAACTCTATTCCTCCAAAATTTTCAGATTTTGAATTAATTAAAGAATTAAGCTGATTGGCAGAATAATTAATTGAATGGAATTTATTTATTTATTTAATAAATCATTTCTATTTAACGGTTTAAATTCTTTTGCCCGGGCATCACACGTTTGCCTTGTTATATTAAAATGATAATAGTAGTAGTATATTGTAATATAAACATTCTACGCAACAGGGCGATTTCCATGAAGCTTCCTTACTCTCTTTTTTCCAAGTCACACAGTCCATTTCATAAGATTCTGGACATTGACATCTTAGGGCCCATTTGGTACAGAGAGGATTTAGGGAGGATTTAAGGAGGGAAATGAATTTAGAGGAAATATTGAAAGATTTTGAAGGATAATGAAAGATGAGTTGTTTGGTAAAAAGAAAATAAATGGGTGATAGTTGGTAAAGAATTAGAAAATACATATTTTATTCTCAAAAGTAATTAATTCAAAATGAAAAGGAAAATGTTTTTTTTTTCCTTCATAATTCGGATTTGATACGAATTTGTTTGCATTCAATTCAATTTATGCATTAATTTTAAATTTTATGAAGAAATATTTATTAACAAAAAGAATTTATAGGTTAAATTTGAATTTTATGATGAAACATTTTTTTGGCAAAAAAATGAATTTGTCTAAAATATTCTTTTATCAAATTCAAATTTTTATAAAATATTCTCTTATCAAATTCAAATTTATGGCATAAATTCAAATTTAATTATATTCTCTTGCGTTTATAGAAAATAAAAACATTTTTATAGAGAACCAACCCATTATGATAATTTAATAATTATATTTTTAAATTTAAAAATGATAAAAATATAAATATAACATAGACATATAATATAAATGAAATTATATTTTAAAATGTGTAAAAATCAGATCAAAAAAGTTTTTCAGGCCAAACCTTTATAAAATAAGTTTAGCCTATTTAGGCCTTAACCTGACATTTTTGTTAAAAATCAAAATAAACCACCTAATAGGGTCTGACCTATTCCACCATAATAATACTCCATCTGGTCCTTATTATAAGGCACAAACTAGTAAATGCATTTAGTCTTTTTTATAAGGCACTTACTTGTTTTCAAGGAGCATTAATTTTTTTTTCATGTATGCCCATAATCAATAAGAGTAGTGGGTGAGAGTAATAATTAATATGATATTGGAGTTTAGTGCAATTAATAGGGGCAATATTATAAATTATTTAAATTTTAAGATGACTTTATCGACTTCAACCGTTTTTATTAGTTTGTGAGAATTATTAATCAGTGCCTTATAATAAAGATTAGAGGGAGTAAGTAAAGAAACTCCTCTTTAGCTCAACCCTGATCTAGTAACAGTCAATATCAATATAAGTCAACTCTAGCCACAATCAATATCAATATGTATATGTATATACACACACAATGGTTTTAACTTCTTCAATGGTGCAAGTGTAATGTCCAAATCATCAATATGATTAAGCTTATGGGTTGACTTTGTTCAATTTTATTTTTTCATAATAATTTCCTTGCGTTAGACGTTTTAGTTTACACTTTTAAATTTAAAATTTGAATCACTTCAGTTCAGATTATCAATTAAATAATATATAATTTCGTTTTCGTCAAATCGGTTCCTCCAAAATTTACAGATTTTGAATTAATTAAAGAACTAAGCTGATTGGTAGAATAATTAATTGAATGAAATTTATTTATTTAATTAATAAATCATTTCTATTTAACGGTTCTTTTACCCTTGCATCACACGTTTGCCTTGTTATATTAAAATGATAGCAGGCAAACAAAAAAAGTTACTCCATCCGGTTCTAATTATAAGACATAGTTGACTATTTTGGAGAAATTAAGGATGCTAATTAAATTACTTTAGAGTATTTTTATTTTGATTTTTTTCCTTCAAAATAATTAGTTTGACTAATAAACTAATATATGATATAAAGATGTACAAAACATATAAAATAATTAAGAAGCTTTATTTAAATTTCCTTAATATCTCCAAACAAAGTAACTATGCCTTATAATTAAACTTTAGAGGTAGTATATATTAAAATGATGATAAGTAGTAGTAGTATATTGTAATATAAACATTCTACGCAAGAAGGCGATTTCCACGAAGCTTCCTCATGCTCATTTTCCGGGCGCATTACATAAGATTCTGGAGACTGACAGTGACATCTTAGTTGGATGATACATTCCTTGCGCATTTTTCTAAAATAAAAAATAAATAAATAGAGTTTTTTTTTTTTTTATATAAGAAAATTTTAGGAAAGGGGTTGGGTTCATCCATAATTCAAAGAAAAAAATCTCCTTTCCTCCTGGTGATAATCTGATGTTAGGCAGGCGGTTGCCTATTACCTTCGTGCTTTAATCTAATCCCAAGCTTTAGAGTTAGGATCTCCTCCAACGCCTTGACCAACTCCAGGATCGAACCCTTTCCTTTGGTGAGAGTGTCCAACCCCTTTGCCCTTCAATGTTTTAAAAAGTCACATAAGATGCTAAACCGGAAGTTAACGGGGCTCCGTTTTCATAGTTTAATCGGTTAAAATTAAATTGACGATTTTTTAATTGTTTATGATAATCAAATAAAAAATATTTATGTAGACATATAGTCATAATTTTAAAACCAAGTTGACTTTTTAAAAAGAATTTAATAAAACTAATTAAATTACTTTAAAATATTTTTATTTTTATTTTTTTCTTTAAATTAATTAGTTTGAGTAATAAATTAATAATATAATCTAAAGATAAACAACATAAGATATGATTAAGTAAACTTATTTAAACCTTCTTTTTTAACCCGTTTGGATGGGCTTTTAAAAAAGTAGTTTTTTTATTGCTTTTTTTTAAAGCTCTAAATTGAAGCTTAAAAAAAAAAAGCAAATTTTTTTTTTTTTTTTGTGATTTTCTTTTTTCAAAAGCTATCATTTAAACACATAAATTAATAAAGAAAGCGTTTTTTTGTTGTTGAAAATAAATGCTTTTTTTATTTTAAAAAAAACCATCCAAACAGGCTCTTAACTCTTAAAAAAATCAAACGATCTTATAATTATAAACGCAGGTAGTATAAGTCTAATTATTAACATGATAATATTATAAAATATAAACTCTCAATAAAATGACACCATATGATTTATAAACGGTGTGAAAATTTATGTAGCCGACCATTTCTTTTGGCAGTTTTATAATTTCCCTTGAGAGCATTTTTACTATGTAGCCGACCAGAACAAGGGGAACTTAGTCTTCTTAAATTTGTTGATATCGATTTACTCCAATCTTTGAGTCATGAATTACAATTGTTCAAAAAAAGTCATGAATTACATCACATGCCACGCGTTGACTAAAAATTTGTACAATCTGTTAAGTACTTCCTTTATATATACATATAGGGCATCTTTTTGAGTAATTTTTTGTCCCAAATATAAGTCACCCGTAGTCTTATTAGTTACTCTATTTTTTCCCCATTTTACCTTGTTATTGATTGAGGCTTAAGGAATTGAAAGAAATAGATCATGGTCCATCAATTTAGAACAAATTTACTGACTTAAGTGTCATTCCTTCACATGTAAGAATTAGCTGGAAAATGTCTTATAATAAAGATCAGAAGGATATATGAACATCATACTATTTTTTTTAGAAAAGAAAAGCTTAGGTAAGTTAAATTTCAGGGACTTAACAGGTTCATCGCTCACCTATAAATTTTAAAAGTGTTTAAAGAAGG
Source organism: Acacia melanoxylon (assembly GCA_019022615.1). Lineage (NCBI taxonomy): Eukaryota > Viridiplantae > Streptophyta > Magnoliopsida > Fabales > Fabaceae > Acacia > Acacia melanoxylon. The sequence continues at coordinate 4,228,272 of JAFJYJ010000041.1, read as the reverse complement.
TAACAAAGCCTTGAAGAATGAATGAGATTCAAACTCACATAATTTTGAGTCAATTTCTTGCTGAAAAGTATAAATTCAAAAATGGAGGGAAGACAGATAGTTGGGGGGGAGGGGGACAAAGTGAAAAAGAGGATAAATGCGTGTGGGGATTGTAAATGATAAGGAAGGCTAAAGTGATAGTGTGGTTGCTGTGTTGCAGATTTTGCAGGCAACCACGTGTCACTTTAATCATATTTGCTCTTAGCCTCAATCACACACTTTATCTAATTTGATTAAATTAAAGAAATTAATTAGGTTAGTTTATATGATATTTATTTATTTATAATGTAGCAAATCAAGCTTCAAATTTCCATTGGGAGAGGTGCTTACATTAGTACCCGACAGTATCTCAATCGCCTCCAATAAAAGATATTTGTGCCTGGCCAAACAAAAAATGTAGTCTTTCTTCATTTCTTTGTAAGTAATGTCTTTCTAAAGCCTATTACTCCTCCTATTCCGATTATAAGACAATATTTGAGAGTTGGTTTTGGTCCTAATTATAAGACAATATTTTAATTTTAGTCAATTTCTTCCTAAAATACCCTTATTTTATTCTCTCAAGTGTATTTGATTTTTGGTGGGTGTATGTATGTTGATGTGTAGATTCTTACAGTAAGTAAAACTTTTAAATTGTTGGATTTTAATTTATTTATCAATCACCGTGACATTAATTTTTCAATATATATAGGGTTAAGGAGCAAATTTACCAATAAACTATTGGCCCAAGAGCACCCAACACAATAAACTCTTATCTGGACCTTAAATACCAACCAACTTTTTAAAATGTTAATCCAGCACAATCACATTAAAGGTGAAACTAACGCCGTCTGTCTCATTCATTCACTTTCGGATCCTCCTTCCTCTTCTCAGAGTGTTAGGAAAGTTGGAAAAACGAAGGCTCAAAGCATTTGAAATCCCTTTTTCTTCCTCAGGATTTGCAAAGAGCAGAATTAGCAAAGCTTTCGGATCTACTTCACCCCTCTCCTTCTCCACGCCCTCGTCTCTGCTTTTATCGTCGCAGGTAACTCCAGAGAATTTACAGTGACTAGATCGAGCTTCACCGGTGCTTCAACGGCGCTCCATCGTTGTTCGGCCGTCACGTTTTCATCGGAGCCGCAGACTCAAGACAGATCGGAGGAGATAAGATGAAGAAGAAGGTGTTTCCGGTGAAGAGGAAGGAGGATCCGGTGAAGAAAAGGAAGAAGATGGCGAGGAAATACTCACTGAGCGAAAGTGAATGAATGAGAGAGGGAGAGAGATGTAGACGGTGAAGAAAAGGAAGAAGATGGCAAGGAAATACTCGCTGAGCGAAAGTGAATGAATGAGAGAGGGAGAGAGATGCAGACGGACGTTAGCTTCACCCTGACGGATTTGTGTTCAATTAATATTTTAAAAAGTTGGTTGATATGTAAGGTCCAGATAAGAGTTTATTGTGTTGGGTGCTCCTGGGCCAATAGTTTATTGGTAAATTTACTCCTTAACCCATATATGTATAGAGAGAGACACACACACACACATTTACATACACACAGAGATATATATGTGTGTGTGTTTACACACAAATATATATAGACATACACACACATGTGTGTGTTTGTCAATATATGTGTGTGTGTACAGATATATATAAATATGTGTGTGTATACATATATGTATATTTGTGTATTTATAGGTGTGTGCATATATGTATATCTTTGTGTGTGTTTGTCAATATGTGTGTGTGTGTACAAATATATATATGTGTGTGTGTGTGTAGATATGTGTGTGTGTGTGTATAATATACATATATATCCGCACACATATGTATATATAACAAAACTATTATTTTAATTAGAAAGCGTGTAGAAAGAAAAATTTTAGGTTGGATAAGTATGTGGTAGAGATTGTTGATTTACTTTTACTTATGTCATTTTAAATTTATATAAGGGCATTTTAGGAAAATGGGTAAAATTAACTAATTTAACTCATCTCCTTAATCTTTCCAAAATCGATTAAATATGTCTATAATTAGGACCAAATACTAATGAGAAGAAATCCTGATTGGTTAGCCATACAAAGTTTTGAATCAAATCGTCATAATGCCTGACATAACATTGATGAGGAAGGAAGAAGTTTTCCTTTCCTAGATACCAGATACACATGTTTGGAAGGAGAGAAATGTCATTTACTAAAGCCAAAGGATGGTTACTATAAACATTTTGGACCAACTGCAAAACAAAACTCAGGAAAAGAGGAATACAAATTTGGAGGATTATTTTTATATGTTTTAGACTAGTGCTATGAACTTTGGAGGCATGAAATTAAACCAGTCATCTGAAAATTGGGGTTCAAGCAATAATTTGTTAGCCAAAACTGAATTGAATATGAACAGAGTTCACACTAAATAAATACATTTTGAAAATTTTTTGGAGGTTCAAGTTTATAGTACATTTATTTTTATTTTTTTCTTCAAACTAATTTTGTTAAACTAATATATAATCTAAAAAACTGAAATGATTAAATAACTTATTTAACAATATTTCACACTAAATAAATACTAGTATATAGTGTTATCTAACTGTAGCTAATTAACAGACCCCTCTCAATTTATGATATGATACTGAGAATAAGAATAATACCCACTAAGTGTGGCTTTAAATAACGTCGTGTCACTTTTGGTCTTACTGCTCATGAACTATATAATTGTTCTTTTTTTTTAAAAAAAAAAAATGCTTGGCTACTGGCATCACATTCATATCACCTTTCAAAGCAAGTCATTTTTCCATATTTTCTTGCCAACATTTTTTTCATATCTTTAAATTAAGTTATATTCTTCTAGGAGCTGCAAAATTCATTTATATAGATTAAGAAAGTTAATTAATTTTTGTTAAAAAATAAATGTTGGTTTCCTAAAATATCCCTTTGGTTTATGTGCATTGAAAACAATCCATGAGCGAAAATCTCATTAATAAGTTTAATTGATATGGATAATTTGGAGAATAGATTATAATTTTAGAAAACAAATTGAACTGATTTGGAAAATAGCTTGATTCACCCATGCTAGATTAGGCCTAAGCCCAATGTTATTACGGCTAGAATATAAATAATATAAAAGTTTTTATGGATATATGTGATAATTTTCAATTAACCGATATAACATGTCTCTATGTTTGTTTAATAGATGCAATATGTCTCTATGATGAAAGGGTATATTGGTAGAGGAAGGGGTACGCAGAACACTATAAATAAGCATGAGAGGTTCAGTTAGGGGTGTTTAGCGTTTTCTGTCCCGGTGATTTCGTCCCATTCTCGAGCAAATTGGGATAAGAAAATCCTGTCCTGAAAAGTTTGGCGACGAGAAAAGTATAATTGGGATTGAGAATAGTACTTCACGATCCCAAATATATATAAGTGTGTGTGTGTATATTAATTTTCCTAAAATTACCTAAACGCCACTATGCCAAAAGCCATAAACCAACCAAGTGAACCCTAATTTTGCTTAGACACACACCCTCTCTCTACTTCTTTACGTGCTCGTTGTTGCGACGTTGCCTCTCGTCTCTCCGTCAACTCGCTCTGCGACTCCAATCGATTCACTTGCTCTGTCGACTCCGTCACGTATGAGAACCTAAGGAATCCAGGTATCCTCTCTCGCAAGAAAAAAACTCGTCGAGTAGACTCGAGATGTGAGTACATAATAATTTAGTTTAAATGCTAATCCAATTTATTAGCCTCTTGGTTTAAATAGAAGACTTGCTTTTGTAAATAAAAGATAGGATAAAGGTCAGATTGAAGATATGATTTGTGTTTGGAATACCAGTAGCAGAAGTGACTTTTTTCCAAATGGTTTTTTTTTTTTTTAAATAGCGTTTGAAAAATCATTTAAGATGAAAAATAACTGGAAATGATATAAATCTTATTGAATACTATATATATAGTGGTAGATATTGTGATAATTGAAGATAAAAATTTATATTTATATTTGGTTTTAAAAAATAAATTATTATTTAATTAAATTAAAAAAAGTACTTAATTAATATATTCTAATGAATAAATTAAAATGCATATAAATGTATATTTAATAGTATTTTGCTGATTGAATCACTTATCTATAATATTTTTCCTCAAAAGCTGAAAAAAAGTGACTTCTATCAGAAGCCACTTTTTTTATAATAAGTCTATCAACCCTTAAAGCTATACCAAACCGTTCAAATTAGTTTTGTTCTCTTTTGCTAGACTAATTTTACTGTTTGATGTCTTTTTTCACTGTTTGAAGCTATCCCAGACAGGTCCAGAACCGTTAAATAGAAATGATTTATTAAATAAATAAACAAATTTCATTCAATTAATTATTCCACCAATCAGCTTAATTCTTTAATTAATTCAAAATCTGAAAATTTTGGAGGAATAGAGTTGACGAAAACGAAATTATTATTTAATTGATAATCTGAAGTGATTCAAATTTCAAATTTAAAAGTGTAAACTAAAACATCTAACGCAGTAAGATTATTGTGAAAAAATAAAATTAAACAAAATAAACCCATAGGAATAATCATGTTGATGATGTGGACATTACACTTAGATCAATCAATATATATAAGTGTTTGGATTAATTCTTAGATAATAACTTACGATGTTTAAATTCTTTTGCCCGTGCATCACACGTACGTTTGCCTTGTTATATTAAAATGATAGCAGGCAAACCAAAAAAGTTATATTAAAATGATAATATAATTATAAAACTTAATTGACTTTTTTTGGAGAGATTAAGGAAGATAAATAAGTTACTTAATCATTTCATATGTTGTGTTTTCTTGGATTATATATTAGTTTATTGGTAAAACTATTTAGTTTAAAGAAAAAAAAAAATAAAAAATACTTTAAACTAATTTAATTATCTTCTTAATCTCTCCAAAAAAAAAAAAATACTGTAATTAGGACTGGAGGGAATAGTATATTGTAATATAGGCGATTTCCACGAAGCTTCCTCACGCTCATTTCCCAAGTCAAGCGGTCCATTACAGAAGATTCTGGAGACTGACATCTTAGTTGGATTATAATCAGAGAAAAATAAATAAATAAAGTTGAGTCCAGTCAATGTTTTATAAGAGGCTAAACCGGCTCCTTTTTCATAGTTTAATCGTTTAATATTAAATTGACAATTTTTGAACTGTTTATGATAATCAAATAAAATTTTTCATAAAAAATATTTATATGCGTATATAGATAATGTATAAGTCTAATTATTAACATGATCCCAAATAAATATTCACATTTTGTGAGAAAGTCGATTTTTTTAACGTTTTTTTTTTAAAAAAAAAAACTTGAGAGCATTTTTTCTACTTAGCCAACCAGAATAAGGGAAACATAGCCTTCTTCTAAAACTTGTTTAGTTTTGTAAAAGTGGTTTCAAGTTTTGGCTTAACAATGAGTCAACCTGGATCCAACCCAATTCAACTGCAAACATAGCTTTTCTATTTAAACCAAGAGGCTAATAAATTGGATTAGCATTTAAACTAAATTATTATGCACTCACGGAGTTAGATGGAGTCTATTGGACACACTTTTTTTTTTTTTTTTCCCTGCGAGAGAGGAAACCTGGATTCCTCTAGTTCTCATACTTGATAGAGTCGACGGAGTGAGTCGATTGATCAAATTGGGCGGATTGGTGAAGTGAGTTGATGGAGAGATGAGAGGCAGCGTTGCGATAACAAACACGAAGAAAAGTAGAGAGAGTGTGTGAGTCTAAGCAAAATTGGAACTGGCTATCCTCCTATGAAGTTGCCATCCGCTGCAGTGAAATGTTGCCGTTTTGGCTCAAAAGCTGAAAATGTGGCCTTTAAACAAAAATAAGGTACTGACTGGTACTAAAAATATACTTCAGGTTACTGAACGGTACTTAAAAAATACTTGATGATCTTGAAAATTATTTTAGATTCTAAAAAAATCTTTCACGTACTGATTGGTACTAAAAAGATATTTTATAATACTGACTGGTACTGAAAAAATATTTCAGGATCTTTAAAAATTATTTTAGGATCTTGAAAAAATATTCTAGGGTACTAAATGGCACTAAAAGAGAAATATACTGAAAAAATATTTCAGGATATTTTTTTTAGGGTACTAACTGGTACGAAAATATACTTTATGATATTTTTTTCACGATCCTAAAATAATTTTTCAAGATCATCAAGTATTTTTTAAGTACCGTTCAATATCTTGAAGTATATTTTTAGTACCAGTTAATACCTTGAATTTTTTGTAAGGCCATATGTTCAGCTTTTTGAGCCAAAACGACAACATTTCACTGCAGCAGATGACAACTACATTGGAGGAAAGCCGGGTCCAGCAAAATTAGGGTTCACTTGGTTGGTTTATGGCTTCTAGCATAGTGGTATTTAGGTAATTTTAGGGAAATTAAATATACACACACACACATTTAGGACCCGTTTGTTATAAAGAATTGGTGGGAAAGGAAAGGGATCTCAATCTTTCCCATGGATTTTGGGTGTTTGGTAGAGAGAAAGTCCAACAAGATCTTCCAAAGAGTACTTATCTTCCCTTATTTGAGGGAAGATGCTTTCCATCGAAAAATGGAAGGAAAGCTCCATCCAAGGAAAGTGTTTTTTTTTTTTTGTTTACCCCCGAAATTCAAACTTGGCGGGAAGTTCGGGAAAAAGTTCGAACTTGGCGATTTTTTTTTCACGAGTTTGAACTTAACAAGAATATATTTTTTAAAAAAATATTTTAGCAAAAAAAATATTTTTCTTTTGAGGGTAAAATAGACATTTCATAATTCTTTACCAATTATTACCTCTTCATTTTCTTCCTACCAAACAACTCAAACAATTTTCCCTCATCTTTCAAATCTTCCTTTTCTTTCCTTTCCTTTCATTTCCTTCCCCAAATCTTCTTTGTAACAAACGGGCTTAGGTTTGGACGGGTTCATTATAGGTCTCAACGCTTTGATTTGGTTTACCAATCGGCCATCAATGCTTGGATCTGTCGAACAAGAAAGAGCCCCATTGGAGAGAGATGAAGACCAAAGGGAGAGGGGGGAGGAGCTTCAGTGACCCATGTGAAAGAAAGGAGGGGCTTTGTGGCTTATCAGCGGCACAAATGAAGAGAGGGAGAGGAGAGAGGAAGAGAGCCACATCACCAGGAAGAGGAAGGGATGAAGAGAGGGAGAGAGAAAGAGGAGTGTAATTTTATATTATGTAAGGGGAATTTTAATAAAAACATTTAAATTTCAAAATCTCATATTTCTCCCTATTACCTTTGTGTCCTTTTAATTTTTTAACAGACTTTCTCGATTTTGAAATTTGATATAGGATTTAAATGAGATTTTCCATAATATCAATATGTACACACACACAAACACAATAGTTTTATCTTCTTAATTGGTCCAAGTGTAATGTCCACATCATCAACATGATTATTCTTATGGGTTGATTTTGTTTAATTTTATTTTTTCATAATAATTTCACTGCATTAGAGGTTTTAGTTTACACTTTTAAATTTGAAATTTGAATAACTTCAGTTCAGATTATCAATTAAAGAATAATTTCGTTTTCGTCAACTTTATTCCTCCAAAATTTACAGATTTTGAATTAATCAAAGAACTAAGCTGATTGGTAGAATAATTAATTGAATGGAATTTATTTAATAAATCATTTCTATTTAACGGTTTAACACGTTTGCCTTGTTTTATTAAAATGACAGCGGGCAAACAAAAAAAAATTATATTAAAATGACAATAGTAGTAGTATATATATTGAAGGGTGAAGGAAGAATATTGCTAACCAACTATTAGCCAGAAAGCGATGCAAGACAAATAACTTTTAATGGGATCAAATCTACCAACGAACAATTTAATTTGTTAAATCTTCACAAAACCGTCTATGGCCAAGTAACGTCCGTTTAAAATGGAGCCCTCCCCTTGCTACCTCATCGCCCCCTCCAGCCCCGGCCACCACCGATTCCCAAACATATCTTCTTCTTTCATTTCCTTTCAACTCTCAGACTCCGACGGAAACACTAAAATCTAATTCTCAGTTTCTATCTTTCTTGCTCTACCCTTTTATATTTCATATCCAAATTTCAATTTCAGCTATTCGCCTTGATTGGATCCACGAATGGGTCGTGATTCTGTGACTTCTCTCGCCCTCGGATTCCGATTCCACCCCACCGACGAAGAACTCGTTCGCTACTACCTCAAGCGCAAGGTGTGCGGCAAACCCTTCCTGTGCGACCCAATTGCCGTCATCGACATCTATAAAGCCGAACCCTGGGACCTCCCCTATTAGCTCTTTTGCTCTTCTCTGTGTTTCTTTTGTCTACAAAATGTGAAGAAGTTTGGGAATCGGTGGTGGCCGGGGCTAGAGGGGGTGATGAGGCAGGAAGGGGAGGGCTCCATTTTAAACGGACGTTACTTGGCCATAGACGGTTTTGTGAAGATTTAACAAATTAAATCGTTCGTTGTAGATTTGGTCCCGTTAAAAGTTATTTGTCTTGCCTTTCTGCTCCCTACTTAATAATTGGTTAGCGAATATGCTCCTTCACCCTATATTGAAATATAAACATTCTACGCAAAAAGGCCATTTCCACGAAGCTTCCTCATGCTCATTTTCTGGGCCCATTACATAAGATTCTGGAGACTGACATCTTAGTTGGATTATACTCCTTGCGCATTTTTCTTTTTTTTCTTTTTTTAAAAAAAAAGTTGAGTCCATTCAACGTTTTAAAAAGTCACATAAGAGGCTAAACCGGAAGTTAGCGGGGCTCCGTTTTCATAGCTTAATTGGTTAAAATTAAAATTGACGATTTTTTAACTGTTTATGATAATCCAATAAAAATTTTAATAAAAAATATTTATATACGCATATAGATAATGTATAAGTCTAATTATTAACATGATAACATTATAAAATATAAGCTTTCAATAAAATGACACCATGTGATTTATTAACTGCATGTATGAAAATTTATTGAATGTTTGTTTGGGATGCTGATTGAAGTCTTTAAAATCAGTTTTTAATTATGATTTAGGATATACGATGTAAACATGTGATAAGAATTTTGTTTTGATTTATGTAAATAAACACTTTTAGAGTTTTCAAATGTTATCCCAAAAAAAAATTAAATTTTGTGAGAAGGTCAATTTTTCTAGCAGTTTTTTTTTTTTTTTTTTACTTGAGAGCATTTTTTCAATGTAGCCGACCAGAATAAGGGGAACATTGCCTTCTTCTAAAACTTGTTTAATTTTGTAAAAGTGGTTTCAAGTTTTGGATTAACGATGAGTCAACCCGGATCCAACCAAATTCAATTGCAAAAACAGTTTTTCTATTTAAACCAAGAGGTTAATAAATTGGATTAGCATTTAAACTAAATTATTATGTATTCACAGAGTTAGATGGAGTCTGCTCGACAGGCTTTCCTTCTACGAGAGAGGATACCTAGATTCCTCTAGTTCTTATACGTGATGGAGTTGATGGAGCGAGTCGACCAATCAGAGTCAGCAAAGTGGCGCGGCGAGTTGACGAAGAGACGAGAGGCAGCATCACAACAACGAACACTAGGAGAAGTAGAGAGTGTGTGTGTGTGTGTCTAAGCAATATTAGGGTTCACCTGGTTGGTTCATGGTTTCTGGCATAGTTGCATTTAGGTAATTTTAGGGAAATTAAAATATTTTTATATATAAACATATATATATATTTCGTTTCATGAATTACCATTCCCGATTATACTTTTCTCATCCCCAAACTTTTCAGGACGGGATTTTCCTATCCCAATTTGCTCGAGACAGGAAAACGTTGAACACCCCTAGCTGAACTTCTTACACCTATTTATAATGTTTTACGTACCCCTTCCTCTACCAATATACCATTTCATCATAGAGATATATTTCATCTATTAAACAACATAAACTCATTGAGACATATTGTATGGGTTGAACAATATGACTTTTGAAAATTGAGAACTATCACATATATCCATCAAAATCCATCAAAGCTTTTATATTATTTATATTCTAGCCTCAATACCATTCGGCTTGGGTCTAATCTACCATGGGTGGATCAAGCTATTTTCCAACACAGCTCAATTTGTTTTCCAAATTTATAATTTATTCTCCGAATTATCCATATTAATTGAACTTATGAATGAGGTTTTCGCTCATGGATAGTTTTTAATGCAAATAAACCAAAGGGATATTTTAGGAAACCAACACGTTTTTTTAAATAAATAATTTAATTAACTTTCTTAAGCTCAATAAATGAATTATGCAGCTCCTAAAAGAATATAACTTAATTTAAAGATATGAAAAAAAGGTTGGCAAGAAAATATGGAAAAAATGACTTGCTTTAAAAGGTGATACAAATGTGATGCCGGTAGTCAAGCATTAAAAAAAAGAACGATCATATAGTTCATGAGTAGTAAAGTCAAAAATGACACGACATTATTTAAAGCCACACTTGGTGGATGCCACTCTTATTTTCAGTATCTTATCATAAATTGGGAGAAGTTAGTTAATTAGCTGCAGTTAAATAACACTATTTGCTTGTATTTATTTGGGATGAACTCTGTTCCTATTCAATTCAGTTTTGGTTAACAAATTATTGCTTGAAACCCAATTTTCAAATGACTGGTTTCATGCCTCCAAATGTAACCTTCATTTACAACACTAGTCTAAAACATATAAAAATAGGCCTCCAAAAGTGTATTTTTCTTTTCCTGAGTTTTGTTTTGCAATTTGTCCAATATGTTTCTAGTAACTACCCTTTTGGCTTTAGTAAATATGATTTCTCCTTCCAAACATGTGTATCTACTATCTAGGAAAGGAAATCTTCTTCCTTCCTCATCAATGTTGTTATGTATTATGACAATTTGATTCAAAACTTTGTATGGCTAACTGATCATGATTTTTCTCATCAGTAATAGGCTTTAGAAAGACATTACTTACGCAGAAATAAAGAAGGACTACGAGTTCACCAGTCACAACTATACATTTTTTTGGCTAGATACAAGTATTCTCTTATTGAAGGCAATCCTGATCAAAACACTGTCGGACATTAATGTGGGCACCTCTTCCAACGAGAATTCAAAGCTTGATTAACTATATTGTAAATGACTAAATACATGTTATATAAACTAACTTAACTAACTTCTTTAATCTAATTAAATTAGATAAATATGTCTTATATTAAGGACGAAGAGGTTTTTTTTTTTTTTTTTTTTGGATATTATAATCTAGTATCCAATTCAAGGTTCGTTGTAACCCCTCCCAACATAGGTGTCTCTTCTAAGAATCGAACTCAATACCCAAAGTGATCTAGCGAAAGTTTACACTGCTAGGCCAACTCGGTGTTAGTGTGGGGGGAATTATTATTATTATTTTCTGCCAAAGAAAGTTTAGGTGAGGGTAGACACCTTACTCACCAAGCGCCAGAAGATGTCTCGCCAAAGAAAAGAGGCTTACAGAGGTACTTACAGATCGCTCACCAACGAGGCCCTCATATCAACCAACGGGTATCGAACCTCCTTTCTTTTGGGGTGAAGGCCGAACTGTGTCAATCCTCATTGGTTTTATTTTGGATGGCAAATGCGAAAATCCAGACAACCGGGCCATATTTTGTATGGGCCAATATTGGGCTGAATTTATCCTAATAGGAGCCCATTTGTGCCGATGGCCCGTCAGCTGCCAACAGTAAAATTAGGGCTTCCTTATATTCGAACTGCCCGTAGCATAAAACTAGTCATCATCCCGTCGTCTCGCTGCGATCTCTAAATTCCGGAGCTTTACGCGAAGGGAAACAAATTCCAGAATTTTCAGGTTCGCGTTTTCTTTCGCCCCTTCTATTTTGGCTAATTAGAAGTAAACGCTTCCCTGTTAAGATGTTGGACAAGAAAAAAGTTTTCATCCCCCTCGAAATCTAAGGGAACTATTCTTACTTGGTTATTTGTATCGGGGTGACTGGTTCCGGGGTTTTAGGGCCAGGGCATGGAGGTTTTGGTATATATTGGTTTGTTAGTTTTCTGATTTTGACGACTGCTGCTGTCTTTTTGTTTCTGAAGGCTGCTTGGTGGAATAGTTGCGAAGATGAGGCCGGTTTTTGTTGGGAACTTCGAGTACGATACCCGCCAATCTGAGCTGGAACGCTTGTTCGCTAAGTATGGGAGGATAGAACGCGTTGACATGAAATCGGGTAAATATTTTCCTGCCCAGCCTCGTATTAGTATCAAAGAGACTATCGAGCCTGTCATATCCTTTTGAAGGGAAGTTTCTTGGATTCTGTTGAACGTTGTTACTCTTATGATTCCTGACCTCATCCTTTGCCAGTTTTGGGATTAGAGGCAGTGTCTGATAAGCTTAAGTTTCATTACAGCGAGTACACAGAACAACATTTATTGCACATAGTGAGATGAAGGATATTTTTGTACACTTATGAGTGATGGCTTTGCACGTTGCACCTTTTTCGTACCAACTTGGTCATGCAATCAGTGATTCTATTTAGCTGTAAGAAACACCTTTCCGTTGTTAATTTTAAATTTTGGTGGCCCGTGCATCATCTTCCCTTTTACTCATTCCAGATCACTCACTTCGCCCAGATCAATTCTTAAGATTTGCATAATGTAAATGTTTTCCTTGCATCCATTTATTATAATTAGAGTTTGATATCTGCGCCCTCAATTGTCTTGGAAGTTAGAAGAGGAGAGACTAGCACAATTTATATATTACCTATGCTCTTAAAAGGGCAATCCTTTCTTAAATTTATTGGTTCTTCTTTTGGCAAGCGAGTGAGAGCTCAGCTTACTTTGAACTGACGAGCCTGAGCTCTCCTTTCTGCCACTATTACTTTGAGATTACTGCCGGAAGGCTTGTAAGGGGGCGTTTATCTGATATTTGTTATATGGCAATTTAACTATGATGAAGGACATTTTTTCCCTAATTTAGATCCTATTTTTTTATAGTTCCATCCAGCTGATTCATCACCTTTAGCATCTCTTTTAGAATTGCGTGGCATTCTGAATGATTTGCCAAATTTATGGGCGTCACTTAGGGCTTGCAATTTTTTTAATCTAACAGATTGAATATGAAGTGAGTATGTCACTTCTAGTTTTTTAAAGCAAGTTCTATTAATAAAAAAATCTATGAAAATGCTTCTATCTTAATTAGAATCTCTTGAAGAGATACTGAAAACTAAGATATTGAAACCAGGATATTTGGATATGGACGTATGCCTGCTTTTATGGCTTATCTGTTCCATTCCTATATCTTGATGGAAAATATGTGGCAGCCGAAAAATTGCAATTCTTTGGAGAAGTCCTCCATATTTAAGTGTTTCTTTTGACGCAGGAACCTCTACTAAGGGAAAATATGCTGAGCTCTTTCTTGGCTTGCCAACTTCTCTGCCAAACTTTTTTTGGAAGGAAACTTCCTGCCTGTCTGCTCTCCTTCTACTCTCAGATAGCATCATCTGCACTTTCTCACCTGATCATCAGTCACTCACTCACCTCATCGCTTAACATTGCTATTTTACCAGAATGATCATAGTGGGATCATCATTCAATTTATTAAGCCATGCCTACATTGACTGAAAATAGGGGATCAATGAAACACTGTCATGCAATGCCATGCCTACATCCACTGAAAATAGGGGATCAATGAAATCTATCATGCCATGCCATGCCTTATCTTACTGAATTCACTCGTGCTGTCTGAATGGAGAATCATGCTTTGCAATGACAATCCCAGATCTGAATTTTGGATTTAAATCTTTTATTGCAATCATGATTTTGTTCCTCATTGAACGCCTCTACCGCTTCATGTGCATCAGCCCTCGCATATATGCAGGTGTTGTATTCTGTTATTCCTGACAGGGAAAAATAAAAATCCTGATTTGGCTGATGTACTGCTTGGTGAGGGATGACATGCTGTTGCCTTCCATCATCACTGTCTCTAATATCAGTGCTGTTATTGCAGGTTTTGCATTTGTGTATTACGAGGATGAGCGTGATGCTGAAGATGCAATCCGTGCATTAGACAATTTTCCATTTGGTCATGACAAGCGAAGGCTGTCTGTTGAGTGGGCTAGGGTAGGATAATATTTTTATGACAAGCTGTTTTCCATATTCTTTGTGTTGGCCAGTGAAATGATTTCCTGCCGAAATATTATTTATACTTACTAGTTGTTGTGATCCTAGCAGGGTGAACGTGGCCGTCATCGAGATGGGTCCAGAGCAAACCAGAAGCCCACAAAAACATTATTTGTGATTAACTTCGACCCAATTCGTACTAGAATTCGTGATATAGAAAGACACTTTGAACCATATGGGAAAGTTCTTCATGTTCGGATTCGTCGGAATTTTGCATTTGTGCAGTTTGAAACACAAGAAGATGCCACTAAAGCTCTTGAGTGCACACATATGAGGTAAGTGATTTGGTTATGATACTTCTTGGTGAGTTTCTTCTTGTTGGTTTCCTATTCATGGCATGGCATCGGGAATCAAATTTTAGTCTTGTTATTGCAGCAAGGTACTGGATAGGGTGGTTTCAGTGGAGTATGCTCTGAGGGATGATGATGAGAGGGGAGACAGATACTATGACAGCCCCAGAAGAGGAGGGGGTTATGGAAGATCACCCAGTCCAGTTGCTCGGAGGCGACCTAGTCCTGATTATGGTCGTCCAAGAAGCCCTGTGTATGATAGGTACAATGGACCAGCATATGACAGACGTAGGAGTCCTGATTATGGTAGGCCTAGGAGTCCTGATTATGGCAGGGCGAGGAGTCCTGAATATGGCAGATACCGCAGGTATTACTTTTGTTCTATTTTTTGCCAATCATCTTTCTGCAAGTTGGTTGGTGCTTTTGTTTATTTAAATTATATCTTGAACTAATCTGTTCTGTTATTCATCTGCAGCCGCTCACCAATCAGAAGGTCCAGGACTTGAAAAATGTCCAATGATGTGGAATGAAGCAGAAGCAGGTTCTGGTGGTTCTTAGTCTGTGTGTTGGAATAGGAAGTAGTACAATCTGTAGGAAATTGAACACTTCTCTGTGCAATTTATGGTTTCCTTTCTGTATCTAGAAATTAAGCATTTGGGGCTCTTATTTTACTTTTAGGACTGATATATATAGCTTGTTCAAAGTAGGGTTGGCTAGTAGATAGTACTATCCGGACGTGTTCAGCGACGATTGATAACTTGTTTACAGAGTGACATATGGAGTTGTTATTGGCCAAAACTAGTTCACATTCATGAAAAGAAATAAGCAAGAATCATGGAAAGAAATAAAAATTATGCGTAGATGCTACCTAATACTTCGATATGCCTCTAAACTATCGTGAGCCTATGAAGATCGTGTGGATAATTAAGTCTGCAATTAGTTTTGTAATTGATACGAGTGATAATTTATTTTTGAAGAAAATTTAATGGAAGTTTTCCTAGAGCTCTTTCTGGAAAGCCTTGTCTAGCCATGCCTCAGCGTCTTTTCCATATTGTCAGGTCTAATCTATAAGCATCAAAATTGCAAAACTCATTCTCGTTTGGCTTCGTATCTCCAACAATAGTTTTGCCTTCTGTGTTTATTCCCTCCATGTCAGTAGAGTTGAATTCTTACTCAGACTTTCACAAGCAAGAATAATCCGCTCAACTAGTCTATAAGGAAATTTCATAGAAGAAGGCATTCTCATTTTTTCATAAAAGGTGCAAAAGAAAATTCATGTGACTTTCTCAGTCAGGTCTTGACCAAGTAATTTTTTTTCCCCCCTTAACACACCAAATCCAATTTAAACTTAACATTGAAAAGCCACCTAATTTTGACCATGTCACCAATATTTAACTTGCCTGAACTTTGGACTTGAAAAATTATTATTTTTTAGTATGACATGTCTATTTTATTGCTTTAGTTTAGGAGGATAAAATTTATTATTGTTGATGTTGTTGTAAGTTTGCCCTTGCGCTATTAATTTTTATTTCATTTTCTGGTTCCATAGACACTCACTCACCTAACAGTGATGGTTTCTTAGAAGGTGCCTTTGGTGGGGAAGAAAACATGTATTTGACTAATTTGAGGCACACGTAATCTAATTTTCTTCTCTGATATATGACTATTTTTTCCTAACCAAAACAGACTAAGAAAGGTTCTTGCTCAAAACCTATGAAGCACCGATACTCTAAAAATTTGTTTTCCAACGTATCGGACCGTATCAGAAATACCGTATCGAATCTAGCCAATATTATTTGAAGTAACGTATCAACGTCCCGTATCGGAATCGATGCTTTATAGCACAAAATCATTAAATGACCATTCGTCAACAATTTAATTATAATCTTTCACAGCCTCCATATTTAGATTTTGCTTATTGTTCATCTGAAAAATAGTCAAACCAACAGAACATGCCCAGAAAAACACATTCCAGTAAAGAAGTTAATGATCTCATAACAAACTGCATAAACCAAACAGGTGTTAAACTTCCAATGATGCTGTGTAATTCGTGTAGCTAACTTCACCTGGTCGGATAAAACTTATTGTATATTAAGAAAAAAACTTAATCCTTCGAATACATGCCATTGTCAATCTCTTGCAGAAAAGCAGCAGAAAATTCTGGGATTATCATACTTTATTATTCGCTTCTCAGAAGTTGACTGTGAACGCATGCTGATTTATCGGGAACTTCAACAGATTCATATGCATATACCATATTAAAATTAAAAATCTCATTTGTTCACATGTTACATGTTTCTGAAACGACTGACTGTGTCGCGATGTTGCAGCAGACCAATATACCTCTGCCAATTCAGCTTTCTGCATAAAACTAATCATCTTCACAATTTTTCCTCTAAACAATCTTTGTACAATATGAAAAAATGGCCATTTTATTGTTTTTAAAAGAGCTTTTGTTTCCTTTGCTTTGAATATGCAACTTCTTCAGAATCCATTCACAAGATTCCATATATGCTAGTGATTAGTGGTCATGGTGATTGTAACAAGCAGAAATCCTTGGGAGAGCCGAAAGCTCTAGGGCCCCTCCTTCAAGTAAATCTTCCTGATGTGGGACTCATGAACGTGATCTTGAACTTTTCTAGAACGAATTTCCCCTCTTTGTATTTCTGGGATTCCTCATAAGCTTTGATGTATTTCCATCCCAAAGCTTCTCCACAATCAGAGCAATACACATCAGAAACTGTGTGAAGACCAGTCATGAGATGCCTATCCTCCATGGCTCCTTTATTAATGTTAATGACATGAGCAAACAGAAAAGCCCTCCCACTGCTTGCCTGTCAAACAAATCAAAACCAGTTCATATCAGCCCAAAAACCCAGAACTATAAGCTCATATATAAATTCTATGCTTTTGATTTGGGACTCAAATCTGGGACCATGGAACATATCAGAATGGTTGTAGAATCAAATTGGAACCTCACCCTTTTGAAATTGGTTAGAAAGTTTGAGACTTTTCAATTTGGGAACTAGAACAAGAGATGAAGAAACTAATCAAAAGAAAAAAGAAATAGTAATAATAAAGCTGACCCGAAAATCTTTGGAAATAATATCATCATGGAAAGCAATATGGTTCTGGCACTTGAAGCAGCAATATAATCTTCTCAAAGTTGCCATAGATGATGAATTTGTCTTCAAGGCTGCTTCTAAGAAAGAATATGGATAATATATTGACTTCAGGTTGCAATAAAAATTATGTTTGTGATATGACTCAAGTTTTTGGCTGGGTGGATAACTTGATCAGGGTAGATATTCTTAAGCAAACTCAGCTTATGAAAATAATATGTTAATTAGGTTAATTTTAATCAGATAACTTGATAGAATACCGATTAGTCTTGGATAACTGGTGATTTGAGGAGTTAGAGAAATATTAATAAATATTTATTAATATTATTTTAGATTTTAGATATTTTTATTTTATTGAAGGTGTTTTCTTGTTTGTTCAGTGATCCTCAAGTTTAGGATGTTAGTTTTTGAACAACTCAAGTTTAGGATTAGTAGGTTAGATACTTGCATACTAAATTAATATTTTATTTATTTTGATTCATGGGAGAGTTTTAGGAGTATTTTTAGGGAGTCATTATTAGCCTTTTTATCTATATGAAAAGTATTAAAGAAATATTCTTGATTTTGGGATATTCTTGTTTGCTTTATTAGTCAATGAGTGTAAGATTAATAACCCGCTAGTTTAATAAAGATGATATCAATGACAGAAAAGTCCCGTTGGAAAAGACTCACCACCATAAATGCCAGACGCGATCCTATTCGGTTGGATTAGTCGGGCGAAGGCTTTCCTGATCTGGATAAAACAAAAAAAAAAAGATGATATCAATGATTTCTTAATTTAATAAAGATCCTTCCATTAACTTCTCTAATCTCTAACGATTTGGATCGTATCATAAACTACCTTGATAAAATTAGAAACATGATTTTTTTTTATGACTAATTTTAGTATTAGTAAAAAAAAATGAAGAAAGTATTTGAGGTTAAAGTCAATTTTGGGTGGTTAGAAAATGAAGAAACTGATGATGGAAAACCATAAGTAATGTTGCTTTTGACTAGTTATAAAGGTTAAATTAAAATAAAACAAAACTATAAAAGTATAACTCATATATTTTAATATGGTTAAATGAATTTTTAATGATAAAACTCAATATCTACTTAACCCTTTTTCTTAAATACATACCATAAATGGTGTGACTTTACGTGAGATCAACTATAACTACAAATATTTTTATATTGTATTGAAAAGTGTAAAAATTTGAAAGCTTAATATAATATCAAATATAAAAGCAAGTCGCACTATTTTTTTAAAAATTATAATCATATGGAGCTCATAAATGATTAGGGTGGAAATATGTCAGTTCACTATTGCGACCTAGATATATAAAGTTTAGCCTAATCTATTGAGTAAATAAGTCATATTCAAACTCAGACCTATTGTTAGACATATTTTCATCAGGTTTAGCTTTTAAACCTATAGGTCTTGCCTATTTAACTTTTTTTTTTTAAAAATAAAATAAAATAATACTATTATATAAGTATGCATAATATTATCTAAATACTTTCATAAATTATTTATAAATCTAACAACTTAACATTAATCCTAAGTTTAACATTTCACCTCCTATCTCTCCTCCCTTAGATCTCAAGATGAAAATAGTAATTGCCATGAGTTTATTTCAGTGCCAAATGAAATATTACAATCTTAGTAGGAGTTTGTCCCAATTTATGTGGGAAAAGTAAAAGAGTTAAAATCCAAGTTAATATATATGTTTAGTCAATTTTAGAAAATATATTTCATTAGTTTAAAGACTATTAGTATTTCTACTTGCTCATACACCTATTGTCACTAAATATTCTTTTTTTCCTACTAAACCCTTATACTACAACAATAATTAATGTTAGACTTTTAAGACATAATTTAGGAATGTAAATAAGCGTGAAGAATGGTTTAAAGGTTATTTAAATGCTTAAATTTTAAATAGGTCTTTAAACAAATTTCAGGATCATGCCTTAAAAAAAGCCTACATACAAACTAAAACCCAGGCTTAGACTTTAAATCTCCATGGTAAGTTTGGAGTTATTTAAGTAAAGCCAGCCTAGCCTATTATGGTATAATTTTGTTTTGTTTTTAAGGATAGAATTAAAGTTCATTTTATATATTATATTTGCGCGTTATTTTAGCTCATTCTAGAGACATTAAACTAAATTTAGTGCCATGGGCATATCACATATTTTTTTTAATAATGTGCAGAATGTCCCGTCACGGATTTCGTCATAAGAAAAGGCCATGCCAGTATGCCACATGTTATTAAATTTTTGGGAATATTACATGCAGGTCCCGAGGACAAGAAATAATTATAAAAAAGCCATTGAAATCACCAAATTACACAAAAGTTCCTAAGGACTTTTTTGATATTATTTGTATGGAAACAAAATCTAGGTTCTTAAATTTTATTGTAAATATGACACTTCCTGTTGTAAATATGGTTTTTTCTATTGTAAATTGCTAGATTTTAAATTTTGTTGTAAATACAGCATTTCTTATTGTAAATCTAGCATTTTTCTGTTGTAAATGACCTCTCTACGTTCAAAATCCAGGTGTTTAAATGTTGTTGTAAATATGACACACTTTCTATTGTAAATGGCTAGATTTTAAATTTTGTTGTAAATACAGCACTTCCTGTTGTAAATCTAGCATTTTTCTGTTGTAAATGACCTCTCTACGTTCAAAATCCAGGTGTTTAAATGTTATTGTAAATATGACACTTTCTGTTGTAAATATGATATTTCCTATTGTTAATACAAATAGAATTTGGCTTGTATCCTTTGCGAATACCATCCGCTGCAACCGAAACGTCACCGTTTTTTTTTTTTTTTTTTTAAAGTAAAACACACACACCTGGTTCCTATTTAAAAAAAAAATTCAGGACACTTTCGGGTAGTAAAAAGATAATTAAGGATACTGAATGGTACTGAAAAAATTCTTCGTGATCTTGAAAAATTATTTCAGGGTACTGGATGCTACTAAAAGGATACTGATTGGTACTGAAAAATAATTTTTGGTTTTTAGGACATTGAAAAAAAATATCCTAAACTATATTTTTAGTAGCATTCTTTACCTAAAATATTTTTTCAAGATCCTAAAATAATTTTTTAAGAACACAAATTATTTTTTCAGTACCAGTCAGTATCCTTTTAATAGCAATCAGTACCTGAAATAATTTTTCAAGATCATGAAGAATGTTTTCAGTACCATTCAATATCCTGAATTATCTTTTTACTACCCGGCAGTGTCCTGATTTTTTTTTAATAGGAACCAGGTGTGTGTTTTACTGAAAAAAAAAACGGTGACGTTTTGGTTGCAGCGGACAGCAGCGGATGGTATCCGCAAAGGATACAAGCCAAGTCCATACAAATAATATCAAAAAAGTCTCATAGGACTTCTGTGTAATTTGGTGATTTCAAAGGACTTTTTTATAATTATTTCTGATCCTTGGGACCCGCACGTAATTTCCAACCTTGCTCTTCCCTGTTTCTTTTCTTTTTAGATCCCCTGATCGAACCTTTTCATCGCCGCCTCCTGAATCCTCAGTCCTCCCTTCGGATCCACCTCCACTTCCAAAATATTCGGCACCTTGTGCTTCAAATCTTTGCACAGATTCGTCACCTCCACCAGCTCCTCCAACCAAAAGTAGAACGTCGTCGTCTCCCCGTCAAGTTGATTGAAAGCTGGCTCTTCAAATCTCTTTCCTCTGATTCCCTTGGTGAATCTGCCGAGCAGCTGGCCGGCGATGTGGATCCATGACTTTATGATCTAGTGCGTCGTGTACACTGTCTGGTTCTCGCAGCTATCGACGAGATCATCTTTCGGCGCCTTGTTCAGGGAGTGAATCTCTGTCGGTTTGCATACGGCGTCATACCAGAGACTTGGTTTTCCTGCGATATTCATCTCACCCAAACCCAGAGTGTAGGGGCACCTCCTCATTTGAGATTCGACGGTGTGGAGGATCCTCTGCGTGATGTCCTTGGATCATCTCACCCATTTCGATTTTGTTGTCTTCTTTCTGATGCTTAGCTGGTTTCTTGTTTTTTTTTTTGAATTTTGATTTCCATTGTGAACTTTGATGTTTGATTTCCATTATCTTTCTGATGCTTCGCTGGTCTAATTATTACATTCTGATTCCAATGCTTCACTGGTTTTTGTTTTACCGTGTAGGGAATCTTGTTTTTGGTCTGATTTCTCCATGGCTAAAGCTTGAGCTGTTGGCCCGATGGTGGTGGTTTTTACGATGGATGTGGGTGTGGGCGACGGAAAAGAAAGAGGGAAGGGATGAATAGAGAGTTTGGGAGGGAAGCTGTTTTTTTTTTAAAAAAAAAAAGTTTAGGGGTATTTTGATATTTTCATACTGTGTGTAACATCAGGTAGGAGGATTTAACGGCATGTGTATTTTTGCACCAATTTTGAGAGTTTATATGTATTTTTGCACATCCGAAAAGCATATGATATTGGATGCACCTTGTGTAAAAGCCCAGGTGTATTTTCGCACCTCTATCCTTAATTAAATATAAAAAAGGAAATATTTCTTCTTATTGGACAAAAAAAAAACCTCTTCTTGAACTTTGGTCACCCCTGCCAACAAACTTGGCTTACATTCTTTGTGGACTTGCGTCCGTTGCCGTCCCTCTACTTCAAACGGAGCCATTTTGGAGCAAAACACTCACCTAGTCCCTTTTTTTAAGAAAAATAAAAAATTTAAGGCACTGTCGTGTGGTAAAAAGATAATTCAGATATTTAATGGTATTGAAAGGATTCTTTATGATCTTGAAAAATCATTTTATAATTCTAAAAAAATATTTTAGGTACTGACTGGTACTAAAAGATACTTTAGGATACTGAAAAAAATAATCTATGATCTTGAAAAACTAGTTTTAGAATCAAAAAAATATTTCATGTAGATCGATTATTACTACTAAAAATATTCTTTAAGATATTTTTTTCAAAATCCTAAAATAATATTTTTAGACCATGAATTAATTTTTAAGTACCATTCAAGTAAAAATATTCTTTAAAATAATTTTTTGAGATCATGAATTAATTTTTAAGTACCATTCAAGTAAAAAAAATTCTTTAAGATATTTTTTCAAGATCCTAAAATAATTTTTTGAGATCATGAATTAATTTTTTAGTACCATTCGGTATCTTGAAATATCTTTTCCGTACCAATCACTACCCTGAAATATTCTTTTAAGATCCTAAAATAATTTTTTAAGATCATGAATTATTTTTCAGTACCAGTCAGTATCTTGAAATATCATTTTAGTATCAGACAGTATCTGAAATATTTTTTTAAGATCCTAAAATAATTTTGTAAGATCATGAATTATTTTTTTTAGTACCATTTAGTATCCTAGTACCCATTAGTATCCTGAAATATTTTTTCAGGATCATAAAATATTTGTTCCGGATGGTAAAATAATTTTTTCAATATTCTGAATAATTTTTTGGGGAAATCCCATATAAAGCCACTTAGAATAGGAAATTTCTAAATCAAGTTGGTAAATTCAACAAATTATTAATTGAGTCATTAATCCAATTTAAGATTTCAAAATATAGGTAAAATAACTTTAATGCCCTCTCCTCCCATTAAAGAGTTTCATTCCCTTTGTAACTTATATTCTTCAATATGTATATATACACACACATAAACATTAATATTTAATAAAATAAAATATGATTAATCTATAGTTTAAATATATTAACTATAATAGTAAGAGAAAAACGTACAACAAAGAGTTCATTTTAAAAGTAGCGTTGGTTAATCATGTTTTCTATTTGGATATTATTTTTTTAAGTGATTTTGAGCATTTTTATTATATTTGGATTTTATTTATTAAAAGCACCTATAGATGTATAATTACAGAAAATGTATGAATTTAAAACACATCTTCCAATCACCTTCATTGAAAAATAAAAAAACATGTCTCAATCACATGAGACCATTTGTACCAATCATCACTTTGCTTGAGAATGCTTGGGATGTATTTAAATTAATGTTTCCCTAGCTTTCAGGCTCAAATTCTCATCATCCCTATACCCTTTTATATATAAGTTACAAAGTAAATGAAACTCTTTAATGTGGGAGAGAAGAGTGGAGATGACATTAAAATCATTTTACTTTTATTTTGAAATCTTAAATTGGATTAATAACTCAATTAAGAATTTTGTTGAATTTACCAACCTAATTTTTTTTTTTTAAATTTAAGTGGCTTTATATAGAATTTTCTATCCGGTAGTATTTTTTTTAAGAAAAAAGTACTAGGTGTGTTATTCGCCAAAACGGCGCGTTTGAATTCGGATGTAAGCCAAAGTCCCTGCGAACACCGTTGGAGTTCAGATTAATAGCCATAGGTAGCCTCAGGCTCTGGTGACTTTGACGGCGGCGACGTCATATCCAGGTGGAGGAGAAGCCACGAAAATCCCTCTTCTACATTATTCTGGTAAGCACTCTGTTCATTGATGCGCTAGCAATTTCCCCGTCTTGCCTTTTTCGTTGTCTTCACTATCATTTTATGCAAATTTCCGTCGGAGTAATCTCGATTATTTGGGTTTAATTTTGCGATCCTATAACATTTTATTTTGTGTGCGAAGTTATTTGTTATAGTTATTTTAATTTTTTCTCAATTGAAAAAACCGTTGCAGAAGGAGTGTTTCTGCCAGAGGTTTATACAGAAGATGGAATTTTGTCCGACTTGCGGCACTCTGTTACAGTATGAAATGACCTATATGGGTCGCCCTTCAAGATTCTTTTGTCCTACTTGCCCATATGTTTGCTACATCGAGAAAAATGTATAGTTTCAAGAGCTATGTCCCTGATAAAAATTTTACACTTTTTTTTATCCTCTTTTGTTTTTATAATCCAATGTTATACTTTTTTTCGCCTTGTATCACTTCATCTTTGCACTGTGCAGGTAAAGATAAAGAGGAAGCAGCGTTTAGTCAGAAAAGAGATAGAACCTGTAATCTCCCAAGATGATATGAAGAATGCACCCACAGCTGAAGGTACATATATTCCCACTTCATCGTTTTTTCCCCTGCTGCCAAGGGTAGAATTACTTTTTCCTTCAGCTCTCTTTGGCTTGCTTAGTTGGATAATCATTAGTTTTTGGTTAGTTGCTGATCCGTGCACACTATGATGCTTTTTAATTCCCTTTTATTTGGATGAAACTCTTCTATCTTATTCTGATGCCTAATGTGTAAGGAAAAAGCTTTAATGCTGATCTTTACATTTTTGCTATCAGCTTCTCCAGTTAAAACGTGATAAGTTTGTGATTTTTCTTATATTGATCTTTGGAGATATATACAATTATACATTGTATTGTGGTAATTTACTCTAAGGGGTCCTTTAGATTTGAACCTTTTAGCTTGGGTGCTTCTCTTAATTGAACTTACATGTAAAATACTGCTGAGAACTAGTTTCATATTGAAACAGGAACAGAGTGATCCTAAGTAGTTCTTCAGATTCCTGAATCAACTAGTCGTCAGATTATGCTGGGTTGTGTTAGTATTAATGCATTGGCCATTGCTAATACGTAGTAACTTTCAGTGGATTTTTCTTGCCGCATCCATCAGAAGCGATCCTAAGTAATTCTTAGCTGTGTTCATTTTGAGGAGGGGAGTGAGTTGATTCTGAATCCTCTTCTTAGCATGACCATTTTGCCTTCTGAAAAAATTCTGTGGGTGTGTTTTGGTTAGGCCTAATCGAAACTTTTTGCCTGTTCCAAATGCTGCATAAACAGTCAGTGCAATGTAAAATAGTTTATTTATAAAAATTTTATGAACATGAGATCGGTCTAGATCTTTTTTCTCTACTTCCACCCTTGTTCTCAATGGTTTTCTAATCAAATCACCCCGTTGACATTGATGTGGTTGGTTTCCTTGATTAATGTGGACAAACAAGAAGTGAAGGTAAACAAATCCAAGTTGTGAAGTAGACCATAATATATTGAAATTGTGAAGCAGACCATGATGCGGTTGGTTTAAATTGAAATTGTTTCTGAAGGGTGTCCTATTGTTGAAAGCTAAGATAGTTGTGAGAGGAGTTTTAATGATTGATTTCATCAATCATTTTGGACAAACTAAGAGGGTGTGGAATGAATATGTGTCGTGTCAAAGTCGTGGAGTAAAACATGACATATGATTAAATTTGTAACTATAGTGGCATGTGTATTGTTAACTAAACTTCTGGGTTTTATCTGCTCATGATAAATCTAAATTAGGAGATGAGATAAATTCTTTGAACCACTAGCATGAGACTGTTCTAATTTTAGCTTGGAAACTTTAGACTAGAGTAATAGTTCTTAAATTTGATTTCATAATGTAACTGCTAGCTTGATTGGACAATAGTTTTACATAAGGAACTGGTATGCCTTTTCTTTTGGGGGCCAGAAGGAAATGATAGACAATAAAATAAGTAAACTACTCCCTCCAATCTTTAATATAAGATCCACAACTTTCGGATCTTTAAATTGAGCATCTCCTAGAGGTGATGCTACCATATGGTTCTAGCTTCTTCATGTTTCTTCTTATATCTTCATTTTCTTTTCTCACTAGTACCTTTTTCTGGCAGTGCCATGTCCAAAATGCAATCATGATAAGGCTGCCTACGCAGAATTTCAGACTCGATCAGCTGATGAGCCAGCAACCATATTCTACATGTGCTTGAATGACAATTGCAGAAACCAATGGCGTGATGGCTAATTCTCTATCTTGCTTATTCATCGATGGAAGAATTTCCACATTTTCTTTTGTTTTTCTGTCCTAGGCTGCGCAATTAGAATAATCATTCCTTCAAATTAACATAATTTATTCCTTTGAGATATACGAGTCTTTCTTGACGTAGTTTCTCAATTGCCTTGCAGTATGTGTAGAAATGATAACCTCAAACAAGGATATCCATAGGATTGATTCCATTCGGCCTTAGACCAAAACTAAATCGAATTATTAACTTGGTTTTGCAAAATGAATGACCTGTTCATTTTGGGTGGTTTTGTTGGATTTAGTTTCTTTTATGTTTTTTATGGGTTTTTTTTTTTTTTTTTTTTTTTTTTTTTTTTTTTTTTTTTTTTTTTTTTTTTTTTTTTTTTTTTTTTTAAAAAACAGTTTATCAAATATTTATTTTTGGAATTAGCAAATGACTCACTTGGTTTTTTTATTTTTTATTTTTTGAAAATTAATTCCGAAACCTAATAAACAATCTCAGAATCACATCATGGTTGTCCGAGATATTCTTCAATCATACCGAGCAAAAAAAAGATATTCTTCAATCATGAAGGCCAAAAAGAAAAGGAAAAAAAAGGACAAATCTCACTGTTATAATTTGTTTGGTTTTATTCGACTAAACAAGGTTAAACTGATTGAAACTAATGTTAAAATGTGAAAAAAAAAAATTGACTTATTTTTGTAATTTTATTTGTTATGTGTGTTTGATTGAGTTCAAATCAGTTGATCTATTTGGTTGTGTTTCAAGTAGTTTTAAAAGAAAAAGATGCTCCGGTTAGATTTGACTTTTCTCATTTTCTTTTCCCGTCCGCTCCCACCTTTTACTTCTTTTATATCCATCAGATCAAGATCTAATAGTTTACATATAATATTTTATAAAATATTATTACAATGGAGAGAATGATAGAAAGAAAATGGATATTATTACGATGGAGAGAAGAATAGAAATGAAATGGAGAAAAGAATGAGAAGAAAATATTAAATGTGGACCATTAAATCTTGATCCAATGGTTAAAATGGAATAAAGGATCGGAACGGATGGAAAAAGAAAAGGAGAGAAGCTATGTCTCCTCTTTGCCAATAGCTAATTTCTGTTTTTAAAAGACAATCCATTTGCAAAGTTAACATCAGAGAGAGTGCAGGATGCAACATATATAATACTATTAAGGTGCGGGATGCTATAGAGAAATAATATTAGGGTGTTGGTTTCTACATTACCCTTAAAAAAATATACATGCATTTTTAGCTAATAACAATAATCTCCAAAGCTTAAGAATATAACGACAACTTGCAAACACAGTCATCTACATACAACCCATAAAAATATTTCTCCAAAGTTAGGAAATAATTTTAAACTTTAGATGGCCTGTTTGGAGAGAGCTTTAAGTAGCTTAAAGCCAGAAAAAAGTAATAGTAGGAAAAAAGCCAAAAGTGAAGTATTTGGGTTGAACTTTAAGTTCAATAGGTTTTTTTTTAAAAACTCATAGAAGTCAGTTAAGGAAAAAGCTTTATGGGGTAGCTTTTTCCAAAAAGCTCTCAGCTTTTTGGTGTGGGCCCCGCCACTTCTACCACCATTAATCCAAACACAAATTATATTTACAATCTGACTTTTTTCCTAATGGGTTTCTAAAAAAGTCAAATAGAAAATAAACCATCACTCTCACTGTTAACCCAAACAGGCCCAGAGAATAAGAACACCAACTTAAAAAAGAAAAAAGAAAAGAACCACATCCTATTGGAGTTAGATCCCTTCAATTAATTGAAAGAATTATGTGAGAAGAAAGAAGAGAATGCGGGAAAGACCCTTATGGAGATAGGTATCATCCATGTCTCTTGTTTCTTTCACTTTATACTTTTGATTAATTGAGAGAATCCAAATCCAAGCAACACTCAAATATGTAAAGTTCAACAAATATAATGAACTTCACAACAACAACAACACAGCATCAGCAAGTGAAAGAAAAAAGGGGGAATCAACCATTGCAGGATCAATGGACACCCAATTTCTTCTTAGCCATCCATCCCTTTCTGATGAGATTCAAATGCGCCTTCTTCCGTTTAGAAAGTTCTTCAAACTGTTCTCGATAGAAAGCTTCAATCGCCTCAATTTCCAACTTCAGCTCAGGATCTGCGTCCTCCTCTGCTAAAGAAAAAGAACAGTTGCTTGTCAAGCTTAAAACATTATATGTTCCATTGAATGGTGGATCCGTTTCAATCTCAGTAAAGTTGTTCATCCCAATGCCTTCACCCACACTGTTGTTATCTGTTGTTCTTTCCAGTTCGCAAGTCTCAAGATATGCATCCCCAAGATCCCGTTCAGAGAGAGACCGGCTTAAGGATTTAGAGCTCCCATTGGAATCGAGAGAGTTTTCAGTTTTTATACATGAATTCTTAGCAACTAGCGCAGAGGTTGCGGATCCTTGGGAACATTGCAAAGTAGCATTATTAACAGTCTCACCCAGCAAGCTGCCCTCATCAGTTGTAGCCTCACCATCTTGAACACCGGTAATCAGCTCGTACACATCATCTTGGTAAGTAACTGATCCCGCAGGATCACTAGTTAGGATGGAGTTCCATAGACTTGTTTGGGTCTGGCCATCTACCATTGTTGAAGACCCACCACCATTGAGGCTCGTTACTTCACTTGAGGAACAATCAGATGAAGGTTTCCAGCCAGGTAGAAGTTTTGTTATCAAATGATCAATAAGCTCGGCAATGGAGAGCACATCACATTCTGCTAAATCTAGTTGTTGTTCAACCATCTCTGAGGCCACTGAGATTGCAGTGTCTGAATCAAGATAAAAGGGAAAATTTATATCCCTAACTCGACCTGCAAGTATAAGAATGTCATGTCAATGAAATGTAGATGATGAAAAATGTAGCATGACCCTAACACCAGTTCATGCATTCTTCAACCCCCCCTCAGAGATAGATAGATTTTTTTTTTTTTTTTTTTTTTTTTTTTGGGGGGGATATACTGACCATAGGAATCTGCAATACGCAGGGTCAACGATAACGATTTATCATCTTTTTTTGTCCCTTTCAAACTAAATTCATTCTCCTCAGATAACCTCTGGAATTCTACAACTGGAGACTGAGGACTTCCACGGTTGCTTTCAGCAAAGGTACTCACAGAAATCTGTTTATAGTCAGCATCTAGGTCGATAGATGAAGCACCAGACCTGGACAAATTTATAGACCTTGGAGTTTTATGAGGCAACTGTAAAGGATCTCGGATTGGATTCTTTGGATTCTCAACTTGCAGAAATGGGTCTTTGAGAAGCCCCTCTGCAGACAATCTCTGAGATGCTGGAACCAAACATTTTTCAATAAACTCTCTAATTTGGCGGTCATTTACCTTGTTAAGAGACGCAGGTTTAATGCCCTGCAGTAGGAGGCATCAGAACATTAGATGTTATATGAAGTGGTAAGCATCTAAATGTATTCAATAGCATAAGGAACTAACTACTGATGTTTAGTATACTTACAGAGAGAACTTTCTTAAAGACTTGAGCTGGATTTTTGCATTCACTATAGGGATACTCAAAAGTAACCATCTCTAACATGCACATCCCAAAAGAATAGATGTCGACAAGCTCATTGTATTCCTCTTCATAAAGCTCAGGCGCCATAAATTCAGGAGTCCCTTAATAATTAAAAGTACAAAACCACAAATTGAGTGCCTTGGAAAGTTTAGTGCTACCTCTGGTCCTTAATATAAGAACTAGTTGTGGGGTTGATATGGTCTTAAATATAAGATCTCAATCCACTCTGTCCTCCATATTTATCATGTTTTTTTTTCTAAACTATCCACTTTGCACATGTTAAGGGAGTTTGCATCAAGAGGCAATTTCAATGCAAATGATCTGACAGGACATTTTAGAGAAACCAATATAAATTTTTGACAAACAACTAATTTAACTAACTTCCTTAATCTACCCAAATTAGTTAAATAAATCTTATATTAAGGGCTCCGGCGGGGTATGATGAAAACCTCACAGTTAAAGAGAGTAGTATCATACCAATGACACTTCGAGCAAATGGTTGCTGCATCACAGTTGCCAAGCCTAGGTCTCCTATCTTAACTTCTCCATGGTTTCCATTCACAAAGATGTTGTCACATTTCAAGTCCCTATGAATAATAGGAGGCTTTTGACTATGGATGTAGGCTAAACCTTGGAGAATCTTCCTAGCCCAACTTTTGATGGCCTTCAGGTCAACATTTTTATGCTTCTTACGGTATCTGTTAGCCAAAATGTGTAAAATATAACAGCAGAACAACTTAAAGGAAAGCAAGAAAATCTAGACACAACAACATACTGTCTCAAAGTTCCCGACATGAAGAGCTCAGTGATCATGTTAATAGTTTTGTTCTCATCATCAACCCAAGAATGGTAGAACTTCATGATATTTTCATTTTTCAAAGACTTCAGTATGTGAACTTCAGAGTACAGTTTTTCCAGATTTACTACTGAGTGGAAAAGGTCATTAATCTTAACTTGGTTCCAAGCAACTTCGATCCCATCAATTTCATCAAAAGCCCTATAACTGCCAATGAAAGAGAAAAAAAGATCTAAGTAAAATAAAGTAACAATAGTAATTCAACAATAATAAGAGATAAAGGATCATAGTCATACACAGTCTTGAAAGCACCCTTGCCTAAGATATCATTGTACTGTGACAAAAAGAAAAAGAGAGAAATTAGAACAATAATATAGAAAGACTAGGCAAATAATTGAATATTGGACATAAGCTTCAAGGCTTTTGAAGTTTCATTGGGGCTAACACACTTAATAAAATGTGCAGTTCATAAATGTAGAAATTGAACATGATTTATCTCTCAAGTTTAAACAATAAACATGTAATTATTACCTTCAGCAAAATAATGTCAAGCCCTATATTAGCTGCCCTAATTTTAGAATGATGGAAAATGTGCATTCTGGCATATTATATAAATTTTGCAGTTATTTTAAAAACCAAGCTCAGCTTATTTCCCTAACAAACAAAAGATGGAAAACTTTCCTCACGTAGTAATCCAGACAAGTATCATGGATATGTGTCGACTCCTATAGCTAAACTTACTCATATTCACCATAATGTTCAATTGTAGTTCCAAGGCATCAATATTTGCCATCCAAAATTCCTAAAGCCTTGGTGTTTTCTATCTATTTCTTTGCTTCTTAGACTCAAAACAAAACATAATCATCAACCAGAATTGAATCTTATCTAGAAATAACCAGCACCATCCCCAAAAGTTATAGTACGGAAGAGCAAATAGAATTGAAAAACAGATAATGTAAAACATGCATAGCCTTCATACCCGCGTATATCGACCAGTTGGATCTTTCTCTGCAAAATCCTCCTCCAACTCAGCTGGCTCTTTTGTCCCTGTCCCATCGTTTTCAGGCATTGCCGACTCAACCCCAGAATCCATTCCGCTCACAGAACCCAACAGCAACAAGATCTATTTACTTTTGGTTCTTCGATTGTTATTGTTGTTCGAATCGATTACAAACGTTGCTGATCAACGAAAGAACAACGACCCCCGAAGAATAATGGGGAGGCGATGTTAGAGAAATGGAATGCCGAAGGGATCCACATCCGAACACAATTGTAGGAGGGAATGAACCTGAATCCAAAACCCTGCCATCCATATCATAACAAAAGCTCATCCTCAAACAAGACCTAACACCACCTTCCTATCGAAATCCATATTTAACACCACCAGCCCCAAGTCCCAGGAAACCCTAACACAGAGAACAAAGATTTACCTAGTGAATTTCGATTACAACATCTCTTTTTTTATTTTTTATAAGGTCGATTACAACATCTCCCAGAGAAAAGGAAAAAGTAAGAGAAGATGAGCATGTGATGCTTGGCGGGGAGAAGAAAGAGGGAGAAAGAAGCAGATGAGAATGAGAAAAATCGGAACTGATTCGAGGTGGGGTGCGAGAGAGAAGGACAAAACAGACACTTGTACGGTCATGTTGAAGGAAGCTTTTTGGAGAATCCCAATCCATATTATTTATATCCTTCGGTTCAGTGAGGAAAGAAGAAAACGTTGGTTCTGGTTGTTGAGGTCAGTTCCTCTCCAGTCTCCCGGGAAACCGGACCTGACAATTGGCGGGCTGACCCGTTTATTTTTTTAACAAATAAAATTTAAAAAGTAGGTCCCTTTAAAATTTTCACGTTAATGATTTAATATTAAAAATTCCACTAGACTGAGCAGAAAAAATTATTTAGAATTTTGATATTCTGAAGGTATTGTTTTAGAATTTTCTAATATTGACCCAAAAAATTGAGGGAAAATGTTTAAAACCTTGACATTATAAATTTATAATGCTCCCTCCTATATCCTCAATATAGGATCTATTTGAGAAGTTCATATTAATCCTAAATGTAAAATATATTTTTTATATTTGTCAATTTTTTCTTAATTATAATTTAGGAGAATAAAGATTGAAGGAATTAAGGAAGATGATTAACTATGATGTTTTAAAAAATACATGTTATATTAACTAACTTTTTAATTTAATCAAACTAAGTAAATATATTTTATATTAAACGCGGACAGAGTAATATACTTTGGGCCAAATAACCTCAATAAAATTATATACTCCAGTCTGTCCGTTAGTGAGTTTTAGTTTTAGTTTTTTTTTCAAAAAAACTTAATAGGCAATAACTTTCATTACCACCCAAAGAGAAGCTTTCCATTCTGTATATTCACAACAAAAAGAAAAATAAGTAAAAAGTATTATGTTGAATGGATTTTCATAATTCTATAATTTCTTAAAATCTTATGTCACGGTCAGTATCATTATACTTTTATATATCTCAAGTGGATGACTTGCTAAAATTTGTTCCGTTAATTTCTAATGATGTCATTTTTTACCATAAAATGTGAGTGAATTGTTTTGTTTATGAAATTGTGACTTTTTGAGTAAAGTTGGATGTATAAGAGTAAGTAGTTTTTTTAGAGGGATTAAAGAAAAATGACTTACTTAATTATAATATATATTACGTATATTAGATTATATGATAGCTTATAAATTAAGGAAATTAGTTTAGAAAAAATGATAAATATAAATACCCTAATGTACCTTATTTTGCTTTATTATCTTTTTTAAAAAGTTAATTGACTTTTATATTAAAGATTGAAGAGAGTATAAAGGATTGATGCACATAAAAAATTTGGAACCGGCTTTCCTCCGATTCTCCCCCAATCCGCTGCCCTCCTTTTCTTGCAAATGGTGCCGTTTTGGTGCCTAAATAACCACTGTTCAATTTTTTTTTCCCCTTAGCTAGCATTCACCATGTTAATATTTTTTTCAATACTAATTAAGTACTCTAAAGTATTTTTTCAAGATCCTAAATTTTTTTTCTAAGATCATGAAGTATTTTATAGTATTAGTCAGTATCTTAAAATCTTTTTTTTAGTACCAGTCAATATCAAAAAAATACTTACAGATACTAACAGTGCGAAAAAAGATACTTGAGTCTTCATGATTTTGAAAAATTATTTTAGGATCTTGAAAAAATATTTTAGGGTCTTGAATGGTTTTAAAAAAATATTTCAAGATCTTGATTGGTGCTAAAAAGATACTTGACTGACACCGGTATGGAAAAAATAATTTATGATTTTGAAAAATTATTTTAGGATCTTAAAAAAATATATCAGTCTTGACTAGTACTAAAAAATACTTCCGAATCTTGACTAATCTTGAAAAAATATTTAAAATAGTAAATGCTATTTGTTTGTTTTTTTTAAAAAAGTGAACAGTGGTTGTTTTGGCACCAAAACGGTACCGTTTGCAAGAAAATGAGGGCAGCGGATGGGGAAAGAATTGGAGGAAAGCCAGGTCCAAAAAATTTACATAAAAAAAAAAAAAAAAACTCATACATCCTTGTTGTTTTTGTGCTTCACGTATTCAGCATCCTGCTTTTAATACTAGTTTTATTGGATCCGGCTTCCATCCTGTGCCCTTCCCCTCCTCTTCCATTCTCTTCCTAATCTGGGCCGTCGGATGAAGATCTGGACGGTCAGTTTTTTTAATAATTAAATTTTTATCGCATGCGGTAAATTATTAAAAAAATCGGACCGTCTAGATCTTCATCCAACGACCCAGATTTGGAAGAGGAGGGGAAGGGCAGAGGATGGAAGCCGGATCCAGTTTTATTGCACCAAACACTGTTTGAGTTACAAGATTTTTACCATATGATTGCTACTGTTTTTTTCCCCCTAAAGCATGATAAATCAGCAAGGCCTACGTATAACTATTTGTTGAAAATGTTACATGTTTTTTGCTTTTGTTGCATAATTTTTTTTTTCTGTCACACTTATATAAAAATAAGTAGGTCTCATTGTAAAAAGAAGAGAAATAAAATATTAGTGAGACCCACTCACTTTTATGTGAGTGTGGCAAAAGCATTATACCCTTATTTAAATTATGAGTTCATTTGAATTGAATAGATATATAATATATATATCCACCTACTTAATTGTTGGAATAATGATTTATTACCAACTAGTTACAAATTGAAATTAACATATCCCTAACTCATTGACATTGCAAAAAGAAAAAAAGATCTACCAACTCAATACCCATCTCAACATAGAATATAATCCCAGGTGGTTGCTAGAATTTGCAAGTCATTATACATTATGGTTTTAGGAAGAGAGAAAGGCTTTACAAAAAGATTCCACTTTCTTTGTGATGCTTTCAGGATGTATAAAAACTTGTTGCTCGAAAAACCTATATGAAAAATATAATTATACTAAGTTAATTAGTTGACATTTCCCTGTAAAACATATTACACGATCTTTAATATAAGAGCTAGTTTTTAACCAAAATATAAGAGTTGGTTGACTAATTTGTGTAGATTAAGAAGTTAATTAACATAAGCTAGTTTTCCTAAAATGCCAACTTTTATCATGACTATCTTTAGGTATAAGCTCCTTAATGTGTGCGTGTTATGGACTCAAATATGAGGTCCATCCAAGGTGTGGCCCAATAAGGGGCAATCAACATGACAACACAACGTTTGGGCTTGGAGGCACAAGAGGCCCACAAGTTCAAACCCTAACCTTAATGTACACTCTATAAGTAAGAGGTAAATCCTAAAGGTATGCACTCTCTCTCTCTTGATTAGCATTCTACTGTCACTGTGCACACACCCTACCCTCTTTGGCTAAAGCTATTCGTGTACAGTGATTTGCTATTCTCATAGGTATATAATCCATAGATATCTAGGAGAGAGTTAACCTATCCAAGATCAATATACTAGTCCATTATGGCTAAACATATGTGTTCTTATACAGAACAAATAGAAATGTTTTGAAAAAAAAATTTGGAAGACAAAAGATATATATTGGGGTCTTATATGTATGATCAAATTCAATCACCTACTAGCTATTATATTAAGAACATGAGGTAGTATATGTTTCTAAAAAATCAAATAATTTTATCAATTAGAGATCTGATGTGAAAAATCCATGCCTTTCCTGAGCCTTGTTCTTTGATATATACCCTTCTTCTTCTTCTTTTTTTTTTGAGAAAAAGACAAATAAATATCATTTGAATTAGAAAAACCCCAAAAAGTTTGTTAACATATGGAAATGACAAATAAGTCTCAATGAACTATTATGAGATTTTGAAATGTTGTGCTTTTACTAAAATGTTTCTTTATTTTTAAGAAAAAGAAAAAGATAGAACCATCGCCGGCGTTGAAGCTCCGCCGGCCGACGCCACCTTGCTAGTACTTAGAGCTCAAGTGCCAGCCGCCGGAGATCCGGTGACAACGTGAGTAATGTGATTGACTACTCGAACTCTCTAAACTTTATTAAGAGTAGTTGACAAGTTGAATAAATATAATAACAACTTGAGTATTGACATGACAACCTGAGTGTAGTTAATAAAAACCTTAGGAGCACAAGTTGTCAATTACTCTACTCAAGTTATCATTGTCTTTCATTGACATTGTATAAGGCTTATGGAGCTCAAATAGCTAATCTCATTACTCAAATGGGCCGCTGGTGGAGCTCTAGCTCTAGAAAGGGTTATTTCTTTTTTTAAAAGAAAAAATCGAGGGGCATTTTGGTAAAAACACAACCTTTGAAAATCTCATATTAATCCTTTAAGACCTAATTGTCCTTTTCATATGAACAACTTTTTTAGAGCTCTCTAAGTTCAAATTGTATTTATTTGGGATTTTCCTTTTTGTTTTTTACATGAAGAGGATTATTCATTAAGAAAAAAAGAGAATGAAGACGATTAAGAGATATGAGGGAAAGTGAAAAAATGTATTCCTACCTTTAGTCCTAAGTATAGGACAAAGTTTGTAGTGTAATTGCATTATAAACTTTATCCTATAATTAGGACGAAGAGAGTATTAATTATTAAACATCATCACGTGCCATACACGCAAGCACGAGTATACCAACACTAAGCATAGACATAATTATCCGAGGAAGCAGAGTCAAAAATATAAGGTCATGAAAATAAGAACACAAAACGAAATGAAAGATTTGAGGAAGGAAGAAGGTGATAGTGAGTAGGCACGAAATGTTATGAACTAGATAGCAAAATTCTCCTTTCCTCACCAACATGGTGTCGTGGTGTAGTTGGTTATCACGTCAGTCTAACACACTGAAGGTCTCCGGTTCGAACCCGGGCGACGCCATTTTTATATTTTTGGTCTATTCCGTTAATTTTGGTTTTTTCTTCATCCGTTGACCAATAGGTGTGGTAGTTATTTCATCGGAAAACGGTCATAACAATTAGAAACTGAGATTCCTTGATTGATGGGCTATTACAGAATAGTGAATACTGAGACAGAAAATGGATTAGTCACCTTTCTCTCTCTCTCTTTCAGTCTTACTCTTACTGCTCCTACTGATTTTGCTTCACTCTCTGCTGATCCCGCAAAGGGAAAACAAAATCTTTCCTAATTTTTCTGACGCTTATGGAGACGACGAGAGGCACCAGATCTTCGAGAACCAAGCAGAAGGCTGACTTGATATCAGTTCTTAGGAAATCATGGTACCATTTAAGGTTGTCCGTCAGAGACCCATCTAGGGTTCCGACCTGGGATGCCATTGTGCTCACCGCGGCTAGTCCCGAGCAAGCCGAGCTGTACAATTGGCAACTCAACCGGGCAAAGCGAATGGGTCGGATTGCGGAGTCCACAATCACACTCGCTGTGCCTGACCCGGATGGACAGCGGATCGGATCTGGAGCTGCAACCCTTAATGCCATTTATGCCCTCCTCAGGCATTATCAGAACCTTGGAGCGGATCTTGGTACAGAGGTACAGATATTAAAGATTAGTGCCATTCTAATAGTTTGAACTATTGAACTAACATTATGGTACACTGCACCTAAAAACTTAAAGTTTTTGTCCTGTCCCATAGTAAATGATGGAGCTGCTGTTTTATAATAGCATTGGTAGATGTTAATCAATCACTCTCTGAATTGTTGGCCTATTGTGCAGCTAATTATGTTTCATTGCTCTGCAAATTAAATTGATGCTCTGAATATTTATGTTCAAATGAAGTGGTTCAATGGATTGTTTTTTGATGCATTGCTGCTGCTCAGATTTGGCTTGAATCTGATCAGATGGGACTGATGGTACCAAGATATAAGCAAAATTTATCATATTTGTCAAACTCAGTTTATTCCAATGGTCAGGTTATAGCTTGACGGCTTTGCATCATTCAGCAGATAGGGAACTTAGACTTGTCTCTGATTAATGATCCTTCTGGCTGCAAAACTGTTAAGGAGAATCCCTCACGTGGCTCTAACATGATCAATGCGTGCGCGTAGCATTTGTTTATGTCAGCCTGCTTGATATTCTCTTCACATTTTCTTTGTTCCAGGGTCAAATGCTTTGTATTTTGTAATCTTAAGTATCCAATTCTCAAATGTGAGGCTTGATGAGTGATCTATGATTAACAGGTGTCAAATATAAATAATAATGATACTGGATCTGTTGAGCTGCATGGGGATTCTCTTCAGCGACTAGTTAATTTAATAGCCAAAAGACATGTGCTATTGCTTCATGCTGGAGGTGATTCTAAAAGGGTGCCATGGGCAAACCCGATGGGAAAAGTTTTCTTGCCTCTTCCATATTTGGCAGCAGATGATCCAGATGGGCCAGTTCCACTGCTTTTTGACCATATACTTGCCATTGCTTCTTGTGCAAGGCAACCTTTTGGAAATGAAGGTTCTTTGTTCATATGTACATTGTATTGATTTTATTTTATTTTAAAAGATTCTAGTGTCTGATGAAATATCTGACATATAAGTGTTTGCCTAAGGTGTTTAATTTTTGTTGATTCATATTAATTTTATATTGGTAATAAATTAACTCTTAAATTTAATGATTATAGCATCTTTGTCTGTAAAGGAATGCTCTGCTGACGTTCTGGCATTAATGATGTGCTGATGTTTGCGTATGCAATTCTTTTAATATTTACAGGTGGAATGTTGACCATGACTGGTGATGTTCTTCCTTGTTTTAATGCATCCATGTTGACACTCCCTGAAGACAGTTCCTGCATTGTTACTGTTCCAATTACCCTTGATGTTGCTTCAAACCATGGAGTAGTTGTTGCAGCTCAAACTGAAATTCCAGCCCAAAGTTATGCAGTCAGTTTAGTTGATAATCTACTTCAGAAACCTACCATGGAGGAGCTGGAGAAAAGTAAAGCAATTTTAGGTGATGGTAGAACACTTCTTGATACTGGAATAATAGCAGTTAAAGGCAAGGCATGGTTGGAGCTTGTTACACTTGCATGTTCCTGTCCGGAAATGATTAAAGAGCTTCTGAAGATAAAAAAGGAGGTATGCTGCCAGAGTTCAGTTTTAAATATGTACTTTTAATTTATTATTAAGAATACATGAGGATCTCTTTTTTATGCCCTAGGTGTTGGCAGAAGTTATATTTATGGCAACTTTTTAAAGATTTGTGTGTGTGCACTTTTATCAAAAAACAAAAATTCCTCATAGTATTGACTCAGATTGGTTTTACTGCAGCTACTTTCTTTCAGTACCATGTACCATCCAATCAATAAAAGACTTCCTTTTGACAAGACAAAAATTTCTTTTTGGTCAATTGTTTTCCTTTTTCTTTTCCCCCATACCGACTGATTGGTTATCCCTTTCTTTTTCTCCAGCTTGATTTTCTTTTCTGTAATAATTCCTCTTATAAACTATAATTTTACAAGTCAGTACAAGCAACAACATAACTTTAGGATACGTATAGTTAGTTATAGGGTCTGTATAAAAAAGCATCTGATGCTTTCATGACTTCATGGAGTAGTGAAGGCTTTTGATCTTAGAATAATTTCATCATGTTGTGCAGATGAGTCTATATGAAGACCTGGTTGCTGCATGGGTACCTGCAAAGCATGAATGGTTGAGGAAACGTCCACTGGGCAAAGAATTAGTTGGCAATTTGGGAAAGCAAAAGATGTTTAGCTATTGTGCCTGTATGACTAACCTCATGATTTCTATATATGTGTGTGTGTGTGTGTGTGTGTGTGTGTGTGTGTGTGTTTCATTCCTCCTTTCTATCCATATATAATTCCTTTTTTTCCCATTGTAATTGTTGTATCAATCCGCTGCAGATGACTTGCTGTTTTTGCATTTTGGGACCTCAAGTGAAGTCTTAGATCATCTAAGTGGGGTTGGTTCAGAACTTGTTGGTCGAAGACACTTGTGTTCTATTCCAGCAACTACGGCGTGCGACATTACAGCATCAGCTATTATTCTTTCTAGTAAAATTGCGTCTGGTATCTCAGTTGGAGAAGACTCTCTGGTTTATGATTCATCCATTGCTGGGGGAATTCAAATTGGTTCCCTTTGTATTGTTGTTGGAGTTAACATCTCACTTGATGATTACACTAAAGTAGAAGATTCATTTAAATTTATGCTTCCAGATCGGCATTGTCTTTGGGAGGTTCCCCTGGTTGGAAGTGGTGTAAGAGTCCTAGTATATTGTGGCCTTCATGATAACCCCAAAAGTTTACTTTCTAGAGATGGTACCTTTTGTGGGAAACCTTGGAAGAAGGTTTTACATGATTTAGGTATTTTAGAAAGTGATTTATGGACCGCCACAAGAACTACCGATAACTGTTTGTGGAACTCAAAAATATACCCTATACTTCCCTATGCCGAGATGCTTAAGGTTGCAATGTGGTTAATGGGTCTAGTTAACAACAAATCTGAGCAGATGCTTTCTTTATGGAAATCATCCTGTCGCATTAGTCTAGAGGAGTTGCATAGATCAATTGATTTCTCCAAGATGTGCATTGGTTCTAGTAACCACCAAGCTGATCTGGCTGCAGGAATTGCAAAAGCTTGCATCAGTTATGGAATGCTTGGCCGTAATTTGTCTCAATTATGTGATGAAATTCTTCAAAAAGAGGAATTGGGCATTGGAATATGCAAGGATTTCCTAGCTATGTGTCCAAAAGTTCAGGAGCAGAACTCTAATGTGCTTCCCAAAAGCCGGGCTTACCAGGTTCAAGTTGATCTTCTTAGAGCCTGCAACAATGAAATGGCAGCATGCAGGTTGGAGCACAAAGTTTGGGCAGCAGTGGCTGATGAAACTGCTTCAGCAGTAAGATATGGATTTAAAGGTACCGAGTACATGCTTTTTTTTTTTTTTTTTTTGGTTTACATACAGAGTACATGCTTTTTTCTTGGCTACAGCTGTCATATTCACATACTGAATTGAAAAATAGTTTATACTTTGAAGTAAAGCATGCGTTTTTGGTGGGGATATTTTGATACAACTGGATGATTAGTATGCACTCTGATTTTTGGCTTTTGAGTTAATTCTCTATCTTGACTCTACGGAATAAAAGCAAAACAGAGAAAGTAGTCATTTTAGGATTATTCATGGAAGTTTAGGATAAGCTAGCCTGAGAAATCCTAATGAAAATGTATTGTCAGATCATTCCTGGTAGAATTTGGTATATATAAATTAGCAAAAGGGATAATTTTCTTTTGGAAAGCTACTTTGAATTTTAGGTCTTAATGAGCGATGAATTTTTAGTTTCATTGTAAAGTGTTATTAAGCGTTGCTAGTATGATTATCATTTATTGTTACCTTTGGCATCAAATAATGAAATGAAATATAAAATGAGGTGGTCATTTTGAGAGCCTTTATATATAACTCAGGTTTGAACAATGTAAAACCTAATTATGTTTTGAAGTAAAAATAGTGAAGGTGTTGGCACTTAGATGATAACATTTAAGTGTGCATCGTAATTATATTGGTTCAGCAAAAAGTTGGGGTTATAGTGTGATAACATTCCTTGCTGTGATGTCAGGTCACATAACACTTGCACAAGTTTAATTACCAGTATTTGCTATTGGACAGCTTTTATCAGCAGTGGCAACAAGATGATTTTTCTTCTCTATAGATGAATTATGTTCCAATGTTGTTTTCTCCCCAAACTTTAAACTTTATAGGAAAATATTGTTACATAGTAATATTTGGTACTTCTATTCCCCATCCTCTGTTGATGATTGTCTTTAGCACCACTTGACCTTCAACTGTTCAGAAGTTTATAAGCTTCTTTTACTGTAGAACATTTATCAGAGTCTTCTGGCGCCATCTCCTGTCAGGAATACCAGAATAACAATCATGATACCCATAAGTCCTTCCATCCTAGAAGAGTACAGGTAGAGTTACCGGTTCGGGTAGATTTTGTTGGTGGTTGGAGTGATACCCCCCCTTGGAGCATAGAGCGTGCTGGATGTGTCCTGAATATGGCAATAAGCTTGGAAGGTTCTCTTCCAATTGGCACTACCATAGAAACAACTGAAACAACTGGAGTATTAATTGCTGATGATGCTGAGAATCAGTTGTACATTGAAGATTTTACATCTATTTCTGCACCATTTGACAAAGATGATTCATTTCGGTTGGTGAAATCTGCATTACTAGTAACTGGCATTGTTCATGATAATATTCTTGCTCGTATGGGCTTGCGAATTAAGACATGGGCCAATGTTCCCCGTGGTAGTGGATTGGGTACTTCAAGTATCTTAGCTGCTGCAGTTGTGAAAGGTCTTCTTCAGATAATTGATGGGGATGAGAGCACTGAGAATGTTGCTAGACTTGTTTTGGTGTTGGAGCAACTCATGGGGACTGGAGGGGGATGGCAAGATCAAATTGGGGGTTTGTACCCAGGGATTAAGTGCACTTCAAGCTTTCCTGGAATTCCATTGAGGCTTCAAGTCATTCCCCTGTTGGCTTCACCTCAGTTGATTTCGGAGTTGCAGCAACGACTGCTTGTAGTATTTACTGGTCAGGTAAGTATTAGTTTTTGGTACTGATTTGCATATTATGTTTGTTGCTTCACAAATGTATCAAGAATTTCCTTTAGAGATTCATATGTTGGGTTATTTATCATCTTAAGCTTTGCAACAGCAAGTAACATGTTCTTTCATTTAATCTGTACTATTATTTGGGCGAAGTTTCCAATTTTATTGTCTAGTAGTACTTTGGTGAAAACTGAAAAACCCCAATGCATTGTAACTGTACTTTGTACAGTAGAAAATTATCATTATTGTTACAAGGAATGGTACGGGTAGATTTTTGGGTTTTATCAGATTTACCTAGATGAAAGCATGAGAATCCGAATCAGAAGGCATATACACGTCTCCTTTTTCTAAGCAACAGGAATATGGATATAGAGTTTGCTCTACTTTTGTGCTCTTTATGTGGATAACTGATAAATAGTATCCAGAGATGATATTCCAAAGAGCTTAGGATGCTTATACCACCCAAGGAAATTATTCCTGTTGTTCTTGCGAAAGCTAATGCACAAAGCCCAGGACTAAGGTAAACAGAAGTACTCCTATGTTTGACCAAAAAGAAAAGGAAAGCTTAAGCT
Organism: Acacia melanoxylon; assembly: GCA_019022615.1. Taxonomy (NCBI): domain Eukaryota; kingdom Viridiplantae; phylum Streptophyta; class Magnoliopsida; order Fabales; family Fabaceae; genus Acacia; species Acacia melanoxylon. Next base: position 4,185,060 of record JAFJYJ010000041.1, on the reverse strand, counting down.
TGAAGTTTGAATTCTCATGGAATTGTTTTTGTTTTGTATTTAATTTTTTTAAAGACTATTTTACTTGTTCCTAGTCATTCTTAGGCTAATGTTATACAGCAATTAACTTGCTTATTATTTGTGAACTTTGAATTTAGTTATACCATGAATGTCTCTATTAGGTTCGACTGGCCAATAAGGTGCTGCAAAAAGTGGTCACTAGATATCTTCGCCGCGATAACCTTCTCGTGTCGAGCATCAAGCGCCTTGTGGAACTGGCAAAGATTGGGAGAGAAGCTTTAATGAACTGTGATGTGGATGAGGTTGGTGAGATAATGTTGGAAGCTTGGAGGCTGCATCAAGAACTTGACCCATTTTGTAGCAATGAGTCTGTTGATAGGCTCTTTTCCTTTGCCAGTCCCTATTGCTGTGGGTACAAGCTGGTTGGAGCTGGTGGTGGGGGCTTTGCTCTCTTACTGGCCAAACATGCTGAGTCAGCCAAACAACTCAGGCACAGGCTTCAAGCTGAGAAACAGTTTGATGTGAAAATCTATGACTGGAAGATTTTTCTGTGACTCTTGTATCAGAATTTAGGTGTTATGTGTTGGTTAATAGGCTTATTCTTGTCCTGTTCTTTTGTATATCTAGAGGTCATTGTGATTATTGATAATATATACACAACAACAATAAAGCAGGTAGGGTAATATAATATATATTACATTCTCGGTTTAGTACTGATATGCATATGAAATTCACTGCCAATAAAGTTATATATTGAAATATTTCATTATTTATTTGTACCTTGATAAACCGTGGTGGTGCATCTTCACAAAGTTTTTGTTTGTTCTTCACAGAGGGTGAGTGTTAGTGTAGTATTAAAGTTGTTGCCATATGATTTAGATGTCAATGGTTCAAATCCTAGAAACAACCTCTCCATTATGGGATGAGGTTGCTTACATTTATTCCTCCCCAGATCTATGCACTGGCCACCCTTGAGGTGGTAAATTTTTAGACTGAGGTATGATAAAATGTGGTTATCTGTGATAAATATGATTTATTACTTTTATACGCACATATTACATTTTTAAGCCTAATATGAAATTTTTATCCACCTTAACTTACACATGAAGCCTCACACGCACATACATATTATTTCTTTATGAAAGTAGTGATGAAAAAAATAAAGTGACTAGCGAATAAGAAAGAGGGTGAGAAAAAGGGCATCAAATGAGAATCGCTTCTTAACGTGGCAAGGAATCCAAAGCTCCAAAGTGGGTGGAAGCTTCATCCTCCTGCCAAATTGGCCATGGGGCCCATCATATATATAACAATTTTGTTACTATTTCTTCTCCTTTGTACATGCTCTTCTCATCTTAAAACTCAGGACATAAGATTTATCATACATTTTCAAAAATATTTTTATTTAATGTATCCTAAAGTAATTTAAAAAATAGAGCTCACACACTATTTAACAAAGATAATAAAATAATTACTTTTTTGGAAAGATCTTTTCAGTTTTTTTTTTTTTTTTATATATATAAAAAACTAGTATTAAGATTGTTAATTAATTTTAATTTCTTCACTTAATCTACATTAAATAGGTTCTGTGGTAAGGACCATAAAGAAGATTATTATTATTATTATTTTTTCCCAGATACTAAGTAATTAAATTCACTTGAAAAATGGTCATATTCACGAGTATGACTAGTAACTAGTATGAAGCTCTCCAACATCTGCTTTGATGGTCAACTGGGAGAGAAATAGCCCAAGGAAAACTCAAAAAGAGGGGCAATGGGTCATCATCACCCACAATCATCCTCATTATCAATTTGACATCATAAAAACCAAAACTTTAATACTCCGATGTTGATGTAAAAGTCAATTATTATTTTTAAATAGATTAAAAATCCAAACACAAATTAAATAAGTTTTTTTAAAGTCGTACATTAAAATATTTATATTTATCAATTTGACATCATAAAAACCAAAACTTTAATACTCCGGATGTTAATGTAAAAGTCAATTATTATTTTTAAATAGATTAAAAATTTAAATAAGTTACATTAAAATATTTATATTTATCATTTTTTTAAGCTAATTTGGTTGACTTATAAACTGATATATAATATAATGAAGTACGACCTCCGGTCCTAATTATAAGACCACTTTTGTAATGTAAATTACATTACCAAAGTGTTTCTATAATTAAAATCGAAGGGAGTAATACATAACATATATCATGATTAAGTAATATACTATTTAATTTTCTAAAATCTCTAAAACAATCATCTAACTCTTATAATTAAGGAGATGAGTAGTACTTCAAAGCTATGTATCATTTCACTGGAAATAAAAAAGCTATATATCATTTATTCATCTGGTGAGAAACATGCGCATAAGGATCTTCCAAAATAAAAATCTTTTTTTACAATTTAAAAAAAAAAAATCTCATTTCATTCAAATAAAAAAGCTATATATCATTTATTCATCTGGTGAGAGTTGTTTTTTTGACATACGCATAAGGATCTTCCATATTAAATAAAAATCTTTTTTTACAATTTAAAAAAAAAAAAATCAAACTTTAATTCTTCAATCAACATTCTTGGTTGGTAAGAGTTGTTGATTACACATCAATTTATTTTTTTATTTTAGAATTAACGAACCATTAATTGACACGCCCATTCCATACGTTATTGATGTTATCATGTGACCCCCCAAAAAAAAAATCCTCAATTATGATGATGTTAGGTGGGCCCGAGTCCAATTTCTCAAAAGCTTTAGACTTGACTGCAAAAGGCATCGTCAAGTCGCACTAGGAAGAAGGAAGGAAGCGGTGTTCCGGTAGCGAGAGCGACTTTGACACACACACAGAGAAGCAGAGATGGGTTTGCTTAGTCACAGAGTGGAGCGGAATGAGATCAAGCCAGGCGATCATATCTATACATACAGAGCTATCTTCACCTATTCTCATCATGGTCTCTTTCACTCTCTTTCTCACTGCTCTGTGCTCCCTTCTTCCTTAATTCAGATTGGTAGATTGTTTTTCGAAAGATTTGCAATGTAGGTTTTCTGTTTGAAATTGATCGAGCAATTTGGGTTTTCTTCATCATTATTCTGGTGGCCCTCTTCCTTTTTGTCTATAATATTCTTGGTTTTTCTTTTATATTTTGATAACATTATGCAAAGTGGGTTCATGAAGTTCTGGTTGCTCAAGGATCCTCGCTTCCTGCGACGAGGAAAGTGTTTGGTTTGTCTATTCAGATTTGGATTTCGTAATTCGCAAGAAAATCGGTGGATTTTGACTTGATTGAGCTTGGATAAGTAGTCTTTTTAACTTAATTCGCAAGTCAATTCGCTTCCTTGCGGCTTTAATTTCTCCTGTTCAGCTTGTTATTCGCGTAGTTTGATTCTCGTTTGCAATTTTTGTTGCAGTTTGCTTCACTTTCACGTTTGTGCTTTAGGATTTTCTCTTTCCTTTTCTTTTTTCAATATATGTCCCTGTCCTAGCTCTTATTGTCCTTTAAGTAGACGGAGTTCTTGAATTAAAGCTTTACAATTCAGGAGGTGTCACATAGTAACAATGCAAATTGTGTTAAATAAATTATCTGTGGCGGTATATATTTGGGATTTTATGGAATCAGTCCAATGCGTAAACCATTGTTACATCTCTAATTCAATCGATTTGGTTTTTTGGCTTTTTAAGTTGATTTACATAGTTATAGTGCTCTGCTTGGTTAATTGTAGGTAGAATGTGGGGAAATAGTAAGTCATCATTCCAATCCCTCTTTCATTTACTACCACTGAAAGTGGACCTTGTTTGTTATAATGGAACGAAGTTACTCTCCAGGGCTATTAAAGTAGCGCTTCTTAATGTTCTGAGTCATCCTCACAATGTAAACATAGTCCAATGAAGACAAAGTTCTCTGTAGCTGGGATATATGTTGTGATCGAAGCATAAGCATTAGTTATCATTCTGTCATATTTGCATCTTCCTGTTTTTGAGCTTCCACTTCTGCTCATTGGTACTGTTAATTCATGATGGACCTGGATGAGTTGAATGGGAAGCACAATATTTTATTTAGCATGAAGTGGTATATCATAGCACGAGTCATTGAGATCTTGTCTTCATACTTTGGGAGGACAGAATTATATCCACAGTACAAACTGCTTAGTGTTTGAACAATGAAACTCTGAAGTGTCTTAACTCTTAATTGTAACTAATGATTGGTTCAGGTGTTACTTGATGGTATCAGAATTGTGTGCCTTCTGTTGTGTTATTATCTTCATTAGTGTCTTCACTCTTCATAGTATTGGTAGGTTAAACTTGTTCATCAGTGTGGGTTTTCTGTTTAATTTACATCTAAAGTCTGCATAGATGTTAAGTACTACCTTAATCTAGCAATGTATGTAGGAAAATCCTTAGACCATAAAGGCACAGATTTAGTGTGCAAAAAATTATAAGTTGGATGTGAATCCGTGCATTTGTCACTGGGAAAGGTCCTAGCTACAAATCAAGTTCCTGATTTTATACCTTAATATTTTTGTCATGCTACCCTGTTGAAGAGTTTGTATTACATTTTTCTGATTTCTTTCTTTACTTGGTATACCTGAAAAACTATGGTAAGATCATGGGATTTGAAGCTCAAGATATTTTTAACTGTTATCACCTTTTAAGTAAATCTTATGCAATAAAATGCTACTCTTAAACTGTGCCAGCTGTATAAAAAAGCCATTCATCTACCCCGGTGCCAGCTTGGATTTTTCTCTCTTTGACACTCCTCTAGTATCTTATATGTGGTTTTATTTATAAGATCAGATACATTGAATTTGTTATTTACTGGTTTAAAGCTATCATGTTTTTGCTTTCTCACTGAATCATCCGTTTGCCCTGTGGGTAATTCTCCATTTTGCTTTGCATGTTTTGAAACTGTCATTCTTTATTCAATCTGGGCTTACGCAGCCTTATACATTTCCTTTCCGTAGCCTTAAGACTGACCTATGACGAATGCAAATATGTGAGGCCTTTCTTGTTTGCTTTTGGTTAATTTTAAGCTATTTCCTTCTGTTCTGTGAACCCGATCTGCCCTCTGCTTTTTCATCAGGATCTGATATTTGACTACATCGTTTTGTAGTATCAATGAATTTTGCAAAATTGGCCAACTCAAGGTCACATCTCTGGACTCTAAAAAGTCTAAGTCATCCCTGAATCCATGATGGAATTTCATAATTCAGACCATGTTTGTTCTTAAATCACATTGAATTTGATACCTTGCAGGTATTTTTGTTGGCGGAAGCAAGGTGGTTCATTTTATACCAGAGCGAAAGTTTAAGGCAATCGCTGGGACATCTTCCAACATGGAAGAAGAAGATGATGATACCTCAAGCCCATGTCCAATCTTTCCTGACTGTGGATTCAGGCAGCCAAACAGTGGCGTAGTTCTCTCTTGTCTGGACTGCTTCCTTCGAAACGGATCCCTATACTGCTTCGAGTACGACGTTTCACCATCGGTTTTCATGGCCAAAATACGGGGTGGCACATGCACCACTGCGCCATCTGATCCTGCAGAGACCGTTATCCACAGAGCAATGTATCTCCTCCAAAATGGCTTTGGCAGTTATGATGTGTTTCAGAACAACTGTGAGGATTTCGCCCTGTACTGCAAAACCGGTCTTCTGATAGTAGACAAGCAAGGGGTGGGAAGAAGTGGTCAGGCTTCTTCTGTCATCGGAGCTCCCTTGGCCGCCGTACTTTCTTCTCCCCTCAAGCTGTTGATGCCAAGTCCTGTCGGCGTGGCCACCGTAACGGCCGGAATGTATGTTATGAGCCGTTACGCCACCGATATCGGTGTCAGAAGTGACGTGATCAAGGTGGCGGTGGAGGACTTAGCTGTGAATCTGGAATGGACAAATTCTAATAATGAAGAGGTAGTTGAAAATTAAAACTTGAAGCTGACAGATTGCCAATATGATCTTACTTTTCCTTGTTCAGCTCAAATTCAATAGTAACTATATATAATGCTTGCCTTCCTGTTCATTTTATTCTGGACAACTGTATGTCAGAAATTATTGTTGTCTGGTTAGTTGTTCAGGTTGTGCATGGAATGAAGTACAGTTAATTTGATGATTAATAAAGTAGTATTGATGAAAGGACTAACAAGTTCGTTGTTTAGGTATTAATATGCCTTGATCAAACTTTGAAGATTAACTTCTTTTCTGTTTATTTTAAAGTGATTTATCTAAATGACAGCTTTTGGATATAAATAGGTTTTTATTGTTGAGCAAAATGAAGCGTTGGTTTTGATGAGCTAATCAGAACTATGAATGAATAAAGGGAAAATGACGTGCAGGTCCCAAGGACAAAAAATAAATATAATTAGGTCCCTTAAAATCACCAAAATACACAGAAGTTCTTAGGGACTTTTTTTATATTATTTGTATTAACAATAAGAAATGTCATATTTACAACAGAAAGTGTCATATTTACAACAACATTTAAACACCTGACCATTTACAAAAAAAAAAAAAAAAAAAAAACCATATTTACAATAGAAAGTGTCATATTTACAACAACATTTAAACACTTGGATTTTGTTTCAAACTCAAGTCCCTAAACGTACCGAGTTCATTTACAACAGGAAGTGCTATATTTACAACAAAATTTGAAATCTGACCATTTACAACAGAAAAAGCCATATTTACAACAGGAAGTGTCATATTTACAATAAAATTTAAAACCCTGGATTTTGTTTCCATACAAATAATATTAAAAAAGTCCCAGGACTTCACAATATAATTTGGTGATTTTAAGGGACCTAATTTTATTTATTTCTTGTCCTTGAGACCTGGCTGTAATTTTCCCATGAATAAATTTGGTTAGTCAAACATGAGCAGGTGTTGAAATTGATGAAGTAAAACACAGAGAAGATACATGTAGACACATGTTGATGATTTTATTCGACAAGTGTACTTGTCAAACAAACAAGTAATAAAATGATGAGTAAATTATCGTCTCAAGGAGATTATAACAATGTAATATGCGTGCAGAGAAATGAATACTAGTTGCTTGATTTGGAAAAATTAAAAGATATTTTGATGTGATTTGAGTGATATAAACTGCTGAATATAAAATTGAAATATAACCATCAATATTGAGCAAGGTAAAATAGGTTAAGCTTCGATTCCCCCCCTTTTTTGCAACTTCTACCTAGAATGCTTCAGCAATGCTATGACAATGTTCTTCAACTAACCCACCTTTTCTATATAAAGAAGTTTTCCAACAATCCTGTATATTTACTCGTAACATTTATTTTATCATATGCCTATACGAAATCTGAGCTCAGAATACCATGAAGTGCAAAGTGTATGGTTGTGTGAGGCAAACCCATGACTAAAGTTTGCTGGCTTAACTAGATTTAAAAGTTAAACAAGACTTCGGACCCGTGCGTTGCACAGAGTGTGGAGTTTTATTATGTTTTAAATATGAATAACAAAGGCGCAAATGTAATAACCAATCTATTTTATGAAGTAATACGTAAAATTAAGCATTCAATAAATACATAAATGGAATTAATAAAATTACAAGTTCATTTAATTATGAAATCCAAACCACAACAATAACAAAGTCAAACAAAGTTTCCCCCTACAACTATGAATGTGATAAAATGTTTTGGAAAACTTATCTGTATACAACATTAACTGTGTTGTTAATACACTTATTCAACTCATTTAAAATCATTATTTTCAAACCTTTGAAACTCTTTACCCTAAATAAAGGAATATAAAGTTGTCCATGTGAAAAAACTGGACTTGGTAGGTAAAGACCGACATTTGACATCAATTGTCATTGACTCTTGTTAATTGTCATCGCAAATGAAATGATGATTGGAATTGCCTTCTCGTCATCTTGAATGAAAGTTTAGATTCATATGGGTTCATGTTCATCCTGTGTATCAAAATGTCTTAGCCTACGCTAGTGCCATTCAACGCCTTTGCCTATATGACGTTCTTGCCACCATTGCACAATCCTAATGCTTGGTCAATGTTTCTTATTAACATAATTGATACTCTCACCTTCAAAACCAATTTATGATGAGGAATCCCAGAACATTTAATTGAATTTAGAAACTCTGACATATGGATCATCAAATATTTCTAACAAAATATTTTTTTGCATTTCGGAAAAATGGTTCACTAAATACATCCCCTGACAATCAAATATTTCTAACAATATATTGTAATAATAGATAATTTGATAGGTAGAGTGCACAATGATATATACGAACATGTACTGAGAATGCATTAAATACTAATAATATACAAATGAAAAATAAAAAAAGGTAGGAGTAATAAATATGTCAAACATTTAAAACGTATACTTATTTAAAAGGATATGAAAGATAAGCATATACCTTAAATTATTGAGTATATATGTTGTTTTCATTTAAAAAGGTGTAACACACAAAGTTAACGTAGGATACATGGAAATAAAGTCTTAAATTAAGATTTTATTTCCATGTATCATACATACGTTAAACAATTTTGAATATTGAGAGAGCGTTATTCAATAGAGTAAGTAATGGAATAGGTGATGTTCATATATTACAAGTTTAAAAGATGACACAGACATAGTTAACGTTGAATAATTGGAAATTAAATCTGTTAACAACTGGTTAATGAAATAAAAAATAAACAAAAGCAGTAATTGCAATGAAGGCCAAGAACTAAATTTCCAATCTGGACTAATGACCCTCATCCATGCTTTCGTTTTGTTTTTTCAAATATTTTATGAAATATCCAGTAAAAGTTTGTAGGATGTATTGCCTGATAACATAAAACAATATAAAAAACACTTAAATTTTTTGAAAAGAGGTCTGGATTGATATTAAAAGCATTATTAGATAATTTAATAGGGTGGGTGCACAATGATATATATGAACATGTACTCGAAATGCCTTAAATACTAATAATATAAAAATGAAAAGGAACTGGCACCACAATTGTCAAAATCATAACATGATTACAAACAGGGATGACCATAAGCAACTGGTCTATAAAATATCCTGTCAGTTCCATACGTTGTTTGTAATTCGCTGATGCATGTGGGTGTATGCACAGTTACAAACAACTGGTATTATTACAGTTCTCGTCTGCTAGTTAAGAAATGAAGCTATGGCGTGCAGCTTCAGAAAACTCAAATAGACAAAAAAAGTTGGTTCCGCTGGCTGCAATAAAAATGACTAATGTTAAGGATGCTTCCAATTGATTTATAGAACAAATAAAGCTACAAATATTCAAAAATTCAGTTGTTTAAATGCAGAAATAATCAATCTCAGGGATAACTTTAGCAAATCCTCCACAAGGTAATGGATTTCATGGCCCTCCAAAAGTAAAAATATCATTGTTTGCTGGAGCCAAATGTGAACTCAGATTGAACGTTATGCAGCAAAACTGATTTCTACCTTCATCGATGACACGCATGAATAGCACAATATAATTAAGGTATTGGTAAGAGGAAGGTAAGCCGATTCGGGATCATTGCGACTATTTTAAAGTAAACACGAAGAACCTGAAAATACTTGAACTTTGACGGGGAAAAAAAATCTTAGAAACAATAACAAATATTGGCACAGTCAAGCTCTAATCTAAGATGTTTCGGTGTTCTTCTCCTCATCAGCTGTCTCAAAGGTCTCCCCCGCGACAAGATCTGAGACCTCATCATCATCCTCCTCTTGCGTAGCAGTTGCACCGGCACCTGCTGCTTCAGGAGCTTGCTTTTGGAACTGCTCTGCAAGCTTCTTCAGATTTTCCAGGTTATCTGGTCCTGCATTGTTTTCACAGAACAAACAATACTCCTCAGTACTCAGTAAGCAGAAAAAAAAAACAAAAATTGTGTAACTGACATGACATGTGAGGCACATACCTAATTGGTGGATGATGCTAGGGAGTATATCCTGCAACTCTACAAGAAGGAAATCACGTGTCAGATTTTAAATACAAATCTAGCTTTGAATTATTTTTTTAAAGAATGGATGGCACATTAAATTCCTAATTATTGAAACTGTGCGCCAAAAGTTTACTTGGTACACTCAAAATTACACAAGTGCAGTCAGATAAAAGCATGTCTTTTTATCAAATTAACGAAGATGCTTACTCTTTGTTTGAGGAGCACCACTAACAACCCAGGTGTTGGCAGCAATTGATGCATGAACTGTAAGAAAGAAATTAACAATGTGGTCACTTAATTTATAGTCAATACTCAATTTTGAAGATGTGTTTAAAAGTTAAAAAAAAGAAGACAGACAGACATTACCTTTAGGGTTTAGAAACTGGATAACTACATCATCCTTGAAGATGTTAACTTCTTAAATTGCAGGGATAGCATTCACCCCTATTCTCTCTTCAAGGTGCTCTGAAGCCTTTTGTCATCTGTAGTTGTTGTCTTGTGGACAACCTTCTTCTTTCTGTAATTGTCGGAATTGATGTCATTCTCAAAATTGAATTCAACGCAACTAATAATATAGCTATAGATATATTCTAGATTCCACATTGCCTCACGCTCAAGCACAAAGGGGGGGAACAAAATTAGGGGCATAATGTTATGATTTAGCAAGAAGAGAAAAATGAAATTGTAGAATATTATTCCATCACCAATATACTGATACAAGGTCTTTATATAGACCCAATAAGACTCAATAAATGATATATACAAAATAACAAATTACATGAAAATAGAACTAACTAGTTACACTAAAATAGAACTAATTACACTAAAATAGGACTAATTAGTTACACTAACTATATACTTTAATACCCCCTCAGCTGGAGTATGTATATTAATCATGCCCACTTGGCAAGGAGTGTACAAAAGGAAGAAGGAGGCAAAGCCTTAGTGAAAATATCATTGGGCGATCTTGATTTAATAGGAAGAAGATGAATCAAACCCCGTTGAAGTTTCTCACGAACAATGTGACAATCAATATCCAAATGTTTAGTACGCTCATGAAAAGTAGGGTTAGCGGCAATATGTCTAGCGAGATTGATTATCACAATATAAGAGAAAGCGGGGACTAGAAAGAGGAAGACCAAAATCCCTCAATAAATGAGAAAGCCATTGTAATTCACAAGTAGTTCTTTGCCAAGGCACGATATTCACCTCGAAGAAGAAGTGGAGACGTCGGTTGCTTCTTAGAACGCCACGTAATCGGGGCTTGATCAAGAAAACCACAAAAACCGGTGATGGAACGCCGTGTATCAAGACAACCAGCCCAATCGAGTCACTAAAAGCATTAAGTCTATCAATAGAAGTGACGGGAAAGAAAAGACCACGACCGGAGAACCTTTAATATAGCGAAAAACTCTATGAAGAGCACGCAAATGTACATCGATGGTCTTTGTATAAAGCGACTAAGTTCTTTGAACACAAAGGATAAATGCGGACGAGTATTAGTAAGGTATAAAAGACGGCCAACCAAAGTGCGATACTCGAACAATCGGCCAAAACGTGCAGAATCCTTGGACAATTTAAGGTTACGAGCCATAGGAGTCTTGGCGGGCTTACAATCCAAGAAACCGAGAATGAGATAAAAGATCTAAGGCAAACTTTCTTTGACATAAAGAAATGCCTTTAGAGTTCCTAGCAATCTCCAAACCCGGAAAATACTTGACATCACCAAGATCCTTGATTTTGAAACAATCATCAAGAAAAGCTTTAATACGATTAATCTCATCCAAATCGGTCCACCAACAATTATATCATCCACATAAATGAGTAAAACAAGTAAAGGAAGTGGGAGAATTCTTGATAAACAAAGAATGATCGCTTGAGATTGTTGAAAACCACAAGAAACAAGAGCTTTAGACAATTTGAAAAACCATTGTCTACTAGCTTGCTTAAGACCATAAAGGGACCTTTGTAATTTGCAAACCTTGTTTGGAGAAGAAACAACCAATCCGGGAGGAGGAAGCATATATACCTCTTCATCAAGATCACCATGTAAGAATGCATTATTGACATCTAATTGTTTCAAATGCCAATTATGAGCTGCGATAAGGGCAAGTAATAATCTCACGGTAGTTAGTTTAGCAACCGGGAAAATGTATCATTATAGTCAATACCCTCAACCTGGGTATATCCTTGAGCAACAAGGCGACCTTTATATCGATTAAGAGTACCATCCGAGTTATATTTCTTAGCAAAAACCCACTTACAACCAATCGGGCGCTTATTAGGAGGCAAATCGATTATCACCCAAGTTTGATTTAGTTGCAAAGCATCAAGTTCAGCATTAATAGCATTTCTCCAACCCTCATGTTTAATGGCTTTAGAATATGACTTAGGAATATCATCGATCGATATGGAACAAACAAAATGGTGATATAAAGGAGAAAGACGATGATAAGAAAGAACTTTAGAAAGAGGGTGATAAATACCGCCTCCAAAGAATCTGGTATGGTGAAGCACATTGAAGAGTAGTATGATAATCATGCGAGATAATTGGGTGGGTTATGTGGTCTAGTAGAACGACGCAACAAAGGAACGAGAAGGGGAACCAACAAGAGAACCGAAACGGGGAAACATCGAAGAAGAAGACACGAATCAAGGGAAAATCGAAACATCAAGTGGCGGAAGAGCTTGAGGTAAAGGAATTGAATCGGGCTTGTGCATAGAATCGAATTGCAAAAGGGAAACAAGACTCATAAAAATGTACATGACGAGAAACAAGAATCTGCCGAGTATGGATATCTAAAGTGACAAAACCCTTAGTACCGGTCTTGTATCCAAGAAAAACACATTTATGCGCTCTTTTATCAAGTTTAGTTCGTTTTTGGGAAAGAGTAGAAGCAAAGCAAAGGCACCCAAAAACCTTTAAGTGTGTAAAATCAGGAGGTTTAGCAAACAATAATTCATAGGGACTCTTATTTCCCAAAATTGGTGTAGGTAAACGATTGATGAGGTATACGGCATGAGTAAGAGCATAAGACCAAAATACTTTGGGAACATGGGCTTGAAATAAAAGAGCACGAGTAACATTAAGAATGTGTTGATGTTTTCGTTCTACTCGACTATTACGTTCGGGAGTTTCAATGCAAGAAGTTTGATGAATAATGCCATTTTGAGCAAAAAAATCGGACATTTGAAATTCAATGCCATTATCGGATCTAATGATTTGCACGGATGTATGAAATTGAGTAGAAACTAAGTTCACAAATGTTTTGATATAAGACCGAGTCTCAGATTTGTTCCTAAGCAAATATATCCATGTATAACGGGAATGATCATCAACGATGGTTAAAAAGTATTTATGACCATGTATAGAGGGTAAGTGGTAGGGACCCCAAATATCCATATGAACTAAACCAAAAATTTTATTTGAAGTACTATTGCTTACGGGGAAAGGCAACTTTCGTTGCTTAGCAAAATAACAACATCACAAAGCAAGTAAAAGAGGAATCATAAGGAATAAATGGATGTTGTCTATGAAGTGAATACAAAGCATGTTGAGATAAATGTCCTAAACGAAAATGCCAAAGGTCAAAAGGTATGGAATGCGGAGTGGTGGAAATACTACTAACTAAAGGAGAAGAACCCATATCTGCACAATTCATGATGTAGAGCCCTTCAATGACTTGACTAAACCAATCATCCTCCCCGAAGGCCGAGTCGGATGTGGCATTGCAATGTCTCGAAAGGAGACAATACAAGACAAAGATTTAGTAAGTTTGGAAACGAAATCAAATTGAAATGAAAATTCGGGACATATAATACATCCCGAATAACAAAAGTATTAGTAAATCGAACAATGCCACAATAGGAAGATAATACCCGAGTACCATCCGGAAGATTTACGAAAATAGGTGATATACGCTTATAAGAGGCAAATAAGGAAATGTTAGAGCACACATGATCGGTAGCTCCTGAATCTATGATCCGGGAGTTAGAAAATGACCGAAAAGCACAAGTTAAAGAAATACCATTGGTAGAAATTTTGTTGATGAAGCGAGAGGGCGAGTGGAAGTGTACGCCTTGAACAAGTGCCGGAATCGTTTATATTGATCTGGTGTGAAACGTATGAAGGATTAGCAACTTTGAGAGGAGTCGAGTAGAATCTTGACGAGAATAGGCTCGGACGATACGGCATTCACGCGGTGGAAGTTCGGAACTTAAATCCTGGTGGGAAGCCATGCTTCTTGTAACAAGTGGCTTCGGTATGTGCAGGTTTACCACAATAGGTGCATTGTTTACTAGAACCGGAGGACGGGGAATTGGACGAATTAGTCGCTTAGATCCGGGAATCGAGAACCGGAGGATTTGTTGAAAAGTGCGGTAGCTTGGACAAAGGATATCCCATTTCCTTTCTTGTTGTTGTACCAACGCAAATATACGATTAATAGGTGGAAGAGGATCAATCAACATTATTTGAGATTTCACGGGGAAAATCGATCGGAGAGTCCTTTCAAGAAACGAATAGCATAGTCTTGTTCTAAATGTTGTTTATAACTTGCAATTGCACCACAAGAACACTTTGGATTACAAGAACGGGAGACTATCGGACGTAATGCTAAAAATTCATCCCGAGAGAATCTTTAATTTTGTAAAATAATCACTCACGGTTTGGTCTGATCGCTTCAAATTCTGGATTTCTTCCCGCAAATCCGCAAGTCGAAAATATCATTACGAGAAAAACGCGCACGAAGATCATCCCATACATCGCAAGCTGATCGATCCATAGTATACTCGAGCAAGAGACGACGAAATCGAACGGGTTAACCATGATAATACCATCATGTTGCACCGTTCCCAAACCGGAAACAATGAATCGGTTGATTTCGGTCCGGAATCGAACGATTGACGAACCCTAGCTTATTCTTCGACAACAACGCATTCGCGTCGCACGAGCCCATGAATGGTAATTAGGCCCGGTGAGAATAGGCGACACAAGAATCGGGGAAGGGTTTTCATTTGGATGCAAATAGAAAGGATTTGCAATGGTTTGGAGCGAATACGTGGGAGAGGTAGATGAAGCAACGATAGATGAATCGATGGTAGAAGAAAGTGAAGCCATCGGGTTTGGAAGAAAAAGATGAAAGAGGAAATGAGAAAAGTCTAAAAGTGAATAGGACAAACCAAGAAAATTGGTGGGAAGAGTCCAAAAATTTTGAGAAGAATACGGGATGTCAAAGACTAACCCGCTCGATACCATGTTATGATTTAGCAAGAAGAAAAAATGAAATTGTAGAATATTATTCCATCACCAATATATCGATACAAGGTCTTTATATAGACCAAATAAGACTCAATAAATGATATATACAAAATAACAAATTACATGAAAATAGAACTAACTAGTTACACTAAAATAGAACTAATTACACTAAAATAGGACTAATTAGTTACACTAACTATATACTCTAATACATAATGTTGATTTGCTAGTAAAGATGCTAACTTCTATGGTAAGGGGCAAAATGCCAAAATGGCACAGGAGACACATGCAAACAGAATTCATTTTTATGGATTCAAAATTGGTACATGCTTGCTTCAGATAAATACTAGAACTACATCAAGGGACCAGTGAAAAATACCAACACGTCAAATTAAAAAGAGCATCTGCAATAATCTGCCTATGATCTCCTGACCATAACACCAACTAAAAGAAAATCACCAGATTGGTAAATGCATATACCTTCTCACGGTTCCCTTCCCACCAGTTTGAACTGAACCAGCCATCTTAATCAACTTTTCCCTATTCATCTGCATAGAAGTATAATGACAGAATATAAGATTCACAATAGGAAACTAAGCTTCGATGCAGACATCCATAATGCCATATATCAATGGAAAAAAACCAAAGACCTGGAAAAATCATAGTCATCTTTCTCTCATTTCTATGACCATATCTCGTCTGATGCATGTGGGTATATGGAATGTCCAAAAAATGAGACACCACCTTCACAGTAATAGCCCGGTTGTTGCTGCGTCCATCAAGGGAAAGAAAAGACAATACTTTCGAGGTAGCCATTTTTGTCAAATATGGACTTTTCTATTCAGGTTTTCCGACTCCAGTTTCGCAACTGGCCGTGAAAGACAGAGCAACAACAGGTTAAATAGGCATCCAACCTCATTATGTTAAGAACAACAATTTAAAGTGACCAATTAGTTAAACCAATTGTTGAATAGAGGTAATTAAATGACGACGACAGTAAGTTTGCATATGCATGGGGAGAAACGAATGACAAATGAAATGGTTAAACCAATGGTTGAACAGAGGCGAATAAATGATGACGACGGTAAGTCTTCATATGCATGGGAAAAACCGAAGGACAAATCGTTTGGTAGACTGCATATGCATTGGGAAAAACCAACCACCATGGAGTGATATATACATAAATGACTCTTGCAGAATAACCACGTGTACACTAAAATGAGATGCCAGCGAAAGACGATTGGTTTGGATATAGTTGAGGAGTCCTTCAAACTGGCCAATGAAATTCAAAGTTTGTTTGAAAGTGCAATTCAATATTAAATGGCACAGCAGTTGCGTCGACGTGTATACGTGAGACAAGGTTCCAGGTAAGATCCATTCACTTGTTAGAAAAGCGACAAGTAGATCAAACAGGTGGACCAATCAATGAATGACTAGGAGGTTTAGAAGGATATATTTGATTGATGATTGATGATTGATGATTCACTAACACCCACTATTTAATGGAGATCTAGGCATAATTTCATTCCAATAAATTAAAACCACATCTCTTGCCTATTAATGGCCAGTCAATAAATAGAATAGACAAATTGAATGCACATAATTAAATAGACTAAATCAATATTTATATTTAGGCCAAGTATTCGAGTAAAAGTAAAAATCAATTTTCCATCAAAGCTTAGCCATGGAAAGTTTAGTTTAGCTCATGGCTTTTGACAACATTATAATTGAGTTTAACATAAATCTTTCCAAAATAGAACAAAGAAACAAATTAAAAAGGAAGAAGAAGAAAAGTAGAAAATGGCAGCAGCCTTGGAAGGAAAAACTTTTCTACACTATGTTGACTTCGTCCTTCACCTCGTGGGGTTTCCTCTTTGAGCCTTGCTTCATGTTCTTTCTTAATTAGGATTTTTCTTTTTCCCTTAGCTCCCAGCCGCTACTCTCTTTTCGATGCTCATAATGCCTTTAAGGCTATCCTTTCTTTCCTTTTAAGGTTAGGGTTAAGGATGACAAAAGTCCATCAAGTTCTTTATCTAATGACTAGAGTTGTCTTTTCCTCCAATAGTGGAATGAGCTTATCCTTTCTGCAAGCTCAACAAAAATATTCTTTATGCTTTCTCTCTCTCCAGTTGGCATTTCTTCATTTTCCACCTTTTTTGGCTTTTCCTTCTAACAAGTAGCCTTGTTCATCCGTCCTTAGCCCACATGGCCCAACTTCAACAACAATTTTCTGTATTTTGACAATAAAGAATCCAATTTAAATCCAGGAAACGCTACTGCAGAGTTTATCATTTAGTGTAATTTTGATGCTCTAGCAATACTAAAGCAATGAAAAGAAAGTAAAATATTTGAAAAACTAGTAATGCTTAAACCAAGAATATTAATACCATTTGTTCCAAAACTCAAACTTTTAGGAGAAGTTATAAAATGTATCAATTAAGCTCTTTGAATAATTATTTCTACATAATCATTCTTAATCACAATTGATCATAACAAGAGCATTTCAAGCATGATAATCTCAATAAAATCCTTCAAAAAGGTATTAAAATATATGGTGAAATTGGGACTTATCAACACCTTATGCATCCAAAATTAATTTTTGTAATACGATTTTTTTTTTTTGGATGTTTTATTATTATTATTATTATTATTAGGGGCTTTGTTGGCTTTTTATGTCATCCATACCTGTTACAGACACGAGGAGCACATTGCTACACTCTAAGTTTTTATTTTATACATGTGATTTTCACGTGGCATAATTTTAAATAAATTTTGATAATTTAAAAGGAAAATTAGGAAACAAATCAAGTACTGGTGCCCTGTAAATTTCATAAGCACATAGTATCAGTATCAGTACTCTATTGTATTGATTGAATGGGATGTGATTTAAAGTCTAATGAGAAAAGGATGATGAGAGAAACTGTGGTTCCCACACACAAAAATTAATGAGAGGCTTTTTAATAAATTTTCCTAATTTTAAAATGTATTTTATACAGTTTTTATCAATAGATTTTTCCCTCAAAAAATGTCAATATAATAAATAACTTGTACAAAATATCACATTTACATGCAATTGCAATATTGCATGTCAATTTATTTACATTTATCTTTTCTCTTCCTTTTATATATTTTATTAGGTTGGTATTTTTTTTTTAAGTTGACATCTAAGGACCTTCAAAGAACATTAAAAATTTTGAAATATCAAAAAAAGATCATGCTTCTTGGTTGGAATTAAAATTTTTTGGAGTTATTTTTTCACACATCTTTCATATTTCAGTACTTAAGTTTTAAATTTTTCTCAATAAATATCTTTCATGTTTTTGGATTAATCCACAAGTATTCTACCATTAGTCAATTGATTCAAGCACTTGATAGTTAAAGATAAATACAAAAAACATAAAAAAATGAAAAAGAATTCAAAGATAACGATAAACATAAAAGTTGACAAGACATAAATATTTTTTTAGACTTTGTTAAATGCCATTTTTTTCCTTTTTTTTTTTATAAACAAGACTATTATTAATATTTTTTTAGAAGTTTGTTAAATGCCATTTACCTTCCTCTAACAAGTATGGATGCTTTGTACCTTCCAAAAGTATGGATGCTTTGTACCCAATATATATATATATATATATCTATCTGAGGTCCAGTCCACCTCATTTGTCTGGCAAAACAAATCCAACTCATTTCTGTTTCAAAAAGATCAAATCCAAACCTTTTTTTTTTGTCAATTAAAATCTAGTTGTTATCCAATAAAAAATTCGGACAACCATAAACGGCGTCGTTTCCTTTTTCTTTGAATATTTATGGCAGAAAAATTTATTGTTCTCAACCAATATTTGTTCGGACCGCAGCCTTAAATTTTTTCTTCTCCAGTCATCAACAATCAACATCGTCATTAACGTCGCCGATTAATCATATTTAGCCTTCAATCTCAGTCGGCCACCCCCTTATTGATCGCTCTGATCAGGCATTGTAGAGCGAGGAGAGAGAATCACAGTTTTTTAGGTTTGAGCATCGGATACACAACAATCGTCAGCACATAAATCCGGCACCGACTATTCTATTTTAGCTTCTTACTGTCAAAATCTTGCCTTTTCCTGTTTTCAATCCATAGAATTTAAATGGCAAATCTTTATGTCAAGGCCACGCCACCGGCCGATCTGAATAAAAACACCGAGTGGTTCACCTATCCGGGTGTGTGGACCACCTACATCCTTATCCTCTTCTTCGCATGGCTTCTCGTCCTCTCCATCTTTGGCTGCACTCCTGGCATGGCTTGGACCATCGTCAATCTCGGCCACTTCGCGGTATGTTCTTTGCTTGTTTGTTTTTTTAATGCTCGTTCGCGTAATTGCTTTCAGGTTTTGTAATTTTAATGATTTAATTAGGTGGTTTATTGCTATTAAATTCGAGATCGTTTCTTGCTTCCTTCTGGCTATGAAGACCCCCAATTTAGCTATTTATATTGGATTGATTTTCGCAATTTTTCTCGAGTCATTGATGCTTATTTGCTTGTTTTTGTTCTGCATTTATGTTTTTGAGGCTAAAATGCCTCATTAATTTGATTTAGGGGTTACTCTTTTACTTCTATTGTATTTTGTTTTGCTCCAGCTAGGAACTCCTGATTGGTTATTGATTCATATTAAAGGCCTTTGGGTTTTACTTGGCTCCAAAAGTGAGGTTTCAATTGTGAACTATTATTTTTGTAGGTAAAATATTGATCTCTGTTTGTGGTTGGAGCTTAAAGTTATGTCATGATGTCCATAAGAGATATTGGGTCATTAAGTCATCTATTGTTAATTTAGGCCTTCATCTCCATTATCATCTTGTTTTTATTTATTCTTCTCTTGCATCACTGTTTGCTCTAGTGAGCAATAAAAGGCTTTTTATCCCATGAGGTTAGGACTTGCCTGAACCAACAGAGAAAGGAGAAAACATAAATCTTTGTTGGACATTTTGTGTGGAACTCAAATTATTACTCTACTTGCCTTTAATTCATTTTCCAAATTATTCTTGTGTATCCACATAAATTTCTATCTGGTTCATTCACTTTTCTTACTAATTCTTATCTTAAGTAAGAGGAAGAATCTTTTAGGGAGCATATTGATTAGGGAACTATTAAAACATTATGTTCTTCATAAGAATAAATTAATAATGAAGCTATGTCTGAAGGATCCTGTAAAGGGGAAGAAATTGATAGTAGACAGTAAAAGGTTGCTTATAAACGAATGAAAATCACTGTATGAAGATGTGACAAGGATAAAGAAATGAGGAACTTATGATATTGCTATCTTTTATCTCCTTCTTCTTAAATTAATATTTTGTCTTGCCAGCCGGGGTCTTGTTGGAGCTTGTCCTCTTGCTGGTTCAGATTGGTGGAAAAGTATTTGATTTTCATTTCACATTTCATGGTCATTATTTGAATATGACAGGCCTTCGAAAATATAATACCAATCGAATTTTTCATGTTTTAAGATGACATCACCCTAACATTTCATGTGGCATCATTTAATTTGTAACTTTGACTTGAGACTTGTAACAAATTTCCTTTTTAGTTGTTTTTGGTTGCTATGTGTCATATTTAAACTAATGCTGATGAAACATTTGTCCTCACACCTAATGAGTCCATCGGCAAGATAACAACTTTTCATCCTCTAGAGTTGCATGACTGGTTTAAGTTTATATAATTTTATTCATATGAAATATGACCTCTCTTAATTGTTTGCTTGATTTTGTTGTTTTCATTAGGTAACATATCACTTTTTCCACTGGAAGAAAGGAACCCCATTTGCGGATGACCAGGGAATATACAATGGATTGACATGGTGGGAGCAGATAGATAGTGGAAAACAGCTCACTCGTAACAGGAAATTTCTTACAGTTGTCCCTGTGGTGCTGTAAGTTTTCCTGTTTTAGCCAGAATGGGTTATACTGGACATTGAATATATGTTGATTAGTACATGAGTAGGAACTTTTAATGCTGTTTTTTTTGCACAGCACTAACTGATATGCATTCATAAAGCGTGCTTCAATACATACACATACAGGCAATTCATTACAACATTGTCATAAAAACGCTTTATATTTTATTTTGGTCTTGTGATTTTCTTGTGGTGGAGGAACCTACAATTAATTTGATAATGTTTATATTTAAGTGTGAATATACCAACCTCATCTTTGCTAATGTATGTACATTTAACTCTTCTGGTTAAATTACTTTTTAATGTTGCCTAAATTGGAATATAAGATGTTCAAGTGTTCTGTGGCACGGTGCTTTTCTAGTTTGATGGATATATCTTGTATACATGTGGTTCATAAATTCCAAGTTTAACTTGCAATCTTGAGTGGTGTTAACTCACATTAGGAGGATTGCCTCATTCATGTTGTCCTGTAGTTTGTCTTGATCTGTTACCTGTTGTCGCTTCCGTTAAACCTATGTATTCAAAGGCTCCACAATTTTGTGTTATATGGCTGCATTCTTCTTTAGAAACAGATTTTCTCAAATGAGACTACTAGAGTGGCTTTCTGTCCCTGAACTCAAAAACTCCTTTGAATTTGAATAAATAGATCGCATTGTTTGTCATGTACTATGTCACTCTATTAGATTTAGTTTGGGACATGGGTATGGTTTTGAAGTGTAACACGGTAGATCGAACTAAACATGTTTTGATGAACACGTATTCACATGATGCAATTACCACTATTTGTCAGTCCAAGTAATATTGTTGCTCCCCAATGTGATCTATTGGTTGTAAAATTTAAATGTTTCCTTCTTTGAGGGAAGGAGCATTTCTTGAGAGGTTAGTTTTAAAAGTTTTGCCAAGTTGAAGCAGTTGATTTGTTGACGCATGCAACTTGATCTGGAAGGTGTAGATTTTAATGATGATAGATAATACTAACCATTAGAGTTATCTCGCTGCACTGAAAATTTTGTCCATTGAAGTTAAAGCTCCAGGTTAGTTGATTCTGGACAAATTCTGTCTATATTGATGGTAGATCCCAAAATAAAAGAATAGAGCCTGTTTGAATGGAGTTTACTTGATCTGAGCATGATTGATTATTGAAAATTACTTGATGCCATTATAGTGTGTGGTAATCAATTAAATACGAGAGATTAAGGTAGAATGGAATGTCTAAGTAGAGTACCACATTGAGTAGTAAGTAGTCTGGGATATACTGTAAGGCATTAGTAGGATATCTCATCCCACTTAGGCAGCCATCAAAATCCTTGATTGATTTAGTTGTGTCCTCTAGCATAAACTGAAAAGTGATACATGATTTTTTCCTAGCTGACTTAGCGTCTCTCTCTCTCTCTCTCTCTCTCTATATATATATATATATATTTGTTTTTCTTGTTCTTGAGAAGGGGCTCTCCTTTAAAATTATTCACTCACCCTAACAACTTTCTTGTCAGGTACTTGATAGCCTCGCACACGACTGACTATCAACACCCAATGCTCTTCTTCAATACCCTTGCAGTGATGGTGTTAGTTGTTGCAAAGTTCCCCAACATGCACAAGGTTCGAATCTTTGGAATTAATGCCGATACTTGACGATATCATCAAGTCAATGGGGTCTTGGTTTACCTGCTGATCATGAGCCTCTTATGATCCTTCTCACTTGTTCTGGAAAAAAAGTTGTATCTTTGTATAGGAAGTCACAACTGGAAGGATAACTCAACAATGTAACGTTTTTTGTGCCAACTGCTTTTTCAGGCTGCTTCTCAGATCATAAAAGGAATAAATATCTTTGAGTTGTTATTGTACAGTAGAGAATATATCTCAGATTATAACATTACTTTATTATTGCTTATAACTGACTTGAAAGTTGAAAAATGCACCTTTCTTTTGCTTTCAATCCGTTTGATGTTTTTCCAACCTTAGAACTGGAAATATGAATGTGTGTTGAACAACATACATAGGAAGATGAACCCTTTTGCGTCACCACAGCATTTAACGATTATTGACAACATTTCATGGATTCATAATGTTCCTCTCCTGGCATCAGTGAAAGAGAAGATTATTGGTGAGACTAGGTGTACATTCCATCTTAACAGTAAGGATTAAAGGGAAATTACTACGTCGTCAAAAAGTGCTAATGAAAGGCGGGTGGTATAAATTTGTTGTCATTTTCTATCATAGATTTTCAGATTTTTGGATGATTAAATCTTATTCTTTGGGATTTTATAGTAACTCCCCCAAGATTAATCTCTTTGCCGAAACATCTAATGTATCATGCAATGTCCATATTATCCAGCCGGGGAGGCCTTTTTTTTTTTTTTTTTTTCCTTTCAAAAAAAAAAGACAATAATTATAATTTGTACTTACAAGTCAAAACTACTAGATTGCTTACAAACAATAAATTTTATACTTTACAAGATAAAGCTATTATCATATATTTACTTCGTGTAAAGCGTAAAAGTCAACTCTCCTGCATAGTGACGAGAAAATAGTCTCTCGTGAAAACATTTTCTTTTCAAAGGAAAAATAGTATGAACTCCAAGGAAAAAGTTGGACCACTCGTCTTCATTCATTGAAGGACCGAGGAAAAAGGCTTTAGCAATACGCAATGAGTAATGTGCAATGGCCCCTCAAAAAAGAGAATTTTTTTATAATAATTAAAAAAAGAATTATATATGAGGTTAAGCGAATAATACTTTTAAAGTAAATTCTGTTTCAATACACATTAAATGCGGAAGAAAGCATTCTGATTTTAGTAAGTTGATCTCATGAGAAGTAACTGGAAATAAGGCTGAGGCACAAGAAAGAACGAAGACAGTCTGCATCTCAGATTTTTTTTTTTTTTTTTTTTTTTTTTTTTTAAAAAAAAAAAAAAAAAAAAAAAAAACCATCACAGAACAATATATAAGGCTGAGGCACAAGAAAGAAAGAAGACAGTCTCCATCTCAGATTAAATAATATATAATATTTAATGATTGACCCAGAACAACAAATAATTTTGTCTCTGCCCTGTTTTGGGGTCCCCACTTGAAGCAAAAATTCTTTTGAGGGCCCAAATTCAAACAAAAAAATTACTATGTTGAAAGTTTTCCATAGACAAAATCACAATAGGTTCTAAAAACTTCCTTTACAAAATTATACACTATAAAATATGATAATAAGTCACTAGAACTTGATAATAACATTTTTTTGATGTGATTTTTGTGGAGCTTAGATACTTAGATGCAATTATCCCCATAGTGTAGTTTTCTATGTATATTTCAAAAGCAGGTAGATAAATGACAGAGGAAGTAGCGATGATTGAAGTGATGGAGGATAATGCTGTATAGAGATGAGATAGATTAGAAGAGTATTATAATTAATTATAATAATTAGAAAAAGGCCAAAGTGGGTGACAAATGTATTAGGTTAAACGTTTGGTTGGGGCAGGTAATCCAGTTTTGAAGATTTGTACAATTTGCTATCAATTACGCTCCTCTTTCTTTGTTATTAATTACTCATTAAATTTCATGATTTCCATTATTAAAATATTATAATTAATTTTGTTATGATATCAAGCACAATTTTTACAAATATTTTTTAATATAAGATATTTCCGGTCAAGGGGGTGAGCCTCTTTACGATCTGTGAGACTCAGTCCAGTATAACTATAGATCTTACCATATCAAGGTTATCTTAAGGCATTCCTTGTAACACCCCAATTTTCCTCAACCAATTGCTTAAAGAAAATATTTTAAACATTTCCAATAAGGATGTTCAAGTTCCAAATCATCAAAATAAATTTAGTTCAACTAAAATCCACATAATAGTATCAAATTAAATCCCCAAAATTTATCAATAATAAAAATAGAAAGCGAAAGCCCTAGGGTCATGGCAAATAAAACAGCATAGCAAAAGCTCTAGGAACACAAATGAGCCTTCAAGGCTCACTCCATTTTCCCTTGCTCCCTACTAAAACAATCACCTAAAAAAAAATATTTCTATAAAGGGTGAGACTTTTACATCTCAGTAACTACTGAATGGTTCTACCCTATACAAGCAAACTAAATATGATATAAAAGGGAACTGATTACATGTATATTTACATATATCACAATCCTCATATAAAACATTTTAAATTAATCATCACTATATCAATTTCTATTTTCATCACAACATATAATATACAATTATGCAATATGCAACCACCCTTATATCACTGTCCATCCTTATGCCGCTGACTGGAGCTATAGGCTAACCCATAGTTAAATCAAAAACCAATCCATTTAACTGGATTGTCCCAAGCTCACTAGTTCTTAAGATACACCCGGCCAAAGGTATAGAGCTTAAGTCTGAACTATGGCTCCTCTTCTTAAAGAGGACAATTAAGGAGGTGTCACCTTGTCTCATAGCTCCAATGCAATCCTGGCCAAAGGAAGACGTACATGGAAGAAGGGGCTCTGACAACTACCATACACTGTGCACCGAGTGATGGCACAACACATATCAAGAGATCTCATCATCCAAAGTTCCTCCTTACTCCAATCCATCACAAATCCAACTGCCATGACATATTATTTCAAATATAATTACAACAAGGTACAATAAAATAATGCTTTCATTCGTATCAAATATAAATTGCAATACATACACATATACAAATAATTCAGTTTGTAAATTTTCAATAAAAGGTATAGTAATTCACAATCATACCCAATTCACATGCATATGGAAGAAAATTCAGAGTTACCCGTTACTCCCTAGCATACAAGTAATCATATAAGTGCTACTCCTAAACCTTAATTAGAGTCTCTAAATCAAGCCATGAATTTAATTCTAGCGTCTTGATAGCAGCTTTATTCTGTGGGATTTTTTCTTCGTTCACTTATTCCAAAACAGCAACTAGATCATCCCTTGTTGGGGCATCAGGTACTAAGCAATTCTTCTTCTCTCTCTGTATCTATTTTCCTCGCTCTCTCATTCTCTATTGTCGGACCAACCGTGTGTATGCGTATTGTGTGTTGTACGAGTATGCCTTTTCCGAGATGTATGTGGCGCCTAACAATATATATATACTCCCTCCCCTTTTGTTTTGATATACGGTGGGTTCACCATATATCATATAATATAATATAGTGTGTGTATATATATATATCATATAATTATACATACATACATATTAAAAATTCTTAAACTTTCACTATAGAAAATTATTTTCATAGAGTAATTACATGGTAAATTTTATTCTCCACAAATTATTTTCTCCTAAAATATTGCTTAGTTCTAAAATAATAAAAAAATTGGGATGTTACATTCTTCAACCATACAAACCACATTAGGATCTCAATCTGTAGATACCCAAACTAAACCACATCATTTATAAAGGAACTTGATCCCAAGGATCATGTCAGATTCATTTTGATACATAGAATCCTCTTCAAAAGGCAAGCGTATAACATACTAGAATCTATAGAGAGATAAGAGAAAAGTTATAGGAAGATAGAGTTTCAAAAGATAAAGAACTTAGAACGAAGACATTGGAAAACACTCTTCTATTGAGAAGAGAAGTTACAACCTTCGATGATCCTCTTATGACTAGGAGCATCGATTATATAGAAACTCAAGCTTACAACACGACAAAGTGAATTATTACATGCTAGCTGTAAAGTAGGACAGCTAATCATACCCGTGATTGATTAAAGTAAAAGCACTCAAACAATTAAGCACACTCATGACTAATAGTACAACAATTAAAGTAAAAACCACTCTCTTAAAGTAAAAGCACAAGCACATTAGCAAAAGAAGATATAACTTTCACCACTACAAAATATAGATTTTACTTCCCTAAAAAATGTCATTTTTCAAAAAGGGAAGTAAAAAATAAAGGTAGTAGCATTTTTGTACTTGTATGAGGCTTTTGGCGTCCTTTTTCTAAATTGGGATGCCAAAAGTATAAAAGTATACTTTTAGTGTCCCAATTTAGAAAAGAGACACCAAAATCAGGGGATTTTGGCTCCAAGAGCACTACTTTTGGCGTCTCAATTTGAAATTGTAACGTTAAAAGTAGGCTTTTGGTGTCCCAATTTGAAATTGGAACACTAAAAGTAGGCTTTTGGTGTCCCAATTTTAAATTGGGATACCGAAAGGTAAAAAACACAGTACACACGCTTCAGCCACTCAAACACAATACCCATACTTTCCATCTCACCCTCAGAAGACCTAGCGGCCTCTTGTTGATACTCTTGCCCATTCAGGTCATTCAATTGGAAGAAATCCGTTAGTGCTCTCGTTCAAAAGTGGTCTTTCGTTGGATCCAAAGTTGCTCTAGATCTGTGTATCTCTACGTCGCTGAACGTGTTGCTCAAGAGTTGTTTCGGATCTTTGTGTCTTTGCGTTGTCAAATCTATTTCGTCTCTACCATCAACAACCTCTGTCTCTTCGATTCTCATTTGCTCTGAATCTGTGCACCACCGAAACCCGTATTGACTAGCTATCGTCTCAGCTCTCTGTTATCATTTGCTAGAGAAGTTTCGTTTGATTTAGTACAGATTTTATTCCGTTGTGCTTACGCTCGGCGATTCTGGTACTATTCGTTTGCTTAGATCTATTTTGTCTCTATTTAATTTTTCCAAGTTCTCCTTCCTTTGTTTTGATGCTTGGTACTATTCATTTGCTCAAGTAGGAAGAATCAGAGTCACTGAGGGCACCACCATCGCCAACAGAACGACGGAACTTTGCAATAGACTGATCAAACCCACATCTCACAATGGTCGACAACTTCCACATCACTCGGTCTACTCGAGCAAAAGCATTAGAAAAATGATTGGTTAAGCCACCGGAATGATAAGGAACCTCAACGCGCCACCAAAAGTGAGCAATCGGAGAGTGCAACTTTTGATTTTTTTTAAAAAAATATAAACCTTTACGCGTCCCAAATTAAAAAGGGACATCGTAGGTCTCTACCCTACTATGTCTCTCACATAGGTGTCCCCCTAAAAAGGCACGCAGAAAGAGTTTGAAAATAGACATAAAAATGCTTTTTGTAGTAGTATTTATACAATAAAGTGGACACGGGCCATGTGATGAGGGAATCTTGTTAGATCACCATCCTGATTTGCATATGGGTTCATGATCATCATTAGGTGATAGGTTAGAGTAGCCTTCATCATATCCTGTGTCATAGCCAAGGATGTCCATGTTGTCCTCTAGTGTTGACACTCCTTGAGAACAATATTATGGGTATTGTGAATATGGGTCTTGGGAGAATGGTCCTCCCCATGGGTCCTGAGAAAATGGAGACAGTGATCTTTCCTGTGAGCTGAGCTAACCCTAGGATTTAGTTGGGAACAACTGGAGTTCTTTGGATTTTTTGGAATCAAGATAGCCGATGGTAATCAAATCAAACTCTTGTGCTCAAGCCTTTTGTATCACTTGCGAGGATCGGGAATGAATGGTTTATTGGGAACAGGACCAAGTGAGGTACATGATAACCTAGGATTTCCATTTGGGCAATTATTTATATTGATGATAAAGAGTTTTAGATTATCCAAAATTTGTTCACTATACTGTGGCCATCAGTACTGATATGCCAAAGATGAGCCTAATTGGTGGTATAAAGTCTTCCTTGGAAGTCTAAATTGTAAGGTCTATGAAGTGCAAAGAAACATTGGCTAGTTTGGCACTCTTCAGGAATATGCCAAAGTCCATGATCTTTGATGACTTGTCCAAGTTGTTTCCTCTAGATTGGAAGAGGAGAGAACCATTGAAGCATGGTCCATAAGTGAGAGTCTTTGCTTTTGCTATCATGGAGCTAATGGTAAACAGGAAGAGGTTCAAGGACTATGCAATAGGCATAAAGGGCTGAGAGGGACCAAATGTACCACTTTATCTCTTCAGGAATGGAACCTCTAATGAAAGGGATAGTCAAGTTTGGTTTTTTAAAATTAAAAAACTCAAAAGATGGTAAATATGAAGGGAGTAGATAAGGATATGAAGCTAATAGAACAAATTTCTTTTGGCTATTTGCTGGACTTGCTCAGGATTTTCTAGTTTGAAACCAAATGGGAACTCATGGTGTTTGGTGATGAAATTGGAGGTTGCTGGAAGAGACACGGTGTTGGGGCCTAGAATGCTAAGTTGTTTGGAAGGGGTAAGGAGTTGAATCTTTTAAGGCCTGTAAAGGTAATCAGCTACAATATTCTGGTGGCCTTTAATATGTCTTATTGTGAATTTATAGCGTGAGAACTAGTCCTTTCCATCGAAGTTGAGAGTCAGGAAGAGTCTTTCTTTTGGCTTCTTGCAAGGATGGGAAGTTGTTCATTTCAACAGTAAAGTTGTACGAGCTTAGATGAAAGCCAAATTTCTCAATTCCTCTTTTTACCGCTAGAATTTCCTTGTAGATAGCATGGTAATGCTTTTCTGACTCTTTGAATTGTTCACTTCCATGTTCACAATAATGACGTTTCCTATTGAATTCTTCAATAAGCACTGCCCCCAGAAATGCTTGCTAGCATATGTTTGCAAAATCCTTTGTCCTGATCAAGGGATTTTAAGTGGTGGATGTTGAGCTATATGTTTCAATTTTCTGACTGCTTTGGTTTGGTCTCAACCCCTAGGAATCGGGTCCTTTTTTAGAATCTTTGACAGCTAATTAGTGTGTTTAGTCACATTAGGGATAAACTCTCGAAGATAATTCACGATCCCCAAGAACTGTTGGATCTATTTTACCGATAGATTATCGTCTTGGAAGTTTAGCAAACTTAACTTTAATTTCAAGACTCCTTTAACTAAAAAAGAAAGAAAAAGACTTGAGTAAATGTTTGATACTAATTTTAATATAATTTGTAGCAATCAAAATTAAGGCTTTAATTTAACTTGGAAACTTTTGTGAAAAAAATGATTAAGTTTTTTTTTTTTTTTTGTAAGCCTTTCCTATTAACTTGGTGGTTTTTCCATAAATTTAATTTAGTTTTCAAACTGTATTTTCTTAATTAAATCAGTTTGATTTACTTTTAAAAAATAAAAATCAGGATTAATTGCTCGTGGGTCTTAAAAAAAAAAAAAAAAACCTTTCTTTATCAACATAATTTTCCTCTTGTCTAAAAGGTGCATTTAATATATGTATATAATTATAATGCTAGCATGCATGAAGTCAGCACCAGAAATGGGTGTATCATTCCTAATCAGCTAAAAGATGAAGATCAAAGGACACTCCTTTGTTTCTCCTTTTTCAGTTTAATTTTCTTCCTATACTACTACTACTACTATTACTATTACTATTATTATTATTATTTTATGTAAAATAACATCTAGCACCTTCATATTACTTCTCATAAGATCCATTACCCTGATATTATTTTTTCACAACACGTCCTTGTGATATTGTTTAGTTACATCTGGCACCCTAATCTTATTTATGGGTTAGGATGCTTTATATACACTATAAATAAGATTAGAGTGTTAGAAACACTAGAAAAATAACATCAATACACCGGATGCATCATAAATATAATGAGATTAGGATGCTATATGCAATTGAAAAATAGCCTCGTGTTGGATGGTATTTTACCCTTATTTTTTAATTATCATATTCTTTTCAAGCATTCCATGAAGTGCTTTCATAGTTGGAAGAATCTCCTACGTCATAATTTTGATTTCAAAGGCTGACAACCCACTCATGTTTGCACTCACAAAAATAGACCAAGTGGGCGTAGAGAAAAAGGCATAAAGTATTACCCCATTTGAATAACATTAAATCTTAATTATTTTATTATTATTATTATTATTTAGACCTTAAAAAAAGTGATGTGAAAGAGTGTTCTTGTGCATCGGATTCACTTATTCCCCTTTATTTTTATAAATAAAAGAGAATCCGAATCAGTACTTCAAATTCCAAATTGATAGCCCTTGGTCATACAAAATTGAATCAATATCTGATTTTAAGATTTCCTTAATGACCCAAAAAAAAGTCACTAATAATTTGGAACAAAGTATTAGTAAAAAGAACACACCGTTCAATAATATAAAAGCTTCTGATCTCTACAATTATGATCATCAGTACCGAAGAAGTCATGAATACAGGTAAATTGCATTTAAATAAAAAAAAAGCCTTAGACTACAAAAACAAGCACTATAATCATCTTTTCTTCTTCTATCTCTAAATCATCATAAAATTATACACCAAAAGATCCATCACAAGCTAGAACTGCAGTAACTAATTATATCCTCTCACATTGCATAAATTAAAGCTAATAAGGCAGTGTTTGAAAATTTAAAATAAAATTATAATTATAAAAAAAAAAAAAAAAAAAAAAAAAAAAAAAAAAAAAAAAAAAAAAAAAAGGCAGCAGCCAAATGTATCTTGTTGGTTTTGTTAGTTGTGATGAGCAACTCCAAACAGCATTTTGTAACGATCCATGGAATACAAAAGAAAGAGAGGGAGAGAAGAGAAAAGAAAAATGCATAGCTAGCCTCTTGTTCTCCTTCTCCTCCCATTTTCTTCTGACAAAAACTTAGGTAATTTATATCACCAAAGAAACTAAGTTCCAAGTTGTGTCTCTGAGATCTCTAATGAATTACCAGGATCCTCCACCAATCATACCAGTCCAATACCCAGAAGAAGATGAATTATTCCCAGCTGCTGCATGTTCTTTATTTTCTTCTGGAATCTGCTTCACATCTCCAAAAGGAAACAACAACCTTGCTCCACCAGCATTAATATTATTATCATCACTATTCTCTTGATGATGATGAACACTACCATATCTGCTTCCTCCTCGATGCCCTTGATGATTATCCGCTACTGAAAATCCAAGGCTTCCTGGCTTAACCTCATGCATAATGGGGCTTATAAACCCACCAGAAGCTGGGAAAAGCCCATTATTATTGTGGTTGTTATTTGAGTTTGGCATCATCAGTATCGGATTATGAACAAAAGCCTGATTATTATTATTATCCATGCCTGCTCTTAGAAGCGCCAAAGCAGAAGTAGAAGAAGAAGAGTTTTGATAAGTAAGCCCATGATGATAATTGTCCACATTAATAGGCGGGAAAGCCAGATTAAGATCTTGGCCTCCTTGCATTAACAATTTAGGGTTCTGAGAAGAAGAAGTACTTGTTGTTGGTGGATTCAAGTCAGGAAGAACCTTTGTTGATGAAGATGAATTAGGATTATTAGTGAAGAGCTTCTTGTTCTTTCTGGAACCTCCACCAACAGGGACATTCCTGAGGGACCCACCTTCTGTCCAGTACCTTCTGCAAGTCTTGCAGAAATATCTGGGTTGTGTGAGGCTATAGTTGTTGTAGTAGCAGAACTTTGTGTTTGTTGAATTGCACCTTGGACAGTTCAGTTGTTCTTGTGGCCTTCCCTTCTTCTCTCCTCCTAACCCTACCACTTCTTTTGTGCCTGAATTGTTATTATTATTGTTGCTTCCTTCTATAAAATTCCTTTCCATCTCCTTTCTCAATTCAATATTTAACTTCCTGAAAAATTCAAAAAAAAAGAAAGAAACAAAAGCTATGGTTATATATATGACAAGATCATATAACTCATCATGGTTAGGTTCAGAGAGTATAGAAGATTAAGAAGATAATCTATTGAGAAAGCAAAAAAAGAAAGAGAGGGAGAGATAATTATATGATCATGTTGTGGAAGGAATTAATCAATAGAATAAAAAATTTAGTATCTTGTTTAATTTTCTCTTTTACCATCATCTGATGAGCGAAAAGGTGATTTAAAGGGGAGATAATAAAAAGTTTCAGTGCCTTTGTATTTGGTACCAGATTAGAGAAAATATCAAAGATACATACACGCAAAGAGGATTTTAAAAACTTAGCAGAAAGCGATTTTCTTTGGTGTGTGTGTGTGTGTGTCAGCTTTTTGAACAAACCCTATAATCTAGAATAAATATATAGCTCAGAACTCAGAAGAACTGGCAAAAACCTGAAAAATTAAAATCCACCCACCTGTGGCTGTACTGAGCAACTCATGGACATGAATGAATTCTGAGCAGAAAAGGAGGAGATAAAAGCAAAGAGATGACTTCAGGGGGAGAGAGAGAGAGAGAGAGAGAGAGAGAGAAATCACCTTATTGTTTGTCTCTGTCCGATGAAGCTTCAGCTTTGTGGCGAGAAAGAATGTTGTAGTTCGTTTGTGGGATGCCTTTACTTTTATGAATGATGCTCTGGAAAAAAGAGAGAAAAAGGAGAAAGAGAAAGTGAAGAAATGTGTTTGTTTTGACTCTACTTGCAATAATAATAATAACAACACCACTTTATTAGTCACTGTTTCTCAGTCCTTTTATAGGGTTTGTTTATTACTTTATTTATTTCTATGTGGGTTGATCTTTAATGCTTTTCTTTTATCTGTTTTTTAATATCAATTAATTAAATGCATTTCTTAATTATAGGTCTCCCTTTTTCTTTATTTAATATAATAATTTATTGGTGGTGTGGAATAATGAGTGTGTGGGGGATTATTGTCTCTTTTTTGAACATACGATCTGGACTCTTTGCTGTGTTCAATAGTCAAACCATCTTTTTCTTTCTAATCAATCAACTAATTAAATTAAAGCACCATTCACGAGCACTGAGAAAATTGAACGTGAGGTTAATTTAATCTGAAACATCGGATTTGATTGCTTCATATATACTTTCATTCTCAAAAACCTTTTTTTTTTCTCGA